>OU538825.1:2560000-3840000 GCA_912999785.1 Hydriomena furcata
ACTTTCCTCATTTCCTTATTTTCCTTCGTGCGTTCGTAACACGGAATACCTACAGCATGTAACGGTGTTGGCTCCATGTGATTCTTTATCTCGGAATTTCTATTCACTTGTTGCAATGGAATTATTAATACACTTACGCAGTACAGTACATTGCAAGACGTTACGACCGTTTACGAAAACCGTCTAGTTTGTTTTGTTTATTGCGATCCGAAACGGTTTCATTGGCATTGGTTTGCTAAGCTTCTGCTTTGTAACGAGCTTATATAACTTGAGTTTTCATACGCATTATACAGTGTTACAGCTGTAGACACACTTGACCTGATGCTTGTTCTGCGTTTATTACGGAACATGCAGTTTTTTTCCTCCATCAAAACAGTTCCTACAAGTGAAGTGGGCATCGTTCGACAAACGGCCGGAGTAACAATTACCCAAATTGATGTGTGCACTGCACATAGATCCTGTCAAACGAACCAGAGGGGTCCGTGGCTTAATTCAATTAATTCCTCTTGGAGCGCGCTTGGTTCTGTAGTTAAACTCATAATATCGTTCATATTATACTCGTACTTTTCTTCCTGTGGGTTTGCAAGCGTGGTTTCCGAATAAAATATAGCTTATTTCACTCTCCGGAACACGAACTGAGTGAAAGAAGAACAAACAAACCAATAAGCCAACAAACACACCTATGCATTTATTATAGTTAGGTTGTTTATAATAGTAAGGTTGTAAATACATAGATTCTTAAAATAGCATCATCAGAACCGGTCCCCAGAAGTTGATTTCGTATCTAAGTATCCGTCTAATTGTGTCTGCGTAGCTCTGTAATTGCTTGATTATTTTGTTATCTCAAGCAAGACAATAAGCCAGACGACTCCTAATTGTGGCTATTTTTCTTGAAGGAGCTTCTGACTCGGCTTTTTGTGAACAACTGGTTCCCTTCATGCTTCAGTGCTAAGTAATTTCAATCACATTTACAACACACGTGTCCTGATTTTGCTGCATCACATGTGCAGTGCATTATCACTATCACAGTAATCGCCAGCCAAGTCATCCATTCATAACCAATTTACTATTATGTCGTCTGTGCGTGTGATGTTACTTCATTGTAAGTAACCTATTATAGTTGATTTTACGCAAATCAAATAGATTGTAATGAACGGCATGAGAACAAGACCTTTGCCCAGAGCCATCCAATAATCTAATCAAGCCGAGATAATCAGCCACCTGACTGTTGACAGTACGTTAAGAGAATGTTTTACGATGTAGGTACCTAGTACCTATCGTCTTTTTACAAGCCAAGTGGACCAACGCCAGATAATAGTAGAAGACTCGACTCATAGCTACCATACGTCAGAAAAAAACAGAGAAGAGTGTACTAAATTAGAGTTTATAACATAACAAGAACACTATAGAGAAGGTAAGGGAACAAAAAAGAAACAGGATCGTGACTGTAATCCCTAAGTACGATTGACATGATCTCCAGGCGGCAGTACCCCTCACTCGGCCAACACGGCTCTTTATAATCTGTGAGGTATAAATATTTATAATCTGTACTTGAAATATTCAGGAGCTTAGGAACTGTCTAGACTCTATTTATCCCAGGTTTATTTCGAGGCGGAGATTAGACATTAACTATTTACGAGATGGATGACATACTAGGGGTTTCAACGGCCGAACTTCTGCACGTATTTAATAACTCAAGATTAAGAGCTGGTGTAAATACTGCAATTGAGAAATAGATTTTACATGGTTTAGCGCTCAATGTATCCTTGTGCAATATGCTGCAATAATTTTAAATTTTCTTCAGCAATAAATTGCAATAACGCAATTATACAGCTTTTATACTGAATAACTGAAGGTCAAGGATATACGAAATAATGTTTAGAGGTATAAAATAACCTATCAACAAAACTAAAATTTCAAGGCAAAATATAATAAAGATTGCTGTGTCCACAACTCTGGCGCAAGGTATTCTCAACAGATATCCGAAATGTCCACACTTCTTTAGGACTTCGTTAAGGGCTTGCTTCATACTGTCCCTATCACTGTTATAGCTTTCGTGGTAACTAATTTGGATTTTGGAATTTTGGTGATATGCCATGTCAGTGTCGAGTCGAGTTAAATTCAACGGAAAAGTTATAAAATTTGTAAGATTTGCTGACGACATAGCAGCAATTGCAGAAACACAGAATGATTTACAGATATTATTAAACACCATGGACTCAATTTTTAAAGAATTTTCGTTAATAATTAATATAAATAAAACTAAAATTCTAACCACATCCAAAACAGAAGAATTTGCAAGAAACACTATAACATTAAATAACATTCCCCTAGAAAGAGTAAGCACATTTAAATATTTAGGCAGCATTATAACATCAGACTCTAGATGCACACCGGATATAAAATGCAGAATAGCGATTGCAAAAAAGGCGTTCCACAATAAAAAACATTTACTTACGTCCAGAATATCAAAAAATGTCAAAAAGAAATTTATTAAAACATATATTTGGAGTATAGCGCTGTATGGGTGTGAGACCTGGACAATGACCCAGAGAGATAGGGAGATCCTAGAAGCTTTCGAAATGTGGTGCTGGAGAAGGATGGAAAGGATAAGCTGGACAGAAAAAATTACAAATATAGAGGTTTTACGTAGAATACAGGAAAAAAGGATCCTATTAACAACGATTGAGAACAGAAGAGGGAAGATGGTTGGCCACCTTATACGGCACGACAGTTTTATAAAGACTATAATGGAAGGGAAGATTGAAGGGAAGAGAGGAAGAGGAAGGCCACGAATAAGCTACATGAGCCAGATAAAGGAGAAAATAGCTGTCGTGTCGTATAAGGAAGTTAAAGAGACGGCACTGGAGAGAAATAGATGGAGAGAGCTGCATCAATTACACCGACAAGAGCACAGCTCTTAAGTTAGAAGAAGAAGAAGCCATGTCACAGTGACATGACAGCAGTTGTAAAGGTTTGGACGACAGCCACGAGCTACCTGCCGCGCGCAAACGGTGTTATTATTCGTTCGCACGGCAAACTCGTGTCCTGCGAATGCCGCGCTATATCTGGTCACACCTTAATACCATACCGACTTCTGTTTATCTAGTCAGAAGGTGTCATTCCATTTAATAGACAAATTTGTCACTACATATGTGAGTCAGGCAACATAAGAATCCTTGAATATCAAACAGCATTAAGTTGTTCGAGAAATTACAAAGAGATAAGGGACAGCCTTCAGGCAAGGTTGCACCGATATCACCAGCGCATTAACCTAAAAACAAACCGGTCAAAACAATTAATGTCCTCTACTCTAGAGAACTGCGTCGATTTTACGAGTATGTTTAAAGTAAAAAGAATCTACAACTCAATTTTACGAGCTGCATTTAATCCAATTACCATAAGTCACAAGCGTCCTTTATTATCAGGATGGGTTATTCCAGTAATACCCATTAACTATCCCCATCCCCATTGATGGATTGATAACATAAGGTGGTTGAACAAGGTAATATGGTAAAGAACTAAATTTAAAAACAAATATTGAGAAAGCTTGTGGCGTAGCTTAAGTTCTGTAATATAAATCAAGATAATTCAGACAAAGATGACTTCCATAGCCCGAAACCAGCTGAGCCTTGACTTTCATGTAACTGAAAAGGTTCTTCACCAGATTGAGATTGCGACACTAAACAATTCTTATGTACGACTGTAAACCTCAAATAAAGTAGACATCCTCTAAGATCTCTAGGCACTCAGATCCTTGAACAATCAAAAAGGGGATAGTCAGAGGCATGTCCAAACATTGCATTGGACACATGCCCACATGTAGCAGTAGTTAGCATTCCATATGTGACACGTAGCAAACCGACTTCGCGACGACAAAATGTGTTCATGATTTCTATTTCGAACGTATCTCGCGGGGGGGGGGGGGGGGGGGAATTGAGAACCTCCTTCTTTTTGAAGTCGGTTAACTATATACAAGAGAAGCACAAAACGATGCAAGATTGCAAACCAAAGGAAACACCGACAACGAGGGAAGTTGGTGTTGCGGCTTCCGGACAAATTCGCAACTATTTATAAACGTTTCGAGTAATTCTGTGTTCTATTTACGGGTTTATTTATGGTGTTTCTATACCAGGACTAGTGTGGTGGAAGTATTACGTGGGGTCGTAAGGGTTGAATTGATTTACTTACGTCCAAATCTTTTTACGGTTCCGTAACCCTAAAGCGTAAAGCGGGACCCTATTACTAAGATTCCGCTGTCCGTCTGTCTGTCTGTCACAAGGCTGTATCTCATGTTCATGAGAGAGGGGCCTTTTTTTTGCCGTTTTAGTGGCGAAATTTTTTTTTGCCGAATAAGGTGTGACTTTATAACTGATGGATTTATAACACTAGATCTAGTATTACACAGACCATCCTTACTGACGTCACGGGTTTAGTATTCATAATGATTTCTTTGGTATTCTTATTGCAATTAACAACGTCCTCATAACACCATGTGATTAGTCAGTGGGCATAAATAACCAGTTCAGGCGCGAAGGTGATATCTTGCGGAATTCCACTTATGCGCTTGCATTTCTTCGTGTCATGCTTGTCACTTTGAATAGGGCTTTGATGTGAATGAATCTTTTTTGTGATGACTGGTTTAAATATAGCCCTTGGAAAGCAAAACGTGATTTTTACTAACGAACTGACTATTTGCATTGTGTTGTTGTGTATTGTGATTTGTGGAACTACTGCAAAATGTGTGCATGTGCCAAATATAATGTTTGGACTTGCCTCCGACCACCCCCACTTCACACATCTTCAAAGGATCTAAGCGTCTGGAGATCTGAGAGGATGTCTACCGTACTTGGGGATTACAGTCGTGATCCTATTTATTTTATTATTCTTATTTTTGTTTTCTTAAATCAGCTAAGCTGAGGCTATCACAGCTCAGTTGGTAGTAACTCTGCCTTCTGCGCTGTAGGTTGTGGGTTCAATCCCCACCCAGGTCAAATATTTCAGGTCAAACATAGATGGTTGCTCTGTGTCTGGGTGTTGTTGGTATGTATTTACAAAAAAAAGTTTATAAGTATTCCATCAGTTATCTGGTTCCCATAGTTCAAGCTCTGCTAAGATTCGGGCTAGATGGCGCTGTGTGTAAAGTCCGATAATAATAATTATTATTATTATAGCCATCAATCTACCGCGGTCAGTCAGTTCAGTACGAATAGATGGTCGTCTTTGTGAATGAGCTTAACTAATCTAATGAAGTATGAGTGCTGGTGCTGGGCAAGCCTAATTTATCTTATTAAACTTAAGCACTAGCCTCGGGCATGTTTAAACTGCTTTCCCGTCCCGGTAGTAAAAATTCACCTGAAATTGTTGGTATTTAAATCATTTAGATGCAAAGGGCCTGAGTATATACATTTTTTAACGATGGCTATATTTAGAAGTCGAAAGTGGCGCCTGTGATGAAAAAAACCGGCCAAGTGCGAGTCGGACTCGCGCACGAAGGGTTCCGTACGGATCTATAAAAAAACGGCAAAAACATGTTTGTTGTATGGGAGCCCCATTTAAATATTTATTTTATTCGGTTTTTAGTATTTGTTGTTAAGGCGGCAACAGAAATACATAATCTTTGAAAATTTCAACTTTCTAGCTATCACGGTTCATGATATACAACCCTGTTACAGACAGACGGATAGCGAAGTCTTAGTAATAGGGTCCCGTTTTTACCCTTTGGGTACGGAACCCTAAAAATGAGGAGCAATAGGTTAGCAAGGAGATAAAAGTAATGTATCGAGAAGAAGTTAGCTATAAATGTGAAGTAGAGGTGGTACGAAGAAAAGATATAGGATGGATACTGTAAAAAAATATATGGTTAAAGAAAGGGGTGATGAGAGACACATGTTGTAGCCTGGAAAATGATGATGATGAAGGTTATATATAACCAGCGCATTCATACTATGATGATAACCATTTACGTGAGTGAGTAGTCACGATTTGGAAAAGTCCACAACTCGTGACTGGTGTCGCAGGTACAATTAATATTGGTCATCGAAGTGAGACTTCTACACAAAACTATTGATTATTCTGCGTCCTAGCTGAATCGGAAATTGAATGTTTGCGTGCCGACTGCAGAATCGAGTATTTCTGTTTTGCAAAAGAATCGGTGAACCGTGTAGTATTGAAAAGATTGGATTAATTAGCGTGAAACAAGTTTTGGGGAATTGGTAAGGAACAAATCGTAATGTCATTTTTGAAGGTAATTGAATCTCTGAAAGTCAGTGCATGGAATTTTTATTTGAAAACATAGAAAGACTTCAATGTATTGTGGTTAAGGTGATAAGTGAAATTTTTGTTTTTTTTTTGTATATGCTGAGTCTACCCGGATAAGACGGGAAAAGTAATAAAACTGCATTATCTTGAAAACCATCAAATTTAAAAAGAAACTGTCTGTAATTTACTTAGCTAGTATGATTATCTAACGAATTATATAACTTAGTAATAGGGTCCCGTTTTTACCCTTTGGGTACGGAACCCTAAAAATGAACTGTTTAGCTATTCATAGTTTTGATTAAAAACGAAACTAGTGTTTGAAGAGCCAACTTTGGAAAATAAATCTATCGAGAAAAGTTTCACCAATCGTGTCTCTGTCTGTAATTTATATAGATTATATCCTTAAGTTATCTTTGTCATAAGAAACAAAACTGTATGTTTTGCATTTATTGAGAAAAAACGATTCTGCATTCATCAAAAATATTTATTACTCGTCTTAAGACTAAGCTAATACAACGGTATACGGATTTAAGGATCATTTTGAAAGACGTCTTGCGTCTTTAGCGTAAGGAGCAGCGAGTGAACATGAGACAGCAGAATATAAAAGCTAGAGAGAGAAACACTCATGTGGTATCTATCTATCGAACAAGGTATAAACACTAATAAGTAAGTTCACAATGGCGAAGTAAAAACGAAGCAACTTACAAGTAAAAAATCAGACAAAAGAATTATTTTTACGAGTACGATTGAGATAAAGTGATTTCCTTTAATAATCCAGTTCTATGCCTCGACTACCCACTCTTCAGACATCCTTAAAGATTTGACCGCCTGAAAATTTTATGGGATGTACCTTGGGAATGGAAGGCCTACTAGGTTAAATCATACTGGAGTATTAAGACGAACTAGATTCACAAAGAAAGTTGAACCACTGACATTTACTAAAGCGATTTAAACCTCTAAACCAAATTAGAGATTCGCGTGATCCAGACGCTCGATCATTAGTGCGCCGCCAAAGATAAGAAACAGTTACTATGAAAGCGTTGACAGTTTACTGCATAGTAACTTGAGGGTGACCAGGGAATAACTAGCAGTATGTATGAATGAAGCAATTTCACGTTGGGTGCCAGACTGTAAATTATCACTTGGTATTTGTGTTTGTGTAAAATCCGTATCATAACACAGACGCCGCGGTCGTTGCATAATAATTCGTGATCTCTGATGTATGATGTTAACGTGATGTAATGTTGTGCAAACATAATAACAACAAACATTCACATACATAGTTCTGACCCCACACTAGGATTCCCTGTGGTATCAGACACGATTCCGAGCGTACCATAACACCCACATCACGAACAAATATTGCAAACATTTGTCCTGCTGCGGAGATCGAACTCTTGTGTCGGGCAGTGGTCCACCACGCCATAGAGGTTACAGACCAACGACTGTTTTTCGAAAGATGTAGGCTGGTACGTCCTCATACACTTCTTTTGCTGTATTATTCTCTTCTACTTTATGGTAATCGAAATTTTGATTAAATAAAATGTACTTTGCTGGGCTATTTTCAGAACATCTCCGATGTGGTCTGGTCGACGAGGCCTTCCTTTAAACTTTCTTCTTCACATAAGTTCAGGATCACCATTGACTTTGTATAAGAAGCCTCGTTGATAAAACCAATGCTGCGTTTAAACTTACGATGACTTGTCGTTTATAATTCAAAGATTAAATATGATAAACGCGAAAGAAACGCAAAAATACTTTGCGTGCCCATCAATTGTGATTACCTGATCGAGAGTATCACTTTCTCCATAGCCCCTTAATAAACACACGACTTATTTCTTTCATTTCCAATAAATTAATATAAATACCTACACATTCTATTACCTTAAGTTCGAAGATTTGTTTGTCTGTTTTCAAGTTGAAGACCTTGAAAAGAGCCTAATGTCTGACGATTGAAGAACTAGTTTGCAGTCGTTTTAGAGCTATCTCTTGTAATAAACACATAATCCTCGCCTCTTTCCTCTACGCAAATAACTTCTCGACAATCTCCATGGAATTTCGACATCGTGACGACACACTACACCATACAATTCACGTCAATGCCAGGCAATAAATGATCGAATTACCCGTGTAGGAGCACCAGGGTAACCAGGACAGTACCAGCACAACGAACGATCTGTATAGGGTTAAACGGTCGCACGTGCTAAATAAATGATTTACAACCGTGTCGTGAACCTTGCTTAGCGAAGGTTACATCCTGTCTGTGAATCACAACTTCCTTAGTTAGAGGAAAATGATAACCGCTTTATTACTGACCATGTAGTACTACAGTATGGTCTTTATCTTTCAATTGCTCTAAATTAGAGTGGACGTTGGACTATCTCCGAACAAATCTTTTATACCATATTTACATTCTTGTACAAGTTTGAGTTCGTGCTCAAATCTAGTTTCGAAGCTTTTAGGCCGCCTGAAGGTCTTTAGTCATGGTATTTAGTCACGACTGGTATGACCGGAACTAACCCCTTAATGCCCTCCGAAGAACTCCGTAACTCCGAACTGAGATCGCGCGATGTTCCGTTTTGTAGTAGTCATGAGTGAATAGGGTAGGCTTATTAGCTTCCTGAACTACGAAGTCATCGAAACTCCAACAAATGGGAGGCTCATGTTACATTGGTTTGAAAATCTACGAGCGTTCATAAAATATAATGGCTTATCGATAACCATTAACTTTCGGTACCTAAATCCAAGTTTCATATGAACACTTCTCACTTACGCTTGATTTGTTGTTGCTACCATCCGTGGAAAATAAGAATCGTACTTTGGATATGGGAACTGGGCGATCAGTGGCAATTTACGACATTGCTCGTAAGCTAAAACTAGGTGGATGGTTATTTCTTAGATGACATGGTGGAAATACCGAAAACACATTGCAACCAATAAACTGTCAGTGTCAGCGTCTTTCATAATAGAATTAACAATGTCATGGAAGAGAAAAACTTGAGCTGTAGTCTCTAGACAAAATAAAACCGGCCAAGTGCGAGTAGTACTCGCGCACGAAAGGTTCCGTACCATTATCAATAAAAAACGGTAAAAATATCACGTTTGGTGTATGGGAGCATTACTTAAATATTTATTTTATTCTGTTTTTAGTATTTGTTGTTATAGCGGCAACAGAAATACATCATCTGTGAAAATTTCAACTGTCTAGCTATCACGGTTTATGAGATACAGCCCTGTGACAGACAGACGGACAGCGAAGTCTTAGTAATAGGATCCCGTTTTTACCCTTTGGGTACGGAACCCAAAAAGACCTTACCTTTAGGTAAATATATATATGTCAAGGTCGTCAATTTCGGTGACCAGCACGTGGTAATGAAACACATGTCATGTCAGATCAGTTCAGCGGACTTCCAAAAATAACGCATTGTGGTACTGTCATAGTCATTAGTCATCTTCATTATTATAGTACCTACATAATGTCTCGTTAGCAATTTTGTAACTTTTAAAAGATAAGGGATTTTTCTTTAATAACTTTTCGAATAAATTATCCGATAAGTAAAAGTTTCCGATTTGGAAAAGTCTTTATTTTTAAATATTGTCAAGGTGTCCTTCACAAAACCAACATTATCAAGAGCAGCTGTGTAACTAGGAGCTTATCTTAATCTCACAAGATGCAACGACGTAGATCTATACGACTTGACTGATAACACACTGAAGTGTATCTTGCCAAGATGCTGACGAACGTTAGAGAATTTAAGTGAAAATTAATGAGTAAGAAAAGAAAAACTTCGGCTAGCGCGTATAGCTTCTATTTTCAAATTCAAATTCAAAAATCATTTATTTCAATAAAATCACAATCTACTTTGAAACGTCTTAGGAACTAGGTGAAGCTACGCCGATTCCACGCGACCAAGCCTAGAAGAATCAAGCAACAAACACGGCTTGGGTCTACCTTTTTTTCAATGATCCTTTCCTTAATGCTATGTAGAGCTCCAGTGTGGTGCCAATCGAACAAGATGAAGGCTCAAACAAGAATAATAATTAAAAGTACAACAAAAAAAAACACTAAAGAGCCTCAGCACAAATTCAAAAAGCAGCAGCGATTTCAGTGCAATCGCTGAGGTTCTGAAGTAAAAGAGACAAGCGCAAAACAGATTCTAATTGTACGAGAAGAGGTGTACCTACACCTGTGTAAAATCTTGGCAAGCATGATATCAAAAATCAAATTGATTATGCATAGCATAGGTAGATAACGCTATATTATCCTGTGCGCGCCCAGCAAGAAGTCAAGTGGGATTTTTGAGAACGAAATATTATATGTATAAATCACTATGCAGCAAGAACCACGCCTGAAGATTCAACGAAGATTATAAAAATTCGGGAGTCATAGATTTTAAATCACGGAAAAAACAAGACCAGAAACTACTGCAGTGTAGGCGCAGACTCTTACGAATATGTTGTAGGCGACTTTCTTTCATTCATATTAATAAGGTAGGTAAGTAGTAGATTAAAGATCTACGATAAGACTGAGAAGCATGATTGCCCAAATAGACTCATCAAATCGGGCATGTCTAGTTTGAATGGGTCATTGTAAGTTCGCTGCCGAAACTAGATCGCCATCCATCAAATAGTCCATCAGCGACAACCTTCAGCATACAATGGGCTGTCTTGTGAGATCCGCGCTCATTTCCTGATGACATTTCCTTTGCCAAACGATACTAGGTTCATAAGTGTAGGGCTGGGAGATTGTCCGGTTTTGTTTGTTCAAATTTAGCAGCAAAACTGTCTAGACTGTGAAGTCCGACGCGCAGGGTTACTACAGCACATGTACTAATACTTAAACTACCCCAACAGACTCACCGTGCGACGCTGGTTATTCTGGTAATAGTAGTAATTTTTAGATTTGTCCGGCTTTTCTAGCCTGGCCACTATAAGTCGTACGCTAAGGAAATGACATGATTCATGCGATGTAGATACGAGTTTAAACGGTTCACCGGCTGACCTTTGGTTCGTACAAATAGTAAAAGATGCTCTTTACTGCCTTCAAATAAGGTTGAAAGTTGCGAAGCCGTGGTCAGTAGGCGCTTGCAATTTTCAATGTTACACAATATGAATATTTTAGCAGATTTTGGTACTAAACTGCCAAATGATGATGGATCAGTCGAGTTCATTAGCAGGTGAAATTTTAGATCTGGATGTATGTATGTAATTGGGACAACAGCTGATGATTGATAGCGTACGGTTAAGTTTGTATAAGGTTGTTGTAATGTTGTTAACATGCCTTCCAAAGCACAAAAGCATCAATTCATAATTCAACGATCTCAGTGGCGTATTCAATATAATAGCAAGGATCACTGAAACGTCTTAGGAGCTGTGTGAAGCTACGCCTGTTCCTCTCAACCAAGCCAGGCCTATAATCAGGAAACACGGCTTGAGGTGATGTATCGTTCCCCGCAGTGCGACGAAATGCATGATCAGCAAATATAATGTTGCTGGTCTGGGTGTTGTGGTACCATGGTACTCATAGTTTCTGATACCCACAACACAGGGACTATTACTTAGCTGTTTTATCAATAAAGTAAATATTTACAATTACGTTGAATCGTCTTGAAAGTTTCAACATAGTACTAACAAGATACAAGCATGGCCCAACTTATTAAGGAATGAAATCTGATTACATGACACGTTAGTGATGCAAGCGAACTAATGAAGCCCTTATGAGATCTACCAGTTCCACATTCCTTACATGATTAGGTAAAGTGTTTTATACCGGTTTGTACCCCCGTTTTAAATTCGCCATTCTATCCATTTTTTGTGGATCTTACCCGTGTAGATCTGCCAACTTTGTTTCGTTGGTGATCAAACAATATGCTCACAAACTTAGATACAACTGACTTAGATCTAGTGCTATATCAATGGTCAGAGTGTCTACTTGCTAAATGATAAACGATATTACATCGTTATAAGTGCCAAAGTTACAACGTTTCGTCTATAGTTTCAACGATGATAGAACGACCGTCATCACCTTTGATAATCATCGATGTTCGTAGCCCTAATTTAACATAATTAAAAATAATACGTGAATTTGAAGTATTGAAAGTGAATTTGATTTATATTAGACCGGGGCCGTGCCGTGTACGTGGCCCGGACGGGGCACGGCTTTGAAACGTTACATTGTATACATTTTGTTTGAAGCAGTTTATAATAAATAGTGCCTGATCCTTGTCCTGTCCGGGCCCGTCTACTAACTAAATGTTCCGGCCCGTTCTAATATAAATCTACCTTTAGTCAACGAAACAAATGTCACGATCATTTATCGGTTTGCGGAGTAGCCCAGTAATCCGTAATGATAGGTAATCGTAGCATGCACTAAATATTATACTCATCACTTTGAACGCAACTACGCAGAAAAATCAAGATCAAACTTATGATAACTACGATGTGGTACTTTCTCGTCTCATGTTTTGCAACACTGTTCAAACACTTGGACTGTTGAAACACTAGCTAGAGA
This sequence comes from Hydriomena furcata, assembly GCA_912999785.1. Classification (NCBI taxonomy): domain Eukaryota; kingdom Metazoa; phylum Arthropoda; class Insecta; order Lepidoptera; family Geometridae; genus Hydriomena; species Hydriomena furcata. The sequence goes on from OU538825.1 coordinate 2,572,773, forward strand.
TACTATGATAAGCTATCTACTCATAAATAAATACCATTTATCATTTACATTCCTCAGTAATAACTAGACGTGGCTTCTTCAGCGGCCCGCCTTGTATTATTTTTGCTCTTAAAGTATTGCGAGACCATACCTAGTACTAGTATTATCATGGGTAAGAAAGGAATGATGAGATGACGGCTGATAGAGGGAAATGGAAGAACACATGTTGTGCCGATCCCACTTAGGTGGGATAAGGGTAGAAAGATGATGATCTAGTAGGTACCTACTAGTACACGCATACCTTGTAAAACCTGGTCGCGTGAGACGCACGATGATTGTGCTTGTTAATTACAATTAGTTTATTTTTTCAGTGGTAACATACTGCATGATGTCAGGGTATAGGCATGTGGTGCCAGTTGTGTTAACAATGAAACATGACTGTGCGACGAATTTGTTTAGGTACGGTTCGGTTACTGACAGAGTCAATGACAAGGAACAAAGTAGACAGAAGGAATAGAGTATTGTAAACTAAATTTGATGAGTAGAAACTTAACGTAAGTACCTACCTACCTACACTATTCAGAGCATGAAGACGCAGGATTTAATTTACTTACGCATTAGGCACGCAAGAAATATCTTGGTAGGTTATATTAATAAAACTGAACTGAAACAAAAAACGCACAGTCCAAACTGTAATATTATATAAACCTGCAATTGGAAAGTAGGTACCTATTTCATGCCCTTAGGAACAACCCAGAAATATTGTTTACTTCTCGAAATATTTTAAATGAATCACGCTGAATGACTTGGAATAGATTATTGTAAAGTAAATGATAAATAAATAACATTATTTGAATAGGTTACATTGTGCTGAAGAGTCTCTAATCAATTATATCTATAACTTTGATCCAAGAAGAAATGATTTAGATTCCAAAAACGATTTCATAAAAGAGCATAGGTAGGTACCTACCTAAAATACTGCGTGCATTATCATGCATTTCCTTGCCTAAGTTACCAACAAGGTCACTGTCAAGGCTAAGAAAACAGTCGCCGCCAATAAAATATTGAATTAATGTCACTGTCATAAAAGTCTAGATTTATTCAGAACACGAATTGTGTGCACGTAAGAACAATAGATACTTTCTTATTCTGAATAATTGTCGGTTATCCGGCTTTAGCGAGGATGGGCTTGCAACCTGTCATGCTGCCAAAAGTGCATTTCGTACCTACTCGCAACATGCACGATTGGCATTTGTGAGATAAAGCATTTTTTTCTGTTACATGATTTTATGATGATTTTACTAAGGTTGAGTAACATATATATATATATATAATATATATGTCAGGATTAGGATCGTAGTAAGTAGAAAGCCGTGATCTCTGGGAAACAGACGTCATTTAAAGTAGGTACCTACCTATTATTTATTTATTTCAGTGAACATAAGTAGGTAGGTACCTACATGTGAATAAAAACTATGAACTGGGAAATGCATCAGTTGACTAGTTGAAGGACCAGACATTCCTGACAATATGTGTGTATGAGTAAAATACGATCGATCCTATTCCGTTTACATTTAAGTCTAAATTAGCGTAACTTCAGAGTGACAGTTCTAAAATGTAATTTTCGAAGCTTATTAGAGCTAATGTCATTTATTGGGATTCAAAATAGTGATGTCAGAAATTACACGCACAGATGTGCTAATTTTGCAGGAGGTTGCTTCAAAAGGTAATATGGTAAATAGTGGGCAGGTGGTGTTTACTAAGACTCGATTCACTGATTACACCTGCTGATAACGCTAACTTAAGCATAATTCTGTCTGTGACTTGCATTCAAATAAAAAGGAATATCTAAGATTTTATAATATTAGGATCACAACAATCTCAATGCACTTAGATTCTTGAAGATGTCTAAAGGGGGTGTTCAGAGGTACATTGAAACATTATGTTTGACACAATACCCACAATTTGCAATAGTTAGCATTCCATATGGTTGCAAGCCCATCATCTCATCAAGATTTCTATACTAATATTATAAAGAGAAAAGTTTTGATTTTTTGTTTTTTTGTATGTTTGTAATGGATAAACTCAAAATCTACTGAACCGATTTCAAAAATTCTTTTACCATTACCAAGCTACTTTATCCCTGAGTAACATAGGCTATTTTTTATTTTGAAAAAGTAATAAATTCTGAGAATGACGATAGTTTGAAGCAAGGTGTAAAAAATTGATAAAAATTTTGCTTTCTTTGTGTGCGCTACAAAAACTATTGAACGGGAATTGTAACGGGAACGGGAATGGGAACGGGAACGGCTACGGGAACGGAAGATTTGTTAATTCTAAAGCGATACGAAGTTCGCGGGGTCAGCTTGTTGCTTATAAAATAAATGTGTTACATGGATATAGTGCAATTGGCCTTTAGACTTTTTCCTTTTGGGTTATCTTAAATCACAGGTTTAGAATAAGCCGTAAACAATCTATGCCCTCAAAGTCAACTTAACAAACTACATCCAGCCAGATTTACGAGTCATTGAAAATTTGGTCTTCAGAATACATGCCACCAAATTAAGCCACCGCACAATTTATCATTTGATAAACCTTTGAAACGTTAATTGACTGGTGTTGTTTGGGATCATATCAAATCTAAGGCTTAATATACCAACCATTTCAGTTTTTATAGGCTACTAGTAGTCACGACAGACGTTGTCCTGTCAAAAAATTAGATTTTTCGAAATTTCCTTCAGATCCTTCTCCTGACAATAACGAATACAACAAAAAATAATTAGCAAAATTGTTCCAGCCGTTCATGTGTGATGTTATGACCAAGAAAAATACAGATTAATTTTTATATATAAGATTTGATATTACTAACTACCATTATCTTATCATTTCAAGATCATTCGAGTCTAGCAAGGACAGTCTGCACTTCATTCTGAAGTACTTTATTAGGTACTCTATATTAGACATTCAAGATCACTATTCAAAGAAAATTAAGTACCTAAAGTACATTCTGATAATAGTTTCACTGAATATGAATGCCAATTAGGGAAATGCTATGCACTCACCAGCCAAATATCAGAGATGGTGCCAAAAACAATTTTAATCGCAATTTATTTAAGAGATGACACCTCGGACACAGTTCGCAATGTTTGAAATTGATAGCAGTAATTTTTAGGTTTGTGATTAATAAACAAGGTCAAGGCAAGAAGAAAATTATGTATAGCTGCCAAAGTAAATATTGACATGTTCTAGTTAGAACACAACAACCTAGCGTTCTCATCATTTGAATCTACATCTTTTAATTACAGATTTTCTGATTACTACTTTGAGCATTACGATGAGAAAGCACTCCCGTTATGCTTAGTCAAAGATTTGTGGAACAAAAGACACTTCTAATGCTATTCAGTCTGTTAACAAACAGTCAATGATAATGTAAACAACATATCACAATAAAACTCACCTTGAAGACTTCAGAGAAAAATCCCGCTCCAATCTTCTCCGGCACAAAGTCATCAAAGGGGTATAAGGCAGCCACGGCCGTCCTCAGCGCCGTGCACGAAGAACCCGTCACTCTCCTATCTCCAACTCTCTCACAATCCTCACTGACACCAGACTCCTTGTCGCACTCATCATCACAACACACGCGCTTCGTCCTTTCCCCATCCCGGAACCTCCGCCCGACCCTCGAGTGAGGACCTCTCACGAACCTCCCGCTCTTTGCACTCTCGTCTAAGTTCGTGAAGCTCTCAGCGATCTTCAACACTTTGCTCGGCTTCCGCCGTTCGTATCTGCTCACAGTGCACTCGTCTTGCATTCTAACTGTTGTGCCTATCCCGCGTCGAACATCTTCAAGTGTCCTCCACCACGCACGGGCCCTTCGCGTTCACCATCTCCAAGATAACCGACGGTACTTGTAAATAATAGAAATAACCATTTTATTACACACAGAACTTGGGTGTCGATTTTGCGACTGTCACTAACACAACAGTTTTTAATTAAAAGTTTCGTCCGGTTTTATATATATTGTAGTTACAGACGCGTGCGAGTTTATTTACTGTGGTTTTTATGTGATGCGACTGTTGTTTCTTCCGATAAACAATCTTATTGACTGACGACGCGCGCCCAGGCAAAGTAAAGAAAGCGGAAAGCAAGCAAGCAAGCAAAGCAACCATCGAACAACGAACACATGACAGTTAGTTTTTCTAAAGTTGGCAGCTCGCATATTTCAGAGTTGGTTTTGATAGTTTGTCAGCACTGTGACGATAAAACTGCGTTCACGAATAAAAAACATGCTATTGAAATATTAGTGATACTGATAACGAAAAGCTGTGAATAACGTTAGATAACGTTTACAAATATCTAAAATTACCGTTATTGCATGCTGGAAAACGATTTTTGTATGATTTAAATGATTCGTATATATATAATAGGTATTTAGTGTCAGCAAAGATTTATTTAAAACTAGCCAACCCGTGAAAAACTTTGTCCTGCCCAAATTTTATAGAAAAAAGCACTTTCAGGAAACTTCCAATGTTTTGCTTATATATTTAACCTAGATCTGTTTACATTTGACGACATTTGAGTATGCCAGATAAATCAAAAATATATCTTACTATAATTATTTTGCTTGTTTATCAAATTTCAGGAATTTATTGGTGGGTAAAAAAACGTAATGTAAAAAGGTACTTACTGAAAATGGATGTCAACGTATTATGTAATGAAACAAGGAAATATTTTTAGTTTATTTTATTTCATGCTGACGACTATGTACTTAATCTCAATTGTATCTAGTATATCACACAATGGAAACTTATCGATGACGACCCGATATCAAATAGAATAAAAAAATTGTCTTTAAAATTTTATGCTTTTCTATTTGTTTCGGGTTGGCTTCCATAATGAAATAATCTTTTATGATTTATTAAAAACAACAATTCTAGCCCCTTTATTCACAACTGTCTACTAACTAGTCAAAATGTAACGCTCAATAGCTATACAAATATAATTATTGCTGTTGCGGCTTTATTTCGAGCTTATCTTAAGTTATGTAAATTTTACATTGATCTCAAAATGAGTATTCGTCATTCTCTTAACTAAATTCATTCTTATCTATTCATATCTTAATGATAGTATTGCTTGATTAGAGAAAACATTGCTTTCTCGTAAAAATATCATAAAATACGTACAACATACATGACTGCTACCTATTATAATTTATTAAAGCAACCATTACATGGTGCAATTGAATCAACGAAAGTAATGCAATATATTTTTAGTCACAAAATGCATTTTCTGACCAAATCATGTATAAATGCTTTACGCTGGTTACTATAAAAAAAAAGTTAGGTAAATAAGGAGGCAAGCTAGTTTCAAATCGTTAAACAAAAATATACAGATATCTAACTAAACAGAAGTTAAACTAATTGCGAAATATAAAATAAATAGGTACAATTAGCAAAAAAAATTAAAGGTTTAAAATTAATGTCGACAGTCTATGTAACAATTAATAGAGACGCGTGAACGTGACGTTTAAAAAGGATTTCAGGATTTGACCCAGTATTAATATACTACCCTGAAAATAAAGTTTACATCAATGGATTTACCATTTCGGATTATATGTTTATTTACAGATTGTTACATAGACGAAGAACACTGTGTTATGCTGAACCAAATTTAACGTTCATTCATATCATTTTTGGAACGTACTTAGTGATGTCATTTACTGTTGTAATGGAAGTGTCTTTTTAAATAGAAATACGGCTAATTACCACGTAATTTTCTTCTATTGCTGACGTTTCGAGACAATTCTGATGCTCTTCATCATAACCGCCCGCAACCGCAATCAACGGTACATCTTCGAATACTGAAATTGTTAAGTCACTACATAGTATAAAGCAAAGTCGCTTTCCGCTTCCCGCGTATGTATGTATGTATGTTTGCTTATATCTTTAAAACTACTCAACGGATTTTGATGCGGTTTTTTTTAATAGATAGAATGATTCAGGAGGAAGGTTTATATGTATAATAAGATGCTACCCGTGCGAAGCCGGGGCGGGTCGCTAGTATGTTCTAAAAAGCTAACACATGAACCTTAAAGTTTGTGCATTACAATTGAAAACAAAATACCTTAACTAAATTTACCAAGAAATTACTCTAGCTACAAAATATCAGTTTATTATCTTTGTACATTATGTTATAAATTAATTATTCTAATTTGTCTTTCTGTGATATTTTTGCGCAATTTGTTATGAAAAGTATTAACCATTATAGAAATAGTGCAGTCTATAAAACGTAACTAGCTTATTATAATACTTATGTATCTACTTAACTTGTAAATCACAAATTTTCTAATGATAGATGTGTTCAGCACCTATCTTTGAATATTGTGCTTCAATAAAATTATCAGCCTAAGCATTAGAAAGGGAGATGGGGGAGTAATAACTGATATATTATGGAAACATCTAGGTAATGGTATTAAATTCAGGTGGGACTAGAAATAAGATCTAATTGTAGGTTTAATAATGAAATTGTAAAGAGGATTCCAGCAAAACTTAATTGACGCAATCCTAAGTAGCTTAGTAATAAATAATGTTTCACTGTAGGAAAGATGTAACTGAAATATTTCTATAGGTATCATAATTGCTGACACTAATAGGGTAGCTGTGCATTAAGTAAAAAATACATAGATTTCGGAAACTTACCAAGTATAAAACTGATTCAACAAGAAACATTGATTCACAACCATTCTCAAATCTATCAACCTTCTTGATCTAATTACTATTTTCAATATCCTAAAACCACACTCCGTTCCTACCATAAACTATTCAAACTACACAAGAGATTATGTCCTCCAAAATAGAAAGAAGAAAGTACCTTTCCACACTGAAGAGTGATCAGGAACTTTAATCAGCTTTAAAATAGTAAATAGTCATAGTTTAGCATAGCGACATGACTTCGTAACAGACATTATAATTTATTTTGAAAAGATTAAGGCATGAGTATGTTTCGATGTACTTAATGATTTTTTTTTAAAGTTAATGTACTATTATAATATTTAAACAGTGATATTTTTGCGAGTGACAGTTGGAAGATATTTACATGACAAATAATATTACAAACATAAATAATGATAACTATGATTATTAAAATTTTACTGTAGATAGGTATAGGTAGGTAACCGCTGTATTAGATTCAGCCCAAATAATGTTAAAACTCAAGTAAAAACATTTACACTCACTCAAAACTAAAAAGTTCTCTTATAAATACATGGCATAATTTATTCGGTCATTTAATTTAATCTTTTAGCATTATAATACCTATTACTCGATTGTGTTTATCTGTGATATTTTATCTGTAATTTGATTTAGCTATTTCCATACCTAAACATCTAATTATTTAACAATATTAAAAATGTTCTAACTTGTGTAATTATAAAAATAAAGCACGATTACAAAAGTGCCTTACAATCTAGGTTTCCTATATTTTGTTCTAAGCTTCTTATTATTAGCTTTACAAGGGTAAGGGGTCAAACAATTAATTTTATTTATCTATGAATCATCTTGGTATGATGTAGTGGATTATCAAAAGATGAATGACGAGATGCAGTGGTATTCGTAGCACTGGTTGACTGTTTGTTTGGTCTTGACATTCACCTGTAATAAGTAAGGAATATCATTGGCAGACTGGAATTAATTTAATTTGGTTATTTTGGCTTTAGTTAAATAAAGATGCATAATCATTAATAATATCATGTGACAATAAATACTCTGAATCAGCAATCAATTGAGTAAATGGAGGTGGTAATAGATTCCAGAATTAATTTAGCTTTGTAAGATTAAAGTTACATAAATTCCATAGTGGGAGAAAATTTTACCAGTTGCAACAGCGTCAAAAACAAGCTCTGGCTGCACGTTCGTTCGCTCACAGTTGGTGGCTGAGCGAGTGACGGCAAGCGTACCACCGCGAGCTTCTTTTGACATAAAGCAGTACCGCCGCGCTGCAGTGCTGTCACGTGTCACCGGCGTTGTTACTACGAATGATACGCCGTTCTCATACCAACCACCGTGGCAGGTGTAAGCTAGAAATACGAAACCCACTGTTATAAAAGCACAGCATATACTAAGAAAGGAAACTCCTCTTAGTTTTATAAATAAGCCATTAAAAATACTGCACTTAACCTTAGGCACTCACCTGTGACATACTCTTTATTTTGACAAATAGAATAAAATTCCATGTTTTTCACGGAGTTGCACCCAACTTCGAGTTTATTGTAGCTATTCATTAAACAGCTTACTTCACTTCCATCCGACTGTCTTTTACTCCTTAGCATTGGAGCGTCAGACATGTTTCTTACGCTAAAATTGAACATCCTAGTGCCATAAACTCTATGATTATGTTCCGTTGTTTTTTCTCTCTTTCTTCTTACGCTATTTTTGTGTGTCTCTACAGATCTTTTTCTCCTGCTGTGCTGGTTGTTTTCTATAGCATATTTTCCGGAGTACGGACATTCTTTTGATTCAGGATTACTTGCTGAGAAAGAATAAAAAATAACATTTTAGATGATCCTACTAATTATGCGGGGATGGAAACCTGTAATTCTTGTTAGGAATGCTAACAGCTACGAAATAAGAGCATATCTTGTGTCAAAATCTTAATTATTAAATGATAAGTATTAAAAAAATATAACTATAATAACCTGGAAAAATGATTTCATAAGCAGAGTAGGGTATAAACGTTATTTGGGTGCAATATATAACACTTTTTACAATACGTTATTACTAGGTATAATAATTTATTTGTGAACGCATCCTTATTTTGAACCCTGCTCTGAGTTTTTGACACATGACCACCTGTCTGACTGACACTGACACTGACACGTTTTTAATTTGCAACTAGCAAGCTAAGCAACTATCATTCTACCAATCTTGAATCTGTGTTCTGAAAGAAATAAATCATGATGTAAACTCACCGACTAAAGTAACATAGGGCGCAGTGACTGCGTTAAAGTGTTTCGGCGAGCAGGCTTCGTCTGGGCGTGCAGTAAGGGAGCCACGCTGCAGCTCTGCGATGAACGCGTCTCGACGGTACAGCACCACGCAAACGTAACGTGAGACGCTGGAAAAATATAAAATTGTTATGGTTCTGTTGCCAGATAACAACAAAACAATAATTTTCTTGGAGTGAAATTCTAGGATGGTATGCCAGCAAATACGGCTCTTGGCTAGTTGCCAGTAGGTAGGTAGGTATTCTACTCTAAGTAACCTAGTCCTATTACTGAATATACCGGTGTTAGTGGTCGCACTCCTCCGAAACGGCTCGACCCATTTTTATGATTTTTTTGTTGTGGGTATATTTGGTAGGTATCTATGAGATTAGGTTTTAAAGTATATTTCATTTCATACCGCTTTTTGGAAAATCTAGCGTATATAGCGTATATAGCTAAATATAGTTCGGGAAAAACTTAAGTGCTTTTTTTCTGTAGGATTATTGAAATTTGACAGGACGTCTTTGTCGAGACAGTTAAGTATGAAAGTTTATGATTGTTTTTCAACTAAGCCATCAATCAAGGGTACATAATATAGGTAAACTACTTACCTAAAAAAAATTGGGTGAAAATTGGTAGGTACAGGGTGTATTAAAAGTGTATTGGATATCCTTACCGATAAAAGAAGCAATTTGGTTTTCACTCGTGTACCTACCTACCTTACGTTTCAATTTTTGAAAGAAGCTTCTTTTATCGGCTTTTTACGACTGTTTTTTTATAGGTATGCGCAAAAAAACAAAATGATATACTACTCACCAGTGATGTTGCCAATGGGCCACCAGCGCCACAGAATTGCCGCTTGGCGAAGTAGCCTTCACATTGACGCAGTAAACCTTGATATCGGCTCCGGTGCTATTCGCGATCCTCAATGTTGCATTCCGCTGGTAAAACGTGTAGTTACTGCTGAAGTCGAGTGTGTGCCACGTGTGGGAGAACGTCATCCATGTTGGAAACTGACAGTTGAAGCGGACTGATACTGGAAACGAGGAAGGCAATTTGTAAATTACAGGAGGTCTACTCTCGAAAACGATATATTTTAGGGTAGACCGTTCCAAGTAACGTTGCATCCGGCTATATTTAAAACAATGGAATGACCGACACTATAATTATTGATGTCGTATAAAAACGATACGAAAATTTAATCTTCATAACGATGAAAATGTCAATTTGACGAACAATCCACGGCGAATAGTTCGGAGCACTGTCGTATCGTTCTAATAATGTCAAAATCGTTTTGTAGAGTAAGGCCCCAGACCTCGTAGCACCATTTTAGGAAGGTACACATTAGGTTTACCTACGTCTGTTTATTATGACTTACCTAGCCATTGTCGTACGTGAGCGACAAATGCAAGTACAATGCGCACACACGACATAGAGCGAAAATATCAAAGGATAGGCTTTGCTAGACGCGATGTGTCATCATAAGTTGCATAGCGTATTGCCTTCCCGTTACACCGTCTGTCATCCTAGATTCTTTAAGCCTTAATTAATCAAGGTACCTCGCTTTAAAGACATGGTCCTGGAGCCCTCAGTGGCACTGAACAGTCCATTGCAGGTAGCGTCTCCCGACTGCGCCACCCTGTACTCCACGCCTGCCGCTGTGGCTGGACCTTCCTTCATACTAGCTCCTGATGCTAAAACCAGAGATAATATCCTATTAAATTAGCACTAAACAGCGGGATTAAAAGAGAGTTAGTTTTAGTAAGAGATTGACGAGAGGTGTCTTTTTTCAAAGTTAGTAGTATAATCTGTTAGTATTCTTGTAAGCGGCGACGGTCTTGCTACCTGTCACGTGTGAAATGCTAACTACTGCAAAATGTGGACATGTGCCATGTGTCTAAAGGGACACATGTCCTTTAGACATGTTCAAGGATCTGAGCGCCTGGAGATCTAAGGGGATGTCTACCGTATTTGGGGATTACAGTCGTGATCCTATTTCATTTCATTTTAGAAGTAGGTACTGTAAGGGTTTTTGGCAGGGTTGACTGGAAGCATAAGTAATAAGTACCAACTAATTCAAGTAAGTCTTACCGATACCATTTGTCTTCTCGTAGACAAAGCAGCGGTAGCGGTCCTCGTTGCTGGTGGCGTGGTTGTGGTGCAGCTTGCCGACTAGGAAACGGAGACTTCCTTCTTTCCACGTCGCCAGGCATTCCAGTTCTTCGACTGGAAGAAATAGGGAGCAATTTTGAATGGCACTCTCCTTAGGCAATATTTACTTAATTGGGCAACAACATACCAACGGATGCAGAAGGATTGATTTGAAAAATCTGTGGTCCTGATTCTTATGGGCTTAGTCGAGAGGAACAGGAGGCGCTAGTCTATCTATACTAAGGTATGTAGGTACTACGCAATGCGGTAACAAAAATTGAGTCGAGTCGTTGTTTTAACGAATGAGTATGTACTACTGATTCTGTCCCGATACCCTTCAGCAGTGCTATTGGCTATTTGTTTAGGATCTTGTTTCGCCAATTTAAAACACAGTTTCCCAATCTGGGGCACTTCCAATAAATATATGCTTTTATCAGCTTACCCTTTCATAAACAATCACCCTTTTATTTCGCATCTAAAATTGAAACGAACTGGCGGTGGTTTTATATAAAACTGGTTTGCTTACAAATGAATTGGGCGCTGTGCCAAGCCAAAGTATCGAACATGGTGACGCTTAGAACAGTCCTTTTAAAATAACTACCTCCTGCAGTCATCTCCATAATCTTCTAATAGAAAACCCGTCCTATAGAATAGAGCTAAGGTAGTCAGGTATTTTTAGCAAGATTCCCCGCTAGGTTGTTTTGGAGTTGACTATTCCTATTTAGCATGCTTAGATATTAGATTTTGCTGCGCCAACTATACAGAGCAGCATAGGAAAATGCAAGGACAACATGCAATATTTAGCGTTTTGAATATCACTACATATTTAGTATAAAGCAAAGTCGCTTTCCGCTTCCCGCGTCTGTATGTATGTTTGCTTATATCTTTAAAACTACACAACGGATTTTGATGCGGTTTTTTTTAATAGATAGAGTGATTCAGGAGGAAGGTTTATATGTATTAAACCCGTGCGAAGCCGGGGCGGGTCGCTAGTATTTTATATTAGGACTTTTTCGGACGTACTTAAGTAATTTAAACCCTAAAAATGGTAGCCACGCCTCTGCCGCATCATACTCATAATGGGAAATGCGTGTTGGAATACTGTGGGTAGCATAATTTGCGAGTTGTATCGTTGGTAACTGACGCGGCTCACGGAAGGTCAACAACAACAGAAAGACTTTTTTTAAGAAGACAAGATTATATTGTTAACTCTCAGATGTAGGTACCTAAGTCTGACGTGACTATCCTTACCAGTACTTTCAGACGCGTGGACGTCAGGGCACGCTTGGTAGTTGAGGAGTAGCCTGGAGTCTTCTGTGCAGCTCTCGATTGAAGACACTGGACTCTTGCATTCGCCATGCCCTCTGAAATACAGAAAATAAAAATGATAGGTAGGCCGGAAGGAGTGGGTATAATCGAAAGTAATAAAAATAAACTTGTAAAGCGAATATATATTACGGTATCAAAGTTACAGACCAAAACGATAACTTGAGACTTGAGCAGTAATCTATGTACCTACACTGGTATACGTAGGTAGGTAGGTACTTTAATATATTCAAAAACTGAAAACTAAGTTTTCCAGTCCGAATGTCTCTAATGGATTTAAAAAACCTCTATCTAAAGTTCAAGTCAATTCAAGTCTAAATCTTTTGGTATACAGAACCGTAATATATTCCACACTGACATAGCTCATTACAAAAACACGCAGTTCTATCTGTTAGCATCATCAGAAAATTCGGGACAGCCGATATTCGACAGATGTTCTCCGCAGTTGGGTAATTAAGACAACTGACATGCGTCAACGCGCATGACAGTAGTTTGAAATGAATCGGTGATTACGCATAAATAAGGATCAGCACAACTAGCGGACGAAGCCGCTGGCACAGTGCTGGTGACGTACAAAGCCATAGGGCCCGTAACGACTAGTTTACCTTTTGGTCTAGTCTGTCCGCTACGTCTAGTTTCCCAGATAGTCAAAACCCCATAGTTCTAATTACCGTTTAGTCCATTTTGTCCGTTAATTAATTTTTTAGAAAGGGAAAAATGGATTGTTCGTGACAACATTATATCATCATTATGTGTAGTTGTAAATCATTGTTTTTATTACGAAATTGTTTATCACGTAATTACCTTTAATAAACCGGGCAGACTGCCCGCGATCATATGCCTATTGTAATATAGCATAAATAAATTAAAGGTAATTACGTGATAAACACCTGTGTTAAAATCTATAGTTATGTCTACTAATCACGATAGTTTGAAAAATAATATTACGAAATTGGTAACTGGACGTAACGGTCAGGCTGGGCCAAACGGTAGCCTGGTCGTAACGGTCCTAATGGGACACAGAGGACTCAGAGGGCACCTACAAGTTCGTATAATACTTACTGCTTTGTACAAAAGTTTTACAAAACTTAAGATCTCTAAGCTCATCACAATTTTGATAATTATATTTTTTTGTAGGTAGATATAACACATCTTTGTGATGATGATGAGCGCGATCACATTTCACATCATATAATATGTTATGAAAAGAATGCAAGGTTTTTACTCAATCGAAGTTTTTACTAGAGTTCCGTTGTGAGTGACTGTTGAACAGCTCCTGACTCAATCATCGGATAAGCTCGCTGTCACCATATTATTGTATTGTCACCAGAACTAAAACTGCTTCAAATTTGAGTTGCAAGATTCCACCCGAACAAACATACTACAGCTTGTAATAGCTACCGAACAGCTTGTAATAAATACCGTAAGCTTATTTCCCATTTTAATTTGTGCTAGAAAATAAACCAATTGTTACTGGACAAGCTTAAAGACCCTTCTTAAATAATGAATTGATTGGTAAGGGTACTGTTGTTTGTCCACGCGATGTGCATACCTTCATGGATCATCAATTAATTGATCAGCAGCCATTTGATTAGAACACGGGATCGTTGTAAATTAACCGTTTTTACTTGATTTTAAAAACATCAACGAGAGGCGTATTGACCTATCAAATATTTATAAAGGACAGCAATCATGTTTTGGTTTATACTGTAAAATAGAGCTATCATTATTGACAGTTTGATAATAAATTGAATTGCCTTCTAATTATCCTTTATTAGCTAATCGTGGGACCCGCTAAAATTACATTTTACTTGTATCAGAATAAAATAACATAAAAATGTCAGAGATAATGAAGCTACTAAAAAAGAACAGAATCGGATAGTTTCGGAGATTATCTTCTACATTAAAACTGACAAACAAACTTCACCGCTTCATAATATTAGTAATATAATATTATAGTACCTACATAAATACCTATATATAGATTTAGCACTAGCTGAGCTTGAGGTACTCTGAAATACCTTAGTTTCACAAACAACAACTCACCAAAGTTTCATCGTAATCAAATGAAAGGTACTCGTTGATATGTATAAAATATTGAACGAACAAACAAATAAATATTTTTGTACCCACTACAAGATAGTGATCTGGATTGTTTGCAACTGCCTTCAGATGACTCAACTGATTCTTGTGTATTTTGTAAATATTCTGTAATAGGTATTAGATGGTATTTGTTTCTGTGATAAAGTTTATACTAGAAGATTGAGTATTTTTTGTGAGCTTCGGACCTTGGTCTAACAACAAAAGCGGTGCACGTGGGACTGCCAGTCGGCGATCACTTCCCTTGGTATTCTAATTCAACCCATTGTTCTACTTGAGCCAAGGGAAAGCACGACACGATGCAACGTACCTATTACATGTCTCGTCGCCATGTGTGCCATTTCATTGGTTATTTTCGCACTATGTCGCGTCGCGCCGCATTGCGTCGCGTTGTAGCATTTATAAACTGTGATTAGGGGAATGTACTGACGAGCTGGTAAAGCTAAAGTTACTTTTCTATCGTGAGTGTCTACAAAACGATGTTCTACGAATTATTGAATTACTAGCCGACCCGTGACAGACGTTGTCCTGTCAAATTTCAATAATCGAATCGAAAAGACTGAATGTTTTTAGTCTGTGATGTGTTGCACACCAGCGCCATCTATACCAAAATCATCCCTTTTGCGTTTTTTTTATGATTTTGGGGATGTTGCACACCAGCAATGTCAGATTTGTTGCACACCAGCGCCATCTATACAGAAATCATCTCTTTTCAGTTTTTTTATCGTTTTGGGGATGTTTTTCATTTTTTAAAGTAGTCTATTATTTATTCGGGCATTATATCTACATCTACAGCAAATTTCAACTTAATCAGTTTTTTCGTTTAGGCCTGATTGAGGAACAAACATACATACAAACTCACAAACTTTCACATTTATAATATTATTAGGATTAGGATAGAATGTCGCAGCTTCAGTGCTACGAATAAATCGTACAACAATTTTTAACAACCCCAATTTTGATTATTTCCGTGGTTTTATTTGATGTTGTGTTTGCAAGTGCTTTCTTATCATCGTGTTAGCGCCTTTGCCACATGCCAAGGACACCTCAACGCGCGTTAGAACCGTATTCTTGTGGTTTTAGGTATAAGTAAGCTAGTAGACATAAAAACTGCGGCTTGGCGACCAACGTGGCGCATCTTTTTCCATACCTAGCGTGTTTTTTTGAATAGCTAAACTATTACTTACTAAGCTGTTAAACAATGATCTTACCTGTTGTAAGTAAACGAGAATGGTCCTTTGAGTGGACAGTCCACAGGGTCTGCGTTCTCTCTAAACATGGAGTAGAGTAGCGCGTCTCCCGTGATCAGCGAGCACAGGTGTGGTAGTGCGTCTCGTCTGTGGCAGAATGCTGAAGTAGAAAAAAAAGTATTTATGATATTGCTGTAAACTTGCCAGAACTCTAGGTAGATAGACTGCACTGTGTGAAGAAAATAAAACAATAAACACAACGTGAGATTAAAATCGCAGTGACTGAAACAAGAACTCTTTTCTTCAAAAAACCTTACCGCCGTCAATGTCATAATTTTATTCTTTGATCGACTTTATCATCGCCATCACATAGCTTTTAGTATTATAGTTATTATAGTTTGCAGCATTTAGTATGGGTTGACAACTTGACAGTAGCACGCAGGCTCGTGTGTCGTGAGGAAAACGCGGGTGCGATCACGTGAGAATTGAAATGAATATGGCCGTAGGCTTTTGTGACTAGATGACAGTCATATGGGATGTTGAAACCTGAAGGTTCTAACCCTTACTCTGGCTCTGATTCTCAACACGGAGGTTAGAAATGACCTCAAAATAAGAGACAACTTGGGGAATGCAAACTTGTTTATTCACGAAGTTCCGCGTCTAGTTATTCATAGAAAATAAAAATATACTTTACATGCCTATCGACCGGATAGGCATGTAGGTGTAGGTGATTGTTAAGAATGCGAAAATTTATTCGCTAGTATACTTTTAAATAAATTAGACACATGCTAAAACTTTTTTGCAACTGAAGCAGGTGTTAAAGAGTGTTTTGGTTGTCAGAGCCAACATCCGACTAAAAAGTTTGCCGCTTTAAAGCACTCTATTGCCAGTCTGCAACATACTTTAAGTTCATGAAAAACGTTCACCTTTGCGAAAATGTTAAGCGAGGTACATTTGATCTATATTACGAGGCGGGTTAGTCATAATTGTGTGTGTAAATGCGTGTGTACGTAAGCTCGGGAGTGCTCAGTATCAGTCACGCACACAAAAGTGCGTGGCTATACACATTACAACAAAAGTACCTACTGTTAGAAAAACTGTAACATCTCTGCCTATCCTTTCAAAAACACTCGCCCATGCTCTTTAGTACTAAATATTCACGAAACAATACTCGGTAAAATAAAACCAAGTCAAATTAATGGCTTTCTAGATCGAATATGAGCCAACTGGGACCAGCTTTGGCCTAACCTAATGCTGACAACACGACAAAATGAACTTGCATTATTAATCGCGAAAGGGCTTAGACGTAGTTTGCCTGTTGGATTTCTTGGTTTTTACATAGGTTTTAAGAAGAATTGTTCCGTTTTCTAAAGACTTTCGAGAATAGGTAAACATTTCATTATTCAGCAATGGCGTCAACTGCGATCTTGGATGCCGTATACTTTCATGTTTGGGCGCCCATTTTTCGTATTAAATAGCGTTACTTGCCTCAAACTAAGCGAAGCTATGGGAAACAGAGTAAAATTATATTAAAGAAAACATTGGAAAATAATGTTGTTTTAATTATATTTTACATATATTTGTTCTTTTAATAATATTTTATATGTACTTTATAACAGCTTTACAACAAAAATGCATGTCCATTTTAGAAATCGAAGACACAACCAAGAAGGCTTTGAGGGCACTATCAACTGAGCTAAGGATTCACTCAAATGTGACCGATCAGCTATTTTGGCGCCCAATACGGGGCAAGTGAAAAATGCATTGAGAAGTCACATGCCACTTTACACTTATTAATAATTCAAAATTGATCAATACTAAACACTAGGAACTTATAACATTAAAGTAACTAATTAGGTAGTGCGCATTGCGCTTTCATGATTAAAACCCATTCTATTTACTTATAAAAAGTTGATACTAACTTTCTTTGTACTGCAGCACGTTTTTGTGTTTCTCGTGCATGACCACACATCGGTAGCAGCCTTTCCTGAAACAGAAATAAAATATATTGAGTGAACGTGGAAATAAAGTCACTTGACCAAGGAATCGATTAGAAGTTGAAACGTGCGAGTAGTTGAAACTACGAGTACAATGTTGTTTATTTTCCAATAACGGACCTCTCAATATGTTGCGTTCCGTAGTTACTCGTATATTGATGCAACTCTATCAGAATTTTAGAATCAAATAAAGTTTACTGCTTGATTTAAGTCTTTCAGCACTGAATTTGGTGTTTGGCTCTTTTATTTATTGAATCAAATAGAATCATCGGAGTCCTTTGAGATCAAGAACACTTAAGGAACCATTTATTTTTTTTAACAAAAATTAATTCAACTTTTCAACTCGCTTGTATGCCAATGATTTAGTTAGGTATACTGACTCTCATCACATGCTTTCTGACATGTTCTTTCCTTTTTTACACGGTTTCTTTCCTATAGTCCGGATAACTCTTGACGAGAACCACCATAAGTATGAAGTAGGTAATGTTACTCATAATTATAGATTTTGACACGGGTCTTTATCACGTAATAAGACCTAAGACCCGTGTCAAAATCTATAGTTAAGTCTACTAATTATGATAGTTTGAAAAATAATATTATACTTACTCATCAACAATAAGAAACTTGTCCCCTTCAGACGAGAGGCACTTCCCCTTGTTGGAGAGGTGGTCCCCCTCGATCACGATGGGCTGGATCACCCCCGACTGGAACCAGCGCCCGTGCCAACGCGAGGGAAACCCGCAGCCTGGAGACAAACGGAAACATACCATTAGTGATGAGAAATTATTGTAACCAGCCGTTTGATTACTTCAATCAGTCAGTGTTTTTGCTACCGGTAGGTAAATATGGCGGCTTTGGCTTATGGAAAATACATAGACTAGTACCATTTTTGACATGATGATTTTTATAGGATAGATAGGATTTTTTCAAAATGTACGTAGGTAGGTAATCGAGGGGCTGATATGACTAGCAATTTCAAAATGATCCAAAAAATCTTTTAAGCATTATTCTCTCGTCTATAATTGCCAATACTTAAGCCAGTTACGACGTCGTTGACGAGAATATTTGGTGTAATACGTTACAAGGAGATAGATAAGTCCTCAGCTTCATTCTTCAGTTATCTAAGTCTACTTGCTATAAAAGGCATTTGACCGTATGATGATCTTTAAGTTAAAACTGCGCTCCAAAAATGAGCAAAATGAGTACCGCAATCAAAGCAGCAATATGGCCTGGCGCTGTTTACAAACGCAACGCTATTTCTCCCCAACCCAGGCAGTTTTAGAAGGGCCCTTAAGGACCGGCCGCTCAAACAACACAAGGTATATTACATTCCGGCGGGTAGCCTCCTCAAATACAACCCGGCCAGTTTCAGAGAGGCACTCGGTGACCAGCCGCTCAAGCAATACTGGTGGTATTACATTCAGGCGGGTAAATTTAATTACTTAATTTCTGTAACGAGCCATTTTACTAGTGATTTATTAACATAATTCGCTAATTATGGCCTCGGCGTGACGTTGTGTGTAGATGTGTGGCTTAACACGAAGGTTGAGGTTTGTTTAAATAATTTAACACCATATAATGAAAAGGGGAGTTATTTTTAACCGACTTAAAAAAACGGAGAACGCATCAGTTCTCAGACTAATTCTATCAAAGGAGAGGAAGACAATATCCTTGACTAATACCAGGATAAGACAAATCACTAATATGTCTGTCACGGAAAAATCATACCACCAAAACATTCGTAAGTTCGTATGATGGGCAATCTATGTATGTGCTTTGTATTAAGCACCAATAAAAGTTTTCATTTAATATCAAAGACCATCAAAACCAGTTCACATTATCCATCACTGAGCGGTGATAATGTAAGGGTCCAATTGTAGCTCTATTACTGGCATAATGAAGGCAATAATCCTTCAATTACTACACAATGGCAGAACTGAACGACTACCGACAAGAATGATGAATAAAAATTACTCGTATTGTATACCAACTGTGAGAAGAAAGTAGGTCTAAGCACTACTTTATTAATTTAAAAGACAAAAAAATATTTAGTACTCTTTTGGAAAGTTTTCATTAGATACCTGCTTGAAGATCTTCACCAAAATGATTTGGAACGTTGCTGAAAAACACTAGTAAATACCTAATCTATTGCCTTTTACGCGAGTTATTATCATTTATATTCAATCAATTAATTCACCGTCACTAGGTGGCTGCAAAAAAGTCGTGGTCAAATTGATAACTTCCTCTTTAACTTGACGTCGGTAAAAAAGAGCAACGACCGAATATCAACCGGCTATTGTCAATTTGTATACTCTACCGAGCCAATTTTAAAAGAAATACCTACCTATCTTCGTTTGAGTTAAACAAAAACATAGGTACCAACTTATACTGGTACCTAAAGGTACCCTTTCTCGTAAAACACGCAGACACAAAGGTCAGTTCAAAAAAAAATCGTTCAATTCTATATAAAACGAACACAAGAACCGTCTGTCTGGCGTCTGGCCGAAAAAACCAACATTGTAGTCCACATAAAAGACGCCCGCACTGTGTCTATTGATCTAAGGAAAGCAATCAATCGTTGCTTGATGACAGTAACCTAGTCTAAACTAACACAGGGAGTAGGTACTTAGTACACAGTAGCACCGATGAATATTTCATGTTTTTTGTTCTTTTATTTGGGATGACTTAGCAAAAACGACTATAAGAACTCGTACTCGAATTAATGGTAGTTAGACCGTCATCATCATCAGCATTTCCAGCCGATCGTTCCACTGCTGGACTTAGGCCTCTACAATATACATTTAGTTACATTTAGTTAGACCATAAGAAGCAAGAATTTTGGAAAAATATCCCGACTGAAAAAAAGGAGATCGACGGCAGAACATACGAATTTATGTTTAATTAGCGTTATACGCTGTTTTTGAAGTACGAATGTAGTATAATATAGACCTCGAAGGAAACCTCATACTATAATCATACTAAGTGAATTATATACAGTAAGTTTGATGGTTTTCAAGATAATGCAGTTTTATCACTTTTTCCGTCTTATCCGGGTAGACTCAGCCCATACAAAAACCAAACATTTTACATATAACCAATATCAACCTTAGCGTAAACCAATAAGAGCGATCGTTTTAAGAAATTTTAGGTTTAGCGTGGAAACAACATAATCGCCACCATTGCGTGCCAAAGCACAGCGAAATAGGCAGCACGGTCAGGCGATGCAGTGTGCAAAACCCAAAATCCATTCAAACAAACTCAAAACACTGCCCTGTCATTGTCATTGAATTGTTCTTGTTATTACTGGAAGTAATTGACTGTGCATAAAGGCAGGATGTCATATTTTTGTGCAGGACATTCACATGCGTAATCAGAATGAGGCAATTTGCATTTTAAGGCGACTCTGTGAGCTGTGTTTTACATAAAATTCAATGGTGCATCCACTTAGGTTGACATTTTTATATTATTTTGACTGCTGATTATAATTACATGCTACCTAACATGCTTATAAGTAACTAGTGAACACATTTGTTCACGTGAAGATATTTTAAAACAAATTTCAAATCCCTGCACTGCATAAATAAAAATATAAAAATAGGGTCACGACTGTAATCCCCAAGTACGGTAGACATCCTCTCAGATTTCCAGGCGCTTAAATCCTTTAAA
This sequence comes from Hydriomena furcata, assembly GCA_912999785.1. Classification (NCBI taxonomy): domain Eukaryota; kingdom Metazoa; phylum Arthropoda; class Insecta; order Lepidoptera; family Geometridae; genus Hydriomena; species Hydriomena furcata. The sequence continues at coordinate 2,594,162 of OU538825.1, forward strand.
GATGTTTAGTGGGGGTAGTCAAAGGAACGTCCAAACATTATATTTGGGACAAGCCCACATTTTGCATTAGTTAGCATTCCATACGTGATAGGTTGTAAGCCCATCGCCGCTTATAAGAATACTAACTGGTTTCCTCACGATGATTTCCTTCACCGTTTTGAGCACGTGTTTTGATGCGCATATAATTTTTTCGAACAGAAAAATCCACTGATGAACGTCGTGGGTTCTAGTCCCGAACTAGAACCCACGACGTTCGAAATGAAAGTCGAGGTATCTCCCACTCGGCCTTGTATAATAGAAACTGATAAGCAAATTATCGATCCTACTAAGAAATAATCGTTCGCTTTCTACCAATAATGTGGGTGGTGATACCTAATTATGAGCAATGGCGGAACACAAGTCGTAGATAATAAGCCCACGATGTAACACAACAAGCCAAGTATTCCCTAACTTAAGCTAATATCTCATTTCTTAGCGAAAGCGAGCGTGAAAGAGATCTTTAAATCGTACGATATTAGTATGTACCTACCTACTTTTAGGTAGGTTTAAATAATGGTAACCATGATGAGTAAAAATTTTATTTTGTTATTTACAAAAAAATATATATTTAATCCTAAAGTACCTGAACATCTCAGATCTCCAGGCGTTAAGATGTCTAATGAGGGTAGTCAGAAGAACATCCAAACATTATACCTATTTGGCGCATTCCCACATTTTGCAGTAGTTATTATTCCATACGTGAATCTTACTAATATTATAAATCCAAAAGTTTGGGAGGATGTTTGTGGCATGAAACTGTGAGGTCAGTTGAAACTAGAGGTAGTATCATAATTATGTATGTATTAACAAAAAGAAGCATTTAGAAAAAAGGCATATAGTTAAGTATTATATCAGTTACCTAGTTATCATAGCACCAACTTAGTTTGGAGCTAGATGCTGCTGGGTAAAACGTCCACCAAAGTAATTGAACTTCTAACATACAACTTTAGCATTTATTAGATACATCCTACTAATAATATAAATATAAATGCGAAAGTTTGTGAGTGAGTGAGTGGGTGTGTTGTGTGTGTTTGTTATGGTAAGTATACACAATGACACTGACACTCAACAGAAATGTCAAGTCCAGTGTCGCTTGCGTCTACACGGTAAGCAATTTTTTGTGTCGACATTAGTATATACATTTAGTGTACCGGTTGAAGTGTATTAGCCGTCTACACGATTCAGTTTGGGACATTTCATCGCCATGAATAGACGTGCTGCTGCCGCGATTGTCGCGATATGTGTTTCTATTAAAATGCGTCGGCGTAAAAAGAGATCTGTATGGGTTAAAGATTGGATTAAAAGAAGAGCGCAGCTAGGGGCATATAACCAATTGTTGTCTGAATTGAAAAACGAAGATCCAGAATGTTACAAAAACTTTCTTCGGATGAAACACGATGATTTTCAATATTTATGTAAATATTTATATTTATTTTCAATATTTAAGTATTAAATTGTTCGGCCAAACTTTCTACCGCTGCTGCTTTCTTTACTCGATTTTTATAATCGGGATTTGATATTTGCTATAGCTCTGGCAGCGATTCAAAATATAAAATCAATGATTTTATTTCCTCGGTTGACCACGCTCGTGACGTCATTGGTCTAGCTAAAAATTTCGCGCAGGTTCGAAATTACCGACACTCGTTGCGGACAGCGCGCGCGTCCTGTCTCCACGGCAGCGACACTGACACTGAGCGACACCGTCACTACATGTGCAACTAAGTGTCGCGGCGATGTACACACACAGACATTCGATGTATACATTTAGTGTCTGGTGTCTGGTGTCGTCGTGTATCCTTACCATTACTCTTTTACGCAAAATTGAAGATTTAGATTAAACTTTACAGTAATATAGTTTATACATCAGAATAATACATAGGCTACTTTTTATCCAGGTGCAAAACCGGGGCGAGCAGCTAGTTGGATAATAATCGTATCGTTTATCTTTTTCAAAGTACAGGGTAGTTTTGCGATCAAACACATAAGTATTTATTGACATTGCGAACGGGTACGGGTTGTCGGGAGAAATAATAAAATGAACGCGATAAAAAACCCGTTTTACCCTTAATACCCGTTTGAAACAATAAATCGTGTCGTCGCCAGATCGGAGTAAAATTCAAAACCCGCAAACTTCGGCTTAATTTGTTTAAATCAAGCTTTACCCCACACTTAGCGCCCGTAAATATTTTCGGCAATGCTATTAATATGCCACAACAGAGCAGATCGGAAGAAGTGGTCGCCGTTATATAACGTGAGACAACGAAACATAAACTCTCTAAATCTATGTGATGACCGAAATCATAGCAGTTGAAAAAATAGGATCACGACTGTAATCCCCAAGTACGGTGGAAATCTCAGATCTCCAGGCGCTCAGATCCCAGAATATTTTTAAAGGGAGTAGTGAAAGGTACGTCCAAGCATTACTTTTGGCACATGCCTGCATTTTGCAGTAGCTAGAATTCTGTAGGCTTGGTCGCAAGGAACAGACGTAGCTAAGATCCTAAGATGTTTCAAAGTGATTCTATTGAAAAAAAAAACCTTTTTACTTAGACTCTTGTCTAGGATCGACAGGTTCCGAAGTATGCGCTCAGGCGTACCTACGTTTCTTGTGGTAAATAAATAAATCATTCATTATGTTGACCTTGCTGAAGGTTACATAACTGATCTGTTAAGAAGCGCAAAGCAAGCTTCGGCACGAGCTCCATAATAATGTATCATGTTCGTATGAACATACATTATGTGGGGAAGCTTATCATATCTAAAGATATTTCGTCTGCACATTTTTTTAATCAAAAGAAAGCCTTGTCTTCTCCCAAATGATTTATGTCCCAAAATATACCCGCCCTTCGCTAAGAGGTCTGAAGGGCCTAAAAAGTTTCGAGTTACTTTTGAGAAAGATTTATTTTGGGAAACTTATAAAAATACAGTTCATAAAAATATTTTTATGATACTTTTTGTTTATAATTAGGAAGTTTTGGGGGGTTACCTATGTGTGGGTGCTTTAGTTAAGTTTTATTTAACGCCTACCCTCATCTTGTTAAATAAACTTGGCGGTAACTTGACAAAATAAAGTTGTCAAGTCTGAGTCTAAATTGCAGGTAAATGCAGTAAGATGGTACATCGTCACTAACTTTCCATGACTTGTGTTAAAATTTACCTTCACAAGTCTCGAATGAGGTCGTTGCGATGTCGCATTCTAACCAGTTCCTACATCTCTTCTCATCTCTAAAAAATAGTGATAAAAGTAAAATTTGTCTATATATTAAAAAGATATAACGCAATACTGATAACAACAAGAAACAGAGCATTTATTCTATCAGAACAATGAAATAAAAACACAACAAAAAACAGGATGGCATTATACCGAAACTCGTAAACCACTCAAAAGGCCTCTAGAAAAAAAGAAAAAAGAAAATGGCGGCCCACTTTCGCGAAGTCAGGTGGTCGCGCGCCGGCAGCCATCATTAATTTCCATTCAGTGTCGAATGGCCGGGATATATCGTGTAGGAATCGTTATGGTACGAGTGAGTGTACTTGGGGTACTAATCTAAGTGATCAAGCCGCCCCTGGTATCCTACTGATACTATAAATCCGAAAGTTTCTGATAAATTTGTATGTTTAGATGTTTGTAATTCAATCACACACAAACGATCGAATAATTTGGATGCCTGTGTCCTGGAATAGCATATAGGGTGAGAGCGCTGGTTATGGGCATTTTAACAACATTTTAATTATCAAATAATCGGTTTATATTGAAAATATTATTAAAACGATGATTTTTAAACAACATGGAATAGAGCATTTGTCTAACTCTTAGGTTAAGCAAAAGTTTTGGAACATGCTATATTTATTTAATAATTATTAATATTTAAATAGACTAAACGGGAAATATTTAGTTGTGGTCGATCAAGTCTAGAGGTATAACGCATCACAACTGTCACTAATCAAAACTGTGTTAACTATTAAAATTTTAAACAAGTTGGTTTGCTATGCTTGTATATTGACTGCAAAAATTAAAAATGACCAAAACCGGGTCTTTGACACTACTGCTAACTTTTTATCCAGGTAACGCGAGCAAAGCCGTGAGACAAAGAGTGGACAGAAGCTAGCTACAAACTTCAGATCTGTATCTATTGAATTCTATTTATATTGTGTGGTATTCAATAATGTGTTATGTATCTATTTTAGATGGTCTAGAACTGCGGGCCCTGGCCCGAGAAGCTTGTATTTTTGGCACTAGATTGTGACCCAGTAAGCTGAAATTGAAACTTACCAAGTATACAAATAAATTGATGGAATTTCAACTGTCTAAAGCGAATCCTATAAATATACGGGAATGGGAACTTAAACACGAAGAAAACCAGAATCCGCGGGAATTTTTATTATTTCTTTGATTTACTAGATATACCTAAATAAAATAGTGAATATTACATAATCTTGGTAGGTATATATTGTATTGTCTTTGATAGTAGCTTTATAAAAGTTTTTATTTAACTTGCAATGTTTGTATGTAAACGACTTCGACCTCGACCTAGACTTCGACTTCGACTTCGACCTCGACCTCGACCTCGACCTCGACCTCGACCTCCATCTCGACCTCCACTTCCACCTCGACCTCGACCTCGACACAATTATAAGCATCTATGTAACTATGTTACTTATGGTGGAATCTTGCAACTTACTCGTAATTTTGAAGCAGTTATCTTCAACCGATTGAGCTGAAATTTGGCATACTTATGTAACTTAGGTGACAATGCAATAATATGGTAACAGCGAACTGATTTGATGATAGAGTCAGGAGCTGTTCAACAGTCACTCACAACGGAATACTTCGATTGAGTCAAAAAATTTTCGTCAAGTTCCGATGACAAATGTTATTATGATGTGACAGATGATAGCGCGCTGGTGCTCGATGGTTAATTTTACAAAAGCTTGTCATTGAAAAATATTTTTCAATAGAAAACTTATTTTATTCTCAAGATCAAAAAGTCGAAATGTTTGTTTTGCCTTAGTATAAATGATTTGAATGCTTCGTCTACAAATTAGACCATAGACTTGATTGCCTTTGTGATAATATTAAAAACATTTCTTTTAGGAATTACTTTAGTACCTAAGTATAAATGAAGATCGCCTCAACATAAAGGACGAGAAATAAACTAAAAATAAGCTAAGAAATCCTAAGTAAAGTTGGTGATAGATCAATACAAGACCTACGTAGATATTTCCTATTCTTATCGCCTACGTTTGGTTACAGTTACCGGCTGTTGCCGTGGCAGATTGCAGACTTTTAGCTCTACGAAGAAAGCTCTAGCAAAAACCTTCTCTTGTTAATATTCGAAATGCATATGAAGATAGCCGGTTCAATATATATATATATGGGTCGTTGTGCCATAGCAGCGGCCGGGTACTGATTACACAATGATTCATTTGAGATCTTATCGACCAGACACGGTTTCCCTTTGTCTAGACTCTGTAGACGATAACTCCTTGTTTATTGTTGGAAATTTAAACTGTAAATCAATAGAAAGCCGTTAAAATATTCTTAGTTTACACTTTCAAGAGCCTAGGAAGCATTTGAGAGCAGTTAATGGCTAGGGCGAGCTACTCGTACTGGCATGTATGCTAGGTACATAGCATGCTAGAGATCGCCAATTTAAATTTCATTCAAAAAGCATTCATTTCAATAAAATCATAAGAATCACTTTGAAACGTTTTAGGAGCTAACTACGCCTGTTCCTCGCGACCAAGCCTAGAAGAATCAGGCAACAAACACGGCTTGGGGCCTATCATTCTTTTCAATTATTCTTTCCTTAATGCTATGTAGAGCTCCAGTGTGATGCAGACTGTCGATCGAACAAGGTGAAGGCTCAAACAAGAACAACAATTAAAAGTACTAATTAAGTACCAATTGCGTATAACAATAAAAATCATTTTGATCAATCAATCATCATCATCAATCAATCAATTTTAAAACTTTGCAAGTAAGCAAGTGCAACGATTACGATTTTCACCAATGTTACTGATTATCAGGCTACACGCAGACGTGCGGTTCCCTTCGTGCGCGAATTCGACTCGCACTTGGCCGGTTTTTTATTTATTGTTAGCGTATATTTTTATAAATAATGTACCCTAATAATATTACAATGTAGCCATATGGGAGGCTAATGAATTATCCTACTAATATTATAAATGCGAAAGTTTGTAAGTGAGTGAGTGTGTGTGTGTGTTTGTTACTCTTTCACGCAAAAACTTACAGAACGGATTAAAATGAAACTTTACAGTAATATAGCATAGACATCAGAATAACACATAGACTACTTTTTATCCAGATGCCACACGTGCAAAGCCGGGGCGAGCAGCTTGTAACAACATAAAAATAAATTGAAATAGGATCATGACTATAATCCCCAAGCACGGTAGACATACTCTCAGATCTTAAGGCGCTTAGATCCTTGCCTCTGACTTATCCCTTTAGACATCTAAAGGGATTAGTCAGAGGCACGGCCCCTCATTATTTTTCAGTAATATTCATAAATAATTTACCCTAATATTATTAAACAAAAAAAAAATATATATATAGGATCACGACTGCAGATCCTGGAGATCTTATAGGATGTCATCCTATAAGATCTCCAGGCGTTTGATACTTTGAAGATGAGTGGGGGCAGTCAGAGGCACGTCCAAACATTATATTTGGCACATGCCCACATTTTGCAGTAATTAGCATTCCATACGTGACAGGTTGCAAGCCCATCTAAACATATAGCTAATCACTACATAGTATAAAGCAAAGTCGCTTCCCGTTTCCCGCGTCTGTATGTATGCTTATATCTTTAAAACTACACAACGGATTTTGATGCGGTTTTTTTAATAGATAGAGTGATTCAGGAGGAAGGTTTATATGTATTAAACCCGTGCGAAACCGGGGCGGGTCGCTAGTAATGAATAAATGAATTATTAATTATGAGTTATCGAGTCGCTTGTGAGTCCATTGTAAACGCCAAATGACCTCTTTTAACTCTCAAGGGGTTAACTTTTTAGTTGTTTTATCTATACATCTATACATCTATACATATGTAATAAAACTGTAGAAGAGTTCAATTATGTACATTTAATAAAAACTAAAAAAAATACTCCTAGGGGCCTTTATACAAGTAACACAAACAAAAAAAAAACATTTTGAAATTTGTGTCTGTCTGTCTGTCTGTTGTCCGACTTTCACGCAAAAACTACTGGACGGATTTTGATGACTTTTTTTTGTTATATAGCTATAAGTCCTCGGCAACATATAGGCTATAATTTATTTTGAAGATTGGAATAGCAGATGTGAAACTATCTGTCACCCAGCGAAGCGGCACGGGTCAGCTAGTGAGTTGTAACATAAAGTGCAAGAAAATGACACAAAATTTTCGCCCAGTTAACACTTTTACATATTACCGTCTATAATTCCACTTCCATCGAACTAACCTTTTTAGACGCTACACCCTCCCCAGAGATTATGTGATATATCCAAGTACTTCGCGTAAAAAATCGCCTGCATTATACAGAAAGTGCTACTAAAGCGTTGGTTCCTGCTCAACGGTGAACGTAAAAACGATGTTTGTAACCTTACTACACAAGTGAATTTCGTTTTACGAGTATCTCGATATATCTCGGATTTTTTAAAGATCTTTGCGAACGAAGCAAACTCGTAAATTCTAATAAACATTATATTTCGAATGAAATAAATGATGTACTTACTGATGTTTTTTTTAAGTTTTGGAAAATCAACGAAGTTTTAGATATTCATTCATCATTATCATTCATTCATGAACATGTATCATTCATTGGGACGACCCTAGAGACATACATAAATAAATAAAAACAATTTCGGAATAGTCAGATTACTTACATTAAAAAACACGGTCTATGCCTAACATCGGATAAAACCTACAATCCTCAAATTTTGAAAAGCGATATTCATCCCTATTGTAAAAGGTTTTCCTGCAGTAAAAATAACTAAAAAAAATCCATCATATTTTTTACTAGCAATATGACCGAAATACAAATATTTCGCAAGCTAAAATAGACTGAAATCTTTCGTGTAGCAGTGTTGATGGAAATCTAACTTTTAGGGTTCCGTAACCAAAGGGTAAAAACGGGACTCTATTACTAAGACTTTGCTGTCCGTCTGTCCGTCTTTCTGTCACAGGGGCTGTATCTCATGAACCGTGATAGCTAGACTGTTGAAATTTTCAAAGTTGATGTATTTCTGTTGCCGCTATAGCAACAAATAATAAAAACAGAATAAAATAAATATTTGAGTCCCATACAACAAACGTGTTTTTTTTGCCGTTTTTTATAGATAATGGTACGGAACCTTTAGCGCGCGAGTCCGACTCGCACTTGGCCGGTTTTCTTATTACCCTTGTGCATGATTTAAGCAACAAACAACGATGACTGCTCAGGATAAATATGGGACTAATTATGGAAAAAAATAATGAATGTTTTTACGAACATAAGCTTGTAAAAAAAAAACTTTCCAACAGAGTCTCTCAAATCTATAAGCTTAGGACCCACCGCAGTGTAAATCAAGTGGTTTCAATAAAAACTGTATATAAAATCATATCCTGAAGGCAAAGTCATAAATTACAAAAAGCAACAGAATAATTCCATCAAATTACAAGAATAGCTTTCAATAATAATTATTGGTTACAAGCAAGCCATACCTCATTCATACCACCTACATAGATATAATAATATAACCTGTACTTAGGAGGATAAAGGATCGACAACATAAAATCGAGCACTTTTCATACAAACGTTGTTTAAACGTTCTATTTAATTTCGGGATGACAAGTAATTAAAAAAAAAATCTTCAAAAAATAATACGTAACGAGACGTAGACATTTGATTTATAAATATTGTATACTAGCTGCTCGCCCCAGCTTCGCACGGGTGGTACCTAGATAAAAAGTAGCCTGTGTGTTATCCTGATGTAGAAGCTATATTTCTGTAAAGTTTCGTTTTAATCCGCGAAAGAGTAACAAACACACACACACCCACTCACTCACAAACTTTCGCATTTATAATATTAGTAGGATATGAATTCAGGTAAAAACAACGGTAAGATAAATAGTAAATATAAATTGGAACACAATTTTATTTACACAGCGTCATTTAGCCGCAAATTAAGCAAAGCTAACCATGGAAACCAGATAAATGATAGAACATTGCGAGTTTCTAGAGCCAAGTCCTTTATTCTCCACTAGCGACCCGCCCCGGCTTCGCACGGGTAGCATGTTATTATACATATAAACCTTCCTCCTGAATCACTCTATCTATTAAAAAAAACCGCATCAAAATCCGATGTGTAGTTTTAAAGATATAAGCAAACATACATACAGACATACAGACGCGGGAAGCGGAAAGCGACTTTGCTTTATACTATGTAGTGAAGTTTATGATTGTAGTAAAAAAATAGTGGTAGTCTGTGGTAGCAGAAGACCTTCCGAGGGTATAATATTTACTAGGGTGTCTTATTAAAATGCCTTAGCAACGTTTTCAATCAGTCAAATTAATAAAATTGCTTTGAAATTGTAACTTGAGTATTTTGAAGGGGTTATAGTTACAATGATTGATTAGATCTCTTCCACCATTGGTAAAACAGGGCGGAGGTTAGTGACTTTACAAATTTAAAAGACAGGTATTGTAGGAAAATATCCGTTACGACATTTTTTTTTATTTCTTATTTTCGTCTATAAACCCCGACGCAAAAATAGGGTTCTGTATAAATAATAAATAAATATTGGTGGACATTATCACACAGCGCCATCTATATATCCTACAATGTATAAAATCCTATTTGTGCATCTGGACGAAAGGAGCGAATTTGATGCGGTTTTTTTTATTTGAAAGCTGACGTGTTCAAGATAATTCTTAACTATAATTGGTAAAGGGATGTTGAAGCAACTTCTACTGGTCGGATTTAATCAGAATGTAGTATACTGTAACTTCAGATAATTTTTTGAGAGAGAGGTTTTTAAACCTTTTATTTTTATTTTATCTTGAAAAAACATTATAATTTAGAGGTACGTAAGTCCTCGAAAAAAATATGTGTTTCAGGCTGAAATCCAAATGGTGTGAAATCCAATAGTTATGAGAAAATGTTTCTAGGAGACGGGGGAATAAATAAAAATATGTATGAGTATGATAAGTGGTGTAATGTTGGTTAAGTTGTTGGTAAAGGTGCTACTCCATCTAAAATATATACCAGACACTATAGTGTCTCGTAAGTGTCTAGAAAGTTCCCCCTACTGCTACATAAATCATCTAGAAAATAATGTAAAAAGCTTTACTAAGAGTAGATCTAATGTTGGTAGCAACAAGCGTCAAAAGCATCTATTGTTATTTCTTATCTATAAAATCGTTATTCTCGCTGTAACTCAAAAACAGCTTGATCTCTCTACTCTACCCCATGTACTATGGGAACCAGATAACTGATGGAATAATGATTAAGATATAGATATTTAATAATAAGCCGTTTATTTCCAAACTTTGGGTACGATGATTGGTAACTGGAAATGTTCAACAAAGTTCATATGATGTCCCGCAGTTCGACGTGCCTTTTGGCATAGGCCTCGACGAAGATATAAATACTTCTTTTTAAAAAGACATAAATTTCTGTTTGTACAAAATAAATATTGTTTTGTGATGCAAGTCATAGAACAGACGCAAGCTGAATAACAATAAAAACCTAATGGGTACAATTTGTTTCATAAAAATGTCAAATAGTTTTCTGATAAAAATGTTGTTTGAAGAGAAATCACTCAAAAGTAATATAATAATCTGACGTGACCAGAATGATTAAATCTATAGCTAAATAATAAATTGAGAAGAAAATCAGACAGTTTCGGGGAACCCCGGGCAGACAGGCTGAGCTTGAACCATCGCCCACACAGCCCAATAGACGTAAAATGGCTTCATTTCTTCAAAGAAACAATTCTGTCAAAACGTTGATGTGTGCGTTTGAACACGTTTGAAGTTTCCTCGTGAGGTGATTCTAGCTGTATCATAAAGTCATAATGAAAATGTCATGTTTAGCTGTCACACTGTCACAAATTATTGCGTATGAAAAGTTTGGTGTCCGTGCTATTAGCTGTTGAGGAGTTCCCTCGTGAGGAGCTGATCCTGACTGCATCATCAAGTTGATATCTATAATAATATTGTATTGAATTTAGAACAACAAATTGTCAAATTGTACATAATAAAGTTTTTTTTTTTTTTTGGAGTCTTTTTACATCGACGTCTAGCCAAACTAAACAAAGTTATGGGAACCAGATAACTGATAGTATACTTATATATATTTTTTTGTAAATACTAATTATTATACTTAAGACGAGTAATAAATGTTTTTGATGAATGCAGAATCGTATTTTCTCAATAACCGCAAAACAAACAGTTTTGTTTTTTATGACAAAGATAACTTAAGGATTTAATCTAGATAAATTAAAGACAGAAACACGATTGATGAAACTTTTCTTGATAAATTTATTTTCCAAAGTTGGCTCTTCAAAAACACTAGTTTCGTTTTTATTCAAAACTATGAATAGCTAAATAGTTCTTTTTTATATAATTGGTTAGATAATCATACTAGCTACCTAAATTAAAGACATTTTTTTTTTAATTTGATGGTGTTCAGGATAATGTAGTTTTATCACTTTTTCCGTCTTATCCCGGTAGATTCAACCCATACAAAACGTCAAACGTCATTCACTTATTAAACTCGTCATTTCACTTATCACCTTAATAACACCCAGACACAGAGCAAACATCAATGTTTATCAATACAAATGTTTGAGGATTACATTTGTGATCCTATTTCATTTCATTTTTATTTCAACTCGCAGTTTGTTATTTTTTTCCAAGATTTTCTTACTCTAGTTAGTTTGTTACAGGTGAAGCTAATAAAAGTGTGTTCAAATGTAGCGTTTGTACGTGCTTCTGACTACACTTCATAGTCACGTGCCATTGACTACTGTAAGGATCCTGCTTGGAGATCTGAGAGGGTATATAATCTGCTTTGTTTTAGGATTTGCAGTAAACCTGCCTGTTCTTCGCGACCAAGCCTAAAAGAATCAGGCTTGGGGCCTATATATTTTTTTCAATTATCCTTTTCTCAATGCTATGTAGAGCTTCAGTGTGGTACCGATCGAACAAGGTGAATGCTCAAACAAGAATAATAATTCAATTAACTGTATAATGGGCTTACAGGTGAAAAACGATCTCTTTCAGACAACCTTATTATTTTTACACAGTAAACTTTTGTAGTGCAGCTCAAAGTGCATTGAAAGTCTCTTCTCGCGCCGGTCGGTTTAGTGCTCAAGTGCTAAGCCGGGTACTCACTAGCGAGAGGTAACTTTAACCGTTACACGTTACTGTCACCAAAAACCGTGGTGTGAAAGTGGTGTGCGAGCGGACGAGGGCGCTCATTGAGACGTCGAGAGCAATGACTGTGTTATGCGTACCTACTAGAACTTGTTATAGTATTGTTAACCGACGAAAATAAAGTAGGTTCTCAATTCGACATGGCCATATTTTTTGTTGCTGTTCTGTCTGTCTGTCACCAGGCTGTATCTTATGAAACGTGATATCTAGATAGTTGAAATTTTCACAGATGATGTATTTCTGTTGCCGCTATAACAACAAATACTAAAAAAAGAATAAAATAAATATTTAAGTGGGGCTCCCATACAACAAACGTGATTTTTGCCGTTTTTTATAAATAATGGCACAGCACCTTCATGCGCGAGACTGACTAGTACTTGGCCAGTTTTAATGTATGACTGTTATCTTTTTGCCTGCTGATCCAGTTTTCTATTGTGTAGATAATAGTTCCAAATGATATTCATGTCGATTGGTCGAAAAATTTTCAACGGTTTTCATCTCAGTTTTTGAAACGTTACATTTGGTTACAGTTACGCTTGTGAGTCCCCGACCTTAAGCGCAGCTTCACCAACTTGGATCTGTTCAAGTGCCTTAAAATACGCACGGCGAAGTTGCCGGACAGTTGACAAATCGTGACAGGCTAACACGGAAAACATTTTAACCCTTCAACCGGCGGTGGTGCGGTCACGCCGACCGGGGACGATTGGCCAGGTAAATTGCTATTAAGGTTGCCAGATTTAACAAAAAATCTGGAGAGCCTGAACTTTGTTGTTCACTTTGTTAAGTTAGAGATATGTATTGTACCTTATGTAGGTAATGTTTGGACGTGCCTCAGATAACCCCCTTAGGCATAGGTACTCAAGGATCAGAGCACCTATTTACTATGGAGCAGTTGTTCAACACCCAAATATAGAAAAAACATTTATGTTCATCACACAAATGTTTATTCTGGCCGGGAATCGAACCCACAACCTACAGCGCAGAAGGCAGGGTACTATCAGCTGATTTGCAAGGTCAGTGTTAGAGCTATGTATCGTACCAAATGTAGGCAATGATCGGACGAGCCTTTGACTACCTCTATCAGGCATACTTCAGATCCTTTAGCGCCCATGGTACTACATTCCTTTGTCTTGCCTGCCATCACGTTTTATTATAACTTTAGTTAGATTATTTTAATCTGTTTTGTTAAATAAATGTTTTCATTTTTATTTGTCTTTTTAATGATGAATCCTGGCAACCCTAGCAATGTTGCGGAAACGTATCCATTGACGCGCAATTCTGAGCTAAACTACGGTTTTTGAATTGCGGTTATCGTAATGTTTTGCGGATTGCGTTGCGTGATATTGAATATTCGAGTGATTTGTTTTGTTGTATAATGGTGGCGATTCTGTTGTGTCCACTCTAAAATGTAAGATTCCAAAACACGATCGCTCTTATTCTTTTTACGTTAAAGTCTAAATTCGCGTAACGTTGAAATGAAAGTACATTTTTTTATACGTATATTTCGGATGTGCAAAAAAAAAAAAGTAAGTCAGAATTTCACTTTAGACAACACCTTTTTACATAGGTACTGACTAAATTTACCTACAAATTAAGTTAAATTACTTAAAACTAGCCTACGTTTTAGAACTGTAATGCTGAGAACGCACTTAGACGCACTTACGCAAACTTAGACTTTAATACAAAAGGAATAAAAGCGATCGTGTTTTAGGAATCCTAAATTTTAGCATGGATACAACGAAATCGCCACCAATATGTACTTACATATAAACAGCGTGTTGGCCGAATGGGAAACCTCGAATTTCAATCTAAAGGGTTCGAATCGAAGTGCATCGATGGGTTTTTCTATTCGTAAAAATATATTCATAAATACATGTACACGCTTAAAACGGTTAAGGAAAACATCATGAGTAAACCAGTTGAATGTGCCTCCGACAACCTCTTTTAAAACATCTTTTGTAAGCCTATTAAAAAAAATCTTTTGTGTTTATAGATGGTACTAATAACATTAAACTGTCATTAGAAGTTTTTCACTTTTCATTACATCACATTTACTATTGTAGAGTTATTGTGAACTAGCGGCAGTGTGAAAAGTAGCTTAAGTGTTATTCTGATGTATAAGCTATATCACTGTAAAGTTTCATCTTAATCCGTTCCGTAGTTTTTACGTGAAAGAGTAACAAACACACACAAACCCACTCACAAACTTTCGCATTTATAATATTAATAGGATATGATATTTGTAATAAAACCCTTACTTATGAAACATTGTCTGTTATAAACGTAAAATTACGTCATATTCGTTATAAACGTAAAATTACCGAGGAATGAGATCACGAGTTCGTTTATTATGACAGGTAAGTGAAATATAAAAGCGAGTTCACACAACACCATTTTTATTGAAGCCTAATTAACTGTCTGCAAAGTTTTCAACACCCCACTTAAGTTGATAGTGAAGTACCAATTGGAGTTGTAATATTTGGAGCAATTCTAAACGAGCTGCCAAAACGCAGTTGACACAAGAACGCACTCAGAAGCCCGTAACAAATCACACGTGGACCGAATTAACCGCCGCGTTGTTTCTTTAAGCCCAAACTTCCACTTCGTTCTCAAATTTTTTGAACCCAAATATAGACTTCCGTAAATACGACACATGTAAACGGCTCTTTAAGCTCGCGGCCATTAGCAATAATCCTTTTTTATTTTTATAATACACGTCTGGTCGGCGAGACCCTAGCTGTATCATTTTAGGGTTGAATTTTGAATATTAGGTACATTAAGAATGTGAAAACATTAAACATTTTTAAGACTTCTGTATGGTAAAATAAGAGTCATTATTTAAGCCATAATCTAAGGTAAATGAACTAAATTAAGCTTAAAATGTGTTTTATGAGTGCAGTACACTCGAACCATGCACTCGGTAGAAACCTTTTACAGAGAAACCAGTAGGTTAACTCTCTCTAATGGTTGTCTGGAAGAGATAAGGCCGCCCATTATACATTTTTGTTTGTTGTTACCTAATATTTGTTTTCTTTGTGTGCAATAAAGAGTTTACCTATATACTAACTCTCATAAATGTTATTTTCTCATCAAAAGTAGTCTTTCTTTGTGAAATATATTGAACGCCAATTCAAATTTAATTCGAATACAATAAAAGTTGAGACAATTCGGATACATTTGTAACAATATTTATTTTTGCGATTTCATAAACTCATCGTATTAAGGGGTTCCGTACCATTATCTATAAAAAACGCAAAATAATCACGTTTGTGTATGGAAGCCCCACTTGAATATTTATTTTTCTGTTTTTAGTATTTGTTGTTATAGCGGCAACAGAAATACATCATCTATGAAATTTTCAACTGTATATTTATCACGGTTCATGATATACAGCCTGGTGACAGTCACACAGACAGCGGAGCCTTAGTAATAGAGTCCCGTTTTACCCTTAAAATTTAAATACTATGTAGAGCTTCAGTGTGATGCCGATCGAACAAGGTATTCTTACCTACCTTATAAACGAAGAAATTTCAAGCTTTTCAAAGAAAGAAATTGCGATTAAATTAGATCAGTCTAATTAAATAAAAATAAATAAATAAATAAATAAATATTGGTGGACATTTTACACATCGCCATCTAGCCCCAAACTAAGCAAAGCTTGTACTATGGGAACCAGATAACTGATAGAATACTTATATACTTTTTTTTTTTTTGTAAATACATACATATGATACATACTAACACCCAGACACAGAGCAAACATCTATGTTCATCACACAAATATTTGCTCTGGGTGGGAATCGAACCCACAACCTACAGCGCTGAAGGCAGAGTTACTACCAACTGAGCTGTGACAGTCAATCAGACCTAATATAATAGCTTAACTAAATTCTCGCCTAAACAATAAACATACCAAGAATATAGCATTAAATTATTGTTGGAATAGGCTAAGCTTAACCTAGAAAATAGAAGGTAATCCATAGATTAATATGGTATTTGAAACAGCACTTAAAGCTTATTAACTGCACTCCAACGCTATCGATTAATAACTCGCGATAACTGTCTCGGCTCTATTATCCCGAGGTGAACCAAGTGCTTTTACATGTTTGTCGTTTAAGACGAGTAATTATTTTTTTAAATGAATGCAGAGTCGTTTTTTCTCAATAACCGCAAAACTTACAGTTTTGTTTGACAAAATAAATTATTTCAAAAAGCCGTTTTCAAGGTGACCATTTGACCTGGTATTCAGCCTTGAAAAAGATTAGAATATATAGAAACAATAAAAATAATTCACTTAAGCAATAAACTAATCACTAATCAGTGGATTTGCCACATCTTAGTTGAAGCAGCTGAATCATTTATAACATTTTGTTAGTCTTTTGTAACCCAGCTTGAGATCAATACCACGACGTCCTAAAATAATACTAACTTTCACCGTAAGGGTTCCACATACGATCGCAGTGATTTAGGGTGAGTTTCCACCTACGCGGAGCAGCCCTAAACTGTGCGGAGCGGATCAATGACAGCGTTTAAGACGAGCAATAAATGTTTTTGATGAATACGGAATCGTTTTTTCTCAATAACCGCAAAACATACAGTTTTGTTTTTTAGGATAAAGATAAATAGATTTATTTTCTCGATAGATTTATTTTCCAAAGTTGGCTCTTCAAAAACACTAGTTTCGTTTTTAATCAAAACTATGAATACTAGCTAAGTACATTTAAGTTTGATGGTTTTCAAGACAATGCAGTTTTATCACTTTTTCCATCTTATCTGGGTAGACTTAGCCCATACAAAAACACCAAATATTTCACATATCACCTTAACGTAAATCAATAAGATATAGATTTTTAATTATTAATTTTATCTTTCCCCTATAAAGAACTACCGTTCCTTTTCAAAATCACACAAAGGTTATCTGGAAATGCTTACTAGTAAAAAAACTGAGTAAAAAAGGAAATACCTAAGTAATATTGCGTAGCAAACTCTTAAATTGGACTACGAGTAGGTACCTACGTGTCAAATTTAAAGTTGCAAATTAAGTCCGAGAGCACTCTGTATACGTTCGTGAGAATCTTAAAACATTGGGACACTCAGCTAGGTGTTGGCCGAGTGGGAGGTACCTCGACTTACAATCTGAAGGTCGTGAATTTGAATCGCGCGTGCATCAATGGATTTTCCTGTTCGAAAAAAATATATGCGCATCAAAACACGTGCTAAAAATATCGTGAGGAAACCTGCTGGAATGCTAACTACTGCAAAATGTGGGCATGTGCCAAATGTAATGTTTGAACGTGCCCCTGACTAACCCCTTTAGACATCTTCAAGGATCTAAGCGCCTGGAGATCTGAGAGGATGTCTACCGTATTTTTTGTATGCAATTACAAAAAAAATATACCTACTTTTACAAGTATTCTATCAGTTATCTGGTTCTCATAGTACAAGTTTTGCTTAGTTTGGGACTAGATAGCGCTGTGTGTAAAGTGCGCGAATATTTTTGATATTACCGGCTGTTTATCAGTAAGCTGTGATATTGCGTGCACTACCATCTTTCAGCTAATCTGTGAGGTCGCGTGCGGACCAACGAATTACTTCCTAGATCATGCAACGTAATCCTGAAGAAGCCAAAGGAATGAGAACTTTACACAGCTGGCATTAGAATCAAAATAGCTTGTGCTCTTTCGTGGACTACCGTAAGGTATCGTCTGTAATGTTTTTGGAAAATGAACGTTCTAGTGCTGTTTTAAGTTTCAATATCATTCAACTCACAGATTCCTTCATAGCGTGGTTGAAGAAAACTTACTGTACTGCAAGTTGCACATAGAGGTGAAACAAGCCCTAACTTATGAATACATATAGGTGTAGTTTCGTTGTCCCCGATGACCGTGTCCCCGTCAACGGGGACAGCGGGAATTCATTTTAGACTATAATCATCTACCTAGTGGCCTGAAAATTTGTAAACAGTTTTTGGAAATTCTTCACAAATTAGTAAATAAGAAAATTATTTACTTATTTATTTTCGGCGATTCATTTTTCAGTTATCCATTCGTAAATCACATTTTACAAATTTTTGAACGACGCCGTCGCTTTTTGACTAAACAACCAACAAATAAAAATACACTTTCGAATTTATAAAAGTATCTTGACTTTACATTTGAAAGGACCGCTGTCAAAATTATAGAAATCAATAATGACGATTCGCCGATGATTGACGGCGGACGGAACCGTCTGCTTAGGAAGCCAAGCCTTAACGGAGTTGCGTTTCTGTACACCTGTATTATTAATAAATTTTCTGTGGTAGAATCTTCTGTTTCTTATTCTGTGGCGTAATCCAGAAGGAAGTTATCGATGGAAACTTTCCTGAAGTTCTGAAAGTTGCCGCGTTTGAAAGAATGTGGGAAATAAATTGCGTAAAGTAGATTAGGATTGAGGATTACATTTTAGGCTACAGCTACACGATATACATATATGTTGCTATTAATCTTTCTCAAACTATTTTTGTGATCAGAACACATTTGAATTGATATTTCAAACAGGTAAATTACTATTGAATGTTAATTACTATGAAGCCGTGTTGGCCGAGTGGGAGGTACCTCGACTTTCAATCTGAAGGTCGTGGGTCGAATCCCGGCGTGCATCAATAGATTTTTCTGTTTGAAAAATTTATATGCGCATCAAAAAACACGTGCTTTTTAAGCATCCTCCTTTGAAGATATCTAGTGGGGGTAGTCAGAGGCACGTCCCAATATTATAATTGGCACATGCTCACATTTTGCAGTAGTTAGCATTCCATACGAAACAGGTTGAAAGCCTATCGCCGCTTATAAGAATACTAACTGGTTTCCTCACGATGTTTTCCTTCACCGTTATAAGCACGTGTTAATGCGCATACACATTATTCAAACAGAAAAATCCATTGATGCACGACCGGGATTCGACCCACGACCTTCGGATTGAGCACGGCAATAGTTTGGTTCACTGTATTATTAACAAGATCGCTTTATAACTAGTGGTAAAGTTATAAATCAATACTGAACAAATAGACGGGCTCCGGCCCACAACCATCGACCACACAACCTATAGACTCCTCATGCAAAGCGAACACTTTCTAACAACACATTAGGCTTAGAGATATAAGATACCGAACGCGATTCACGACGCGCCCCGCAGCGGGCTGTGACATTGAACCGGCCAATCAGAATGCATTTTTTACTGTTGACCCGCACGCCTCAACGATTTGAAAGAATCGTTTGTTTGAAGAAATGAAGCCAATAGGCGTCTATTGGGCTATGTGGTCGATGCCCACAACCGATTAAAGAGAGATTTGCCTGTATTGTTGGAATTACTTCTATTTCAAAGTTGAAGCACTTATAATTTGTATGGAAAATCATTTGTTATACAAAATGTATTATGGGAGAGGCCCATGTTTAAATGAATGTCCAGATCTATATACGCAGCAGTAAAACATAGTATTAGCATCCTTATTGCTTAACCTCACTGATAATAACAATCGCAATCAGCTAAGCTGCCAACATTACATTACTTTTGACAGTTGCACAATGGAAATTGGAAAGTTGAAGTCGATTACGATTGCCTGTGAGCTTACGCAATAACAAAACACAAATAATGTCCTAATAGGAACCATGTACTAATACTACTTACCCTATTTATAAAACCTATACCTACTATGTATTGTACATGTTCCAAATAAATCCTAATCTATAATATAAAAATAAGTCGGGTTTTCCTTCCTGACGCTATAACTCCAGAACGCACGAACCGATTTTGCATTCGTTGGAAAGGTCTCGGGCTTCGTGAGGTTTATAGCAAAGAAAATTCAGGAAAAATTTCAAGAGAAAAGCAGGAAAATAGGAACGGGAACGGGAAAGGGAACGGGAACGGGAACTTAACACAGCATTTGTTAATTCTAAAGCGATACGAAGTTCGCCGGGTCAGCTTGTCTTATACATATATAAAATTCTTCTATCACAATGTTCGTTCCCGTACTCCTCCGAAACGGCTTGGCCGATTCTCATGAAATTTAGTATGAGGAGGTCTGAGAATCGGCCAACATCTATTTTTCATACCCCTAAGTGATAAGGATGACGTAAAGATCGGGAAAAACGAAAAGTGCTTTTTTCTGTGGGATTATTGACATTTGACAGGACAACGTCAACGTAATATTATAAATTCGAAAGTTTGCGATAAGGCTGCTATGTTTGTTCCCTAATCAAAAATAAACGACAAAACAATAAATAACTTTGAGTTGTTATAGCAACGCATTCCAGCAAAATGGTTGAATCCTACCAAGGTCGGTACTATTGGAAATTCATTTTGTCAAAAAAATCTGTCATCAATTTGATTACCGAATAATTACCGCATTCTACCAAAGTTCGTAATAAAATTTATTTTATCAAATCAATCCGACATTAGTTTTGACTACTGAATGATACGCATTCTACCAAAATTCGTAATTTATTTTATCAGGACAAGATTTATAGAGAAAACATTTATAGTTTCCTGAAAGTGTTTTTTTCTATGCGACTATTGAAATTTGGACAGGACAAAGTCTGTCACGGGTCGGCTAGTAAATAAATAAATAAATAAAACAATGTTGATTGATATCATTCCCAAACATTATTATCTCTAAAATGTCGTAAATTTTCTCCTCAAATAAAAATTATCTAAACTACTTGAGAGCCGATAACAAGTGTCACATAAAACAGTATCCGTGTTATGAACATACATTTTATAACTTTATAGAGTGGACTATCTAATGGCGTCATGGGAAACTAGCCCTTACAGTTAACTATTTTGTAAGGATTTGTGTGTTGTTTTTGCAAACGTAGATAATTGAATAAAGTTTTAGAAGTGTTTGTATGAAAATATATTGTGAATGATCTTTGATTTAACTTATTTGCATACCATTTGTTGGTATCCGATTGAGACGATATTTTGCATACACCTTTAGTTCTGATGTTAGTTAGACCTTTAGTGCAATACAATAATATGGTGACATGAGCTGTTCAACTCACAACGGAACTCCTTAGTAAATACTCTGATTGAGTAAAAACTTCGCATTCTTGTCAAGTTCCGATGACATATGATGTGACAGGTGACGCGCTGGTGCTCGATGGTTTAAATGATTTTACAAAACTGTCATGAAAAATATTTTTCAACAGAAAACTTATTATGTTATAATAGACAGAATAATAGCAGACCATAATGCCTTGTAATTGAAGTAAAAAAACTTGTCTCATATCAAACAAACCAGACATTACCAACTACTTCATAAAAAAATCAAAGATTGATTCGACAAATAGCTATAAAGAGCGGACACACACTCTAATTTACCCAATGCATCGCAACAAAGGGTTTGGCTATATTGTGCGCGTTATCTACATATTTACATATATGCGCATCAAAACACGTGCTTAAAACGATGAAGGAAAACATCGTGAGGAAATCAGTTAGTATTCTTGTAAGCGGCGATGGGCTTGCAACCTGTCACGAATGGAAAGCTAACTACTGCAAAAATGTGGGCATGTGCCAAATATAATGTTTGGACGTGCCTCTGACTACCCCCACTGGACATATTCAAAGGATCTTAGCGCCTGGAGATCTGAGAGGATGTCTACCGTACTTGGGGATTACAGTCGTGATACTATTTTTTTTTAGTATCATGTACCACAACATCCAGACCGGGAACAAATATTCACACATCATGCAAACATTTGTCCCGCCACGGCGATCTAAATTGCACCTGCGCTTACAGTTACCTACGTGCATCTATTTTTGAACCACAAAACACCAAAATCGCATTCCTTTGATTATGATCGTCAAATCAAGTAAAAATAATCATGATTCGTGACTAATTTTATTTATCGCCCCCACCAATCATGGCCCCACCCCAACGCATTTATAACCGCGAAACGGCCAGCCAATAAAACCACTGAATCAAAGAGAAAAAGTGCTCTCGGCTCTATAAATATTTTATTTCGGATAGTGAGAAGTAGTGGGCGCATACTTTCGGAGAAATGTTGGGATATCAATCACTCACGAACTAAATAATGGCTACCAATGGCGTCAAACCAATATTTAATCAGCGCTAGTATTACTTGACGAATTCGGTAGCGTTGACCTTTTTACAAACACAGATCTTATTTTTGCAACTAAACAAACATGTCTTTTTCAGGGTAAGTTATTTTTGAAAATAGAAAGCATTACATGTTTTCTTCTCCTTTTTCCCATTTGGGATAGGCACAACATGTTGCAAAAAGGATTTGGTTTATGTTTTACAGACGGCCGCCTGCCTGACGTCAAACATCTTTAAATAATAGAAAATAAAAAACAAATAATTAAATTTAGATATAAATCTAAAAAATAAGCTTTAATATGTTTTTTTTGTGATCGATACGTAATAAGTATGCAAAGTTTAAAATTAATTCGACGTTTTGAAGTAGGTCAAAATTACGTTCAAAGATTCCGTTACATACATACAACCCTAGCTTATAAAAGCTTGTTAAAAATAGAAAGCATTACATTTTTTTTAATTTCCTAAGTATTATTTTGAGGACTAATGTATAGTTTTGTATTATTTACTACTATTTCTTTAAGAGATTGTAATGTATAAACTGTGAATAAATATCCACGATTTTCTCTCACCATAGTCACTCTACAAACTGAGCTCGGGAACTTTTACTAATGTGTGCTAGTCAAATGGACTCTCGAGAGTTAATCCATAGAATAAACCGCTCTATATCTACCGAATAGAGTTCAAAATGGGTAAGCATTTGTTTTATATAAATAATACGGCCCGCCTGTATGTCTGGCACCCATGCATATGGAAATGAGACTTAGGTCATGGTACCGCCTTAGTGGTTTTTTAGTGTGAATGGATTGCTGCATCCTATGATTGAATTTGAAATTGAGCGACCATAAATGGATTGAAGTGGTATAGGTACTTACCTATAAAGAAACAGGAAAAGAACTTCCAAAGTCTCTAAGTTTCGGCATCAATGGATTTTTTTATTACAAACATTTATTTGCGCAGTAAAACGTGTTCGAAAAGGTAGCAAGTGCGAATAGTTGGTATAATTATGCTAAATGGTTTAAATGGTCATCTCAAATCAACTGGCGCATCAAAATCTATAGTTTTATTACAGTTATGAGTTTTTTTTCCTGACTTCGTTTACGTATTTTTAAACGGACTTCAACGTCCGCTGCACCCTTTTAGGGGTTGAGTTGCAGGGATTTTCTTTCTTAGTGAACCCCTACACCAGAAAAGAAATACCCTCCAAGTTTAATGTTTTACTACTATGGTTTAGTCTGTTCTCTGATTATCAGTCGATCAGCCAGTCCGTAAAGTATTTATTTTTATAATTTACATAATATAAATAATATTCTCACCGATTTACATCCAATGGTAGAAACTCTGAGAATTCTATAGGTGCTCGAGATCTTTGAAGATATTTACGAGGTTGTTAGGCGCAGTCCATTCCATATTATTCACATCATACCTACAAAATGATAGACATCTTTAAGATTTCTAAGTACTCGAGATCTCTTAAGATGTTTACGAGGTTGTTAGAAGCACATCCATATTATCGTTCTATACATGACAGTTTGCAAGACCATTCATCGCAAAGTACCAGCAAACTACTTCTGTTGACGCAAAAATAAACACCTTGTTCGTTTAATATCACGTTGAAACTGTAAAAATAATATTCCACCTAAGTTATTTCCTTAATTTCGTTGTGAAGGCGCGCATTACAAAAGCTTTTAAAATGAGTAACGTCGTAAATAACATGAAACATACAGGGTGTAAAATATGTAGCGAAAATATCCTTTGGAGTATATTGGGTATTTATGAGGAGCCCGAGGTATTTCTTTACATATTTTACTTTGCTTATAGCTAGAGGTTAACTGCTTATAAAACTCTTAAATAAGTTGACTCAAACCTTGAGTAAAATAAAATATAAATATTGGTGGACATTTCACACATCGACATCTAGCCCCAAACTAAGCAAAGCTTGTACTATGGGAACCAGATTACAGATAGAATACTTATAATATACTTTTTTTTGTAAATAGCATACATTAGAACACCCAGACACAGAGGAGTGAGTGAAAGGACTTTATGGCATGGAGTAAATAGATAGATTTGATTTAAAACCGAACATCCGAAATCTACTGAACCCCCTTAGGGGTAGAGTTTCGTGCATTCGTTTCTTAGTGCACCCCTACACCATAAAAGGAAGATACTCTCCAAGTTTAGAAGCTTAGTACTCTTCGAGAACTGGCTTAAGGCTGTGTGTTGGTTGTCAGTCAGTCAGTCAGTACATAACATAAGATTGTTATATATGTAGATAGTGTTTTAAGCTCCCGGAAGGAAGCAACAGTGAACAATGAGCGGCAAAGTCACGGCTTTCATTACACAATGATTAACAAGCGTGCGCTTTGCATGGCGCGATTGATAAATAGGTGTGCTACTGTGAAACTCTTATTTATTAAAAAATAAATTAAATAAGATCACGACAGCAGTAGACATCATCTCTGAAACGGTGTTAAGATCTTTAAATATTTCTAATCATTATACAATAGCACAATAGCATAACGTTCGTGAACGTTAATAAATGTTTTTTTTTTGTCATTTTTTATGTTGATATATCAATATTTGACAATTTCCTTTCTTTTTTTTTATAAATCAAACCGTAAATAAGATCCAACTAAGCAGAGGTGAACAGGGAAGACAATAGGGAAATGATTTTCATATTTGTTAAATATTATCCTTGAGGAAAATTACAAAAAAATCATAAGAAACACAAAACGTTATCACTAACGGATTTGAACCCACCCTTTTTAAAGGAAGGTGTAAGTTCAAATATCACTTGAGACATCATTTTTTGTTTTGTATGAAAATGTTTAAAATTGTTCTATTCAATCAGAGACTATTTGTTTATTATTTTTCTCTGCCTTGGTATATGGTAGCTTTATCTTCATTCCACAAGTAAGTACCTTGAGCTAAGTCAAACTTTCACCTCTCGAAAGCAGGCAGTTAATATGCTACGCGTAGGCGAAGTTATCGTTTTAGAGTAAAATGAACCCACGTGATAAAATTTTGTGTATAAAAGTAGTCTTCAGAGTCTTGTTAATATTGAGTAAAAGGAAACATACAGTCATGCTATAGATTGTATATACTTACCTATTATTTTTTCTATATTATTATCGTATGTAAATAATTTTAGTTACGTTATTTTGTTAATAACATAAAGTATTTTATAATTAAATTTAGTGTTGGATGACATAGAGGTTACGCTGTAAATGTCATTGGTCCTATTTGACATTGACATAGATAAGTGACTCGATAGCGATTTAAAAAAGTTTACATACCATTTTTACCATTTAAAAGTTTACCTACGCGCATCTGATCTAAATAAACAACGCTTAGAAAATTAGCTTACCAATCATGCAACGTGGCATTAAAAATGGGTAGCGTAACCATTTAATATAAAACTAAGCGTAGTTGCGTAGGGATTACAAAAGTTATCGCTTTCAGCGTTAAGGTGACTGTTAAATTTATGACAGCTCGCATTTTTTGTACTCGGTCGTATTCTGTGGCCGCACACTAAGAATAGTGCAAACGCACACATTGAAGCTACTTCACACTTCATTTACCAAGACTAAATAACTAGTCTTGATACTTGAAAATATTTGGTGCAATAGGTATGTCATATTTGTATAGGTAGGTATGTACTTAATAATTTTATAGGTTGCACTTGACAAAAAGAAAATAAATATAGAAAAAAATAATATATATTATAAGACAGGTTACAAATCGTAAAGTGCTACTACACAGTTACTAATATTTGACTGTGCAAAAAATATTTGTTAGGTACCTACTAATAAAATACATTATGACAAAACGGTAAGTATCGTTTTTTTACAAGCTCTTATTTAACTTGCAGTTTATGTACATATTTATGTATGTATGTTTGATAAGGTGGAATCTTGCAACTTAATTTTAAGCAGTTATCCCCAATCGATTGAGCTGAAATTTTGCATAAATAATATGGTGACAGCGAGTTGATCTGATGATGGAGTCAGGAGCTGTTCAACGGAACCCTTCACAAAATAGTCGAATTGAGGCAAAACTTTGCATACCTATCAATCTCAATGACAATGTAAAATTATGGTACTAGCGAGCTGGTCTGATGATGGAGGTCGGATGTAGCCATCGGAACTCCTCAACTACACAACATAACCACGTCGCGTTTGGGCTCGTTATTTTTATCTTGACGAGAACTAGAGCAGAAGACATTACAAAAGCTTGATTTAAAAAATATATTTTTAATAAAAAAACTTATTGTCATCTAAAATCGATGACGGCACCGTCAACGTTTCGAGTACCACTCACAGAAAGTTTTGAAAGTGAAATTAGTATGTATGATAAAATGAAACGTCCGTCTTACTCCGTAGCTAGTTTATTCCTGGGGTTACCCACAGTTGTTAACTTAATAAATACATTACATCCCTCCAATATTAATTTGGAAACCTGTAACAATTGACAAGAAACAACATTACAATTTAATTTAATTATACATTTATCCTACACACTTAATTACTACAGAACACTATATTAATCATCCTACACTTTTACATCTAAATCTAAATACATCTAAAAATATTTCTTATAATTAACAGGCTTTTTAACTCTCTTAGAGCGCTCGAACGGACTGCAGTTTGCAGAAGTTGGGTAATTATTCTGATTAGGATCAGCACTCTGCTTAGCCGGTCGAGCCTCGCTATTCATCTCCTCGCATGCCTCCGCCCACTCCTCATTGTCCGCATCCCTCTGTTCCCCTACTACTACATCAGTTCTATTCGCTACACTATTCCCATCAAAATGAATCGCGGACCGCTCCTCTCTCTCCTGCACAGCCACGGTGGCCGATGGAGCTGATGGAGGAGATGCGGGCGGCGGCGATGGCGGTGAAGCAATTGCCTGCGTAGAGGGCGGGGACTGTGGCGGAGACGACGGCAAAGGCGATGGCGCGCTCGGCACCGGCAGTGTTGAGCTGCCGATGCCGGGCGTTCCTTCGTTATAACTATTATTTACATCAGTATTGATTGCGCTTGAACTCGTATATTTTCTCATCTGATCGATGTGCCTATTACAATCGGTATCGTAATCCTTAAAATAAATTTGAAACATCCGAGTGCCTAAAATTTTCTTAACAATTCCTACGCTCCAAATACTTTTCCTTGCAATAAACCATTTAGCCCATACAGTTTCACCTACATGAAAACATCTGCTTTGTCTTAATACTGCCGCATCATTTTGCATAATGGTAGATTTACTTTCTGGTAAAACTAAATCTAACCTACACCTTAGATTACGACCTAACATCAACATAGCCGGCGTTGAACCCGTAGCACAATGAATCGTGTTTCTAAAATCAAACAGGAAACTCTGTAACTTGCCTAAAATATCTTTTTGGCCATTTCCTTCTGAAAATAAACATTTGATCATTTTTTTACACGTTTTCACAGAGTTTTCTGCTTGACCATTGCTCGCCGGATGATAAATTGGTGACGTTACGTGTTCAATCGCGTTAACTCGACAAAATGTATGAAATTCCACTGAGCTAATTTTTACATCATTATCGGATACTATAACGTTAGGCACACCGAATCTAGAAAAAATCTCTTTTAGTTTTTGAATAAGCGCATGTGTTGAAGTGCCTCGGTCCATGTGAATACATTCCAGCCATTTGGAAAACGCATCTACCACTATCAAGTATACCGACTGTCCTATTGACATATAGTCTATGTGAATGCGATGCCAGGGAGAGGGGGGGCGCGGCCAGGACGCGGGGGGCGCGCTCGGCGGCGCACTGCGTACAGCGGCGCACGCGGCGCACGAGCTCACCCACCGCTCGATGTCGCCGTCGATACCCGGCCACCACATTCTGCTACGAGCTGCACTTTTCGTTTTCACAATCCCGAAATGTGCCGAATGCAATTCTTTTAGCATCCTGTCTCGATATATCCTCGGTATCACTATCCGGTGGCCGCGAAACAAACAACCATCTATCACCTCTAAATCAGTTTTACATTGGAAATACGGCGCTATTTGTTTGCAATTAATTTTTCTAGGCCAACCATTATTCATGTATTTGATAACCGTTTTTAATACAACATCGGTAACAAATTCACGCTTAATATCACTAAATAAAACCGGTTCTACGCTCGATTCTAAGAAAAGAAAATACCGAGAACTTCCTTTGTCTTGCTTATCATCACTGTCAGCTTTTGATAAAGGTGACCGTGAAAAATAGTCCGCTATTTCATTATTTTTGCCATTTATGAACCTAACCGTATAGTTATATGCCGATAAAATTATTGCATATCTTTGAAGTCTTAAGGCAGCCGTCACCGAAATACCATTACCTTTTCCAAAAATAGATAGTAAAGGCCTATGGTCCGTTTTCAAGACAAATGGTTCCTGACGCCCGTATAAATATTGATGAAAATGTTTAACCCCAAAAATAATAGCCGTCGCTTCTTTTTGAATTTGACTATAATTTTTTTCACTCGCCGATAATGATCGCGAAGCAAACGCTATCGGACGCTCGCGTCCATCATCGTCTTGGTGTGCTAACACGGCCCCCAGTCCGCACGGCCCTGCATCCACAGTCAGCACCAGAGGCGCATCAGCATCGAAATGCGCCAGCACTCGCTCGCTGGCCAGTGCGCGCTTCACACTTTGAAACGCGGATTGCTGACGCTCGCCCCATTGCCACTGTGCGCCCGCGCATAACAGCTCGTGTAGTGGATGTAGTACTGCCGATGCACTCGGAATAAAATTTCTATAATAGTTTACTACACCCAAAAACCGTTTAACCCCTAGCACATCTATAGGCGCTGGAGCGTCTAGAATCGCCTCGACCTTGGATGGACAAGTCTTTAACCCGCTCTTATCGATTACGTACCCTAAATACGTTACACTCCTCTCAAAAAAAACACATTTGTCTTTTTGTAAACGCAACCCGGCATCATGCAACCTACTTAGTACTTCTCTTAACCGTGACAAATGTAATTCTTTGGTAGGTCCCGTTATACAAATGTCGTCAAGCCACACACTGACTCCATCTAACCCCACCAACAAGGTTTCCATTGCCTTTTGAAAAATGGCGGGAGCGCAAGCTAATCCATAAACTAAACGCGTATAAGAAAATAAACCTTTATGCGTATTTATCGTAGTTAGCTTTTGAGACGACTCGGATAACCTAAATTGGTTATAAGCGTTACTCAAATCTATTTTTGAGTAGTGTTCCCCTCCCCCTATCTTAGAAAATACCTCTTCTATTCGCGGCAAGGGGTACTTATCAATTTCTAAATCTTTATTTAAGGTACACGAGAAATCCCCCGCTATTTTCAGCTTTCCATTATCTTTTAAGACTGGGACAATTGGGGTCGCGATTTCAGCATAATTAATCGGTATTAAAATACCTAAACTGACCAACCTATCAAGTTCTTTACTAACTTTGTCCCTTAGTGCGAAAGGTACTGTACGTGGCTTGAAAAACCTTGGAGTTGCATTTTCTTTTAGTTTTAATTCGACCTCAAACTTATTAAAACATCCTAACTCATCTTTCCAAACGTCAGGATACTGTTTCAATAACCGTTGCACTTCATCAATGTTATTATTCTTACATGTTATGTTATAATTTGAAGATGATAAGTAAATTCTAAATTTTGTCATGAAATCACGGCCTAGGAGAGGTGGTCCTCCATTTTCTAAAACATATATTTTAATATTTTGGCTTGAATTAGAATACGAGATTCTTGCTACAAAATATCCCAGAGGCGTGATTTTATGACCGTTGTAAAGACACATTTTCAAATCACTTTTAAGTAACTTTTGACTAATGGCAAAATTTTGCAAATACAATTTATTCGATATAACGGTACTTCCTGACCCAGTATCTAGTTCCATACACATATCTATTTCGTTCACTCTAACAGTTATTTTAATAGGATTATAATCAACATACCTCAAATTAAAAAGTTCACACTCACTGCAGTCACCTTCCTGAGACGTATCCGTCCCCTCCGTACAGATGTTATGCAAATTAGATTTCTTAGCCGCACATAACTTTTTTAGATGGCCCTTCTGGCCGCAAACTAAACACTTGTAGTTTTTAAACCTACACTTGGCCGCGTTATGGTTTTTTAAACCACACACTGTGCACCGCTCTGCATCGTCGTCGCCGTCACGCGTTCGGTAGGATGCGCCGGCGGACGCCTGGCGCGGCGGTACGCTGCGTGCGGCGTGTGCGCCCGCGCTGCCAGTCCTTACATGGAACACCGGCTCCTCCTTCACGACGACGGCACCCGCGCTGACGACGCCCGCGCCGCCAGCGCGCGCCTGCCGCGCACACATGGCCTTTTGTGCGACCTCCAATGCCTGCCCCAGTGTCAGGGTCTTTGAATCGCATTCGAAAAGTTTATCACGCTCATGTCCTGTTCTGAAGCCTAGCACGAACCGATCTCGCAAAAGCGTATCCAGTTCCGTACCGAATTCGCAGTACACGGCTAACCCTCGCAGCCGCGCCGCCCATTCTTCGATGCTTTCACCGTCGAATCTCATCGCTTCGTAGAACTTCGCCCTATCGGCGAACGTCGACCTTTTTGGCGTAAAATGTTTAATATACACTTAAATTCCCGAGAAAGTTCGCCATTTTAGAAAAATGCGGGTAGATCCCATCCTCGTCGCCAAATAGTATGTATGATAAAATGAAACGTCCGTCTTACTCCGTAGCTAGTTTATTCCTGGGGTTACCCACAGTTGTTAACTTAATAAATACATTACAGAAATACTGATAAAATATGTAGGTATGCTTTTGAATATTGTGCGAGCTATGATCTCGAAGATCCATAGACCGCGCGTAGCGAGGGTCAACAAGTTCTGGAATTAAACAGTTATTGTAAAACTTTACTAAATAACCCTCCATAATATTTTCTTTCCAGAAAAATCAAATATGAATTTGTAAAAAGAGATGACCAACTCTTTTAAAAATTCATATTTTCCATTGTATTTGTACTAAATGACATCACAAACCTGCAATACTTTTTAAGACCTATCCAAAGACATGAGGAGTATGCGAGAAAAAAAAACATCTGAAAATATGTATTTATTTCTACTTCTACCACATTGTCGGCGTGACTAATGTATATTCATGCCAAATTACAGCTTTCCAGTACTAAGAATATCTGAGCTAAGCTGCGGACGAATGGACGAAAATGGCAAAACTATAAGGGTTTTTTGTGAACTACGAAACACTAAAGAGCACTTTCAGTATTTAGAATTAAACAATTTTTCAGGACACTTTATTTTTTTTTAACTATTTAATTATTTGCATCATGTACTTAAACTTAAGTATATGCCATCAAAAACAACTTGTAAAAATAAAAATAAAAAGCCAATTCTCGCAACGCAACTCAGTTTCTTTTTTTGTCTTTTTTTTGTTGGAACTATGCTCGTATGTAGTAAACTTAACTTGTGAGATATTGTATAAGTAGCCTAAGATGACCAGAGATAATCTGTCGATGTCAGTCTCTCTTCCCTGTTCGCTTGTTACGGCTGGTCGTGTTCTATATCTCTACAATAAAGAATCCATATATATCACCCAGATCGTGTATAATTTAACCAAAAACCCATCAGTTCTTCTATCGTAAAAAGTTGTGAGATTTCAATGTCTGTCTGTCTGTCTAAAAAATGGCCTGAACTGCTTCGAGAAAAGGATGGTACGACTGTGCCGCTTTTTTGCTTGACTTGGCGGGGGCACTACCGTGCCCCCAGATAAACCTTGCTTTGATAATAACAAATACCGACCTTTTTAGAAGGTTCAACATTTTTGGTTCAATGCGTATCGTATCATTCGTCAGTCATTCATCAGTCGTCAAAATTGATTAATGCTAGATTTGTTGCACACCAGCACTCGGAGTCTTTTTATAGTTTTGAGGATGTTTTTTAATTAAAAATAGCCTATTTATAAGGTAGAGGTATATTTACATCGACAGCAAATTTCAATTTCATCCGTTTAGTCGTTTAGGTCTGATTGAGGTACAAACATCCAAACATACTTAACATCCGCACAAACTTTTAGATTTATAATATTAAAGGTAGATAAATAATAATTATAAATTATATTCATAATCTGAAATTTATGTAATTTTTCTAAATCCAATTATAGATAAAGTATCATTTTTTTCCATCCATGTATAAAAAAACACGCTTGGTAATATAGGGTAGATTGGGTCTAAGCGATACAGGTAAGGATCATGGTACCTTAGAACTTTCATTTCAAAACAGAAATGTATCAAATCAACATTTATATTTATTTAATAGGACTAATTAGGGACACTTCAAAAACCACAGCAAAAGACGTTGTCCAGAAAGTATTATCACTAAAATGGAAATAGGCCGGGCACATACAAAGATTACAAAATGAGAGGTGATCTAAAACAATTATGAATTGGGACCCAATACATAAAAAACGAAGAAGAGGAAGGCCTGCTATGCGATGGGATGATGACATCGTGAAAGTAGCAGGCAAAACATGGAGCAGAGCCGCTAGAGATCGGGAAAAATGGATAGAGCTGGAGGAGGCTTTTACCGCTGAAAGCGGTCCTTACACATAATTTTATATACCTATGCATAGATACATATTTAAGTTAATTTTATATTGTGCAAGGAAATAAAAGCTTTTATTATTTATTATTAATTAGGGACACAACCAGGTTCACATTTTCCTGAAATTTAATATTTTTATTAAAATAACAATCAAATACGAAACATCGGCTTATTTCGATTTTGCTCCGACGCGACGTATGCAAAAAGGTAAAACCGTATACTATTATCATATTGTTTCGAAACCAAACTCGATGAAACGCATCTTCTACAAAATAAAACCATCCAACTCTTTCAACAAACCATGCATTGTACCTAACCTTCATCTGTGTGGCTTGCACTAAATTCTTCAAGGCAATATATTATACAAATGTTATCATTAGTTTTGCATGTCCAGTATTTTACCCCGGTATACCATTATGTAAGACCTCCTCTAAATTCGAAGAAAAATGTGACGTGGACGTGCTTCCCCGAGCGCGTCTGAGCGCTAACTGACGTGCCGACTTGAGGTGAATGTGAGTTTTGTATGGAAAAAATGTATGGAGAAGTTTTATTGCATTTTATATTGTTCATAAATGAAAAAGTAAATTATTTGAAAACAAGATAATGCCACGCGGTATAGAGAAATATAAAATCTACAATTTCGTATTATTTTCAAATAAAAATATGCTGTGGGTCTAAAGATATTGGTACCTAACCAGACCCCATTTTTCGACATTTTCAGCGGTTCTTGCGACGGTAAAAACGTATTTTTTTGAAAATGTTGTATAGAACTGGCCAGTTTTTATTATCTACTATTAAAGATGAATATATTATCAGTAATTTTGTATCATTATATCCTCACAACTATGATTCCTGGTTTTTAAATCGGTACCTGAAAATCATTGAAATACGTGTGTGGGTGTGAGCCGGGCCTTAAAGTACTTTCAGAGTAGCGCTAAGTCGATAATTAGTGACGCGTGCCATGTGCGAATTTAATAACTCGTCGGCTTAGCTTACGTTTTAAAATCGCACGGAACGGATCCGATACGATTTGACTGTTTATGGAGCTGTAAAAAAATAAAAATATAAGGAGCGAGACAGGGAGAATAGAGGCTTAAATAGGTCAATAATAATAAATATTTAAGAATGTCGAGCAATCAAGCATTATTTTACTTTTCATGTTAGCAACTTAGCCGTAACTTCTTAGCTACTGTACTACTAAAAGTAGCACATGTCCGTCCCAAGACTTTAAACTATCTCTGTATGAAATTTCATTACAATCAGCCAGTGGTTTAGCCGTACACACAGACAGACATACAGAGTTACTTTTGTATTTATATTTGTATAGATTGATCAAATGTGCACGAAGTCGTCATGCATGCACATATTCTACAACTTTCGTTTTTGAGAAACAAAACTAATGAAAATGTTGCTAGTTTATGTATAATATTGTTTTGTTTAAATATCTCGTACATTACATTTAGTATGTATATACAACCCATCACCATTCGGCAAAAACCGAACTTACTCTCGGAAGTTCTCTTTAAAATGTAAGCAACAAGTTTTTATTAGTTTCTGGTTGCTTAAGGTAATGATTACTCGGAGCAGTGCAAGCTGGTGTGTAGGGTTGCCAGGATACAATATTTTGTCCAATAAATTTGAATAAAAGCATGTACTATGTAAAAATGTACTGGTTGCCATGGTACTTTTTGACTTATAAATTTAAATTCCATATTATTAACTAAGTATATATAAAAAGTTAATAATTATAATCATCTAAAAGACTTCCTTATGAATACTTTTTAGAAGAAACCTCTGCAACAGCATACTGCTGTTGTCACGTATTTATTTTGAATGGGTCGCTATTATTTACGATTTAAGTTGTAGTGTGTGGAACGGAACGTTTTTCTGCTTACTTGTATTGTAATCTATTTTCTAGAACATTATACCGTATTGAACGCGCTCATTTTGTGAAATGGAACGTTTTGTTGGATGCATAATGTTGCCGTCTCGGGAGATTGAAATTGCCAATATTGCCTTGGTAAGTTGACTTATTTTATTAAGGTGTTTCTTGTCGTTGGATTACTGTATTGTCTATAATATTGTCGGTCATTTTTATTCCTTTCTATGAGTATCGGTCGTTTTCCTAATTGTTATTGTTTCAGTGTAGTTTTGGGAAAATGATACTAGTCCATTACTCACTTTACCCGTTTTCGTGTTTTGTCGTGAAGAGTTGGCAAGTTGTTTACGCCAAAGTATGGTCCCTGAGGACGACCATGTTGGATGTCTTTTACGTCTGGCGGGCAAAGCCGCCAGACGTGTTTATAACTTTTATTTTTGGTAAGTGTTAACGCTGGAGCGAATACTGCGATTGACCTGGTGTACTCCAGATCTTAACCTGTAGGGTTCATTGTCCAAACAGATCGCTGGTTGATAATCGAGACGTGGCGTCTCGTGGTTGCAGCGTGTCGGAAGGCGTCGGCGTGTTCGAGAATTGTCCCCAGACGATCCTCCTCGTTATACAAGCCTCCTGAACTTACCAAGCAGGTATGTAAGCTTACATTCCAGTCCCTGAGAACTTTATTTTAACTTAAATTCTATATAACTTTAACTATAGCGTGCCTTCTTGTCATACACTATTAGGGATTCCCAAAGCGAATCTACGCAGGATGTAGGTGAGAGTTTCTTGTTCGGGATTCCCAAAGCGAATCTACGCAGAATGTAGGTGAGAGTTTCTTGTTCGGGATTCCCAAAGCGAATCCACGTTGAACAGTTAGGTTACCCTAGGTCCTACCCTCATTGAGTATTTTCTTTATGTGATTGTAACTGGGATTTTTCTCTAAATTCCAGGAGGTGTTTATGAAGGCTGCTTATGAAGAGTGTTTATGCAGGCTGTTTATGCTGCGTGTTTATGCAGGGTGTTTATGCCGCGTGTTTATGGAGATTTCTTTTCTACCCGTGGAGTTTTCCCGTGCATCCGGTGTTCCTGTAGCAAGCGGTCCCCGAAGGTGTTTCGTACCCCTACGCTGCGACAGTGACGACACTTGTGCGGCTACCCATCCTACCTTTTCTACCCCCGTTGCGTTTGTGGAAACCTGGTTTATATATTGTATGAGCATAATCTGGTAGGTGCTACCGGCTCCTTTATTTGCATTTAATTACCTTGCTGTGCTATCCGTATTCGGACCACTATACTAAATTGTTAGGATAGTAAAGCCCGTATCTATATTCTAACAGTACCGTAGCTGTGTTCTACGGTTGGCGCCCAATTACTTCTACCCTTACCTAGTCTATAAGTAATACCTTACCTAGTTTTAAGTGTTAGATCTAAGACTCCCTGTATCAACAATTCATCTCAGGAACCTACAAACGTTATGTACCCCTACGCTCTAAGACTAGCTATGCCGAGTGATGTTGTTGTGGTTGTGTATAAAGGTTGATAAATGAAAGGTACAGTCATTTTGATTTTATTTCATCATCATGCTATACCCCGAAGGAGTTAGGTAACAGTATTTACAATAAAAGTATATAAGTATTCTATCATGTTAAAAGGTTCCTTCCTAGGATTCCAATTAGGTAATAATTACGTCAAAACATAGGGCTTTTACTTAATTCTTTATTTCAGACATTAATTTTTACACTTCTCGTAACTACCCGCGTTGATGGCTCGAGCCGGAATGGCCGTCCGTCGACAATCAACTTTTGTTGCACAGAAATGCACCAATATTTTTGTGATCGCTAACAGTCGGCCATCCTACCTTACAGGAATGTCCCTATTCCTGGACACTCGGCCTTCCTAATGTGGGGTATGCCCTCATAACCATGTTTACAAAACAATACTATAATTAAATTTAAAAAAAAAAACGTAAAATTTATACATTTCAAAACAAAAAGTAACTCATAAAATTATATAAAAAATAAATTAAAATAAATTATCATGTTATTCTTTCGTAATTATTTGATTTTCTAAATTAATCACTGT
The DNA here is from genome assembly GCA_912999785.1 of Hydriomena furcata. Classification (NCBI taxonomy): domain Eukaryota; kingdom Metazoa; phylum Arthropoda; class Insecta; order Lepidoptera; family Geometridae; genus Hydriomena; species Hydriomena furcata. The sequence continues at coordinate 2,631,289 of OU538825.1, forward strand.
TTATATTAAACAACCATCACTTCACGGTTTATCAAACATTGTTTGTTGAATTAACGGCCACTTGCTTCTAAAATTACTACATAATTCAGCCACGACATGTCTCTGTCATCAGACAAAGATTAGTTGTTCCAGTTGCTTGCTCAGATGACGATCCCTTCGTAGTTATTTGCAGCTTACAACCGTTTGCCACCTTCGGGACACGGCCTGTCGTGTAATTCGTACAGCTAACTACCGTTTGCCACCCTCGGGACACGGCCTGTCGTGTGATTGGTACAGGTAACTACCGTTTGCCACCTTCGGGACACGGCCTGTCGTGTGATTGATACGGCTTATTACCGTTTGCCATCTTCGAGGCACAGCGCTTGTTGCCAGATTGTTGTAGCTAACTACCGTTTGCCACCTTCGGGACACGGCCTGTTGCCTGATTATCATGGATAATTACCGTTTGCCACCTTCGGGACACGGCCACTTCATTGCCTGATACCGGGAACCACTGTTTGCCTCTCTGGAAATTAGCTTCTCATCGATCCAATATTTGTAGCTACCAGGCACTTCATTTAATTGTCCCAGTCCATCTTTACTGTATTGAATATTGTATACCTAAGCTGTAACGGTAAGGATCAGGATAATCTTAGGGAAAGGAGGATAATTTATATTTGCATAGTATTAATACCGCTTAAGTACAACTATTTACTGATTAGTCAACAATGTTCGTTTCATCACTACTACTATTACTACTATCTTCACTTGCTGAAGGGGATACACGGCATGTGATCCAGGATTTTAAATGATCCGCAGGATAAATGTTCTTATATGTTTTCATAGAATGGCCCTGTATATTAGATACTTCGTATCTATCTTGGTCCAAAACAGAAGTTATCCTAAAAGGCCCGCGGAACTTAGCTGCTAACTTCTTGCTTTTTCCCTTCTCTGGGTTGTGGTTTGGTATCATAACCAAATCACCCTCCTTGAAAATTTTTGTCGGAGCCCGAGTTTTGTCATATATTTCTTTCATCTTCTTCTGTTTCTCCTGAATATTATTTTCAACAGTTTTTCTTATTTCTTCTCGATTGTTCTCTTCTGGTTCTAATGCTGCCTTTATAATATTTTCCGATTGTCCAACGGTTCTTTGCCCAAAAACTACTTCGGCTGGTGATTTTCCGATTCCTTTGTTCAGGGTGTTATTCAAACTCCACTGAAGTTTTTGAACATTCAAGTCCCAATCTTTTTCGTCGAGGCCATGATTCATAGCTGCTAATGAGTTCAATATCGTTCGATTGTAACGTTCGATTTGCCCGTTTGCTCGTGGTGTTGCAACTGCATTTAGCACGTGTTTAATTCCGAGAGATTCTAGAAAGATCTTGAACTCATTAGAAGTGAAACTAGTGCCTTGATCGGATATAATAATCTTGGGACAACCAAAATCTGAAAATATTTCTTCAAGTGTTTTGACAGTCGTTTTTGACTTGGTATTCCTAACAGCTTTTACAAAGATGAATTTACTAAATCCATCAATGACTCCTAAAATGTACGTGTTGCCTCTCTTGCTTTTAATAAAGGGGCCGAGATGGTCTATATGGAGTGTGTGGAAGATTGACGCGGTTTTAGGTATAGGGTGCAAGTATCCCGTTTTCTTACCACACATTTCTTTATTGTATGCGCAATTTATGCAAGAGGCAACGTACTTTTTGATGAAGCGTTTCATTTTGGGAAACCAGTAGTCTGCACTTATCTTTTCTAACGTTTTCTCTAGCGAAAAATGACCAGCTTCATCGTGATTCATTTGACATATGCGCCAACGGGCGCCGTGAGGTACGACCCATCTAAATTTACGACCGATCCGTCTGTATAGCCTATCATCACGAAGGACATAATTATTAGTAAAGTCCTTAAGGTCTTCTTCACCAGTATTCAGTATAGTCTTAATATGTTTTAAACGTGGATCAGTCATTTGAACTGTGTGCAGCCAGTCGTTGGTAGTAATTTGGAAGACTTCCAGCTCTTCTAACTCATTTTGATCTTCTATTGGTAAAGGGTTGCGACTTAAGGCGTCTACATGTTGCATGTTATGACCAGGTTTATATTCAATCGTAAAATTAAATTCCTGTAGCATGAGCCACCACCTCGCAACTTTTGGCAGAAGATCTCTCTTAGTGAGCGTAGTCCGTAACGCAACACAATCGGTCATGACCTTGAACTCTAATCCAAGAAGATAGACACGAAACTTTTTGAGAGAGAGTACTACTGCCATAGTCTCTAACTCGTACGAATGCCAAAAGGTTTCCTCTCGTGTAGTCTGTCGACTAAAATAGGCTACCGGGCGTAATTGCTCTTCTGGGTCACTTTTCTGAAATAAGACACCTCCGACTCCAATTTTGCTAGCATCACAATGCACCTCAGTTGCGTGGTTTGGGTCGTATAGTGCTAGTATAGGCCTGCTTATCAACTTAGATTTAATTTCCTGGAATGCGCTCTCCTGTTCAGAGCCCCACTGCCACCCTGCGTCAGCTTTGGTTAATTTCGTTAGGGGCTTAGCGAGCGAAGCGAAATTGTAAACAAAGCGACGGAAGAAACTAGCTAGACCTACGAATTGACGCACCTGATGGACATTGGTCGGAGTTGGGAATTCCGAAACAGCACGAGTCTTCTTAGTGCCCAGTCGGAGACCAAATTCTGAAATCTGGTACCCTAAGTAGTCCAATTCTGACTGAAAGAAGAAACACTTCTTCAAATTCAATGTCAGACCTGCATTAAATAGTAAACCAAGGATTTCCTCTAATTTCTGGAAAGACTCTTCGAATGTCCTTCCGGTGCTCAGCAAATCATCTAAGTACGGGATCGCCAAGTCGAACCTTCTGTTACCAAGAGCTTTGTTAATCATATTTTGAAACACAGCAGGAGCATTCACAAGCCCAAACGGCATTCTAGTGAATTCATAATGACCGTCTGATGTTATGAACGCCGTAAGATGCCGTGAGGATTCCTGAACCGGTATTTGATAGTAGCCAGATGCTAAGTCTAGACTTGTAAATAAGGTCTTTCCGTACAATCGGTCTAACTGGTCTTCAATAACAGGCATCGGGTAACTATCTTTTATTGTTTTCTTGTTGAGTGCCCTATAGTCTACGCAGAGTCTGTACTCGTTGTTATTTTTACGAACAAGATCAATAGGGCTGGCATAAGCAGAATGAGATTCTCTTATTATATTATTCGCCAGCAGTTCTCCTACCATTTCACGTACAACTGCACGTTCACTAAACGGGAGCCGATATGGCTTATATGTAACTGGGATATCATCGCTAAGGCGAATTGTCATTTCTGCTGCTTGGGTCATACCAAGTTCTTGCATGTCCAGGGCAAAACAATTCCGATGGCAATTGAGGAGTTTGAGTAGTTTTTCTTTATCTTCTTCAGATACTTTGGGGCCAACATTTAGCATATCCATGGTAATTGGTGAATGTGTACTTTTGGAGGTTTCAGGTAAATCACTTTTTGACACAGAGTTAACAAAAACCGCAAGAGATTTATTCAAAAGTCGTTCTGTATTTGGTATTATTGTAGCACGTGCAAGAGTTTTATTTTCAGAGAGATTTAAAGGTGTGTCAGAAAGGTTTATCAGAATAACGCGACCCTTCCCATTAGTAAACTCATATGCCCCTTGCAAGATACAATGTTCACTATCATCCTTTAAACACACATATCCAGGTATGAATAAGAAGCCGGTATATTCATTATCCTTAACATGCACGGAAATATCTTTCAATCCCTCTACATTAACATTTGAAGAATTAAGTACTTCTAGTCGGTCAAGTTTTGTGTCATCACAATATAGAGTCAACTGTGTACTAGTTTTGTACACTGTAACTGATGGCAACTCTGTGAGCGTTTGCCCTATCAAAACGTCAGTGTTTAGTAAATCATCTGTGACTACATATGCATCAACATCAGCCTTTACTGCATCAATTTCTATAGTCACTATTACGCGTCCTAGAGGTACCACACTTCCTAAACCAAAACCTTTAATAACAGGAAGCCCTACTTTGTCTAAAACTAAGTCTAATTCATTAGAAATCTCTGACCTAATGAGCGTACACTGACTACCAAAGTCTACATAAGCATATCGCGGTGTGTTATTTAACTTAATGTGCTTAAAGTATTTACCATTTTGTGTTTCATCTTTGGATATTTTCAATACTCGCTTGTTATCCGATCTATCTTCTCCGTTGGTGTTATTAGATTCTTGTTGTTGCTGTTTGATAGTGTTGGTTTGCCGACACTGTCGGGCTTCATGACCTAAACGGGAGCACTTATCGCATCGGAGGATCGGTTTTGGGCACGTCTGTACTGTGTGCCCAAACTCAGAGCAGTTGTAACAACGAGTGCTTTTAAATCTATTATTAGATGTATTAACGATGGGTTTAGGTAAAGTATTCACACGATTGGTGTTACTATCCCGTGAATCGTTACCGAACCTAGCACCTTGAAACAACGGCCTCCGTGATTGGTTAGTTTTCTTTGAAATACGCCGCAGGTACGTTAGGAGCTGGGATGGCCTTTTTATACTTGAACCCTGAGCGTTTAGCCTGATATTGTTATCGTATATTCCATTTATTACGCAGTCGACAGCATTTCTCCCCGTTATTCCACACATTTTGACAAGTCTTACTTTATCATGGAAATACTCTTCTAACGACTCATCTTTCTTGCTTCTTCTTTCAAGCATTTCATACAAACGATCAGCATAATTGCGATCATCAGGAAAAGTTTTTAATATTTGACGTTGCCATTGGTGCCAAGTTAGTTTCAAAGAGCTCCGACCTTGGTACCATTTTTTCGCATATCCGGTTAACTTGGGAATGGCATGGTATATAGTTTGCTGTTCACTCCATTTGTAGATGGCTGCAGTATCGTTGACTTTCCGGATCCAGTCAGCAGCTGTTTGAGAATTTGCGTCAGGGTCAAATTCCGGAATAACTTTGTGTGCACCTTCGAACGAACTACCGCTCTTACTGTTAATGAGTTTAGCAAATTTCCTAAAGAAATCCGTCTCAAGGTTGCTTGGCGGTTTGGACCGCATCTTCTTAGCCACTGGCGTTTTGGCAGACCTTTTTGACCCATTCCTTCTACCCTCATTTTCGCGAGTCCTTTTTCGGGACTGCCTTGTCCTATTTTCATTCTCACTAGAGCTGTCATCATCGGAGCTACTTGACGTGTCTTGACTGGAAGTACTAGAGCTGGACGACGACGAAGATGAATAATCCCTAGAACTACGCTGACGGCGGATGTTACTATTGCCACTTCTATGTCGCTTTAAAACTCTGTTTTCAGTTTTACTTCCAGAAGAATCACTGTCGGAAACATCAGGAACCTTGCGTCGCGAACGACTACGCCAAGTATCACGTTTTCTTATGGATGTATTTCCCTTCTTTGTTACTGATCGTCTTCGCTTGTTTTTGTTTCGGATAGGACTTCTGGAAGCTCTGTTACTTCTGCTCGCTACATCTTGCATTGGCGGTGTGTAAGCCCTATCTGACATGGTTTACCAAGATAATAGGCGGCTTATTTGTGGAGACTAACGGGTATGTATTAGTGGATGGAATGTCAATAAGGAAGAAATAAACAAAATGCGTGTTATTATTTAAACATAGTGATTAAGTTCATTCCTAAATATACTTACAAAGATGAAATAGTAACTACAAGTACTATCTCAGATAGGGACATAAATATCTATATTCATTATTTATATACCTAAGCACGTATAAAATTGGTACGGCTATGCACACCATGCCCTGCCGGTATCAACAAGAGAACGTCAGGTTTCATTCGTCAACTGTTCTATATACCTACTAAAACAGCAAGGTAAACACGCTGCTATGAAAAGGCACACCCACACATAAACCAAAAAGTAAATAAAATTGTTTGGGATTTTTTTTAAATATCACTATATTTAAAAATACTACATAGTAGTAGGTAGGTACACAAACAAGTAGGTACAAACCAAATCTAGCTTTATTTATTGATTTGGATAAGCGAATCTAAATAGATATAGGTATATGTAGTAAACACTCCACATAACAATAATTTCAGAAAAATAACAATTTTAGTACCTATCTACTATCTAATATTGTACAGGGAAATCGATTTTTATCTACCCATCTATGTAGCTCAGATATCTCTTTTTAGTGGGGTAGTCGGTAGGTAAGTAGGAAGTAGAAAATTATATTTTTTTTTAAGCTGCAATCATGTAGATACCTAGAATTACGTACTATAGAAAAAAAAACATACTATGGACTATACCGTAATATAACGATAGGCTAACTAGGCAGCTCAGCAGCTAGCCCTAGTGTGTAATTAGGTATGCCCCATAATTAGGAAAAAAAAAACATGCTGCTAGGTGGCCGCCGAGCTGTTTGTACTAGGTAGGTATGTATCTTGCTCATTTCTCTTGAATATCGACGTACCTATTTTTACATTGTTTTGCTCGATTTTATTTTGACAATAACGGCGAGTAATACGTACCCACGTAGGTAGGTAGCTAATAATACGTGTAAGTAAAATACACTCATAGAATTATCGTTCGGTAATGTAAGTAGGTACTACCTACCTAAGCTTTTACGAGAAATAAAGCACGGCACTGGCACAGAGTTAAGTCTAATAAAATCGTTTAAAACAATAAAAATACAAGACAGGTGATAATGGCAGAGTTAAGTAAATAACAATGTATGTACATACCAATGGGCTTTCTCCAACGTTCTTACCACTTCGGATGTTAAAAGGTTCCTTCCTAGGATTCCAATTAGGTAATAATTACGTCAAAACATAGGGCTTTTACTTAATTCTTTATTTCAGACATTAATTTTTACACTTCTCGTAACTACCCGCGTTGATGGCTCGAGCCGGAATGGCCGTCCGTCGACAATCAACTTTTGTTGCACAGAAATGCACCAATATTTTTGTGATCGCTAACAATCAGGTACCTAACTGGTTCACACAGTACAAGCTTTGCTTAGTTTGAGGCTAGACGGCTTTTTTTATTACAGACTCTGCCTAGTGTGAGTATATTGGACATATCAAACTGTTTTAAACCATCTCTGCATAAACTCTCAACTTGTAAATGTTTTCCTTCACCGTTTTAAGCACGTGTTTTGATACGCATATACATTTTTCGAACAGAAAAATACATTGATGCACGCCGGTATTCGAATCCACGACCTCCAGATTGAAAGTCGAGGTACCTCCCACTCGGACAACACGGATATAGTATCTAAGTTGTTAAGCAAAAAACTATTTTTCATTATCATTTTCATTTTAATTCTGGCAATGGGCAACCCTAACATGTGGAAGTGTGCGCAGACCGACGTGAAACAAAGTTAGTCGCTAAATCAAATAGTGGAGAGAATAAACGTATCGACATTGTAAGTTGCTTTGGAGTTTGTCTTACTGTTTAAAAGCTAAAAGCATCATCATTTGCGAGATGTGAACATTAGCCTCCTTTATAAAAAGTATCGTAAGTGCTCAAAAACGGTAAAGGAAAACATCGTAAGGAAAGTTAAAATGTAATCTATACCTATAAAATGCTTTGTTCTTAATGACTGACTATCAACGCACAGCCTAAACCGCTGATCGTAGTGACCTGGAACTTGGAGGGTGCGTTCTTTGTATGACGTAAGCATCCGATAAGAAAGGATTTTCCGAAATTCTACCCCTAAAGAGGGTAAAAAACGGGGGCAAAGTTTGTGTAAACTCTAGGGTTTTTATGGAACATTTTCTTCAAAGACTGTTGTACATTTGTGCACTGAAATCGGAATGATAAATTGTAAAAATCGAAAAACTGAAATTATTTTTTCTATGAGATTATTGAAATTTGGACAGGACAACGTCTGTCGCGGGTCCAGCTAGTTCTTTATATACAGCAAAATATAGGCATTTGGTAAATTATGAAAATGAATCTGTCTCATTTTATCACACTTAGATAAATGCGTTGATAAAAAAAAGTTAATATTGGTATAAGAAAGTGCTTCTAAAAGTATATTATTCTGTTTAATATATGACATTCCTGATTTTGGCAGGTTAATCTAGTCGGCTGTAATAAGATCGGAAGTCAGTGCATGGAGCGGATCGGGACTGTTCATGACAGTATATTTGTGACAGTATCTTACAGCTGATGATAAAGCCCGAGTCCCAGGGTTGCCAGATGGTTGGGATTCGTCAGGATTGTCCCAAGATTTCATATGTGTCCCGGCAAAACACAAAATGTCCCGACGAGTTATTTTTGATAATAAAAATAAGTTTTTAATTCGTAATAACTACTAAAATAAAATAAATAAATAGGATCACGATTGGAATTCCCAAGTACGGTAGACATCATCTCAGATCTCCAGGCGCTTAGACTCTTTGAAGATGTCTAGAGGAGGTAGTCAGAGGCACGTTTAAATTAATACATATTAATCGGTTTATTACAAATAAATATTATTTAGCCTGACAATTATCTTAAAATCCCGCCTTTTTGAAACTTTGTCCAGATATTCTGGTCATCCCATGTTAGCGACGCTCTATGGTATTTTGTAAACTTTTAAACTACGGGTCATAATCATAACCTTCCTTTTCCTTGTCGGTTAAAATATAATAATGTAAATGTAGGTACTTTTTTTTATTGTCATTTTGAGGGTACTATGGAATTGGTGTGTCTAAAATATATTCATACGCTCTGTGCCACGAAATCATTAAATAAATCTTTTTCAAGTCAAAACCTGCGTTATTCGTTTTAAACATAATCCCGATCAGCTACAAAGTCCTTCGGCCGGATAATTTATGTTTAAAACACCTCCCGCGCCGCGTAAAATGGTGAATACACGAAGTTCAGTGCAACGTGAACGTGTTCGCCACGAGGCGGATAACCGCACCCCGGATGGTGACTTGCCTCATGAGAGACTCCAGGACCCTACTTCTTCGGCAATGACAACTACAGAAACTAAAAATAGTGATGTATCAAAGCACCCTATTCTTAGTCGAACGGCTATGCAAGCCAGCAGTATCAAGTCGGAGCAGCCGCCGCCACCGCCACCCGCATCACACATAAACGATCGCCGGAGCCTGCAATCTAAAAAAGGTTCCACTTCATCGTTGCGTGCGAAAAGGCAGCAGCTTATTCTGGAGGCAGAAAAGAAGAAGGCAAAAATACGTATGGAACTTATAAATAAAAAGCTAGACGTCGATCTAGCTAGCTTAGACGAAGAATACAGTTCACACGATGGTAACGAAAGCCGTAGCCGCATTGAAGAATGGATGGAGCGCAGCTATCAGGAACTGAACAAAGGCCTGCCTGCCCCCGAAAATGGTATTCACACGGGTGAGCAGTGCCAACAAATTGGAACGCTGGAGGCGCCCCCGAAGCCGCTCGCGCTGACCCCAGCGCCGGCCGCCGCCGCCAGCACTGATGGTACAGTTCAGATGCTAGCCAGCGCGTTGAGAGATCTCGCCGCTGCTTCCACCAGTCACGCGCCGAACGCGAACCTACTCAGCCGCATTTGCACGCCCCGGGACCTCCCAGAGTTCTCCGGCGACCCGTTGGATTGGCTTCAGTTCAAACACGCGTTCGAGGAGTCTACGGAACTGTGTAGTTTCACACATAAAGAAAATATGTGGAGATTGAGGAAGTGCCTACGTGGAGCTGCTAAAGAAGCCGTTTCAGCTCTGCTCGTCAGTGCATCTTCTCCCGAAACTATCATGTCAACATTGAAGCTGAGATTTGGTAATCCTGAGTACATCCTATCGAAGTTAGTACAAGACATAAAAAAGCTACAACCTATGTCTCAAGATTACCACAAGGAAATAGTGTCCTTCTCAGTCAAAATACAAAACTTCATGGAAGCTGTGCGCGCCGTCGGCCAAGACGAGTACATACGCGGTATGAGTGTTGTATCGGTAATATTATCAAAACTACCTTCGGTTCTATTGTCCAGATGGACAGATTACAGTTTTGTACCGATAACAGAAGGCGAGAAGCCACGTCTGGTCATACTATCCGACTTCTTGAAGGAAGAAGCTGTAAAAGTTTCCACTACGTCGAATACCTACTTTGTGCCTACGCGCAGCGATCAACACAAACATAAACATAGTGAGTACACTCAAAATCGCTCACAAACAGTATTGATGCACGCCGATATTCAAGATAACGCTACGAGTAAATGTCTATTCTGTAAGACGAGTGCACATAATAAAATAACAGCTTGTCATAAATTTAAAAAAGCTCTTCGTAAAGTTCGTTGGCAGTTTGTGAAACGCAGTGGTCTGTGTTTTAAATGCCTACTCTCACGTCACGATCGAGATTCCTGCCCAGCCCCAGTCTGTACTACGGATGACTGCGGCCAGGCTCATCACCCATTGCTGCATTATCCCACGTCAACCGAGCAGAGCAACGAGTTCCGGAATACGCCGGCGCCCGCGCCGCAGGAGCGGCAGCCGGCGCCGGCGGCGCCTTCACCCGTCGCCGCTGCCGTCTCTGGTGCAGAGATCGTGTCGCATATTAACGCGGACGATAGTGAGTGCAAAGTGTTACTAAAAGTAGTACCCGTGCGTATACATAGTGCTAACGGTATAATTAACTCTAGTGCGCTGCTCGACGACGGGTCGACTATTTCATTGATAAGCGATGAACTAGCACAGCGCGCGGGTTTGCGCGGCCGGCCCGAAATGTTACGCGTACGTGGAGCCTGGAATGATGAACTATCTTGCGAATCGATCGTCACGAACGTGAACCTTTCTGGTATGGACAATAAAATTTATTCTATAAGAGCTCGTACAGTAAAGAAATTAAATTTACCTGTTTACGGTATGTCTGTTGTTGATTGTAATAGGTACAAAAGTTTATCTGATATCAAAAATATGTTGTGTACCACCGATTTGAAACCCGAAATATTAATTGGTCAGGATAATTATCACCTTTTAATACCATCAGAAATTAATATAGGTAGTTCAATAGAGCCGTTCGCTACACTTACCCCCCTAGGTTGGTGTGTTCATGGTAAATGGCACGTGCCGCGGAGCGCATCCAGGTGCGCGCCCACCAGCGCCGGACACGCGACTCTTTTGGTGTCGGCCGCGTCGCCTGAATCGGAACTGCCCCAGCCAGATCAGCTGTTACAAGATCTCCACGATGAGGTGAGGCGCTCCTTTGCCTTGGACTCGATGGGCGTATGTGGTAAGCCTCGTCAAAACAAAAATGACTTACTTGCAGTAGCTACGCTGGAGAAGACTGCTGAACTCATAGATGGTCACTGGTGGGTAGGGTTGCCCTGGAAGAACGAAGACTGCCGAATGCCAGATTCCTATCAAACAGCGCTTAAGCGGCTGAAAAGTATAGAGAGGAAGATGGAAAAGGATAAAGGTTTCTCGGAAAGGTACAGGGATCGTATTAAACATTTATTGATAAATAATTATGCTAGGGAACTTACAGATACTAGTACCACGGACAAAACGTGGTACTTACCTCATTTTGGGATTGATAACCCCAACAAGAAAAAACTGCGACTGGTGTTCGACTCAGCCGCGAAGGTAAATGGTTTGTGTCTCAATGATTACCTACATACAGGGCCAGATTTGCTGTCATCGCTGCTTGGTATAATGCTGCGCTTTAGGGAACATTCAATAGCAGTAACAGGTGACATTCAAGATTTTTTTCTTAGAGTAAAAGTTCAACCGGACGACCAGCATGCGTTTAGGTTCCTGTGGAGGGACAGCCCTACGGAAAAGGTAAGAACCTACATTATGACATCGCTCATATTTGGTGCCAACTGTTCTCCCTTTGTTAGCCAGTTCATAAAAAATAAGAACGCCGAGCGCTATGAGTCATCGATGCCCGAAGCTGTGCATGCTATACGCAAGTCGCACTACATAGATGACTACATAGATAGTATGCCCGATGAAGCGAGTGCAATTGAAATGGTAAGAAATATTTCTAAAGTTCACAAACAAGGTGGTTTCCAGATTCGTAACTGGACAAGCAACAGCGTTCAGGTATTAAATTGTGTACCTCAAGAAACTTTAGGTACTGCCGCGGTCAAGTTCAAAACTGATCATCAGTTTGAAGGTGAGCGCACACTTGGCCTTTTATGGTTTCCAGGTACGGACGAATTAGGATTCGACGTATCTCTGAAGAAAATTCCAGACAGTGTAATTCAAGGTAAGGAAATACCTACTAAGCGAATTATGCTACAAGTTGTCATGTCGATATTCGATGTTTTTGGGTTTTTAGCTCCATTTACCATTCAAGGTCGCATTATGCTACAAGATACTTGGCGCGCACGTATCGGCTGGGACGCTGTCGTACCAAACGGTATCTACGAAAAATGGTGTAAGTGGCTAGACTTACTAAAGGTAGTAGATAACATACGCATACCTAGGTGCTACCACATGACGGCGCGCGGAAGCGAGGCAGGTCCAGCGACCGCGCCCCCCGCGCGCCCGCTTTCCCCGCGGCCCGCTCCCAGCGCGCTATCAGCTGATCATGCGCCTACTACTACGGCATCTGTGAGTTTACCGCTCTGTTATAGCTACCTACAGTTGCATGTTTATAGCGATGCCTCCTCGAAAGCTATGAGCGCCGTAGCGTATTGGCACTGGAAACATAATAATGTTATTCATGTTGCATTTATAGCTAGTAAGTGCCGAGTGGCACCGGTGAAACCGCTGACGATACCTCGGTTGGAACTGCAGGCTGCGCTGCTGGCTGCTAGATTGGCAGATACCATTATAAAGGAGCATAAATTACCCGTTGAGCGACGGGTATTTTGGTGCGACTCAACCACTGTATTGCAGTGGATCAGAAACAATACACGTACGTATCAAGTTTTTGAAGCGAACCGACTAGGTGAGATCGACGAGCTTACGCACGTGCACGAGTGGAGGTATGTACCTACTAAATTAAATGTTGCAGACTTGGCCACTCGAGAGGATTTTGACCATGCTGTTTTTAAGAGTGAGTGGTTTTCTGGACCTTCATACCTATACCTTGATGAGTCATCGTGGCCCGCTGATATCTGCCAACCTGAAACAAACGAATCAAACGTTCAAAGCGTTATGGTTACCAACGACTTACCTATTGTAAGTAACTTACCAATCCCGGATCCTCTGAGGTTTTCTTCTTGGCTGAAGTTACAGCGAAGCACGGCGACAGTTCTGATGTTCGTAGATAGGTGCAAACATCGCACTTGTACTTTGGACTGCCATACCCTGGAGCGGGCGGAGCATCTTCTTCTGCGTCAGGCTCAAAACGAAGCGTTCAGCGAAGAAATAGCTGCAATAAAAAACGGTAAATGTTTGCAAAAATCTAGCAAGCTACTTACCTTGAGTCCGTTCCTCGACGAGCATGGTGTTCTCCGCGCTGGCGGCCGTATCGACGCTGCCACTGACGTGAACCTGGAAGTGAAGAGACCGGTTATCCTTGATGGTAGGAACCCTATAGCTCACCTGATTGTCCGACATTACCATGTCAAGGCAGCTCATGGCAATCAGGAGACTGTAGTTAATGAGCTGAAACAAAAATATTGGTTAATTAGGCTACGGCCTACTGTTAAGTATGTAGTATCTAAATGCATGCTTTGTAAAATACGTAAAGCTACACCTCGAGTGCCGAGAATGGGCGACTTACCTCAAGCTCGCATGGCGCATCATCAGCGCCCCTTTACGTTCTGCGGTCTCGATATGTTTGGGCCTATGGAGGTCACGGTGGGTCGTCGCAGAGAAAAAAGGTACGGTGCTCTGTTCACGTGCCTAACGGTCCGTGCCGTGCATGTAGAACTGCTGTGTTCTCTCACCACGGACTCGCTAATAATGGCTCTGCGACGGATGGCGGCCAGGCGTGGTTGGCCACGCCATCTTTACTCCGATAACGGAACAAACCTACGTGGCGCTGACAAGGAACTGCAGAGGTCAATGCTGGAGCTCGACAATGAGGTACTGAAAGCTGAAGCGGCGAACAACAGTATGGAGTTTCACTTTATTCCGCCGCTGAGTCCACACTGGGGTGGGGCGTGGGAACGCCTCATACGAAGCGTAAAAACCTCATTAAAGGTAATTTTAAAGGAGCGCGCCCCAAGAGAGGAAGTTTTGAGCACGCTTCTGGCTGAAGTGGAAAATATAGTTAACAGCCGTCCGCTATCACACGTGTCTGTCGAACCCGGTACTCCTGAAAGTTTGACGCCTAACCATTTTCTCATAGGTTCAACATCAAACCTTCCAGTCATCGGAACATTCGATGATTCGGATCTTTATCTGAAAAAACAATGGCGGAAGGCTCAGATGTTGGCCGACATGTTTTGGCAGCGGTGGCTAAAAGAGTTCCTACCACAGCTGATACCTAGGACAAAATGGAACGACGAGCAGAAACCTCTACAGGTGGGTGACCTAGTTTTAGTAGTCGATCCTGAATCTCCCCGAAACGTGTGGCCAAAGGGCGTTGTCCAACAAGTCTTCCGGTCAAAAGATGGTCGCATTAGACAGATCGACGTGAAGACCAAGACAGGTATCTGGAGGCGTTCCACGGCACGCGTCGCTCCTATTTCATTGAGTGATTAGTGCTGCTGTGCCAGCACTAGGGGTGGGAGTGTTAGCGACGCTCTATGGTATTTTGTAAACTTTTAAACTACGGGTCATAATCATAACCTTCCTTTTCCTTGTCGGTTAAAATATAATAATGTAAATGTAGGTACTTTTTTTTATTGTCATTTTGAGGGTACTATGGAATTGGTGTGTCTAAAATATATCCATACGCTCTGTGCCACGAAATCATTAAATAAATCTTTTTCAAGTCAAAACCTGCGTTATTCGTTTTAAACATAATCCCGATCAGCTACATCCCATCTGGTAGCCCAGCAGTGGGACTACTGATGTGACGTCACAAGTCGTGTATTGTAAAACGTAGCTTGTACCGTATTTGCTCACCGCGGCAGCTCGTCAATCACGAAGAGCTGACTGTGCATTTCAATTTAAACCATGTGTTACACAGACATGCTATACTATATCGCGATTAGTGACACGTTTCAGATAATACGCGATAGAAGTGTCAAATTAGCCGTTATTAATGATGGGCAGACCAGTTTTAGTTTCGAGTTGATTCTAATTTGATGTCAAACTAGTTGGCGTGGGATATTCATAGCGCAGCTAACAGTTATCAATCTGACACATGACAGATAAGGCAGAATAAGCGGGGTTTGAAGATAAAACTATATTGACCATTAAAAATAGGTACAAGCCTAAGAAATTTTCCCTTAGTTGTCAAGAGGATTAGATTTGAGAGGTAATTTTGAATATGAATCAAGTTGGACAACAATCCTCACAGTTATAAATGACAAATATCACTGTCACCAATGTGTCACTTTCCGGCGCATCCGATCCTTGAAGCTGTCTAGAGGGGCTAGTCTTAGACACGTCTAATACTTACATTTGGCACATGCCCACTATGGAGTAAACGTGTGCTGAAATGGAGACCGCGCTTAAGCAAGCGAAGTGTAGGACGCCCTCGGAGCGGCCAATCGGAGCGACAATCTTAGAAATATCACCGGAAAGGGATGGAAGACCCAAAGACCGGGCCGATGATGATGATGACATGCCCACCTTTTGCAGTAGCATTCCACACATTCCAGGTTGCAAGCCAGGCAAGCAAAATAGCGTGTATATTATAGCATCGCCTCGTTCCCACTGCCATCGTTTACACCGCGCAACTCAAATTAAGACTAACGATTCGACGGGCCCAGACGGTTTTAATTTTAATTTGGAAACTGAATCGCCTTAACGACCGCCCAAATGTTCTACCGTTCTCAATCATCATTACAATTATGACGTTGCTTTGTACATCTATTTTTGTTTTGAGATAAAATACTTTTTTTTTTATTATAAATATTTAGTGTTTTTAAAATACCGTAAAATAGATGATTGCTATTTTATATTTGGTGTTTTTCGACGTATAAAATCGTTTTGCAAACTCATCGTTTTAGCATTAAAAAAACAAGCTTTCTTACGTTAGAAAAATAGTAGTAACTATCTAAATTAAAGAACATTTCTAATTATAGAATTAAAACTATCGTGGTTGTTAACAAGTTTGGATGTAGAAACTTTATTATATTTCTGGCCCGCACTTTAATTTTTATATTTAGACTGATATTCTTAAAACTTGGAATAAATAACGTGTGCCGTAAACTCGCTTATTAGCACAAGCTTTTCCGCAGCATAAGAGGACTATTAATACATTACTGTCATATAATAAAAGCTAATTACCTGGATAACACAGCATAGCATATATACATATATATACCCGTAGGCGAAAGCTTCGTATATTTTTATTGCATACTAGCTGTCCTGACAGACGTTGTCCTATCAAATTTCAAAAATCCCATAAAAAAATCGTACTTTTTCCCGATTTTATCAATTTTCCGGTTGATTTTCCAAAATTTTCTTTAACAAAAAGCTTGTCCTGACAGTAACAAACACAACAAAAAGAATTATCCATATTGATGCATTCGTTCCGAAGTTATGCGCGTACATACATTTCGGTGATTCATTTTTATTTATATAGATTTACTTACAAAGATCACGATATATCGGTGCTTACCTGAAACAAAGTGATAACTTAATTAGCTCATAATAAATACAAAAGCACTACCATTCCCTTTCCAAATTACACAAAGGATAGCTGTAAGAAAATGCTAATAAGTATTAAGTTCGCCTAGGTACATTTTTTTATTGTATTGTGCAATAAATAATTTTCTACCAATATCAGAATACAGAGAGCTATCTATCTACAAAAAGAGGAGATACAGTACAGATCAACAAACATGTCCAAATCTACAATTATTTTGGGCAGTAAATTGAAAAAGTAAAAAAAAAAAAAATAGCATAATTTTTTTATTTTTTAGGGTTCTGTATTTCATATACGTATAAATAAATAATAGATATTGGTGGACATTATCACAATACGCCCCAAACTTAGCAAATGTTGTACTACGGGAACTAGATGTATATAATGTATTTTAACCTTACTTAGAGATTTTTTTTTTCAAATTTAACCTTACTCTAAAAGTGTCGATGACGTCATAAAGGCCCAAGGCTATGCGGGCCCAGGAACGATTTACTTGATAACCTACCACTTACCTCTAAGTCGGCCTATTATTCTCACACTGCTCAGCGTGTAGTGGAAATGATGGAAACAGTTACATCGAAACAGAAAGCGGTTTCGGTTGCAAAGTGCCCTTGGTAACTAGCACTTACCTGTATGGAACCTTTTGAGAATATTCTGGAAAGTCAACGTAATGAGGTCGTTCGTGGTGAAGCTTTAGATTCTTAGACGGATGACCCGTTAAATTTATAATGAAAAAAATAAATAAGATCATGACTGTAATCAATTCTTGACCCGAATATGAAAACTTTCTGGTACTTAGATAAATTTCATAAAAGTTATTTCATACTACTGAAAAATTTATGTTTCGACATGCCTCTGACTAACTTATTTAGTCATCTTTAAGGATCTGAGATAGATATCTAAGAGGATGTCTACCATTCTTGGGGTTACAGTGATGATCTTATTTATTTATTTTTCATCATAAATTTAACGGGTCGTCCATCTAAGAATCTAAAGCTTCACCACGAGACTAAAAGTGCTTGTTTCTATAGGATTATTTAAATTTGGACAGGGAATTTGTCGGGTCAGCTAGTAGGAAATAAATGAACACCCAACGGTCGCATACATAATTCTAACCTCAAAGGATACGGAATCCTTAGGTAACGTCGTGGGCATCATAAATTATAAATACGTTGTAGGACAACACCTAGACCCGGACCTGCTGGCTTATTTCGTAAAAATTATAGAATATTACTCAAATTTAGAGAATACCAATATCATAGTAACTATTATTATAATCGATGTACCTAATCTATAATTTGTTTATTATTTCAAATTTTATATTTTAAAATATAGGATCACGAGTACGGTAGACATCCTCTCAGATCTCCAGACGCTCAGATCCTTTGAAGATGTCTAGTGGGGGTAGTCAGAGGCACGTCCAAACATTATATTTGGCACATGGCCACATTTTGGAGTAGTTAGCATTCCATACGTGACAGGTTGTAAGCCCATCGCCGTATATTTTAATAACTTAAACAGAATAAACTATAGAAATAATTTGATAGATAAGTATTTATAGATATGGATATGATTCATAAATTTTAGAGAATACCAATTTCTTAGTAACTGTTGTGAAATCCATGTGCCTAAACTGCTTTGAAAGCCATAATATGATGATCAAGGTTTTTTTACAAAAAAAGCCAGCAACAGGACTAGCTACAACAAAGCCGTCGCATATCTCTTTGTCACTCCGTGACAGCTTTCGTCTATTGGTTGTTTTCTCACCGCACCAAATAAAAAATACAAAAAATATAGATTTAGTGCGCGTTTGTGCACATACAAACCAC
The DNA here is from genome assembly GCA_912999785.1 of Hydriomena furcata. Classification (NCBI taxonomy): domain Eukaryota; kingdom Metazoa; phylum Arthropoda; class Insecta; order Lepidoptera; family Geometridae; genus Hydriomena; species Hydriomena furcata. The sequence continues at coordinate 2,649,751 of OU538825.1, forward strand.
CCTATTTTTACTGCTATAATTTCACGATCAATTTCAGTCTTTTATCTCCCCCAAATGCAATTTAAAGGTGATTCTATCGAAACAAATACAAATAGATTTTTATACAATCTGTCCCAAAAAATAGTTTCAAGCGGAAGTGTATAAGTAAACACTTTTAGAGGAATGTGAATCGTCTCCGTGTTAAGTTTAAAAAAACCGGCTAAGAGCGATTCGAACTCTCGCACGAGAGGTTTCGTACCATCATCACTACATAGTATAAAGCAAAGTCGCTTTCCGCTTCCCGCGTCTGTATGTAATATGTATGTATGTTTGCATATATCTTTAAAACTACACAACGGATTTTGATGCGGTTTTTTTTAATAGATAGAGTGATTCAGGAGGAAGGTTTATATGTATAATAACATGCTACCCGTGCGAAGCCGGGGCGGGTCGCTAGTTATTTATAAAAATACGGCAAAAAATCACGTCTGTTGTATGGGAGCCCCACTTAAATATTTGTTTTATTCTGTTTTTAGTATTTGTTGTAGCGGCAACAGAAATACATCATTTGTGAAAATTTCAACGGTCTTTTAACAGACAGACAGAAGGACAACGGAGTCTTAGTAATAGGGTTCCGTTTTTACCCTTCGGGTACGAAGCCCTAAAAACACTTTGACAGCCGGAATAAAATACGAAATTCACAAAGCAATCGTGAACCTCCGTTCTTATGAAGATGGAGACCGAGAGAAAAGATATCACAATACATTCAACCCTTATTTTTGACACGATGATACTCGTGGAAATATAAAATGGCGGAGAAACGAGTCGTCGTGTTCATGTCAATCGAATTTAACTTATACTTGTGCTTGTACGAGACAAGGAGTTTGGTACAAGTCAAGAGCATAACTATTTGATTTTGACAAGGGTCTTTATCACGTAATTAACTTTAATTTACTTTCCCGATACGTGTCAAAATCAAATAGTTATGTCTACGAATCACGATAGTTTGAAAAATAAGTCAAGAGCAGTTTTATCACCTTTTAGTATACCACGAATGTAATTATTAAGGTTTAAATATACTTTGATTAATAAATATGCTAGAATTATCAGTGTCTTACCCTCGTATTCAGGAACGACACTATGAGAACAAGCACCCACAGTGCACGAAAACTTTTTTCATAAAAATCACTTTATGTGTTGTGCGACACTGCATAGTGTGACTAGAGGCACATTGTCGTGTGCCTCTAGCCAAAGTTGAGCTCTAAAGGCACACGGTAGCGTGCACCATAGTGCCGCTCAACACATAAAGTGATGTTTATGAAAAAAGATTTCGTCCACTGTGGGTGCGTGTTCTCATAGTGTCGTTCTTGAATACGAGGGTTAGCTACTAGAAACTATAAGTTTCTACCATGATAAACATCCACTCTCGGACAAAAATGCTTTCGGATCATTCAAAAATTTGTCCCGTCTAGCAGTTACCACGTACTCATTTTTATTTTTAGTTTTTTTCTATTTTATTTACGTAGTAGCGTTGCAGAATACTTTATTTACTTTAGTAAGTAACTACAACCTAGAAAATAGTGAAAAAAAAAAACAGACTGTATAGCTATTACGTTATTAGGCCATGATCTAAAATAACATAAGTCTACATTTATCCAGATATCACGCGGGCCAACCCGTGGGCGGGACGGTTTGTTTTTCTTTTTGTAAATGGAAACAAAGTTGTTAAGGCTCATCTCTCGTAACTTGCACCACACTCGGTAACGTCTCACGTCACTATGACAGCTTTTATCAGGTATTGTTTGGCTTTACGATTGATGGCTATGTGGGGGATCCCTTAGGCAGATACACTTGAAATTGTGTCTGTCACCAAATCTAGGTTAGTTTCCGCGCCGACCGGATATAGATTACCATATAGTTACTATACACCAAATCAATACCGATACTGTTTAGGAAGGAAAAACTACTTAACTATTTTAAGATCCGTTTATTTAGGTCAGGTTTCTCTTGGCCCAAAATAAAAGGAATAATAAAAGGGGTCACGACTGTAATCTCCAAGTAGACATCCTCTCAGATCTCCAGGCGCAGAGATTCTTGATAAAGTCTAATGGGGTAGTTCCTTCACGTTTTAAGCACGTGTTAATGCGTATATTTGATTATTTTAAGGATACCGGTTGGCATGCTAAAACGCCAGATCATTAGACATCTTTGAAGATTTTCGGAAGCGTGTCTAAAGGTGCCATTTTTAGGATTTTAGTCGCGATCATTTTTAGGGTTTCGTACCCAAAGGGTAAAAACGGGACCCTATTACTAAGACTTCGCTGTCCGTCTGTCCGTCTGTCTGTCACAGGGCTGTATCTCATGAACCGTGATAGCAGTTGAAATTTTCACAGAATATGTATTATAAGCGGCAATAGGCCGCTATAACCACAAATACAAAAAACAGTATAAAATAAATATTTTAGTGGGACTCCCATACAACAAACGTGTTTATTTGCCAGTTTTTATAGATAATGGTACGGAACCCTTTGAGCGCGAGTCCGACTCGCACTTGGCCAGTTTTTTGTAATTTATCATACTCGTTTGTTGTAGTAAATAACTCATAAGGCTAGATTGTAATATTACATACTTACATTATTATTAAATTTATATCAATGTAATTATATCAATAACGAGAAAAAAAAAACTCGTAGGTATTAAACACTCGAACGAGTAACTACCATTTAACAAAATGTAAAAAAGCACTAAACAGCTATTTAAGGACCGGTTAACGTGTACAAGTACATATACATATTATTTATGTTTTTGTTAGAACTACATTTTTGATCGCTCTTCGACAGGATGCAAAACCACTTAGCTATGCAGACAGTACCTTTATTATACCTCGGCTAAAGACAGATCCCTTTTTTCATTTTTTAGGGTTCCGTATCTAAAGGGTAAGAACGGGACCCTATTACTAAGACTCCGCTATCCGTTTGTCACCAGGCTGTATCTGAACCGTGATAGCTAGACAGTTGAAATTTATACAGATGATGTATTTCTGTTGTTATAGAAACAAAAAATACTAAAAACAGAATGAAATTAATATTTAAGTGGGGCTCTCATAAAACAAACGTGATTTTTTTGCCGTTTTTATAGATAATGGTACGGGACTCTTCGTGCGCGAGTCCGACTCACACAAATTTGGCTCACATAAATTTGGCTCATTGCATTCATCAAACATTACAAAAAATGTGTGAGGCTCACAAAGCGTGGATGCATCCAGACATTTCACTCAAATTAAAATGAATTCAGTGTTTTGAGATAAAAAACCTTTTAAATTTTAAAAAAGCTTTTGATCATTGCACATTTTTGTGCCTTCCAACCACCGATCACACAGCCTAGACTTCTCATGCAAGGCGAACACTATCAGACAACACATATGGGCTACAGATACTGTATAAACCACCGATCACGGTTCACGCCGCGCTCCGCGGCGGGCTGTGAAATAGAACCGGCCAATCAGAATGCATTTTTTACCGCTCCCCCTGACCGGCATACCTAAGGTTTTGACAGAAATGTTTGTTTGAAGTATGAAGCCATTAGGCGTCTATAGAGCTATGTGGTCGGATCTTCCAACTGACGAGACAACGACGCGGGTTTCGTCAAAATCTATCATACTCGTACACTTTTCGTTACAACACTGTAGGCACTTTATTTTTAAACATGTTGGAAGCTCTGCCTTTTTCGCTTGTTTTTTTATGATTTTGTAGTATAATCTCGATGGAATTTTAAAAATTAAACATTTTTATAATATGCACTAGTTTCTATCCACGGCATCGCTCGCGCGGTGCCTGGGCAAAAAGTTTCCTATGCTATCTATTCTAGGTCATATAATGTTATTTCTGTAAATAAAGGTACCAGTAGGTACAGTCTAGAATTTTAACTTGAGTGTATGCGAACAAAACGGGATTAAAATCCTCAATTTAAATAAAGCAGTAAAATATTGTAAGTTATCGGTAAGATTTGTAACAGTCATTGATCAACGCGATAATCGTAGAGATACAGAATCGTTTATCGAATGGGCCCCGTTTGAATGATGATCCTTAGAGGCCTAAGGCTAAACAATTGATACCGCTCGTAACCGGATGTGCAGTATTGTGCACGATCGAGTACAATAGTAAACAGTTGTAGACATTTTTATTGCACTCGCGTTTCAAGTCACTAGTCTAAGAGCTGGCAATATACGAGTACTTAAAGGTTATCTACGATTAAAAAACGATTTATGGTAAAATATTATATTATGAGGTCAATAAAAACATGTATTAGGCATTTTCCCTGGTGAAGAAAAAAGTGGTTTTTAGAGGCCATTTTCAAATGATAAATTTATCTACAAAAGTTTTACCAATCGTGTTTCTAAATATTGATAATAAAATCCTAAAGTTACCTTTGCCATAAAATAAAAACTGTACCTTCTGCAAATATTGAGAAAAACACGATTAAAATGACCGAAAAAGAAAATCCTCACCTTGTCCAAACCAAACTTGCTCGAAGCTTTCCTTTCATGTTTTATTATAATTACTATCGAGAATTCTAGACAGATCCCATTATAACGTCTCATTATAATAACTCCTGCACTATTTCGCTCAGTTTCCGTCTCGTCCGGTACCCGTATCGCAAACAGCTGTGTAGGACCTTAGGTCTTGTTAGCTCCGTAGCTAACGAGACCAAGTATATATAGAAGTATTTCAAAATTACGTTTAAAAACCGGCCAAGTGCGAGTCGGACTCGCGCACGAAGGGCTCAGTACCATTATCTATCTAAAACGCTAAAGCCCTTCTCTTAAATATTTATTTTATTCTGTTTTTAGTATTTGTTGTTATAGCTGCAACAGAAATACATCATCTGTGAAAATTTCAACTGTCTAGTTATCACAGTTCATGAGATACAGCCCTGTGACAGACAGACGGACAGACAGACGGACAGACAGGCAGACAGACAGACAGACAGACGGACAGACGGACAGCGAAGTCTTAGTAATAGGGTCCCGTTTTTATCCTTGGGGTACGGAACCCTAAAAAAGAACTGTATAATTAAGTTGATAATTGCAACAGCCTGCTTCCGGTCTGTGTCGTTTGTACGTTCGTAATATAAGCGTCATTTTGAGTTTCCGTAATTCTGAGAATCTGTTTGCGTTTTTGACTTTGTCATGCGACACAGCGCGCCGGCGGTGTAGATTCATAACGTCAAAATATCAACTGCGTAGCTATCATGGTTCATGAGATACATACCATGTGATTGACTGACGGACAGCGGAGTCTTAGTAATAGGGTCCCGTTTTTCCCTTTGGTTACGGAACCCTAACAAAAATATCAAAAACACTAAGGCAAGTCAAGTTTGAAGAATTACAGCTAGTTTCTAGGAAGCTCAATAATGCTAGCGATTTTTAAAGTTTCATGGAAACGAATGCATTGAGGCGGAATGTAGGCCGGCTAGTGGTCAATGACCCGGAAGATCTAGGCTTAGCTGGTCAGATAACAGCCGCATAAAATATGCGCTTGGTTGCACTGAACCAATATGCACTGCTACTGTGATAATATAACATCTGTTTTCGCTTTATTTACTTTATGTAATGATTCATCTATCTATCTATCGTTGTAATTTTATAACTCAAGAACGGGCTCAATCCAAACGGCTATCCAAACCAAATGTTTAATAGGCTTCGTTCGGACTATTTGGTAGATGGTTTATGGGAAGTTTGCACATAATCGGTAAACTTTTTATCCAGGTATCAGACGTGCGAAGCTGGGGCGAGCAGCTAGTGGTCATATAAAAATAGGTTCACGACTGTAATCCCCAAGTATGGTAGACATCCTCTCAGATCTCCAGACGCTTAGATCCTTCGAGGATTTCTAGTGGGGGTAGTCAGAGGCAAGTCCAAACATTATATTTGACACATGCCCACATTTTGCAGTAGTTAGCATACCATACGGTTGCAAGCCCATCGCCGCTTATAAGAACACTAACTGGTTTCCTCACGATGTTTTCCTTCACCGTTGTAACCACGTATTTTTGATGCGCATATAATTTTTTTCAAACAGAAAAATCCACTGATGCACGCCAGTATTCGAACTCACGACCTTCAGATTGAAAGTCGAGGTACCTCCCACTTGGCCAACACAATCATGGTCAATAAACCTCCCAAAAACTAAAACGAAGAAAACCAGGATTTTGGAAATAGTATATTTTTATATTTTCCTTACTAATACTATACGAATGCGAAAGTGTTGAATGTTGTACTTCACTACATAGTATAAAGCAAAGTCGCTTTCCGCTTCCCGCGTATGTATGTTTGCTTATATCTTTAAAACTACACAACGGATTTTGATGCGGATTTTTTTAATAGATAGAGTGATTCAGGAGGAAGGTTTATATGTATAATAACATGCTACCTGTTAACGCCTGCTAACGAAGCCGGGGCGGGTCACTAGTTCACAGATAAACGAATCTACGGATCGAAACGTTTTTTTGCATTGCGTGTTGAATGACATACGCATAAGCTGATAATGTAGCTTTTGACAGGTGAAATAATTACAAGCTTTTATTTATCTTGCAATGGATGTAACTATGTCACTATGTTTGTTAAGGTGGAATCTTGTAACTCACTTTTGAAACAGTTATCCCCAACCGATTGAGCTGAAATTTCGCATACTTATGTAACTTCGGTGACAATGCAATAATATAGTGAGCTGATCTGATGATGGACTCAGGAGCTGTTCATCAGACACTCACAATGGAACTCCTTAGTAAATACTTCGATTGAATAAAAACTTTGCATACTTGTCAAGTTCCGATGACAATGTTATATGATGTGACAGGTGACGCGTTGGTGATCGATGGTTTGAATGATTTTACAAAAGCCTGTCATTGAAAAATATTTTTCAACAGAATACCTATTTTTAAAATTTGTGTAGTACCTAGTGTTTTATTTTATACAATAGGTACATTTATCCTAATATCCAAATCCTAATAATATTATAAATGTGAAAGTTTGTGAGTTTGTATGTATGTTTGTGGCTCAATCAGGCCTAAACGACAAAACGGATTAAGTTGAAATTTGCTGTAGAAGTAGATATAATGCTCGAATAAAACATAGACTACTTTAAAATATAACTACTTTAAAAACGCAAAAGGGTTGATTTTGGTACAGATGGCGCTGGTGTGCAACAAATCTGACATCACAGACTAAAAACATTCAGTCTTTTCTATTCGATTATTGAAATTTGACAGGACAACGTCTGTCACGAGTAGTTTTCTATAATATTATTAGACTAAGATGTAAATATGCTTTTCAATTAAAACAAAAACCAATAAAACAACAGACAGGTTCCGACTTCAAAATTGATTATCTACATAATATCTACTCAAATGCTTGTCTATTTATGTTTGTCAAGTTAAAACTAAAATACTCGCAATATAAACTTATTTTGCTTTACAAAACGAGCGTCGACTAAAAGAATTTGTTCAGTTAACGAGGGACTAATTAATGCCAAATCTTTTCTGTCTACATAATCAAGTGCCCTTGGTCCCCAGACCCTCCTGTTTTGTTGATTTTCGAATACGCGAATGAAATTTAATTAGGCGTTATTGCAGTTATGAGTACTTTCATAAAACGAGGGACGAACTTACAAAGTCCTTCTGATTAAATGAATAGAGTTTGAAACTCGGATTTACTTGTTAAAACTATTTGGCTGATTATTCTGATATACCTAATACTTTAATAATATAAATAATATTCACAGATCTAAATACACAATACACTATTATCGTTTGGACGAGCCGCTGACTATCCCTCTAAAGACATATTGAAGGATAAGCGCCTGGAGATCTGAATGCATCCATACTGTACTTGGAGATTATAGTCTTGAAACTATTCAATATTTTTTAGATACAAAATATTTATAAAATACACAAGTAACAATTGAGCTATCTAAATACGTACAGTCTATAGATAGCTCGTTTGTTCTAGATCATAACCCGTCGAAAGCGTCATAAAGAAATAGACGGCGTACATTGTTCTGTGTTATTATAACGTATGTTTTTACAAAAAAAATCTGTGTGATGAGTTCAATATTTTATTTCTATTCATTATTCTGGACTGGTTGTGCCAAATATGAGTCAGCATGAAACATTATCGTCTCGACAATGTATTGTCCAAATGCCAATACTGACACTTTTACTATACAAAATCTGTCAGTTTTGATATTTGGACGATACGTTGCCGATACGATAGTGGTTCGTGCTCAGGCCAAGTCGGATGACGTTATAGGTACGAGTGTATTTAACGAATCAGGAAATTATCATTAAAACCCAAAAGCAAAACGACGGACACGCAAAAGGTGTGTTTAGATATATAATAACAATAAATTTGTGGTGTAATTTTAGTACTATTTATTGTCAGTGAGCGCCCTTAATGGGCCAAGCGTGATGAAACAGGCCCTTCTGCCGCCATTAATGTTTGTATAACATCTGTAAGTACATTTTGATGTGAAATTTGGGATTTTTCTGGAATTTGAAATGTTAAATTACGTTTAAAATGAAAGCATCAACAATAATGAGTCGGTGAACTGAATTTGTAATTTTTAATACCATAACACAGATGAAAATAAATGATTACGTATTTATAAAACAAGAATTTTTCAGTTTAAATTATAATACGAGTAAGTACAAACTAAGTAAATGACCCATAACACAGAGAGATACACATTTTCTGTATCTAGTTTCCATAGTACAAGCTTTCTTTAGTTTGGGACTTGACGGCGCTGTGTGAAATGTCCATCAATATTTATTTATTTGTTTGTTTATAAACATTCGATTTATAAATACAAAACACGTATTTTGCATGTGCTTAATATAATGCTCGGACGTGCTCTGACTACCTTCACTAGACATCTTCAAAGGATCTAAGCGTCTCGCGGAGATCTGAGAGGATGTCTACCGTACTTGGGGATTACAGTCGTGACTCTATTATTATTTTTTTAATATCAAGACTTTGATAACAGATCGTAAATCCGTAGAGAGTCACTTTGTCACAAATCTATCAGTTCAATATACAGAGTGACCCATAAAATAAAGCAACACAAGCATCACTCATTAAAAAAACAACATGGTGACCTTAGATGGATTTATAAGACCCACAACTCGATAGAATAATCATTTATTATGTGCTGTAAATAAAAAAAAACATTTAGTTGCACACACACGATTATTGTTTGGCTGAAAAATCTTTTCTGTAATATTTTTTTATCATCTTTTCATATTTGTCGCAGTATTGATAGATTTGTTTAGTATTGAAGATGTGCGGTGTGCATAAATTAAAACTTTTTACAAATTTCATCTTGAATTAAATCATTTTTGAAGATAATGTTGTAAATATTGTCTAATATTATTTCAGTGAACAATATTACATATAGTACGGATTGTGATATTAATTAATTAAAATAATCTTGTCTTGTAAACAGATTCTTGTGAGTAATCATCAATGTCATTAAACAAAAATACCGGCCTAGTGGGAGTCTGACTCGCGCACGAAGGGTTCCGTACCATTATCTATAAAAAACAGCAAAAAAAAAACACGTTTCTTGTATGGGACCCCACTTAAATATTTATTTTATTCTGTTTTTAATATTTGTTGTTATAGAGTCAAAATAAATACATAATCTTTGAAAATTTCAACTGTCTAGCTATCACGGTTCATGGTATACAGCCCTGTGACAGACAGAGAGCGAAGTCTTAGTAATAGGGTCCCGTTTTTACCCTTTGGGTACGGAACCCTATAAATGTCGTTTGGTAATCAAAAGCTAATGGTATTCGAACCATAGAAACGTCAAACGCCACTTTGGTTTATAACAAGTTGATAAAAAAGCAATCAATTCAAATAAAAACATAAAATATAACCCTCCCGGTGCTTCACTGTAGTCGGGTAATAAAGAACGCTACAATTATTATGCTTAGACTAGCTGCTCGCCCCGGCTTCGCATGGCTGGTACCTGGATAAAAGTTACCTGTGTGTTATTCTGATGTATAAGCTATAATACTGTAAAGTCTCATTTTAATTCGTTCAGTAGTTTTTGTTTAAAAGAGTAACATACACAACACACACACACACACACACACACACTTTCGTATTAATACTAGCCGACCCGTGACAGACGTTGTCCTGTCAAATTTCGAATAGAAAAGACTGAATGTTTTTAGTCTGTGATGTCAGATTTGTTGCACACCAGCGCCATCTACAGAAATCATCCCTTTTGCGTTTTATTATCGTTTTGGGGATGTTTTTTATTTTTCAAAGTAGTCTATTATTTATTCGGGCATTATATCTACAACCCGGTCACAATATCTGTGCACCTCGCTGGAATGCGGCGCCTCTCCCGCCTCGCCCGTGATATGACGTCACGAGGTCAGGTGCACAGATATTGTGACCGGGTTGTACATCTACAGCAAATTTCAACTTAATCCGTTTTGTCGTTTAGGCCTGATTTTATTCAAACTCACAAACTTTCGTATTTATAATATTATTAAGATTAAGATATATTTGGGGGGGGGGGGGGGTGCGCTGGATGGAGTCGGTTGGGCTGTAACAACCAGGTATTAATTAGCCCTGGTACGTCAAAACACTAGTACGACCCACCTCTACTTGCTAAGATGCAATTGCAATTTTTTTTTGATTATACCTCTATTTTTTATTCTGATTTTTTATCTAAAAGGCTGAGGTTCCAACTATTACGCGCAATGTAAACGCTGTAATTTTAAAACGAATATTGGCACGAAATTTCGTTTTAGGTTTCCGAGTAGACCCCAGCACCCTCACCGACGCCAACATCTACTCATTCTAATTGCTACTTTCTAATTGATGGATGTGACACACTCGAAATTATCGCGGTAAGTTCGACTTTACCTGTGGCGTTAATTTGAAGACTCAGTTGGCTGATTAGATGCTTTGAGGAATAATTGGAACCTTTGAGATAGAGTGTTGCTGAATGTAAATGTTGCTGATGAGGCAATTTATAGTGTCAAAGAAAATGAATGGTTCTAAAATAAAACGAGAAAAAACATTCGAGTGCGGTAGACAAATCCTAAAATAAAAGAGAATCACGGCTGTAATATTTGAGTATGGTAGACCTATCAGATATGCAGGCGCTTAGATTCTTGAATATATCTAAAGGTGTGACCAGACATAGCGCGGCAATCAAGCGCGGCATTCGCAGGACACAAGTTTGCCGCGTGACTAGTTTAAACATAAAAGTAAATGTGCGCGCGATTGTCGGCCAATCATAGCGCGGCTGCCTCGCTCGAATACCGCGCAATATTCGGTCACACCTTATTGGAAGAAAGGTATATCCCAAAAAAAAACAATTGTCACATGCCAAATTGGCAGACGCTAGGTGTTTTGTTATAGGTAGGTAGGTGCTGGTACCATGCCACAAATCTTGGCTATCAGAAAGTTCTTCCACATTTTGCTGTAGTTAGCATTCCATATGTGACAAGTCCAATACAGACTTGTTTTCTGACGATGTTTTCTTTCACAGTTTTAAACATATTTTGATGCATAAAAATTGTTTGCAGAGAGAAATTCATTGATGCACTACCGAGATTTGAACTCGCGGACTTCTCTCGAAGTCATCCTATAAATATTCATAATTTATTTGATTGATAATCCAATTTTAGCCTTTAAAAACTACTTTTCCCTTTAATTGTTTAAAAACGGATCATTCTAAAACCATACCTCACAGCTCAGTTGGTAGTAACTCTGCCTTCAGCGCTGTAGGTTGTGGGTTCGAACCCCACCCAGAGCAAATATTTGTGTGATGAACATAGATCTTTGTTCTGTGTCTGGGTGTGTAGTATGTATCATAAGTATGTATTTACAAAAAAAAACGTATATAAGTATTCTATCAGTTATCTAGTTCCCATAGTACAAGCTTTGCTTAGTTTGGGGCTGGATGGCCATTTGTAAAATGTCCACCAGTATTTATTATTATTATTATACCTTTATAATAATTGAATTTCAAAATAGTTGAATCTTATTAAAGCGACTCGGTTCGTTATTAGACCACTAATTGAGTTAAGGTCCCACTTATAGATTTAACTTGGCATCAAATTGAATACGAAAACAGCTTAATAATAGAATTTGTATTAAGAGCTGAAGCTGGATGTTCTATATCGGTTTTCGCAGAAAAAAAATGAAATTTTTAGGGTTCCGTACCCGAAGGTTCAAAATGGGACCCAATAGGGTCCGTCTGTTTGTCTGTCTGTCTGTCACAAAACTGTATCTCATGAACCGTGATAGCTAGACAGTTTAAATTTTCACAGATAATGTATTTCTGTTGCCGCTATAACAACAAATACTGAAAACAGAATAAAATAAATATTTAAGTGGGGCTCACATACAACAAACGTCTTTTTTTGCCATTTTTATAGATAATGGTACGGAACCCTTCGTGCGCGAGTCCGACTCGCACTTGGCCGGTTTTTTTTAAACGTACCTAATTATTAAATTTTAATATTTTTCTTGACAAAAAATAAAAACAACACCTTTACTCGAGGTTAATATCCCTCGGCCATATAGGTTACATACATACATTATACATTACATTACATTACATACATTATATAGGTTAACTGTAAAGTTGGCAACACTCTGGGGATCAGTAACAGATGGATTCGGTAGATGATCGAGTTACTCGTATTTCACTATTATATGTTAGCAAACTAACCTGACAAATGGTTATTGGCTCGAAAACTATTACTTAAACACGTACAACAAAATTCATACATAGTAATACTTATTTATATTGGTATCTATATATTATATATCTATATAGTTATATTATTTTTAAGTTTTTTTTTGCACGTTTGTTGTATGGGAATATGTATTTGCCCCACTTGAATATGTATTTTGTCCTGTTTTTAGTGTTGTTATAGCGGCAACAGAAATACATCATCAGTGAAAATTTCAACTGTCTAGCTATCACGGTTCATGAGATACAGCCTTGTGACAGACAGACAGACAGCGAAGTCTTAGTAATAAGGTCCCGTTTTTACCTTTTGGGTACGGATACCCTAAAAGAGCACCAAAAAAATTATACATGTCGAAATGAAAACCTCCTGTTAAAAAAAAACCATGATAAGTTCTGGCTTCTGTGATACAATAACCCGTTTTTACCCCATATTTTAACCAGTATTGAAGTTCCTACCTCCTCTTATCAATATTTCCCGAGATAAAAGAAAACGTGACACACCAACCTAGTTTAAACCGTCATTAAAACTTCTCGAAGAAAACTTAACCCCTAACAAAGCATTATTCAAACAACCTGACCCTCACTACAAAATTCGATGTGATTTGTCTGTCTGTATTAATAATTGATAAAACATATTTTTCATCCCACCATCTCGGAAAGAGTATTTTTGCTCTTCAATATCTGAGTGCAAAAGGCGTTTTTCTTCTCTAGAGGATAAAGTAAATTGAATTTAGAACATCGTGTGCACTAAGTTTGTGAATTAAAAAAATCATTAAACCTATTTACTGCTACCTACCCTATGGTGCCGAATATATCATACAACTTTTTTTTAATTTGTTAAAAACTCAGACTCGGAACCTTCTTGGTGTTCTTTTTTCAATTTGCTTTGTACGCGGTTCTTTACGCGGCATTTTTTCACGTCATTATTAAGATTATTCTGTAATACTTACCTGTCATAATGTAGTAATGTATAATGTAATTCAATTTTAGAATCCTTCGCTTGCTCGGTCATCAAAATTGAACACGCGGTTAAAAAGCAACTTTGCACTCTTGTATAACAAATAACTATTGTTTACTTAAGATTTTCATGTTCTGCTGGAAACAAAGTTTAGGGTGGCATTTAAATTTACATAAGAATTAAGTCTCTGCTAGATAAATTAAATATAATTGTAGTGTTCATAAATTCTATTAAATCGTTGTTTCGTTTTAAAAAAAAATGTTTTTTATGTCAGAAAATCTAAATCATTTGATTTAGATCTCACTAATAATTACCTTGCAGGTATGTTCTTAAAAACCTAATATAAGTTTTTTTTTTCGTTTTTTAGGGTTAGCATAAAGGTTAGCTAATTACGTAATAACATAAGTCAGAAGGACCCTTAAAGTAGGGACTGAATAAATTAACCGACTTGGTATTATTTATTGATGAACTGCTTCGAGAAAAGGATGGTACAGCCGTGCCGCTTTATTGCTTGACTTGGCGGGGGCACTGCCGTGCCCCCAGATACAAAAAGTTATCTGAAAAATTACTTTTAGATTAGACTAAAGAATTTAGTCTTGAACGTTATAACGTAGAACTAAAAAAAAAACAAACGCCTTATTTTACCAGTTGGAGACGAGTGCAAATGCTAGTAAGTTATATTCAAGTCGAAGTTGATGCCCAAACTTTATTGAAGACAATTAAAAAGGCACAAACGCACTTTGAATATATGATGAATACAGTTAACGAGTAACTTCATTAATTTAACAGCAATTCTAAGAAACAAATGCTCCATTTTGGCACAGACTAAAAACATTCAGTCTTTTCTATTCGATTATTTAATTTTGACAGGACAACGTCTGTCACGGGTCGGGGATAACAATCATTTCAAGATATGTTTTCCCTTTCTGAGCTAATTTTAATTGTATCGTAATGTTGATTTCGATTCTTCATTCACATTGTCATTGGAACTTGACAGGTTTTTAAATCAGACTATTCATGAGGAGCTCTGTTACTCATCATCAGATCAGCGAGATGTCACCTTATAATTGTATTGTCACCGAAGTTTCATGGGTATATAATTATGACATAATGGTGACAGCGAGCAGCGGGGTCTCATGATGGAGTTCGAGGTAAGCAATAGGAACTCTTCAACCACACAACATGACCTCGTCGTGTTTGGGCTTGTTGGATTTGTCTTGGCTAGTACTAAAGCTACGAGTAGATTATAAAAGTTTGTTTTCCAAAAAAATAATTTTATTAAGAAAAGGTTTATTATTTTCATTGCAATTGTTATTTCTTTAGACTATAAGTCCCGCATATAAAATACTATTGGGGCTCCGCACCCCAATATCTTTTCCCGTACGCAACATTCGGACAAGTATTTTTTCGGGAAATGGGCTAAGTAGAGCTTAATTTTTAGGGTTCCGTACCCAAAGGGTAAAAACGGGACCCTATTACTAAGACTTCGCTGTCCGTCTGTTCGTCTGTCTGTCACAGGGCTGTATCTCATGAACCGTGATAGCCAGACAGTTGAAATTTTCACAGATTATGTATTTCTGTTGCTGCTATAACAACAAATATTAAAAACAGAATAAAATAAATATTTAAGGGGGGCTCCCGTACAACAAATGTCTTTTTCTGGCGTTTTGTTATATATAATGGTACGGAACCCTTCGTGTGCGAGTCCGACTAGCACTTGGCCGGATTTTTTAATTACCTACTATATTATGGGTTTCCGTGACGTCCCTGAAACTTTGGAAGGTAGAAGAGAAAGTTATTTGTAACATGTTTTCTCCGCGCTTTCGATTTTTTAACCGAACATCTTTCTGTTCTTTAAAATAATTATTTTCATATTAGGACTGTTTTATTATTATACGTAATATTAATTTATTATTATTTATGCTATTATGGTTAAGGCATTTATAGGATACTAGCGAGGCATAAGTGTTATATTTTTTTTTACTTACATTATTGCAATTTCGGGAGGATCAATTTTTTTTTCTTTTTTTACTGAGATATGAATGCTATGTTACTCGCTGATAATGTAGTTTTTCATAAGTAAAATATTTTTATTGGTCCGATTTTTCATTTATTACAATTACAAACAAAAATACAGATACCTCTTTATAATAGTCTAGGTAATGTAATTGAATTTCCGTTGCCACAGACAGCTCTCAAGATGTCCACCATTGCTTGGGTATAGTAAGTAGTAGTATTTCTGTTTTCGTTACCACAAGCCCAAGAAAATACCCGTCATGAAAATCAAAACAAACTACTTATGAGGTCCCCGTGACATCTGAAATCCGAAAACCCATAATCGAATGTAACAGAAATCCGCCACCCTTTACCGAAAACCAATCTCACCCTGATCAAAACAGCCGTATCATTATAATATTTCAAGACAAAGGTTTCCCTAAGGGCTTAAAAGTGAGGGAAGGGAACACCTGCTTGGACTGTTTTCTGAAGAACAGCGGCCGTGATTTGACGTTCTTGGTGGCGTGAAAGTACGACACGAGTAGCAAGAGGGTCGATTTTCGCAGAGTTTACATTACAGCTTATACATTTATGGGATAAAGGGCAAATCAAAATAAATACGATAAAAAAAATAAAACCGACTTCATGTTGGTCCAATTTTACCCCCTATTTTTTCACCTTTAGAGGTATTATTTATTGCTCAAATTTAAATGGGACCAAACGTGAAGTATATCCTACCAATCTAAAAAAATATTTTCAAAAACAGTTAATAAATGACATAGTAATGAGGTAACAAACAAAAAATACTTTTTGAAGTTGGTTAATAAATGCACCGAAACCGTATTTGTTGCAAGATTCTTCTAGGCTTGGTTTTGAGGAACAGGGCATAGTGTTACTTAGTTCCTCAGACGTTTCAAAGTATATCTTGTATGTTTGTTTATTGAAACAAATACCTTTTGACTTTGACTTTGTGCTGGCGGTGGGGCAATGTATGCATGATGCATTCATTGCAAATGTTTGTTCCGGGTCTGGGAGCTATGATGTCATAACATAAAGCTCGCCGTATACCAATGACACGGAAACTAGGTGTAGGGTCAGGACTACGTGAATGTTAGGTGTTTTTATTGTTTTAAGATAAGATAAGATATTTATTTCTCAACAATCTTCCTTATATGCATAGATAAACAGAGGTTTTTCTTTATAGTAGGTAATCATGGAACAACCTATCTATAAATAGTTATAAAACAGAACTGTGGGTATTTATATCCTACAAAAAACATGTTTTAGTTTGAAAAACCGTTATGGCGATTAAATTTTACTATGGGATGAGATACCTGTACTATATAGTACTACGTATACGTAATTAATCATAGCTAAAAATTAATAACTGAAAGTTGAACTACAATAAAAAAAATCCTACTATTAAAGACCGTCATAATCCGGTCGCCGCTTTTAAGAAGACTAAGGTTTTATTGAATTGCTGGCCTCGGACTGGTCCATATTTTTGCAATAAATTATTGTTGCCGATACATTCGTAAAAAGTCTAAATGCTTTCCGATTATAACCGTGGGAAGGTATTCTGGGTCAGTCTAATCTGTTTTATATTATTCTCAGGGGGGCAATAAAGGCGTGCCTCAAGAGAATTCGAATGCTCTGTTGACTTTTTGCTCTGTTACTTTTTAAAATTTACTTGTATCTAACTATAATTTGAATTTTGTAAAACATTTTTTTATGAGAATAGTGATTAGAGCAGTCTTCATTGTTTTCATTTATTTCTAGAAATGGGCACAACGATGTTGTAAAATGTCGTTGTTACTATTAATAAATAAATATGTGTTTTGATCGCGAAGGTAATTTGAAAATTTCTAAGTATTACAATATATTATTGATAGCATTGGAGCATATTCTGTCTCGGGCTTTTTTTGTCATCTAAATAATCAGATATTTCGTAGTGAGCATTTTTGTAAAGTTTTTGTTTAGTTAAGTTTTTGCTAATAGAGACTTTTAGGATGTCATTTGGGACTTTGTTATAGAAGCGTAAACAAATAATTTCTTAACTTTTAAGAGCCTAGTCATGGGAACAGCGAATTCATGTTTGTTTCTAGTATTTAATAGACAGAGAAGTTTCTGTTTAATGTTGATTCATGTGATACGAGTTCTCTGTACAAATCAGCCACATTCCATTCACAGACGAGCTGTGTGCGAGACAAGTCACGTCGGACGGTAGTTTAATTACTGCCGTCCGTAACTCACTCTACGCGATATCCCCAATCAATTTGTCACAGGAGTTCGCAGCCTTATTCACTCCCGTGCGAGGTTTTGCCAGATTATTGTGAGCTCTTGTAGGTAGCGAAAGGGAAGGACAAATAAATACCCAATAGTGGTTTTTATTGCTTTGTCTTTAGCCCTAGCATTTCTTGTGTGCTGTATCAAAATCAGTGGTGACGAAGTTTATCTATAGGTCGCTCATATATGTATATGGCGTAGTGACATTAAACCTAATTATGTTAATATTTTAACCGTTTTTTTATAATAATATAATATCACGGTGGACATTTCACACAACGCCATCTAACCCCAAATTAAGTAACAGATAAATAACTTAAATATTATTTTGTAAATACATAGGTACTTATATACCTTATATTCATCAGACAAAATGTTCGTCCTGGGTGGGAAACGAACCCTCAACCTACAAAGCAGAAGGCAGAGCTACTAGTCGAGCTGTGAGTATATTTTAACATTGTCATACCATGTTACCAACTATCATCGACTACATAGCCCAATAGACGCCTAATGGCTTTATTTCTTCAAACAAACAATTCAGTCAAATCGTTGAGCGGTTAAAAATGCATTCTGATTGGCCGGTTCAATGTCACAGCCCGTCGCGGGGCGCGTCGTGAATCGCGCTCGATGTCTTATATCAGCAGTGTAAGCCTAATTCGTTGTGAGAAATTGTTCGTCTTGTATATACTGTGTAGTCGATGCCTACAATCTACTAACAAGCGTGTGATTGGGACTAAAATCAAATTCAAGGCACGACGCGTAAGGTTCTAAAATTAGCAAGAAATCATTATTAGGTAATCCGTTTCTCTGCGAGTAGCATAATCACGTAATTCGCCAATACGCTCGCAGTCTTATTGCCCGCAAGTCGTTTAACTTCACACATGAGTTCAGGGGGTTCCCCCTTTGCGTGCTCGAATTAAATATTGTGCGGATTTACGGAAGGACCATGCTTTTGTGTTTTTTTACTTTGTTACAGCGCCATTGTAGTTTTGAGAAAGTTTTTAGACATTTTTTCTACACCGACGCAGCGTGTTCGTGCAAATTGAACTAAGTAGTAACAAAGGATTGAATAATAAAATAAAATAAATATTCAACATTTCATACAGCGCCATCTAGCCCATCGTCAGTGTACTTATTTTAGTCATCTCAAATGACTATCTTAATTGGGGATTACAAGCGTAATTCTATTTAACATAAATAAAAAAATATCTGTCCACCAATATTAATTTATTTAAATATATCCGTGATCCCCACACCTGAATCGCAATGATTCGTCCTGCACTCAACAAGAGGCAATCAAAACATTAAAAAATAAACCTTATAACAAAACGGGAAATTACTCACGTAAAAATATACTGTCGATGGAGGCAACAACGTTTCGATCTAGAGAATTAAAAAAAATATAAATAAACAGAGTTTAAATGTAGACTTTGATACCAAGGGGCTATCCAGAACGGGTTCTCGAAACGGAGGCGAACTGAACCCGTACTGTGTTCTGTCCGGTACACAAGAGATAAAAAGCTCAGTATCACACTATCTGTCCCTACCACTCATTGTTCCCGATACTTTGGTGACGGTCGGTCCAGTGTGGGTGTAAGTCACCTTTTACGATTGTCGTAAAGTGTGATGAATAAAAACTTCTACTGATGATAGATATGGAGGTAGTGTACATAAAAAAACCGGCCAAGTGCGACTTGGACTCGCCCACGAAGGGTTCCGTACCATCTATAAAAAAACGCCAAAAAAATCACGTTTGTTGTGTATCACTGGAGCACTACATAGCAAAGAAAGTGTCATTAAAAACAAAAAATTATAGGCTTCAAGCCGTGTTTGCTGCCTGATTCTTTTAGGCTTGGTCACGAGAAACAAGCGTAGCTTCACCTAGCTCCTAAAACGTTTCAAAGAAATCCGTGTGATTTTATTGTAATAAATGCTTTTTGTATTTGAATTTGAATTTTGTTCCATATTAACAAATTTTGCAAACATCTCCTTCAGGTCACAATCGGTTCTGTAAGCTAGCCTCAAATAGCTTTATCCTATTGAGGGGACGACGAGACAGCAACTGCGCATTCACGGCCCGTGCATGTCCACTCCACTGAACAGAGATATAACTGGGTATCTGACAGCGAATATTTATTTGCGGTAGGCTGAGACCACGACTTTCCATTTGCTACGATCCTGACCTCTTTTGCAGGTACCTATATAATAAAGAGATGGTGGAGTTAATAAATACTTAACAGTTTAATACCTCACACATTCCCTGTGTTGTGGTTATCAAAAACTACGCAGGAATAAGTATTTACAGATAATGCAAACATTTTGTCCCGTGGAGATCGAGCCCGCACTCTTGCATTTCATTCGGGCACTTACCCACCACCAAACTACCAAAGTCTGTTATATAAGAATGATAATGTGCACATAATTTGTTCTAATAGAAAACACTTAATCGAATTTCGACCAGTTAAAAGCCGTGTTGGCCGAGTGGGAGGTACCTTGACTTTAGATCCGAAGGTCGTGGGTTCAAATCCCGGCCGTGCGTCTTCGTCTTCGTGCGTTCTTGTCGTGGATTTTTCTGTTCGAAAAATTTATATGCGTGCTCATAACAGTGTAGCAAAAAATAGTTAGGAAACCAGTTTAGTATTCTTGTAAGCGGCAATGAGCTTGCAACTTGTAGCTTGCACGTGTGAAATATTAACTACTGCAAAAAGTGGGCATGTGCCAAATGTACTGTTTGAACTAGCCTCTGACTAACCCTTTAGACATCTTCAAGGATCTGAATGCCTAGTGATCTGAGAGGATGTTACCATAGTTAGGGATAACAGTCGTGATCCTATTTATTTTTAAAAGGTCAAAATCAGCCAGTTACTCCTTTCCTCTTTCAGGCTATGCCGCAGGACAATTGGTGTCGTCCGGCCATCGGCGATCCGGATTCAAATCTGCATAGCAAAATGTGCCGATCTGTTGCAGACAAGATTATGTATACCAACGATAAACAATAGCGAACGGATCAGGATTAGTGCTGCTCGAATGACCGTCTGGATATTTAGGTATCTGTCGTTTATCAGGCTTTACTTTCAAATTCCATACCATCTATACGTACCGTACACCAAACAAAGAAATTTGAGTGCGTTTTTAAGCTTGTTTACTAAAAGTTTGTGGGCATTGTGCTAAATATAAAGTTTGAACGTGCCTCTGGCTGGCTCTGACTACCCCCTATAGACATATTCTTATTCTTTTTCCTACATTAAGTGGAAGAAAATAATGGTAAAAAGACGGTAAAGTTATATATTTTTAGGAGACTTTTCTCTGACTCAAATTTAGTAAAACATCGATCTTATTCTGTTTACGTAAAAGTCTAATGTAGCGTAAATATTAAAGTGACAGTCCTAAAATTAGAATAGTTTACCTAGTCATTTTTAGGGTTCCGTACCCATAGGGTAAAAACGGGATCTTATTACTAAGACTCCGCTGTCCGTCCGTCTGTCTGTCTCTCACAAGGCTGTATCTCATGAACTGTGATAGCCGGACAGTTGAAATTTTCACAGATGATATATTTCTGTTGCCGCTATAACAACAAATACTAAAATCAGAATAAAATAAATATTTAGGTCCCATACTACAAACGTTACTTTTTTGCCGTTTTTCATAGATAGACGGAACCCTTCGATCCGACTCGCACTTGGCCGGTTTTCTATTTTATTTCGCATGTTCCATATTAGTCAAAAGCAATTTATACGTTGACTAAATTTAGGTTGACGTTTCTAAATCACGCTAAGAAAAAATTAAATTTTATCAAATCTAATTCAATTTTATGACTGTCACTCTCAGGTTTATACAAAAATACTTTTTTTGTGTAAAAATTATGACCCTTTCGGGTGACCTTACTTAGATACACAGCCGTTAAGTATCTAAGTAAGAAAGAATGCGGTAAATGACCAACGTTTAAAAAATTAAATAAAATAGGATCACGACTGTAATCCCCAAGTACGGTAGACTTACTCTCAGACCTCAAGGCGCTTCGATCCTTGAAGAGTCTAAAGCACGTTCGAACATTATGTTTTCCACAATACCCACATTTTGCAGTAGTTTTGCAGAGGTTGCAAGCCCATCGCCGCTTATACAAATACTAACTGAATTCCTCACAATGTTTTTATTCACCGTTTAAGGTTTCGAACAGAAAAACCCGGCCAAAAAAATGTAGCGCCGGAGAACCCACGACCTTCAGATTGAAAGTCGAGGTACGTTTCACTCAGCCAACACGGCTATTACACACCACCGACGTTTACAACGAAGTTTTAATCCAACTTTTGCACACAAATCCGAGTTTGATTTATTTAAAATTTGAACCAAAACAAACAGAGGGAAACTAATAAGAGCAATACGGGTTAGAAGTGAACCGGCGAAGTTTAGCTAATCCTCGCGAGATGAAAAAGTACAAAAGAGTATGGAACCGACCCGCCCACCTATTCACCAAGAAGCTGCGCTAAATACGCGATGCCATAACGCCACAAACGCGCTGAGTGAAATCTAATCCGCGCGGAGTCCTGCCGATTGTGGCGAGATTATGGGGTAGCGTCAGCTCATCTACCCCTGACAACTCGCGTTTGCTTCGACTGCAACAGCAATTTGAACTCTAATAGTAAGTTTATAGAGTTGATTTTAGTTGGGCCGATTCGGTTTAACTAAGCTTTTGTAAAAATGTTTGGAATAAAATTGATTTGACGTCACGACCGCACCAAACTATTTATGTTTTTTAATAAATTATTATGATGGTGGTACGGTACCTCCAATACCACTCAAATTAATTGAACCAATATATACCTATGTAGAACAATTTTACGAAACTAGGCAATATGTAAGTAACGTGTAGGTTCTGTGTCACTAAAATAATATGTCACAACACTACCTATACATTAACTTAGAGCAATTAAAAACAATTGAATTTCAATATATGGAAAGGTTGGTATAATTGCTAGGGAAATTTTCCGTGTCCACAATCAGACTGTTTTTGTGTGACTTTTTGATCGGTTTGTTTTTTTTGGTGGACATTTAATACAGCGCCATCTATCCCTAAACTAAGCGAAGCTTGTACCATAGAAACCGATAACTCACCGAAACACAGATAACTGATAGAATACTTACAATTTAAATACTTTTTTTTTGTAACTACTTATTTACGAGTATATACCTATACCTAATACATTATAACAGTGTCTGGGACACAGAAAAAACATCCATGTTCATCACATAAAATGTTTATCCTGGGTGGGGTATCCCACAACCTATAGCGCAGAAGGCAGAGTTACTACCAATTGAGCTGTGAGATCAGTAAGTCGGTAGATCTGTAACCTTACTGCTCCTCTGATGTTTCTTATTGAATATGGGGGCCGGAATCGATCCAGGAACTGACGGATACGACCCGAGGGACTGACTCGAGACTTGAACAGTGAACACATTTTGCTGAGCACTTTTTGAAGGAATAATTATTAGAGGAAAATCTGTCATATTAATCTGCCTCCTGCGAATGATATACTAGCTTCCGCCTGCAGCTTACGTAACCGGATGAAAAGTAGCTTTTATTCTGATAAAGAAATACGTATATTATATTACTAGCTGGCTTCGCACGGATGGTACCTGGATTAAAAGTAGCCTATATGTTATTCTGATGTTTAAGCTATATTACTGTGGAGTTTCATTTTAATCCGTTCAGTAGTTTTTGCGTGAAAGAGTAACAAACACACACAACCACTCACAAATTTTCGCATTTATAATATTAGTAGGATAGTAGGATAGAAGGCAGAAAATGTTTGCATACAAACAAAATAAAAGTATTCTAGTAGGATTTTCAAGTTCCAGTTCGTTTATGGTATGTTATAATGCTGGCTAATAAAGTGCAGATCGCCTTTGGTTCAAGGCTCAGCAGGATCCAGTAGGTCGTGATCAATTTGATCTATTTAAATGAGGACGTCGTAGTACAAACAAATACGTTTAAAAAAAACCGGCCAAGTGCGAGTCGGACTCGCGCACGAAGGGTTCCGTACCATTATCTATAAAAACGGCAAAAAAAACATGTTTGTTGTATGGGAGCCCCCCTTAAATATTTATTTTATTCTGTTTTTAGTATTTGTTGTTCGAGCAGCAATAGAAATACATAATCTGTGAAAATTTCAACTGTCTAGCTATCATGGTTCATGAGATACAGCCCTGTGACAGACAGACAGACGGACAGACGGACAGACGGACAGACGGACAGACGGACAGACGGACAGACGGACAGACGGACAGACGGACAGACAGACGGACAGCGAAGTCTTAGTAATAGGGTTCCGATTTTACCCTTTGGGTACGGAACCCTAAAAACGGGGAATTTTGTTAAGTAACTCCGTAATTTAAGAAACGATTATAGTTTTTTATGTTTTATGAAATTCTACATTAATAAAAAAATAATTTTATGGTATATAGGTAGGTATAGGCATGCATCGAATTGAGAACCTTCTAATTTTTTACGTTGGTTAAAAATCATGAAAGATCCTTTATAAAGTTATGACATAATTAAAGCCCGAACTGTATTAACAATGTTTTAATGACGCTACGCTTCGCACAAATAATTAAAAAAATAAATTATATCTTTATCTTACCATCTAGAAAATAATATAAAAAGGTAAAATTTGTTTGTAAGATGTAGTACGTTTGGACGTGCCTCTGACTATTCTCTAGACGTCTCTCAAGGCTCTTAGCGCTTGGAGATCAGAGAGTACGTCTACCGCACTTAGAGATTACAGTCGTGATACTATTTTTTTTAATCATATTAAATTGTCATCATTATCACGATCTCCTTGCTCTTATTCCGCTTCATGTGGGGTCGGCACAACATGTAGAAAAAACTGGCCAAGTGCAAGTCGGATTCGCGCACAAAGGGTTCCGTACCATTATCTATAAAAACGGGGAAAAAATCACGTTTGTTGTATGGGAGCCCCCCTTAAATATTGATTTTATTTTGTTTTTAGTATTTGTTGTTATAGCAGCAATAGAAATACAAAATCTGTGAAAATTTCAACTGTCTAGCTATCACGGTTCATGAGATACAGCCCTGTGACAGACAGACGGACAGCGAAGTCTTAGTAATAGGGTCCCGTTTTTACCCTTTGGTTTCGGAACCCTTAAAACTTGTAAAAGAATTTGGTTTAGGGTGTTTAAACGTGATCTTAATTATTGATTGTATCATAATTAAATAGGGTTGCCTACGGTCGCCCCTCGTCGACTGGAACAGCCTAAAATCTATTACCAATTTTAGTCGATAGATCACACGAACATGAAGTTTGCGTAGCTAGTAATTATTCTAATCAGCCCTGTAATTTCTAATAGTACGAGTTATGGTGAAATGTGGAAGCGAAATCGCTCCGGGGTACTGACGGATACGGCCCGAGGGAGTGACGCGACTTGGATACGAGTACATCTTGTTTAAAGCAGAATTATGAAGATAAAAGTCATATTATTTACGGGAACGGGAACGGGAACGGTAACGGTAACGGTAACGGGAACGGGAATGGGAACGGGAACGGGATCGGGCACTTAACACGACATTTGTTAATTCTAAAGCGATACGAAGTTCGCCGGGTTAGCTTGTAATATTATAAATGCGGAAGTTTGTGAGGTTGTTTGTATGTTTGTGCCTCAATCAGGCCTAAACAACAAAACAGATTAAGATAAACATTTGCTGTAGATGTAGATATAATGCCCGAATAAAAATAGACCACTTTATAATACGAAAAACATCCTCAAAATTATGAAAAACGCAAATAGGACGATTTTGGTATAGATAGCGCTGGTGTGCAAAAAAATCGGACATCAGTGTTGACATCAGTCGTCATAGCAACGTACGTTACTCTATGCGATTATTGAAGTTTGGACAGAACGTCTAGTTTAATATAAACTTATCCTAATAAAGAAGAAATATCTGAAACAAATAAAATATGCAATGATCATGATCATCCAATTAAATAAGATCTTGTTACTCAAAATACTTGGAACCCCGCTTAGCTGAAGATGCTTCCTGAATCTGAAGATTCTAAACATAAAACGAACATAACACAACAAGAATTGTTCATATGACACACGCAAATCTAAATCTTATTCCAAAGACATAGAGTTTAACATTTTTGTCACAAATTCGCCAACATATTGCTGTATTTGTGTTTTTTTTAAGGAACAGTGTCGTTCAATTTTATGCCGTATTGTGTGAGGATTAAGGTCGAAGAGGGTTGGTTCGAATCGCAAGTTTGTTTGTATTTGTGTTAACACTTGTATCGTTGGAGACCCCTAGAGGAGACGTCAAAAAAGTGCCGTGCAGCTTGCTAACGAGAGGGGAAGAGTGCCGTTAGCACCAGTTATTGAAGGCTAGCTGTACCCCACGGTTTTATCTGTGCAATCTATTTCTTATTGGAATAAAAAAATATTCACATCACTCAAGAACAATGAAGCTTACTTCGATCAAACTTACAAAATTACAAAACAAACGTATCCTCTTTATTTTTAGTAAATACTTTTAAGTGTAGCATTGGTAGGGATAGGTGTACTTGTTTCGTTAGATTTCGTAGACGTAACTGTTTTATTTTATGTTGCTAGAAAAATAAGTCCTAGCTCACACGTCCATCTCAAGAAACGAAGTCCAGTTTCCTTTGACAAATGCATTACATGTAATGCACGGACGTCCTAAAAGCGAAAGTTTGTGATAAGCCTGCAATGTTTATCCCTAATCAAAGATAAACGACATAACGGATCAAGATGAAATTTGCTGTAGTATGTAGATAAAACATCAGAATAAATAAAGGGGAACTTATAATCCGAAAAACAACCATTAAATGATAAAAAAAACGCAAAAATTATGGTTTTGATATAGATGGCGTTGGTATGCACAAAATCTGACATCACAAACTAAAAACATTTAGTCGTCATAGCAACGCAGTTTTGACTAATGAATGATACGCTTGGATACGGTTTGGAGGGAAACAATTGGAAGTTGCCTGAAATTGTTTTTTCCTATGCGATTATTAAAAATTGACAGGACAACGTCTGTCACGGGTCTGATAGTAGATTATAATATGGCGCATATTTCAAGACACGCAGATGTCGCTTGGTCCATTATGTACGTTTGCGTTTGAAAAACTCTCTAGATGAATCGACATTATATTTTTTACGTGAGTAATTTCCCGGTTTGACACTATGTGAACTTGTTAACGTCAAAACCTTGTGCTAAGTCACAGTGTGTTCCAGTTGGTTCCGTTTTAAACTTTCAAAAGTTCAAAATACCCTTTGGTTATTAGATATTGATAGATCGAATGTGCAAATATATATCTCTAAAATATCGTGGAAAAAGTTATATGGAGTTTTAATTAATATTGACGAAGGGATTAGGTTGGTCGGCGGGATGATGAGATATGGTGGAATGTTTATTTTGTTTCCTATTTTGAATAATCTCCTTGTGATGCGAGGATGTAATTATTTCGGAGAAACATGTAACATAGATGATGTTTCAAGAAATTAATTATTAAGGCGCTCCCAGTCGACGATTATTTTTGTTCGAAACGAAAAAAGAAATACTTGTGAACAAGCCACATCTCCTATTTTATAATGTATAGTATATGTGAATAAAGATGTACCCATCTTTAATCACTTCGATAAATAATCCTACCGACCGCTGCAATGATGACAAACACGTCGGCGCGTGGTCCGCCTTAGCTTTTCGAATAAATTAATGATATAAATTATGTATAATTACTTATCAAAAATCTATTCTAATAGAAATCTAGATTTACATATTACCTATCTTTAACAATAAATCACAAGTTGATTTTAATAGTAGGTACATAAAATATTTCGATCATAAATTCTAAAACGTATCATTTTGAAATAATATCTTTATCGTGAAAAGTTTCTGCTATTATGTTTTCCATATTATCCATCCATATATCCATATCCATATTTTTGAAAAAATATAGCTTTGTTACCCGAATGCTCTAGGAGGGTAATGTTTTTCGAGCGTGTATGTATGTATGATGAGAGTCGTTGGATTAGAATTGATTGTGTGACATAAGCTATATATTTTTTAAATAGGGCGCCCCCCTTCCCAAATAAAGGGGGTATAACATTTATTTAGTTAATTACTTTTTAGCAGTCGGATTTTATGTTTTTATACTTATTTGTTTTATCTTGATTATAAAATTTCTCTATGATTTTGTGGCCACCTCGGGCGCTAATAAGAATAGTCTCAAAGATAACAATCTCACAACCGACATGCTAATGTGACTTCTCGATAGCGTTCCTCGTTACTGGAGATTCGTTTATTTTGGGAATATTCGGATATGAAAACTGACCCCTGATTTTAAGTGGAGTGAATTTTGCACCCACTGACATCAAACTGACATTATCTTTATCTAATTTTAGTTACAAAACTTATTTTACAAAAATAAATAACAAAATACTTACATAAATATAGCTATCTATAGGTAGCTCAACTGACCGAAGATCACCAGTGCGAGACATACCCAAGATACTGGCGGCATTGCCACACTGGATGGTAATGTTGATCTGTTGTGCCAAATAGAATTTTGAGAAAATTTATGCATACTCTAAGAAGCACTTAGCACACAAAGCCTACTTCAAGTGATACTTAAATTTACTACTTCAAGTGACATAAGTTCTCAGTTACAACTCTTCCGCATGTCACCTGCATTATGATAAACACTTATCCCCATATTCTTAGTTGTCACCTCAAAATATCTCCTCCTCGACTCGACATTGAAACCGTGTTTTGGTAGCTTTAGTTGATAAAATTACCTCGATTTTGCCTTTAGTCGAGTATTCCTCAGTCAACAGAACTGTCAACTTAATTTACCTTGACATTCTTCGATAGCTTCTGAGCGACGCATGCGTGTGACGGTTTGTTTGATTGAAATCTCATCCGACTGATGACGTAATGACATAATTGAGGAACCTCCAAAATATTAATTTAAGATACCAAACATGAGGTACTTATCAAGGGAAAGTACGAGGAGCCTCGAAAAAGTTTGAGTCAAGGTAGAGTCGAGGTTACAACTAAGAATATGGGAATTATATTAGCTAAATAGGTAACTATACACCTAAGAATAATGGTACAGTTTGCTGCGAGTGCTTTGTTGTGTCGCCATTCATCATCCATATCAACGACATTAATATTAAATTGCTACTACAATGGTAATTCAATTGCTCCATTTATGGCAACACTGTACATTTTTGCGGAAACATCGAAACCTTTGGTTAAAGCTTTGAAAAATTGATAAAACTCCGGGAGACTTTCAAATAAAAAAAAAATGAAATCTCATGTTTAAATTTAGAGTCGTCATTAAATTTGGTTTTATTTAAATAAATGTATGTGTTTGTATATTTTTTTTTTGGTTTTTGTACATACAGGTATATTACAAGACGGAGGAGTGTGGTTCTAAGTAATAAATACAATTAAAACCATTGCAGTTGTTAATCATTAAAAAAAATAGTTACAGTTAAGGTAAGGGTGAGATACCCACTTTTTATTGTTGAAGTTTCAACAATTATAGATAAAATTTGATAATTAGCTGTATTTTTTTTAAAAGGCATCAATAAAGTAAGATTAATAATGCAACTGGTGAATTTAGTTGTTGCTCAAGATTGCTCTTGTCTGATAAGTAAAAATTGCCCATGTACGATCATCGCCGTGATATTGCCGTCTCTTTCTAGAGGGGAATAAGACGTCTCTGTTTAAATGGATTCTTTTCCGAGTACCCTACTTGTCGCTAATTTGTGATGTGATGTTGGGTGTAATGGTGTCCGTAAGCGTCTGGAGCTATTCTACTAAAGATTCTTGGCTCTTTAGTTTATGATGCTTCTGCACGTGTCAGAGGTTTTTTCTTCTTCACCTTATTACGAACAATTAACAGCGGCTGGTTTACGTAACTGGACCGATAACAGTAAGTAAGTTTCAACTGTCAAATACTCATTTTATTTGACACAATGGAAATTTGCCAGTTGATGCCGATATTGCCGATAACAATTATCGGTTTAGTTACACAATAAGTGAGCAGCTTTTATGAAGTTGAAAATTTTACCAATTTTGTTTAAGTTTTTGCTGTAATTTTAATTGATGGAACTTCATATTCTGATCATCCAGTTTCAGTTTTCGGAAGTAATCTTAAATAAGACCGGAATACGGTGCTCAAAACGGGGAAGGAAAACATCGTGAGGAAAAACCAGTTAGCATTCTTATAAGCGGCAATGGGCTTGCAACCTGTCACGTATGGAACGTTAACTACTGCAAAATGTGGGCATGTGCCAAATATAATGTTTTGACGTGCCTCTGACTACCCCCACTAGACATCTGAGATCTGAGAGGATGACTACCGTACTTGGAGATTACAGTCGTGATTTGGGGGCACGGCAGTGCCCCCGCCAAGTCGAGCGCGAAGCAAACACTGCCGTACCATCCTATTTATCACTATCACTACATATTTATATAGTATAATAAAGCAAAGTCGCTTTCCGCTTCCCGCGTCTGTATGTAATATGTATGTATGTATGTATGTATATTTGCTTATATCTTTAAAACTACACAACGGATTTTGATGCGGTTTTTTTAAATAAATAGAGTGATTCAAGAGGAAGGTTTATGTGTATAATACATGCATAATATAGTAGAGAAACACTGATAATTTTAGAGGTTTCTAATGTGATGTCGTAAATAAACACATTTTTTTGCGCTTACATTGCAAATGCTGGCTGAACCCCACGAGATATATCAAAATAATGTACTACAGTATTGTACACCTTAAAAACGTCTACAAAAGTCAACGATGGTATTAGAAATGTCTTACGCACAGCGAAGCGGGCACGGGTCAGCTAGTTTATTATATTTTTCATATAAACATCATGAATCTCCTCCCTACTAGGTCAGAACGTCTATTATATCGAAACTCATAAATTAAATTCCCTATCATAATTGCATGTTGTTTCAACCTTGTTATGTTTTCAAACGTTCAAAGAGCACTAACTCAATTACCATCGAACTCTTGCTTTAAGCGGTTTTACACTCGGCTTAACTTTGTTAAATTTTAGGTTTCAGCTTTGCTGGTTCTTCGTTAAAAACTCCTGGTTATGTATGTTATCACGAAACTGATAATGCAAATTGAAAATTGACTTCATTTGGTGTAGCGGGACGATTTCCTGGCTTAAGAGGTACAGCTTCTCAGGACAAATGGTTGGAGTCTCTGTAAATATTTGTTCCTGGTCTGGGTGGTGTGGCACCATGGTACTTGTAGTGTCTGCAATCCACGACGGGGAGTTATTGGGGAGACAGGCATTTGGGTTTCGTGTTCCCTATCAAATTTGTATAAAACTCAAATTCGTAAGATAAAAAGTAAGACATAATATATCGGAATGAGATGGTATGTCACTAGTTTTAAAAGCTAAAGAGTTAAAAGGAACAACTTGTAATGATCTAATGCGGTGGTTTTTATATTAGTTTTGATACTCGAAGTTGACTATGATTTCATTTTTATTTATCACTAGCAACACGCCCCGGCTTCGCACGGGTGCAAAGCTGATACCAAAATATATTACAGAATGTCTTTGTATACTCGTTAACAGCATTTATTTTTTACATTTTTACTTATTTACTATGTTATTATACATATAAACCTTCCTCCTGAATCACTCTATCTATAAAAAAACCGCATCAAAATCCGTTGTGTAGTTTTAAAGATATAAGCATACATACAGACGCGGGAAGCGGGAAGCGACTTTGCTTTATACTAATACTAGCGACCCGCCCCGGCTTCGCACGGGTAGCATGTTATTATACATATAAACCTTCCTCCTGAATCACTCTATCTATTAAAAAAAACCGCATCAAAATCCGTTGTGTAGTTTTAAAGATATAAGCAAACATACATACAGACATACAGACGCGGGAAGCGGAAAGCGACTTTGCTTTATACTATGTAGTGACTAGCTGACCCGTGCCCGCTTCGCTGTGCGTAAGACATTTCTAATACCATCGTTGACTTTTTTGTAG
Source organism: Hydriomena furcata (assembly GCA_912999785.1). Classification (NCBI taxonomy): domain Eukaryota; kingdom Metazoa; phylum Arthropoda; class Insecta; order Lepidoptera; family Geometridae; genus Hydriomena; species Hydriomena furcata. Next base: position 2,681,831 of record OU538825.1, read on the forward strand.
ACGTTTTTAAGGTGTACAATACTGTAGTACATTATTTTGATATATCTCGTGGGGTTCAGCCAGCATTTGCAATGTAAGCGCAAAAAATGTGTTTATTTACGACATCACATTAGAAACCTCTAAAATTATCAGTGTTTCTCTACTATATTATGCATTTATTATACATATAAACCTTTCTCTTGAATCACTCTATTTATTAAAAAAAACCGCATCAAAATCCGTTGTGTAGTTTTAAAGATATAAGCAAACATACATACATACATACATATTACATACAGACGCGGGAAGCGGAAAGCGACTTTGCTTTATACTATGTAGTGATAATAATAATAATAAAGTTTATTTATTTTCTCTCACAAAGGTAAGCATTAACAGTAATAAGGCTTAGGCGGTAAGTATTATAGTAAGGTATACATTAATGCAAACCTGCTTTGTGAGAGACTGGTGCCTGAGGTAGGTTTGACACCTGTATTACAGGTCACCAGTGCCCCCACTCCACGGATAGTGCAATATATTTATGTAACAATACAACTAGCGAAGGTGAAGGTACAAACAATGGTAAAAGAGAGATAAAAGGATTAAATAAACGTAAGTAGTTTGGTACTAATTAAATTCAAATAAAAGTATAACATTACAGTGCCCAATATTATAGTAGGTGTATAGGTATAGTAGGTAAGGTGTGTCTGTGAGTGTTAGTTGAGTATAACTGGGTGTGCGTAGGTAGTGTGAGTGTATGTGTGTGTGAATGTGTATGTGTATGTGTGTGTGTATGCGCGTGTGCATGTGTATGTGTAAGCATGAGTGCGTTGTGGGTGAACGAAAAAAAAGATGATGGTTGGGTGTTAGACTTATACTTATACTATGTAGTGATAGTGATTTGCAGCAGAACTGCAATTAACGGCCGTCATATGATGATCTCTGCTTCTTAAAGAACCAATGTTTCAGCACCCAGAGTGATTTTTTTGCACTGTCTTAGCTTTATATTTGGACTGCATCTCAAAACTCCCAGTCAATGAAAACTTCCGATAAAGAATCCACCATCAATCTTTCCTAAGATAAAACATGCAATAGATTTTCTATTTCCCCATCTCGAGTACCATTAGAGTGGGCAAAAACCGAGGTGCACCTGACATCGGTAATTGATATACAGCGCCATTAATCACTTTGTATTTTGCCGTATAAACTTAATGCTATAACGTTTCCCCTCTGCGGAAATATCTCAGTATTTTGTTGTTCACTGCATTCCAGAGAAATTGTATTTGTTGGCATTGAATCTGCGCTATTTTTACACCATTATAATAGTCTAGCTTACCAAACAAAAATATCATGCTTATCCCTTTAGATATTGCTTAGCGACATTCGCATGGAAATATCAACGTTAAGCGCATTTTATAACGTATAAACTTAAAGTATGGATGTTACTCGTAACTAACAAAGACATTAATATTTTTCCTACTGTTTTCAAATATTAAATTATTATTATTCTCACAAACGGGGTAATTAATAGTTTTCCACCAAGATAGTTATATTTAATGAAACAATTTATCATGTGTGTTCATTAACTAAATTTAAATTACTTAATGACAGATATTTAGTCAGGCATAAAATATTAATATTTCTTACCCATAAACCATCGAGTTCATCTATCTGTAGTCAGGATTTCCCGAACATCATGTACATAGATATTCACAGTTGGAACTCAAGTATCGATTCAGCATTCGGGGCGCTTTGCCCCTGAGGGTAAGACAGCTTTTAATGTTACACCAAGGACGTCTTTACAAACTCTTTTGTTTCGTTTGGTATCGAAACTAATAAGTGAAGTGGAGATTCAGGTGATTTCAGTCATTTTCTTCAAGATTTTTAATACAAACCGCCTATAAAATTCAAAATGGTCATTTTGATATTACAAGAATGCCATCTGGCCTCAAAAAACTTCCAACAAGCGATTAAAGTTAGTGCTGTGATTTGTTTCCTCAATTATACCTGTATCTTTAGTCATTCCTCATCTTTCCTGCTTCTCATAGCTAAAGATTAATAGATCAATAATAACTCAGTTGGAATTTCAAACTTTCCTTCAGTAAAAGTCACGTATATATTTAACAATTTGATGCTAAAATATCCTTGAGTAAATCGAGGTTACCTTAGAGCAGGAATGTAGAATATAGGAGGTTAGAAACCTAGTACGTCTCAATCAAATTACCAAAACGACGAAGGAACTTAAGATTTGAAGTAGCCCCGAGGCAAGAAGCATTCCGGAGTTGCATCCAGAACTGTTGGTTTATTTCAACAGACGAACTGACGGCATTGTATCGAATAGCGTTCTTGTAACTAGATTATAGCCCTTTGATTCACAAAACACGATTCGGCTGGCTTTCTGAATAACTAAGTAAAAATAGTAAATGGTTCGATGTTTTGACTCGAAGGCTTGTGTGAAGTGGTGCGAATTCGGTCACCGCGGCAAATTTTTCTATGATCTGAAAATTAGTTTCGGCTGTGGTATGTTTCTGATTCAGATATAGGTATTAAAGGAATAAAAAAAAATAGATTTAAACTTTCTATTAGACGTTTTTGAAGCGTATACTATACACACTGGTCACTGCACTGCACTGCATTGCAGTTTTCATAAAATCTGTGGCACTTTGATGTCATAAAAATAGTTTTGTTTGGTGACATCACAACGACAAAGAGTATTCACTGAACAGAGTAATTCAATCTAGTAATTCAAAGCGAAATATTGTGGTATAGTGACAAAGCCAGTCGAATCGTGTGGTGTAGAATCTGATTGAAAGAAGGGATAGCTAGAGGATTGATTTGATTAATCTGAAGGTGAACTTTGGTTCAGTGTGGAGCGTGGAAGGACTATGTATTGTGCTTCTGTTCTATGAATTGTTTCATTGTGTCACTGGTTCTTTCCTTGACAGTGAAGGGTAGGTGACCGATGGTAGAAAGATTATGTGTACCTATATAAAACTTGAGAGATGATGCTGGTTTTAATTGTCTGTTCAATTACACAAAAAGGCAGTAGATTTGATGGTGGTCAATAAGAGTGGGTTTTCACTGACGCGGAGCTGTGCGGACTGGAGCGGACCGTGAACTGGCCAATCATAGTGCTCGAAATAATTGATCCAAAAATTTCGAGTACTGTGATTGGTCAATTTACGTTCCGTCCGATCCACTCCGCACGGCTCATAATAATCGTTTGTGTTCTGTTTCATATACTAGCGGATTTCTTTTTAAACTTTTTAATGTAGGTATATAAGATTTTACAGAAAAATGTTTTTACATTAATATAACTTAAAATAAATAAATCTAGACTTTGACATTGTGAGCATCCTTTAGAAATGTATGAATGAAGGTAGATCTTAATTAAATAATTTATGTGGTTTCCTTCCTTTTTGTCCGATTTAATAGAAGCGTTGAATGTTCCTCTTCAAGCTGATTAATTCTGAATGCAAAGTTAATTCACGGATTGAAATCAATGATTCACAGAAACCAAAAGGTTAGTGAATTTCGGTATTTAGTACATCTCTGGCAATAACAAGGTACCGAATTATATTTCGTGAAATATTTACATAATTGGGGCCGAAGATCACCAACACAAGCCTTATTGATAGCTGGACATAAAGTTTGACAGAATATGTTGTGAGCGTGGATTCTAACTGGTTTCCTCACGGTTATTGTTTTCCTCCACCGTTTAATCACGTGATAATACGTAAAACTTTGTCCAAGCATCATTTATTTTCCATGTTGACTGTACGTCCACGTTGAAAGTTTATGGACCCCTTGCTACTGTTATACACAACTACGTACTGAGGTAGTTAGATATGCTTAGCACCGTTGGCACAGCATAAACTAATTAACTAATTAATGAATGTCAGTTAACAGAAGGGAAGGGATCCCTGTGAAACAGACTGTGGAACATAATTAAAAATATATTTCCTGCTTGCCATATCCAAACTATCCGTTTTAGGGTTCCGCAGAGCAGGTGTGACTCGTTATAGCTCTATTAGTGTGTACTTGCGTGCACTAAAAGTGTACAAAATTCGGTGAGAGCGTACTGAAATTGCCAGTTTAGTAATTTGGGTACAAACTTAGGTCATCATTACCTAAGTTTATTGTTTTAAAAATATGCCCGAGGAATTTTAATTCGCTAGTGAGGTGAAAATTGCTACAAACTGTTTAAATATAGAATAAAATGTAAAGGTCTAAGTATTTTTATTATTATTTAGGTACTTAAAGTTTTATATACCTAAAAAAAGTCCTATAATAAAGTTTGGAATTCTAAATTACGTACAATCGCCGCCGGTAAGATAAAACTGTGCCATATTTTTTTAAATTAAAATAAACTTCTCAGTCATATTTGTAATTTCATTACTTCGTAAGACTGTCTTAAGCCGAGTTTTCGTACATACGTGCTTAAAACAGTGTAGCAAATGTAACAACATTGTTATTCAGAATAACATCTGTTAAATCAGGTTTTCAATGAGTGTCGGTCTTTTGTAAAACTTGAAGTTAATATTTTTTAATTCATAAAGATATCGAGGCAATAATGAGAGCTGGTTCTTTAGTCACGTAATTATGTTTTGTTTGTTTGATTGTTTTATGTAGGTACAGATAATCCTGTAAAAAACGATGTGTATAAGCACCTTTAGTGTGATAAAGTTTTGAAATATTGAACTGAATTGTTAGATTGAAATGATGATCGGATTGAAATTGGTCATTCGTCGGCCATCGAAGAAAACATAAAAACTTGGAACACATTTGGCCAAATACCGCCGCCAAATATAATGTTTGGACGTGCCTATGACTACCCCTATTAGACATTTTCAAAGGATCTAAGCGTCTGGATATCTGAGAGGATGTCTACCGTACTTGGGGTTTACAGTCGTGACCTATTTTTTATTTACCATTATCACTTTATTTTTCATGTAGGTAAGTAATATTATGCTAATGACGTTTTTAGATCAAAAATCAAGCCATAATAAAATCCGAAGAATCACAACAATGAACTCCGAAGAATTCCTTGATATTTGGCGGTCGATTTCTTTGGCCGGCAGTGTATAAAGGTGGAATAAAACATTAATTGCTGTCAGAGCGGGTAGGGGAAGACAAAGGGCTGGTTTTTTTGTTGCTATTGTGAACGGAACCCTCCGTCACGCTCTGGGGACGGCCTTGTTTTAAATGCCTGAAAAGTTGATCGATACATTTTGTTTTGACTCTAATATGGAACTAATGCGGGTATCATAGTAACAAGTCACATCCTTGAGTCAATCCATGGTATCTCGATACGATAATATTTTTCCCATCTCACTATCAGAACTACATTTGCATTGCAATTGAACCCTTTGGTTCTTTTACATTTTTGAATTAGATTTTTGCATTTCAAGCTTCTTTGATGGAAACAAATCTGAAGCGAAACTGAAGAATTTAATTCCCAAGTACGGTAGACATCATCTTAGATTTTCAGGCGCTCAGATCCTTCAAGATATCTAAAGGGGATAGTCAGAGGTATCCAGAGATTTGGCACATGCTCACATTACAGTAGTTAGCATTCCATTCGTGACGGGCTGCAAGCCCGAGGTAACAAATAAGGAATACATAAATAGCACTCAAAAGTGCATAGTCCTAATCTATACAATTATAATAAAGCTGAAAAGTTTGTTTGTTAGTGATGTCGCGCTAATCCCTGGAACGGTCAGGATTTGAAAAAATATTTTTGTATCTTTGACTGGCCTCACAGCTTAGTTGGTAGTAACTCTGCCTTCTACGCTCTAGGTTGTGGGTTCGATCCCCACCCAGGGCAAACATTTGTGTGATGAACATAGATGTTTGTTCTGTGTCTGGGTGTTACTATGTATATTATGTATGTATTTACAAAAAAAAAAGAAAGTAAATAAGTATTCTATCAGTTATCTGGTACCCATAGTACAAGCTTTGCTTAGTTTGGGGCTAGATGGTGTTGTGTGTAAAGTCCACCAATATTTATTTATTTATTTATTTGTATACGAAAGCTACATTCATGAGTAAGGCTTTAGGCTATCTAGCATCATGCTAACGCGGATGAAACTGCGGCATAGCTAGTCACTAATGTTCTCTGCATAGGTATCATAACCCTGATACCCTGGTACTATAATAACCCCAACCCGGTACAAATATTAAATAATAATAAATAGGTATTGGTGAACATTATCACACAGCGCCATCTAGCCCCAAACTAAGCAAAGCTTGTACTATGAGAACAAGTTAACTGATAGAATACTAAAATACTTTTATTTTGTAAATACATATATATTATACATAATAACACCCAGATACAGAACAAACATCTATGTTCATCACACAAATATTTGTCCTGGGTGGGGATCGAACTCACAACCTACAGCGCAGAAGGCAGAGCTACTACCAACTGAGCTGGCCAGTAAAGAAACCCACTGCTCCATCGTCTCAGCCAGGCAGTCAACCACTACGCCAAGAAGTCGTCATCAAGTTCGTATAAAGAACTTAATAAGAAAAGTTTTATAAGGATTTAAGCAAGTCTCTTCAACTCACATCTTATAATGAGCGACTTCTCAAAGAGACGGAATGTTAATCACATGAAGTGTTAATTCCCAACAGTAAATAGGACTGCCCTTTAGCACAGTTGGTTACTTGTCGTAGGTTGTGGGTTCGTTTTTTACCCAGGACAAATATTTGGGTAATGAACATAGGTGTGTGTACTGTGTCTGGATGTTAAAATGTATAAAGTATGTATTTATAAAAAAAATAAGCATATTATACGTATTCTATCAGTTCTCTGGTTTCCATAGTACAATATTTGCTTAGTTTGGGGCTAGGTGGCGTTGTGTGTAAAGTCCACCAATATTTACTATTTACTAATGTTTGTTATTTGTCTGAGTATTCTGAATGAATGCTTAGTTTAGGGTTAAATAGCGTGTGAAATTTCCACAAATATTATATTCTTTATAGCCTTTATTATCAAAGATAATGTTACTGTCCGTTTCCGGCCTTCACCTTCACAAGCAAAATGACCCGTAAAAAAGCCAAAATATCTTCTTGAAGTAAAAGCAGGAAATGTATTTAGGTATTGTATTTAAAATTCACATCTACATCTCTCTCTCTCATTCTCTAAGTCGGATTTGTTACAACTCTTATAACTCGAGAACAGCTGAATCGATTTTTATGATTTTTGATCTGTGGGCTTTGTCTCTGCTTCGAATAGTAGAATAACTTCTTACTCTGTTATATGTATTAAAAGACTACACAACTTAACATTTGTTAATTCTAAAGCGATGCGTAATTTGCTGGGTTAGTTGCTAGTCTCTATAATATTCTGTTTTCCCTTTTCACATTTACCTACAAGTGATAAGGTAATTTTTTGTGGTTTATCTATACTATTCTACTAAAACTTATTTATTCTGGACTTCATTATTTCAGGAAGTCTTTCGGCTGACATCATTTACTATCTCCAAATAAATGTCAAGCAGCTCTCAACATTTTATGGCTTGACGTAAAACTAAACGTTATTTTATGTGCCGATTATGTCGCAAGAGGCAGGCTGATCGTCTGAAACGTGCTTTAAATTTTAAGAATTTTAGGGTTCTTTTGTAGATTTCCTATAGATTTTAATAAATTGGTTTTTTCTTATGGTATTCTTATAAGGCTGAGATGACGATCCTTCAACTGGGGAAACCTAATCTATTTAAAAACAGCTCAAGGCTACATAGGCTGAGGACCTCAACCGTGGCTTAGTGACAGTTAATAGCCGAGACAACACCTTCAAGAATCCTTTTTACCAATTTTTTTTAAAGTTGGTTGGTCCTTTTTATCCGTAAAGGATAGAAATAGAAAGAAACCTTATGGCGAACGAGGATCAAATTTGCGGACGGTAAACTGACTTTTGTAAATAACACGGTGAAGTAGTAAAATTAAAATTATTAGGTATATTAGAGCAACGATAATTTAAAGTCTAAGACAAGAAAATACATCAAAATTAACGATTTCAGTTTAAGGCGCTCCCAGTCGACGCGCGACGATTGTTTTTGTTCGAAACGAAAAAATAAATACTTGTGAACAAGCCACATCTCCTATTTTATAATGTATAGTATATATGAATAAAGATGTACCCATCTTTAATCACTTCGATAAATAATCCTACCGACCGCTGCAATGACGACAAACACACGTCAGCGCGTGGTCCGCCTTAGCTTTTCGAATAAATTAATGATATAAATTATGTATAATTACTTATCAAAAATCTATTCTAATAGAAATCTAGATCTACATATTACCTATCTTTAACAATAAATCACAAGTTGATTTTAATAGACCTACTATTAAAATCAACTTGTGATTATAATATATAATACAAAATATTTCGATCATAAATTCTAAAACGTATCATTTCGAAATAATATCTTTATCGTGAAAAGTTTCTGCTATTATGTTTACAGCTTAATAGAAATCTAGGTAGGAACCTGAAGTAATATACTTATAAAAATAGGAGATGTGGCTTGTTCAGAAGTATTTCTTTTTTCGTTTCGAAAAAGAGCAATCAGCGACTGGGAGCCCCTAAAGAATTGCTTAAAGTACATATTTTAATAACAAAATGTTTGCACGATTCTGTGGTTTTGTGAGACGGTGAAAAAAAAACAAACGAAACACAACTTCTTTAACTTTATACGGAACACTATTTCCTTCGCACCCTATTCGCACTTGGCCGGTTGGTTTTTATGTTGTTTTTATTGCGCCTCTTAGGCAGTAACATCTGATTGTTGGCAGGTTGTAGTAATCTTCTTATTCAGGTTATTATCTGATTATACGAAAACGCTTTTTACTCGTCTATCTTAGATCTGTTTACTTTACAAATTGATTATTAATTTGATACATTGAGAGCATTCAAGATAATCATGATTCGATTATATTTTCTAGTTTACTTAGTGTTTTTTTAGTTCCTTACCCAAAAGATAAAAACGGGACCCTATTACTAAGACTTCGCTGTCTGTCTGTCCGTCTATCTGTCTGTCACAAAGCTGTATCTCATGAATTGTGTTAGCTAGACAGCTGAAATTTTCACAGGTAATATATATTTTATAGATATTGGTACGGAATCCTTCGTACGCAAGTCCGCCTCGCAGTTGGCCGTTTTTTATTAAAGAACTAAGTACAACTAAATGTTGCCACGACGAGACCATACTGTCAAAAAGTTATAAGACCTAATGTAGAGCCAAGCTTCTAAATTTACACGCCCTAACTCGACAAGCCCTAACTTCATAAACTCTAAACCTTAGTCAAAATTACTAGTAACTATCGATAAAATGGTGAAGTTGAAATAAAGCTCACTATTCACAATAAAGCTCATCATTCAAATCGGTTGAGTACACTTATGGTTCGGCACACAAAAACGCGACCGTATTTCAATTTAAACTTACCATTGAAGCTCTGACTACCTCCTGACTAGGAGTAGGACTGACTAGGAGGTAGTCAGAGCTTCAATGTCCCTCTTATTCTAAAAACTAAATTTGATTGAAACAAAAAATGAATGGTAGATACGAAGGTTAGGTTAGGAACAAGTTACCACGTATGAAATTATAGGTACAGTCACACTTGAAATCCAAATATACGGTGTACCAAAGTGGCATATCAGAGACCCAATTTAAGGGGTGGTCGGCGGTCACCGTATGTTCTAAGCAAACCGCAACTAATGGTGTTAGGTTGCAGGCAACCTACTCCTCTGTATTCCTGTGTCGGAAATGCAGGTCTACTTAGACTATTCAAATTGCTTCATTCCATCTGAAAGACTTTTGATGTCATGCCGAAGTTGCATTGAGCGTTTTTGCACTAGCCAGCACGGTACTCGGGCACGGCTACGGGTTTATTGTCGTGCCGTGCACCACCTCTCGGAAAGTGGAAAAAAAGGGCCTTACAATTTTGCTTTCGGGCTACCGGGCTGGTTCCGTGCCGAAGCCGTGCTGGCTAGAGAAAAACACTTATTACCACCACGCTACACCTACAGGCGGCAGAGATTTACTATCAGCTCTGAGGCCAGTCAAGTTAGCTTAATAAATATAAAAGACTTACCATCTTGCTTGCTTGTATCACCTCGGGGTCCGCAGCTGGCCAGCCACACTAGAAGCACCCACCGTAGCATGAGGCCGAAGCTGCCCCCACTTCGCAGCTCCGGCTGATTGTGAAAGTGTCTGACAGTCGGCGTGTACGCGACTGTACACGGTCGCTCCATTCTGGTACACTCGCAACCACTGTCATTTGAAGCTCACTTGGTACGCGATGACTTTAGAAAATCACAGTGTACACAGACTTTTATACTTTGGTACACAATGAATCTTTGCACTGTCTTTGGAAGGTGTGACTTTAAATTTGATTTTCTTTAACAATCTGAAACAAAAAATACATTCGTTTAATAGTTGTCATGACATTTGTAACGAGTGTAAAATATAGCAACATTTATTTTTTAACAAATTAACTTTGTAACAACATCTCCAAACTCATTATTTCCGTATCTATGAGTATGATTTATATCGATTGTCTAACTTATTCCGAAATGAAATGTAATATAGGCTATTTGATACCCGTAGAAAACATATTCGATCAAATATTTATAAGCTATATTTTATTTAAATGTAATTGCAACTCTACCATTATGATATTTTTATTTCAATAATATCAAGTTTTAATCATATTTTTTGTCATCAACATGAAATTTTTTACATTTATGATGAAGTTAAGACGATACGTTTACAGAACAATAATATTAGGACAAAAGGCCAGACGTTACCTACCTACAAACCTTACCGGTGTATGGCCTCAATTAATCAAATTATTAATTAAAATACAAAGAGATCAACGATAAACCCTATATTGCTTTGCTTTGTGACACAATGTCAAAGTCAAAAGGTATTTATTTCGATAAAATCGCAAGAGTCAATTTGAAACGACACTTAACTTTAGTCAGTCCGTCCGTCTGTCTATCACAGGGCTGTATCTCATGAACCGTGATAGCTAGACTGTTGACATTTCCACAGATCATGTATGTCTGTTGCCGTTATAACAACAAAATAAACACTAAAAACCGGCCAAGTGCGAGTCGGACTCGCGCACGAAGGGTTCCGTACTATTATCTATAAAAACGGCAAAAAAATCATGTTTGTTGTATGGGAGCCCCCTTAAATATTTATTTTATTCCGTTTTTAGTATTTGTTGTTAGAGCAGCCACATAAATACATAATCTGTGAAAATTTCAACTGTCTAGCTATCACGGTTCATGAGATACAGCCCTGTGACAGACAGACAGACAGACAGACAGACAGACGGACAGACAGACAGACGGACAGCGAAGTCTTAGTAATAGGGTTCCGATTTTACCCTAAGGGTACGGAACCCTAAAAACAGAATTTAATAAATATTTTAGTAGGGCTCTAATACAACAAACGTGTTTTTATGCCGTTTTTTATAGTTAATGGTACGGAACCCTTTGTGCGCGAGTTCGACTTGCAATTGGCCGGTTTTATTAAGTTTTTAAAAAGCAATTATGATAGCACGATAGCATAAGGACGATAGGTCGGTCAGCTTAGCTACCTTACCCACAGTCCGACCCCAATAAATCAAAAAGATCGGAGAGATTTTAGTCATCCCATTAAAGAGGCCTTGATTTCCAAGTTACAGTTGGACCATGAAATATAGCTTGAATGCGCGAACTTTTACAAAGATTTTCACTAAGCTTCAGTTAAAAAATGGTGGCTGAAACTTAAAAAAACCGGCCAAGTGCCAGTCGGACTCGCGCACGAAGGGTTCCGTACCATTATCTATAAAAACGGTAAAAAAATAATGTTTGTTGTATGGGAGATACTAAAAACAGAATAAAATAAACATAAAAGGGGGGCTTTTATGTTTATTTTATTCTGTTTTTAGTATTAGTTGTTAGAGCAGCAACAGAAATACATAATCTGTGAAAATTTCAACTGTCTAGCTATCACGGTTCATGAGATACAGCCCTGTGACAGACAGACGGACAGACGGACAGCGAAGTCTTAGTAATAGGGTCCCGTTTTTACCCTTTGGGTACGGAACCCTAAAAAATAGATATATATAAAATTCTTTACCTATTGCATAAGACAAAGAACTTAATGATACATTTTCTTCCAGCTAACCCTTGTATAGTTTGGAATTTTAAAAGGAATGGCATTACTTTATAAGCGATAGAGATTTATTTTTATAAGTACCTTCTTATACTTGTCTACAAAAAAATACATAAACTTACATCTTTTAATTAAAAATGAATTGCTGTTGGTTAGTCTCGCTAAAACTCAAAAACGGCTTAACCGATTTGGGTATAAATTTTTTTATTTTGTTTGCTTTAATGTCTGGTTTAAGAATAAAGAAAAATGGGATAAATTGCCTGGAACTGGAAATTGTAAAATTCGGTAAAAACTGAAAGAGTGTTTTTCTAAGGGATTATTCAAATTTGACAGGGCTACGTCTGTCGGGACAGCTAGTACAAAATATAGTTTCATCTAATGTCAAAGCAAATTAAAGTTAGGAAATAGTTTGGTACCTAACCTACTTGATTAAATAAGGAGGGCTCAATTTCTGAAACTGTGCTCAAGTAAGCGTAATGCCGGGGTCCCACGGCCCGCGTTTTCACGCGCCAGACCGCGCCAAGGCGGACGGACGCGCCGTGGGAACGATGATCCGTGGTGGCCCGTGCTCGGAATGCTCTGTACGCGACGCACCGGACGCACACAGGCGGAGCGTCATCCGGCGCAGCCCGTCGTTTTACGCGCCGTGGGACCCCGGCTTAAGACTTGCGTGACCTAATCAATATCAATATTATAAAACTTGTATTATTGACTCGACGGAAAGCTAATCTTTATAAAGTAAATCCTAATTCTACTATCCTACTAATCTCACTAATATTATAAATGCGAAAGTTTGTGAGTGAGTGTGTTTGTGTGTGTGTTTGTTACTCCTTCACGCAAAAACTACTGAACGGATTAAAATGAAACTTAACAGTAATATATCTTATGCATCAGAATAACACATAGGTTACTTTTTATCCAGGTACCACCCGTGCAAAGCTGGAGCGAGCAGCTAGTCATATTATAAATGCGAAACTTATGTGAAACTGTGAGGATGTTTATAATATGTTTGAAAGTCAATCAGACCTAAACGACAAAACGGATAAAGATAAAATTTGCTGTAGATGTAGATATAATGCCCGAATAAAACATAAAAGTTGGTTTACAATCCGAAAAACATTTCCAAAATGATAAAAAAATGGAAAAGGGATGATTATGGTATAGATCCCGCTGGTGTGCAAAAAATCTGACATCAGTTTTGACTACACAAGACCGGACAGTCTGTCACAGGTCGGCTAGTATATTATTATACTAGCGACCCACCCCGGCTTCGCACGGGCTTAATACATATAAACCTTCCTCCTGAATCACTCTATCTATTAAAAAAACCGCATCAAAATCCGTTGTGTAGTTTTAAAGATATAAGCAAACATACATACATACATACAGACGCGGGAAGCGGAAAGCGACTTTGCTTTATACTATGTAGTGATGATTGGCGCGACTTCAAACATTGTACAAAATATTCATCAAAACAAATAAATACGTATGGATTTTGCAAAACAACCCCTAACAGAAGATCGTAACGGGATATCAGAATTGAAAGTTAGAGAATCGTAGTGCCTTTTCTTTTTAGTATGTAGGGGTGCATTATGAATGGGATCCCCAAAAATGTACCTCTAATGGTGCAGCTGGGGGTTGATGTTTGTTTGAAAATCGTCACACGAATCCATAGTTTTTGTGATATATTTCAATGAAAAACTGAACAATTTATGATGGAGTCGTGTCACAATATCAGAGAGGAATGGCTGTCACGTGACCAATAAAAATTTTACACCGAGAATATTACTTTTTTATCGAAGTAAAAAGCAAAAATGCTTTTCAAACAATATATTTCCAAGTTCGGCTAGGTAATAGGTAGGCGCATTTTTAGGGTTCCGTACCCAAAGGGTAAAAACGGGACCCTATTACTAAGACTTCGCTGTCCGTCTGTCTCTCTGTCTGTCTGTCTGTCTGGCCGTCCGTCTGTCTGTCACAGGGCTGTGGCTCATGAACCGTAATAGCTAAACAGTTTAAATTTTCCCAGAATATGTATTTATGTTGCTGCTATAACAACAAATACTAAAACGTGATTTTTTTTGCCCGTTTTATATATAATGGTACGTAACCCTCCGTGCGCGAGTCCGACTCGCACTTGGCAGGTCAAAGTAGGCAAAGTCAACCGATAATAATGCACTATGGAAGTTAAAATCACTAATCTTGCTTTATTCCTTAATCCGTAATTTAATTTGCGAAATTCACGAACATTGCGAAACTTAATTATCGACTTTTGCGACTATCTCTCTACCTTGACCTAATCTTTGGGACGCGGAGTATACCGCGCTTCTGGATACCGTTTTAATCCATCTCGATAGCCAACTGTGGCAGAAAGGGCTTTTAAGGTCAAAGTTAAAAGGTATTTATTTCAGTAAAATCGCAAGAATCCCTTTGAATTGCTAATGAATACAATGGAAATGTTACTAGAGCTTTTTAATGTTGCTATGGGTAATCTGTTTATCACTGGCATTAGATTCCAATGCCAATGCATACCCAGAAGTCTCTTAATACTCCAGTTCCACTAAAATTATAAAATTACCCAAGTTGAAAGAGAAAACATATTTTCAAAAAAAATAATTATATAGGATCACGACTGTAATCCCTAAGTACGGTAGACATCTTCTCAGATCTCCAGACGCTTAGATCCTTTGAAGATGTCTAGTGGGTGTAGTCAGAGGCACGTCCAAACATTATATACATTTGGGGTCCATAAAAAGTTTTACAAAAATTAAATAAATTGAAAATAAAAAAACAACATAATTACATAAAAACATCTACAAAACAATTATAGACACCATATAACACCAATTAGGCATATAAATATACCTAATTGGTATAATAGATCTGTCCATTAAATGGATTCATGAGAGCCGTCATCCAGTACCTTTGCAGGTTACTGTCCTGCCGACCCGCCAAGATCCTAAGTAAACTGTTGGGGCTACCTAGGATTCTACGTCTAACTGATGTTATTTTATTGCAAATTACAGCATAAAAGACTTTGACATGAGCATCTGCAAACATGCCAGACGCACTACAGAACCTAGGCAGCCCCACCATCGCTCTAAACAGGTTATTGTAAAGGACTCGTAGGGCGCTGAAAGACGTTTTAGTATAAGTAACCCACAGGCCGCTAGTGTAGAATGATTGACAGAAGGATTTAAACAAGGTAACTTTAACCTCAACTGAGCAATGAGCAAACCTCCGAATTAACATATTACCCCGTACTGCCAACGCCCTACGTTCCCTTTCTACATCATCATTGTCTTTTAAATCAGCAGTGACCATATGACCAAGATATTTAAATTTAGGGACTCTAGTTAGTTCGCTACCATTCAAGTAAACCGGCGGTATGTAACCGAGGCGGCCACCGTATTTGATACATGCCCACATTTAGCAGTAGTTAGCATTCCATACGTGACAGGTTGCAAGCCCATCGCCGCTTATAAGAATACTAATTTCTTTAATTATATAGATTGTCTTTTGCGATTCCATAATGTTTTGACACACGTCCGGAAACTTCTACATCCACGTTCCGCAGTAGCTTGGCACGTTTCAGGTTTATAAAACAGACCTCCAGAGGCCTGACCTCGTCGGTAGCTCATAATAAATGCTGTGCAGTGGTGCACTGAAGGACCGTAAATTGTTCAACAGCATTGGCAAAAACGTTTTCGAATTTGTGAAGGTGGTTCTAGCTTTTGAGATTTTATGCTAACTAAAACTGCTGCTTGATGTAGACATGTGGCAAATATATTGTCTAACCGTGCCTCTGAATACCCCTTAGGCATCTTCAAGATGTCTACCGTAAGTACTTCGAGTCGTGATCCTATTTCTTCTTCTTTCTGAATAAGAATCAATAAGTGCCATTGCGTTGCGAGGCTTTGAGCGTAATTTGAAAGTTTACAAGTTTTTATGCTAAAGCCAAGTCTACAAATAGAAATAATAAAACTGTCCTATCATAATTATTTTTACTTCACTGCAAAAAAATATTCGCCGAAAATACACCCGATTCTGTGGACTATGGAAAGATGAAAAGATGAAACAAATAGTAAGATAAATGAGCCTTCGAATTTCTTAGCAAACGTAGATATTGGAAAAAAGGAGACCGAACAATTTATACATAAGCAACTGACCCAAAACGATGCGAAAGATGTGGCTGAAAAGGCTCTTTATAATAATCTCTGGAAGCCCAAGTTGCTACGGACGGGAGACGGCCGACCTTCTTTTAGAGAGAATAATGTAAAAAGTTGCAAAAAGAAAACAATAAACACACTCAAATTAGCTACATGGACATCTCAAAAAATCGCAAAAGATACTCGTAGTCCACTAAATTATTTGCCGTAATATCAGTCAAACGCGACCTAGAAACGATCACAAACCAGAAAATTTATCGCCGTAATAGTAATATGATTGAACACATCGTGCTCGTAATTTCCAACGGTTCCATGTCTAATAATGTTATTTTTGTTCGCCCAATAAGGTGATCGCGTGTCTGAGGGATTTGCAACTCACCTTTCCACTGACCTGTATCACAACGGGGTAGGGTGCATTTCGCCTGAGTTTTTATTAGAAACTTTGTTGGTTATATGGAGAATTATCGTGTAGGTAGTCATTGTCTCGAAATGTCGCTTTGATCGAGTGTTTTATTCGTTACTGGCACTTTGGCGGCTCAGAGTTGATGGTATTGCCTCAACTTGGATGGAATGGGCTAAGTTGAACAGCTGTAATGCCAGACGGGGTGGAAAGAAGAGAGATGGGTTTGAATCCTTTCCTTCATTCGCTTCTTTTTTAACATACCTATTTGATTTTTTCTTCCATGTGCTTGCCATCTTTTACCCTTTTATTTGTTTTGTAACTTGAATTATTTGAATCAAAAAAGCGCTTGTAATGACTGTTAAAGCCATCACACTTTTATTACAAAGTTGTACCATTTTGTATTTTTGTAATTTTGTTTGTAATAGATAAACTAAACACAACTGGACTAATTTTAAAAACTCGTTCATTTATCGAAAAGCTACATTATCAGTGTGTAACGTAGTAACTTAAATTTCCAAAAAAATATAGATCCCAACGAAATTCCAATAATGTTAACCTAAGGTATCAAAAAATTGCCCATAATCTTCATTAGTATATCCGTGTGAAGTCAAGGCGGATATGCGTTGATACTAAATTAGGTAATTAAATAACACTATACAACCCTCACACAGTGCACCGTCAAAAATATGCACTCCCTTTACGACTTAATTGTTTTTTAAATATCTCAATAAAAGGTAATATCCATGGGGTTGAAGGACTTCACTACCGAATAGCCAGGTAAAGATTTAAAGGTTTTAAGATCCTATTGAAAAATATCAAAAGGGTCTGAGTGGACGAATCAGCCTCTCAAGTTTGTCGATAGTTCGTTTTGTTGAATTCCCACCTTTTGTGGGATGAAGTGTTTGTAATTCGGTTGAAAGGTTTGAATACGGAGATTTTATGATTTTAAAAGGTAGTAAAAAAAACATGTATGCATAGCATAGTCTTACACTAGAATTGCCTGTGTCGTGATTATCAGAAACTATGAGCTACTATCAAAACCGAAATAAAAATTATAGATCATGCCCAAAATTCTGCTTGTTGAATCAAACCTATGCTATGTCACCAAGGTCGCTTTATTGTAGACCTTGACTATCAATATCAAATCATAAATTAATGCACCTTCGTCAATATGACGACCTCACAGCTCAGTTGGTAGTAACTCTGCCTTCTGCGCTGTAGGTTGTGGGTTCGATCCCCACCCAGGGCTAATATTTGTGTGATAAACATAGATGTTTGTTCTGTGTCTGGGTGGTAATATGTATAATAAGTATGTATTTACAAAAAAATAAGTATATAAGTATTCTATCAGTTATCTTGTTCCCATAGTACAAGCTTTTGGGGCTAGATGGCGCTGTGTGAAATGTCCACCAATATTTATTTATAAGAAGATTTTTGTAAGAAAAAAGGTATACTGATGTACTCGTAGATGTTTGTCATGTCTGTGTTATAATGGTATTTACCGAAGAAAAGTCTTGTTCCCATGGTACAATCTTTGTTTGGTTTGGGCGTTTGGGATTAGGTGCCTGTGTGAATGCTAACTACTGCAAAATGTGGGCATGTGCCAAATATAATGTTTTGACGTGCCTCTGACTACCCACACTAGACATCTTCAAAGAATCTAAGCGTCTAGTCGTGATCCTATGTATTTTTTATTTTTTGTATCCTATCAAATATATTACGGTATATCAATGCCCACGCCACAACAGCTGAAAATTATTCAAAGTTGGTCTTTTTATATTAAAAAAAGCTTATCTAACGGCTAACAAAGGTTATGTTGCACCTTGTGTTCAGTTTTGTTTAAGTTAATTGTGTTTCAAAGGGCAGGTGTGTTGTGGATTTCGGGTTTGGGATCGCTTTCAAGTGAGGACTTAATTCGTTTTCATTGTGGCTATTAGGCTTTTTTAATAAGGGGATTTGTTTTAGACTGATGATTATTTATTACCTTCGGCTTATTGTATCGTCCACTCAAGAATAATTGATTGTCTGCTTGCCAAAAGTTTATGTTGGTTGGTAAGGGTCAGTCAGTACATACAAATTACTAAATCTATTCTGCAGCAAAAAAAATACTAATATTAGCTGCTCGCCCCTGCTTCGCACGGGTGGTAGCTGGATAAAAAGTAGCCTATGTGTTATACTCATGTGTAAGCTATATTACTGTCAAGTTTCACTTTAATCCGTTGAGTAGTTTTTGTGTGAAAGAGTAACAAACACATACACACACCCACTCACTCACAAACTTTCGCATTTATAATATTAGTAGGATTTATCAAATGA
The DNA here is from genome assembly GCA_912999785.1 of Hydriomena furcata. Taxonomy (NCBI): domain Eukaryota; kingdom Metazoa; phylum Arthropoda; class Insecta; order Lepidoptera; family Geometridae; genus Hydriomena; species Hydriomena furcata. Next base: position 2,700,868 of record OU538825.1, read on the forward strand.
AACCAGCTCTCGGATCACGCGTCGCTTCGACCAGAAGCCCTTATAAAATATTGAAAACCCTGTTAAAGTTTGAAGGTTATAAAATAAATAGGCTGTCATATAATTACGTTTAAAAAACTAAAAAGAAAACCGACGACAATGTCCAATATGTCAACCAATCGAAGAAACAAGGAACGATTATTCGGTTTTGAAAATTCATGAAGGAACTTATATTCCTACATGAATTTAACTGAATTGGGACCAATTTGGGACTATTCTCTACACAATAGAAATAAAACCATCGAAATCGGATCACGTGGTACGAAGATAATGCAAACATAAAAATAAGCAATTAAAAAAAAAAAGTCGAATTGGTAACCCCTTTCAAAATGCATTTTTACATTTACTACATCTTTCTTTTCAGTAAACGTGTCTAGCTTTTGTTTTCAAAATTAACCTTTAAAGCGTACCTACTTACACTGGTCGTTGCCCGCGTGAAATATTTCCTGAAATGCCTGAATACAGACAGTTGTGATATATTTGCGTCATTATTTAGGTGATTTGCGACAGATAGTATAGACAGATAGCTTTTGAGCTTTGTATAAAGCGAATGATATTTATTGTGTTCGAACTCTCGCAAAAAATTTAGTTTATGAACAAAATGGATCTAAATTTTTTTTCAGGTACAATTTTTTATATTCGTCGTAATCCTAATAATATTATAAATGTGAAAGTTTGTGAGTGTGTATGTATGTTTGTGTCTCAGGTCTAAGTGACAAAACGGATTAATTTGAATCTAATTTGCTGTAGACGTAGGTAAGCTGACCAAATAAAACATAGACTACTTTGAAATATAAAAGGCATCACCAAAATGATAAAAAACGCAAAAGGGATGATTTTGGTACAGATGGCACTAGTGTGCATCAAATTTGACATCACAGACTAAAAACATTCAGTCTTATTTATTCGATTATTGAAATTTGACAGTACAACGTCTGTCACGGGTCGGGTAGTAATAACATAAGGCATCAACAGCGTTTTACTGTAGTTTTCAATTTAATAAAATTATATTTTAAAAGCATCTATTTCTCTATTCTATTTTAAAGTTTAATAGACTGGATTTTTAACATTAAACAAAACAGGAAGAGTTTTCAAGTTCTATAGCTTTGTTTTAATAATCTCAAACGAAACGACCGATACCAGGATTTTGTTAAGGAAATCCTTATATTCTGATTTTATGGTAAACAGCGGCCTTCGTTCTTATAACAACTGAAATAAACGAACTCGCTTAAAACCCAGAATTAAGAGAGGGTCTTATGTCAACAGGAGATTTCAAGAACCGATTCTCGGAAAACTTTAGGTAATTACAGCTGTTCTACCTCATGAAGGCGGGTTTGTCTTAATTGTGTGCGTATCGCTCAGTATAGACTGGCCTCATGGCTCAGTTGGTAGTAAGTCTGCCTTCTGTGCTGGTTGTGGGGTTCGATTCCCACCCGGGACAAACATTTATGGTCTGTGCACATTTAAATATTTACAAATACACACATGTAAATACATATATACAAAACAAAAGAATGTAAGTATTTTATCCGTAATCTGGTTGGCTAGACGACGATGTGTGAAATATCCACCAATATTTATTTATATTTATTATTAGTATCTAAGCTACAGTATAGTGTATATGCTAAAAAAAAAAAACATTGTGCTCAAAACGGTGAAGGTAATTCGTGAGGAAACCAGTTAGTATTCTTATAAGCGGCGATGGGCTTGTAACCTGTCCCGTATGGAATGCTAACCCCTCTGACTACCCCCACTAGGCATCTTCAAAGGATCTAAGCGCCTGGAGATCTGATAGGAAGTCTACCGTACTTGGGGATTACAGTCGTGATCCTATTTTTTTTTATGATACTTTAGGACATTAGTTATGTACTTAAGTAAGTATATTTCAAGTTTGAGCCTCAAACATACAAACATTTTCACAAACGTTTGGATTTATATTATTACCTACTAAGTAAGACTGACACAAAGAACTATTTAAACATATTCTATTGCTTTTTATATTTTTATTCCATGGGGTCGGAATTTACAAATGATATAGGTACTTGTGCGTTGTTATCTACAAACGAAATAAGGGGGATACGCCAAGTAGATATCCAATTTTTCACAAGCCCTTACCTTCCGCTCCAAAACCCTCGGCAGAAATGTGCACATTTGTTACCAGTTATGGGTCATGACAGTGACGGCTGTCACGTGACAATGACATCTGTCAGTTAAGAAAGCGCGGGTGCCGCGGTCCGGGGACGTCAATCAACTCATCCGATGGAAAGTAAAAGCAATAGGAGATAGCAGCATTAGTGACTAATCGTTCCGAGTAAGCGACTGTTTTAGTTTCTTTTTGTTTTTTGGGCTTGCAACCTGTCACGTTTCAAATGCTAACTACTGAAAAATGTGGGCATGTGCCAATTATAATGTTTGGATGTGCCTCTGACTACCACTAGACATCTTCAAAGGATCTAAGCGTCTTGAGATTTGAGAGGATGTCTTGTCTATGTCTACTCTATTTGGGGATTACAGTCGTGATCCTATTTTTTATTTATTATTTTTCCTTAAAAAGCTGTGTTGGCCGAGTGGGAGGTACATCGACTTTTAATCCGAAGGTCGTGGGTTTGAATCCCGGTGGAGCATCAATGGATTTTTCTGTTAAAAAAAAAAATATGAGCATTAACTGTTTCATGATTGATGGAATAAGCTGTATGAAAAAAGTATGTTTACGGTAAGGTATCTTCAGAGCTGGATTTAGGTTAATTTGATTACTGAAAATGTAAACTAAATATTTAATTCTTTTTTTTCTATAGAAATTCTAGGTAAAATCTTATACATATTTGTGATCGTTGCCTGATTCTTCCAGACTTGTTCGCGTCACCGAATTCCAAAAACGTTTTAAAATGATCCTTATTATATGAAACAGTACCATTAAGTTTGAATATAACCTATTATATATAAAATATAACCTCCTATTAGCTAAGTAGGCAATTTCTCCACTTTCCCTTAAAATTGTATTTGTCCATCTGTATCCTTGTTTTACACTAAACCACCAACATTCGTAATCCCTTCCCAGTGAGCGATCCCCCAGTCCCTTTTAATACTATTGTTAAATATATCCATTGTTGCGGCCGCAATATATTGAGATCTATGTTTAGTTTGTGTTTACTTATTTGTCTGATGCCGAGCTAAATGACCGCTCGTTTTATTTTATTAGTTTCGCTTGTGAGAACTGTATTATCTGGAGCCATGCTTTTAAGAGCACTAATAATAGGAATGTTGGATTGCTTGTTTTTAGTTTTGTGAGAAAACTATAGCTCGTTCTGCGTTCAGAGCTAATTGTTCTTCTTTTATAGAGGTGGTTTCTTTGCTTTTTTGTTGAAGCTGCAGTTTTTTTGGTATTCTTAAGTATTCAATAACGCATTGCGCAGAGAGATTCAGTTCAGATGGGTTCACTGAGTTCAGTCAGTGTGTCATCTTTGTTCTAACATACATTCTCGTCCCCTTTTACCCTCTTAAATATGTTCTGTGTTCCGTGATTAACCCAAATATAGTCCTAAGTTATTTCTGATTAAAAAAAAATCATTACTCACTCAGAAGAGTGTTTACCCCAAGTTTGGCCTCAATCATTGACACTTCTTTGCACTCCCTCAATAGGAGCAGTTGAAAACAATAAGTTAATTATTACACATTTTTATGTTTATCAGTAAAGGGAATATGATTTCATACAAACTTTGTCACATCTATATCAAAACAAAATACTATAAATTACATTTAAGAAAAAAAAACATATATAAAGAAAAAAAAAATCCTAAATGTAACTCTTTCAGGATAATAATTTTCAAAATTCCATTCTTTGTCCCTCACACCCATATCCCTATACACTAAATACACTTTTCAAATTTCTAGCGGTTTGCTTATCTATAGGTATAATAATAGTCAGTCAGAACTTTGATTCATATAATTTTTAGATGTTATTGATACTATTTAATTGTCGTGGGAACCGACTAGCCGTGTTTAATCTGGTTGGTTGGGCAATAAAACATTTTACTGTTCATAATCTTTCACCTGTCTTCGCTAGGAATGTGGCGTTGGAATTGAATATGCTTCTAGCAGGTTAGATACGCCACCAACTGGACGATGAATTGCTGGATTTTAGAATTCCGTAGGCCGTCAACGAAGCCTTATTGTTTTACCATGTCTGTCTTTCTGTGTGAGGGAGAAGAGGTCGTGAGGGATCACATACTAATATATTCTTGCTGATTTTTTGCACCGGTGACGCTTATCAAGTTTTTTAATAAGTACGTACGTAAAGAATATAAGAAATGAATAAGTTTTGATCTTTAAAGATAAACACTTATTGATCCAAACTCAACGACCAACGACCTACAGAATAAAAGTTGAGGAACCTCCAATTAAGCCAACACTGTATTATTATTTCCTATTGTCGCACCTGGACAATTTATAAACTTTTAGTGTGTTTGGTTTAACAAAATATTGCTGTATAGTTCAGCAGTGAATTCAACTTCTAAGAGCTTCTTTTGGTTTTAGGTCTATTCCACCAAATTCAACAATAATTTCACGCTTCTCAGCCGTTAAATTAAGCTCTACCCCCATCGCGCCTTGTAGTTGATTTTGTATGGAGAAGGAAAGCCGCGCCACGTTTGGGAGTACGTGAGGGGTGCGGTCGTCATGACAACCGTGCTGCAGCATGCCCGAGGCCTAGTTGCAGGTGGGTGTCACAGCATGCGGATGCGTAGAGTGGAAGGAAATAAATAAACAGGATCACGACTGTTATCGCTAAGTACGGTAGACATCCTCCCAGATCTCCAGGCGCTTAGATCCCTGAAGATGCCATGTGGAAAGACCGGATAGAGTTCTTCTGTAACGCTGCATCAGCACTATTGCTGTTGCAGCATATAGCTGAGTGGTGGCCATATTTGCTGTTAATGTCGTTATTATGTCATTGTTGGTATTAGCTGTAAGAGATTATGTTGACACAAAATAAACTTTCTTTCTCTCTTTTATTCTATGTTTTTTGAATTAGTAGCACCCACCTCACTGATTATATCCTGGCTTTTGTAAAAGCGTGGCCGGCGAAGCTACATAGTATTCGATTGGCTAGTGTGCAGTGACTACGTGTCTGCTCTTCTGGCAATCACGTGTTTTCAAAATTATCTGCCAACTCGTATCGTGTCATGTGCCAGGCCAGGACAGAAAGTCAGGATAGCTCTGTGCTGAGCGTGGTGGTACTGACAGCTACCACAAGCACGCGAAGCCATGTCTAATACCTAGAGGCTCATTCATAGTCTAGTATAGACCATTTTAAAAAGAATCGTTGAATCGTACAATAGATGTAGCCAATAAAAGTCAAAAGAAATACATTATATTCATTCTAGAACAAATATTCTAAAAAATAAATGGCCCCGAATTGAGTAAGTCTGTTAAAGTCTGTGAAGTCTGTTATTGTTATAGGTTTTCTACTGCGACCTCCGTTTCAATACTAACCTAGAAATCTAAAATCCTATTACAAAGTCACCCACTGATCCCACAACCGTCTAGACGCATAATGAAAAGAAACGATCTTCTTGCATTAATGTTCTCCAAGATACCTTCGAATTTTCATTGTGATTCTGAGAGATTTTTATCGCACAATAATCATGAGCATAAAAACGAGTTTATAGCTCGAAAACATATAGAATACCCCTTTTTGTTGGGGTGAAGATGGAATAATATTTTATAAGATGAATCTGAAGAACACATTGTTGTATTTTTGCCACAATAACGGCTCATTTCGTATTCATCTTGGATTCAAACTTTCGCTTTGAAACAAAGCTTTGCTTGCCGCAAAGAGACGCTCTGATTGGTATTCTATTTCTGGAGTTTCAGATGACGTCCACAATATTTTAAAGTATCTACTGCAGTCTCTGTTTTAAACGAGCTTCTTACTTGTCATTAGTATCTATCTTTATCTATCTATTGATTTACAGTTCAGTTGGTAGTAGCTCTGCCTTCTGCGCTGTAAGTAGTGGTTGTGGTGTCCCTAGGGCAAATATTTGTGTGATAAACATGGATGTTTGTTCTGTATCTGAATGTAATTAAGTATAAAAAGTATGTATTTACAAAAAAAAAGTATTAAGTATTCTATCAGTTATCTGGTTCCCATAGTACAAGCTTTGCTTAGGTGACACGATATTTGAACAAAATAAAATGATTAAATTATCCACACACGATTTAAAAAGCGACAAGTGCTTAGTAAATTGTGATTTAGATAGTCACTAGTCGTCTATTTGGCGCTTAGTTAGGATAGGCTTGATTGGTTAGAATTCATTTGCACTTGACGGTTTCTCTAATACCAAGGTACCATTCATAAAGTATGTCACACGTTAAGGGGGGGAGGGAGTTGGCACGAAGTGTGACATTATGTGACAAAGGGTGGGAAGGGTCCTAAGTTTCGTTACGTCACACATTTCAAATAACTTAAATATGAATCATTTATTTAAGATTTTGTCATTTAAATGAAAATAAATAAATTAAAATACTGTGCTGTAATTTAATAATTTCTAGATGTAAAATTGCAAAATATGTGACGTCAGACTAGGGAGGGTGTCGCACAAATGTGACGAACTGTGACAAAGACGGGGGGGTTAAACATTCACGAAATTAGTACGTACTTTATGGATGACCCCTAAGCACTAAATTGTCTGATCAGCGTGTGTTGGTGCAAGGTGTTGTTATAAGGGACACGTACTAAGCATTTGCTACGCAACTGTAAGTTAGTGTGAACTAGGCAGTTGACCCAGTTGAGTACTTATCTTAAAATTTTCGATTTATGATATGACCTGGTGTCACTAGCTTTACTTTACCTTGGAGACGCTTTCGACTAGAGATCTCGATCAGTTTAGCTACCTATTTATAGAAGTTTGCAACGGTCTTTAGATAATTCAATTATTTCTTGTGTGATTTGATTTATTATTTCTTGTGTGTGTATTAGATTAGTTATTTATTTCTATAAATATCATCATAATTCTCTTTGTTTTTATCTTACTTCATGTATTTTTATGTATTTTTATCTTTATTACTTTATTTCTGTAAATAGAGTTTTATAAAAAGCCTAACATTAAATAATGTTACATAAAGGACCTATAGGACTAATAAAATAACCTTCATCTGTTTCATAAAATGTGTGATAAATAACGGCGACGTGCTTGCAACCTGCCACGTATGGAATGTTAACTATTGCAAAATGTGGGCATGTACTTAATAATATGATGTTTGAACTTGCCACTAATTACCCGGTCTGAGAATATGTCTACCGTACTTAGGAATTAAAGTAGTGATACTATTTAATTTTAATAATTTTTAAATAAAAATAAATAGGATCATTACTGTAATCCCCAAGTACAGTAGAGTTCCTCTTAGATCTCAAGGCGCTCATAATTGATGATGTCAAAGGTGGTTAGTCAGAGCCGTTTAAATATTACATTTAACACATGGCCACATTTTGCAGTAGTGTTTATTTGAGAAAATATGTTCATACATTGTTACACGCTTCTCCCCTAGGTCTCGATAAATGTTCACCTAATCCCCTACATTATTTAAAAATATCCTATGCATTTTTCTCATAAGCTAAGAGAGCAGCAAATCGTGTGAGTAATAGTGTTTCATGCCTCGCATGTCATTTATAGTTTTTTTACTTTCAATCTTCAACAGGAGACGCCACGTGTCGTTCCGCCCTATAATTTTAATTATACGCATTGTCACTTTTATCTCTATACACGTAAGGGTGCTTTTAGTAAAGCTAAATGTGTTTTAGTCACGAGAGTGTCAACTAGACGTGAATCCACTTTTTCGCATGATCGCACACATGTTTAGGGTTAAATACATTTACTGCGAGATTGAAATTCAGTAGTAATGTTTACTTTGTGTGTATTTAACAAGGGTCTGTAGATGTCAGAGTTCGACAGTTTGAAATGTTTGCTTGATGGATCAGAGTTCGTTTGAAAAACTATTAATTTACAGTGCTTAAAACGGCGAAGGAAAACATCGTGAGAAAACTAGTTAGTATCTAGCATTTTTTAAGCGACGATGGGCTTGCAACCTTTCATGTATGAAATGTTACTGCAAAATGTGGGTAGACAAAATGTTGTGTTGGACATGCCTCTGACTTTAGCTATCTCCAGGGGGGTCCTTTAGCTATCTCCAAGGGTCAAAGCGCCTGGGTCTGTCTAACGTTATTGGGGATTAGGTAATAGTCGTGATTTTTATTATCTTCTATTATATAAAATTCTCGTGTCACAGTGTTTGTAATTTAACTCCTCGATTTTTATGAAATTTTTTGTGTATATTTGGTAAGTACGAGAATAGGACGTAAACTATTTTTTACACCGCTTTTTGGAAAAACCAAAGTAATAATCGGGAAAAATTGAAAGTGCTTTTTATTGAAATTTGAAAGGACAACGTCTGTCGGGACAGTTATTATTTATATATATTTTAGTAACTTTGTGTTTAGTTAGACAAACTATGAAGATCATTTATTTGCTTGAACACAATGTAGGTTACACAGATGATAATAAATAATATTTTAGATTCAATTATGTTCTACTAAAATTAGCATGCAAATGTTAAAGTAAGATAAAGACAATATTATTTTATAATTAATGTCAAAATAAATAAAAAGTAATAATAGTAACAGGCTCAATAGTAAAATATGGTAATGTCAAAATTTATCTGTCATAAAATCGTTAATATTGTAATAGCATTTGTTGATTAATAATTGTTTGAATTTAGTCCTAAATATATTGTCGTCAAGATCTTTCAATGATTTATGTATTTTGTTGTCGATTTTACGTGTCATATAGACTACACTGTTTTGTAGGAAAGCTGTTTTAGTTTTAGGCATTTGGAGTTTACTGCTATCACGTCTATTTCGCACTACAAAATCAGATTTTCGTGGGAAAAGATGGGGATGGGGATGAGGGTCTAACAAATAATGCCATTTCAAATATATATAACGACGGAAGCGTTAGAATCTTGTGCTCAATGAACAGAGGTCTGCAACTGTCGGTAACGTGCAAGTTAAACATCGATCTAATGCATCTTTTTTGTCTAGTAAATATGAAGTCTTTATTAGTAGAGTTAGCCCAGAAAATTATACCAAACCTTAAGATAGACTCTACTGTTCCATAATAAGCTGTAAGTAGTGTTTCTAAATTAACAATAGAGGATAATTTATAGAGTGCGTAGGTGGAGCTACTTACTCTCTTACTTAGAAGTTCAACATGGGTTTTCCAATTTAATTTGCTGTCAATTTGAATTCTTAGAAATCTTGTTGATTCTACCACGTCTACCTTACTACCATTAAGCTGTAGTTCAATTTGATGATCATTTTTTATTTTTTGACTAAAATGCATTATGTTTGTTTTATTTATATTAATTTTCAGATTATTATTGTCAAGCCATTTTATTATTGAATTTATTGAATTATTAATGTCAGAATTATAAGTATTTATGTCATCACATTTTATTGTTATCGGACTATCGTCAGCAAATAAGGTCATATGGTTAACAATATTGATAATTTCGAATCCGATAATAACTTCAACACAATAACAAACAATCTCGAAACAACAATAGAAATAGCTGAGTTCATAATAATCAGTCTCGCGCTGAGATTTCAATTCCCGGTTTTTTGTTCGCAGAAATAGCAGGGGGTTATTACTGTTATAATCCGAATCAGAGCAACTAAAATATAAAACTTGCTAGAGGAACGTCCGCGACTTTATCTGCGTGTAGTTTTTTAGGGTTCCGTACCCAAAGGGTAAAAACGGAGCCCTATTACTAAGACTTCGCTGTCCATCTGTCCGTCTATCTGTCCGTTTGTCTGTCTGTCGTCTGTCTGTCCGTCTGTCTGTCCGTCTGTCTGTCTGTCTGTCTGTCCGTCTGTCCGTCTGTCCGTCTGTCCGTCTGTCCGTCTGTCCGTCTGTCCGTCTGTCCGTCTGTCCGTCTGTCCGTCTGTCCGTCTGTCTGTCCGTCTGTCTATCAGTCTGTCAGTCTGTCCGTCTGTCTGTCCGTCTGTCTATTACAAGGCTATATCTCATGAACAGTGATAGCTAGACAGTTGAAATTTTCACAGATGATGTATTTCTGTTGTCGCTATAACAACAAATACTAAAAATTTAATAAAATAAATATATAAGTAGGACTCATACAACAAAAATGTTTTTTTGGCGTTTTTTTATAGATAATAGTACGGAATCCTTCGTGTGCGAGTACAACTCGCACTTGGCTGGTTTTTTTATCACACTTTTATAATCTTCATCTGTAATAAACTATGCAAGAAAATCGTGGAAATCGAATTTAACCAACTTTTAATTGTTTGATAATTATCAAATTTGGCAGTTTTGTAGTTCTGATGACAATACAATAATATGATATCAACCTGATGATGCAGACAGGATCAGCTTCTCTTCGACGGTAAGTTTTTCCTTTTAAAAGCACTACCTTAAGCGTGTTTTTCGTTTTTTTAATACAATAAGGTTTTGAACATCGAAATTCCTAACAGATCTATACCCAACACTCATGTTCAAAAAACTAGGATATCTATTTATAAATTTTACGTCTGTCAACAACGCAACATATACTGTGTCTGTGACGTTATCACTATATCATCGATATTGATTGTAATGAAATTTCATTTAGAGATAGTTTAAAGTCTTGGGACTGACATAGGCTATTTTTTGCTAAAATTTTCTTTTTATTTTCAAAAATTTCAATGTTTTACGATAAAGTCATCAAATATCGTTTTTTTGTATCTACGCGGATGAAGTCGCGGGTAAAATCTAAATATATAACGTTGACTTGCATGTAAATTCCAGCAACAAAAACCATTTCATAATTTCGAAGCACGGTTTAGAACACACGAGTTTAATTACCTAACAGTAACACCGATAGCATCTTTCGGAATGACTTCACTACCCATCTACTTGATCGATAGCTCTAGCCCCTACATTATGAATCCAAATGAACGACCGTCGATTCTCATTCGTTTAGTAGCTAAAAACTAGCACTAAATGAGTAAGACTGGGTTTCGTTGAATCAGACAATGAGTCGACAGCACTTCAAGTGAATACGCTTGAATTATTCTGTATTCTTTTGTTTTTATTCTAGCTTTCGTCCTCGGCTTTGTTCATGTTGTACCTATATAACAAGTGCCATAATATTCTATTCCAGGATAATATAATCTATGTACATTTTATTCAAAACTGTTTGGTAGTAATCGAGCCAAAAACATCCAAACATGCTCATAAACTTTCAGATTTATAATATTATAGTAGAATGTCCATCGATGTCGTAATATTTGGTATTGATCATGGTAAGTCCTATAAAGTAGCATTCAAAAGCATTCTTTCTATATTTCTGACATATATTTTTGATTATTTGAAGCATGTTTTTATTAAAATATGTTTTATTATAGCATCGTCAACATAGACAGTTGTAAAATTCTACTTTGGCGCATTATTTTTCATTTTCTGAGATATATTTTCCCTAATTACTTTTTTCAATTCCAATTGGAGCCAGCCACTCACTGGATCAATGTAAATCAGCTCCAGAACCGGACTATTGTTGTGTACAAACCGGTCGCAAGGCTGATAACTTCCTGAGAGAGAAATAAGTCGTAGACGAGACGTACATAGTTTCTATTTCTTATTTTGTTGTTCACATGCCTCGTTCCTTTGGCTCGAGCAGCAGACGTATTGGTTTTTCTTTGGGGATTATTTTTATTAGTACTAGCTTATTGTTCGTTTTAAGCGTTGCGTTTTTGTTGCGGTTTGCTCTTTTACAGATATTGGATTGGTCTTAATGTGTAGTGTTTCGATCGTGTCAATGTCTTTATTTTTTTTTGTTTCTTGTTGTATTGCTTTGGATTTATTATGAACTAGCTGACCCGTGCCCGCTTCGCTGTGCGTAAAACATTTCTAATACCATCACGGACTTTATTGTAGAAAAAAAAAATGTGTTTATTTACGACATCACATTAGAAACCTCTAAAATTATCAGTGTTTCTCTACTATATTATGCATGTATTATACATATAAACCTTCCTCCTGAATCACTCTATCTATTAAAAAAAACCGCATCAAAATCCGTTGTGTAGTTTTAAAGATATAAGCAAACATACATACATATTACATACAGACGCGGGACAATCAAAGTTCAAAGGTTGTAACTCCAATGTTTTAGTAGAGCGATGACATCAAAATATATTTTTCTGACAAATTTGTATTAAATAAGTCTCATGTTGATACATATTTCATAAAACAACGCAGGTTAAATGATACTTAACTAACTTCGGTTCAGCATTTAAGTGAAAAGCTATAATCTAACCCTAAGTCCAAGCGAGACAGGTGAACTGGAAAGCAGGAAATTATCGCAAATAGACAATATTGGCACAAAGGAAATAACACTTAGCTCTGTCTGACGACTGAAAACGAACACTTTGTACCAATAGCAGATAACTGAGAATTTATAGAGGCTGAATCGTTATAATTAACTTAACACCTACTGGGTAGGTAAAATGATAATACTCGTAATATATAAATTATTAAGAACAATTGTGTGGGAAATTATAAATGAAGATTGTAGATATTGTTGATAAAGACTATTACAAAGCTGTGGACAAATTTGTATTCAGATAATATGAAAATAAGGATTTTATTATAGAGAATGATATAAATCGTGAAAATTTGCAATACAAATCGCACTGCAGAGTATAGTGCAGAGCTTTTTGTGTGCGGGTTAAAAGAAACCAGCTTATTAGCATATTCCATAGGATTCTCACCCCCTTTGCGGCAAAGAGGAGAAATATAATAAAACACACTTTCGACGATATAATCGACAACACATTGGTGATTAAAACACACTGTTACACCCGATTTATCAACGAAATGTTGTTTCGTATCATTCTCGATACTAAATCGCTGTGCCTTTGCGGCCACTGGTGTTTTACAATCACATGGTTTTTTTGTTATTTAACATGGTAACACATAGATGCACTTGTGTGGTTTGGTTGTGGGTTGTTTTTGAGTTTTTGTGGGTCTATTTTGTTGTATATTGTATGGGCGTGCAGGTCGCGAGAGACGCGCGGTCACCTCGGGATCGCGGTGTGTACTGACTTCCCTTGCCAACCCAGGGCGAGGGTTCCAGAGTGATCCCGGCCGGTGATGGCCGCCGTTCCGTTTTACGAAAGTATTACAAGTTTTCTAAATTAATGTAACAAAGACATTAGAAATATATCACTGCCGCTCTAATTAAATATCTATAATTATTTGGTCCTTCAAGCCGGAGACATATTTTTTACAAACTAATTTATTAACATTATTTTAGTACCTAATAAGATGGAGCATTATAAAGTTATTTTATTTTCATCTACTAACAATATGTTTTACATTACGATTATTTGTATAATTAGTAAGTTTAAGTTTGTATTTAAAAATTTCCTGACAAATTGGTTTGACTTGTTCATTCCTAAAAGTATTATTAAAGAATTTATTTGAAAAGCAACATCATTATGCGTACAACGGAACGTCACCAGACATTAGTGACATTAGCTCTCTCTCGCTCGCACAGTTACATCGTCGCGGTTGTTCCTACCCCGAATTCACCCTTCTCATTGCAGGATTCTATCGCCCAGCCCAACCAGACCTTTGCATGCCTTAGGATTTGCGGATAGCGGGGGCTATTCTACACTGGTAGTTGTAGGCCTACGATTTTAGGGCTAACAAATTAGAAAGGGGAGAAAAAACGTTCGAACGTCAGGTTTATTGTCATTTTGCTGGGCCATAATTAAGGATTATCGGCCCACTAAAGATATCGACACACCGTAAAATTTTACTGATATTTTTCTTTGAGCGGGGAACGGGCTATCATTAAATATCGTTTTAAGAAAATGTAGGTTAATTTTTACGGGTTTGACTACGTATAAAATCATCATTATTTATAAAACTCTAATATTAATTAAGAAAAATTAAAATTAAATGTCATGTAATTTTTTTACATCACAGATATTTTTTTTATTTAGGTACGATGAGTATGTATGTTATATATTTAGGTTTATAACTAAAAAAATAATCATGTAGCAAAATGTTTCAACCAATCGAAAAGCCAAGAGAACATATTAGTTTTTAGTAAGTTTTATGTTTTATTCTTTACAAAATAGGAAAAAACATACAAATCAGGTAACCAGGTAATAAGATAAAAATAAGTCCCTATAAACGCGTCAAATTGATATTCTTCTTTATTCGTTGGTTAAAAAAGAAATAAGTACTATTAAATAATAATATTTAATTTGTACATTATTAGGAATGACAAAAACGCCATCTTATGCAAGCTCGTGATATTATTTTGATTGGAATAAAATAACAAGTTAGCTAGCGGTACGCAACTTAGTAAGTTCATGTGATTTTCGTTAGATGTCGCCACTAGTTCATGATATGAAAAAACAGTATAATCAGTGTAACGTGTGATTTCACCAAGTAAATAAATAAATAAAATAAATAAAATTGGCGGACTTTACACACAACACCATCTAGCCCCGAACTAAGCAAAGCTTGTACTATGGGAACCAGATAACTGATAGAATACTTATTTACTTTTTTTTTTTGTGAATACATACATCACTACATAGTATAAAGCAAAGTCGCTTTCCGCTTCCCGCGTCTGTATGTATGTATGTATATTTGCTTATATCTTTAAAACTACACAACGGATTTTGATGCGGGTTTTTTTAATAGATAGAGTGATTCAGGAGGAAGGTTTATATGTATAATAACATGCTACCCGTGCGAAGCCGGGGCGGGTCGCTAGTAATATATATAGTAACACCCAGACACAGAACAAACATCTATGTTCATCACACAAATGTTTACTCTGGGTGGGGATTGAACCCACAACCTACAGCGTAGAAGGCAGAGTTTACTACCAACTAAGCTGTGAGGCCTGCAGGCTAACTAAATACTCCAATTTCCGATATTCAATGTAATATTGCCCCTGACTACCCCATATAATTTAAGGACATATTAAGGGCGGAATTTTACATTTTGAGTAGAATAAAACCAATTCTAATTATTTTGTTTACCCTTTTAATATTTTACATGATTATGCCAATTCAACAATGATTATTTATTTATGAATTAACTTATTACAGTAAGATTTTACACACTTACCATAGAAATATTAATATCTATTTTTATATTTGTATACAAAAATATAAAACTCGCTATATTTGACTGGTATAAGTTTTAATATAATCACAAATCCACATAATTAGAATCCACTGTGAGCTATAATATTATCATAAAACCATTGAATGCTTATAAATAATCTCAATAGCACAGTTATTTGTAAAAAAATACAAATATCCACCTACTCAGGATATAAGTAAACATCACTTAGATACTGGTAGCGATTCGTTTGACACCAAAACCTAAATAAAATAATGTTAAATATAAACGCTCTTATTCTGTTAGCGCTAAAGTAAAAATTTGATTGAAATAGTTTTAATTTTTTTTAAAATCTGATTTAAACACGTCAACCTAAATTGGGTGTTAACTTTTTTGATATAATGTAAAATATTGCAAGATATAAAACCAATACATTTTGAACTAAATTAATATCCTGATTTTAGAAATTAGAATGAAATTTTATTTTGTACGCTAATTTGAACCTTAATATAATAAAAACGTTTGTATTTAACTAAATTTTAGTAAGTCAAGCCAATCGCCACCATACATTTTTAATTATACAAAACACAGACGTGTTCCTGACACACTTTTATCGTTTATTCACCTTAAAACTAAGTAAAGCTCAGAATGGACGGAAAGGAGAACATAAACTTTTATCATAGTTATACTATAATTTCTACCGGTTACCTTATAAACTAACGTATCTTGTTATACAGATTTTTATAAGACTACTCCAGAATACTGAAGGCACAAACACACCTACCAATGCCCATAAAAACCTAATTTTGAAAAAGTGCCATGTTATGATGTTGAAAAAAACAGCAGTATTATTGTTTTTTTGGTAATAATAGATCAAGATGTATGGTCTAAACTTCCAGTTTCAGTTTTCAGAAGTAGTCTTAATACACCCTGTAAAAGAATGCATATTTTTAATAAATATACAAAATAATAAAATACCCACGTGATTATTGAATGGTAAACTAAGACTTATTGCATTGCATGTTACTCGTCTAAATGTTACTAGTTTAAATTTTTTTTTTTTATTTAAGTAGAACTTTGATAAAAGTTAAATTCGTAGAAGAAATGGGCAAGATACGTGAGGTAGATTAAAAAAAAAAAGTTAAATTAACAGTACTGAAACGTAAAGATTAATGTTTTTATTTACAATCGCTTAAACTATCTATAGCTAAGCATAGCTCGCAGTGGAGAGTTAGCTTTACAACACTGGCTTTACAATTAAGTAGAGCATGAGACACATTTCTCAGTCTAAAAAAATTGAGAAAGTAGAAAATAGCAAAGTACTTACAAGTAGTTATAATATCGATGGTTTTCTTCTACTTTTCACTATTATTAAGATTATTCGAGTTAACTTTGCGTTGAGCTTTGAACTGGTATCTTATATATTAAGACTACCATTAAAACACACCGAGCAAATTAACTCCATTGACAATTTCTTTGTAAAAATACCCAATTTATACAGCAAATTTATTTTCATAAATCTAGCATCCTCCTTTTTATAATTAACTTTCAACACCAATTTGTCGGTAACTAGCACATTATTAATTAATATCCCAATAGTCTCGACTTTTTTTATTAATTACTATCACCGTGATAGTATCACGAATACAAAAGCCTACAAGTTAGGTTTCTTAGGAAACGGCAATTATGACGTAATTAACGGTAAAGCGTATCTTCACCTGCATTGCATGGCATTTGGGGTCTACTCGCTAACCGAACATTCTTTTAGCGAGTAGACCTCCTGGCCCTGGCAAAAGCTGATAGAGTGACAACCGCACGTTGCAGTTCGATTTACGCAACTGCACTGACCGCACCGTCACGCACTCTCGACTGTCATACTATACGGCTGTCACTTACAAAATCAGTTTCTGAACATGATGCGATATGGCGCTGATGAAGGCAGATAGTTTCCTAGGATATCAGTCTATACACACCTAGCCTATAGACGTTTATAAGGTTGGTCGGATGACAGCGCGTGGTTCATTTAGGTGACGGTTGTCAAATCAGCCAAGCTAGGAAACTATAGAATTGTTGCTTGCAGCCGTCATGAAGTTGCCAGTTTCTTAACAAATGTTTGGTCAATGGCTATTGAACTTTTTCTTTATCTGTCGCATTGTGAACGTGACCATTTGTGAAACCATTCTTCAAGCAGACATTTGCGCCAAGGTACCCGTTTTCCGATATCCCATAACCGTTTGTGAAGAAGCCTTTATCAGTCATAGCGTGCCCGTTTCCGTGGGATTTTTCGGTTATATGGCCGTTTTCCATTTTGACGTGGCCATTTTTAATATGGCCGTTTTCGGATGTGACATGGCCGTTCTCACTCTTGACGTGGCCGTTTTTGATGTGACCGTTGGATGTAGTCACGTCATTGTTGTTGGTCTCCTTCTGTTTGGGCTTCTGACCTTTGTATGCTTGAATGTAGAAGTTTAAGAAAAGGACGATGAAGATGCTTGAATGGAGAATTAGCCCGGCAGCGATGATCCTGGAACAAAGAGTTTATATGTTACTAGCTGTCCTGACATACGTCCATTTAAATAACCCCACAGTTAATAGCACTTTCAGTTTTTCCCGAACTTTACGCTGGATTTGACAAAAAACGGTACGAAATATTATACTTTACGACATATTCTCATACCACTGTGACATCAACTGTGACACGAGAATTTTAAATATTAGAAGATATAAAAACCAAATTGTTTAAATAAATAAAAAAAAAATGATTTGATCTTTATTACTACCAAAGACAAAGTAAAAAAAATAGTAAAAAATTCTGATTTATTTTATAAAGTCACAAGGATCACTTTGAAACGTCTTTGGAGCTAGGTAAAGCTACGCCTGTTCTTTGCGATCAAGCCTAGAATAATCAGGCAACAAACACGGCTTAGCTCATTATACTAACTAACTAATAAATTGGTGTAACTATTTAGGTTATATTTTATTTTATAATATATTTTATTTTATATATTCATTTTATTTTTTTAATAAATATATTATATAAATAAGAATTGATGGAATTAGCTCCAAACCAAGTTTATTCTATGGAAACCAGATAACTGATAGAATACTTAAATACTTTTTTATATATAGGTAAATACTTATAATACATAACACCCAGACACAGGACAAACTTCTATGTTAATGTTTATCCTGGATGGGAATCGAACCCACCACCTGCAGCGCAGAAGGCAGAGCTACTACCAACTGAGCTGTAAGGGCATTTAAGTTTAACGAGCATAATTATTAGCAATGCTAGTTTACCACTTTCATCAACCATCTTAGCTTCTTAATAAATCAATCTAACTGATCTTGATCTTTAAAACTTGTATCTCAAACATACTAACTAACTACTTTGTAGTAAATGTAGGCCGTTGTAGGGTTACTAGTCCAACGTACGGATGGCATGGTATGGCGATATTCATTAATTTAGACTTTTCGATGTAGAAAAACGATATAAAATATACTTCTGACATTTTCTATCGTTTCGATCATTAATAAATAAATTAAAAACAATTAAGATTTCGAAAGTAAGGATATTTGTAATTTACGACGAATAATCTAGTTACGAAAAATTTACTCTGTTCTAATTTTTGTTGCGGGCATTGTTTTTTTTCTATTGTGTAAGAAATTAACCTATTGAAAATTTACAGAACCTATTTAAATGTTTGAAACATAGATATTTATTATTTTTATAATGTTTGTAAGTGACAATTCTTCTCTACTGACAGTGATATGCCTCACTTATAGGCATTGCCACAGAATAACTGATAGTAGGTATTGCGCATGATTCGATGTTGCGCTACTAACGCATATTTGAATGCATTTCGACGAAGCTTTTGCAACTCGCTTTTTGCGGGTGTGTCTTAAAGTGCAATTTGTATCTGATCTTTTACAAAACAGGTTTGAAGGTCGATAATGATTTAAAAATTATGATCTATTATAGATCAATTGCAGAATTCCCATCAGAATCGAAATCAGAATTATTATTTTTTTGACAATAATAATAGGATCACGACTTTAATCCCCAAGTACGGTAGAAATCCTCTCAGATCTACAGGCGCTCATAACCTTGAAGATGTCTAGAAAGGTTAGTTAGAGGCACGTCCAGACATTACGTTTGGCACATACCCACATTTATTTTTGTTTTCTTTCAAAAATGTTGATCTATATTGTATAATTAATTCACTATAGACGAGAAAAAATATTCTCTTTAATTATGTACTTATAAGGGAAATAGAAAGAAAGTAAAACAAGAAAGTAAAAAATGAAAGTCACATTACATTTCTTAACAAGTTACAATTTGAATGAATATGCTACATAATTCATATATTTTATTAAATAACTTATTTACAAACAATTATAGAGGTAGTTACGAACTTTATTTTATTTGAATTTGGCAAGCATTTATCAATTGAAAGATTGAACTTTGCTTCTATGTGGAATTCTTTCTTTGAGCATACCTTTCTACCTGGAGATTCGATTTTGATGGTTTTTTAACACAACATAGTATAAAGCAAAGTCGCTTCCCGCTTACCGCGTCTGTATGTATGTCTGTATATATGCTTATATCTTTAAAACTACACAACGGATTTTGATGCGGTTTTTATAATAAATAGAGTGATTCAGGAGGAAGGTTTATATGTATAATTACATGAGAACCACTGATAATATTAAGATTTCTAATATGAAGTCGTAAATAAACACATTTTTTTGCGCTTACATTGCAAACGCTGGCTGATAGATTAAAATATCTAATGTACTAAATAAGGTCTACAAAAAAGTCCGCGATGGTATATGTTTATCTCTCAGGGATAACCCACAATAATCAATTTCTATCCTTTACTTTTTACCGCGACTTTTTTTTTAAATTTTAAATGCTGTTAATTAGTATACAAAAGACATTCTTTATATTTTGGTATCAGCCTTGCGAAGCCGGGGTGGGTCGCTAGTTTTATTATATAGAGAATAAAAATGGTTTCATTCAAATTTTAATAACGTAGGAATAATTGTTCCTTTATAAAAATAAAAAGAACTTTTATCATCTCTGGACTGTATAAATCATTTTTTCAAATTATAAAATAATATATTTATAGTTTTTTTAATAAATTTTGGAGTATCATAATAAAACACTACGTTAAAGTCGGTTTATTTTTAGTTTTTAAAACGGTAGTGAGCTTAATATTTAACTAATTAATAGTAAAAAAGTAATTATTTCGTAAAAATCTATGATTATCATTATGCCTTTCAATGCAGTTTAGGTACCTATCGATTCTATATTAGTTACTATGAAACTGGTATTCTCTAAAATTTATGACATCCGTAGTCTACTAAGAGAAGAGAATAGATTAGGTACATAGATTATATAATAATTACTATTAAAATTGGTATTCTATAAAATGTATAATATTTATAGCTATGGCTATGAAAATAATAGATTTTTAAAATAAGCCAGCAGTAGGTACAGTATGGCTATGATGTACATCGAAAATGAAGCAACGAATATACCTAAACGAGCCCATTGTAGGAATTTTAATGACGATACAGTTCAGAGGCTCGAGACTTCTTCGTACACAAATGGTGCCTCATCATATAACGTGACTGGTTACAATCAATGCAGTAATCTTCCACTAGGTTTGTAACAAAAATAAGCGTTTTTATTTCTTGAATTCGGCTAACATTATAAAATTGCACTCTAATAGATTTTCTTTGATGTTTGCTTTTTACAAGATTTTATTTAACTTTCAATGTATGTATGTAACTATGTTAAGGTGGAATCTTGCAACTCAATTTTGAAGCAGTTATCCCCAATCGATTGAGTTGAAACTTTGCATACTTATTTTAATACTTCGGTGACAATGCAATAATATGGTGACAGTAAGCTGATCTGATGATGGAATCAGGAGCTGTTCAACAGTCACTCACAACGAAACTCCTTAGTAAATACTTCGATGGAGTAAAAACTTTGCATACTTGTCAAGTTCCGATGACAATATTATATGATTTGACAGAATATTTACGAAATACCTAAGAAACAGTTGAGCCATCTAAAGATCGTTGCAAACAGTTTGTAGGTAGCTCAACTGATCCAGATCATTGCCAGTCGGAAGCGTACCCAAGATACTAGGTTTTACAATAGGCTCGTTTAGGTATATTGGTTGCTTCATCTTCGATGTGCATCATAGCATACTGTACTTACCTATACACGGTTGTTTTACTTGAAATACTATTTACTATAATACCAAGTCTTCGCACGGGTACTAATAAAAATCATAGACAACTTTTTTATACCTTTGGTTACATTATTGCAATAATAATTGTCGTAAGTTACAAATTTTTTTTGAAAATAAATTATGACCGAGTAGCACGCTGATAATGTAGCTTTTGATAAGTTTAATAATTTTTAAAATTGATTCAGCAGTTTTTTTCTTATCCATTACAAACATAAATACAAATTTTACCTCTTTGTAATAGAGATAGATAATAAATTTTCTTTGTTGATAGCACCATTTTACACCATAAAATATGTGTTTTTAATTCATATATAGATAGATAGATAGATAGATAGATAGATAGATAGATTATAACTTTATTGTTCACCATAACAAAAATACACAACAAAAAATGATATAAAAACAGTGTAAACAATGGGCGGTCTTATCGCTAACAGCGATCTCTTCCAGATTCATATATACCTAACGGGAAACCATCTGATTAGTATCAGACCATCACTACATAGTATAAAGCAAAGTCGCTTTCCGCTTCCCGCGTCTGTATGTCTGTATGTATGTTTGCTTATATCTTTAAAACTACACAACGGATTTTGATGCGGGTTTTTTTAATAGATAGAGTGATTCAGGAGGAAGGTTTATATGTATAATAACATGCTACCCGTGCGAAGCCGGGGCGGGTCGCTAGTTTTATTATATACTTACTTTGGATAGCCACAGTCGTAGACTAGAGCGCTGATTGAATGGAACAGCACCATGAAGAACTGGGCCTGAAAATTAAAAAAAAAAAACATTTATATTGTATTTTTTAAATTATCAAGTGTATCAATAAATCCTGATCTGGTGACCATTGGACCGTTTTCGATGATCTTAGATAGCTATACTTGTTCCTGTAATGTTATTGAAATAAATGATAAAATAAATAATAATTATTGGTGGACATTTCATACAGCAACAATCTAGCCATAAACTAGCAAAGCTAGGAACTAAATTACTGATAGAATATCTTATATATTATTTTTTTGTAAATACATCCCTACTTAAAATACTCGAACACGAAACAAACATCTATGTTCATCACTAAGATGTTGGAATCGAAACTACAACCTACAGCGCTAAAGACAAAGTTACTACTAACTTAGCTGTGAAGCCAGTCTTAAATTAGTATACTTAAAATCATCAGTAAACGATTCTCAACACACACTTGTTCATTACTATTAGAGTTCAAAGCTCAAGGTGCTCACACCTACGTTTTTGGAGCTACAAGAGAAAGGACACAGCAAAATCTATAATATTTCGCAATCTGTATGCTTTTCGGCATTTTACGAGTTTATACTCTAATACGAAGTTCCTCGGCCTTCAATGTGAAGGTCGTGATTTCGATACTGGTAGTAGCGGTCGTGTATGGTGTACTAGCTTCCGCCTGCGGTTTCGATAAACAGTACATGTATAAACAGTATCTTATTCGTTATTTCAGGACATATGCTATGTATATTCTAAGTTTCATCCAAAATCGTAAGGTCGTTTGGACGTGATTGAGGTACAAACGTCCAAGCATGCTCACAAACTTTAGGATTTATATATATATGGTTTTTTATTCGAAAAGTATCAAAGACCTCGGCGAGCTAACTAGCGACTAGCGCGTGCGGCGCGCTCGCGGCAATTTCAAACGCGTGAGACGTTTGTGTGTGTTCATGTCAAACTAGCGGCGGCGCGCGCGATTCACTCGCGACGTCAGGTAAGTTCAACCAGTTTGAACTTATCGCTAGAAACGATAGCACGTTTTAACACAAATAAAAGATCGTGGTCCATATTTACGACCTCTGACACTCGCGCGAACGCCTGGCGGTTAATGTGAACACGAGCTCGCAACGTTTCCCGCGCCCGCACCCGCCCCCGCGCCCGCGTGTACCTACGTGAACAAGCACATAGACCTAAGTATGTTTTTGTTGCTTTTACTATTATTATGTATGATCGCGCATATTTTTACCTGGTGATCCTGTTCGGATGAGTTTTATTATATTGTGTAGTTAATAATCCAAAGTTGGTTTCATTTAAATTAATGTAGGTTGTGGGTTCGATCCCCACCCAGAGCAAATATTTGTGTGATGAACATAGATGTTTGCTCTGTGTCTGGGTGTTAGTATGTATCATATGTATGTATTTACAAAAAAAAAGTATGTATAAGTATTCTATCAGTTATCTAGTTCCCATAGTACAAGCTTTGGGGCTAGATGGCGATATGTAAAATGTCCACCAATATTTATTATTATTTATTATTATTATTATTATTTAAATTGTTTAAGGCGCTCCCAGTCGACGATTGTTTTTGTTCGAAACGAAAAAATAAATACTTGTGAACAAGCCACATCTCCTATTTTATAATGTATAGTATATGTGAATAAAGATGTACCCATCTTTAATCACTTCGATAAATAATCCTACCGACCGCTGCAATGACGACAAACACACGTCGGCGCGTGGTCCGCCTTAGCTTTTCGAATAAATTAATGATATAAATTATGTATAATTACTTATCAAAAATCTATCCGAATAGAAATATAGATCTACATATTACCTATCTTTAACAATAAATCACAAGTTGATTTTAATAGTAGGTATATAAAATATTTCGATCATAAATTCTAAAACGTATCATTTTGAAATAATATCTTTATCGTGAAAAGTTTCTGCTATTATGTTTTCAGCTTAATAGAAATCTAGGTAGGAACCTGAAGTAATATACTTATAAAAATAGGAGATGTGGCTTGTTCAGAAGTATTTCTTTTTTAGTTTCGAAAAAGAGCAATCAGCGACTGGGAGCCTCTTAATGAGTTGCTTCCTAAAACTTAAAAGATGAATATTGTCTCTTGACTTTTCGATTGGTCAAAAAATTTTAGTCGTTTTCTTTTCAGTTTAAAAATAATGAAATGAGATCACGACTGTAATTACCTAGTACGTTAGACATCTTTTCAGATCTTCAGGTAATTAGATATTTGTAAATGTCTAAAGGGGTTAGTCAGACACCTCCAAACTTTACATTTGGCACATGACTACATTTTGCAGTCGGCATTCCTGACAGGTTGCAAGCCCATCGCCGCTTTGCAGAATTTATTGATTGATGATTAGTCACTGGGTTCAAAGATTACCTACGACATTGCACAGACCAGTCAGTGCTTGTGTGGAATAGATACGTGTTGCATTAGGAGAAAGGATACGGCGTTCCGCAGGATGTCGAAATCTGAATGCTGCCCCTGCGCAAGTACACTAGTATCAAATACTAGTTATCGCTTGTGATTCTACCCACATTGACAACTTTATTACTTCTTATAGTAAATACTTGTTAACCATTTAGGGTCAAGGACCCGGTTGTGGCGCCTACCCCGGTTTTCGTCATTTTCAATTTGTGCAGTCAATAAATAAGCATAGCAACCAAACTTTTTTTATAATACAATTCTTTGTCTATGGTCCGATATGATTAGTGACAGTTGTGATGCGTTATAACTCTAGACTTGAATGACAAATAAAAATTTCCCGTTTTGTCTATTTAAATATGAATTTATTTGAAAATTTAAATATTGTTAATATGACCATAACCAGCGCTCTCACCCTATTATATACAACATATTTATGTTTCTGTATAATTTAGTTATAAAATATACTCATATGATGTCATATTTATTTTTTAAGGCAATATAAAAATAGTTATTTGTTATACAAGAGTGCAAAGTTGCTTTTTAACCGCGTGTTCAATTTTGATGACCGAGCAAGCGAAGGATTCTAAAATTGAATCACGAAGCGCAGCGAGTGATTCAAAATTAGAATCCTGAGCGTTAGCAAGGGAATCAAAAAAGCACGAGGTGAAAAATCTTTGCACTCGAGTGCAACACGTAACTTTTCATTCCACCTCAGCGAGGAAATTACTAAATGCAAAAAAATAATGTTTACAATCACAAGATAGGTACTTTTATTTCAGTTTGTAAGTATTACAGAATAATCTTAATAATGACGTGAAAAAATGCCGCGTAAAGAACCGCGTACAAAGCAAATTGAAAAAAGAACACCAAGAAGGTTCCGAGTCTAAGTTTTTAACAAATTAAAAAAAAGTTGTATGATATATTCGGCACCATAGAGGTAGCAGTAAATAGGTTTAATGATTTTTTTAATTCACAAATTTAGTGCACACGATGTTCTAAATTCAATTTACTTTATCCTCTAGAGAATAAAAACGGCTTTTGCACTTAGATATTGAAGAGCAAAAATACTCTTTCCGAGATGGTGGGATGAAAATCTTATTTTTTGCTTTTAAGTTTTTTAGTTGGTTGTTTTTAGTATTTAGGTTAGTTTATAAACTTTGCTAGTATAGAGGTTGATGGCGAAATGTCCACTAATATTTATTTATTTTTATCTATTCCAAGTTTCATCTTTAACAGTTCAGTTTTATTATTTTTATTGCATTTTATTTTCTCACTAACTCTTGCATTTATAAGAACCATTATGCCATTTAAAGACAGCTGTGAACATTTCTTTGTCTTATTTTGTACGTAATATAATTATAAGGTATGTTTTTGTGTCGAATATAAATTTGGACTGCTGTTTAGAATCAACTATCGTAATCCTAGTGACTTGCGCAAGAGTTCCCGTCTCTAGGAATTCTAGGCGCGGTACCCAATGTCCTTAAATGTTGTACTGCGTAAATGCTTTTGAAGAACAAGTACTTGCGGAAATATTACGAAACTAGCTTAATTATTTAGAACTAGCCGACCCGCGACAGACTTTGTTCTGTCCAAATTTCAATAATCGCATAGAAAAAAACAATTTTAGGTAACTTTTTTTTTGCTTCTATACCGTCTTCTTTCCATACTCAGGTTGCATGGAAATCGCTTTTTAGCGATAATGTCGCCCATTGTATATATTTAGAAATTATTTGTATGTATTTATTATTATTATATGACGACTGAATGTTTTTAGTCTGTGATGGCAGATTTGTTGCACATCAGCGCCTGGCCTCACAGCTCAGTTGGTAGTAACTCTGCCTTCTGCGCTGTAGGTTGTGGGTTCGATCCCCACCCAGGGCAAATATTTGTGTGATGAACATAGATGTTTGTTCTGTGTCTGGTATTTACAAAAAAAAAAAAGTATATAAGTATTCTATCAGTTATCTGGTTCCCATAGTACAAGCTTTGCTTAGTTTGGGGCTAGATGGCGCTGTGTGTAAAGTCCGCCAATATTTATTAATATTTATTTATTTATTTACGCGCCGCGACTATTATTGACTATATGTTCATCCTTTTTGCTTATTTTTGTATCATTTTTGGGAGGTTTTTCGTATATTAAAGTAGTCTATGTTTTATTCGGGCAGTATATCCACAACTACAGCAAAGTTCGTCTTAATCCGTTACGTCGTTTAGGCCGGATTGAGGCACAAACATACAAACATCCCAACATTACATATCAACATTAGCATTTATAATATTATCAGAATCTACAAGTACTTGCGGAAGTATTACGAAACTGGCTTAATTATTATAACGAAGTGCTGAAGGTGCCTCTTTAATATACGACCTGCAGGCAACGGTCTAGTGAGCATGCTTTAAGTAATTTACAAATTACATTTTTTTTATTTGTCGGTTACGGTTACGGTCATGGATTGGTATACACTTATATACATAAATATCTACCTACTTATATACCTACCTGTATACTTTGAATTTAACATTATTCATCTGTATTTTTGTAAATATTGTTTTGCAGAGTGTGTGCAGTGCTTTATAACTATATCAAATTTGCCCCGGTGCTGAATAATGCTGTATGAATTGATATTGTGTTCCGATAGCGTAAATTATTTGTAAAAAGTTTAATAAATCTAATTAAATTTGTTTAACTATTTACTAATTATAGCCGTGTTGGCCGAGTGGGAGGTACCTCCACTTTCAATCTGAAGGTCGTGAGTTCGAATCACGGAGAGCAACAATGGATTTTTCGGCTCGAAAAAATTATATGCGCATCAAACACACGTGCTCAAAACGAGGAAACCAGTTTGTATTCTTATAAGCAGCGTGGGCTTGCAACCTGTCTATGCTAACTACTGCAAAATGTGGGCATGTGCCAAATATAAAGTTTGGACGTGCCTCTGACTACCCCCACTAGACATCTTCAAGGGATCTAAGCGCCTGGAGATCTGAGGGGATATCTACCGTACTTGGGGATTACAGTCGTGATCCTATTTATTTATATATATATTTTCTGTGTGCTTGTTATGGTATTGATAGGTTAAAGATTATCGAGATGTCTACTAAAGATATTTATAACAAATGTATTTGTAGGTACAGTTAGATCTAATGAATTGAAAAGATAACATACGTTCAACAATTTTACATCGAAGGGTATGACAGCTCAACATTCACCATTACAAATTGCGAAACAAATAGCTAGGTCACTTTTAAAAAGCCACGATTGACTACTTTATGCGTCAAGCATTAAGTGTTCGTGGTGAAGGCGTTGTCATTCTAAACAGGGGTTTAAAAAGGCCACTATGCACGAATATATCTAATACTAGCCGACCCGTGACAGACATTGTCCTGTCAAATTTCAATAATCGAATAGAAAAGACTAAATGTTTTTAGTCTGTGATATCAGATATCACAGCAGCGCCATCTATACGGAAATCATCCCTTTTGCGTTTTTTTATCGGTTTGGGGATGTTTCTCATATTTTAAAGTAGTATATTATTTATTCGGGCATTATATCTAATATACAGCTAATTTCAACTTAATCCGTTTTGTCGTTTAGGCCTGATTGAGGAACAAACATACATACAAACTCACAAACTTTCACATTTATAATATTATTAGGATTAGGATATAAAATGTTCGTGTCGCAGTGTTCGTAACCAAATTCCTTCGAAACGGCTTGACTGATTTTTATGTTTTTTTTTGTGTATATTTATTTGGTAGGTATGAGAATAGGTACTTTTTTATACCCCTAAATCAGAAGGCATCAGCATATATCGGAAATTGATTGAAATTTGACAGGACAACGTCTGTCTGTAATATTTAGCAATAACTGAAATTATTGCGTATAATTAATTAATTGCGTTATGAGTCACATTATTACAACAACGGGAAATTACTCACGTAAATGATAAATTGTCAATGAGGACACCGACAATGTTTCGATTCATCTAGAGAATCTTCTTCAGGGTGAGTGGACCATTAAACCATTAAACTCACGAAAGTTTTAAAAGTGAAAAAGCGTTATGAGTCCTTGATTGAGGATTGACGTGAGGCAGGCGGTCGATTGTAAAACATAAGCCAAATCATCTTCGCAGCATATTTGTCAATATGTAGTGCCGACCCCAGTTTAATTGGGATAAGGAGAAGAATATATGATGATACTAGCCGACCCGTGACTAACCTACAAACCTTGTGCTGATAAAATAAATTACGAATTTTGGTAGAATGGGTATCAATCATTAGTCAAAACTGCGTTGCTATGACGACTAAATGTTTTTAGTCTGTGATGTCAGATTCGTTGCACACCAACGCCATCTATACCAAAATCCTTTTTGCGTTTTTTTATCTTAAAGGGGTTGTTTTTCGGATTATAAGTTCCTCCTTTATTTATTCTGATTTTTTATCTACATACTACAGCAAATTTCACCTTAATCAGGGAACAAACATAGTAGCCTTATCACAAACTTTCGCATTTATATTATTATTAGGATGAGTCCTCAATTGTACACAACTCAAGTAATACTCGTATGATTCATGCAAAGTGACCTTTTTAAACCCTTTATCGTCTATGTTAAGAAACATAAATAAGACACTTTTTTGGGTATCACGTGAGCAAAGCCGTAGTAAGAAGCTAGTAATACATCGAATGTAAAATTTTAACTGCAGTTTGAAGTGAGTCAGCTGTTCTAATCATGCACAGTTTAAGGCGCTCCCAGTCGACGATTGTTTTTGTTCGAAACGAAAAAAGAAATACTTCTGAACAAGCCACATCTCCTATTTTATAATGTATAGTATATGTGAATAAAGATGTACCCATCTGTAATCACTTCGAAACACACGTAGGCGCGTGGTCCGCCTTAGCTTTTCGAATAAATTAATGATATAAATTATGTATAATTACTTATCAAAAATCTATTCTAATAGAAATCTAGATCTACATATTACCTATCTTTAACAATAAATCACAAGTTGATTTTAATAGTAGGTATATAAAATATTTCGATCATAAATTCTAAAACGTATTATTTTGAAATAATATCTTTATAGTGAAAAGTTTCTGCTATTATGTTTTCAGCTTAATAGAAATCTAGGTAGGAACCTGAAGTAATATACTTGTAAAAATAGGAGATGTGGCTTGTTCAGAAGTATTTCTTTTTTCGTTTCGAAAAAGAGCAATCGTCGACTGGGAGCCCCTTAAACAAATAATGATTCTGAGTAGTCATGGTGACTAGTAATCTCTTTGTTGCGATTTGTTATAAAATTTCACTTTCGTATGAAAGTGATTATTCTTTGGAC
Source organism: Hydriomena furcata (assembly GCA_912999785.1). NCBI lineage: Eukaryota > Metazoa > Arthropoda > Insecta > Lepidoptera > Geometridae > Hydriomena > Hydriomena furcata. The sequence continues at coordinate 2,730,907 of OU538825.1, forward strand.
TTTGAACTTAGATACTATCTACACAGCATTCAAATTTGTTTACTATTTTGGGAACTGGACAAAGAATTACCTACAAAACCCCAAATGCATTATGCTGCATTGTTATGAATTGCAGAATTCAAATAAAAAGGAGAAATGCTACTGTTTTAATTTGATGAATTCTATGGCGTGGTAGGCGAATTGCTGGCTTCGTAAGTAGAATTCGATTAAAGATATCTATGGTCTATGAACACAATTCATAGGCATTTAGCGGCCATATTATTATAAAAATTTGGGGAAAACTGAAAGTTCTTTTTTCTGTGGGATTATTGGAATTTGACAGGACAACGTCTGCCGGGTCAGCTAGTATTTATGTAATATTTTCAACTGGTTTTGTTTACATTTATAAATAGAGCGTATTTATTAAAAGACCCTTTATTTGTTTCGGATTAAGGCTACAGTTTTTACCCTTTTGGTACGAAACTCTAAAGAAACAACCGACTTGAGAACTTCCTTCTGTTTTTGAAGTCGGTTAAAATGTATAATTTTAACTGCAGGGTCATTAACTAGCTCTGCGTGTACCAGAGTATAGCTAGTAATTAGTGTTCGTACTCTGACGCAATTATTTGTCATTGAGAAGCCGGAGGACCGTCTCATTGTTAGGTAAGAAATAACTAGACCATGCTAAACTTGCATTCGGTACTAAGTGACTGGCCTCACAGCTCAGTTGGTAGTAGCTCTGCCTTCTGCGCTGTAGGTTGTAGGTTCGATATCCACTCAGGATAAACATTTGTGTGATGAACGTAGATAAAAAAAAAAATAAGTATTCTATTAGTTATCTGGTTCCGTAGTACAAGCTTTGCTTAGTTTAGGACTAGATGGCGTTGTGTCTAAAGTCCATCAATATTTATTTATATTTATATGTTTATTTACCTAGTTTTTAGGATTCTGTACCCAAAGGGTAAAAACGGGACCCTATTACTAAGACTTCGCAGTCCGTCTGTCTGTCTGTCTGTCTGTCCGTCCGTCTGTCTGTCACAGGGCTGTATCTTATGAACCGTAATAGCAACCGTAGCTTTACAGTTGAATTTTTCTAATTTGCTGCTATAAAAACAGAATAAAATAAATATATAAGGGTGGCTCCCATACAACAAACGTGATTTTTTTACCGTAATGGTACGGAACCCTTCGTGCGCGAGTCCGACTCGCACTTGGCCGGTTTTTTACTATACTATTGTTATGATTTTGAATTTTGGTATCTAATTCTAAGTCGCCTAGTCTGTTCAGTGCAGTTTATCCTAAGTTTGTCTGACAGAAATGATTGAACGCCGCCCAATGTATTAAAAAGTGTAAAAAAAATTCAAGATTTTATTTAACTTGCAATGTAGTATGTAACTTTGTTTGTTTTTGGGTGAGGTAATATTGTACTCACCAATTGAAGGGTGGTAAGGTGTTTTTTCCACCACAGGTACTTGTGGTACTTAGGCCCCATTGCCGCGACCATGTAGTACGCGTACATGATGATATGCACCAGGTTGTTGACGATGTTCGAGAAGGTTCCGTGACCACCTGGAATGGAGAACATATATTTAGATATTATTTCAATACAACATTATTTTAGATCTATGTGGTTCTAGTAGTGAGCAGTGTGGTTGTGATGTGTATAGACACGCGCTTTTGTGCGCGTGACTGATACTGAGCACTCACAAACTGCCACAGGCATCTACACACACTATTAACACCAAACCACCTGCGTGAGATAGAACAACTGTATTTATAGTCTTTGGAACCAACGACTCAAGAAATTCTAGTACGGAGTCAGGGCTGTGTATGACTTGTTAAGCATATTTACTTTAGCAAAACACTTACCAGCAATGAACTTGACGAGCAGCCACGCCTCAAAAGGCGTCAAGGAGTGATGGTACAGATGCAACCAGGTAATCTGACTCTTCTTCTTCCTCAGCACGAAGAATATCGTGTCCGCGAACTCTAATAGCTTCGAAAAGTAGTACACCCAGCAGAGAGTCAGCATCTGTAACCACATTATTTGTAAGTAGAAATTCCTCAGAGGTTAGAGAGATGCACGATTTAGATATTTAGTGTTTATTCTCATACTAGCGACCCGCCCCGGCTTCGCACGGGTAGCATGTTATTATACATATAAACCTTTCTCCTGAATCACTCTATCTATAAAAAAAAACCGCATCAAAATCCGTTGTGTAGTTTTAAAGATATAAGCAAACATACATACATATTACATACAGACGCGGGAAGCGGAAAGCGACTTTGCTTTATACTATGTAGTGATGAGCCGTCGTGGCCTAATATGAGGTACCTCAACATTTTAATCCGATTATCGTGAGTTCATATCACCAATGATTTTTCTGTTCAAATTATTTATATGCGCTTCAGCAAGTGCTTAAAAATGGTGAACTAAGACATTGTGAGGACATGGTCCTTCCTGTGGATGACAACGACATTGTCGCCCGACACGAATTCTACGTGTCGGGCTGTCTCGCGGGACGACGCGCGACATCGGAGACAATATCTACGGCTCGCGGCACCTACGTGTCCCTTGACAGTCGTGGTGATGTCGCGCGGGAAATGTTGGGTGATGTCCCCTAGTGCAATTGCGGCTTTATCTTTACTTCTCATTATCGTTACTTGTCAATGTCACAGGAAGGAAGTGTCATCTGCTAACGGCTTATCAGTTCAAGAAATATCCATATGTAGAAATTCTCCGATTTCTGTATTTAGTGACGATAGGGAAACGTTCTTCTTAGGATGTTTGTAAAGATACATTGTGGTTTGCCGAAATCGGCATGTCCTAGAACCGATGAGTCTCAAAGCTGTCTCTGATTTTTGATGTGAAACATCTATAGCGGCGGGTCCGACTGGCTGTTGGCCTGGCGACGCACGTGCCTTGAGCTACACGCGGCTAGGTACGAGAACTATATGAGTTGCTGCCGAAGAAGAGAGACTTGCGATATGCTGTCACGATGTTTCACATCTGCCAGAGGTCCCGCGATGGCTGTCATTTTCGTTACACTGGTTCGTTCATGGCAGTCTCAAAAACGACCAAGAAATGACTATTGACACAACAAACGACATAGTTAAACACCTAAGTATCAAGTAGTTCATGGAATTAAATCGGATGCTTATCACGTGTTTTACTTGGTTTTAGGGTTCCGTACCCAAAGGGTAAAAACGACTAAGACTTCGCTGTCCGTCTGTCTGTCTGTCTGTCCGTCTGTCTGTCACAGGGCTGTATCTCATGAACCGTGATAGCTAGATAGTTGAAATTTTCACAGATTATGTATTAATGTTGCTGCTAGAACAATCACTACATAGTATAAAGCAAAGTCGCTTTCCGCTTCCCGCGTCTGTATGTAATATGTAATATGTATGTATGTATGTTTGCTTATATCTTTAAAACTACACAACGGATTTTGATGCGGTTTTTTTTAATAAATAGAGTGATTCAAGAGGAAGGTTTATATGTATAATACATGCATAATATGGTAGAGAAACACTGATAATTTTAGAGGTTTCTAATGTGATGTCGTAAATAAACACATTTTTTTGCGCTTACATTGCAAATGCTGGCTGAACCCCACGAGATATATCAAAATAATGTACTACAGTATTGTATACCTTAAAAACGTCTACAAAAAAGTCAACGATGGTATTAGAAATGTCTTACGCACAGCGAAGCGGGCACGGGTCAGCTAGTAAATACTAAAAACAGAATAAAATCAATATTTAAGGGGGTCTCCCACACAACAAACGTGATTTTGTTGCCGTTATTTATAATGGTACGGAATCCTTCGTGCGCGAGTCCGACTCGCACTTGGCCGGTTTTTTATGTAATTGCCGACGTTCCGACTATGTTAGAACAATGATTGCATCAAGTATGTTTATATATACATCTATATAGGAACACGAGCGTTATCCCCAATATACATGAAGATGCCTAATGGGGGTAGTCAGAGGCAAGTTTAAGCATTGGATACATTTAGTAAATGCTTACATTTAGCAGTAAGTGGTTAGCATACTGGAGCTATAGCAATAAGGAAAGGATCATCAAACATATCTTAGGCACCAAGCCGTGTTTGTTGCCTGATTCTTTTAGACTTGTCGCGAGGAACAGGCGTAGCTTCACCTAGCTCCTAAGACATTTCAATGTGATCTTTGTAATTTTATTGACTGGCCTCACAGCTCAGTTGGTAGTAACTCTGCCTTCTGCGCTGTAGGTTGTGGGTTCGATCTCCACCTAGTGCAAATATTTGTGTGATGAACATAGATGTTTGTTCTGTGTCTGGGTGTTAATATGTATAAAGAGTATGTATTTACAAAAAAAAAAAAAGTATACAAGTATTCTATAGTTATATTACAAGCTTTGCTTAGTTTGGGGCTAGATGGCGCTGTGTAAAGTCCACCAATATTAAATTAAATTGAAATAAATACCTAATAATTAATAATTTATAAAAAAAATAATCTTTTACTGGAAATATGTTACCAGGCAGCTTGCAAGTTTTGAGCAAGTTTTAGCCGTCGATATAGTGTATTGGCTGTGAATCACTACATAGTATAAAGCAAAGTCGCTTTCCGCTTCCCGCGTCTGTATGTATGTTTGCTTATAAAACTAAAGTTGTAAGAAAACTAAAGCAGGAACCAGTGCATCACATTATGTAATCCTATATTTGAATGCAATAAAAAACATTTTGTATTTGTATTTTGTATTTGTATTATATCTTTAAAACTACACAACGGATTTTGATGCGGTTTTTTTTAATAGATAGAGTGATTCAGGAGGAAGGTTTATATGTATAATAACATGCTACCCGTGCGAAGCCGGGGCGGGTCGCTAGTGAAAAATAACTTGCTGCCTAAGCCTCCAAAGAAAGCTTAAGAAAACAAGCTGGCTCACCTTGCTTTCCAGTTGTACAACAAGTTGCTCTGACGTAAAGTGACCTACAACAGCTACGCACATCAAGATGAAACTTTCACTGTTACGTAAACAAGTTCATTGCGACGGTCAAGTGCGAAAGTATGAACTTATTGATTTAATACTGATTGAGTGGCGACAATTTCTGATTGGTAATTGGGAGTTGACGTTATGAGGGGGCCGATTGCGAAACAATTTATGAGGAGGAATTTCTTGAGGTAGCTGTTTATATTTAATCGACTTGGTTTAAGGCGCTCCCAGTCGACGATTGTTTTTGTTCGAAACGAAAAAAGAAATACTTTTGAACAAGCCACATCTCCTATTTTATAATGTATAGTATATGTGAATAAAGATGTACCCATCTTTAATCACTTCGATAAATAATCCTACCGACCGCTGCAAAGATGACAAACACACGTCGGAGCGTGGTCCGCCTTAGCTTTTCGAATAAATTAATGATATAAATTATGTATAATTACTTATCAAAAATCTATTCTAATAGAAATCTAGATCTACATATAACCTATCTTTAACAATAAATCACAAGTTGATTTTAATAGTAGGTATATAAAATATTAAATCATAAATTCTAAAACGTATTATTTTGAAATAATATCTTTATAGTGAAAAGTTTCTGCTATTATGTTTTCAGCTTAATAGAAATCTAGTTAGGAACCTGAAGTAATATACTTAAAAAAATAAGAGATGTGGCTTGTTCAGAAGTATTTCTTTTTTCGTTTCGAAAAAGAGCAATCGGCGACTGGGAGCCACTTAAGGTTATCGATTTGTCGACATCGAATGTTTATTTCAAATCTCCGGGACATTATTCGTACAAACTGTACGTAACTAAATAAATACATCATCTTTGTGCCCTTACCCCATTTAAATGGGGTCGGCACAACATGTATTTTTCTTCCATTTCTTTCTATCAGCTGTCATCTCATCACTCCTTTCTTCATGTCATCTTTAACACAGTTAATCCATCTTTTCTTTGGCCTACCTCTACTTCTATATCCATCCACCTTCATTATAACATTCATCTCGTTATATGTAACTAAATAAATACAATGACACAAAATCTTCATCAAATAAAGTAGGTATACCAAAATATACAAATAATGAATTAACAAATTAGTCTCAAATATGTTATCTAAAGCTAATTGTAGAGTCAATGTAATAAAATAGTTTATTTTTTTAATTTGTATTCATACATAGCTTAAGTCTGGGAATAACATTTAGGATACTTTTTATCCAAGTACAACGCGAGCGAAGCCGTGGGCGGAAGCTGGTCTATAATATGTATATGTATAATGTATATTATTATAATAGGTATAATTATACACAATTAAATAATTAAAACTATTGTGGTTGTTAGTTTACAATGGAGCTCACAATTAGTTAAAGCTAAATGCCTCTGGGTGCAAAAAGATCCAGTTTCGGTTTCATTTCAAGAAACGCAATTATAATGATTAAATACATTGTTTAATTGAGCTGTTAATGAAAATAATGAGATTGAGCGAACATTCTTGACCTCCTGCAGAACTGTCATTGTGTAAGAGAATTTGTGTGTCGCTTGGTAATAATCAATGTGTTGAAAATATTTGGAACGTCAAGGTCCTATTCAAGAAATATCCTTAATGTTATTGCTTCAAAGCTGATTATACTCCTATTTTATTACATAGTTTTACTCTGAAGTAGTTAGTTCTATTGTTGTCTGTTCGTGCCTTTTAATAGGAATATCGTGCATAGGCACCCTTATAGCTCTGCCATTCATTCATTTTCGCGACTCGTCGGTAAACGTCAAAACGCTGAAAAAATTTTGTATAAAACTAGCTGTCGCGTCCGACATTGTCCTGTCAAATTTCAATAATCCCACAGAAAAAAGCACTGACAGTTTTTCCCGAACTTTACGACCGAATGAACACAAAAAAATTGATTAGGCCGTTTCGGAGGAGTTTGTTAACAAACACGAGAATTTTATATATAAGAAGTAAGGATAAATAGAGGAAAACCTGGTGTTCTGCTTCTAAAAATGTCAAAAATGCTAGAAGATTCTAATGAGAGACTAGAAAGAAAAAATCACAAGCTTCGAATCCTCGTATATTTACAATAGAACTTCACTTAGGTAAGTTTCGTTTATGTAATTAAATGTACATATCAGACTGGCAAACTATGCTGGTAGACAATTAATTTGATATTACATCAAAGTGATCCTGCTATAGGAACTGGACATCCGCACTTACCCCCTCCCCTAGCAGGTTGCAATCGATTAAACTTACATCAGTCATTACGTTTGTACTGCCCGTTGTAAATAACTCAAGGTAATAATATCATTATTTCATACATTCTCACAGCTCAGTTGGTAGTAGCTCTGCCTTCTGCGCTGTAGGTGGGTTCGATCCCCACCAAGGAGAAACATTTATGTTCAGATGTTTGTTCTGTGTCTGGGTGTTATAATGTAACTAGTGTATGGTTTACAAAAAAAAAGTAGGTATAAATATTCTAATAGTTATCTAGTTCCCATAGTACAAACTTTGCTTAGTTTGGTGCTAGCCGGCGCTGTGTGCAGTGTCCACCGATATTTATTTTATTTTGATTTTAATGATTGTATGATCTGCAATTACTTGATTCGAGTTTATATGTTATGGTACTTATAGTTTATGATACCAACGACACAGAGTATCTTAGTGTGGGATCAGAGTTAGTGATTATTTGTTGTTTACTTTAGTTTCCGGCTAAGGTAAACGCGGTAGACATAATTAATTTACCGACATAGCTGAGAAGATAAGCCACTTGAAGTGGCAGTGGGCGAGGCACATCGGGAGCAGCTCGGAGAAATGATAGCATATGGGGTAGAAAAGAAACGCAGCGTAGAACTGCCGTCCACTAGATGAAAATATGACCTGATAAAGGTTGCTTAGAGCCCTTGGGTGCAAGCTGCAAAAGGTCGGTCATTTTGGAAAGTTATGGAGAAAGCCTATGTTCAGCAGTGGATGTCTAATGATACACTGATGATACACATGGGAGTTTTAAAGTCGTCCTTTGAAATAGAGGCCACATTTGCAAGACTTATTTGTACGACTTTTCCGAGACTTATACTCCAATAAACGTTTTCAGGCAATGCCTTCATCTAACATGAATTGATGAGGGTAGGTGTTGAGCGATGTGACACTGACCTCCATCAACAGAAAGGTTGGGAAACAATCACAGAGGCGGCCTTTTACTAAGAGTATTTCTAGGAAAATTGTAAACAATAGACGCAGAAACGTTTTAAATTGATTATTCCATAGTAATTGTGGAGTATGGTCTCCGAACCAGGTAAGCGGTTCGGAGTCCAACTAGCATGATTTAGCACGCTAAGCATAGTTCTTACTTTGGTGGGCGAAGCATTTAAAACCGAGCTCTTTCCGAGCTACTACCAATTGGGTGTAGTTTATCTATGTATTTATATTTATACCTTTGTAAAATTATCATTATTATTGAACGTGCCTCTGACTACCCTCTCTAGACATCTTTAAAGGATCTAAGCGCCTGAAGATCTAAGAGAATGTCTATCGTGATTGAAGATTACAGTCGTGATCCAATGTATTTATTTTTATTTTATTTATTTTATGACTCTCCTGATCCTAATATCTAGTCCTAAATTTAAACGTTAAAAAAAACAGTTGGCTTAGAGCCCGGTGACACGAAGACACCGTGTCATGTCAAGTTCCGGTGCAATGTTCACTCTTGATACAGTAAAGTGGCAGTTTCTATCTAGAAACGACACTGTCACTGCGCTATACATTTTCACGGTACGGCATAAGATGGTGGCATTCGGATGTTAGAACATCAATTTGTCCATGAGTTCTTAGTAGTAGAGTATTATAATCCAAGTTTACTTCACCTCTGGTCAGTTCAAGGGTTTTGGAGCAGTTTGAGAAGCAAAAAAGAGAAAAGTCGGATACCCCAAATCAACTGTCATCGAATATCGGGTTTATGAACGATAATGAGGTTCGGTTTGCTATGCCAATGTTCCCGATTTAGGTAACAAACTAGCTCTTTATGACATTCAGTTCCCAGGGGTTAAAACCGAGGACAACTACTATATTTACAAGCGTATATGTTTTCTATATCTCTTTGGCATTGAAGAATATATAATATATATGCATGTACGTGATAGCTAAAAACGTTATCATCATTGTGTCATTCAATTTGTCTAGACATTTTTTGAAGTGTTAACACATTTCAATGCACATTTACGAACACACAACTCGAGGTTTCCAAAAATCTACTTAAACATCCGCATCGGACCGCGCCTCTTTACAACGCTACAAATAAGTAGGTATAAATGACTTTGAATACAATAAGTGTCATTTCACTTTCCGTACAAACAAACATTCGAAAGTTGCGAAGCCTGTGCCGTTGTGATCTTGACCGCGAGCATAGAGAAGGCTGGTGTGAAGATGAGGCAGTCCACATAACAAGTTTATCTTAATTAACAATTAATGTTGTCATACAGCTTTCATTTAATAAAAACTATTTAAATTGGATGTATATGTTGATTGTTGGAGTGCACGCGGCAGTGATGCGAATGTTGAGACGGATGTGTGGAGTGACGTGGATAGATAAGATAAGGAGTATATCAGAGGAAGTTTGAAAGTGGCGCCTATGTCGAAAAGATGAGGAGCAATAGGTTAGCGTGGTATGGGCAATTGGGCATGTTATGAGGAGGGAAGAAAGTCATTAACGAGAAGGATGTTAGGAATGAATGTGGATGAATGTAGACGTAGATGTATACCAAAAAAAATATGGATGGACTGTGTGAAAGATGACTTGAAAGAAAGGAGTGAGGAGATGACAGCTGATAGAGGGAAATGGCAGAAGTACACATGTTGTGCCAACCCCAATCGAGTGGGAGTCCTTTAGGTAGGACATTTTAATATTGTCTAATAATCAGATATCGACAAATTTTATTATATCTAATTTAATCATAAATTATTTCTGTAAATAAAATTCTCTATGAAATTATAATCAAAGTAGTGTGACGGGCACCATCGGTCACTACCGTGTCATGGAAGAGACAAAAACAAGATACATTTCGTATATCAGTCTTAGGTCATTTTATGGTAATCCTGCTTTAGGTTAACCAACTTATAAAAAAATATTTTAGGGTTAATAACAGATTGTGTGATGAACATAGATGTCTATTCTCTCTGGCTCTTATATATTTATCTTCTTCTCTTATACATACAAATGAATTGCAGTTCGTTAGACAAAAACTCGAAAACGGCTTGACCATTATCAGGTTCAAATAGCCAAGCTTGGATTAGTTGGGAGGTAGATGGCGCTGTGAAATGTCCACCAAAATTTATTAAAAAAAGCTTAGCCAACTTAGAATAGCTCGATTATGCCTACTCTATGACACACACCTTGATCTTATATGTTGCAGTAATCGGTATCTTGATTATAGCTAAGGTACCCACCATGATTGTGTTCTCTTCTCACTTTCTATCGTGGTAAGAATTGATTCATTGCAAATTCGCTTTTATTACGTTGGCGTAGAGTGCAGAGTCATATTATTGTATGGGCACTTACGACGGAAAACGTTATATTAGTACATAAGGTTGTTATGTAAAATATTCGTTAGGCGTTCTCAATGGTTTTTTAAGTTATGTAAGAATAGACAGTTATTAGTGTTTGCGGACTTCACACGCATGGGTAATTTATAGATAAAATGATAATCAGACGTGTCTCTGACTATCCCCTCTAGTCATCTTCAAGGATCTAAGCGCCTAGAGATCTGAGAGGATGTCTACTTCGGGATTACAGTCGTGATCCTATTTATTTGATTATTATTATTATTATGACATCTTACTCAATCATGTCGATGATGAATGAATAGGAAATTACTTTTAAAATATGCTTAGATAATATAGATACTCACTCTTCTTGCTGAGTCACTATTGCTGTAGTCTACTGGCTGGCACGAGAGGCTGTAGTCATCCCACCATCCAGATGCTAGGTGCTGTAGAGAAAAATAATAAAACTTATAATTGTTATCATCATCTTCCTGCCCTTATCCCACTTAAGTGGGGTCGGCACAACATGACTACTCTTCCATTTCCCTTTATCAGCCGTCATCTCATCACTCCTTTTTTACCCATGCCCATGTCATCTTTCACACAGTCCATCCATCTTATCTTTGGCCTACCTCTACGTCTACATCCATTCACATATTTTGAAAATGAAATGAAAAAAAAAAAAAAAAAAAATGAAAAAATGTTTATTTCTACAAGCTTATAAAAAAGGTAAATAATAACAAATAACTGCTCAAATACATACAGTTGCACTTAGACTAATAAACAAGGTGAGAATAATAAGATGTAGGTATGTTTTGTATAAAAGTAGATCTGTCTGGTGATTCCCACACTAGGCAAGGCCGGTGATTCCCACACTAGGCAAGGCCTGTATCGTGGGGATCAGGATATGTTTACCAGGACATTATAAAAACTATTCCTTTTATAACTAACAAATTTATACCTTTATATTTTATACCTTTTATAACTAACAAATTTATTCCTAAAATTCTTCTCGTTACATGATTTTAAAATTAAAATTGTTATGTTACTCTTATTATGACCTCAGATGCCGATCTACAAAAACTTAGCCATCAAAGGCTGCTAAAGTGTGCGTATGCGTATGCTTCGTGATTTTAGGGGCATCTTAGTTTATTCCAATGCATTTCTAACAAACTAGCTGTCCGTCCCTCGACTTCACATGGGTGTGTTGATGAAGATTATATTTAGATAGGTTACATTATTGCAATTTTCGTCGAAATCTCTAATTTGTTTTAAAATAAAATATATCCTATGTTACTCGCTGGTAATGTAGCTTTAGATATGTGAAAACATTTTTAAAATAGTACCAATAGTTTTTACGTTTGTAAAAAACAAACAAACTTATATAAAAAAACAAAAATATAATTTTTCTCTTTATACCTAGTTAATCTTCTAATATATAAAATTTCCATGTCACAATGTTAGTTACCGTACTCCTCCGAAACGGCTTGACCGATTCTCATGAAATTTTGTGAGCATATTGAGTAGGTCTGAGAATCGACCAACATCTATTTTTCATACCCCTAAGTGATAAGGGTGGCGTAAAGAACGGGAAAAACGGAAAGTGCTTTTTTTTGTGGGATTATTCACATTTGACAGGACAACGTCTGTCGGGACAGCTAGTATTATTATAAATTATACTTACAAAATAATTTGAATACAGACGACTAATAGTAAGCAAGAAAGCTGCCTTGACCTCAATAGTTGCCATTTGCAAGAACAATTTCATTGAATCCGCAATCACATTGAGAGCAAAACAATGTTACCTACCTGTATATTTTATCAATATTGATCGCTACTGAAATAAGGTTCAGCATTACAGCAAGTGTTACAAATAAATACGTGATTTCTGACGTCTTGCTGGTTGGTAACTTGCCCGCTATGCTACTATTATCAGTAGTTTAGTTGAAGAAAAAAATACAATGATAGATACATAGGTATTGGCCGAATTTTTAATGCATTTCATTTTAAAAGCTTGTACTCGTATGTAACTATATTTATTAAGGTGGAATCTTGCTACTCAATTTTGAAGCAGTAATCTTCAACCGATTGAGCTGAAATTTAGCATACTTATGTAACTTCGGTGACAATGCAATAATAAGGTGACAGCGGTACATGATAAGAACAAGTGGTATAGTGTGTGAAAGTTTTATAAATATAATTTTAGAAAATGCTTGCAACAGTGTTTTTTTAATGTCGTGTCAACAAAATAAGAACACCGACAAAAAGCAAGCATTGCACTCTCTCACTTGCAAAAACCGTCAATCAAACAATGATTTTGGCCCTTACCACCTTAGCAATAAGAGTCATTGCTGCCGTCATGGGTGTCTGCACACAATTGTCAACGCCTTGACATCATGAGCTGCAGCTTAACGGAACTGATGGTGCGATGGTAACCGATGATCAATGTGTAATTGAGCTGCAATGGGGTCGGTGACCTTGACATATTGTGTTGTCATAAATATTTAATGATTTTACCTACACTGTGTTCTAGAATATGTATGAGTAACTCGCAAGAGGTTCATTCTGCACACAGGCTGTAACTTTCGACTTACAACTTATGGGAAATCGACTTATTTTCATGAACAAAAACTTTCACATATTTTTTTATAGCATGACTTCTTTTTTGTTAAGTAAAAGTAACAAGACATCGTGAGGAAACCAGTTAGTATTCTAGTAAGCGGCGACGGGCTTGCAACCTATCACGTGTGGAATGCTAACTACTGCAAAATGTGGGTATGTGCCATTTGTAATATTTGGACGTACCTCTGACTAGCCCCTGTAGATATATTCAAGATATACCTATGTATGTTGTATTTTGATTTTTTATCTACATCTACAGCAAATTTCTTCATAATACGTTCTGTCGTTTAGGCCAGATTGATTTACAAACATACAAACATTCTTACAAAATTTCGCATTTATAATATTACTAGCCGACCCGTGACAGACGTTGTCCTGTCAAATTGCAATAATCGAATAGAAAAGACTGAATGTTTTTAGTTTGTGATGTCAGATTTGTTGCACACAGCACGCCGTCTATACTAAAATCATCCCTTTTGCGTTTTTTTATAATTTTGTGGATTTTTTCATATTTTAAAGTACCTATGTTTTATTCCAGCTTTATATTTACATCTACAGCAAATTTCAACATAATCCGTTTTGTCGTTTAGGCCCATCGACTACATAGCCCAGAAGACACCGCATGCAAGGCGAACACTGTCATCCAAAACATCAGGCTTATACGGCCGATAAAAAATACCGCGCGTCAAACCTGCAGTAGTACCGACCACTTCCTTGACCCGTGCACATCTCGTCTGTTTATGCTAAAAAACCATTACCACAAGCTCAAGTTACACTGGTTATTTTCCTTGTCGATAGTCAATAGTGTTGTACCACTACTCAATAATTGATGATCGATAAACCTACATAGTAGTAACAACAATCCCGATCCCGATCCCGATCCCGATCCCGATCCCGATCCCGATCCCGATCCCGATCCCGATCCCGATCCCGATCCCGATCCCGATCCCGATCCCGATCCCGATCCCGATCCCGATCCCGATCCCGATCCCGATCCCGATCCCGATCCCGACCCCGACCCCGATCCCGATCCCGACCCCGATCCCGTGTTTAAAACGGTGGAAACCAGTCGCATCGCATCGCATCGCGAGGAAACCAGTAGTTAGTATTGTTATAAGCGGCGATGGGCTTGCAACCTGTCACGTATGGACTGCTAACTACTGCAAAATGTGGGTATGTGCCGAATATAATATTTGGACGTGCCTCTGACTGCTATCGACAACTCATGACAACATTTCCCATCCCTAGTGAATCACGTCATCTTGAACCGGCCAATCAGAATGCATTTTTTCCCACTCCCCCCGTACCTCATACCTCACTGACTTGACAGAGTTGTTTGTTTGAAGAAATGAAGCCATTAGGCGTCTATTAGGCTATGTAGTCGATGTTTAGGCCTGATTGAGGCACAAACATACATACAAACTCATAAACTTTTGCATTTATAATATTACTAGCGACCCGCCCCGGCTTCGCACGGGTAGCATGTTATTATACATATAAACCTTCCTCCTGAATCACTCTATCTATTAAAAAAAAACCGCATCAAAATCCGTTGTGTAGTTTTAAAGATATAAGCAAACATACATACAGACATACAGACGCGGGAAGCGGAAAGCGACTTTGCTTTATACTATGTAGTGATGGACATATTTTTAATTAAATATTTTTATAAAGTTGTCGTAAAAATGTAACAAACAAGTTTTTATTGCTTGCCAAATTGCATGTAATAGAATATTATGTAACTTTTGGCTTAGCTCTACAAACTTTATAGCATATCCATCTTTAAGATTTAATTATCATAACTTTCTCTGGTTCCCTTCATGTTGTCTCAGCACCAGTTTCTGCTTTTGTCATAAATGTACCTCTATAACTTTGAATCATTACAATTCATCAACACAGACGCTAGCGTGATAGATCCCTAACTAGTGCTAAGGGCAAAATTTATGTATTTACGGCAGATTAAAATACACATTAAAGACGCTGCCAGTAGACGATTATTTTTTTTCGAAACGAAAAAAGAAATACTTGTGAACAAGCCACATCTCCTATTTTATAATGTATAGTATAATATGTGAATAAAGATGTACCCATCTTTAATCACTTCCATAAATAATCCTACCGACCGCTGCAATGATGACAAACACACGTCCGCGCGTGGTCCGCCTTAGCTTTTCGAATAAATTAATGATATAAATTATGTATAATTACTTATCAAAAATCTATCCTAATAGAAATCTAGATCTACATATTACCTATCTTTAACAATAAATCACAAGTTGATTTTAATAGTAGGTATATAAAATATTTCGATCATAAATTCTAAAACGTATCATTTTGAAATAATATTTTTATCGTGAAAAGTTTCTGCTATTATGTTTTCAGCTTAATAGAAATCTAGGTAGGAACCTGAAGTAATATACTTATAAAAATAGGAGATGTGGCTTGTTCAGAAGTATTTCTTTTTTCGTTTCGAAAAAGAGCAATCAGCGACTGGCAGCCACTTATCAATAAATGTGTAAACTTGTAACGAACTACCTACGTAATAGCAAGATTAAGTATTGCGCTCTTCACTACATAGTATAAAGCAAAGTCGCTTTCCGCTTCCCGCGTCTGTATGTATGTATGTATGTTTGCTTATATCTTTAAAACTACACAACGGATTTTGATGCGGTTTTTTTTAATAGATAGAGTGATTCAAGAGGAAGGTTTATATGTATTAAACCCGTGCGAAGCCGGGGCGGGTCGCTAGTACACTATAAGAGTAAGCGCTCTTACCCGCTCTTTCGCAAAAGTAGTTAGAACAAGACTAGGTATCACCAATTTGGTCCTAATCTATACTAATATTATAGATGCTAAAGTAACTCTGTCTGTCTGTCTGTGACGTTATCACGGCCAAAACGCTGGGTCAATTGTCATGAAATGTCATATAGAGATAATTTAGTCTTGGTCTTGGGCATAGGTTACTTTTTCAGGAATTTCAATGTTTTACGATAAAGTCGTCAAAAATCGTCTACGCGGACGAAGTAGAAAAACCGGTCAAGTGCGAGTCGGACACGCACACGAAGGGTTCCGTACCATTTTTTATAAAACACGTTATAAAATCACGATCGTTGTATAGGAGCCCCACTAAAATATTTATTTTATTCTGGTTTAGTATTTTTTTGTTGTTATAGCGGCAACAGAAATAGATCATCTGTGAAAATTGTACCTGTCTAGTTATCACGGTTCATGAGATACAGCCTTGTGACAGACAGACGGACAGCGAAGTCTTAGTAATAGGGTCCCGTTTTTACCCTTTGGGTACGGAACCAAAGCTAGTAAAACGTATTACAACAAAACTCTTACCTCATAAAACATATAAGAAGACAACGCTACTTGAAACGCGTTGTACCCGACTAGTGTGTGCTGCAGTTTGAATGGCTTCCGGCTAGCCATCCACAGTGGGCCGGCCACGATCACCACGGCGAGGTACACCAGCACCATGGCCAGAGTGGGGAGAGGCGTGTCGAAGAGAAACCATCCTTGTACTCTTGGATCTGAAATGGTAAAGCATACTTAGCTTGGAAGGTCTCTAGTTGGTTTTTTAATAATACTTACTAATCACTACATAGTATAAAGCAAAATCGCTTCCCGCTTCCTGCGTCTGTATGTATGCTTATATCTTTAAAACTACACAACGGATTTTGATGCGGTTTTTTTTAATAGATAGAGTGATTCAGGAGGAAGGTTTATATGTATTAAACCCGTGCGAAGCCGGGGCGGGTCGCTAGTAATATTATAAATGCGAAAGTTTGTGATAAGGCTGCTATGTTTGTTCCCTAATCTAAAATAAACGACAAAACGGATGAATATGAAATTTGCTGTAGTATGTAGATAAAAAATCTGAATAAATAAAGGGGGGACTTATAATCCGAAAAAGGATGATTTTGGTATAGATGGCGTTGGCGTGCAACAAATCTGACATCACAGACTAAAACACATTTAGTCGTCAAAGCAACGCAGTTTTGACTAATGAATAATACGCATTCTACCAAAATTCAAACATTTGAAGCTGCCTGAAAATGATTTTTCCAATGTGATTATAACAAAAAAAAAATATTATTAAACAACGTTTGTCACGGGTCGGCTAGTACTATATTTATATTGGTGGACATTTCATACATCGCCATCTAGCTCTAAGCTAAAGCTTGTATTATGGGAATCAGATTACTAATGGAATACTTATATATTCGTAAATACTTATAACACCCGAGATAGAACAAACATCTATGTTCATCACAAATGTTTGTCTCGGATAAGAATCGACCCACAATCTACCAATTGAGCTGAGAGGCTAGTCAATGGCACAACTGTCAATAGTATCTACATAGTACAGTAGTATCTGTCTAGTAGTAACATATTTATGTCCACAGAAATGACAATCCGGACAGAAATGACAGAAATGACCATAGATCCTATCTTATAAACGGCACTGGGCTTGCAACACATTGTCACGTATGTGTAGTAAATCAAGTGTAGCGTGTGCTGCTTTTTGAATTTGTGCTGAGGCTCTTTAGTTATTATTATTATTATTATTTTTTATTGTTGACGTACTTGAGTAGTACTTTTAATAATTATTCTTGTTTGAGCCTTCACCTTGTTCGATTGGCATCACACTGGAGCTCTACATAGCTTTAAGAAAAGGATCATTAAAAAAAAGGTAGACCCCAAGCCGTGTTTGTTGCCTGATTCTACTAGGCTTGGTCGCGTGGAATCGGCGTAGCTTCACCTATTTCCTAAGACGTTTCAAAGTGATCCTTGTGATTTTATTGAAATAAATGATTTTTGAATTTGAATTTGAATTTATGGAATGCTAACTGCTGCAAAATGTGGGCATGTGTATGTATGGACCTTTGTCCTCTTTAGACATATTTGAGAATCTGAGCTTGGTGATCTGAGATGTCTAGGTTTACAGTCGCGATTCTCTTTATTTATTTATTTTGTTTAAAGGTTACATTAGAGTTAGTTTTTTAAACATCAGATAAATACATACATAGGTACTTATAAACACAATATGATTTAAATTGATTCTACAATGAATCCATAAAATTACGTTTATGTTAATATTCTTTTTTTTTATGTATATATTTAATTAATAATACTATTTATATTTTTTTACTATGATAATAATTTTAATTATTGATTATTATTTTGCTATGTCCTAACAGGACCCATTTGTTAATACTAATACTACTTATTACCCTATTCATAAGACCTATACCTACTATGTATTGTACATGATGCAAATAAATAAATAAATGTTAGAATAAATTTACATCATATAAAGTTCTCGTGTCTCGTGTGCTTGTTACCAAACTCCTCCGAAACGGCTAGACCGATTTTTATTAAAAAAATTGTGTATCAGTAGGTCTGAGAATAAATCGTTCGGTATTTGTTATTCCTCTAAGGGTGGCATAAAGTTCAGGAAATACTGAAAGTGCTTATTTCTATGGGATTATTGAAATTTGACAGGACGTCAGCAGGGGCAGCTTCTAATATCTAAATCTGCTCTAACATGAATATAGCAGTATCTTGTAGATTTTGTTGATGGAATAAGTTGCAAGAGCCGCTAATTTCAATAGTAATATTTTATATGATCTGCAAATATTGTTTCTTGCGTTTAGCTACTCACATAATATATTGACTATTAGTTATTTAAAGTTGACACATAAATCATGTTCAGTTTAACATGGCAACGCATACGATTGTTACTAACGCATTAATGTACTCGTAAGTTCCCACGACTAATACTATTTGTCACTTAGAAAGTGCCACTTTTTGTCCTCTAATATTACTGAGTTTTAGATGACTTAGTGTATAGAACTACTGAGAGTTAAATGTGGAGACCATAGTCGAGCCTACCTGTTGAACAGTCACTCACATCGGAACTCCTTAGTAAAAACTTCGATTGAGTCAAAACTTAGCATACTTTTTCACTTTCAAAACTTTCGTGAGTTGTACTACACATTATTACAACAACGGGAAATTACTCACGTAAATGATAAATTGTCAATGAGGACACCGACAATGTTTCGATTCATCTAGAGAATCTTCTTCAGGGTGAGTGGACCATAACGCGCGCGCTACCCTGCTCGCATTGCCGTCTCGCACATTGTCGGTGTCCTCATTGACAATTTATCATTTACGTGAGTAATTTCCCGTTGTTGTAATAATGCTTAGCATACTTGTCAGCAATAGGTGATAGCGCGCTGGTGTTCGATGGTTTGAATAATTTTGCAATAGCTGAAAAAATATTTTTCAACAGATAACTTCATTTATGTTTAGTTCGGATTTAGTGCATCGACTACATACATCGACCACATATCCCAATAGACGCCTAATGGCTTCATTTCTTCAAATAAATAATTCAGTCAAATCGTTGAGGTGTGCGGGTCACGGGGGACGGTAAAAAATGCATTTTGATTGGCCGGTTCAACGTCACAACCCGCCGCGGGGCGCGTTATGAGTCGCTTTCAGCGCCTTATATCAGCCGTATAAGCCTAATGTGTTGTTTGAAAGTGTTTGCCTTGCATGAGGAGTCTATAGGCTGTGTGGTCGATGACTACATAGCCCAAATGTAGTCGATGATTTAGTGTCAATGCAGAACACATTTTCAAGTTTGCATTGCATGTAATGTAATATTAAAATTCTTCTTGTGTCTAGTGAATTATGTTGTTTTTGTTGTCAATAATCAAATACTGGTTATGTTTATCTAAGTATATATTATTTTTTATCATTTAACCCATCGAACATATTTTATTAAAATAAATTCAATTGGTTTGTGACGCGTTGATGTCTTTTGTATGAAGGTTTTCAAATTACAGTTTTTTTTAAATTTCGTATTCTAATTCGTTAATTAATTCATTGGTAACTTCAAAGAACGGAACATAACGTTTCACCTTTACCAAACCGAAATTCAATAATATTTTTCGTTAGTTTATAAGAAGAAACCTTAAGGCCCGGCTCACACCCACACACGTATTTCAATGATTTTCAGGTACCGATTTAAAAACCAGGAATCACAATTGTGAGGATATAATGATACAAAATTACTGATAATATATTCATCTTTAATAGTAGATAATAAAAACTGGCCAGTTCTATACAACATTTTCAAAAAAATACGTTTTTACCGTCGCAAGAACCGCTGAAAATGTCGAAAAATGGGGTCTGGTTAGGTACCAATATCTTTAGACCCACAGCATATTTTTATTTGAAAATAATACGAAATTGTAGATTTTATATTTCTCTATACCGCGTGGCATTATCTTGTTTTCAAATAATTTACTTTTTCATTTATGAACAATATAAAATGCAATAAAACTTATCCATACATTTTTTCCATACAAAACTCACATTCACCTCAAGTCGGCACGTCAGTCAGCGCTCAGACGCGCTCGGGGAAGCACGTCCACGTCACATTTTTCTTCGAATTTAGGGGAAGTCTGACATAACCGGATACTGGGGTAAAATAGTGGACATGCAAAACTAATGATAACATTTGTATAATATATTGCCTTGACGAATTTGGTGCAAGCCACACAGATGAAGGTTAGGTACAATGCATGAGTTGTAAGGGCTGGGCTCATGTACACTGTACAGACTATGAAAGAGTTGGATGATTTTTTTGTAGAAGATGCGTTACATCGAGTTACGTTTCGATACAGTATGATAATAGTTTACGGTTTTACCTTTTTGCATACGTCGCGTTGGAGCAAAATCGAAATAAGCAGATGTTTCGTATTTGATTGTTATTTTAATAAAAATATTAAATTTCAGAAAAATGTGAACCTGTTTGTGTCCCTAATTAGTCCTACTAAATAAATATAAATAATGATTTGATACATTTCTGTTTTGAAATGAAAGTTCTAAAAAGGTACCATGACCCTTAGTACGGTTTTAACTCGGCCTCCCCTATATTACCAAGCGTGTTTTTTTATACATGGATGGAAAAAATTGATACTTTATCTGAACAAAATGCGAAAAATTACCTGAATTTTCGATTACGAATATAATTTATATTTATTATCTATCTACATTTAATATTATAAATCTGATTTGTTTGTGCGGATGTTAGGTATGTTTAGATGTTTGTACCTCAATCAGACTTAAACGACTAAACGGATGAAATTGAAATTTGCTGTCGATGTAAATATACCCCTAGCTTATAAATATGCTATTTTTAATTTAAAAACATCCCCAAAACAATAAAAAGACTCCGAGTGCTGGTGTGCAACAAATCTAGCATTAATCAATTTTGACGACTGATGAATGACTGACGAATGATACGATACGCATTGAACCAAAAATGTTGAACCTTCTAAAAAGGTCGGTATTTGTTATTATCAAGGCAAGGTTTATCTGGGGGCACGGGCAGGCACGGGCAGGCACGGGCAGTGCCCCCGCCAAGTTAAGCAAAAAAGCGGCACAGTCGTACCATCCTTTTCTCGAAACAGTTCAGGTCATTTTTTGGACAGACAGACAGACATTGAAATCTCACAACTTTTTACGATAGAAGAACTGAGTTGCGTTGCGAGAATTGGCTTTTTATTTTAATTTTTACAAGTTGTTTTTGATGGCATATACTTAAGTTGTACATGATGCAAATAATTAAATATTAAAAAAATAATAAAGTGTCCTGAAAAATTGTTTAATTCGAAATACTGAAAATGCTCTTTAGTGTTTCGTAGTTTACAAAAAACCCTTATAGTTTTGCCATTTCCGTCCATTCGTCCGCAGCTTAGCTCAGATACTCTTAATACTAGAAAGCTGTAATTTGGCATGAATATACTAGTCACGCCGACAATGTGGTAGAAATAAATATATATTTTCAGATGTTTTTTTTTCTCGCATACTCTCCATGTCTTTGGATAGGTCTTAAAAAGTATTGCGGGTTTGTGATGTCATTTAGTTTAAATACAATGGAAAATATGAATTTGTAAAAAGAGCAGCTGGTCATCTCTTTTTCTGGAAAGAAAATATTATGGAAGATTATTTAGTAAAATTTTACAATAACTGTTTAATTCCAGAACTTGTTGACCCTCGCTACGCGCTGTCTATGGATCTTCGAGATCATAGCTCGCACACAATATTCAAAAGCATACCTACATATTTTATCAGTATTTCACTTTCAAAACTTTCTGTGAGTGGTACTCGAAACGTTGACGGTGCCGTCATCGATTTTAGATGACAATAAGTTTTTTTATTAAAAATATATTTTTTAAATCAAGCTTTTGTAAATTCTTGTGCTCTAGTTCTCGTCAAGATAAAAATAACGAGCCCAAACGCGACGTGGTTATGTTGTGTAGTTGAGGAGTTCCGATGGCTACATCCGACCTCCATCATCAGACCAGGTATATAGATATGCAAAGTTTTGCCTCAATTCGACTATTTAGTGAAGAGTTCCGTTGAACAGCTCCTGACTCCATCATCAGATCAGCTCGCTGTCATCATATTATGTATGCAAAATTTCAGCTCAATCGATTGGGGATAACTGCTTAAAATTAAGTTGCAAGATTACACCTTATCAAACATAGATACATAAATATGTACATAAACTGCAAGTTAAATAAGAGCTTATAAAAAAACGATACTTACCGTTTTGTCATAATGTATTTTATTAGTAGGTATAGTTACCTAACAAATATTTTTTGCACAGTCAAATATTAGTAACTGTGTAGTAGCACTTTACGATTTGTAACCTGTCTTATAATATATATTATTTTTTTCTATATTTATTTTCTTTTTGTCAAGTGCAACCTATAAAATTATTAAGTACATACCTACCTATACAAATATGACATACCTATTGCACCAAATATTTTCAAGTATCAAGACTAGTTATTTAGTCTTGGTAAATGAAGTGTGAAGTAGCTTCAATGTGTGCGTTTGCACTATTCGTAGTGTGCGGCCACAGAATACGGAAAAGTACAAAAAATGCGAGCTGTCATATTTGAAACAGCCGCCTTAACGAAATTTGTGAGTTTTTGAAAAAAATAACAGAATACAAGCGAAATACAAAATATACAATGTAAAATGAATAAAACACACAAGTTATTTTTATTGGTAGACATTTCACTCATCGCAATCTAGCCCCAAACTAAGCAAAGCCTGTTCTATGGGAACCAGGTAACTGACAGAATACTTATGATCACAATATTTAATTACAATTTTTATTCTTATTATTATATTTAATTTTATGAATAATATAATGTTGTAAATTTTATATTGTATGCCTTTATAGGCAAAGTACATTGGTGTCATATTAATAAATTAGAATAAAGAAACTTTGACTTTAACTTAGACTTTACTTAAATACTTTTTTTGTAAATACATAATTATTGTACTTTTTATATTAACACCGACACATAGAACAAACATCTATGTTCATCACACAAAGGTTTATCCTGGATAGGAATCGAACGCACAACCTACAGTGCAGAAGGCAGAGCTACTGTAGCTGTGAGGCCAGTCAAAAATGAGATTCATGAATGAATTTCATTAAGGCGCTCCCAGTAGACGATTGTTTTTGTTCGAAACGAAAAAAGAAATACATCTGAACAAGCCACATCTCCTATTTTATAATGTATAGTATATGTGAATAAAGATGTACCCATCTTTAATCACTTCGATAAATAATCCTACCGACCGCTGCAATGACGACAAACACACGTCGGCGCGTGGTCCGCCTTAGCTTTTCAAATAAATTAATGATATAAATTATGTATAATTACTTATCAAAAATCTATTCTAATAGAAATCTAGATCTACATATTACCTATCTTTTACAATAAATCACAAGTTGATTTTAATAGTAGGTATATAAAATATTTCGATCAAAAATTCTAAAACGTATCATTTTGAAATAATATCTTTATCGTGAAAAGTTTCTGCTATTATGTTTTCAGCTTAATAGAAATTTAGGTAGGAACCTGAAGTAATCACTACATAGTATAAAGCAAAGTCGCTTTCCGCTTCCCGCGTCTGTATGTAATATGTATGTATGTATGTTTGCTTATATCTTTAAAACTACACAACGGATTTTGATGCGGTTTTTTTAAATAGATAGAGTGATTCAGGAGAAAGGTTTATATGTATAATAACATGCTACCCGTGTGAAGCCGGGGCGGGTCGCTAGTATACTTATAAAAATAGGAGATGTGGCTTATTCAGAAGTATTTCTTGTTTCGTTTCGAAAAAGAGCAATCGTCGACTGGGAGCCCCTTAAACAAGGTGATAATAGATGTTGTGGCGATGACAAAACATCTTTCGTGTCAGCTAAATGTCACCAGAGGACCGGATCGTCGAAAAGATTACTGCAAAAGGCAATAAGTTCTGTGTATCCAAAATTGTTTACACGTAACCGAGATTAAACACATTTCTTTAGCAGTTTTGTAATAATGAAAGTGGATTCCGATAAGGAAAGAAAAAAAAACTGGCCAAGTGCGAGTCGGAGTCGCACACGATGGGTTACGTACCATTATCTATAAAAACGGCAAAAAAACACGTTCGTTGTATGGGAGCCCTATTTAAATATTTATTTTATATTTATTTAGTATTTGTTGTTATAGCGACAATAGAAATACATAATCTGTGAAAATTTAAATTATCTAGCTATCACGGTTCATGAGATACAGCCCTGTGACAGACAGACGGACAGACGAACATAGGGTCCCGTTTTTACTCTTTGGGCACGGAACCCTAAAAAAAATTTTGAGGAAGGTTGTGATTTGAGTAAGTGGTTGGTACTCTTTAACTGGCTGTAATGATGAGATTCTTTCCTCTTATGGATTATTCAGTACAAGGAATACTTTGACTGAACACCATCTTTCTGCTCATTGTTTTTCTTCCATTTTCCTCTATCAGCTGATCACTTACTGATTTATTAATTAACTTTCGCTGAAGTCGTTTATTACTTGAATTTGCTGTAGCTTAGCTACAGTAATCTTAGTATCTTACAATATCCTTGGTCGCTGGCATACTTATTTAAAGTTATGTTTGTTAATCACGATAGGGTCGTAAACCCGGTTTTGGGAATTTTTAATTTTGTCTGTTAATAACTAACCATAACAAACAAACTTGTTAATACAATTCTTTGATAACATCAACGGTTGCCAAAACTTAAAAAAAAAACAGATTTATTTAAACGGAATTGAACCAGCACTTCGTGCATCTCACCCAGACAATCACCTATATGCCACGGAGGTTTTCATAATGATCTAGATCACGTGGTTTTGATGTGTTATGTAGATTCATAATTTATTTTAATGTAAAAGTAACCGGATAACCGAGCTTTGCTCTGTATTTCATTGGTCATAAGGGTACTAACCTTTAATAAATTTTTGTCAAGACTATGTTACAATAACCATGGTCGCGGACGTACTTTTTCTATATTTAGTTATGTCTATTTCACGATAGTTTGAAAAAATAACAAAATCATTCGCCCAAAATTGATAATAATAAATCTCTAATTATGTCAAATTATCTTGAAAAAAAAAACGTGATGCCATACGTCCATGGCGCGAGATCAGAGAAAGTGGTATACAATTGTTCCGCAAGTCGGTTGCGATGGTATACTATGCCTATGGCTTTCTATCAGTCAATTCAATCAAAAGTACCTGTGTTGATTCCACAACATTCAGTACATTCTAAAAAACCGGCCAAGTGCGAGTCGGACTCGCGCACAAAGTGTTCCGTACCTATCTATAAAAAACGGCAAAAAAATCACGTTGGGTGCCCCACTTAAATATTTATTTTATTCTGTTTTTAGTATTTGTTGATATAGTGGCAACAGAAATACATAATCTGTGATAATTTTAATTGTCTAGCTATCACGGTTCATGATATACAGCCTTGTAACAGACAGACAGCGAAGTCTTAGTAATAGTCTTAGGTCTCGTTTTTACCCTTCGGGAACGGAACCCTTATTATAGATAGATGTGCTTTGATAGAGAGAAAGATATCTTACATTTTAGACTGGCCGGACAGCTCAGTTGATTGATTCCATAACATTCCGTTCATTTTAAATGATTGTGTATCGAAATTTAATATGGAAAGAAATATATCTTATACTTTCAACTGGTCAGCTCAGTTGGTAGTAACTCTGCCTTTTGCGCTGTACGTTGTGGGTTTGATTTACACCAAGGACAAACATTTGTGTGATGAACATTTGAACATAGATGTATTGTTTGTTCTGTGTCTAGGTGTTTAATGTATTATTAGTATGTATTTACAAAAAAAAGTATTATAGTTATTCTTAGTAAATAAATAAATAATTATTGGTGAACAATGAGAACTAGTTATCTAATAGAATGCTTAGATGCCTACTTTTTTAAAGTATATGCATTATCTAATATCTAATAGAATGCTTAGTTGCCTACTTTTTTAAAATATATACAAATGGTACATAATAACACCCAGACACAGAACAGACATCTAAGTTCATCACACAAATATTTGTCCTGGGTGAAGATCGAACCTACTCACAATCTACAGCGCAGAAGACAGAGTTACTACCAACTGAGCTGTGACGCCAATAGTACAAGCTTTGCTTAATATGGGGCTATTTGGCGCTGTGTAAAATATCCACTAATATATACTTAGAGGGTTGCGTAAATATGTGTTTTAGTAATTGATTTATAACCAACTAGCAGTCCGCCCCGGCTCCGCACGGGAGTAACGTATTATAACGATTTATCGGTATTTTTTTTACCCAGGTTACATTATCGAAGTTTTAATAGGGATCCCTATTTTTTTTTTCAAACAATAAATATGGCACATTATTACAACAACGGGAAATTACTCACGTAAATGATAAATTTATTTGAGTGAAGTTTTGAAAGTGAAATATATGTATATGGCCTAATGTTACTCAGAAATAATGTAGGATTCTAATGGTAAAATAATTTTTCAAATCGTTCCAGTAGTTTGAGAGCCTATTCGATACAAACAAACAAACAAACAATCAAATCTTTCCTCTTTATAATATTAGTATAGATGAAACATTCTTGGACTGCGTGTGACGTAAATATCCCGAGTTCGTTTATTTCATTTGAATAATAAAAAGCCATAAAATAGCATCCGTGAATAAAAACCGGCTAGGTAAAAAGTATCGATGAGTTGTCAACAGAAAATTCAGTTCGAGTATAAATTCGAAATTTTTTGAGGATAATATTAAAACTGTCATAACATTTTAAATAGAAATACGGAAATTACACCAAGATATAGAAATTCGTCGATCTGCGGTTGATCGCGGTCGCGGATGATGCTCATGATGAAGAGCATCTGAATTGTCTCGAAACGCCAGCAATATTTATATTTAAAAAGTTTGTGAGAATGTTTGTATAGATGTTTGTGCCTCAATCTCACTCAAAAGACCAAACAGTTTTGGATGAAACTTTGAATATACATATCCTATGCCCTGAAATAGTATACAGGCTACATATTCAGGTACTAAACGCATTTTTTTCAGGTAACGAGCGAAGCCGCGGGCGGAAGCTAGTATTACAGTAATTCTAGAAAGCCAAGTTACCAATTACAAGTTATTTATCGAATACTTATTTACTCATCTCATGTCTTGTTAATGCAAAAATCATAAGACTATCAATTAATTACTTTTCAAAAAATTAAATAAAACCGACTTCATGTTTGTTAGTCTATATTAACATTTTCCTCGTTTATAAGTGGCATTCTTTCCGCAAAATGAAAATGGGACCAAACGGGAAATACATCCATGTAAATGGGACCAAACGGGAAGTATAACCCAATAATTTAAATAAGCTAAATAAATGACGGAGTTCCGAGATTCACATAAAAAACAAATACATTAAGAACCTACAGTTTTTTTGAAGTCGGTTAAAAATTAAACGAAGAGATCTCCAGAGATACGACTCAATGCTAAACGTTAACCTCAGCATCATGCAATTGCAATAAGGTCTAGGACGCGTCATGGTACTGGTGGTTAGCGTTGTTTACCTTAGGTCCACCAAAGATGAGATGAGATATGCAAAAATACTGGTACTGGACACATATGGAATATAATTAGCTGTGTAAAAAATACGTTTAAAAACTAAAAAGAAAACGCTCGAAAATGTTTTGACCAATCGAAAAGTCAAGGGGCAATATTGTTTTTCTTAAGTTTTACAAAGGAACTATAGTCCTACGTGACAAACATGAAATGGGACCAGCTTGGGACTATTCTACACAAAAAAATCATTAAAATCGGATCAACTGGTAAAAGGTCATATATAAAAAGGCAACATTAAGCCCACCTTTTTGTGAAACAATTCTATATATTTGTGCAATAAAAGTATATTATACATTCATGTCGCATTGTGAACCTTCTGTTTTTATCAGTTAAAAATGTTGCACGCATAAATTTTTTCTTTATTGCTTCAGTATCTCCATATATTAATATTCATATCCTTAAACTCTAGTATCTTTAGCCGATAACTTTTCAACTTCACACCTCACGCTGACATCAGACTTACTTTATTTTCATTGCCAAATTTTGTATAATTTTTTATCTTTAAATAATTTTCTTATTAATAATCTCTTTCATAGTATGTATTTCACATCATTAAATATTGATGTAATTCCTTACCGGCCGAAGGACTAACATAAATTATGGGTAGATTTATAATAGACCGGGCCATGTTCGGGCCAGTCCGGAGCCTTTAGTTAGTAGACGGGCCCGGACGAGACACGGATCAAACACTGTTTCATACAAAATGTATGTAATGTTTCAAATCCGTGCCCCGTATACGGTACGCTCTGGGCACGGCCCGGTCTAATATAAATATAATATAATATAATTAGGGTGATCTTTGCACCATTATTTATCATACGAATTGTTGCTAATCGTGTTTTTAGACATCACGGATTGAAATGGTAAAATTATTTATGACACCATTTTGATAGTTAATGGTTCAACATAATACAAGTAGATACTGTGATGATCGAAGTGGAAAACCCCATTTTGACATAGAAACATCAGGCTATAATATAATGATGAAGGAATAAATTATATTGATATAATATATGGCCACATCATATCAAATTGTTGATCATATTTAAAATTTAACAAAATATGAGGATATAATATAATATATTGATTTTATGATTGTATGTATCAAATTAATACTGTGCGTGCGAATCAAGCCATTATTAAATAGTCACTCATCAAAAATATTTTTTATTAATAAACACTAAAATATCCGCATTTTTTACCGCAAAAAATGCAGATATTTGGACATGTTATATATTTTTTGATACTTTTTGGGTTCCGTACTCAAAGGGTAAAATCGGAACGCTATTATTAAGACTTCGCTGTCCGTCTGTCTGTCCGTCCGTTCATCCGTCTGTCTGTCACAGGGCTGTATCTCATGAACCGTGATAGCTAGACAATTGAAATTTTCACAGATTATGTATTTCGGTTGCTGCTATAACAACAAATACTAAAAACAGAATAAAATAAATATTTAAGGGAGGCTTCCATACAACAAACGTGATTTTTTTGCCGTTTTTATAGATAATGGCACGGAACCCTTCGTGCGTGTGTCCGACTCGCACTTGGTCGGTTTTTTATTTATGACCGCGCATTTCAAATAATGATGCAATTTGCATGTTTTTTATATTGTACAGAGAATAGTGTTCAAAGTTGATCTCATTTAAATTATTTTGTAGGACTAAAAAGTTCCTCTATAAAACTTTAAATCGAATATCGCCTCTTGACTTTACGATTGGTCAAAACATTTTTTTCGGTCTTCTTTTTAGTTTTTCGTGTAATATCTGTGTGATTTTGCTGCCATTTTCATTTTGTTAGATAATATTTAAGTTTTTTTTTTTTCAACTTACGTACGCAGCGTACAATTTAGCGTAATAAGTTTCACTGATCTGTTTTTAATAATCGTAGTCTGAACGAACCCCTTTACAAGAAACTCTACAACCCGCACAACATTTCATCAATTGGTTTGTGGTGGTAACATCTGGTACTAGCAAGATCATTGAGAATATCAATGTAAGATTAATTATCATTGTGAATATCAGGTGAACTTAGCGTATGACCGCAAAAATGGTTTTATGTCTGCATAAGGTCGAAAATTGTTTGTCGCCGCTTCATGTACGTCAAAATCCGTCGACCGTAGTGTCCAATTTGTTAAGGTAGATTTATATTAGACCGGGCCGTATCCGGGGCGTGCCGTGTACACGGCCGGGCACGTATTTGAAACGTTACATACATTTTGTATGAAGCAGTTTATATTAAACAGTGATTCGTGTCCCGTCCAGGCTATTTTGGCTATTTTGTAAAAACATGATTATCATGTTATGATGTTGAATGCAGTAACCTAATGTTAGAGAATACCTAATCTGTACACTTTTCTTAATAACTATGCACAGTTTATGCACCTACGCTTCTGCGTAGATATTGTATTGGAAGCGTAGGTATGGGTGCCTAAACAGCATAAAAAGCGTAGGTATTATGGCATTCAGCGCCATAACATGATAATCATGTTTTTACAAAATAGCCCCACAGGCCCGTCTACCAACTAAAGGCTCCGATACCCGGCCCGGATCTAATATAAATCTTCCCAAGTCAGTAATTCATTCATTCATAGCCGGAAGCGTCTAAGTTGTAATAAATTACGAGTGTAACAATCATATCAAATCATTTGTCTGTCAATTATATTGTTGGTATGCTATAATGCGAAAGTAACTCTGTACGTTTGTTGGTTTGTCTTTTACGCAGCATCATGCAAAATGTATTGATGCTTATGTCACTTTCTGGTCAATTAACTATCTTTAAGCTAATAATTACATTTAAAAACTAAGAAGAAAACCGACGAAAATGTTCCGACCAGTCGAGAGGGACGATATTGGTTTTTTATGTTTTATGAAGGAATTATTGGTCCTACATGAATATAATTTAAATAGGACTAATTTGCGACTATTTATGCAACAAATCGAATCAACAGATACGAAGATATACGCAGTCAAACAATAAAAAAAGAAGCAACAAGAAAAAAAAATACATAATGTCGAATTGATAACCTCCACTATTTCCGTCAGTTAAAAATCATGTCGATTGTTGGTCCGTTGCTACGTGATACAAGAATGAACCAATCAAACACGCCTTCGAACATAGATAGATTTTTTAATAGTTGTCTGTATGACTTTTTTAATTATTTCGATTAGGAACCCATATAGTTTCACTAGTGTGTCTGTGTAATCTGTGTATCCATAGTCAGTGATTATTCGTAAAATTATTATTTTTGAAGTATATATTGTAAGCTTTATAAGCTGAGCTGTCTCCATTAAAATGATCTTTTAGAGACTATCTTTCCCATTCAACTAAAATGCAAAATATGCAGTATTCATTGTCACGAATAGTAACTTTCACAGTTAGTGAACCAAGAACTTACATCTACGAGAAAGCTCTTTGTTGCCTTTACTGGTCGCCAATGCCTTGTCTCGACTTATATAAACATCCTTGCTAGTTTCTTAAATAAATACTTTCTTGGATTGTTTTTGAACCGACGAAAAAAAGAGGTTCAACATTCAACGCACATATTCTTACCTTCATTTCTTACTTGTAAACAAATTGTATTTATGTATAATTAATAATTACTTTAAAAAACGTAAATATCATCTCTTGTTTTTTGGGTCGGTTTTCGTCGGTTTCGGGACAGAAATATATATATTGTATGCCTCAAATTATCTATGCTTTTACCAAATTGACGATGTCTCGTTCTAACAGTAATCTATTAGGAAAGAAAAAAAATATACTAAGATTTCGACTGTAATCTCCAACTACGGTAGACATCCTGTCAAAATACCTGATACCCATTAAGTATGAATAGATGTTGAAGAAATGGGATGTATCATTAGTTGTTTGGCTAGTTTTAGGAGCATGTATGCAAATTATTGCATTCACAGGTTAGTTGCAGTCAGACAAAGACGAGCCAAAACGTGCTTTACAAGTTTGAGTACCAAATTTTTGCTGCGGCACTGCACCCCACGTTTACTCGTAAATAAACTGACGATTCACTCCACATTCTAGTATTTTATCTATTCTAGCAGACACAGAATATTTTGTTTATCTTCTAATAGTGTTATAATAATAAGGGTGGCGTAAAGTTCAGGAAAAACTGAAAGTGCTTTTTTTCTGTGGGATTATTAAACTTTGACAGGACGTCTGTTGGGACAGCTTGTAATAAAAAAATATATTCTCAACATCGATAGGCATCCTTTTAGATACCTAAACATTCGGATCTTTGAATAAGTTAAGTTAAAAAATTGAACTAGTTTATTATAAGGATTTTATTCGTATGAAATCGTCAAAGTTCGTTATTCCCATAGAGGGTTGACGGCCAGGGTTGAGGGTCAGGCAGGCGGGCAGTAGTAAGACCTAAGCCAAATCATTTCGCAACGTGTTGTGCCGAAAAGAGATGAAAAGAAAATCGACAAAATTGGCTCCCAGTGGATCTCAAACTGTGGGGCACAACGTCAAAAGCCTCACAAAAATAATATGTCGTGGAACAGACTTATTAACGTCTTCACTGCTAACCGACAGTATGTAATTACGTTTATCTGATTGTTATTTCAGTCTTAATTTCTCGTCTATACTTTCTTTTAATTATTATATTAATTAATAAGCTTTCGAAGACATTAGCCATCGTCTTAGGTATTTGTTTAATTATTATTTAAGATGTTTGTTGACACACTGCTCTGATACAACAATAATTATAATATTAATAATAAAAAAAAAAATGGAGCCCTGACTCCTAAACTACCTAGGGCTACTTGTATCTCAGAAGTCAGTTCTGAACTAATTATAGTAATAATTATTATGAACTAGTTTTTTTTTAGAAAAACAACCTACAATTCACTTAAATTAAAATCGACTTACTGTTATATATTATGTAATTTTTTTAGTAAGTAATCATTTATTTTAATACATGACAGGTCACAAGTCCATCGCCGCTCATAAGAATACCAATTACGGTTCTTCGCGTTTGTTTTCTTTCACCGTTACGAGCACGTATTAATGCGCACATATTTTTCTCAAAAGAGCGGCTGTCAGAGCGTATGTTAAAAACCGGCCAAGTGCGAGTTGGACTCGCGCACGAAAGGTTCCATACCATTATTTATAAAAACCAATTAAAAAAATCACGTTTGTTGTATGAGAGCCCCACTTAAATATTTATTTTATTCCGTTTTTAGTATTTGTTGTTATAGCGGCAAGAGAAATACATCATCTGTAAAAATTTTAACTGTGTAGCCATCACGGTTCATGAGATACAGCCATATGACAGACGGACAGCGTAGTCTTAGTAATAGGGTCCTGTTTATCACCTTTGGGTACAAAACCCTAAAAATTAACAAATTACATACCTGATACTCTCTCGGCCAGCACCCAATATTTATTAATTATAGTCGTCCAATTACTATCCGAGTAATAATCGTCGATAGCTATTTTCACGAAACCCGACATTTTGAGTTTTTCTATCACAAAGCACTTAGTTCGACACTATCACTTGGCACTAACTTCACTTGTTTGAAGTCCGGTAGCGCGATAACTTCGCTATTATTGTCACCTGAAACAAAGAAAAAGAAAACTAAATAAATAAATATAAAATAACTATGTAAGATAATAAAATGAGTTATGGTGCGGAGAGTCCTCTCAGATCTCCAGGTGCTCAGGTTCTTGATGTCTAAAGCATTTGGCACAAGCCTACATTTTGCAGAAGGAAGCATTCCATACGGTAGCGACCGCACGTTTAAATAAATAGGTGAAATAATTAAAATGTTGAGATCCATAATATTTGGCACAAGACTGAGATATGTGAAAATTAATAAGGAAAATAAATTTGGAGTGCTATTTAAAAATGTTGAAATAAAAAATTGCATAATCAAAAATAAATGAAGTATAATTGTTAGAATCGGCTATGGTATTGTTGTAAAATTGTTTAGTTCACTTAAATAAACAAACGGTAAACAACCTCGACGGCGTAGTGGATAATTGTCCGACTGTGACGCAAGAGTCGCGGGTTCGTTCCTCGCAGTTGGGTCTGGTACTCGCTGATCCCTGTTAGGGGTTTCGTTTTGGCAATTCCTTTCCTACTTTACCCCTACACCATAAAAAAAGATCCCTTCAAGTTTCATGATTCTAAATTTGCCTTGATTGTCGTTCAGGAACGTACAAATTTTATAATGTCTAGATTTTATGATTCTAATCTTTATGAATTTAATTCGTAAAAATATTACTATGTATAATTTAAATAAATATGCTCGCGATTTATTATGACTCCCTTGTAAGGTAGTTAATTAGTTTTTCATAAAATTAGGGCAGCACAAAATTATAAATATAATCTCACACTCATAGTAAAATTTATTTACTTAAATGTTTAAGTTTAGATGTAGAAGGAAATCTCCGGAACTACTGATCAGTCTCTTATAATTCTCACACTGATAGGAACTTATATTATCCCTGAGTACACTATGATATTACATATATTGACAAATATTCAGTTATCTAAGAGCGTAATATCAAATAAAAGAATCTATAAATAATATAAAATTTATATCTATTATTTTTACAACTGAATTTTTGCGTAGAAAAGTAATATTTAAATTAATATATTAAATAAAATTAAAACAAAAACATACCCGTCAATCTCGTGCTTCCTCATTTTCCCACAGAAAAAGCAATAAGATATCACAAATTAATCACAATCGCATTTCATCTGGAGGAAAGCGAAAACCTAACTGAGACGACTGGGCTTCGAAAGTGCGCGCGTTCACAGCTCTCGGCTACAATTGAATAGCCCGCGCTAGCTTCGCCAATCACAACCTGTCGTTCTCCCACGAGACAGCAAGGACGTAAGCAAACATTACTGGTAAACGACTTTAGACTTTAACCTGCGGTTATAAGTACTGCAAAAAACGGGTATGTATTGTGACAGATGAAATGTTTGAACGTGCGTCTGACATAAACATCTTTCAGGATGTGAGAGCCTTTTTTAGGAGTTGGAGTGGAAAGCCCCGCGACTTTGTTTACGTGAAGCTATTTTTAAACACACTTTAACCCTAAAATACCAAACTAAGTTCGAAAAGGAGGATATTTTTGCATACAAATAAATAGAAAAAAATCCCCACTGCAACCCCTTAGGGGATTTTTAGTTTCTAGTACCGGTTGTCGATAGATAAGTCAGTCAAACAGTAACGCAAAAGTTTTATATGTTTAGATTAATTAACACGGAATCAATTCATACGAAGTTTGTGGTTATGTTATTGATGGCGAAGTTTTTGGTAATGATTTTCCATACAATTTTTAGGGGTTCGTTACTTGTGAATAAAAAAGTTTTTTTCTAACAATAATTGTTCCAATATGTACAAAATACGTAAAAAAATAAACTATAACTATAGATTATTACACGGGTCTTAATCACGTAATTAATTACCTTTAATTTAAATAGGACGTACAATTTACCTTTAATCTAAAATCTATAGTTAGGTATACTAATCACGATAGTTTGAAAAAAAAACTAGACTATTATGATCTGTCTTGTGAGTACAATCAATAAATCACTTTATGAATTTGAATTTAAATCAGAAGTTACAGTATATAAAATAAATAAAAATAAATAGGATCTCAACTGTAATCCCCAAGTTCGGTAGACATACTCTCAGATCTCCAGACGCTTGGAGCCTTTGAAGATGTCTAATGGGGGTAGTTAGAGGCACGTTAAAATATTATATTTGGCACATGCCCACATTTTGCAGTAGTTACGTGGCAGGTAGCAAGCCCATCGCCGCTTATAAGAATACTAACTGGTTGCCTCAACTTTTCCTCACCGTTTCGAGCACGTTTGATGCGCATATACATTTTCCGAACAGAAAAATTCATTGATGCACGCCAGGTTCGAACCCAACTTCAGATTTAAAGTCGAGGTACCTCCCACTCGGCCAACACGACTTCATAGTATTTACCATTGCAAATATGCGCGGAAGAGTTATGCCTCGCACTTGGCATCATTAGTTTTTCATTGACTTGTTTACGCAGGGCCTTCCCCATATTATTATTAGATTTAGATTGAACATAATGTAATATCATTATTTTTAAGTAGATACCTCCAGTATCAAAATTTTCCATCGTATTTTTATTTTCGACGCACGTCATTACATAAAAACAAATTAATAATAATTATATTAACTTCTTTCACTGCTTAAATCTTTTGTGTATCGATTGAGAGATGACACCATACCTGTCACGGTGGTTTTTTAGGGTTCCGTAAAGAGGGTAAAAACGGGACCTTATTACTAAGACTTCGCTCTCCGTCTGTATATCACAAGGCTGTATCTCATGAATAGCTAGACAGTTGAAATATTCACAGATGGTGTATTTCCGTTACCACTATAACAACTAATTCTAAAACCAGAATAAAATAAATATTTAAGTGGAGCTCCCACACAACAAACGTGATTTTTTGCCGTTTTTATAGATAATGGTACGGAAACCTTCGTACGTTTTTTTATTATTAACAAGCTGATCCAGAGAACTTTATATCTCTTTAGAATAAGAGTTATGTGTTGGAACAAACCCAACTTTGTTTCTTATAGTAAACCAGAAGATATAGGTAATACTAGCCGATCCGTGACAGACTTTGTCCTGTCAGAATGACAGATTTTTGCACACCAACGCCATCTATACCAAAATCAACCCTTTTGTATTTTTTTATCATTTTGGGAATGTTTTTAAACCACCCTATGTTTTATTCGGGCATTATATCTACATCTACAGCAAATTTCAACAACCCGTTTTGTTGTCACATTGAACAATGAGAGCAACAGTTTGGGAGTTTTACGCACCGAGCAATCAACAAATACCTATCTAGTTGCGCAAAGTGCACTTGGAAAAGCGTTCGGTGCACACGAGATTGTTATTCCGCAACGTATCCTCGGACCTTTGTACGGCCTTGCAGGTGCTACAGTAACGAGAGCGGTTCGAGCAGCCCGAGTTTGATGTATTGCGCATTAATTGCTTTGCACTGCTGGTGTAGCGTTTAGTGAACCACGCATTCCATTATTCTAAGGCTGATCGTGCAAATATGTGTGGCATTTTTTTTTAATTCATGAGCTACTTCTACGACTTGTCTTGTTGAATGAAAATATTAACATAAAATAATAAAACAAGAAATTAAAAGCCTATGCCAACAATAATATGTGATTAAACTGACTTCTCAAGCGAAGTTCGATCAATATTATATGACCTAAAAGAGTCCCAAACTTTATATTTACCAAGTTTTTACCAAATCAGTTTAGCAGTTACAGCGTAATTAAACCACAATTACTCAAACTCACACATTATTAGTAATATTTTTAGTGCCACTTTTTGAATAATAAAAATGAGTTATATTATCATAATGAAAGAATTCGTTGGATAAATATTTCATTGGAAATTTGTATAGTGCGTTATTTCAAGACGCATCTATACATTCTTACAACGTGTGCTCACTCAATTCTCCAAAGCTCACATAGAGGGCGCTACTAGTCACTTTCACAATTTTGATGAACTTGGGCTACTTTTTTCACAGTCAAAGTCGTTGTGTCAGTTGTTACATACTTTTGAAAGTATATTATACATGCAATCGTTTATTGCATGAAATTAAGGGAAAATAATAATTCATTTATGTTGGTCTCTATCAAGTTGAAGGTTTCACCTTCACAGTATTTAAAACGATTACAATAACTCACACGAGTAACGCGTACCTAGGTTTAGATATTCATAAAGATGAGCATGGTTTGAGCATGTAGAGAGAATGAATGAAAGAAGAAAGATTGACTAAACAGGTATATGTAAATATAAGGCGAGTGTGAATGGGAACAAGTTGGGTATGGTAGAAGAAGAATAGACTAGAATAAATGCAGTAGAAATTTAAAAACGTTGTGGAGTGAAAGAATACGTAGTGATGAGGATTGGGAAAGGGATGCTTAGATGATTTCGGCATGTAGAGAGAATGAAAGACGGCCTCACAGCTCAGTTGGTAGTAACTCTGCCTTCAACGCTGTAGGTTGTGGGTTCGATCCCCACCCAGAGCAAATATTTGTGTGATGAACATAGATCTTTGTTCTGTGTCTGGGTGTGTAGTATGTATCATAAGTATGTATTTACAAAAAAAAAAAAAAAAAAAAAAACATATATAAGTATTCTATCAGTTATCTAGTTCCCATAGTACACAAGCTTTGCTTAGTTTGGGGCTTGATGGCGATGTGTAAAATGTCCACCAGTATTTATTTATTTTATATAAAGAGAAAGATTGAGAAAACAGGTATATAAGGCGAATGTGAATGGGAACGTTGAACGAGGAAAACCTCTATGTATATTCCTGTATCAAATTGGTGACATTATTTTTCAAACTATCGTGATTAGTAGACATAACTATAGATTTTGACACGGGTCTTTATCACGTAATTACCTTTAATTTACTTTCCCGACGTTTCGGCTATGTTACAATAACCATGGTCGCGGGCAGACTGTCTGCCCGCGACCATGGTTATTGTAACATAGCCGAAACGTCGGGAAAGTAAATTAAAGGTAATTACGTGATAAAGACCCGTGTCAAAATCTATAGTTACAAATTGGTGACGTTTTGAACAAATGGACAGGTCAAAAGTACGTAAGTGAATAAAGCAAAAGATGTATGTCAGGATCATAGCAAGTGGATTTTATGTATGTTTGTATGTATGTAAGGATGAGCTTTTTCGGAGGGCTACTTAAACTAAAATCTAAACAATTTAGTTTTTTTTTAAGTATTTTGATAAAATGTGTGAACGTCAGTGAGCATAAACTATTTTAATTCCATATTTTTTCAGTAAAAAATCCTTTTGTACTAATCTAATCATACTCAATGAATCAGCTATTTTAAAGCATCCTGATGTCAAACTTTTTGCTAGTTTGATAATTCTCGTACCAAAAACTTTGGTAACTGATGATATTTAAAACTTCGATAACTCTGAACAAATCTTATATATAAAATTCTCGTGTATATTTGTAACCAAACTCCTCCGTATCTTATCCAATTTTTATGTTTTTTTTGTGTATAATTCGGTCGGTATGAAGAATAGGTTGTAAAGTATATATCGTACCGTTTTTAGGAAAATCCAGCGTATGGTTCGGGAAAAACTGAAAGTGCATTTTTCTATGGAACTATTGAAATTTGTCAGGACAATGTCTTTCGGGACATCTGGTTTATATATAAAACTCTTGCGTTACTGACAGACTGATCCATGAACGCGCAGCTTTTTCATTCTTCGAGTCAATGTACTCATTAATTTTCATCAGATATGTTGCTTCCAGTAAGTTGCCACTTCCAAGGCCCTATCCGATGCCTCAAGTAAGTCCTCTCGGGTGCAGGTGGTCGGGCACCGAGGACAGGATAACAAGTGGAGCATATCCTAAAAAAACTGGCTCTAGAAACTTGACATTTTGAGATTGTATTTCTTTTAGTAGTGGTGCACTTAAAATAGAATTTCCGAAGTTTAACCTTGAAAGGGGTTCAGCGAGGGTTAACGTCTGTTGGAAAATAACTTCACGTGAACGAAGTCGCGAGGGTTTTGTCTGTGACGTTATTATCATCAAACCGCTTTGCCGATTGTGATGAAATTTTACATACCTACATAGAGACAGTTTAAAGTCATGAGACGAACACAGGCTACTTTTTTAGATTTTTAGGTATTTCAATGTTTAACGATAAAAGTTGAATCGAATCGATACCTACCCGAACAAAGTTGACATATAACATTATTGTTATATGTCAACTTTTTGCAATGTTGTTAAATTTGCTATTTCTTGTATTTTGTTAATATTCTGTAATATTTTATGTAGGTTATATATATTTCTTTAAACAAAAGTATAATTCTATATAAACTAAAACATGCAACCTTAAACTACCTCTTCAAATTTTTACTATCTACACGTCTCATTCATGTCATTGCCACTTAAATAAAACAAATATTACTACATCCAACGTGCATCTTGTGCTCACAGCGTTTTTAAGATTTTTTTAGAAAAACCCGTAGCTTTAACATTGACCTACTCATCGAACATGTTGACCATTTCCTAAGAATTGGGAAAGGTGACCTTTGATCGTGAATATTTATTGTTTGATCTCGTCCTATACGTTATTATACAATAGCAATTTAAATTGCAACATACTATTAGAAAGATCATTAAATTTAGTCTTTAAAGTCCTAGTGTGAGGAACAGAGTCAACTAATGGTAATGCTTTCAATTTGGAATATTTAGGACAATTTTTATGTTATGATAAGATTATTATACCAAGACTGTTCTTTTCTTTTTTTTTAATAAAAGTTATTATATTAAATTATTATTTATAATAACGACAGATATCTTCTTGTACGGAATACATCCTCTCAAATCTCCAGGGGTCACTTGAAGATGTCTATAGAAGCTAGTGAGAGGCACGTCCAAACATGACGTTTGGCACAATAGGTACCTACATTTTGAAATAGTTAGTATTCCATACTTTACAGGTTGAAAGCCCGATCATTAAATATATAAAAATGTAATAGGATCTCTATAATCATCCTTATGCACGGAAGACATCCTCTGAGCACTCCAGGTGCTCAGATCTTTGAAGATGTCTAAAGAGACTAGTCAGAGGCACATCTAAACATTACATTTGGCACAAAACCCACATTTTGCAGTAGTTAGCATTCCATAAGTGACTGGTTGCAAGCCCATTTTATAAGAACGATCATCACTACATAGTATAAAGCAAAGTCGCTTTCCGCTTCCCGCGTCTGTATGTAATAGGTATGTATGTATGTATGTATGTTTGCTTATATCTTTAAAACTACACAACGGATTTTGATGCGGTTTTTTTTAATGAATAGAATGATTCAAGAGAAAGGTTTATATGTATAATACATGCATAATATAGTAGAGAAACACTGATAATTTTAGAGGTTTCTAATGTGATGTCGTAAATAAACACATTTTTTTGCGCTTACATTGCAAATGCTGGCTGAACCCCACGAGATATATCAAAATAATGTACTACAGTATTGTACACCTTAAAAACGTCTACAAAAAAGTCAACGATGGTATTAGAAATGTCTTACGCACAGCGAAGCGGGCACGGGTCAGCTAGTCACTACATAGTATAAAGCAAAGTCGCTTTCCGCTTCCCGCGTCTGTATGTAATATGTATGTATGTATGTTTGCTTATATCTTTAAAACTACACAACGGATTTTGATGCGGTTTTTTTTAATAGATAGAGTGATTCAGGAGGAAGGTTTATATGTATAATAACATGCTACCCGTGCGAAGCCGGGGCGGGTCGCTAGTTAAGTATATAAATTAAAAAAAAATTGGATCTCTATTAAATCTTTACTGTAATCCTCACATACGGAAGATAGCCTCTCAGATCTCCAGGAACTCAGACTTTTGAATATATTATAGAATGTAGTCAGAGGCACATTCAAAACTTTTTTGTTTAAGATGATGTACTTTTCATTTGATTCCATCTATAAGGGCGTAAACTAGGGGGTGTAATTCTGTATTGAACTTATAACGCATTTTAAATGTAATTATTTATTAAAACTCGCTTCTACCGGTTATAACTACGAAGCGCATAGACGCATTAGGTAATCAATAACTAAACCATTTATCATTTCAAGTTTGGTTTACATATAAAGTTCTTTTCAATACGTGTTTCTGGTTTATCTGGTGACCACATGTCCTTGAACATTCAGTTCTTTAATTATGAGTAGGTGTCCGTTTCGAAACAATATTTACCGTCATAGTTTGAAGTCACAGATGGTGTGTCATGCAAGTATATCATCTAAAACTTGTTTTAAAATGTTATACGTCCGCTGAATATAGGTTAGTCTAAACACGCAGCAGCGTGTCCAGCCAAGTTCAAAAAAAAGCACCGTGTTTTAAACGAACCGTTTCGAGCTTATTTAGACCCCTTCATAACTTGAAACCTATGAGGAGCTATTTAACATACATAAATGCAATTTGGTAATATTTTTTTAAACCCTATGTTCCATCTATGATCATTTATGTTTCAAATTATATCTAGATCGGTTTTACTACTTTATCTTCTATCTATCTAAATTGTACTTATAATTTAGTGATTATTTTGTGATAAAGACCTCAACAATTTGTTCATTATATATTTTTTAGGGTTCCGTACCCAAAGGGTAAAAACGGGACCCTATTACTAAGACTTCGCTGTCCGTCTGTCCGTCTGTCTGTCTGTCACAGGGCTGTATCTCATGAACCATGATAGCTAGACAGTTGAAATTTTTACAGATTATGTATTTCTGTTGCTGCTCTAACAACAAATACTAAAAACAGAATAAAATAAATATTCAAGGGGGGCTCCCATACAACAAACGTGTTATTTTTGCCGTTTTTATAGATAATGGTACGGAACCCTTCGTGCGCGAGTCCGACTCGCACTTGGCAGGTTTTTTTAAGGATTTGAACCTATGAATCCTTAGAAACTAGATAGATAGAAAATTATTTTTTGCACATCACAAACTGAACAAAGAAAAACAAAACCAAACAAAAATATGCTGAATAATCGGACCAGGCAACCTTTGGATAAAGTAAAGTAAAAATAAATTACATGGGGCATTGAAAATATTAAAACTGATGAATGAAAGGCTACTAAGACCTCCACTAAACTACACTAGGGAGAGCGGGGCTGAAAGTGCCGGGGGTAAATTGTTCCGACGCGAATATCTCGAAAATAGAAATATATAGATATACCATTTTATTACAGTCCGGCACACGCGGCTGCCATTTTAGTTGCGTCAGCGACGTGGACCGAGTGGCAGTGCATAGGGCCAAGTAAGTAAATATTTTCATTTAGATACTTTTTGGCAAGTTAGCCTTTTTCGTGCTTTTAATATGGGAGTTTTACTAAAATGTTTTATTTTTATCCTAGTTTGTTATGCAGTGTAATTTTAATGCTTTAAACAGAGTGATTTTTAAATATGAGACAAAATATCACACTCTAATAAACGGGGTAAAATGTGCCGTTCCTGTGGGGCTGCTTGTGCCACGGCACAATTAACCCCAAAGCAACCTTTATCGTTCCAGTATTATTTGAGTTTTGGTTTTTATACTAGCACTTATGAAAGGAAGAAATACTTTTACAC
The DNA here is from genome assembly GCA_912999785.1 of Hydriomena furcata. NCBI lineage: Eukaryota > Metazoa > Arthropoda > Insecta > Lepidoptera > Geometridae > Hydriomena > Hydriomena furcata. Next base: position 2,774,252 of record OU538825.1, read on the forward strand.
ATGATATTTCATACTGCATTGATTGTCTTTTACAGAATGAGGAAATACAAGAGAAAAACTCAAAAGGAAACTACATCTCAGGATCTTTTACAAAGGGCTGGCTATGCAGACATCAAAGGCTTAAATTAAAAACTGTTGCACGTGAATTAGAAATTTGTCACACAACACTACAATGCTATGTCAAAAAAAAGTATATTTACTTCTGTCGTAAAATAATTATAAAAGAAGAAATAAAGTGAAACTACAGAGGTAAAGGGTAAGAAGTGAAGGTTAAAGAAAAAGGGAAAGGAAAAGGCAAAGAAGGAGCAAGGGGAAAGGTAAACAAATAAAAAAACATGCTAAGAACCTCGCTAAAAGAAAAGTTTTGCAAGATGACAGTTCTAATGACGAAGATGAAGAGCAGGAATGGCTAATAAAAAGAAGAAGGAAAGTGAAACTAAAAAGAAGGTTAAATGAAAAGGGAAGGCAAAAGGCAAGGGAAAAAGCAACTATTGATTAAAAATATTCTTAAGAGTTTGAAATAATTACAAAAGTAACGGCAATTTCTTTTTAATTATTATAATACTTAGTATTATAAATAACTAAAGTTTAAAAACTGTTGATTTGTAATAAAAAGTATGACGAATAAAGAACAATGCCCAAAAATGTATGGACACCGTCCCCACCCTTGTAGCACTTTAAAACCTATGTTAACCGAAGGGCCATGGTCATTTTATCATTTTATTGTATGACAGCGAAACAGAAATGTGCATCCGAAAAAAGTTATATCGACATGAAGAAACCGGAATCAGTCACAATAATAATTATGTTTCCGATCACGATGCTTTTCTTTTTACTGTGGGATGGTTTCGTTCGGAGTTTTCAAACAACTCTTTAGAATTAAATGCTGACTCCCGCTCGGGAACAACTCACGGAGCAGAAAAAAGTTCATAAATAATTCTGCTGAATATTGGTTTTGTAAGGTTACCATTGACGTTTTTTTTAGGAGATTTCAAATAAAATACCTTATTAATTACAAATAAAACCTTTATTCGGTATTTTGAGTATCTATTACAATATTGTCCCAGGCACTGGCTGGCCCAACGAAATTCTCTAAACGCCTTCCAATCCCAAAGTACCAAACGATGCTGACGACATGCGCGCAGGCACCAACTGTCCTCATACCCGTCAAACATGAGCAGTAATATGCCTGAATAGCGTTTATTCCCTGTGCGTTATTCAGTATTAAATACGTATAATAGGTCGCATTAGACCTATGTCTTGATAAAATTCGACCCCTTAGAAGAGTGCAATCTTCCGTGTCTATACCGTATTGATTCATAATTGGGCTTGGAGTTGCACAAACCTCTATGTTATAGACGCCGCCACGTAAATGTTCGCTGACATAGGAAGCTGCCAGTTTTAGATGATATGTCCCCAAGCTAAACAAAATAATATCTTCGTTTGACAATTCAGGGAACGGCATATTTATGGACTCGTCAGTCAATGTCCTGAACGCAACCCGCTGCCTGTTAACATTTTCTGCAACAACGTAGTTGCCCAAGTCATTGTTGATCTGCGTCGTGTGGCGCTGCGCGTGCGGCTCTTATTATAACCATTCTATACTGCTCTCAAAAACTTACCAAAATGTAATTATATTGTAGTAGGTATGGTTACATCATGTCGAAAAAGTATAATAAACGGCACAATAAATTGTTACTGATTCCGTATTCTTCATGTCGATATAACTTTTTTCGGAAGCATATTTCAGTTTCGCCGTCGTACAATAAAATGATAAGATGGTTATGGCCCTTCGATTAACATAGGTTTTAAAGTGCTACAAGGGTGGGGACGTTTTGAACATTGTTCTTTATTATTATAAAATGTATGTCTTTTAAAATCAGAATAATTTTCATTTATGTTAAATACTTAACATTATCAACGGCACAACCGACCTCAGCTACGGCACAACTCGCCCCAAGAGGGGGTTGGTAGTGCCTTGCCGCCGCTGTATAAATAAATCAATTTTTCTTAAAAACTATTAAAAATGTACAAAATCTGTAAGTAAATTCATACAGCAGACTAAATTTGGCTAAGGATGATCTACTACTTTCAGACATAGTTCTTATTTTTATCCGATTAATATGAGGATTTGTCAAAATCGGCACTTTCAGCCCCGCTATCCCTACTTGTACATCTCCAATGAGTTCATGTTTTATTACTGGCAGATTGGCTAGACTGCTTGTACACAATCAAAACCTATTACTCAACAAAATTGCTGAAACTGCGGTTGCATTACTGATGTAATTGACCTTATATCATGTTTTGTGAATACTTTAGTTAGTATAGCTATTGACAAAGTATCTATTGTTGCCCATGAACCTGGTTCTGAATGGAAATCAGTTAGTATTCTTATGCGGCGATGGGCTTGCTAAATGTGCTTTTGATTTAGACATTTTCAAGTATTCAAACACCTAAGGATCTAAAAAGATGGGTTCCCCATGTTTGATAATTACAGTCGTTAGACATTTTTTTTTCTTTTCATTCATCACAAACTGTAACTATTTCATCAAAGTCTATATTTTCAAGTTTGTAAGAATAGTTTAGCTCAGGTATTTAAAATATTATACATACAATCTGATGATATCAAACTATTATAAATGCGAAAGTTTGTGATAAGACTGCTATGTTTGTTCCCTAATCAAAAATAAACGACAAAACGGAGTAAGATGAAATTTGCTGTAGTATGTAGATAAAAAATCAGAATAAATAAAGGGGGAACTTATAATCCGAAAAGAAATCCCTAAATGATAAAAAAACGTAAAAAGGATGATTTTGGTATTTGGTATAGATGGCGCTGGTGTGCAACAAATCTGACATCACAGACTAAAAACATCTTTTCTATTCGATTATATTAAAATTTGACAGGACAACGTCTGTCACGGGTCGGCTAGTAATATTACCCTCGTATTCAAGAACGACACTATGAGAACACGCACCCACAGTGGACGAAATCGTTTTTCATAAAAATCACTTTAAGTGTTGTGCGACACTACATAGTGTGACTAGAGGCACATTGTCGTGTGCCTCTAGCCAAAGTTGAGCTCTAAAGGCACACGGTAGCATGCGCCATATTGCCGCTCAACACATAAAGTGATGTTTATGAAAAAAGATTTCGTCCACTGTGGGTGCGTGTTCTCATAGTGTTGTTCTTGAATACGAGGGTTATTAATGTGAAAGTTTGTGAGTTTGTATGTATGTCTGTGCCTCAATCAGGCCTAAACGACAAAACGAATTAAGGTTAAATTTGCTATAAATGCAGCTATAAAGCCCGAATAAAACATACTTTAAAATATCAAAAACATCCCCAAAATCATAAAAAAAAACGCAAAAGGGATGATTTTGGTATAGATGGCGCTGGTGTGCAACACATCACAGACTAAAAACATTCAGTCTTTTTTATTCGATTATTGAAATTTGACAGGATAAGGTCTGTCACGGGTCGGCTAGTTATTATATACTTGTTTTAAAACACGCCTGAATCATGTGAATTATTGAGCGAAAAACTACTGCTCAATTTGGTGCCGCGCGTTGATTTAGAAGCTTTTAGATGAGAATTATATACAAGAACGCGTAGCTTACAGTGTTTGTTTTAACTAACTTTATTTAAATTCACCAAACAACATGCTATGCTACTTTTTTCAATGTGTCTTGTCTACCTATTCGTAGCTGCTTCTGAGAAAAGATACAGTTTGGGCCTCTCCGCTAATTCATACCAGAACTATAAAACCTGTGAGGTTGAATATTTTTTACCATATAATAGCCTGTGAACTGTATTATGGCAATGGCAATTCTTGTTATCTTAATCTTTTGGTAAAAAACAAAATTCTTGGTAACGCGTGACGTGTTTAGGGAGTGCCTAGTTATGAAGCGCAAAAGCGAAACAAATATAAATTAAAAATAAATGTTATCACGACTGTAATCCCCAAGTACGGTAGAAATCCTCTCAGATCTCCAGGCGCTTAGATCCTTTGAAGATGTCTAGTGGGGGTAGTCAGAGGCACGTCCAAACATTATATTTGGCACATGCCCAAATTTTGCAGTAGTTAGCATTCCATACGTGACAGGTTGCAAGCCCATCGCCGCTTATAAGAATACTAACTGGTTTCCTCACGATGTTTTCCTTCGTCGTTTTGATCACGTGTTTTTGATGCGCATATATTTTTTTTCAGCGACAACGACAACATATCTATACAATATTACATTATTGCAATTTTTGTGAGGATCACTAGTTTTGAAAATAAAATATAGCCTATGTCACCTTCTGATAATGAAGCTTTTGAATAGTGAAAGAATCTTTAAAACTGGTCGAAAAGTTTTTAGAATTATCCATTATCTTTTAAAAATTTATTGCCTCAGCAAGTCAAGCAAAAACTTGAAAATAGTTTGAATTGTTTTGTTTTGTTCACCAAAAAGGGGTGGTTAGAAATAAAAAAAAGTTGCCCAGAAACTGAAAGTGTTTTTTTCTATGGAATTATTGAAATTATATAATAATATGTCCCTCGGGTATGTAGACTAAGGAAATAGTTCCATAATTTTTCAAGTACTGCCACGGGATCTAACTCGCACCTCTTCTGCCTAAATCGGGACCTAACCGAGGTCATCGTGCTTCGCTTAGGTTCATGATCTGCAAATATCTAGTGAGAGGTCATAACCACGATTATGTACAGTTGGGAGACAGAAAACGTAAAGTTGCGTGGTAGGCAACTTCCAGCCTTATGGCTAACTTCACGTCTGCCTAGATCCAACGACCACACAGCCTATAGACTCCTCATGCAAGGCGAACACTTTCAAACAACACATTAGGCTAATATAAAACATTGAGCGCGCCCCGCGGCGGGCTGTGACATTGAACCGGCCAATCAGAATTCATTTTACTACTATTTAGTTACTACCGACTAGCCTCACAGTTCAGTTAGTAGTAACTCTCTGCGCTGTAGGTTGTGGGTTCGATCCCACTCAGGACAAATATTTGTGTGATAAACATTGATGTTTGTTCTGTGATGATAGTGTTATTATCTTTAATAAGCATGTAAAAAAAAAGTATTATATTATTAAGTATTCTATCAGTTATCTGGTTCCCATAGTTTAGCTTGGGGATAAATAGCGCTGTTTGTAAAGTACGCCAATATTTATTATTTTTTAACGTGCGGGTCACGCACACCTCAGCATTTTGTCAGAATTCTTTGTTTGAATAAATGAAGCCACTAGGCGTCTATTGGGCTATGTGGTCGATGGCCTAGACCCATCGACCATATTGTAAATAACCGTTGTCTGATCTTAGACAGGTGTTTGATTTATGTAAATTTAAATAATTATGTTGAAATATTATTTAGGCCAAACAATATCCTCGAGACTATAGCGGATTCAGTCGCAACATTATTATAAATATGTGTGCTATTTGCATATTAGCAAACGTATCTGGTGAGATGAGCATTTGCAAGTCGATTAAGCCTATGGGCGCGGCAAAAATACCGCGAACAAAGCGAACGAAGTAAAAATAATAATTATAATAAATAAACTAGCTGACCCGTGACAGACGTTATCCTGTCAATTTTTTATAATCGCATAGGAAAAAGCAATTCAACTTCCAATGTTTTCTCTACAAATCTTGTACTGATAAAAAAAAATACGAATTTTGGTAAAATGCGTATCATTCATTAGTCAAAACTGCGTTGCTATGACGACTAAATGTTTTTAGTCTGTGATGTCTGATTTGTTGCACACCAACGCCATCTATACCAAAATCATCCTTTCTGCGTTTTTTTATAATAAGGGTTGTTTTTCGGATTATAAGTTGGAGCTAGATGGCGATGTGTGAAATGTCCACCAATATTTATTATAATATCCTAACCCTAATAACATTATTATATACATTATAATGCGAAAGTTTGTGATAAGGCTGCTATGTTTGTTCCCTAATCAAAAATAAAAGACAAAACGGATCAAGATGAAATTTGCTGTAGTATGTAGATAAAAAATCAGAATAAATAAAGGAGGAACTTATAACCCGAAAAACAACCCCTAAATGATAAAAAAACGCAAAAAGGATGATTTTGGTATAGATTTTGATATAGATATAGTTGGCGTTGGTGTGCAACAAATCTGACATCACAGACTACAAACATTTAGTCGTCATAGCAACGCAGTTTTGACTAGTAAATGATACTCATTCTACCCAAATTCGTAATTTATTTTATCAGTACAAGGTTTGTAAGAAAAAAAATGGAAGTTGCTTGAAATTGCTTTTTCCTATGCGATTATTAAAATTTGACAGGACAACGTCTGTCACGGGTCGGCTAGTATATTATATATTATATTTTTTAATATACTTATAATAATACTCATTGAGATGGTAACCTACTAATATTTTGTAATCTCCGACGAATTTCAACAGTTTTGAAAGGCTGTTATACTAAGAACAGCATTTTGCGTGAACATCTTTTGAAATGGTTTGCAATTCAACAATAGACTAGGAACTGTACGATCAAGATTGGACTATTGACCTACAACCCGGTCACAATATCTGTGCACCTGACCTCGTGACGTATATCGGCGGTCTGGGTACGGTGTGCAAAAAAGTTTTTTCGAGAAATGTGGAGGTAAAAAAAAAATTACTAACCTTTTCAAATCAATTTATTATTGACTAGCGACCCGCCCGGGCTTCGCACGGGTGCAATGCTGATACTAAATATACTACAGAATGTCTTTAAATAAAACGTTTTTTTTTCACAGCTTTTTTGTCATTAGACAATTATTGATGATTTCTTTTTTTCTCGAACGTTCGCGACCGGCCGAACTGCGCGTTTGACGCCTAGCTGCTAGGCCGGTCGCGAACGTTCGAGAATGTTCGTTTTACGAAGCTACTCGCTAGGTGACTCGCTAGCCTCTAGGTGCCAAGCAAACCGCCTGCCTGTGCGTTCGCGTTTTTAATTAGGGATGACTGAGAGTGTTATAAACGTAAGAGTAGACAAATATAATCAGAAAGCTTCGAACTGCTAAGCTATCGGGAGTTACACGTGTTATTGTGAGTCAACCATAAAAGATAGATATATGCTGTCGTGGAATATTTTTTATATAATTTTAAGGAGAACATTTCCGTCATACATGAATTCTGTGTAGCTTTAACCAATAAGGTTGCACACGCGACGGAAGCTTAAAAAATGGAGTAACTTCTCCCGTTTTCCCAACATTTTCCTTCACTGCTCTGCTCCTATTGATTGCAGCGTGATAAAAAGTATACTATAACCAGCTCAGGAGTATGAAAAATAATTGTACCAAGTTTCGTTAAAATCCGTCGAGTAGTTTTTGTTTCTATAACGGTTATACAGACAGACAGACAGACAGACAGACAGACAGACAGACAGACAGACAGACAAAAATTTTACTGATTGCATTTTTGGCATCAGTATCGATCCCTAATCACCCCCTGATAGTTATTTTGGAAATATATTTCATGTACAGAATGGACCTCTCTACAGATTTATTATAAGTATAGATGATCAATTCAATCAATCAATTTATTATGATTGACGCCGCATTCCAGCGAGGTGCACAGATATTCTGACCGGGTTGTATGTAATGTTGTTCTGAAGATCTAATTACAAAGGGTCTTTCAATATGGAAGCTCGTTTGATAGGTTGATATGGCTAAGGTGACATAAATATTATGTCATTATTGTCAATTATTTAATATCAATTGTCAATCTTATCTTCTTCTTATCTATCTATACCTATAGAATGCTTTGTCCTGAATGACTGACTATCACAGCCTAAACCGCTGATCGCAAAGACCTGAAACTTGGAGGGTGTGTTCTTTGTATGACGTAGGCATCCGATCGCTTAGATACTTTGAAGATGTCTAGTGTGGTTAGTCAGAGTCACGTCCAAACATTATATTTGGCACATGCCCACATTTTTCAGTAGGTGTGACAGTGACAGGTTGCAAGCCCATCGCCGCTTATAAGAATACTACTGGTTCATGATGTTTTCCTTCACCGTTTTGGCACGTGTTTTGATGCGCATATAATTTTTCAAACAGAAAAATCCATTGATGCACGCCAGGATTCGAACCCACGACCTTCGAAATGAAAGTCGAGGTACCAACTCGGCCAACACGATTTAAAAAAAACTCGTGTTTTTGAAGAGCCAACTTTGGAAAATAAATATATCGAGAAAAGTTTCATCAATCGTGATTCTGTCTATAATTTATCTAGATTATATCCTTAAGTTATCTTTGTAATAAAAAACAAAACTGTATGTTTTACGGTTATTGAGAAAAAACGATTCTGCATTCATCAAACACATTAATTACTTGCCTTAATATATAGATTTTGATATCTCGAAAAACACCCATAAACAAACAACCTTCACATTAATTTTCTTCATAAATCACATTCGAATCTAAAACTCAACGTTGCAACTTAAATCATATAGGTAGTGTTGCAATGACGCAACTGGGCCTTAACTGATTCGGTCACTGTCACTGGATCTGTTTCTGGTTCATTCTTAATTATGTTTTACTGGCCTCATAGCTCTGCCTTCTGCGCTGTAGGTTGTAGGTTCGATCTTCTCCCAGCGGGGCTGTTTTGTAAAAACATGATTATCATGTTATGATGTTGAATGCAATAACCTTATGTTAGAGAATACCTAATCTGTACACTTTTCATTGTAACTATGCACAGTTTATGCACCTATACCTACGCTTCTGCGTAGGTATCGTATTGGAATATATGGTATAGGTGAAAAAACAGCATAAAAAGCGTAGGTATTATGGCATTCAGTACCATAACATGATAATCATGTTTTTACAAAATAGCCCCACAGGACTGATTTTAGTGGACATACCCTCGTAGCTCTGCTTTTTGCACTGTAGGTTGTGGGTTCGATCCCAGGACTAATATTAGTGGATATACCGATGTTTGTTCTGTCTCTCAAACTCAAAACGTATTTATTTCAATAAAATCACAAAGATCACTTTGAAACGTCTTAGGAGCTAGGTGAAGCTACGCTCTGGGTGTTATAATCAACGAGTAGGTGTCATTATTTTATCAGTTATTTAGTTCCCATAGTGCTTTGCTTAGTTTGAGGCTGTGTGCATATCCACCAATATTTACATTTATTAAATTTTCATCTTATATTAAAACAGAGTCGTGTGAACACCATATAACTTAAGAACCGACCGATTTAAATGATTTTTGATTTGTTGTATATACATATGTATTTGTCTCGAATAACAGGATTATCTATTAAAATATACGAAAAATGATCATTAGTACCTACGATATATACATACATACCTATATACATACATATACATACATACATACATACATACATACATACATACACACATACATACATACATACATACATACTTACGAAGCCAGGGCGGGCAGTTAGTTTATTAGAGGCCAGGTTTATTTTGACGTCTTACGGCTATAATGGTGAGAGAACCAACGTGCACTTGACCGACCAAACAAGAATTCCCACGACGCATAATCGTCTAGCGTGAACGAATTTTTTACCTAACATCATTTTTAGGGTTTCGTAGTCTACAAGACAAGAAACCCTTATAGATTCACCATGTTCATCCGTCCGTCTGTCCGCAGCTTAGCTCAGAGACTATCATTGGTAGAAAGCTGTTATTTGGTTATATACATATTAGTAATGTTAACAAAGTCGTATATTAAAATCTAGAAAAACTTTTTATTAAGGTACCTCCTCTACACCTAAAGTAGGGATGTAATTTTTGAATGTTTTTTTTTCTTCTCGTATACCCTATGGTGTGGGGTGTCGTTGGGTAGGTCTTTAAAAAACATTATGGGTTTATGAAGACAACTTTTCGATTAAGGGATCCGTATGTGAAATATTAAGCTTTTAGAAGTGTGAAAAAAACCACGGTAGTAGTACATAGTATAACGAATTTAAAAGGAAATCTATCACGGCTATGTACTATGTAGGCTTTACAAGTTTACGAGAAATCATCGACCAACTAAGAAAATGTATTTTCTAAGTTGTTCGACGATTACTCGTAAACTACAAGTAAAGTTTATAAATATTGTTGAAAATTATATAAATAACGTTGTTAGCTATGTAAACTACGAAACCCTACATTGCACGTGGCTCGACACGCACTTGGCCAGTTTTATTTTAGTTCAAACACCATTGGAAATTACGTATTATAACGTTGTAAGCTGTGTTAACTACGAAACCCTACATTGCGCGAGACCCGACACGCACTTTGCCGGTTTTTTTTACTAAATTATTTGATGTCTAATTTTTTTTTCTAATTAACATTTTTGCCTCTTAATTCTGAATGCTTAAGGCTGTACTATAACGGAGTAATGCAATGTGGCCTTGTTGGCCTACGGTCACTGCCAGTAGGCTGAAAGTGGTGCATGGTACACGGTCAACGGGCCACCGCAATCCGATATAATGACCTCAATTTTCATTTTTGTGAAATTCTTAGAGGAATATGAATTCTAAGGTCTTGGTCGGATGGAGGTGTGTCAGAAATACAACCTCACCTCAGGGTAAATCACAACCTTTTTCGTAAGTTTATAAACATCTATGTTCTTCAATTTCACCTTATCCCACCTCCACGTGGGATTGACACAACATGTAGATGTTGCAAATGGCCGCCGCCCCAACTAAGTAACTGTAATTGTGTTACTGTGTTAACTGTATCCCCAAGTAACCTAAACAAATTTTCACATCTCCAGGCGCTTAGATCCTTTTAATCTATAGGTAGACAGAGGTACGTCCAAACATTTTATTTGGCATAATGCCCACATTTTGCAGTAATTAGCATTATATACGTGAAATGTTGCAAGACCATCGCCACCATCACTTATAAAAATACTAACTGGTTTTAAATATTTAGATTATGACCTAAATTGAAACATTTACTTATAAAAATAAAAATCGGCTCAGTGAGAATCGGACTCGCGCACGAAGGGTGCCGTACCATTATATATAAATTTGTTGTATGGAAGCCCCGCTATAATATTTATTTTATTCTGTTCTTAATTTTTTTTTGTTTTAGCAGCAACAGAAATACATAATCTGTGAAAATTTCAACTGTCTAGCTAACACGGTTCATGAGATACAGCTATGTGACAGACAGACGGACAGCGACGTCTTAGTATTAGGGTTCCGTTTTTACCCTTTAGGTACGGAACCCTAATAAGCGGGTAAGACAATGTAGTGATGAGCGTAATAGTGAGGTTCTGGTAGTGGGCATCACTGCCCCTCGTTGTGCAAGCCATACCATCTAGTCACGCAAGCTGCAGGATATTGCGCCAAGGCCGCGTGAAACTAGCTGTTCCGCGCGTACGCTCAACATCATAATTGACTGACCTCACAGCTCATTTGGTAGAAACTCTACCTTCTGCGCTGTAGTTTGTGGGTTAGATCCCCACCCAGGGCAAATATTTGTGTGATGAACATAGATGTTTGTTCTGTGTCTAGGTGTTAATATCACTACATAGTATAAATCAAAGTCGCTTTCCGCTTCCCGCGTATGTATGTTTGCTTATATCTTTAAAACTACTCAACGGATTTTGATGCGGTTTTTTTTAATAGATAGAGTAATTCAGGAGGAAGGTTTATATGTATAATACATGCATAATATAGTAGAGAAACACTGATAATTTTAGAGGTTTCTAATGTGATGTCGTAAATAAACACATTTTTTTGCGCTTACATTGCAAATGCTGGCTGAACCCCACGAGATATATCAAAATAATGTACTAAAGTATTGTACACCTTAAAAACGTCTACAAAAAAATCCACGATGGTATTAGAAATGTCTTATGCACAGCGAAGCGGGCACGGGTCAGCTAGTGTATAATAAGTATGTATTTACAAAAAAAAAGTATTTAAGTATTCTATCAGTTATCTGGTTCCCATAGTACAAGCTTTGCTTAGTTTGGGGCTAGATGGCGCTGTGTGTATAGTCTGCCAATATTTATATTTATTTATTTATTTATAATACAATGATCAAGCAATAACACGAGGGAGGGAGAATAAAAAAAAGCCGTGTTGGCCGAGTGGGATGTACCTCGACTTTCAATCTGAAGGTCGTGGGTTCGAATCCCGGCGTGTATCAATGTTTTTTTCTGTTCGAAAATTTATATGCGCATCAAAAACATGTGCTTACAACGATGAAGGAAAACATCGTGAGGAAACCAGTTAGTGTTCTTATAAGCGGCGATGGGCTTGCAACCTGTCACGTATGGAATGTTAACTACTGCAAAATGTGGGGATGTGCCAAATATAATGTTGGAACACGATGAACGTGGATTTTTGTTTTGTGTCTGGGTGTTAATGCATCTTAAGTATGTATTTACGTCAAAAGTAGGTATGAAAGTGTTCTATTAGTTATCTGGTCCTGTGCGAGCGTTGCTTAGTTTGGGGTTATATGGTACAGTGTGAAATGTCCAACAATATATAAAATATTTTATTTAATAATTACTTTTTAAGAAAATAGATAATGGGAAAATTACTCACGTCAAAAGAAGAGTTTATAAGAGAGTAAACTAGCAAATAATTGTGATGACCATAACGAATTCCAAAGATAAATGAACCTAAAATTCCGGAGAAGTCATCTACTTGTTATGCTGACTGTACATAGACGAAATGTACAAGGATTAATGTTTTCGACATTTCATCAAAACTTATTACTTATATGAAATAAAAAATAATGATTTTTATATTTTGTGCGTTTTATGTCTTCGAGAATCTTGCGTTAGATCTTGGTTTATCAAATCTAAAAAAGCCAGTGAAAATGCTTTAACAATTGCAATGTTTTTTTAGGGTTCCATACCCAAAGGGACTACTTTTATTGTACTTAAAATCGTATACTACTTAAAAAAGTACATATAAAAATATAAGATGTAAGCCGTCGCGGGACGCCTGGCAGATGTGAAACATCAAAATTATTTTATACAAGTAATAAATATGCAGTAGACAAATTTTTTATGATAGTCTACGACAGCAAATAGATGTGGCAAAATGGAAATGGAACAAAAGAGTCGGCACTTCTTCGGCAGCGTACCTAGCCGCGTGAAGTTCCGGCGGCGCATGCCGTGGTGACACGCGCCGCGAAGTCAACATACCGCTTTAGATGTTTCACATCAATAACGTGGACTTAATGCCGAATCATTTTCTACCAGCCTATTTAAGTGTTAGCAAGATAGTGGTAGTATAGCGTATTACAGGGGATTTAGCACGAATCACTATCGTATCGACAACGCCGATACCAATTAATGTCAAAACTGACACTGGCACTTATTGTATGGTATAAGGCCATATACAACACAGGCCACTGATCAACAAACACACATGGACCACAAGACGTCACAACTAACAGACAAACATGAACGGCAAGATGTAACAAGTTATACTTCAAGCTATCGTGATTAGTAGACGTAACTGTAGATTTTAACACGGGTCTTTGTATCTTTGTGTCACGGGTCGTGATAAAGACCCATGTAATAATTTATATTTATATCAGGTTGTAACTAACTAGTAAGTACTAATAATTTTATGGCTATATTTTTTACACCTTGTGCTACATTAATGAAGTTTTAGTAGGGATTTTTTTCTAGTAATAAATATTTTACTTAGCCTATGTTATTTAGAGATAATGTAGCATTCTAATAGTGAAATAACTTTTAAAAACGGTTCAGTAGTTTTTGAGTTTATTCGTTACAAAAATACAAATCTTTCGTCTTTATAATATTAGTAGGTATATACGAAAAAAAAAATCCGACTCGCAAAAAATCAAGGTTAAAGTTTAACGTATCAAATACCTATAATTATAATTTTTAGTTCCGTATCATATGATGATAATCAGATACCTAATTTTTAGGTGAAACAATGCTATAGTTTAATTATAAATTACTAGCAAACCCGCAACAGACGTTGTCCTATCCATATTTCGATAATCGCATAGAGTAACGCACGTTGCTATCACGACTGATGTCAACACGGAAGTCATATTTTTTGCACACCAGCGCCATCTATACCAAAATCATTCCTTATGTTTTTTTATCATATTAGGTATGTTTTCGTATTTCAAAGTAGTCTATGTTTTATTCGGGCATTACAACTACATCTACAGCAAATTTCATCATAATCAATTATGTTGTTTAGGCCTGACTGAGGCTCAAACATACCAACAAACTCAAAAACTTTCGCATTTATAATATTACTAGCTGCTTGCCTTCACTTGCTTGGCTTGGCTTCACACGTATGGTACCTGGATAAAAAGTTGCTGTTGGATAAATGTTTTTCTGATGTCTATGCTATATTACTGTAAAGTTTCGTTTTAATCCGTTCAGTAGTTTTTGCGTGAAAGAGTAACAAACACACACACACACACACACACACACCTACTCACAAACTTTTGCATTTATAATATTAGTAGGATTATAAACAATCAGTGTTTGTTTATTAATTTATTTTAACTAAAATAAGCTCACAGTTTCGGAATTTTTACATTAACCTTTAAAACGAGAGGCCAAATGAGGTTGTCAAAAATGTTGTATTTTGATATAATAAGAGGGAAGAAAAAGTAAAAGCTGTGTTGGTCAAGTGGGAAGTACCTTCATTTTAAATCAGAAGGTCGCGAGTTTGAGTTCCGGCCGAGCATCAATGGATATTTTATTCGACCAATTTTATTTTTATTTGGGTGCACTGTAACAGGAATTTCCAAAATTCAACTTCTCAGGTGATGTACTGTGGGTTCTGTGGCTGTGTTCTGTGCTGGTACTGGTTCATGCTAACCCCCTGTTATTTAATATCTTCACGTGTACAAAGTCTCGAGAGGTTTCTACTAGTATGCTTATGAATATTTATTTTTTGTACAAATACTAAGACGTAGGTCAAGTTTTGACAACAAAAGATTTAACTGTCAATAATCTGACACGTGTTTTTGCCTTTCTTTCTAAAAAAAAACTTATGTTTCCCTTTTATGTTTGCTAACTATTAATTACATTAATGTCAATGTTATTCATAATTTCTTGTTTATGTAAATTCAAATAACAAACGCATCACTTCCTTGTACAGGGTGTTCAAGAATAATTACAAATAAGCCACTTAAGTTTTTTTATCATCATCAAAGTAACTTTTTAGGGTTCTGTACCAAAGGGAAAAACGGGACCAATTTCTAAGACTTTGCTGTCTGTCTGTCTATCATAAGGCTGTATCACATGAACCGTGATAGCTAGACAGTTGAAATTTTCACAGATGATGTCTGTTGCCGCAATAACAACTGATAGGTACTAAAAACAGAATAAAATAAATATTTAAGTGGGGCCATACAACAAACGTGATTTTATTGTCGATTTTTATAGGTAATGGTACGGAACCCTTCGTGCGCGAGTCCGACTCGCACTTGGCCGGTTTTTTACAATGTTGAGTGATTCGGATTGATCGGGTACCTACTATGGATGATCTCTGGCCTTCCGAACAATATTTTTAGAACCTTTTTAGAACCATTCTGTATAACTTCAATAATAGAGTTATTATCATTGGACGAAGTAAAAACAAACATTAAATAAAATACTCGCAGTTAGTAATTAAAATATAAATGCATGATGAAAAGCTGTTTCAATGTTTTGATATGAACTACTTGGAATACGATTTTCAAGTTTTTTTTGTCTATTAGTATTTGATGTTATTTGTTTTTGTCAATCCCAATAATATTATAAATGCGAAAGTTTGTGAGTTTGTTTGTATGTTTGTGCCTCAATCAGGCCTAAACGACAAAACGGATTAAGATAAAACTTGTTGTAGTAGTAGGTATAATATCAGATTAAAACATAGAGGTAATTATAATTCAAAAAACATTCCCAAAACGTTAAAAACTCAAAAGGGATGATATGGGTAGAGATGGCGCTTGTGTGCAAAAATCTGACATCTGTCGTCGTAGCAACGTGCGTTACTCAATGCAATTATTAAAATTTAGTAACATATAAATTGGTTTCTCCTAAAACGATTACTATAATTTTGTAATAAATGGAAAATTACTAAAAAACTATAAAAACTCCAGCGTTTGTTGTAGACGTCTGCGATGTCGGGCGATATCCCGTGCAACACGTAGAATACGTGTCGTGCTACAATGTCGGAGGACCACTGTGTAATTGTGGAAGACTCTGACGTGAAGATGACGTCATATTATGTCAAACTAGCAGTCCGCCCCAGCGTCGCACGGGTGTACTAATGATTTTATGACTAATTTTTTTACACCTTACATTATTAAGTTTTAATCCCCGATTTTTTCTAGTAATTAGTATAGCCTATTTTCATTAGGGATAATGTAGGAATAATTTTTCAAATCGGTCCTAAGTTTCGGAGCCTATTCAATGAAAACAAACAAACAATCAAATCTTTCCTCTTTATAATATTAAGACAAATTAGACAAGATATACACGAGTTCTTAATAACATACCTAGTTGTTATAGATTAAATCTAGGAAGTGTTGCAGATTGAGGTCATGCCATCCAGTACGACCACAAATTATCTCTCCTTGAATATTTGATTGTCATGCATATAAATGTAACGAAACCAGAAGTAAAAACTAATATCTTTAAAGTGGTATTAAACTTGACTAATTTGTTGGTTATTATTCATCATAATTCAAATCGTTTGAAAAAATATATAACTATCTAGCCGACCGTGACAGAATCAGTCAATTTCAATAATTGAATAGAAAAGATTGAATGTTTTTAGTCTGTGATGTCAAGTTTGTTGAACACCAGCGCCAGCTAAAAATCATCCCTTTTGCGTTTTTTATCATTTTGGGGATGTTTTTGATATTTTAAAGTAGTCTATGTTTTTTATTCGGGCATTATATCTACATCTACAGCAAATTTCAACATAACCCGTTTTGTCGTTAAGGCCTGATTGAGACACTAACATACATACAAACTCACAAACTTTCACATTTTATTTGGATATTACAGAATATTTACAAAATACACAAAAACCAGTTATGCCATCTATAGATCGTTGCAAACAGTCAATAGATAGCTCAACTGATCCAGATCGGAAGTGTACACAAGATAGCGGTATTGTTAATTAAATTAAATTAAATGTACATACCAATTAATAAAAATCGTTTCCACACAGAACAAAGTCTCTCACTAATTTAATCGCAAGTTAGTTGAGTCCTCACATTTATCACTTTATAAATTTATTTCCTCATATAAATTGCGTATTGAAAAAAATAATTGTTCGAACAGTTATAAAAACTATCATTTTATTTTCAAAATATTCGTATTAAACTTTTGAAAGCGACACGTTAGCTCTAACACTACACGTTTCATTATAAAGTAATGAACTGAATATAATTGGACGGATTCGTAAAAATTAAGGGGGGATGTAGGGGAAATTCAGGCAAAGCGCATAACCGTGGTAATCGAATAAATAATTCCTGTCAGGAAATTATAACTGAAAAGCCGTTTTGGCCGAGTGGGAGGTACTCGGACTTTCAATCTGAAGGTCGTGAGTTCGAATCCCGGAATCATCAATGGATTTTTGTGTTCGAAACATGTATAATTGTATATGCGCATCAACTGGTGAAAGAAAACATTATGTGGCGACGGGCTTGCAACCTGTCATGTGTGGAATACTAACTACTGCAAAATGTGGGCATATATTATGCTAAATATGTTAAGACGTGCCTCTGACTAACCCCTTTAGACATCTTCATAGATGTGAGCGCCTGGAGACCCGAGAGGATGTTTACCGTACTTGGGGATTACAGTCGTGATCCTATTTATTTATTCTTATAATAAATTATGGCATAATTTGTTAAATTATACCTAAAGACAAACTTAACATAAAAAATTGCCAAATTGTAATCATGTAAACAATTTAAAACTAGTTTACAAATTAAAACATTTTTTAGTAAACTTCGTGTTGTGCGGAAAGTCCATGAAATGGATACTTGTGAAACAGGTTATTGAATTTAGTATATTTTATGTAAATCTCAAATAGTAATCGTAAAATATTATTCGATTTTGAATGGTTGAAGAAATAGTTATAACAATAATTTATAAAAACTGGTCAAGTGCGAGTCAGAGTCGTGCACGAAGGATTCCGTACCATCTATAAAAAAAACGACAAAAAAAACACGTTTGTTGTATGTGTCACACTTAAACATATATTTTATTCTGTTTTTAGTATTTGATTTTATAGCGGCAACAGAATTTCATAATCTGTAAATCAACTGTCTAGCTATCACGGTTTATGAGGTACAGCCCTGTGATTGACAGACGGACAGTGAAGTCTTAGTATAAGGTCCTGTTTTTATTCTTTGGGTACGGAACACTAAAAATCAACGTGAATAACATTCTTTAATTTAAAAAAATGGAAATTTTCAAGTTTTATTGTAAAGCGAGGCGTGAACTCACCCTAATACATTATATAATGTTTTCATCTACTTATATCTAAAAAATATACATAAAAATAATATTAAATTCCCAAGTTTCAAAATGAATAGATTTACAAATGAACGAGTGTAATACAATTGTATTCTTATAAGCGGTGACAGGCTTGCAACCCGCCATGTGTGGAACGCTGATTACTTCAAAATGTGGGCATATTCAAATATGTACCCTCATTAGACA
This sequence comes from Hydriomena furcata, assembly GCA_912999785.1. NCBI lineage: Eukaryota > Metazoa > Arthropoda > Insecta > Lepidoptera > Geometridae > Hydriomena > Hydriomena furcata. The sequence continues at coordinate 2,792,931 of OU538825.1, forward strand.
TCTACGCTATTCAGGCTCATTGTAGCCGACTTCTAGAAAAAGTGGTGTAATTGCAATACATTTTTGATTGAGCGTGCGAAACGATTTGATTAATATCTTTGAATCAACTTTGATGATTCGCCGTTTGTATTTATTTTTTCTATTAAATTAAATTATAATGAATGTTATTAAATACAAGGACATGATTATTACTTTGCTAAATCGTGTTATACCTACAGGATTCAACATTACTTCCTGCTAATCAAAAATTCGGGTTTGAATCCCGCCGATACGAAAATTTTGAGTAGCATTTAAAAAGAAACAATTATAACGGCTTTATTAAATTTAGAAATGTACCAGCAGCCTTTTTCCGTCAACTTGTAATTGTATGAGAATTTAACTGTCAAATTCCCATTGTCAACAACATAATCATACATAAAATCTTAGGGGTAGGCAGAGACCACGTATTTCTACGATTCTGACATACTTCTTTTGCTTCATTTACTCTCATCACCTTCCTCAAGCATACTCGTTCAATCTCTAGATTTGGTTGACAACAACTAGTGATTTCCCGTTTAGTCTATTTAAATTATGAATAACTAGCGACCCGCCCCGGCTTCGCACGGGTGCAAAGCTGATACCAAAATATATTACATAATGTCTTTGTATACTCGTTAACAGCATTTAAAATTTAAAAAAAAAGTCGCGCTGATTTGAAATCTTAAAATGATCAGTAGTTCTGTAATATATTAAGCATGTTATTATACATATAAACCTTTCTCCTGAATCACTCTATCTATTCAAAAAAACCGCATCAAAATCCGTTGTGTAGTTTTAAAGATATAAGATAACATACATACAGACATACATACAGACGCGGGAAGCGGAAAGCGACTTTGCTTTATACTATGTAGTGATTAATAAATAAATATCGCCTATTCCAAAACCTTTGCTTAACCTGAGAGATAGATAAATACTCTATTCCATGTGGTTTAGAAATCGTCGTTTTAATCATTTTTTCAATAAAAACCGTTTATTTGAAAATTAAAATGTTAAAATGCAACGCTCAACGCTCTCAACCTATATGGCACGTAGCGTGCCGATATTACACAGAATCAGATTGTACATAAGGTATGTTTTGTACTTGATTTTATCGATTTCCATTTCAGCATATAGAATCTAATGTATCATTCGATTGTTAACCTTGTTTGATTCTAGTTTGTACTTCATCCGGATGCTCGTTAAATGCAGGATTAACAATACATCCGTTTTAAACAATTATTTTATAATTATTTTGTTGGATTCATTGTATCTTCCTATTTGAAAAATGTGTATGCGCATTAAAACTGCTCAAAACGAGAAAATCAAAATCCAGTTAGCATTCTTATAAACGGTGATTTTGTATCGTTTGTATTGTCCGTGTTGCTCTAAGTGGCTGTGACTGGTCTCACAGCTCAGTTGGTAGAAGCCCTGCCTTCTGCGCTGAAGGTTGTGGGTTCGATCCCCACCCAGGACAAATATTTGTGTGATGAACATAGATGTTTGTTCTGTGTCTGGGTGTTATTATGTATTTACAACAAAAAAAGTATATAAGTATTCTATCAGTTAACAAGTTCCCATAGTACAAGCTTTGCTTAGTTTGGGGCTAGATGGCGCTGTGTGATAATGTCCATCAATATTTATTTTATTTATTATTTATTTATTGTTTTATTTTATTTATTGTTTTCCTTCACCGTTGTAACTCGTATTTTTGATGCGCATATAAATTTTCGAACAGAAAAATCCATTGATGCACGCCGGGATTCGAACCCACGACCTTCAGATTGAAAGTCGAGGTACATCCCACTCGGCTAACCCGGCTTAATAAATCTACCTTAAAGATTAGACATTGTCAAGGATCTTAGCGCCTGGAGATCTGATAGTATTTCTACCGAACTTGGGCATTACAGCCGTGATCTTATATAATTAATTGTAGCAGTTGTCATTTGGATCAGTAATTTATTTTGTACCTTACATTTTTATGGCTTTTTATTTTAACAAGTTTTTTTTGCTCACAACCTTCAACACATTGCAACATAATAATGGAAGCTTACTACTGCGAAATAGCGTTTTTAGGGTTCCGTACCCAAAGGGTAAAAACGGGACCCTATTACTAAGACTTCGCTGTCCGTCTGTCCGTCTGTCTGTCTGTCTGTCTGTCACAGGGCTGTATCTCATGAACCATGATAGCTAGACAGTTGAAATTTTCACAGATTATGTATTTCTATTGCTGCTCGAACAACAAATACTAAAAACAGAATAAAATAAATATTTAAGGGGGGCTCCCATACAACAAACGTGATTTTTTGCCGTTTTTTTTATAGATAATGGTACGGAACCCTTCGTGCGCGAGTCCTACTCGCACTTTGCAGGTTTTTTTATGTTATGACCACTTATCTCATTTTACCTGGTGCTCCGATTTTGATGTTTTTGCTTGCTATTGTGTAAAAAAACGTCCTATTTAAATTGTATTTATTAACCGACTTCAAAAAAAGGAGGAGGTTCTCAATTCCCCCTCCCCCCCAGCGAGATACGTTCGAAATAGAAATCATGAACACCTCGAGTTGACGTCACGAATTTGAACCACCTAGGCACAGACAACAGGGCCCCTGGGTTTTTCATTATGTATTTTAACCTCTTAATCCCCGAGCGAACGCCGGCACTACAATTTTTATTTAATAACATGAAGTCGGTTTTGGTTTAGTTTTTGAAACGTTATTATGTATTTCTTCATTATCTTAAAAAAAACTATAATTAAGATCTCTTGACGTTTCAATTGCAATGGTCAAAACATTTTCGTCAGATTTTTAGTTTTAATAATATAATTATTTTCATGACGACTTAGACAATGGGCAATAAAAAAATAAGTAATTAATTTATAAAATTTGCAGTTTAGATAATAGTTGTAAACATGTTTTTATCATACAAGTTGTACGGTAGGTTGAGTAGTTTTTAGTTGTATGATAAACAGGTCGCACTAGAACAAAAACAAACCTTGGAGAGCCATTTTTCCGCTTAAATCAAAATTAATTAACCAAATGTTTTAACCTAATCAACTGATTGTGTCAAAATAGTGATATCGATATGGGCTGTGCATGTGCATCCTATGTTAGAGATAATTTTAATACGGCACTTAATTGGATAGTTTTCATTAAAAACGAAACCAGTGTTTTTGAAGAGCCAACTTTGGAAAATAAATATATCGAGAAAAGTTTCACCAATCGTGTTTCTGTCTGTAATTTATCTAGATTATATACTTAAGTTATCTTTGTCATAAACAACAAAACTGTATGTTTTGCGGTTATTGAGAAAAAACGATTCTGCATTCATCAAAAACATTTATTACTCGTCATAAATATACTAAACGGGAAGTCATTAGTTGTGGTCAATAAAATCAAGAGGTTTAACGCATCACAACGTCACTAACCAAAACGGACCATAGACAAAGAACTGTATTTACTATAGATTTTAAACAAGTTTGTTTGGTATGCTTGACTGCCAAAATTGAAAAAGCCCTAAACTGATACCTACCAGCTGACAACAACAGCACCTGGTAACTGTGCTGAAATTGGATGAGTATTTTGCAGAGAGAGATAATATGGTGGCGATTCTGTTGTGTCCACGCTTAAGTTAAAATTCCTAAAAACTATAGATCTTATTTCTTTTAAGTTAAGTTTAAAATAGCGTAACCTTAAAGTGACAGTTCTAAAACTTAGAATAGTTTTGAAAAAAAATTCGATTTTCGTAATCGATTTAGAAACGTCAAGCTAAATTTAATCAACATGTAAATAATTGGTGTTGACTAAGATGACACTTGTTTGTGTCAAATAAGCGAAATAAAATAGAGAAATGAATAAAATATTCTAAGTTTTAGAACTGTCATTTTGATGTTACGCAAATTTAGACTTTAACGTAAAGGAATAAGAGCGATCGCTTTTAGGAAATTTCAAGTTTAGCTTGGACACAACAGAATTGCCACCAATGTTGGTATAATTTCATGGATGAAGCTTTGCGTATGTCTACAGGGAGAGAGTTCTACAGGCGGATCGCATTAACCGTAAAAGAGACTTAAAAAAAAACCGGCCAAGTGCGAGTTGGACTCGCGCACGAAGGGTTCCGTTCCCTTTATCTATAAAAACGCCAAAAAAATCATGTTTGTTATATGGAAGCGCCCCTTATATATTTATTTTATTCTGTTTTTAATATTTGTTGTTAGAGTAGCAACAGAAATACGTAATCTGTGAAAATTTCAACTGTCTAGCTATCATGGTTCATGAGATACAGCCCTGTGACAGACATACGGACAGACAGACGGACAGACAGACGGACGGACAGACGGACAGCGAAGTCTTAGTAATAAGATCCCGTTTTTACCTTCTGGGTACGGAACCCAAAAAACGAAATGTACTTACAATTGTCCCGAAGAAAGTTCAATAAAGAACGGGCTGTTGCTGGAAGAATTCATACTCTTCTTCCTCCGTAAGAGTGCACTCTTCAAAACACCATAGTCCGGCTATAGCCAGCAGGATCGTGTACGCGCAGTAGTAGACCAAGTAGACCAGGATACTAAACCACATTGCGCTTTTCAATAGAAGTTACATATATCTGAAACAAAAGAAAATATAAATACGATTATACGTAATTTTTTGTTGCTTTTGTTTTGTTCGTTATTGCAATATTAATAAGGATCTCTATTTTTTTTGAAAATACATTTTTTTTATTTTCCGTACCTCAAAAGGAAAAAACGGAACCCTTATAGGATCACTCATGCGTCTGCCTGTCTGTCCGTCTGTCATTAGCTGATAATGCAGCTTTAGTGTGAAATAATTTTTAAAATTGGTTTAGTATTTTTTGAGTTTATTCATTACAAACAAACACACACATATAATTTTTATATCTTTAATATTGTGGTGTAGATTGGGGCAAAGCACTAGTATATATATTCATAGCCGTAATATATTTTTTGAAATAAATTTGAACACAGAATAACGTAAATAGAAGTGTATGTAAATTATTAATATAATATTTTATTATTGTATATGATATTGACGATAATAATGTTACATTACGCTGTGGAAAATACCGCAAGATGTAATTGCAGGGAAAACTATGAAGATGATCAAGATAATGAATTTCCAACCACAGTTAATACCTACCAAGATGTCAACTAGAGTAGGTACTGTTCGGTAAAATCCCCTGAAGATTTAGGTTTCTATAGCCGTGTTGGCCGAGTGGGAGGTATCTCCACTTTCAATCGAGGGTTCGAATCTATATTAGAAACTAGCTGACCCGTGCCCGCTTCGCTGTGCGTAAGACATTTCTAATACCATCGTTGACTTTTTTGTATACGTTTTTAAGGTGTACAATACTGTAGTACATTATTTTGATATATCTCGTGGGGTTCAGCCAGCATTTGCAATGTAAGTGCAAAAAAATGTGTTTATTTACGACATCACATTAGAAACCTCTAAAATTATCAGTGTTTCTCTACTATATTATGCATGTATTATACATATAAACCTTCCTCTTGAATCACTCTGTTTATTAAAAAAAACCGCATCAAAATCCGTTGTGTAGTTTTAAAGATATAAGCAAACATACATACAGACATACAGACGCGGGAAGCAGAAAGCGACTTTGCTTTATACTATGTAGTGATAACGAATCTATATTATTAGCGCGTTTCACGTGCTTTAAAAGGTCAAGAAAAACATCGTCTGGATACCAGTTAGTGTTTCTATAGGCGGTGGTGGACTTGAAACCAGTCACGTATAAGGTAACTACTGCAAAATGTTGACTTGTGCATTATTTTGAACATGACTTTGACTACCCCCATTAGTCAGCTTCAAAGTTATTATTTTTCCTATGAACTCTTCAGTTCGTTGAAGATGTCTTATGGGAGACACGTCTAAAAATAACATTTGGCATAGGCCCAACAATATTGCATTACTTAACATGTTAACCCCCATTAGTCAGCTTCAAAGTTCTGAGCGCCTGAAGATCTGAGTGGATGTCTACTATAATTGGAGATTAAAGTCTGATCATTATATTTTTTTATTTCATTTCATTCGATACGCAAGAGTTTTTGCACCAGTGACGTTTGATAAAAGATTTTTGTATAGGTATTCGCAATCGTTTTCCTTGAAAAATTTACAAAAACAAAGTACACAAAGACTCAGATTGCGTCATACAGGTTAGAACACTTTGTTATCTCATAATATTTGCGCCACAACAAAATTTAGCAAAAAGTTCCATAGTAAATAAGTACCTTTTAAAATTTTGCTAACAGCGTTTAAAAAATCAAGTTTATAAATATTTATAAAAATATCTATCGACGGCATTGCCAATGTGGATGGCGTCCATCTACATAAAGGCTGCTATAATGTTTATTTTGTTTAAAGTGACTGACTAGCAGGCTGTCACGTGGGGAATACTAACTACTGCAAGATGTGGGCGTGTGCCGAACGTTATGCTTGGACTAGTCTCTGACCAGCCTTTGAGCGCCTGGAGAACTGAGAGGATCCCTATACTTGGGGATTACAGTCGTGATAATTATATAATTTAAAGGTAAAATATATATATATTAAGTTTTCCTTCTGTTTCCCCGCACTGTGTTATCTAATAATCACCTCAATGAAGTACTCCACCATTACATAGGGTAATGATACGTCAGGAAGTAAAACACGTGTCGCATCCTGCACAAAGGTTAGTAAACAACTTGCAATGTAAAAACAATTTGATTCATACTGACTGCATCATCATCAGAACTACGTAAACTAGGAACTCAACTGTAATCATTAAGGTGATAAGTGAAATTTTTGACTTTTTGTATGGGCTGAGGAAAAAGTGATAAAACTGCATTATCTTGAAAACTATCAAATTTAAAAAGAAACTGTCTGTAATTTACTTAGCTAGTATGATTATCTAACGAATAATATAAAAATGAACTGTTTAGATATTCATAGCTTTGATTAAAATTTCACAATATTGAGCGAAATGTTCATTTAAAATATTTTATAGCATTAAAATTACTTTAAAATATTGTGATCGAAACTTAGGAAAAATAAACTAAAGATAAAAACTAATAAATAAACGAAACTAGTGTTTTTGAAGAGCCAACTTTGGAAAATAAATATATCAAGAAAAGTTTCACCAATCGTGTTTCTGTCTGTAATTTATCTAGATTATATCCTTAAGTTATCTTTGCCATAAAAAAAAATATATATGTTTTGCGGTTATTGAAAAAAAAAGATTCTCCATTCATCAAAAACATTTATTACTCGTCTTAAGTACAATGATGACAATGATGATGAACAATGATGGCAATTATTTTGTGTCCAAGCTAAACCTACATTTTTGTAAAAACAATCGCTCTTAATGTTTTAAAACTTAAAATCATTAGCCATAGGAAAAGAGCGATCATATTTTCACGAAGTTTTAGCTTTAGGCGGACACAACAGAATTGCCAGCACTAGACATAAACTCTGATGTAGGAAAATATGTTTTTTTTGTTGTAAAAGCTTATAAGGTTAACAGTTGGGGGATCATTGTCCTCGTTAAGGTCTGAAGGAGGCCATTGACTCTGCTACTTTGTACCTTTTATATAAGTTTAAATTGTATGTTATTTTTTTGTTTATTTTTTATTGATATGCCTTAGAGTATAAATCATATGCGGACATGAGATGTTTAAGCGTTTGGGCATACGCGTATTTACGCATCGAAATTAATACTTAAAAGCAATAGTAATAAAGTTCTTTATTCGGTGACATCAAAAATTTACGCGAGGCTTTTTTTTTAGCCTGTAAGGACTGTGTTGTTTTTTAAAAAAACGCTGTCAAACGTCAAAACATAATTATTTTGTCGTAATGACGTTCATACAAACCCCATGTTTTTTGCGATGTGTCACATCCTATTACAAGATTACGCGTTGACTAACGTTTTCAAATTTTCCTTATATTGGAGGTATCATTAATGGATAACTCTTGGATAATGTGAATAATTTTCCATTTTTTTGCGTAAAGTTTTTTTGTGATATAAACGAGTAAAGGGGCTTTTGTTACATATCGTGATTTTTTTAATCTTTCTGCGATATTTTCGAACTGAGCAAAGTTATAAAAACTTAACCAGCTTTAATTTTTAACTATTTGTAATCTTTTATTAATAACCTAACAACGCTTTTACAGAGTAGTAAGTTAATTCAAAGGCTTACTATACACATCTATACTTATAATAAATCTGTAGAGAGGTCAATTCTGTACATGAAATATATTTCCAAAATAACTATCAGGGGATGATTAGGGATCGATACTGATGCCAAAAATGCAATCAGTAAAATTTTTGTCTGTCTGTCTGTCTGTCTGTCTGTCTGTCTGTCTGTCTGTATAACCGTTATAGAAACAAAAACTACTGGACGGATTTTAATGAAACTTGGTACAATTATTGTTTATACTCCTGAGCTGGTTATAGTATACTTTTCATCACGCTACAATCAATAGGAGCAGAGCAGTGAAGGGAAATGTTGGGAAAACGGGAGTAGTTACTGCATTTCTTAAGCTTCCGTCGCGTGTGCAACCTTAATGGTTAAAGCTACACAGAAATCATGTATGACGGAAATGTTCTCCTTAAAATTATATAAAAAATATCCCACGACAGCATATGTTTATCTTTTATGGTTGACTCACAATAACACGTGTAACTCCCGATAGATAGAATATTTATTTTATTCTTCAAGTTATACGCGAGTGAAACCGCGGGGTACAGCTAGTATTTAATATTAATAATTAAATATAAAAAGATCTAAGTTTTTCTTTAAACTAAAATTTAGTTATTATTAAATTAATTTAGTTATTTAGTTACTAATAGACAAAAAACTTATCACGTAGACATTGACCCTGAGTGCTGTAACTACTGTAGTTATGTACGTCACTGTAACATTTCTGTTCAATTTGTAACTCATGGTGTGAAGTGTAGATTAGTAAACTCATAGACATTTTGTGCTCCAGCCATTACACCCTCCAAGCGTTTTTTTACAGTTTTCATACCAGTATTTTTTTTATGTACTTAGACATTAATAACATATTTTCTTATGACGTAAAAACCTGCGTATTGTCTTATTAAAGTAATGGTTTTGTTTTTCCTACTTTAATGACGGTAAAATACAATTGTCTCGCCATAACAATGCAGTTCATTAAACTCTTTAGTTTATTTTTTGTAAATATATTTCATCGTTTAACTTTTTATAGTCGTCTGCAACCGTTGCAACCAGTAGAGAGACCACCTTTCCAGCTTTGTTAGGTTTTTTTGCGAAATTTGTTTATGGTGTCCATGATTTCGATTTTTTTAATCTAATGTTACCCAACTCTCTAAAAACCTCTTTTTATAATCATGAATAAACAAAATAAATAAATTTTGGCGAACCTTAAACACAGCCCCAAACTAAGCAATATAATGATAGAATACTTAAATATATATTTTTTTTGTAATTACATACGTAATATACATATTATTCAATCATGAAAGACCCTTGTTTAATATAGGGTCATTGAGAAGTGAACATAAAAAACCTTTTTGTAAAACCTTTTCATTTATATTATACTCGTAAGTAAAATTAAACTCCGGAACAAGTTTTGACTTCCAAAAATAACCTTTCTAATCAATTTGCAGTATCTCAAAAAGAAATACCTTTCAGTGTATTTATTTTTAAGAATAAGATGGTCATTGGGTCCTCCGGCTTCGGGTTCGGTCATTGCTACCAGTTCAGTTAGTTCCTAATATAGATATTATTAAAAATAAGTTCACTCAATATGTTACAGAAAGGTCTTCTTCTAACTTAAGAGCTGTGCTCTTGTCGGTGTAATTGATGCAGCTCTCTCCATCTGTTTCTCTCCAACGCCGCCTCCTTAACTTCCTTATACGACGCGACAGCTATTTTCTCCTTTATCTGGCTCATGTAGCTTATTCGTTGCCTTCCTCTTCCTCTCTTCCCTTCAACCTTCTCTTCCATTGTAGTCTTTATAAAACTGTCGTGCCATATAAGGTGGCCAACCATCTTCCCTCTTCTGTTCTCAATCGTTGTTAATAGGACCCTTTTTTCCTGTATTCTACATAAAACCTCTATATTTGTTATTTTTTCTGTCCAGCTTATCCTTTCCATCCTACCTTTACAGAAAGGTATGCTACATGTATGTAATACTAAAAGGTAGCTATAATAAATAATAGGTAAGTAACCCGCGACAGGCCTTGTTCTTCAGGCAACTTCCAATTTTTTCCCTATAAACCTTGTACTGCTAAAATAAATTATGAATTTTGGTAGACTGCGTATCATTAATTAGTCAAATTACGTTGCTAAGACGATTAAAAGTTTTTAGTCTGTGATATCCGTTTTTTATCATTTAAGAGTTGTTTTTGGATTATAAGTAAACCAATTTTGTAATCTGATTTTTATCTACATTTGCTGTAGCAAATTCTATCTTAAGGCCCGGCTCACACTCACACACGTATTTCAATGATTTTCAGGTACAGATTTAAAAACCAGGAATCACAATTGTGAGGATATAATGATACAAAATTACTGATAATATATTCATCTTTAATAGTAGATAATAAAAACTGGCCAGTTCTATACAATATTTTCAAAAAAATACGTTTTTACCGTCGCAAGAACCGCTGAAAATGTCGAAAAATGGGGTCTGGTTAGGTACCAATATCTTTAGACCCACAGCATATTTTTATTTGAAAATAATATGAAATTGTAGATTTTATATTTCTCTATACCGCGTGGCATTATCTTGTTTTCAAATAATTTACTTTTTCATTTATGAACAATATAAAATGCAATAAAACTTCTCCATACATTTTTTCCATACAAAACTCACATTCACCTCAAGTCGGCAGTCGGCACGTCAGTTAGCGCTCAGACGCGCTCGGGGAAGCACGTCCACGTCACATTTTTCTTCGAATTTAGAGGAGGTCTTACATACTGGTATACCGGGGTAAAATACTGGACATGCAAAACTAATGATAACATTTGTATAATATATTGCCTTGAAGAATTTAGTGCAAGCCACACAGATGAAGGTTAGGTACAATGCATGATTTGTTGAAAGAGTTGGATGATTTTTTTTTGTAGAAGATGCGTTTCATCGAGTTTGATTTCGAAACAATATGATAATAGTATACGGTTTTACCTTTTTGCATACGTCGCGTCGGAGCAAAATCGAAATAAGCCGATGTTTCGTATTTGATTGTTAATTTAATAAAAATATTAAATTACAGGAAAATGTGAACCTGGTTGTGTCCCTAATTAATAATAAATAATAAAAGCTTTTATTTCCTTGCACAATATAAAATTAACTTAAATATGTATCTATGCATAGGTATATAAAATTATGTGTAAGGACCGCTTTCAGCGGTAAAAGCCTCCTCCAGCTCTATCCATTTTTCCCGATCTCTAGCGGCTCTGCTCCATGTTTTGCCTGCTACTTTCAAGATGTCATCATCCCATCGCATAGCAGGCCTTCCTCTTCTTCGTTTTTTATGTATTGGGTCCCAATTCATAATTGTTTTAGATCACCTCTCATTTTGTAATCTTTGGATGTGCCCGGCCCATTTCCATTTTAGTGATAATAATTTCTGGACAACGTCTTTTGCTGTGGTTTTTGAAGTGTCCCGAATTAGTCCTATTAAATAAATATAAATGTTGATTTGATACATTTCTGTTTTGAAATGAAAGTTCTAAGGTACCATGATCCTTACCTGTATCGTTTTGACCCGATCTACCCTATATTACCAAGCGTGTTTTTTATACATGGATGGAAAAAAATGATACTTTATCTATAATTGGATTTAGAAAAATTACATAAATTTCAGATTATGAATATAATTTATAATTATTATTTATCTACCTTTAATATTATAAATCTAAAAGTTTGTGCGGATGTTAAGTATGTTTGGATGTTTGTACCTCAATCAGACCTAAACGACTAAACGGATGAAATTGAAATTGGCTGTCGATGTAAATATACCTCTAGCTTATAAATAGGCTATTTTTAATTATAAACATCCTCAAATTTATAAAAAGACTCCGAGTGCTGGTGTGCAACAAATCTAGCATTAATCAATTTTGACGACTGATGAATGACTGACGAATGATACGATACGCATTGAACCAAAAATGTTGAACCTTCTAAAAAGGTCGGTATTTGTTATTATCAAAGCAAGGTTTATCTGGGGGCACGGTAGTGCCCCTGCCAAGTCAAGCAAAAAAGCGGCACAGTCGTACCATCCTTTTCTCGAAGCAGTTCAGGCTATTTTTTGGACAAACAGACAGACATTGAAATCTCACAACTTTTTACGATAGAAGAACTGATGGGTTTTTGGTTAAATTATACACGATCTGGGTGATATATATGGCTTCTTTATTGTAGAGATATAGAACACGACCAGCCGTAACAAGCGAACAGGGAAGAGAGACTGACATCGACAGATTATCTCTGGTCATCTTAGGCTACTTATACAATATCTCACAAGTTAAATTTACTACACACGAGCATAGTTCCAACAAAAAAAAGACAAAAAAAGAAACTGAGTTGCGTTGCGAGAATTGGCTTTTTATTTTTATTTTTACAAGTTGTTTTTGATGGCATATACTTAAGTTTAAGTACATGATGCAAATAATTAAATATTTAAAAAAATAATAAAGTGTCCTGAAAAATTGTTTAATTCGAAATACTGAAAGTGCTCTTTAGTGTTTCGTAGTTTACAAAAAACCCTTATAGTTTTGCCATTTTCGTCCATTCGTCCGCAGCTTAGCTCAGATACTCTTAGTACTAGAAAGCTGTAATTTGGCATGAATATACATTAGTCACGCCGACAATGTGGTAGAAATAAATACATATTTTCAGATGTTTTTTTTCTCGCATACTCTCCATATCTTTGGATAGGTCTTAAAAAGTATTGCAGGTTTGTGATGTCATTTAGTACAAATACAATGGAAAATATGAATTTTTAAAAAGAGCTGGTCATCTCTTTTTACAAATTCATATTTAATTTTTCTGGAAAGAAAATATTATGGAGGGTTATTTAGTAAAGTTTTACAATAACTGTTTAATTCCAGAACTTGTTGACCCTCGCTACGCGCGGTCTATGGATCTTCGAGATCATAGCTCGCACACAATATTCAAAAGCATACCTACATATTTTATCAGTATTTCACTTTCAAAACTTTCTGTGAGTGGTACTCGAAACGTTGACGGTGCCGTCATCGATTTTAGATGACAATAAGTTTTTTTATTAAAAATATATTTCTTAAATCAAGCTTTTGTAAATTCTAGTGCTCTAGTTCTCGTCAAGATAAAAATAACGAGCCCAAACGCGACGTGGTTATGTTGTGTAGTTGAGGAGTTCCGATGGCTACATCCGACCTCCATCATCAGACCAGCTCGCTAGTACCATAATTTTACATTGTCATTGAGATTGATAGGTATGCAAAGTTTTGCCTCAATTCGAATATTTAGTGAAGAGTTCCGTTGAACAGCTCCTGACTCCATCATCAGATCAGCTCGCTGTCACCATATTATGTATGCAAAATTTCAGCTCAATCGATTGGGGATAACTGCTTAAAATTAAGTTGCAAGATTCCACCTTATCAAACATACATACATAAATACTAGCGACCCGCCCCGGCTTCGCACGGGTAGCATGTTATTATACATATAAACCTTCCTCCTGAATCACTCTATCTATTTAAAAAAACCGCATCAAAATCCGTTGTGTAGTTTTAAAGATATAAGCAAACATACATACGCGGGAAGCGGAAAGCGACTTTGCTTTATACTATGTAGTGATAATTTGCAATAAAATAAAATTGCGACTATAATTAAAGATCTAAGCTATCCTATATCTCAAGTTGGACCAGACTGCTCACGGTGTGCCAATTTAATTTAAAATCGGTTATGTAGTTTAGGAATCCATCGCGGACAAACATCGTGACAGGAGATTTATATATATTAAGATGTAGGTACATAAACTGCAAGTTAAATAAGAGCTTGTAAAAAAACGATACTTACCGTTTTGTCATAATGTATTTTATTAGTAGGTACCTAACAAATATTTTTTGCACAGTCAAATATTAGTAACTGTGTAGTAGCACTTTACGATTTGTAACCTGTCTTATAATATATATTAATTTTTTCTATATTTATTTTCTTTTTGTCAAGTGTAACCTATAAAATTATTAAGTACATACCTACCTATACAAATATGACATACCTATTGCACCAAATATTTTCAAGTATCAAGACTAGTTATTTAGTCTTGGTAAATGAAGTGTGAAGTAGCTTTAATGTGTGCGTTTGCACTATTCGTAGTGTGCGGCCACAGAATACGGCCGAGTACAAAAAATGCGAGCTGTCATAAATTTAACAGCCACCTTAATACGTTCTGTCATTTAGGCCTGATTGATTTTCAAGCATACAAACATCCTCACAAACTTTCGCATTTATAACTTAAGTAGGATTAGGATAATCTTCTATTTTTTTGAGTAAAAGGATATTCGGGTAAAGTAGATTCATGAAAATACTTGTTAATTATACATTTGGTAAATATATAATGCCATCAAAAACATAACTTGTAAAAAAAGCCAAGTCTCGCAACGCAACTCAGTTCTTCTACCGTAAAAAGTTGTGAGATCCATGTAATACCAAGTCGGTTAATTTATTCAGTCCCTATTTTAAGGGTCCTTCTGTCTTAAGTTATTACGTAAATGTTAGCTAATTACGTAATAACATAAGTCAGAAGGACCCTTAAAGTAGGGACTGAATAAATTAACCGACTTGGTATTATATGGATCTCACAACTTTTTACGGTAGAAGAACTGAGTTGCGTTGCGAGACTTGGTTTTTTTTACAAGCTATGTTTTTGATGGCATCTCATTTATTTTTGTAGATAGAGCCCTACTTTTTAGGGTTCCGTCCGTACCTAAAGAGTAAAAACGGAACCCTGTTACTAATACTTCACTGTCCGTTCGTCCGTCTGTCCATCTGTACGTCTGTTCGTCTATCCGTCTGTCCGTTTGTCTGTCTGTCGGTCTGTCGGTCTGTCGGTCTGTCGGTCTGTCGGTCTGTCGGTCTGTCGGTCTGTCGGTCTGTCGGTCTGTCGGTCTGTCTGTCCGTCTGTCTATCACAGGGCTGTATCTCATGAACCATGATAGCTAGAGAGTTGAAAATTTTACAGATGATGTATTTCTGCTGCCGCTATAACAACAAATACTAAAAACAGAATAAAATAAATATTTATGTGGGGCTCCCATACAACAAACGTGATTTATAGATAATGGTACGGAACTCGATGTGCGCGAGTCCGACTCGCACTTGGCAGGTTTTTTTAGGATTTTTACACTAAACACTAAACACTTTGATGATCGGTCAGTCAGTGAGTGAGTGAGTGAATGAGTGAGTGACAAAATAGGAAACTTTGACTAGTTATCATTTTTAATCTACTGGTTCAAATTAAATGAAATTTGAAATATACCGTGTTTATATAGTGACTGCTTGGTTACTGAAAATTCAGGCTTCTAGTTTTATCCACAACGAAGTTATAGGGGGTCGAAAATGGCCTGAACTGCTTCGAGAAAAGGATGGTACAGCCGTGCCGCTTTATTGCTTGACTTGGCGGGGGCACTGCCGTGCCCCCAGATAATAAATTAGGTACCTTTTTTGTGATTATAATAATAATGATGGGATTAAAATGGACTTTGCATATAATCCGTACGTTGATCTTACAAGGAAGTGTGTAACGGCAGATTTAATAAGATAAAAAAATTACAATGGAATTCACTTTGAGGTTCAAAATCCTTTGTTCTAATTTTGTTATTTTTTGAAATATATTTAACAATTTGTTTAAAATGCTCAAAACGGCGCGAATTTTAAGTAATGCAAGATTGCGGGCCTGTGCCAAATGTTATTTTTAAACGTGTCTCTGAGTACCCTCATTAGACATTTTCAACGAACTGAAGAGTTCATAGGAAAAATAATAAGTGACTAGTACTGCCTGGACTAAATGTTTTGGTGTAATTACGCTTTTAAATACATTGTATAGATTGTTTTATTATTATGAGATCGAAATAATAACTTTTCTGTTGAAAAATATTTTTCAATGACAAGCTTTTTAACCCTATACTTGGCAGGAATTTTTATTTTTGAAATGTTGATTTTTTTTGTATAATTTGTGATCTAGGGTCATTAATAGAGGGGATAGGATGAAAAAAAAAATTATATTATTAATACTTTTAGATTTATTGAATGTACCATATTTGGCACATTGCCAGATGTGTCATAATCAACTTTACAAAATCAACGTACCATATGTGTCACACTGCCAGGCTTATATAGATTTGTGTTTAACACTTTATATAACAAAAATATTACATTCTTACATTAAAAAGTAACAAAAACATGCTAAAAATAATTTGCGATTACGTTATATTCATTTTCAATTTATAATCTGTAGATAATATATATATAAGTATATAAAACTCGTTAGTATTCCCCTAATCCTTTCTTAGTTTGCACTTTTGTGCAATGTATGCACCTATCTCTGCTAAATTTGAAAGTTGGGTGATGAGAAACTTAATCAAGCGTTTTAGAGAAGATAGGCGAGTATTATCAACAGCCCCGAAATGATGTATATGCCCCGAAACGATCTGCTAGATCAGAAAATGATTGTCAAAAATATTTTTCATCGCCTTCTGAAACTTCGGAAGAAGTGTTAGTTATTTATGTGCTGTAAAGATTTGTTTTTGCACATATAGAGAGATGATGTCATCTAAGTAGAACAGCTTGAAGTATTGAATGACACTCTTTCCTGCAAGTCAAACCCCAAAGAAGACATGATCTTTGACTTCAGCAGAACTAGTGAACTTTTTACAACGCCAATAAGGTGTTAGTCTTTAAGACCTTCCTTCGTGCCTAATACACTAGGTCTTATTGATTAAGTAGCTGCTTAGGGTCAAGGCTGCATACCTACAATAGGGAAGGTACTTGTTCAGAATCAACGGGCAGTGAACAGTGATCGACAGCGATGACAGTTGATATTGTAGCAGAAATGTTGATGTAACAACTTGATTCATCTCATTATCAACATTTCATAAAAAGTTTAGGTTTTCCAGTGAAAATGGCAAAGGGAAGGTGTGAAGGTGGTGAACTGCTATCACAGCATTGCTATTGTTCATCATCTGATGATTAAATTTCGTCTAAATCTGACTTGCCCCCGACTTGAAGATAAGACCCACAAGTTGACGCGGTCGATGTTGCTGCTGCTGATATAGTTGCGGCACCTGTGGCGCCAAAATGTCATTTTACCAAGTACTTCGCATCAAACTGACACCTTACGTACATTCTCATCTCTATAATTTCTTGACAATTAAAGCTCAAGCTTGAAAATTTTATGACGATTGGTGAATTTCGATTTATTGGAGCAACGATTAGAATGCTATCGTCGAAAAAACATTCATACTCGCATAAAAGGGCCGACGACACCTCCGAGTTGTCAAAGAGATCTCGCTTCGCTCGATCATAAATCATAAATGTATGTAATTTTGAAAAAATATAATTTATACGAGTATGGCAATGTCACATATCAGGTACATAGTAAAGATAAACTTGAATGGCGCTCATCTGGCAATGTGACTTATTTGGTACATCATGAAAAACCAGTTGATTTCATGCCATTGTAATTCATTTAGGAACATGAAAATATTAATTTCGGGTGTAAAAAAATGTTAACTATTACATATCAACCGTTTTTGACAGAAATACAAAAAAAATACTAGTAATATTTAATTTTTTTACCCTGCGGTGCGAAGACTCCTTTCACTGGTCAGCTATCATTCGCTCTACTTCAAATTGAGAGTTGCAAATCATCAAAAAGTATTTTTTAGTAGAATCGGGACAATATTTTCAAAATTATGTAATAATTAAAATAGATTAAAAATATTTTTTCACGCGTTGGGAATTTTTGAAAGTTGAACGTACCAAATTAGGCACTCTGCCAAGTATAGGGTTAAAATCATTCAAACCATCGGCCACCAGTGCGCTATCTCCTTTCACATCATATAACATTGTCATCGGAACTTGACAAGAATGCAAAGTTTTTACTCAATCAAAGTATTTACTAAGGAGTTTCGTTGTAAGTGTCTGTTGAACAGCTCCTGACTCCATCATCAGATCAGCTTGCTGCCATTATTAAATTGTCACCGAAGTGGCATAAGTATGCACAATTTCAGCTCAATCAGTTGAGGATAACTGGCTCAAAATTGAGTTGCAAGATTCCACCTTAATAAACTTAGTTACATACATACACTGCAAGTTAAATAAAAGCTTGTAAAAAAAAATTATATCAGGCAGAAATCTTGTTGCATAAAGAATCTAAAAACAAATGCGTCACAAAAAGACCGACGAAACCTCGCATCGCACCGGTCGAAAATTATCATAATTGATTGGAAATAACTTGCAGTGTATATTTATATTCTTCTCTTATATATTTATATAAATGAATTGCTGTTTGTCAGTCTCGCTAAAACTCAGAAACGGCTTGACCGATTTGGATGATTTATTTGTTGTGTTCAATTACCAGGACAAGGTTTATAGTGGAAAAAGGTTTCCGAAAAATAGGAAAAAAATAGTTATTGAAATTTGGACAAGACAACTCTGTTCTGTCACTGTTGGGACAGCTAGTAATAAAAAAATATATATCTATCTATATCTCTACTATATTAAAGAAAGTCGGATTTGTTACAACACTTATAACTCAAGAACGGCTGAACCGATTTGGCTGAAAATTGGTGAGCTTAAAACCAGGAGACGAACATATGATACTTTTTAACGGGAAGGAACAGGAGTTAATTCTAAAGCGATGCGAAGTTCGCCGGGTTAGCTTGTAATATATATATAATTATAATTCATTGTAATAAAATACTCCTTAGAATATATAATAGAATAGATTGTTTAACAGAAAGTTAACTTTAAAAACTAATAGAAAACCGACTAAAATGTTTGTGCCAAACGAAAAGTCAAAAAACGATATTAGTTTTTTTTAATTTAATCAAGAAAATATACAAGAGTTACAAAAAAATATTTAAAATGGGACCTACTTTGAACTTAAAAAAACATCTAAATCGGATCTTTAGATAAAAAGATACAAGAAAAAAAAATGCGAGATTTTTGGTCTGTTGAAAAATTAACAATCCTAATCCTAATCCTAATAATATTATAAATATGAAAGTTTGTGAGTTTGTATGTATGTTTGTTCCTCAATCAGGCCTAAACGACAAAACGGATTAAGTTGAAATTTTCTGTAGAAGTAGATATAATGCCCAAATAAATAATAAACTACTTTAAATTATGAAAAACATCCCCAAAACGATGAAAAAACGCAAAAGGAATGATTTCTGTACAGATGGCGCTGGTGTGCAATAAATCTGACATTACAGATTAAAAACATTCAGTCTTTTCTATTCGATTATTGAAATTTGACAGGACAACGTCTGTCACGGGTCGGCTAGTTCCCTATAATTTTTTAGGCGCTCCATTCCAAACACACCTTCTCATACAATAGTTAGGATAAATCCGCGTCCTTACGTTTTTCTTATCTAAACATAATCGTACCTGTAAATTATGTCCTTCTTTCCGAGGTCGTTAACTTGCAAAATGAACGCAACTGACACAGTAGAATAATTGTGACAGCAACCTACTTATCTGTAGATTATCATTGGAAATTATTGTCATACAAGTATAAAGTGTTTTTGAAGTGCAAACAAACCTGAAACTATTCTTACTTATTCACATTCACAGTCATTATTAACTAATTTACTTATTATTACTAAATATAACGTGAAGTTCAACGGGTAATAAAATAACATAATCAAAGCTTCCAAACGGATTCATGTAAAAAAGTCCACTGACCTCTGGGGGAATTTTTGTGTGCGTCATAGAACCACCGATCGACATCATTACTTCAGAACCAGCTTTAATATATATAATCAATTTAGTGTGTTGCGTAGGCTGTCTGTGGTGTGTTTCTTGATTAAAATAATGTAACAAAATAGCTGTTTCGCATCATCTCAGGTAAGGTGTGTGCCGCAAATTTTCTGTAATTCTGCCAGATGGCAGACGCAGGACCAAATCAAGGGCCGGTAATATCTTAAGGTGATGTATAAGTCAAAGCACTCCATCATAGGGTCACAACAAGAAAAATGTAAAGTAAATAAATAAATATTGGTAGGCTTTATACTCAGTGCCATCTAGCCCTAAACTAAGCAAAGCTTGTACTATGGGAAACTGATTTATATATATTTTTTTGTAAATACATATTTCTTTTTGCGTGTCAATGATACAATTATATAAATAATGTTTGCGTAAAATTTCGCCTACCTTCACCCCATCCTCGACGGCGTTATTGAGGTCGTCCATAAATACATACTTATTATACATTTAAAACCCAGACACAAAACAAACATCTATGTTTATCACACAAATATTTGCCCTGGGTAGTGATCGAACTCACAACCTACAGCGCAGAAGGCAGAGTTACTACAAACTGAGCTGTGAGGCTAGTCTATGTAAAGAAATGCGAATCCTCCTGGGGGGTTAGCATAAACCACTATCGTATCGAAACGTATCGTCCAAATGCCAAAACTGAGACTTTTACTGTACAAAATATTACTGTTTTGACATTTGTCACAGTCGATACGATAGTGGTTCGTGCTCAAGCCACTGATCACCCGAATCGTAACACTACGTTTGCCTAGTTCCTCTGGAGCAGGCATCGGGTGATTATGACTGTACTGGAGTGATCAGAAGGGCCCAGCAGGGGCAGCTTATAAATCTAATGGGCAGGATGCTTAGTGAATCATGTTATGATATTCATACCAATGTTTATTGGTACTGAATGCCATAATATCTACGCTTTTTATGCTGTTTAGGCACCTATACCTAGGCTTCCAAGGCTAGGCTAGGCTTGTTATAGCAGCAACAGAAATACATCATCTGTGAAAATTTCAACGCGCTATCACGGTTCATGAGATACAGCCCTATGACGGACAGACGGACAGACGGACAGACGGACAGACGGACAGACGGACAGACGGACAGACGGACAGACGGACAGACGGACAGACGGACAGACGGACAGACGGACAGACGGACAGACGGACAGACGGACAGACGGACAGACGGACAGACGGACAGACGGACAGACGGACAGACGGACAGACGGACAGACGGACAGACGGACAGACGGACAGACGGACAGACGGACAGACGGACAGACGGACAGACGGACAGACGGACAGACGGACAGACGGAGAGACGGACAGACGGACAGACGGACAGACGGACAGACGGACAGACGGACAGACGGACATCGAAGTCTTAGTAATAGGGTCCCGTTTTTACCCTTTGGGTACGGAACCCTAAAAATAATTTTTCATAAAAATAACTAGGAAGTTTTTTTTTATGAAAAATAGATTTTTTATTTAAATTTAAATTAGCTTATTGTGTAGGTAATATAAATAAGAAGTTGATCCGCTAAGGAATTTGATATATCCACCTGAAGTGAATGAAACATGACTAACACCCATATTTATGAACGATAGTAAGAGAACGCACAGTCGGCTCCGACCATCGACTACATAGCCCAATAGACACCTCATGCAAGGCGAACACTGTCATCCAAAACATCAGGCTTATACGGCCGATAAAAAAGACCGCGCGTCAAAGCTGCAGTAGTACCGACCACTTGTGTGACAAAATATGGGTATGTGTCAAATATAATATTTGGACGTGCCTCTGACTGCTATCGACAACTCATGACAACACTTCCCATTCCTAGTGAATCACGTCATCTTGAATCGGCCAATCAGAATGCATTTTTTCCCACTCCCCCCGTACCACATACCTCACCGACTTGACAGAGTTGTTTGATTGAAGTAATGCAGCCATTAGGCGTCTATTGGGCTATGTAGTCGATGGCTCCGACCCACTGTGGACAAAATCTTGTTTTATAAACATCACTTGAGTGTTGTGCGAAACTATGCGCACACTACCGTGTGGCTACGGTAGTGTGCGCATAGTTATAATAAATTATAACTATGCGCACATACACTATAATAAATTGCAACATTATTTTCTCTTTTAAAAAAACCCTTAAGAATTACCTTTTAAACTCACAAGTCCATCCATAGGTAGTCGTTCTAGGCCTCATATTTTATTATATTATTCATAAGTAGGTATATTATTTTGTTTTTGCTATTTAGTTTATATATTTTTATAGAATGTTAAATAGTAGGTTTTTTAGAATTTAAGTAATGTAAATATATGCACTGTGTGATATACAGTATGCTGCCCCACACGCACTATGGCTCCACTGAAAATCAGCGCTGCATCAACTCTCGCTGTTGCAGCATATAGCTGAGTGGTGACCAATTTTGTTGTCAATGTTACCAATATGTGTTTTTTGTTTAGTTTTAAGATTATGTTGACACAAAATAAATTTATTCTTTCTTTCTTTCTTTCTTTCTATTTTGTACACTGTGGCTCAAAGCCTACTGTGCGTTCTCTTAGTGTCGTTCATGAATACGGGTGATAGGCTGGTCGAACCGCCTAGCCACCGGCCGGTGTTAAGCAACTTTCCGGTTTGTATTACAACACGTGCCTTTTTTCGATCTGTTAATTTATACGAACATTTTCCATCCTAAGGTATTCAGCCTTCGAATATTAAACGATGCGTTTATAGTGAGCAGGGGGCTAATCTAACTTGCGAGTACTTGTGTTTAAACTAACGAAACAATGGGAAACAGGCAATCTATACATATAATAAAACTGTAGAAGAGTTCAATTCTGTACATTGAATAGAAACTAAAAAAAATACTCCTATGGGCCTTTATACAAGTAACACAAGCCAAAAAAAAATATTTAGAATTTTTTGTCTGTCTGTCTGTCTGTTTGTTGTCCGACTTTCACGCAAAAACTACTGGACGTATTTTGATGAAACTTTTTTTGTTATGTAGCTATTAGTCCTCGGCAACATATAGGCTATAATTTATTTTGAATATTGGAATACCAGATGTGAAATTATCTGTCGACCAGCGAAGCGGGCACGGGTCAGCTAGTTCCGTATAAGTTTGTGCAGAGATCCGTCAAAGTGTCGTTGGAATAGTTTATGTAGATAGATAGGGCGAGAGCGGTAGTTGTGGCCATTTTGACAATATTTTAATTTTTAAATAAACAAAAAAATGGTTAAAACGACGATTTTTAAACAACATATAATAGAGAATTTATCTATATCTTAGGTTAAGCAAAGGTTTTGTAACAGGCGATATTTATTTATTAATTATTCATAAACGGGAAATATTTAGTTGTGGTCAATCAAATCTAGAGGTATAGAATGAATTGATACAATGAATTGTATTAACTATGGATTTTAAACAAGTTTGTTTGCTATGCTTAGTAATGGACTGCCAAAATTGAAAATGACCAAATCCGGGGTTGGCACCACAACCGGGTCTTAGACCCTATAGATATACTCTTTATTGCACACAAAGAAAACAAATTATATATATTACTAGCGACCCGCCCCGGCTTCGCACGGGTTTAATACATATAAACCTTCCTCCTGAATCACTCTATCTATTAAAAAAAACCGCATCAAAATCCGTTGTGTAGTTTTAAAGATATAAGCATACGTACAGACGCGGGAAGCTGGAAGCGACTTTGCTTTATACTATGTAGTGATTATACTGCCGTAGCAAGTAGGTACATTACTAAAATGTGGAACGCTTCACGATTTTGCGTGTCATCTTTGCGCAGGGTCCATGCTTATCTTTTCTGCATCGTTCCAACTTTAGTACCTACTAGGCGACCCGTGACAGACGTAGTCCTGTCAAATTTCAATAATCGAATAGAAAAGACTGAATGTTTTTAGTCTGTGATGTCAGATTTGTTGCACACCTGCGCCATCTATACTAAAATCATCCCTTTTGTGTTTTTTATCATTTTGTGGATTTTTTCATATTTTAAAGTATGTTTCATTCCGGCTTTATATCTACATCTACAGCAAATTTCAACATAATCCGTTCTGTCATTTAGGCCTGATTGAGGCACAAACATACATACAAACTTACAAACTTTCACATTTAATTTTATAATATTATTAGGATAGGATAATTACTTAAGATATTTTGGATATTTACTTGCTGAAAGAGATTTTTTGGGGCAGGCAGTATGCCAAGTTCGGACTTATAATTTTAGTAGATTTATGGATAATAATATGTGGTTAGTGGGTTTTACCGTCAAAGTATACTTCCTATTACGTGACACAACTGTAGATGGCTATCGGAACTTAACCTATTTTTAAAACATTCGCGAGTAATAAATGTTTTTGATGAATGCAGAATCGTTTTTTCTCAATAACCGCAAAATATACAGTTTTGTTTTTCACGACAAAGATAACTTAAGGATATAATCTAGATTAATTACAGACAGAATCACGATTGGTGAAACTTTTCTCGATAGATTTATTTTCCAAAGTTAACTCTTCAAAAATACGAGTTTCGTTTTTAATCAAAACTATGAATAGCTAAACAGTTTATTTTTATATAAGATAATCTACTAGCTAAATAATTTTCCGTCTTATCCGGGTAGACACAGCCCATACAAAACGTAAAAATTTCACTTATCACCTTAAAGGATCGTGGGAATATTTTTTTTACAAATTCGATATAAAAATCTAATCGGATAGTATTTAGAATATAACAACTTTTATGTAATGTCACTTAAGTACAACTATTTACAAGTACAATAAACCATTTTTGAACAGTTTAAGTGCATACCGCAGTAGCGTCACAGTGGGTCAAGGTGAAGTATGCTGCGGTAATTTGAGGACCACCGGATCATTGCGACATGAACATCAAAATATTATAACTTGTCTTACTGTATATACACATCCACTTTGTCTAGGGTTTTTGCATTCACTTCTACGGTGTAGCTTGGGAGTGCTCAGCTGGGACGCGGTGCGGGTTTGTTCTACGCGGCGGGATCAATTGTTGCATAATCAGAAAATATTTGTTTCTGTTCTTAGTTGTGACTCCATAGTGTTGTTTCTAGTACCTTCGATACAGGGAATCATGTCTCTTATTTATTTATATATGAAATATTAAACAATGAGGTACTTTTGATTGTTCTTTAGTCTTTATTAGGGTTCCGTCTATTACTAAGACTTCTCTGTCCGTCTGTCTGTCACTGGGCTGTATCTCATGAACCATGATAGCTAGACAGTTGAAATTTTCACAGGTGATGTATTTCTGTTGCTGCTTTAACAACAAATACTAAAAACAATAAAATAAATATTAGTGTGAGGCTCCCATACATCACGTGTTTTTTTGCCGTTTTTTATAGATGGTACGGAATTATTCGTGAGCGATTCCTAATCGCACTTGGCCAGTTTTTTTTATCAGCTAACTACCTGGTAGGGAATATTAGATTAAAGTTAACTAGCGTGGTGTCAAAACTATGGATGAGACTGTTTTGCTTTATGTATCGTTTTACAATCTATCATTGTTTATTTAAGAGAATCAGCAATATGCTTCTTTTAAACGTAGTATCAAAATATATGGTAATCGTTATAAACAAATTCAAATTCAAATTCAAAAATCATTCATTTCAATAAAATCACAAGGATCTCTTTGAAACGTCTTAGGAACTAGGTGAAGCTACGCCGATTCCACGCGACGAATATATACCACGAAATATAATGAAGGGTATGAATGCTGGTGTGTATCCGATTTAGTTGTGACAGAGAGACGTTTGGTAGATGATTGAATGACAGTATCCGAACGTAAAATATGAAAGAGGCGAGTGAAAGAATACTTTGAAAAGATAGCGATATACGATTTGTGACGATGGACGACAACGACGTAAAGATTGTATTGTAATATTTTTCTCATTAAATACAAGCAGTCAAAATTGTCAAAAATTGTTATTTTGCTTCCGTTACCCCACATATATATGTCCACGAAACCAATGTATACAAGGATGTACATGCACTTTAGCTGTAATAAACCGTGTAAAAACCTTACGTTTTACAAAGGGTAATGGCTAATGTACCACCAAGCAAAGCTGACCTTTGGCAAGCACGAAGATAACACAAATTACGGGAGTGATTGGCAGCCGTCATTCCGCCGTTTTTCTTGTCATGACTCTTTCATTTGCAAATTACAAATTGCAAATTGTTACGTAATGAATGCGCGAACTTTTTGAACTGGATTCACAAGTCTGTGAAAAGTAGAGCAATTACATAGTATTGTGGTTAAATTTTTGAAATGATTATCTAGCTTACGTCTTAAATTATATGTTTTTTTACTATTTAAATTAAATATATAAATATTGGTGGACGTAATCACCCATCTAGCCCCAAACTAAGCAAAGCTTGTACTATGGGAACCAGATAGCTGATAGAATACTAAGAATACTTTTTTTTTGTAAATATATACTTATACATAATAACACACAGACACAGAACAAACACCCATGTTCATCACACAAATCTTTGTCCCGGTTGAGAATCGGATCTACAACCTACAGCGCAGAGGGCAGAGTTACATAGGATCAAGACTGTAAAACCCTAAGTACGGTAGTCATCGTCGCAAATCTCCAGGTCCAGATCCTTGAATCCTTGGCACGACCAAAGATTACATTAACATGCCCACATTTTGCAGTAGTTAGCTTTCTATACATGACAAGTAGCAAGCCCGTCGCCGCTTATAAAAATATCGCGATGTTTTCCTTCACCGTTTGGAGCATGTCTTCACTACTTACAGAAAAACTAATGGACACATGGCCCAACCCGCTGATAACTACCAGGCGCGCAGAACTATAGTGAGGTAAGTCTAGATCGGCAGTCTGGTAAAAAGGCGCGATCGTATGATCACGTTTCAAGGGTACGATTCGAGCGAAATTGCAACACACTCGCCTACGCTCTGAGCAATATTTGCGCACATACGTGACTTTCAGAGCGGGACAGTCAATGAGCTCATAATCTTGAAATGAGCCCCCAGGCGCACATAATCCTTTCACCACACTGGTTACACCGGTGTCAATGCTCATTCTGAGCGTGATTGTAAATGAAGAATTCCTAAGTCACAAGTTACGGCTTAGTTATCACTTTAAAGAGCGAGAGGAAGACACAACCAATCAATAATTTAATAAAACTGTTCAAAGCAATTCTTGCTTCTAAAAAATATTCCGCCAGTAAGGATATTTTCTTGACCGATTTCGACAGTACCATTCAGGAACTTATAATAGCGACATCTAGGTTTGTTATAAATGCGCATAAAATCATGTTTATTGAACGGATTACATTACTCGTAAACTAGCAAAGCCTTAAACTTGCAATTTACTTGCAACACAGAAGTATTTTGGTTTTTCGGAAGAAGTTAAATGAAGACGTACACTGTGGCCTGATATAGCATAAATACTACGCGGGTAAGCTGCGGTATACAGCTAGTATATCACTACATAGTATAAAGCAAAGTCGCTTTCCGCTTCCCGCGTCTGTATGTCTGTATGTATGTTTGCTTATATCTTTAAAACTACACAACGGATTTTGATGCGGTTTTTTTTAATAGATAGAGTGATTCAGGAGGAAGGTTTATATGTATTAAACCCGTGCGAAGTCGGGGCGGGTCGCTAGTTAAGTATATTTAGCGTGCTTGTTTTACATGATGAAACTAGTTGTACTGTACAAACCTACTCTTGCGTCCAAATCTGCCTTAGCGTTGTGGAAAGCCATGTCACCCCTTGGACTATAAGCTATCAAAATAAAGATGTTACAATTACCATCCAAATATGTTCTGTAATTTTCGATTCCGTAAAAACTTAATATTTAAATAATTAAAATGTTTATTCGATTATGCGGAAGACTGCAACGTACGTTTTCGCTAAAAAAGTTTTAAGAGTTAGGTATACATCCAAACGTAGAACGCTAAGGTCATAGATGATGTAGAGTTCGCATTAGTATTCAATAATAAGGAAATAAATAATAGAAATAATCACGACTTTATTCCTCAAGTAAGATATATATCCTCTCAGATCTACACGAGCCCAGATCCTTGAATGGTCTAGAAGGGGTAGTCAGAGGCACGATCAAACTTTACGTTTGGATAATGCCAACAATTTGATGAAGCATTCCATTTGCAAGCCCGTTGCCGCTTTCTCACGATGTTTTCCTTCACCGTTTTAAGCACGTGTCATGGGCAATATACAGATTTTACTAGATTAATTTAATGGTGCACGTTCGGGATTCGAACCCACGACCTTCGTTGAAAGTCAAGGCAGTTCCCACTCGGCCATCACGGCTTCGGCTTGAGATTAAGGAGGTCACATTATTGGTTTCAAGTATCAAGGGCGAGCTAACGTTGCACCATCAGCCGAACCTTACCTTGATTTGCAATGTTTACCAAATAAAATGCGAGCCTTGGCTGGACGGTCAATGGGTTGATTATTATTTACTTACTAGCTATCCCGACAGACGATTTCCTGTCACATTTCAATAATCCCACTGAAAAAAGCACTTTCAGTTTTTCCCGAACTTTACGCTGGATTTTCCTAAAAACCGTATGAAACTTTACGACCTATTTTCATACCTATCAAGAAAACATAAAAATCCGTCGAGCCGTTTCGGAGAAGTTTGGTCACAAACACTGTGACACGAAATTTCCCATATCCCTATATCTAGCTAAAGCCTACAACATATTTTTACGAAAAAAGTGAATGAAAAAGAAAAACATGTTGACACCAAATGAAGTGGGATAAGGCAAGATACACGATGATGATGATGACAAACTGGCTAGCTTCGTATTTGCAAGGTCTCTCAGCACACTGGTTTCCGGATATGACGCCCACACGTTAACACCTGACATAAAGTGTCAAAATCCTACTGACATTGTGATACTCGAAACAAGATCAGATATTCATTAGTTTAACATTTCCGCTATATTGCATTACTTTTGCATGATATTTTTTTATCATAATTGAATAGGCGTATAAGGGTGAGTTTCCAACTACGCTGAGCTGTGCGGACACAGCGCTCGACATTTTGAAACTAGAATATTTGACCGTAGTCATTGATCCGCTTCGCACAGCTCCGCAACTGACCCTAAACCTTAAGGTGCGTTTCCACCTAAACGGAGTTGCGCTAAAGCGGGGAATTCACTAGAGGGCCATGCCGCGGGCAAGACTGCAGACATGGCTACCCGGATCTCACAACTATAGGTTTGTGTGATGTCTGCTAGTGTAGGAACGTCGCAGTCAGTCTGGCAGACTGTCAATGTCAAACCTAGAGTTGCGGGCATGTCTGCAGACTTGCCCGCGGGCATGACCGTTTAGCGAATTCCCCGCTTAAGCTGTGTGGTGCGGACCAATGACAGCGCTCAAATATTCGAGTTTGAAAATGTCAAGCTGTATTTGGTCCGCTCCGTACAGCTCAGCGCAGCTTCACATAGATGGAAACGTACCCTTAGTCTTGATTGGGAGAGTTTTGATAAAGTTTACGATTTTCGTAATGTCATTTAGAAACAGCTTAAAAGTCAACATAATCATTCATGGCATCACACTTGGATTTGTAAAATATGCGAAGAAAAATGGCAAAACTATACTAATGAGACTGTCACTTTAAGGTTTAAGCTAATTTAGACTTTAACGAGAACAGAATAAAAACGTCAGAAAAAAACAAATAAAAAAATTCATTGGTTGGGATTATAATGTAGTTGAACAATGAAAAACAAAAACAACACACTATACATTATCATAAATTTTATAGGCAACTAACTTCTTACCTACTATGTTTTGCGTAGTAGTTACTACGCATCGGAAAAAAAACATCTAACACGGTAAAATGGGTGGCACTAAATAAATATATTTATAAATTATAAATTTTAATTATAAATACGGCTAATTACCACGGTTTTGCTGACGTTGCGATACAATTCAGATGCTCTTCATCATGAGCATCGCCCGCGACCGTGATCAACGGCAGATAGATTTTTTTTAATGTTAAGAGAATATGCTCAAAGTGATCCTATTAAGTTTCGTAGTTTTTACATCGTTATTTAAAACATGAAATATATCGTTTCTTGACTTTTCGATTGAACGAAACATTTTTTTAATGATTACAAACCAAATTTATGTATCTAGGACTATTTGGATGGACTAACGAAATGTTGCAAATATATACACACAAAATTAAATAAAGAAATATCCTCCGATAGATCCTACTAATATTATAAATGCGAAAGTGAGTGAGTGAGTGTGTGTGTGTGTTTGTTTCACGCAAAAACTACTAAACAGATTAAAATGAAACTTTACAGTATTATAGCTTATTACTTTTTAATTTTTATTATATTTTGCCCAGACAAGACGGAAAAAGTGATAAAACCGCATTACCTTGAAATACATTAAACTAGAAAAGAAACTGTTCTACATTTGGGCTACATTTAGGTACGAGTATGATTATATAGAAATGAACTGTTGAGCTTTTCAGCAAAAACGTGAATAGTGTTTTAGAAGAGCCAACTTTGAAAAATAAATCCACATCCAATCCTGTTCCACATTTATCTAGATTAAATCATCATTAAAAACAAAACTGTATGTTTTGCGGTAGATGAAAAAAACAATTATGCAATCATCAAAAATAAAATCTTCGTCCGTGTTTGCAATTTCACCATACACAGCAATGCTGCTTGGCGGCAGAATTAGGTGGTACTTAGGTAGTACTCCGGACGAGCCCCAGAAGGAGTTCAACTACTTTCCTTTTCCACGGTGTCCTTTAAAAAGGTATGCACTCAATTCCATTACAAAATATAAAAGTAAATATTGTAGTGTAACCTTGCGGCGCTTGCGACACGACGCTTGCGACATGCGACGACCGGATATTCCACTCGGACTTTTCCTAGTTGGCAGTAGAATGTTCTAATGTAGGTTTTCTAGAATGTTTTAGAATGTCTAGAACTTGCACAGCGCCTACTTTTAGTAAAGTGTACTTATTAACTCCTCGGAGATTCACAATTCGGGTGTATATTAAAAAAGAAAATCCGTGTTGGCCGAGTGTGGGGTTCCTCGACTTTCAATTTGAAGGTCGTGGGTTTGAATCTCGGCGTGCATCAATGAATTTTTCTATTCGAAAAAATTATATGCGTGTTCTTACATTGCATGCAACTTAATCGAAATTACATTCAATTACAAACAATAATTACTCTGATATACAAATTAATGAGTATTTTCCGAGTTCGACACGAATAAAAAAAAACCGGTCAAGTGCGAGTCGGACTCGCGCACGAAGGGTTCCGTACCATTATTTATTAAAAACGGCAAAAAACACGTTTGTTGTATGGGAGCCCCACTTAAATATTTATTTTATTCTGTTTTTAGTATTTGTTGTTATAGCAGCAATAGAAATACATCATTTGTGAAAATTTCAACTATCTAGCTATCACAGTTCATGAGATACAGCCCTGTGACAGACAGACGGTTAGACGGACAGCGAAGTCTTAGTAATAGGGTCCCATTTTTACCCTTTGGGTAGGGAACCCTAAAAAGTAATAAACAGATAGATTTTCAGAGGATAGGCGCAGACATTCTTCTTTCAAACCTCAAGCAAGACTCATTTTGGTTGTATAGCTTCTGTTATTATGATTGCCCTTGATTTCCAGAGTTTTAAGCTCTTTGGGGCAGTGCTCAAACTAATTATTATTAAATGAAGATTTGCGTGCCTATTAAATACAATAGGAAGCATCTATCGCGCGGTACCCATTGTTTAAACACGTAAAAGTTTTAGCCTTTCACAGGAAGGTCAAAAAATACCTTTTTTCAGAACTTTGATCGCTCTGGGGCAGTATTTCTAGATATCATAATTAATTAATTTTCGCATGCGTAATGCATCTACTGCGCACTACCCATTATGTAAAAATGAAAAAAAAAAAATAACTCCGTACTAGACCGCTCCACCCTATTGTATAGCTTCTGTTATATGACTGCCCTTAATTTCCAGACAAACCGCAACCGACAGAGATTTAGCACTTTGCTAATAAAATTGACAATTACACAACGCAACATGTTACAACTAGGCAAGTTGTCTTCTATAGCATCATCATTAGAAAATATCACGATAGCAAAGATCAACAAATATTATTCTAGAATTAAAACTACCGTGGTTGTCATTCATTTTAACTATAAATACGGCTAATTACCACGTTTCTTGTTGTATTGCTGACGTTTCGAGACAATTCAGATGCTCTTCATCATGAAACGTCGGCAATACAACAAAAAACGTTATTATTAAAGCCAGTCTAAAAAAATTGATGAAAATACTATTATTTTCATCAAGTTTTTTAGACTGGCTGAAATTGTTTTCATTGTAAGAGTGAGTATGAGTATCACCTACGCGGAACTGCGCTAAACTGTGCGGAGCGGACCAATGACAGAGCTTAAATATTCGAGTTCGAAAATGTTGAGCGTTGTGTTTGGTCTGCTTAGCGCGGCTCCGCACATCTCCTCTTAGGTGGAAACTCACCTAAAAGACTACTTGGGTCTTTACAAACAAAACACAAAATAGCGTAACAAAAACCTATCAATGCGTAATAAATCAAATTGGACAGGTTTTTAGTTAATAATTTTTTTTTGTATCAATGGTAGTTCCGGGCGAAGGAACTTATGATCATGAACTTAGATCATGCGAATTTAATGGCCATAGAAATACTTTTTGGATGTGGTAATTCACAGATTATTGTACAAAAAACAATTATAATTAAGACTATGTTGTTTTCTGACCAGACTAGGTATACAGATTTAGTAGTACTTATTTGAAAAAAACATTATCTTTCCACTTATATAATACTAGCCGACCCGTGACAAACGTTGTCCTGTCAAATTTCAATAATCAGATAGAAAAAACTGTATGTTTTTAGTCTGTGATGGCAGATTTGTTGCACACCAGCGCCATCTATGCCAAAATCATCCCTTTTGCGTTATAATATTTTTTTTTTTTTTTTTTCATGTTTTTCGTGTTTTAAGTAGTCTATGTTTTATTCGAGCATTATATACATCTACAACAAACAACTTATATATCCATTTTGTCGTTTAGGCCTGATTGAACCACAAACATAAACAAACTAACTCACAAACTTTCATATTTATAATATTATTAGGTTTATAACTAGGTGTCCCGACAGACGTTATCCTGGAAATTTTAATAATCTTAAAGAAAAAAGCACTTTCAATTTTCCCCGAACTTAACGCTAGATTTTCCAAAAACCGGTATGAAATTTTACGACGTATTCTCATACCTACCTAAATATATAATATTAAAATAGCATAAAAATCGGTCGAGCCGTTTCAGAGGAGTGCAACCACAAACACAGTGACACGAGATTTTTAATATTAAGGTTTCTATTTAATACAATTTATAACCTCAACAGCAGTTTCATTGTCTACAAAATTATTTCTCGGGAACTGCGGAAAAACACGATTAGGTATCATATATTAATTATCATACATTATATATAAAATAAATTAAGTTCAAAAAATATTCATGATCTAGAAATATAATTTATTCATAAAATTCATTCTCGGGAGATGCGGATGTTGTTGAGAAGGTGAATAATGTACCTATGTGCTTAGAGCATTGAACTATACTATACATTATAAAATAGGAGATGTGGCTTGTTCACAAGTATTTATTTTTTCGTTTCGAACAAAAACAATCGTCGAATGGGAGCCCCTTAAGCTTATTTTTGTTGTGTCAGTTCTACGTAGCATAAACAAAAACAGTTGATTGGTATAAAAAAAATAACACATCATGGTGTTTATCGGTTTTTGTTCCGTCTCTTCAAATCCAATATAGGGTGAGAGAGCTGGTCGTGGGCAACAACATTTTAATTTTCAAATAAATTGTTTATATTGAAAAAAATATTAAAACGACGATCTTTAAACACCGTCGAGTATCTATCTCTTAGGTTAAGCAAGGGTTTTGCAGGCAATATTTCTTTATTAATTATTCATACTTAAATAGACAAAACGGGAAATATTTCCTTGTGGTCAAGTTCACTACTCTCAGCTGAATCGAAACACTCTTTGCAACCGAACGACAGAGATAAGATTAAGTAGACATTGCGCTATATTTTAGTAGACGCTTCAGTTGACAGTGCACTTAACGCTACGGTTTTGAAAGAGTGACCTTAGAAACATCTCAATTATTTGTAATAACTGTATTTGTCATCGTTATTCTATTGTTTGTATAATTAAAGGTGATTCTCAGATGATTGTAACTTATTTTGAGGCATGTTTTCAGTGGCGTAACTATATCGTTTGAGGCCCGTAACAAATGTGTGATGTTTTTAATCCTGCCTGCCTGACTTGGACTAAGAGTGAACTGTATTGCTTTATGATGATAAATAATAAATGCCAGTGGCCTGAGTCGTGCTCATGTAATGTAATATCTGACACTTGTTGTACAGTAAAAGTGTCAGTTTTGGCGTTTGAACAATACGTTGTCGATACGATAGTGGTTCATGCTAACCCTCCAGATCTTAGTAAAAATAGACACTACCGAACTTATAATTGGAGAGAGGAGAGAGTGCTCTGTAACGTTATTACATGAAATGCTTAGAAACTTGAGCGCACGAACCTAAAACCTATAAATAACGAAATATCTATAGCACTCTCGACCTCTCCCATGGTATACGCGGCGGCGGGCGCGTTTTCTTTATTTAGAACATTTTTATTACAAAAACCTTTAAAAAAAGATTAAAGATTTATTTATTTATTTGACATAAATAAATGTTACACAATTTATTTTGAATCTTTATGCTCCCGAACTAGATCTTTCATTATGTCAAATAAATAAATCTTTAACAATAAATCACAAGTTGATTTTAATAGTAGGTATATAAAATATTTCGATCATAAATTCTAAAACGTATCATTTTGAAATAATATCTTTATCGTGAAAAGTTTCTGCTATTATGTTTTCAGCTTAATAGCAATCTAGGTAGGAACCTGAAGTAATCACTACATAGTATAAAGCAAAGTCGCTTTCCGCTTCCCGCGACTGTATGTATGTTTGCTTATATCTTTAAAACTACACAACGGATTTTGATGCGGTTTTTTTTAATAGATAGAGTGATTCAGGAGGAAGGTTTATCTATTAAACCCGTGCGAAGCCGGTGCGGGTCGCTAGTATACTTATAAAAATAGGAGATGTGGCTTGTTCAGAAGTATTTCTTTTTTCGTTTCGAAAAAGAGCAATCGTCGACTGGGAGCCCCTTAATGTTCTCGCATAAGGAAGAACACAACTGTTTTAAGTAGGGGTCGCTAATCCATTTTACAACCGCGCTGAAGGCTGATCATCTACTTATTAGTGTAGAATAATATTATTTATAATCATTATAAATAAATATTCATATTCATATTAATTTATTTATTGCTCCAGTTGTAGAATAGTGTATTAATATTAAATAGTGTAACAGTGTGACCTAAACCGAGCAATTATGTCACGCTTCTCCGTGACCTAAGTAGTCCATTGTTACACACCGTGCTATAAATTATCTAATTTCATTAATTTCACAGATCAAATAAGAAAACATTCTTTTTAGGGTTCCGTACCCAAAGGGAAAAATTAAGACTCCGTTATCCGTCTGTCTGTCACTAGGCTGTATCTCATGAACCGTGATAGCTAGACAGTTGAAATTTCCAGAGATAATGTATTTCTGTTGCCGCTATAACAACAAATACCTACTATAAACAGAATAATATAAAAAATTAAATACCATACAACAAACGTGATTTTTTTACCGTTATATATAGATAATGGTACTTCGTGCGCGAGTCCGACTCGCACTTGGCCAGTTTTTAGTGTCCTTTGACATTAACATTTAGAATTTCATAGCAAAAAAATTAGGTACAATTCGTTTTTCAAAATTATTCTAAGTTTAAATCACAAGGATAACTTTGAAACGTGTTTGGAGGAATTAGTAAAGATATTCTTGTTTCTCGCGACCTAGAAGAAGCAGGAAATATGTAGGAAACTTCATTGTTTCTGCTAATTAAACATTTACAACTCTTGCATTACTGACTGGACTGTCTGGCTGATCTATCAACGCACTAAGGCGAGTAATAAATGTTTTTGATGAACGCAGAATCGTTTCTTCTCAATAACCGCAAAACATACAGTTTTGTTTTTCATGACAAAGATAACTTAAGGATATAATCTAGATAAATTACAGACACAATTATTATTATTATTTTTTTAATGACATCAGGAATTTATCATGACAAATTACAATTATTACAATTTTTATTATTATTATTGTTATTTTTTTTTGATATGTTGTAAATTTGATATTGCATGCCTTCATAGGCAGAGTACATTGGTAATATATTTATAAATGAACATCTTCTGTACATGTATTTCAAGCAATAAAGAAACTTTGACTTTGACTTTGACTTTGACTTTGACTTTGACTTTGACTTTGACTTTGACTTTGACTTTGACTTTGACTTTGACTTTGACTTTGACTTTGACTTTGACTTTGACTTTGACTTTGACTTTGACTTTGACTTTGACTTTGACTTTGACTTTGACTTTGACTTTGACTTTGACTTTGACTTTGACTTTGACTTTGACTTTGACTTTGACAGAAACACGATTGGAACTTTTCTCGATAGATTTATTTTCCAAAGTTGGCTCTTCAAAAACACTAGTTTCGTTTTTAATCAAAGCTATGAATAGCTAAACAGTTCATTTTTATATAATTCGTAAGATAATCATACTAGCTAAGTAAATTACAGACAGTTTCATTTAAATTTGATGGTTTTCGAGACAATGCAGTTTTATCACTTTTTCCGTCTTATCCGGGTAAAAAATTTTACTTATCACCTTAACCACTGTTCATAGCAAATCGAAATTTCCTTTAGCCTTTAGGTGTATTGAGGTGCACTGAACTAAGAACGGAATTTCCGAAATTCAAACCTTAAGTCAGGGTGTAGTCAGGGTCAAAGTCTGTTTGAAAAAAGCTTCAATTGAACGAATTTCAACTAGTAGGCCATATTTTATTATGATAAAAGTAGCTTTGATGTACAAAATCGCGGGGTAACGCTAGTGTCTAAAGTATACATATAAGTATTCCATTAGTAATCAGGTTCCCATACAAGCTTTGCTAAGTTTAGGGCGGTGTATAATTATCACTAATAAAAAAAACTGCTAAGTACCTATGAACTTTCCCACCTGATTACCAGCTCACAAGCACTTAGTTTGAATCCCAAAAAACTAGGCCTCATATAGGGTCATAGACCCGGTTGTGGTGCCTACCCCGGCTTTGGGCATTTTCATTTCTGACAGTCAGTAACTAAGCACAGCAAACAAATTTGTTTAAAGTCTATAGTTAATACAATTCTTTGTCTGTAGACCGTTTTGATTAGTGACATTTGTCGTGTGTTATATATACCTCTTGGCTGTTTTGACACAACTAATGATTTCCCGTTTTGTTTATTTAAATATGAATAATTAATAAAAAAAATATCGCCTGTTACAAAACCTTTGCTTAAACTAAGAGATAGATAAATACTCTATTCTATGTTGTTAAAAAAACGTCGTTATATATTTTTTTTAGTATGAACCGTTTATTAAAAAATTAAAATGCTGTTAAAATGCCCACAACCAGCGCTCTTACCCGAATATCATTGTTGTACATATGTATCTACCTACACCATTGTATTTAAGATCACGTACGTGACAAAAACTCATTAGTTGCCGTAATTGGTGCTAATAGCAATTACATTTCATATTGACCTTCGAGTTATAATGTCTTCCTTGACCCCAGCTACAAAAATATACATAGATAAAAATAAGTACGTCATAAAAACTAAAAAGAAAACCGACAAAATGTTTCGACCAAAATTTAAGAGACAATATTAGTTTTTAGGGTTCCGTACCCAAAGGGTAAAAACAGGACCCTATTACTAAGACTTCGCTGTTTGTCTGTCCGTCTGTCTGTCACAAGGCTGTATCTCATGAACCGTGATAGCTAGACAGTTGAAATTTTCAAAGATTATGTATTTCTGTTGCTGGTATAACAACAAATACTAAAAACAGAATAAAATAAATATTTTAGTGGGGCTCCCATACAACAAACGTGATTTTTTTGCCGATTTTTATAGACAATGGTACGGAACCCTTTGTGCGCTAGTCCGAATCGCACTTGGCCGGTTTTTTAGGATTTCGAGTTTACAAGAAACCCTTAAATTTTCGCCATGTCCGTCTGTCCGTCCGCAGTTTAGCTCAGAGAGTTTATGTGCTAGAAAGCTGTTATTTGGCATGTATATACAATATACATATTAGTAATGTTAACAATGTCGTATAATAAAATCTAGAAAAACAATTTTTTGGGAACTTTAGATGTAGGGGAGGTCCCCTATACCTAAAGTTGGGATGTTATTTTATTTTCTCGCGCACCCCATGGAGTGGTGTCATTGGATCTGTCTGTCACAGAAATACAGAGTTATTTTAATAATAATTTTGTGCTGATAAATAACAAAATAAACTTGTTTTAACAGTACTTCTCCCCAAATCAGAATATGATAATTTACAAGTTCTTAAAGCCTGGTGTCCTAAAAAACTATCGTTTTATTTCATTAATCATTACCGTTATGTTTTCGGTAGATACGAAGACCCACTGGCTTACTGTTGAAGCTATCAATCACAATAAATAAATCAAAAAACGGATCCCCAAAATTGAGTTTTGTAGTTCGTTGCTCATTGTATTTTTAGGGTTCCGTACCCAAAGGGTAAAATCGGAACCTTATTACTAAGTTTATCATCCTAATCTTCTAATAAATTCTCGTGTCACAGTGTTTGTAACCAAACTCCTCTGAAACGGCTTGACCGATTTTTATATTGTTCTTTTATATATTCGGTAGGTCTGAGAATAGGTCATAAAATATTTATCATACCTCTAAGTGATAAGGGTGGGGCCCACCCCAAATTTTATTTTTATTTTATTTGGACAAAAAAAATATTACTTTATGATTTGGTACTAAAAAACATACAGGCGAATTGAGAACATTACAAACATTATAACCTTTAATTCTCAATTAGTATCTTTACTTTCATCCACAAATGTGCAAGTGCTTTTTTCTGTGGGATTATTGAAATTAGACAGGACACCGTCTGTCGGGACAGCTAGTAATATTATAGATGCGAAAGTTTGTGATAAGGTCTAACGAGATTATGATGAAATTTGCTATTGATATAGATAAAAAATCAGAATAAAAAATAATAATACTTATATTCTGAAAATCATCCCCATTATGATAATGAAACGCAAAAGAGATGATATAGGTATAATATGGCCCTGGTGTGCAACAAATCTGACATCTCAGACTGAAAGCATTCAGTCGTTATAGCAACGCATTATACCAAAAAGGTTGAACGTACTAAGGTCGGTATTTAAAACTTATATTATCAAGGCAAGGATTAACGAGAACAAAAAATCGGAAAAACTTAAAGTGCGTTTATAAAAGTGATTATTACAATCTGGACTGGACCTCTGTCGCGGGTCAACTAGTATAGAAAACGTTATTTATATATTAATTAAAATATTGGGTTATTTCTTTCTCGCTTGTTTTGGAAAACGAGTTTTTGTAGGTCATTTGATTAATATTGTAGATTCTTAGGTCAGTTCTAGAATACGGGCCTAAATTTAATGATAACGGTTAATACCCTTTCCCCAAAATTTGAACATAAAATTAACATAAATTACGTAAAAATAATTTTATATTATTAAAAGATTAACCAAATTAAATCAAACCGGCAGAAAAAAACATGTTTTATGTATGCATATGCATAGGCCAAGGTCACTCATTATGCGAACATTATTTCGTTACTTCAAACTCGAGACTAGTTTAATTTTAAATTTTTGTATCTACTTCAAGTAATTTTATGCTGGTTATATAAAATTATATAAAAAATATGTAACTGCATAAAATAGAACAACAAGGATTTAATATTCCTTTAAAAAAATAACCGTTTTTTTTAGTACAGTTTTCTTCACGACTTATCTTTCCAGGTCAAGAACCTAAACTGAATCCTAGAATTTATAATCCAAGGTCACTCACCCAAAGGTCACTGCGCAGGAGTGGCACAAATCACGCCGCAGTCAGCTCGCTACTGAGAGGCTAACGTGCGCCCGCGCAGACATTGCACAACCCTGCGGTGTCTTAATACTTAGCGATTGTATCGACAAGGGTAAATGCTTGTTTTATTTTTAATACATCTTAAATTCACAATTCTCTTTGGGCTATTGAAACTGTTTTAAGAATAGACCCAAATAAATGTTCAGGGGTGTTTCTTATATTTTAATTGAATAGTAGTTTTCTTCGTCATAATTTCTTGTCCTTACATTGCATCTAGGGTGATAAAGACGTGATAAAGACTCGTGTCAAAATCTATAGTTATATAAACATACTAGCCGACCCGTGACAGACGTTGTCATGTCATCTTTACCAAAATCATCCCTTTTGCTT
The DNA here is from genome assembly GCA_912999785.1 of Hydriomena furcata. Classification (NCBI taxonomy): domain Eukaryota; kingdom Metazoa; phylum Arthropoda; class Insecta; order Lepidoptera; family Geometridae; genus Hydriomena; species Hydriomena furcata. Next base: position 2,833,571 of record OU538825.1, read on the forward strand.
TTTTATCATTTTAGAGATGTTTTTTTCATATTTTAAAGTAATCTCTGTTTTATTCGGGCATTATATCTACATCTACAAATTTCAACTTAATCCGTTTTGTCGTTTAGGCGTGATTGAGGCACAAACATACACATACAAACTCACAAACTTTTACATTTATAATATTATTAGAATATTGTTTTGTTTATAAGAGTAAAATGGGGTCAGTGATAAAGAAAAGGCAGACAGGAGCGAGTATGGTAAATTGGGGTGAATTCACGTGTAAAACGCCAAACCCCACAATTCAAATTGACGTGGTTTTGATCGTAATTGATTGACTTTGAATTTCTAAAGTGGTCAAATGAAACTAGCATAGTTCAAAATTAAACCCCTGAAGTTGAAAGTTGCACAAATATCACACGAAAACGCATTTATATCAAGCTTCTGATTCAAGAAATAACTTGGTGGTACTTGATGGCTATACAGAGACGATAGAGAAGCGATCCAATAGAGGTTGTTAGAAGGCGATGAGTTAGGGTGAGTTTCCACCTAAGCGGAGCTGTGAGAAGCGGACCAAGCACAGCGCTAGAAATCTGTATGTATGTATGTTTGCTTATATCTTTAAAACTACACAACGGATTTTGATGCGGTTTTTTTTAATAGATAGAGTGATTCAGGAGGAAGGTTTATATCTATTAAACCCGTGCGAAGCCGGGGCGGGTCGCTAGTTTTAAATAAAAATAAATAAATAGGATCACGACTGTAATCCTCTCAGATCTCCAGACTCATAGATCCTTTGAAGATGTCTAGTGGGGGTAGTCAGAGGCACGTCCAGACATTATATTAGGTACATACCCCCCCACATTTTGCAGTAGTTAGAGTATTCCATACGTGATCGCTTTCCGCTTATAAGAATACCAACTGGTTTCCTCATGATGTTTTCCTTCACCGTTTTGAGCACGTGTTTTTGATGCGCATATAAATTTTTCGAACTGAAAATACCATTGGTGCACGCCGGGATTCGAACCCACGACCTTCAGATTGAAAGTCGAGTCACCTCCCACTCGGCCAACACGGTCATCGTCGTCAAACTCGAATATTTGACCGATGTCATTGGTGCACTCCGCATAGCTTAGCGCAGCTACGCGCAGAGGGCTAAAGGCCGTACAAGATTAGATCACTTTCCATACGTCAAGTTCCGATGACAATGTAATATTATATAGTAAACAGCTCTGGTTTTATGGTGGAGCTTGGAGAAACGGGAAAATATCTTAAAGGTAATTTTGAATAAAACGTGATGAATTCCCGTGTCAAAATCTATAATTAAGCTTGGTGAAAGCCATAAGGTCCTCAACTATACAACATAGCTCCGTCTATAGTTGTTATATATAAAAAAAATCTTATAGCTACCCACAAGATTTTTTTTAACGCTTTAAAAATGTTTTATTCAGATCAGCATTGCAATCCAGCGTGGCAATGCTGCCAGTATCTTGGGAACGCTTCCTATTGGTAGTGATCTGGATCAGTTGAGCTACCTATAGATTGTTTGCAACGGTCTTTAGATGGCTCAACTGGTTCTTATGTTTTTTGTTTATATTCTGTTATATAGTGCCTATAAGATGTTATTTGTATTTAAAGTTATGATTTTTTTTTAAGAAAACCAACCTATCATTAATTTAAAAACCAAATGTGTAAATAAACACTAACTATCAAATCGTGACTAAAATGGAAATACTCTGAGAATAGGTCGTGACTCCAGCAAATTTATTGCGCGTCTCTCGATACGCCTTATATGCCAATTCATGGTTTTATGTAAGAAAACTTCATCGCATACTTCGCATACTTATCAATCTCAAATGACAATGTAATATCATGGTACTAGCGAGCGGGTCTGATGAAGGAGTTCGAATGTAGGCATAGAAACTCCACAACATAACACCGTCGTGTTTGGGCTCGATTGATTTGTCTTGACGAGCTCTAGGAATATAAAAGCTTGTTTTAAAAAATACATTTTTAATAAAAAAAAACATATAAAAAAATAGATGGTTTTCATTTCAGATACCTAAGATCCCCCACCGAAATCGTCAGCAATGACTCATTCTCTGAATCGGTAACAAGAAGCAGTCTAGGATTTACCAAGTTCTAATGTGATAAATGAACATGACTGTATGTTGCATCAACATTTGCAATGTTTGGTGCATTCGTACCTACGTAGCGTAAAGTTTGCGTCATAAAACGGGTCCCTCAAAGACACGGTAGTATTCGAATATCTTCCTTACGTGACCTTTATTTCCTGATGATTTACAGTATTGCACAGCGTTTAGCGGCGATAGGCTTGTAATATAATCACGTGCAATGCTAAAAACTCTAAAATCCTATTCTAATAATATTAAAAAAATATATATAATATTAAAAATTCAAACGTCCAATAAAATAACAAATAAACAGATGGAACCTATGCAAAAAGGATGATTTTGATATAGATGACGCCGGAGTTCACTAGTGTTTGCATATAATGTTTGGACGTGCCTCTGACTTTCCCTTTAGCGAATTCAATGATCTGAGAGCCTGGGCCTCTGAGTATGGTACCGTACTCGGCACGGCAGTGCCCCTGCCAATTCAAGCAAAAAAGCGGCACGGCTGTTTTTCGGCCGTCCTTCTGTCTTATGTTATTACGTAATAAGCTAATTTTTACGTAATAATTTAAGACAGAAGGACCCTTAAAGTAGGGACTGAATAAATTAACCGACTTGGTATTACATGAATCTCACAACTTTTTACGGTAGAAGAATAATTGAGTTGCGTTGCGAGACTTGGCTTTTTTTACAAGTTATGTTTTTAATGGCATTTCATTTTTTCATCGCGCCCTACGATGCCAAAAAGACTTGCGTCCATCAAGGTCGTACTTGAGGCATACAGGTGTATCCTATGTGCTTTTCGACAGATATTTGTATTTTTTGACCATTACTTACATTAAAAATTATTAGTAAGCGCTCTTAGCGTAACTTGTTGTAGCAATCGTATTGTGTGAATGATTATTGCTAAGATGAATAGCAACGGTCAAGGCTACGTGAAATGTAGTAACCATACACATTGGTGCTAAAAATATCCATTATTGGGTTAAGGCTTACTTTTCCATCAGGGTTACTTTACTGCTAACAATAAAAATAATACAAACGCATTAGTTTTAGGTGATAATAATAAACTAGCCAACGTCTGTAGGCGACTGTATAAAGGTGAGTCTCCAACTACGCGGAGTGCGAAACTCAGCGCTCGACATTTTATACTCGAATATTTGAACGATGTCATTGGTCCGCTCTGAGGGGCTATTTTGTAATAACATGATTATCATGTTATGATATTCATACCGATAGTTATTGGTACTGAATGCCATAATACCTACGCTTTTTATGCTGTTTAGGTGGGTGCCTAAACAGGTGCATAAAAATAGTTTTATTCCACTTGCATAAGGTCCAGGTCTGAAGAGGATAGGGAGCGTAGATATAGGTATATCTTCGTTTCCAATACAATAACTACGTAGAAGCGTAGGTATAGGTGCATAAACAGTGAATAGTTACTATGAAAAGTGTACAGATTGGGTATTCTCTAACATTAGGTATTCTTTAAAAAAAATAGATTTTTTTGTATGGGTTGAGTCTACCCGGATAAGACGGAATAAGTGATAAAACCGCGTTATCTTGAAAACCATCAAACCTAAAAAGAAACTGTCTTTTATTTGTAGCTAGTATGATTATCTAACGAAGTATATGTAAATGAACTGTTTAGCTATTTATAGTTTTGAGCAAAAACGAAATTAGTGTTTTGGAAGAGCCAACTTTGGAAACAAAAACTATCAATAAAAAATTCACCAATCGTGTTTTTGTCTATAATTTATCTAGATTATATCCCTATGTTATCTTCGTCGTAAAAAATAAAACTGTATGTTTTGCGGTTATTGAGAAAAAAACGATTTTGCATTCATCAAAAAATTTATTACTTGTCTATAATTCCAATATAATTGCGGCGTAATACAAAATAACCTATTCGAGTCAAGAAATTTGTCATTTACAATAGTTAACATTCCATACGTGACAGGATGCAAGCTTATCCCTGTTTGTATGAATATCTTGTAAAGAAGTCATACTTTGAACGTGAATTCCGGACGTGTAGTATTCGAACCCATAAAAGGCCAATCCCTTAAGATAATTGTACCTAAGTTGAAAAAGGTAACCTAGCCTTTTTGTTTTTTATTAAGGGCAAGAGCGCTATGGGGCTATTTTGTAAAAACATGATTATCGTTGTTATGATATTCATGCCAATATTTGTTGGTACTGAATGCCATAATACCTTTTTAAGCTTTTTTTGTACCTATACCTACGCTTCCAATACAATACCTACGCAAAAGCATAGGTATAGTTGCAAAAACAGTGAATAGTTACTATGAAAAGTGTATAGATTAGGTATTCTCTAGCATTAGGTATTGCATTTAACATCATAATATGATATTCATGTTTTTTACAAAATAGCCCTGCTGGTTGTGGGCACTTAAACTACATTTTAATTTTCAAATAAACTGTTTACATTGCAAAAATATGAAAACAATGATTTTGAAACAACATAAAATAGAGTATTTAATTATCTCTTAGGTTAATCAAAGGTTTAACAGGCGATATTTATTTATGAATTATACAGTAAGCACCACAAGCGGGTATACGAGTATTGCCCTACACTTTAAATTACGACTGGATACAGGGAAATCGTTAATCCCGAGAGAATATGAAAAATTGGTGTTCTGTAATTGCAACTATTTCTTATTAACTTTTGTTTATTTTCAATCAATGTTCCCTGGATTTGAAATAACTACGAGCTTGGCCTATAATGTTAATTGTTTCTTTCAAAAGACTTCAACGCGCTTCTTTCAAATAATTGCGTGAGTTGCTACCCCACACTTCCATCAGGATAATTGTAGGAATTGTAAATAAAAAACCGGCCAAGTGCGAGTTGGACTCGCGCTTGAAGGGTTCCATACCATTATCTATAAATAACGGCAAAAAACGTTTGTTATATGGGAGCCCTACTTAAATATTTATTTTAATCTGTTTTCAGTATTTTTTGTTAGAACGGCAACAGAAATACATAATCTGTGAAAATTTTTGCTCATGTATACTTATGAATACTTTGTAATAGTAAATTAATCATCTTAAATCAATTTCGCCTAGTCTTTTGCAATTGCAATAAAATATATAAAATCGTCTTATTCTTGTTATCGTGCATTCTGTAGGCGCTAACATGAATAACAGATGATTCAATTTAGCTTAATAGTTTTACTAACATCTGCCTACGGCTTTGCATGCGTAATGCTCGGATAAAATGTAGCGATGTTTTACTGATTTTATATAACTCTATGTTTTATTCTGGCTTTATATCCACATCTACAGCAAGTTTCATCTTTATCCGTTATATCGTTTGGGCCTGATTGAGGCACAAACATACAAACAAACTCACAAACTTTCGCATGCATAATATTATTAGGATTAGGACGTATTGTATGACTGTCTTACCCGTGGATAAAATTAATTTAAATGAGGATGTCTCATCTAAACAGGTTTCAGGTCAATCAGGTTTATAAAAGTTAAGAATAAGGTATTTATTTCAACAAAATCACAACGATCACTTTGAAACGTCTTTGGAACTAGGTGAAGCTACGCCTGTTCCTCGCGACCAATCCTAGAAGAATCAGGCAACAAAAACGGTTTGGAGCCTAATTTTTTTCGATGATCCTTTTCGTAAATTTTATGTTGCTCCAGTGTGGCGCCTGTCAGTGAGAAAAAAGATTTTTTGGTTACATAGGTTTATAAGGTCAATGTATTTTGAAAAAATTAAAAAAACGTATTAGTATTGCTGGAAATGGAAACTTGCAGTTAGCTGTAAATGAATACAAAAAAAAACAAAATGATAATAATTAATCTACCTAAATTTATTCAACAATAAACAATAAATTTTTATTTAATAGAAATAATATTAAATTTTATCTGTATAAATAAAAATTAAATGCTGTTCGTTGGTATATAAGCATCACTTGAGAACAGCTAGATCGATATACATATATAATTTTTCAAACTATCGTGATTAATAGACACAACTATAGATTTGAACACGGGTGTTTATCACGTAATTACCTTTAATTTATTTTCCCGACGTTTCGGCTATGTTACAATAGCCATGGTCGCGGGCAGAGACTGACTTTTCAATATGATTTTTTAGCTAAGTTAAAGATGGCCATGTGTGAAATAGCCACAATATTTTTATTATTATTATTATATCAACGAATTCATAGCGCTATTTATTTAATAAACAATTATATTATTTACATCATAGTGGCACTGTTACGTAATGAACTTCACCTCTGCTTTTTGCTGCGCGTGCGCAGTTGAAGTAGTATTTAAATCATTTACTAGTGACAGGAGTACCACCTCTAAGATCTTTGGAGCTGATCTTTGTACTGATTAGTATTTTATTAATTCTGCATTTATAAGCGTAAGCAGCTAAGCTTTCAAATGCTGTAAGTTTGGCTCAAACAGAGTTAAAAAAGTGTTATTTAGGGTTCCGAACCCTAAAAATGGGACCCTATTATTAAGACTTCGCTGTCCGTCTGTCCGTCTGTCTATCCGTCTGTGTGTCACAAGGCTGTATCTCATGAACCGTGATAGCTAGACAGTTGCATATTTCACAGATTGTGTATCTCAGTTGCCGCTATAACAAAAAAAACTAAAAACAGAATAAAATTAATATTTAAATGAGGCTCCGATACAACAATTTTTTTTTGCCGTTTTTTATAGGTAATGGGTTAAAACCATTCGCGCGCGAGTCCGTCTCGCACTTGGCAACTATTTTTTTTTAATAATTTAAATAAAGCAGGTGTTCATGCATATATGTGTACATTTTTCGATCAGAAAATCTATTGATGCACGGCTGTAATTAGTATTGTGAAGGTATCGCCCTTTGTACCGATTGTGATTCGTGCTCAAGCCATTGATCGCTAAAGTAGTATGAACTTATTTAAAAATAAATACTAAAAATGATAATGCGTGTTGCCGCATCACCGACAGCAAATTATGTGTTTATATTATGGATATAGGGATCAAGAGCAATGTTTGAATACAATAGGAAAGTACATTCACTTATTTTAAACAGAGTTGAGAATACCTAACCTTTCATTAGTGTAGTACTTCACTGGTGTTTGAATTCATTTTAACAAAAGATACAGTGCCTATAAGACTATACCGTTTTTAAATGGTAGAGAAAATGGTTGTTCAGTACGAGAGTCTAGGAGATAAAGAGAGCATAAACTTCAAGAGCAGTAAGTTTTTTCAAATAGTTTTATTTTATTTAAAAAAAAACTATAGACTATAAATAATAATAGTCTTAATAATAAATTGATGAGTTTATCATAGGTACTAGTGGAAATCTCGCAGTTTGTTCACGTGAAGTTATTTTCAAACAGGCCTCTACCCACGCTTTACCCCCTTAGGGGTTTAATTTATAGAATTCCTGTCTTAGTGCACCCCTACACACCATTAAGAATACACCGTTCAAATTTCTAGTTTCTAGAACCAGTGTTTTAGGGTGAGTTTCGACCTAGGCGAAGCTGTGAGGAGCGAACCAATCAATGACGGCGCTCAAATATTCGAGGTGGAATCTTACCCTTATGTTAATTGTTCAGTCAGTCAGTCAGTTAGTAACGCAAGAGTTTTGATATATTTAGATTACAATTACCTTGCACGGTAAATGGTATTCTATATTGTTTTTATTGATTTATTTCTTAAAGTAATCATGATGAAGCGTGACTTATTTTACCTACCTAAAGCTGCGTTTCCACTGACGCGGAGTGAAGAAGAGCGGACCGTGAATTTACCAACAACAAGTTCTCCAAATCGTCATAAAACTGAGAGTTGCATTAAAATGTTGCCAAATGGCGCTAGAGTTGCTGCACTAGGACTACAGAACACGCTCAAGCGCTAGGTCTTATCACTATAAGGAACAATCGGGTTGTCTCCAAAGCTTTTATGCAACACTTTATGTGATTTGGGTCTCCGCGTCAGGAGAAACAGTGTAAGTGGAGCGGCTCCGCTTACCCGTCAGTGGAAACGTACCCTAATAGATCAGCTAAGTTAATCTACATTCCGTGCGGTTACCAAGTGAATTGGTGACCGCTTGACGCCCTTCCGTGCTTCGGCGGGCACGTTATGATGTCCCAAATATAAGTCGTTAAGCCACGACAGAGGTCTACCTTTCAAACTATCGTGATTAGAAGACATAACTATTGTTTGTGATAAACACCCGTGTTACAATCAATAGTTAGAGGTCTACCTGGCTGTCTCAAAACTTCGTCATTAGAATTGACTTCTACAAACCACTCGTAACTGACTTCCTTATTAAGACCGTTGCAATAATCATCTCTCAACCGTGTAGTGAGTCCTTCAGGAAGTCTAAGGTAATTAAATGACCCTTATGAGCTAAAAACTATTACTGGGCATTACATAGTCATACTATGTTACCATTGCAGTCGGTTTAGGACTTTTTATGTCCTGGTCTTTCTATGTTATTTCTATATTGAAAAGGTATCAGGCATTAACCCTTATCTATAACAAAACACAATATACCTACATATCAGGTCATTAACACTTTATAATGCGTCTTAAAATAGGCACACGACTGTTCAATATTCATTAATGTAATTTCATTTCCGGCTACTACTACTAATAGGTACTCTTCAAACCGGAACACAGTAATGCTATTTGGCAGTAGAAATAAGTATGGTAGTAGAACCTGGACGAGGAGATCATCAGGGCCATCTCTACCCGGGGGTGCAAGGGTATCTAATACGGGGCGCCCTAAAATTGTAGGGGCTTCGAGGATTTCACTGGGTGCCCACCCAAACTAGGCCCACCCTGGCGCACGATAAGCAAAAGACGGCCCTGGTTGGGAATAGTAGAAACGATAGTTAAATGTCCGTTTTCATATCATTTTCTTTTCAGGCGTAATAGAAGACATCGAAACATGGACAGTTCCGCAAACACTCATTGGCTTAGTATCGGTCGTATTACTCTACCTAGCACTGACTGTGTTAATTCTACCAGCATTCATGAAGACGCGACCTGCTTTCAAACTAAATAACCTACTATTAGCGTACAACGCGTTTCAAGTCGCCTTCTCAGTTTACATAGTTTTCATTGTGAGTATTTGCTCCTATTTTTTTATCAGGTGTTCATAAAATAAATTGATTTAGGTACGAACCAGGGGACATACCACAAGCTCCTAAAGTAATATTACAACAATATTACTTACAGTGCGAAAGTGACAACGCTACACGAGTTCGTATTGCGTTATCACTTTCGCACATATTGTTTTAATATTGCTTTTGAGCTTATGGTACTCTCTCTGGTTCTATAAATCAGGATTTCTCACTGGAATACACTTGAATTCAGTAGCAATGATACTGAAGAAAAGAGGTACATCCCTAACTTTTCCCTACAACCTTAAGTTTTGCTTTTAAAACTGAAAAGATATAAATTGAAAACTGCTAGAGGTGTGGGTTTAAAAGAGAAAACTCAACAATATTTGTTTTACAGTATCTGCGATATATCTACAACTACAACGTCATATCCACAAGATGTCCGAAAGGATCAGATATGCGTGGGGTAAGAATTTTTGAAACTTTAATTTGCTTTCCGATATGTGCTCCAGGCCAAACGATAGAGGAATAACTCGTAGGTAAAAAAGTTTTGTTAGAAGCTGCGATGAGCTTGCTACCTGTCATGTATATAACACCTATTAATACAAATATTGGAAGATTGGGTAGGTGTGTCAATTTTTTTTGTTCATACGCCTCTGACTACTCCCTGGAATCTTCAAAGAGCGCCGAGAAATACTTATATAGGTAACCTATGAAATACGTTGTCGTGTAAACACATCCTCAATATCTTGCTCTTATATTTTTCTTTCACTGGTATGTCGATATATAATAAAACTTATTTTCTATGCTATTCAGGTAATCAAAGAAATCTACCCATACTTCATAGCGAAACATCTAGACCTCCTAGACACAGTATTCTTCGTGCTCCGAAAGAAAGACAGTCAGGTGACCTTCCTCCATTTATACCACCACGCTGCTATGCTGACTTGGACATGGTTCCATCTGATGTACCACCCGACTGACAACTTCGTGGTAGTAGGAATGCTGAACAGCACTGTCCATGTGTTAATGTACGCATACTACGGGATTGCATCTCTTGGGCCGGATTATGCCAAGTATATTTGGTGGAAGAAACACCTAACCAAGGTTCAACTGGTGAGATGCATTTATTTTTAAATAGATAAATAAATAAATATTGGCGGACTTTACACACAGCGCCATCTAGCCCAAACTAAGCAAAGCTATGGGAACCAGATAACTGATAGAATACTTATATACTTTTTTTTTTGTAAATATACAAACTATTATAATTATTAACACAGACACAGAACAAACATCTATGTTCATCACACAAAGAGTAAGGTTTATGGCATTTTTTTTTCAATTATCCTTTCCGTAATGTTATGAGCTCCAGTGTGGTGCCGATCGAACAAGGTGAAGGCTCAAACAAGAATAATAATTAAAAGTACTAACCAAGTACCTACGTAAAACAATAAAAAAAACCTTAAGAGCTTCAGCACAAATTCAAAAAACAGCACACGCTACACTAGACTAAGTCATAACAGTTATCAAAGTAGTACCTATAGTAGAAAGATTTTTGAATTAATTCATACCATGGTTTGAAAAAGTGCTACGTTTTGTCTAGGTATATGCCATTCGGAAAAAAAATACCTTCGTTTTTTTCATAACATCTCTAAAACAAATCAAAATAATCTTTTTTGATTATCATCGGTCACTTAACTATAATAATTACATGTTCTAAAGAAGCTAGTCTCTGAGGTAAATAAAACTATGGTAAAAAGTACACAAATCCGGTAACCTAAAAATTCTGCTGACATTCAGCAGTTAGCACTATGTTTTTGGTAAGCATTATCTATCATTTCTAAAGTAGGCCAATGATCATTTTACATAATCGATGTTAGATCATTGTTTTAAATTTGATTTAGTCTTCAAGAGCTGCAAATATACAAGAAATTGTTGAGCTATTTATAATGAACTAGCAGTCCGCCCCAGCGTCGTATTTTTTACACCTTGGTTTACATTATTAAAGTTTTAATAGAGATCCCTGTTTTTTTCTAGTAATAATATAGCCTATGTTCATTAGGGATAATGTAGGATTCTAATAGTATAAGAATTTTTCAAATCGGTCCTGTAGTTTCGGAGCCTATTCAATACAAACAAACAAACAAACAATCAAATCATTCCTCTTTATAATATCAGTATTGAATATATCAATCACATGGTGATCCAAATCAATCGGAAACGTCATCAAGACTTACAAGATGGTATTACCGTTGTACGCGTCACTTCGACTAGTCGCCCCAAAACTACTCTCACTAGGCTCACAACTTAGTAGAAGCTCTGCCATCAGCGCTGTAGGTTGTGGGTTAAAGAAAAAAAAATTTTGATCACGACTGTAATCCCCAAGTACGGTAGACATCCTCTCAGATCTCCAGACGCTTAGATCCTATGAAGATGTCTAGTGGGGGTAGCCAGAGGCACGTCCAAACATTATATTTTTCAAATGGTGGGCATTTGAAAAATATATTTAGTAATATATATTTTGCAGTAGTTAGCATTCCATACGTGACAGGTTGCAAGCCCATCGCCGCTTATAAGAATACTAACTGGTTACTTCACGATGTTTTCCTTCACCGTTTTGAGCACGTGTTTTTGATGCGCATATCAATTTTTCGAACAGAAAAATCCATTGAATCCAATCTGGTTTTCATACATACAGAAAAATCCTACATACATACAGTCTGTCTGTCTGTCTGTCTACGATAATCTGTGGTCACCTACTACAGATTATCGTAAACTAGGGCAACCGGAAGAATTTCTCGCCACGCTAACGAATTCATTAGATCATATCACATCATATCACGATTCTCTAACCGAATGGTATATAGCGTTATTATGGTAATACGCTCCCAAGTTCACATCTTCCGGGATTCGGTCGCTGATCTCGATAGGTTCAAATTAGCAAGTCTCGTTAGGCATGTCGGTATGTTTGATTATGATCTAATGAATTCGTTAGCGTGGCGAGAAATTCTTCCGGTTGCCCTAGTTTACGATAATCTGTAGTAGGTGACCACAGATTATCGTAAATCTGTATGTAGGTAACTATATCGTATATATATACGATACTAGCTGACCCGTGCCCGCTTCGCTGTGCGTAAGACATTTCTAATACCATCGTGGACTTTTTAGTAGACGTTTTTAAGGTGTACAATACTGTAGTACATTATTTTGATATATCTCGTGGGGTTCAGCCAACATTTGCAATGTAAGCGCAAAAAAATGTGTTTATTTACGACATCACATTAGAAACCTCTAAAATTATCAGTGTTTCTCTACTATATTATGCATGTATTATACATATAAACCTTCTTCCTGAATCACCTCTATCTATTAAAAAAAACCGCATCAAAATCCGTTGTGTAGTTTTAAAGATATAAGCAAACATAAATACATACATACGCGGGAAGCGGAAAGCGACTTTGCTTTATACTATGTACGATATAGTTACCTACATATATACATATATACTACATATATAGTCTCTGAAAATCACACCTAAATCAATGCAATAGATTGCAAGTCCATTCGCCGCTGATAAAAATACTATAATACTAGTTTTCTCACTACATTTTTCGTAAACGTTAATCGCTCTTGCTATGCTAAAACTTTAGTAGTGCACGACAGAGATTCAAAACCAAGATTTTTGTCGAAAAATCTAATCCCCAAGTAGACAAAAATCGAGAATACTAGACATTTTTGTGTTTAATGTATTTCAGAAGATTGCTGGGATTGCTGACGATTCGGACACCAATGTATTGTACAGTCAGATATAAAAACTTAAACTGCTAAGAGGAATATAATCAGCATAGCCGTTTGGATGATACGAGATATTAATGATATAAGATGATTTCTTTATTCCAGGTCCAGTTCATCCTCGTGGTGGTAGACCTGCACTACCAGCAGAAACTCTCACCGTGCCCCATCCCTTCTGCATTCTACTACTTCTGTATGACGCTAATATCATCATTCTTCGTGCTGTTTATGAAGTTTTACTTCAGAAGTTACAACAAGACTAGGAAGGCGTAAGTTTTCACTTACGCTTTCTTAATCTTAGTCTTGCTACTTCTTTCCTTAGTCTAACCCTCGTATTCAAGAACAACACTATGAGAACACGCACCCACAGTGTACGAAATCTTTTTTCATAAACATTACTTTATGTGTTGAGCGGCACTATGGCGCACGCTACCGTGTGCCTTTAGAGCTCAACTTTGGCTAGAGGCACACGACAATGTGCCTCTTGTCACACTATGCAGTGTCGCACAACACATAAAGTGATTTTTATGAAAAAAGATTTCGTCTACTGTGGGTTCGTGTTTTCATAGTGTCGTTCTTGAATACGAGGGTTAGTCTGTCTTAGTCAACAGTTGGCTACGTGAACGTACATTTATTATTTATTAAACTACTGGTACAGTAGCACCTTTGAAAAACCTTTAAAGGTGCCTAATTTTCCTAGTCTTATTAAAAACTATAAAACTATCTCATAAAGTTTTCTTATACAGAATAATGTTTGGACGTTTCTGACTTTAAGACATAAATTTCAAGGATTTGAGCGACTGAAGATCAGAGAGGATGTCTATTATTCTTAGTATTACAGCCGTGATCATATTTAATTTTTATTTAATAACAAAGCATTGTTCTTTAGGTATAATCCGCAGCATTTCAATCATTATAAGAATTTTTATAAAAAGTAAACACAAAGTAAGATTTTATCTAGTTTTTCTAGTAAGTCTAGTTTTTGTTTTGGACTTAGCTGAATTGTTTGGAAAGGAGATAAATGTATTTATGAATTCGCGGTTAGTAATACAAAGAACGTCAAACCACTTGAAAGTTAGAATATTTAAGAGGATTCCTCGGCAGGTGTTTTTCTATTCCTATGTTTCCTCCCTAGGTAATGATACTAGAGCAAATATTATTCTACCATACAATCTATGAAGACTTTGAAGAGCACTTTATGCCCCTATGTAACGTTTTTTTCAAAAACTAATTAATATCAGAATAAGAAGCCTACTAAAATCACAAAAATTGCTCAGTTTTATCGCCGTAAAATAAATTTGACGAATACACAAGCACAGCCACATTTTTTTTCTTTTATTAAATACTAAATGCACTTTGTTTATTCATATTTAAAACACTTTGTACATAAATTATACGAGTACAGATATTCACTGTTGTACGTGCGAGCTTCGTAGAGTCGTACCATGAAGTAAAATACAAAGAGGAGGTGCCCTAACGCCGAAACTCTAAGCAGGCATGAGTCACCAGATTGCGGGGTGAAGAGGGGGATTACGCATGCGCAGTAACGCCGATACAACCTATGCCACCTAGAGGCGAGTTGCTGAACTAAAGATACAAGCGTGATATTTCAAAAAGTCATTAAAAGTTCTGCTATTCATCGATAGATGGCAAAACTAAAAAGTATCACCGCTGTGCCGGTCGGAGTGGGGGGTGTTAGGTTATTTTCGTTACGGAATTTCTGGAATCGGTCTCCACGCTCAAGGCCCGCGATAGAAGCTATGCAATAGCTTAAAAATGATAAATTAATCTTAAAACCTAACTCATAACGAAGCTGTCATCTAAAAACAAAGAAATTAATAGTAACAAAGTTTTTATATGAATGATGCATGAAATACAAGAAAACAGACCTATGAGGTTGTTATAGAATAAACCTTACAAGAACTAGGTATTATTAGTACGGTTGGGTTTTTTTTAATTATACCTACTGATTTTACACAGCACGGATTGCAATGCCCAATTAACTACTGACAGTAGAAGTCATAGTTAAGGTCAAAATACGAGTATGATCATTTTAATTAAATCGCTGAAGGACGTCATAATGGTGTGACCAGACATTGCGCGGCAATCGCAGGACAGTTTGCCGTGCGAACGAACAATAACACCGTTTGCGCGCGGCAGGTAGCTGGCGGCTGTCGTCCTAACATAGCGCGGCTGCCGCACAAAGTCTGGATCTTTAAGAATATATTCCAACACTTTGACAATACTTATCAACATAGACGGCTAGGAACAAGGAAAACATAGGTAGGTACCTAATTCGCAAGTGAGTGCTAATGACAGAAAAATATTTTAAAGATGAAACAATTTTACATCTTTTTTTGTTAGGTACCTAGATGTTTTGTTGGTTTTTGATTTCTATCTTTTAGTTATTTTTGTTACATCATACAAATAACATCTAATACTAATTATTACAGAATATATACAAAATACATAAGAACCAGTTGAGCCATCTAAAGACTGTTGCAAACAGTCTATAGGTAGCTCAACTGATCCAGATCACTACCAGGTAGGAAGCGTTTCCAAGATATTGGCGGCATTGCTGATCCGTTGTGCTAAATAGGAACCAAGTCTCGGATCACGCGTCGCCCTAAAAATATTGAAAACTCGTTCTTTTTGTTAGTTAAAGCGCAGTTTGGAACTCCTAAATCATTCTCGGCACTCGATTTTTAAATCCTACTAAAATTGGTTAGTACCTACTTTAAATCTAAAGTTTGTGAAGATGTTCGGATATTTGTGCCTTAAATACGTCTAAACAATCAAATGGATGAACTCTTGGAACTCTTGGGACGAACATGGAATATACATGGCCTATAAGCTGGAATAGCAAATATGCTACTTTTTATCCAGGTGACACCCGAGCCAAACCGCGTACAGAAGCTAGTGTATAATTATACGTGTCTATACGATGATGCGCAGTAATTTAAGGCAGTAATTTAATACCTATAACTATTGTACACGAAGACAAACAACTTTGCACACAATAAACATGTTAACGCAAAACTTACTAGCTGTGTAAAATCATACGGCCTACTGAACCATTCAAAGGTTGGTTGCGCGAGCGCAGCCTTAGCGCAACCTGCAAATAGGCTTCAGTTGTGTTAAGACCACCGACTAGGTCGCTCGCGTTTATTGTTTTACGACTGTCTGAATTCGCGAGTGTTTATATATCTAAATCATCGATATACCACGAAAAGGTCAGTTAAATTTTTGCAGTGTCAGTTTTTTTTTCAGTTTTGCAAAATTTATGCTGATGATTGACAGCGTTCAGCGACATAATTTTTGATGGATAAGTAAAAGTTAACTGTTAGAAAAGAACCGCCGAAACCGGGTTCTAATAACTGTTCTCACGTTATGATTACTGGTGAATAGGGCAAATAGAAAATTTATTACATTGCGTGATTTAATAGAAAAATGCATTATATATTTTGGTTAATTTTACATGGTTCGTTTAAATAGTCATAGTTCTTAAACCACACTGGTTAGATCAAAAAATGGTAATACTTTTATTTTTTGACCCAGTTATTTATTTATTTATGTCGGTCGTGAGCTATGTCTTTGAGGATATTTGGAAATGGATTTTTTTATTGGCCCGTAATGTACTTACTTATACTATCTTGGGTAGTAAAATCAGTAAAATAAATAACCTGCTTAATTTTCTCTCAAGTGGACTATTTTCTACACGACAGAAAAAAAATCATCAAAATTGGGTCAATAGGTAAAAAGATTTAAGCGACACTAAAAAAGCAACAAAACACAACATGCTTGTCTAATTGAGAACCATTATTTCGTCGGTTGAGAATAGAAACAAAATACTACTAGTATGATACGAGTAGAACCGAGATCTTGCGATGTTTTGTTGTAGTAATCTAAAAACAAAATCTTTGAAACTCAAACTTAGGAGAGCACAAATCTCATAGGTTTATTTAATTTATGTTCAAAATCATATGTAAAAAATAGTAGACTATTTTTATGCCAAATTTCAAGCAAATTTATATCGTGCATTAAAAAGTTCTCATACAAACATTAACACCTTCAGCCTTCACCTTGTTCGATCGACATCACACTGGAGCTCTACATAGCAATCATTGAAAAAAATTATAGCCCAAGCCGTGTTTGTTGCCTACTTCTAGGCTTGGTCGCGAGGAACAGGCGTATCTTCACCTAGCTCCTAAGACGTTTTGAATGGGGATCACTCCTTGTGATTTTATATAATAAATGATTTTTGAATTTGAATTTAAACACACCATTGCGTTGTACTTCCCGACATGCGTGAACATGCACGAATCATTATGTCATTTTATTTCAATCTTTCTTATCTTTATTACTAATCCTATACTAAACAGTGGATCAGCATTGCTTTCCAGCGTATCTTGGGATCGCTTCCTACTGGTAATGATCTGGATCAGTTGAGCTACCTATAGACCGTTTGCAACAATCTTTGGATAGCTCAACTGGTTCTTGAGTATTTTGTAATATTCTGTAATATATTATGGTGTTTTCTGTTTCTATAATAAAGATGTTTGTTTTTGATTTACGCCCGAAGCGTTGATCGAATTTGAATGAAACTTAGCATAAACCTACATAAACATGAAATTATGTCCTGGAAAATTATTTACTACGGAAGCGAAGGCTAGGAAGCATTCATATTATAATAATTAATGTCAGCTAGATAAGTAGGTATCTAGGTTTTCTCGTTTATTGCTGACTGGCAGACAGCGACATACGTTTTCCAAATTACAATAGTCGCATAGAATGGAGCACGTTGCTATGACGACTGATGTCAGATAAATTCACACCAGCGCCATCTATACCAAAATTATCATTTTGGTGATGTTTTTCGTATTTTAAAGTAGTCTTTTTTAATTTGGGCATTACATCTACATACAGCAAATTTTATCTTATTTTGTCTTTATGACTTGATTGAGGCAAAAACATATAAACAATTCACAAAATTTCGCATTTATAATATTACTAGCAGTCCGCCCCGGCTCCGCACGGGAGTAACGAATTATAACGATTTTATGGGTATTTTTTTACCCAGGTCGAAGTTTTCATACGGATCCCTAAGGTTTTTGAAAATATTCTATAAGTAGCCTATGTTCATCAGGGATAACGTAGGATTCTAATGGTAAAAGATTTTTTCAAATCGGTCCAGTAGTTTCGGAGCCTATTCGATGCAAACAAACAAACAAACAATCAGGAAACAAAGAGGAAAGATTTGATTGTTTCTTTGTTTGCATTGAATAGGCTCCGAAACTATTGGACTGATTTGAAAAATTATTTTACTATTATTTATCCCAATTGAACATAGGCTATATTTATTACTAGAAAAAATCAGGGATCCCTATTAAAACTACAATAATGGAACCCAAGGTACTTCAGTATCTTTTCTTAGAGTATTTAAGTAGTTATCATAAATATCAAATTCATTTAATTGAATACAATGAATGAAATAATACAATGAATGTGTGTATGACATTATCAATACATAATAATAATTAAAGAGAGATAATGCTTTTTTTTACAATATGAGGGCCCAATTTTACAGAAAGATGAAGAACAATGAGAACAAATATAATTCAAAATTGAATATCTACAATAGCTGTCTCAGCGCCAAACTAGGTAACCAAAAAAAGGATAGACAGCATTTTACAGTAAGCATGATTGGTCGGACGATGCGGTCACCTCAATTGCAATTATAGGTAGACGAACTGTATCATGCTAGTACGATACTAATCTATACTTAATATTATAAAGAGGAAAGATTTGATTGTTTGTTTGTTTGTTTGCATCGAATAGGCTCCGAAACTACTGGACCGATTTGAAAAATTCTTTTACCATTAGAATCCTACGTTATCCCTGATGAACATAGGCTATAGAATATTTTCAAAAACCTTAGGGATCCGTATGAAAACTTCGATAATGTAACCCAAGGTGTGAAAAAGAATCCAAAAAAATCCTTATATCGCGTACGCTGCGGAAATTGTTGACAATAGAGCAAAGTAATGTTCTACATTTTTAAAGAGAACATCAATATCTACAAATAAGTCAACAATACTATATGTCTAACTAATAGGGATCCGTATGAAAACTTCGATAATGTAACCCAACGTGTGATAAAAAATCTAAAAAAATCTTTATATCTCGTATGCTGTGGAAATTATTGACAATAGAGCAAAGTGATGTACTACAGTTTTAAAGAGGACATCAATATCTACAAATAAGTCAACAATGCCATATGTCTAACTATTAGGGATCCGTATGAAGACTTCGATAATGTAACCCAACGTGTGAATCAAAAGCAAAAAAATCCTTATATCGCGTACGCTGCAAAAATTATTGACAATAGAGCAAAGTAATGTATTACAGTTTTAAAGAGGATATCAATATCTACAAATAAGTCAGCAATACCATATGTCTAACTATTAGGGATCCATATGAAAACTTCCATAATGTAACCCAACATGTGAATAAAAAGCAAAATTTATAGGTACTAATGTTATTATGAGGAAAGATGTTTTGTATATTTGTATGGAATAAATCCAAAAACAACTGGATCGATTTCAAAAAATAATTTACCATTAGAATGCTACATTACCTCTGAGTAACATAGGCTATATTTATTGTTTGAAAAAAATAGGGATCCCTATTAAAACTTCGATAATATAACCACCTTGGGTAAAAAAATACCCATAAAATCGTTATAATACGTAACTCCCGTGCGGAGCCGGGGCGGACTGCTAGTTAGTTTATATAGATGTAGATGTAGACTAAATAATGTAGACTAAAGTTTTTTTATGAAATTTTTTTTTCAATGAAAAGCTTTTGAAAAATCAACCATCGAACTCGCTATCACCTATCACATCATTTAACATTTGTCATCGGAACTTGAAAAGAATGCAAAGTTTTTACTAAGGAGTTCCATTGTGAGTGTCTGTTGAACAGCTCCTGACTCCATCATCAGATCAGCTCGCTGTCACTATTATTATTGCATTGTCGCCGAAATTACATAAGTATGCCGAATTTCAGCTCAACAGGTTGAAGATAACTACTTCTAAATTCAGTTGCAAGATTCCACCTTAAAAAACATAGTTACATACATGAAAAAGCCATGACTTGCAGAATCGCCAGACAGACATACAGACACTTTAAAATTAAAACAAATAGGATCACGACTGTAATCCCCAAGTACGGTAGACATTCTCTCGGATCTCCAGACGCTTTGATCCTTTCCAAATGTCTAGTAGGGGTAGTCAAAGGCACGTCCAAACATTATATTGGGAGATGCGCACATTTTGCAGTAGTTAGCATTCCATACGTTGCAAGCCCATCGCCGCTAATAATAATCTATATAAAACGAACCAGATTACTGTTAAGAATTACTGTTAAGTTTAGTTTTACTTTAATTTGCCACAATTATCTATCCAGAAAAATAACTAGGTTAAGGCGATACTTGAAATTTTTGAATTTCTGTATGGGCTGAATCTACCTGGATAAGACGGAAAAAGTGATAAAACTGCATTATCTTGAAAACCATCAAATTAAAAAAAAACCGTCTGTAATTTACTTAACTAGTATGATTATCTTACGAATTACATAAAAATGAACTGTTTAGCTATTCATAGTTTTGATTAAAAACGAAACTGTGTTTTTGAAGAGCCAAATTTGAAAAATAAATCTATCGAGAAAAGTTTCTGTCTGTAATTTATCTAGATTAAAACCTTAAGTTATCTTTGTCATAAAAAAACAAAATTGTATGTTTTGCGGTTATTGTGAAAAAACGGTTATGTATTCTTCAAAAACATTTATTACTCCTCTTAATATATATGAGTGACCTTAAAGGTAAAATGCATACCAAACAGTTATACAGGGTGTCCAAGAACCTGGCGTCCAACTGGATTCCCACGATGCCCCAAGTTCTAACAGTACTCAGAAAAATATTTTAAAAAATCCACCCCATGTACTTACAGAATTATACTGATTTCAAAAAAAAAGGGGAAATGAGCACCCTGTGACATACTTTTGAATGCTGTGACTGCTAATGCTGATAATTTCGATATTTCTTGGAGGTTTTGTAATCTAGGGTATTGCTGTGTCTAAATAGAATGTAAAAATAAAGTACTTATTGTACCATTTTAAAATAAAATATTATTTTAACTAAAGGTGATATGGAAAACTATTGAATTTCGCAACTTTGACCGACTGTAGTGTAAAAAAAATGTACCAAAATAGTATGGCAAGTGACGTCAAATTTTGACGCGTTTATTCCTCTTTTTAAAAAGGTATAATACTTACACATTAATTTGAAAAAAAAAATTTTGATAATATTTTTACTCAACAACCCAATTTTTACGAAGTGCCTACCTACTAACGGTAACTGTCGGACCCTTTCTTATCTTAGAAACTGTTATGTTACTACTATTATTTACTTCGGTTCCAAGAGTGAGCAAGAAGGAAATACACACAGGTAGATGGGTTCCCAGTAGAATAAAAGCAAAGAATGTTAGTTTAAAGATATTTTATTACAATAAATGTTCAAAATGTTGACCACCCGCGGCAATACAAGCTCTCACTCTCCTTAAAAAGGACCGCTTTATGTTTCGCGAGTAACTTTTTTGACGTATCACCTGCACTGCTTGTGTTATCTTCTCACGAAGGTCAGCGATGTCATTAATGGGCTTCGCATAAACGAGCTCCTTCATAGTTCCCCAGAAAAAAAAATCCAGCGGATTTAAGTCAGGTGAGCGGGCTGGCCACGGGATTGTTCCTGATCGCCCAATCCACCTGTTCGGGTATTGCTCGTCCAAAAACTCTCTAACGGATACGCGAAAATGTGCTGGACAGCCGTCGTGTTGGAACCACATATCTGGTGGGGTCTCTTCTAGTAAGTTTGGCAAATCATTTTGAAGAAAATTTAAATATGATTCGCCAGTCAAATTCTCGGGCATCTCAAATGGACCAATAATATTCCCACAGAGAATACCGGTCCACATGTTCACTTTGAACCGGTACTGGGATCTATCTTCTCGCATCAAGTGCGGATTTTCCACATGCCACTCGTGCAAGTTGTGTAGGTTCATGTAGCCATCCTTCTTAAATGTTGATTCATCTGACCACAAAATTTTGTCGATAAAGTTTTCGTCTTCTCGATGTTTTTGCAGGATTGTTTCACAAAACGCGACTCGGCTCGGATAGTCTCGAGGTAAAAGACTTTGCACTCGCTGTACGTGGTACGGATGATATTCTTCTTTTTGGAGAATACTGTGTGCTGTGCTCTTCGGTATCCCCGTATCAGCTTCTATTCCTCGCACAGAGATGCTTGGATTGGCCGACACCGCCTCTAAAACTTCATCGCGTATGAAGTCATTTACGGGTCGTCCTTCACCAGCTACTTGATTGGGGAACCGCCCGTCACATAGTGATCTGTGCACATTAATGAAAACTCGATGGTCGGGATATCGCGTAGCCCTCGGATACCTTTCTCTGTAAAGTCTCGCTGCAGCTCGTCCATTACCTCTACATTCTCCATAAATGTAGTGCATATTTGCGTATTCTTGCGGAGTGTAGGTCGCCATGGTAGCACACACAAAACACAAACTGTCCAAACACAGGCAAAGGTCGTCGTAAAGAGTTCGTTTCAAAGTCCAGAGCACAAAGAGTAATCGAGTCCAATAAACAAAGCTTTAAATCGTAGTACGTGATCAATGGTAACAATAAGAGAGAGGTGCGTAGTAACGGCAGGAGGCAGTGACGCGTACTGACCGTACTGTTATCCTAAACCTTTTTCTCCCTCACTCTTACCTGAATAATGGGGTACCATAAAGAAGAACCAGCAAATCGCAAAGATAGTTTCTGTCTTGCTCCCTCCTGTTGTAATAACGAATCACTATGGTGAGATGCATGCACATACCGTCCCTTACGGTCTAACCTGTTTTTTGAGAGGCCTGTTGTTATTTTTATGAGCATACAATAGTAATTCTTTAGAGGTTAGATTCAATTCGTCGTAAATTTTTCTTTCTAAGAATTCTGTAAGACATCGTAAAAATTGGGTTGTTGAGTAAAAATATTATCAAATTTTTTTTTTTCAAATTAATGTGTAAGTATTATACCTTTTTAAAAAGAGGAATAAACGCGTCAAAATTTGACGTCACTTGCCATACTATTTTGGTACATTTTTTTTACACTACAGTCGGTCAAAGTTGCGAAATTCAATAGTTTTCCATATCACCTTTAGTTAAAATAATATTTTATTTTAAAATGGTACAATAAGTACTTTATTTTTACATTCTATTTAGACACAGCAATACCCTAGATTACAAAACCTCCAAGAAATATCGAAATTATCAGCATTAGCAGTCACAGCATTCAAAAGTATGTCACAGGGTGCTCATTTCCCCTTTTTTTTTGAAATCAGTATAATTCTGTAAGTACATGGGGTGGATTTTTTAAAATATTTTTCTGAGTACTGTTAGAACTTGGGGCATCGTGGGAATCCAGTTGGACGCCAGGTTCTTGGACACCCTGTATTAGTACTTTATACGCTTACATAGCGTTTCAATTGCCCGTTCTACGTAGTGCTCTTACGGTATTTTTTTTGTTTGAAGATTTAACTGGAGCCATCCGAATATCTATGTTTTTCGATAGTAATAGACTCAGTTTTTAGGATTCCGTACCCAAAGGGTAAAAACGGGACCCTATTACTAAGACTTCGCTGTGCGTCTGTCTGTCCGTCTGTCTGTCTGTCCGTCTGTCTGTCCGTCTGTCTGTCCGTCTGTCTGTCCGTCTGTCTGTCCGTCTGTCTGTTCGTCTGTTTGTCCGTCTGTCTGTCCGTCTGTCTGTCCGTCTGACTGTCCGTCTGTCTGTCCGTTTGTCTATCCGTCTGTCTGTCCGTCTGTCTGTCCGTCTGTCTGTCCGTCTGTCTGTCCGTCTGTCTGTCACACAGGGCTGTATCTCATGAACCGTGATAGCTAGACAGTTGAAATTTTCACAGATTATGTATTTCTGTTTCTCCTAGAACAACAAATACTAAAAACAAAATAAAATAAATATTTAAGGGGGGCTCCCATACAACAAACGTGATTTTTTTGCCGTTTTTATAGATAATGGTACGGAACCCTTCGTGCGCGAGTCCGACTCGCACTTGGCCGGTTTTTTAATTCGCTACGGAACTCCTTGGTAAATACTTCGATTGAGAAAAAACTTTGCGTACTTGTCAAGTTTCGATGACAATGGTGGCGATTCTGTTGTGTCCAAGCTAAACTTAAAATTTCGTAATAAAACGAACGATCTTATTCCTTTTAAATTAAAGTCTAAATTAGAGTCACATCCTAAAACTTGAGATATTTTAGCCGTTTCTCTATTTTATTTCGCATATTTGACACAATCAAGTGTCATCTTGACGTTTCTAAATCGATTACGAAAATCGTACATTTTTTCAAAACTATTTTAAGTTTTAGAACTGTCACTTTAAGGTTACGCTATTTTAAACTTTTATTTATAAGAAATAAGATCGATAGTTTTTAGGAATTATAACTTAAGCGTGGACACAACAGAATCGCCACCAATGATATAGTATGTACCTACTTAGAGCAACACGGTCTTAGCGATAGATTACTATTAAAATAGTTCCATGGTGTTTGTTGCGGGGGGGAATGTGCACACAAGTGCAGTTCCGCACACTTACATGCAACAAAACTGCCAAATGACTGTAATGACAATGATGTTAACAAATAAACAATCCAACAATCCTAATAATATTTTAAATGCGAAAGTTTGTGAAAAGAAATGTATGTTTGTTCCATAATCAGGCCTAAACTTTCTTTCTTTTTTCGTGCATTTATTTTTTTTACAACTGTCAACAAGTCAGTGTATCCAAATATTTTGAGCAATAAGGATTTTTATTATGTCATTCGTATTCCGCTTCAATTTTTGAATTGGAATTTATTTATCTGGGTAATGGCTAATTATTAGTAATTTATTTAAGTTTCACGCGAGTGAAACCGCGAGGCACAGCTAGTGATACATAATTATACTACATACAATACCGGTCGGCTAATCTTTGAGAATCACTGAAATTACACTTTGACATTAACTTTTCTTGACATTGTTTACAAAAAGAAACCAACCAAGTACGAGTCGGACTCGCGCACGAAGGGTTCCTTACCATAATCTATAAAAAAACGGCAAAAAAAACATGTTTGTTGTATGGGAGCCCCACTTAAATATTTATTTTATTCTGTTTTTAGTATTTGTTGTTATAGCAGCAACAGAAATACATCATCTGTGAAAATTTCAACTGTCTAGCTATCACGGTTCACGAGATACAGCCCTGTGGCAGACAGACGGATAGCGAAGTCTTAGTAATAGGGTCCCGATTTTACCCTTTGGGTACGGAACCTTAAATAGATCTCTGATTATGGAACGTAGTATAGGTACCTACATTGTTGTTATCATTGAACCGAATATGATATACCGCGATCCTGATGCAACTATGTATAAATTATAAATTAACTGTTCCTCCTTAATTTATTCAGTGCGTTTCCTAACATCCTTAACCCGACAGACCGACCCAAAGGAGGGTTATTGCGTTACTGTGTCCGGTCCGGTAAAGAAAAGGTTTATTGGTTCGCGAGCAACCATTTGGCCATGGGCTTGTGTCGGTTCATACGATTCGTTTTACGTATAATAATTATTATCAAAGGAATCCCAAATAAATATAACCAAATAAATAATTAAATAGATAGTTAATGTACAATTTGTTTTGATTGAATTCGAAACGCTTGGTGACATAAGTGAATATTAAACCTACAATAAAATAATCGCCGCACAGGGAAAATGTAAGTATTATAATAATTTGAATACAATTTAATTGTTGCGTGACTATTGGCAACAACAAAGCCTTAGAAATCAGTAATGCGTAATCATTCAAATGTTTATTCTGGGTAAGATTCGAACCCACAACCTACAGCGCAGAAGGCAGAGTTACTACCAACTAAGCTGTAAGGCCAGTCAAAGTTGTAAACTAGTAGATTACAAACCAAATTACAACCTAAATAACCCTAACACATTTATTTTGCAATAACATGTTAATTGTTTGAAAATAACATTTTGGTTGGTCACACTCGTAGACGGTATTTACTGTTTTATCTATGCTATTATATGCAATTTGGATACACTACAAATATAATAAATCCCAAAGTTTGTGAGGATGTCTGTATGTTTGGTTGTTATTGGCTTACCCCCGTATTCAGGAACGATACTGTGAGAACACGCACTGTCGTGTGCCTATAACCAAAGTTAAGCTCTAGAGGCACACTTTAGTGTGCGCCATAGTGTCGCACAACACATAAAGTGATGTTTATGAAAAAATATTTCGTCTACTGTGGGTGCGTGTTCTCACAGTGTCGTTCCTGAATACGAGGGTTAATCACCTAACGACCTAGCGGATTTAGATGAAACTTAGAATGTATACATAGCCTATGTTGTGGAATAGCATTATAAGCTTTTTATCCAGGTACCACGCGAGCCAAGCCACAGGCGGAAGCTAGTTTTAATATTCTGTTTTCACTTGCTAGTGGCTTCGGCATTTGCTTTTGTCATATACGATTAAAAACTACATAAATATAATTTAAATGGAACCAATTTGGGATTGTTTTCTACACAATATAAAATAAAAAACCGGCTAAGTGCGAGTCGGACTCACGCACGAAGGGTTCCGTACCATTATCTATAAAAACGGCAAAAAGAACACGTTTGTTGTATGGTTGTTATAACAGCAACATAAATAGTTAATCTGTGAAAATTTCATCTTTATAGCTGTCACGGTTTATGAGATACAGCCTTGTGACAGACAGACGGACAGCGATTAATTACATAGCGATAACTATAGATTTTGACACGGGTCTTTATCACGTAATTACCTTTAATTTACTTTCCCGACGTTTCGGCTATGTTACAATAACCATGGTCGCGGGCAGACTGGAGTACTCGGAGCTACCGTCGAGAAGCGGAGGCAGTTGAAGAAACTACCCTCACTTGGTCTTCAGAAATAGAAATGTCCATGTTCACATTACGACACACCACACTGACTGTATCCACGCACTGAGATGGTCTATCGCGACACCCACACATAGTGACTACAGGATTCCATGAAGAAGAGAGTCTAAAGCCGTCTTCGCGATTAAAATTTTTTGGGTACTTTTTAATTTCAATAGCTTCTCTTGTAGTAATGGCGTTCACTTGACAAAACTTTTGGATCATGTAGTTCAATCCAGTGAGACGGACCCGAATCCACTAAATGCTCCGCGATCGCTGACTTGTACACCTGGCGATTTTTGACAGCTGCAATATGTTCTTTGACACGTTCGGCCACAGTTCTTTTCGTTTGCCAACTGTGGCCGACTCTCTTCTTCATGGAATCCTGTAGTCACTATGTGTGGGTGTCGCGATAGACCATCTCAGTGCGTGGATACAGTCAGTGTGGTGTGTCGTAATGTGAACATGGACATTTCTATTTCTGAAGACCAAGTGAGGGTAGTTTCTTCAACTGCCTCCGCTTCTCGACGGTAGCTCCGAGTACTCCAGTCTGCCCGCGACCATGGTTATTGTAACATAGCCGAAACGTCGGGAAAGTAAATTATAGGTAATTACGTGATAAAGACCCGTGTCAAAATCTATAGTTATGTCTACTAATCACGATAGTTTGAAAAATAATACATAGCGATAATTACTAAGACTTCGCTAGTCTTAGTAATAGGGTCCCGTTTTTACCCTTTGGGTACGGAACCCTAAAAAGTCGTCGAAATCGCCAGGTACGAAAATATGCGCGGTTAAATCATAAAAAAGAATACATCGACATTGTATTGTAAGTATACAGGGTGTCCAAGAACCTGGCGTCCAACTGGATTCCCACGATGCCCCAAGTTCTAACAGTACTCAGAAAAATATTTTAAAAAATCCACCCCATGTACTTACAGAATTATACTGATTTCAAAAAAAAAGGGGAAATGAGCACCCTGTGACATACTTTTGAATGCTGTGACTGCTAATGCTGATAATTTCGATATTTCTTGGAGGTTTTGTAATCTAGGGTATTGCTGTGTCTAAATAGAATGTAAAAATAAAGTACTTATTGTACCATTTTAAAATAAAATATTATTTTAACTAAAGGTGATATTGAAAACTATTGAATTTCGCAACTTTGACCGACTGTAGTGTAAAAAAAATGTACCAAAATAGTATGGCAAGTGACGTCAAATTTTGACGCGTTTATTCCTCTTTTTAAAAAGGTATAATACTTACACATTAATTTGAAAAAAAAAATTTTGATAATATTTTTACTCAACAACCCAATTTTTACGAAGTGCCTACCTACTAACGGTAACTGTCGGACCCTTTCTTATCTTAGAAACTGTTATGTTACTACTATTATTTACTTCGGTTCCAAGAGTGAGCAAGAAGGAAATACACACAGGTAGATGGGTTCCCAGTAGAATAAAAGCAAAGAATGTTAGTTTAAAGATATTTTATTACAATAAATGTTCAAAATGTTGACCACCCGCGGCAATACAAGCTCTCACTCTCCTTAAAAAGGACCGCTTTATGTTTCGCGAGTAACTTTTTTGACGTATCACCTGCACTGCTTGTGTTATCTTCTCACGAAGGTCAGCGATGTCATTAATGGGCTTCGCATAAACGAGCTCCTTCATAGTTCCCCAGAAAAAAAAATCCAGCGGATTTAAGTCAGGTGAGCGGGCTGGCCACGGGATTGTTCCTGATCGCCCAATCCACCTGTTCGGGTATTGCTCGTCCAAAAACTCTCTAACGGATACGCGAAAATGTGCTGGACAGCCGTCGTGTTGGAACCACATATCTGGTGGGGTCTCTTCTAGTAAGTTTGGCAAATCATTTTGAAGAAAATTTAAATATGATTCGCCAGTCAAATTCTCGGGCATCTCAAATGGACCAATAATATTCCCACAGAGAATACCGGTCCACATGTTCACTTTGAACCGGTACTGGGATCTATCTTCTCGCATCAAGTGCGGATTTTCCACATGCCACTCGTGCAAGTTGTGTAGGTTCATGTAGCCATCCTTCTTAAATGTTGATTCATCTGACCACAAAATTTTGTCGATAAAGTTTTCGTCTTCTCGATGTTTTTGCAGGATTGTTTCACAAAACGCGACTCGGCTCGGATAGTCTCGAGGTAAAAGACTTTGCACTCGCTGTACGTGGTACGGATGATATTCTTCTTTTTGGAGAATACTGTGTGCTGTGCTCTTCGGTATCCCCGTATCAGCTTCTATTCCTCGCACAGAGATGCTTGGATTTGCCATACAATAGTAATTCTTTAGAGGTTAGATTCAATTCGTCGTAAATTTTTCTTTCTAAGAATTCTGTAAGACATCGTAAAAATTGGGTTGTTGAGTAAAAATATTATCAAAATTTTTTTTTTCAAATTAATGTGTAAGTATTATACCTTTTTAAAAAGAGGAATAAACGCGTCAAAATTTGACGTCACTTGCCATACTATTTTGGTACATTTTTTTTACACTACAGTCGGTCAAAGTTGCGAAATTCAATAGTTTTCAATATCACCTTTAGTTAAAATAATATTTTATTTTAAAATGGTACAATAAGTACTTTATTTTTACATTCTATTTAGACACAGCAATACCCTAGATTACAAAACCTCCAAGAAATATCGAAATTATCAGCATTAGCAGTCACAGCATTCAAAAGTATGTCACAGGGTGCTCATTTCCCCTTTTTTTTTGAAATCAGTATAATTCTGTAAGTACATGGGGTGGATTTTTTAAAATATTTTTCTGAGTACTGTTAGAACTTGGGGCATCGTGGGAATCCAGTTGGACGCCAGGTTCTTGGACACCCTGTATATCTTTTGCAACAAATCTGACACCACAGACTAAAAACATTTAGTCGTCATAGCAACGCAGTTTTGACTAATGAATAATACGCATCCTACCAAAATTCGTAATTTATTTTATCAGTACAAGATTTGTCGGAAAAAATTGGAAACTGTCTGAAATTGCTTTTTCTTATGTGATTATTACAAAAAAAAATTGACAGAAAAACGTTTGTCATGGGTCGGCTAGTTATTTATAAAATAGGTCATGGATTTATATATTGTGTTTTGTGTTTTCGTCAAAATAATATATTATTATATATTCTAAGGTTATTAAAGGTTAAAAACCAAACGACAAACATACATTAGCTAATAAAGCACAATAGTATTTATCGTAATTTAATGATAGTCATAGTTTATTATTCGTTTATTACAATATATTAATTAATTAATTAATTATAATGCTTTACCTACTTAAATATACTAAACACAACAATGATAAAAATAAATACAATATAAATACGGTGTTGCCTACGTGGGAGGTACCCGACTTTTAATAGGAAGGTCGTGAGTTCGAATCCTAGACGTGCATCAATGGAATTTTCCGTTCGTAAAATCTATAATGCGCAACAAAACACGTGGTCAAGACGGAGAAGGAAAATATCATGAAGAAATCAGTTAGTATTCTTGTAAGCGGTGACGGATTTTCAACCAGTCTCGCGTGGAATGCTAACTACTGCAAAATGTAGGCAAGTGCCAAATGTTATGTTTGGACGTCCCTCTGACTAACCGTATGACATCTTCAAGAATCTGAGTGCCTGGATATCTGAGGATTTCAACCGTACTTGGAGATTACAGTCGTGATCCTATTTTTTATCAAAAGATAATCATCATCATCAATGACTAGTAGAAGTTTGCTGATGGCAAATAAATATTATAGCTTGGAGCAGTAACCCATCTATTGGACTGGATAGTTATTTCGTTCAAATAATTCATAAAATAAATCTGACCAAGTGCGAGTCAGACTCTCGCACGAAGTGTCCCGTACCATCACTACATAGTACACACTACATAGTATAAAGCAAAGTCGCTTTCCGCTTCCCGCGTCTGTATGTAATATGTATGTATGTTTGCTTTAAAACTACACAACGGATTTTGATGCGGTTTTTTTAATAGATAGAGTGATTCAGGAGGAAGGTTTATATGTATAATAACATGCTACCCGTGCGAAGCCGGGGCGGGTCGCTAGTTTTTAATAAAACACGGCAAATAAATCACGTTTGTTGTATGGGACACAATTTCAATTGTCTAGCTATCACGGTTCATGAGATACAGCCTTGTGACAGACAGACGGACAGCGGAGTCTTAGTAATAGGGTCCCGTTTTTACCCTTTGGGTATGGAACTCTGAAAACGATGTTTTTGTTTGGTACATTATAACTTATCTACATAGTCAATATTTTATAGATTTGTATAGCTTACCATTCTTGGTTTGATCTCAAGAGTCTAGATTAATTAACACTTGGCTTATTAAGATTTAGATGATTATTTATCTTATCTTTTTTGGAAGCTGTGAAAATTCACATCCGGGTTTTTGGTATGCTTTTTTGGATGCACGTATGAAATGTCAACTGCTCCAAAATGTGAACATGTGCCAAGTATAGACATCTATAAAGGTGTGACCAGACACTGCGCGGCATTCGAGCGCGGCATTCGCAGGACACAAGTTTGCCGCGAGACTAGTTTAGACTGTAGCAGGTAGCTCGCGGCTGCCGTCCAAACATAGCGCGGTTAGATGTGTGCGGCTGCCATGCTCGATTGCCACGCTATGTCTGGACATACCCTAAAGGTTCTAAGCGCCTAAAGATTTGAGATAATCTCTACCGTACTTGGGAATTACAGGCGTGAATCCTATTACGTATTTATGTAGTTGATTGGAGTGTAACTGTATGCGGTAGGTATTATGTGTGTGTGTGTGACATTATTAATAATACCTGGATGACAGAGCTTTGCTCGGTATTTTATTGCATGAAAACACGGATAAAACGACGTTTTCTAAAAATTAAACCTAGTTAAATCGATTTATCGCCGCCAAAAGCAGCAAAAATCGTTGGAGCCGTTTCCGATATTCAGATTATATGTATAGTATACAAGAATTGCTCGTTTAAAGGTGAAAATAAATAAAATTTTAAGAATTTTATACAGTATTTACATTAATCCAGCGTTAAAAATCTCCAAAATATTGCAATCCATTTATTTATACAATACTTCCACTTAACGACAAAGTTACATAAACAAAATCATTATTTTTTTAGTTAAATTATTTAATTAAATAGTTTTACTTTGATTTACATGAACTATTTGACTTTTAAAGTAGTGGCAAAAGTTCACTAACTCGTAGAATATAACCTTATTTTGGTTTTATTTACGGATCATAATTTATTGCTGTGATTTGTGTGATTTTTGTAATAGTTTTTACCAATAAATTGATTATTCTGATTATTCTGATAACTAATAAAATAATCTTATTTTTTAAATAATGATTATATATTTAGTAGTTAACAAGTTATAAGGTACAATATTTATAGAAATAACGATGATACTGTTAAGGCGCTCCCAGTCGACGATTGTTTTTGTTCGAAACGAAAAAATAAATACTTGTGAACAAGTCACATCTCCTATTTTATAATATATAGTATATGTGAATAAAGATGTACCCATCTTTAATCACTTCGATAAATAATCCTACCGACCGCTGCAATGATGACAAACACACGTCGGCGCGTGGTCCGCCTTAGCTTTTTGAATAAATTAATGATATAAATTATTTATAATTACTTATCAAAAATCTATTCTAATAGAAATCTAGATCTACATATTACCTATCTTTAACAATAAATCACAAGATGATTTTAATAGTAGGTATATAAAATATTTCGATCATAAATTCTAAAACGTATCATTTTGAAATAATATCTTTATCGTGAAAAGTTTCTGCTATTATGTTTTCAGCTTAAGGCGCGGTAAGTTCTGAAAACCGCGGCCGAAACGACACTGACAGTTGACAACGGCAAGCTCTAGATGGCGTATGCTTATCGTAAATATTATCGACAGTTTTTATGAGATCGCGTTTCTGGTACCTACGTAGGCTGGTAATAGGCTTTACTATCTGGTGGGGGTAGTTAGAGGCACGGCCAAACATTATATTTGGCACATGCCCACATTTTGCAGTAGTTACGCATTCCATACGTGACTACTCAACTCGCTAGGTCACTGACCTCTATTATACAATAGAGGTCAGTACGCTAGGTACATGCCGATTTGACAGATGAACTATAAAAACTTGGAATGTGTTATGTCAATGTCAGTTAATCAGGTGCGCGCCGCGGCAAATCAGGATGTTTTTTTATGGGTTTTCAAAGACAAAAACTTTGTGTACATGCAATCAATGAAATAACCAAATAAATACAGCAAATAAATGTTGTCTGGGCATCTCGTCCAACTCTATTTTCTATTTGCCAAGTCGGAACGGTAAATATGGTAACACTGACTACAGACTCCATAAAAAAAAAGTAGAACAAATGTTTATGTAAACAGAGCCGGCATTTTATATGTACCTATGTCAAAGTCAGTGCAAAACGCAAATCCTTGGCGCGGCGGAGTCAACCAATGCCATACATACAACACCGGTCAGCATAAATAAATGACGCGAATATTGAGACCGTTTCACAAGCCAAGCGAGCAGAAGAAGAGTTACGCGCTGGGTGTCCCGCCAGCCTCAACTGTCTGCCGGTCGAGGGCAGCCCGTGGCTCGCAGAAGGTCGACGAAGGATTCACTGTCGCGGAGAAGAAACTCGTAATCAGCGTGGTACTGCTCCACTGTCTTCTGGGTTCACTTTGCAGGCAGTGGAATTTACTTTATTGCGATTTATAATCATACAAACTTCAAGTCATATTATGTGCTCCGGGTCTATAGAAAGTTTATGGATGTATTCATCGGGCTTTTGAACAAAAATAGTCTACATAGGGAAGCACCAAGAAAAAAGAGCTCTGACTTTTTGTGTTTTTATAATATGTATGATATTGTTATATTATTGTGCTTCTATTATACTCTGAAACATAACTTAGATTGGATAAAAAAAACCCTACAACCTACATTGTCTCAATCCGGTATACCTACCTACTTAGCTGGCTGTAAAAAACCATGAGAAGCGATGATAACTTTATGTGATTAGAAAGGAAATGAAGTAATAAAGTGTTAATAATCAATATTCTGGTTTATTTTCATGTTTACAAATTAATTTCTATTATCCAGCTATTCCACCAGGCTTGTTTTCATTGAATAGTTTCAGTTTTCCTTATAAGTAACACAGCTTTCTCCGGAGAATCTTTGGGAACATCCCAGAATGAAGTGAATATTGTAGTCACTCCTAAAAATTTTTAATTAATGGTCAGTATTCAATGCTATATTGGTTTTAAATTTATTTTAGATTGTTTCCTAAACAAAACCATATCTTCATGTTTTTACACCGGAACTCAAACAAAAATGAATTGTAAAACATGATAGGCGGTACCTATACTTATAACGACGAGAAGTTGAAGCCCTTTTTTAGGGTTCCGTACCCAAAGGGTAAAAACGGGACCCTATTACTAAGACTTCGCTGTCCGTCTGTCCGTCTGTCTGTCACAGGGCTGTATCTCAAGAACCGTGATAGCTAGACAGTTGAAATTTTCACAGATTATGTATTTCGGCTGCCGCTATAACAACAAATACTAAAAACAGAATAAAATAAATATCTAAATGGGGCTCCCATACAACAAACGTGATTTTTTGCCGTTTTTATAAATAGGTACGGAACCCTTCGTGCGCGAGTCCGACTCGCACTTGGCCGGTTTTTGAATTTCTAAGATTAGCGCTTACACTATGACGTCACATCGTCACGACCATCATCGGCTAGAGACCGCCCGCCCGCGTTTTTAAAAACCTTCGGTCGGAAATACGCACTTTTATTTACGATCAAAGTGCGATGCACTGTATCTGGGATGCACTGTATCTCCAAATTTTCAGCACGGGATAGCTGCTCCATCTGGTGTACGCGACGGGTAAGATCGAAGAGAAACTTCTATTATAGACAATTTAGATTGAATGTCTTTGACTTGTGAAGTGAATTTCCTGTCTAGTTCCTCCCTTATAATTTCACGGATAATGTCAGCAGAGAGGCAGTGGCATTGGCTTCGGGGCTTCGCGCGTTGCGTGACGTTATCGTATTCTTGGCCAATGTCCATGCGAAAAGATGCAG
This sequence comes from Hydriomena furcata, assembly GCA_912999785.1. Taxonomy (NCBI): domain Eukaryota; kingdom Metazoa; phylum Arthropoda; class Insecta; order Lepidoptera; family Geometridae; genus Hydriomena; species Hydriomena furcata. The sequence continues at coordinate 2,868,785 of OU538825.1, forward strand.
GTGCTGAAGGTGCGGCTGTAACTGTCGCAGGCGCAGTGCGGGCGCTCGCAGCCCGGGTAGGCTCTATAGTATATAGTAGTATATATATATATATAGTTAATCTATAGTTAATACAATTCTTTGTATATGGCTTGTTTTGATTAGTGATAGTTGTAATGCGTTATACCTCTAGATTTGATTGATCACAACTAAATATTTCCCGTTTTGTCTATTTACTTAAATATGAATAATTAATAAATAAATATCGCTGTTAAAAAACCCTTGCTATTCTATGTTGTTTAAAAATCGTCGTTATAATCAGTTTATCAATATAAACCGTTTATTTGAAATTCAAAATGTTGTTATAGTGCCCACAACCATCGCTCTCACCCTACGTTAAAAACTAAAAAAAAAACCGACAAAAATGTATCGACCAATCGAAAAGTCAAGGGAAGTCAATTTTACGAAAATTGCATATATCCAGAAATCCCAATAACTGTCATAAGCTCTCTCCCGCTTGGAGAGCTGGCAACGTCGCCTGTAGCCGCGTGACGCAAAAGCACAGAGCGGCAACGCCGCTTTGAAACATGTAGTCCACCGCTCGTAATAACTATTTTCCAATCTGTGTCGCAGCCCAAGCTCTAGCGTTTGAATAATTTTTAATATGATGGTAAAAATCCACAACTTATTTTTCCCAGAATAAAAACTGTCCTTTTGTACAAGTTTTATTATCGACTAGCACTGTTAGTATAATGTTTGTTTGTTTTTTTGTAACTTTCAATAATTGCAAGTTATTTTTCGACCATTTCCGATTGAGCTGAGATTTTGCATCTTTTAGTTCTGGTCACAATACAATAATATGGTGACAGCGAGCTGTTCTGATGATGAAGTCAGACGTTTTTGTAGACGTTTACAATTACTGTAGTACAGGTCGCTGCTTAAATACTAAAGTGTCACAAATCAAAAAATGTGAAAATCGTGCAAAAACGTGATCTAAAATGGTCATTTTATATAATAAAAATTTGATCCTTTTAATTATAGCACTATAAATAACTAAAACATACAAGTGTCTGTTTAGCATTTTTGCACTTTGCAGGCAAACTTCAGAGCTAAACTGCCATTTTATCAATTGCGACTTGATTTTTGACAGAAGCGCGCATAGCTTATATGCAAAAGGGCCACATTTCAAAAAACTACCGGTTTTTTAATTAAAATTTATATTCAAAAGTGCCATTTTTTAGAATGTGTCCGTATCGAGTATAAAATAAACGTATGTATAATACTATTTATTAAACAAAGGTGCCACATTTTAGAATGCGTCGGCTTTGAATATAAAATGTATATTAGTACAATATTGTTTTCTATACACATTTCAAATGCGTTTGTTTTGAATAATAATTTTAGTTCGTTAAAATATTGCTTTTTATACATAAGTACCACATTTCGAAATGCGTTTGCGTAGAATATTATTTTTACGTGAATTCTAATATAATTTATAAGACATAAATGCCATTTTTGGTTATTATGTCAAAAAAATTAAACATGGCGACATTTTTGACTTGGAATCTCTTACTGTTGGAAATTACTGTACCTACTATTCAAGATAAAACAAATTTGAAATAATCAAAGAACTTATTAAGAAAATATTAACATAATTTAAAGCGATGTAATACGCTAAATTTATAAGCTTATTAATAGAGATAATAATCTATCTAATAATCGGTCGTTATGTTTAGCGTTTGTAGACTACGAAAAATAATTTAATTCAGTGGAAACCTGTGTAAAGCTATGGTTATTCCAGCGGTGCCGTATTGACTACCAATACATTGTAGTGTTGAAATGCTTGTACAACAACGCCACCGTGTCAGTCCGGGTGCAGGAGCAGTGTACGAAAGCGATTTCTTTGAAGAGAAGCGTTAGACGGAGATGTTATGATATCCGTATACGAACTAAAGTCACCGACATACCCAAGAGGAGTAGCTAGTTGACGCGGCTGTGAGCGGGGTAGGTACATGGCTTAAAGAACTGATGGTCGTTGGGTAGAATGAATGGAAAGATGACCTGATAAAGGTTGCTGGGAGGCATTGGGTGCACACTGCACGAAATAGATCATTAGAATTGATTTTACGAAGAAGGCTAATGTTTAGCAATGGAATGTTCTATGGCTGAAATTATAAAGATGACGAAGTGATTAATATGTTTGAGTTAATAACAACTGGGTTGTGATTTAGGTACTCATTGATTTTTAGAAAGACAGATTTAGCAGAAAATATATAGTTTTATTAATTATTAAACACTTATACTTGTAGTTAAATAGATTTATGAAGCCTTTATAGTGACTTTATTATTATTTTTGTGTAGCTAGTAATAATGTTGAACTCAGTTTAGAGATCAACATTAAATTACCTCTTATTTTGCCCCAATAACTTTGTATAAAAATAGTTTTTGGTTTTTTAAATAAATAGCGAATTATTTTTAGTATTATCAAAAAAAAATATTAGCATGCTTTCGATATTGTATAATATTTGTTTTATTAATAGGTTTTTTACATCAGACGAAGAAGTGAAGGAAAAATCTAAAGAAAACTCTTATTTTTGTATAATATGTGGCCTTTTATCGATAACTTTAATTTACGTTTAAATATTTTTTTATATGCAAAAGGGACACATGTGGTATTTTACGCCAATAGGTTAAAGTTACAGCAAAACGAAAAATATAGATAGATACAGCTTAAAATTACGCTTCTAGTGATCCAAAACTCATAACTAATAAAAATAAAAATTTCTCAGAAATTAAAAAAATATTTTTTTAAAACTTTGATTGGCTCTCCTGAAAAAACAGAAATTTTGAAATATGACCGTTTAGTATTTAAGCAGCGAGTGTAGGTACATTATTTTGATATATCTCGCGGGGTTCAGCCAGCGTTTGCAATGTAAGCGCAAAAAATGTGTTTATTTACGACATCACATTAGAAACCTCTAAAATTATCAGTATTTCTCTACTATATTAAGCATGTATTATACATAAAAACCTTCCTCATGAATCACTCTATCAATAAAAAAAAACCGCATCAAAATCCTTTGCGTAGTTTTAAAGATTTAAGCATACATAGGGATATAGGGACAGAGAAAGCGACTTTGTTTTATAGGTACTATGTAGTGATGAACTATCCCTACGTAATAAAGCAGGTGGCATTAATACTCCTTGGTAGAATAGGAAGTAAAAACTCTTTGTCTGTCAAAGTAATTTTTTTAAAAAACTTGCGTGTTCGGCGGTTGGCGGGACTCTGCTCTGTGTCACAGAGTGGCGGGTAATAGGTAATATACCTATTAGAACACAATCAGCCACCAAAACGTAGTCTGTTATGTATGCGCCATGTTCTTTGAACATTATGTAACAAAAATGACAGGATCATTGAACCGATTCTTACTAAAATCTTGGGATTTATATAACCCGCTGAATATATTATTATTCATACGTACCTATTTTGTTCAACTGCGGGTTTTGCTATGGTTAGAAGTGTTAGTGATGATGCTGAACTATCATCCTTCGAGAAAGTTATACGCAAATCCGACTGGTCGTTCCAGATTTTTTCCAGAATTTTTCCCTACAATTTATCCAAGAAAACGTTGTGAAGTGAAAGAGGATTGAGAAAGGGATGATTAGATGGTTTGGGCATGTGGAGAGAATGAATGAAGAAAGATATTGACAAAACAGGTATATAAGGCGAGTGTGAAAGGGAGCGTTGGAAGAGGAAGACCTCGGCGTATTTTCCTGGACCATATTGGAAACGTTTTGAAAAAAAGCCGGGTCAAGAGTACTCTAAACCGACGAGCATGCATGAGGAATGTGATGAGAGTGAATGCTAAAGAAGTATGTCAGGATCGTAGCAAGTGAAAAGCCGTGATCTCTGCCTACCCCTTTGGGAAACAGGCGTGATTTTATGTATAAATGTATGTATGTATGATAAAGTATGTAGTTATGTAAGTACTTACTGTTTTCTTTGCCTAATATTTTTCAAAAGATTATCAAAGATAACGTAGATAGGTAAAATTGATAAAATAGGAAGGTTTACTTACTGTTTTATTTCTCTTATATTTTTAGCATGTTTTCTTAGGGTACGTAACCATTATCTCTTTTTGTTTTTTTTTTTTGAAATATTACCCATCTTTTTTCAATTCGTAAATAATCTTTCCGACCGCTGCAATGACGTCAAACACACGTCTGTCTCTGACAGTAGTCACAGGGGTACTGACTACTGACTAAGCCATGGGCGATGCGTGCTCCGCCTTAGCTTTTCGAATAAATTAATGATATAAATTATGTATAATTACTTATCAAAAATCTATTCTAATAGAATTGTAGATCTACATATTACCTATCTTTAACAATAAATCACAAGTTGATTTTAATAGTAGGTATATAAAATATTTCGATCATAAATTCTAAAACGTATCATTTAGAAATAATATTTTTATCGTGAAAAGTTTCTGCTATTATGTTTTCAGCTTAATAGAAATGTAGGTAGGAACCTGAAGTAATATACTTATAAAAATAGGAGATGTGGCTTGTTCAGAAGTATTTTATTTTTCGTTTGGAAAAAGAGCAATCGTCGACTGGGAGCCCCTTAATAGAAATCTAGGTAGGAACCTGAAGTAATCTATACTAATATTATAATGAGGAAAGATTTGATTGTTTGTTTGTTGGTTTGCATCGAATAGGCTCCTAAATTACTGGACCGATTTGAAAAATTCTTTTACCTTAGAATCCTATATTATCCCTGATGAACATAGGCTATAGAATATTTTCAAAAACGTTAGGGATCCGTATGAAAACTTCGATAATGTAACCCAAGGTGTGAAAAAAAATCCAAAAAAAATCTTTATAACGCGTACGCTGTGGAAATTATTGACAATAGAGCAAAGTAATGTACTACAGTTTTAAAGAGGACATCAATATCTACAAATAAGTCAACAATACCATATGTCTAACTATTAGGGATCCGTATGAAAACTTCGACAATGTAACCCAACGTGTGATAAAAAATCCAAAAAAATCTTTATATCGCGTATGCTGCGGAAATCATTGACAATAGAGCAAAGTGATGTACTACAGTTTTAAAGAGGACATCAATATTAACAAATAAGTCAGAAATACCATAATTATGTCCAACTATTACAGTTATGTCACAATAACTACTTTTTCATGTTAAAATATGCAATAGTAACGCCGCCTGTACAAACTAGGCCACATTATTCGTACCTGGGTATTAATCCTTATCCAAAAAAATCACTTCATTTTTAAGGCCATATCATTACCTGTAAATTACTTTTTTAATTATACCATTCCCAAATTTCATACCATTCAAAAGTTATTATGAGTGTAATAATCTATAGGTACTAATTTTATTACGAGGAAAGATGTTTTGTATATTTGTATGGAATAAATCCAAAAACTACTGGATAGATTTCAAAAAATCGTTTACCATTAAAATGCTACATTATCTATATTTATTGTTTGAAAAAAATAGGGATCCCTATTAAAACTTCGATAATGTAACCTGGATAAAAAAATACCCATAAAATCGTTATAATACGTTACTCCCGTGCGGAGCCGGGGCGGACTGCTAGTATACTTATAAAAATAGGAGATGTGGCTTGTTCAGAAGTATTTCTTTTTTCGTTTCGAAAAAGAGCAACCAGCGACTGGGAGCACCTTAATTAACATATCAGAGTGCAATCCAATACAAACCAGAGTGCAATCCAATTTATTCCCTAGTTATATAGTAAGTAAAATTTACGTAAGCATCTACCTTTTTAATGTTTTTCTTGAAAGGCATAAGACGCTCGTCGCTTATTAAAACGCCGTTACTAATAAATAGTTGAAAACAGGGCTTTTTATTACGGTGATAAGTGATTTTTAGGGTTCCGTACCCAAAGGGTAAAATCGGAACCCTATTACTAAGACTTCGCTGTCCGTCTGTCTGTCCGTCTGTCCGTCTGTCTGTCTGTCACAGGGCTGTATCTCATGAACCATAATAGCTAGACAGTTGAAATTTTCACAGATTATGTATTTCTATTGCTGCTCTAACAACAAATACTAAAAACAGAATAAAATAAATATTTAAGGGGGGCTCCCATACAACAAACTTGATTTTTGCATTCCAGCGCCATCTAGTTTCATTTGATGTTACTACGTATTATAGGTACTTTTCGCGGTCTCATGCGACCGCTCGGGGTTTGAGAGGTAAGATGATAGAGGTTTGCGATTCCGCTGGCAGGTGGCGCTATTTTACCACTATCGGTAAAGTAAGTCGGTAAATAGGTGGTACTTCACATGATCGAATAAAAGGTTTGAAATTGAATTATTGAATTCATGTAGTTAGGTAAATAGGTACCTAGGTAGATATTATTAATTTCAAATTAATTTCGAGTTCGAATCCTGGCCGTGCATCAATGGATATTTCTGTTCGAAAAATGTACCTATATGCGCGTTACACGTGTTTATAACTAACAGTGAAGGAAAACATCGTGAGGAAACCTGTTAGTATTCTTGAAAGCGGCGACGGGCTTGCAACCTGTCACGTGTGGAATGCTAACTACGTAGTTAGGTAAATAGGTAGGTTACGAGATATTATGAATTATTTTTTATCTTTCTAGGGTTCCGTACCTAAAGGGTAAAAAACGGGACTACTAAGACACCGCTGTCCGTCTGTCTGTTACCAGGCTGTATCTCGTGAACCGTGATAGCTAGACAGTTGAAATTTTCACAGATGATGTATTTCTCTAAAAACAGCATAAAATAAATATTTAAGTGAGACTCCCGTACAACAAACGTGATTTTTTTGCCGTTTTGATAATAGTACGGAACCCTTCGTGCGCGAGTCCGACTCGCACTTGGCCGGTTTTTACTTTTTATATATCCTGAGTCTACCCGGATAAAACGAAAATAGTGATAAAACTGCATTATCTTGAAAACCATCAAATTTAAAAAGAAACTGTCTGTAATTTACTTAGCTAGTATGATTATCTAACGAATTATATAAATATTAACTGTTTAGCTATTCATAGTTTGGATTAAAAACGAAACTAGTGTTTTTGAAAAGCCAACTTTGGAAAATAAATCTATCGAGAAAAGTTTCGTTTCTGCATGTAATTTATCTAGATTATATCCTTAAGTTATCTTTGTCATAAAAATACAACTGTATGTTTCGCGGTTATTGAGAAAAAACGATTTTCATCAAATCATTTATTACTCGTCTTATTACACGAATACATTCTTTTTTAACAAACACGTCATTCCAGAGCAGTCAATATTTGACATAAATTTGATGTTTTTTTGTTTCTATGTGTCTCCTCTCTTGTGGAGGTTTCCGGTTGTCCTCCTTTAAATTCAGGCGCAAAAGGGCCACATGCCACAGCCACAAACGCCGCCTCTGAAAACATAAGTAGCTGAAACGCCGTGTAGATATGCTATTATATTATGTGGCCGGTAGCAGCCACAGGAAGCGAGTAGCAGCGAATCAATGGCGTATCTTGGCCACTGGAGACACTGTGTGCAGCAAGTCTTTATAAAAAACTGCAGACCAGAGCTCGGTGGCCGCGTTTGCGGCTGTCGCGTGTGACCCGTGTTCGCAGACACTAAGGGTGAGTTCCCACCTACGCGAATCTATGCAGGGTCGCGCTAAGTTGTGCGGAACGGACCAATCACAGCGCTCGACCTTTTTTAACTCGAATATTTGAGCGCTGTGATTAGTCCACTCCGCACAGTTCCGCTTAGATGAAAACACACCCTAAGTCCGGCCCTGGCTGCAAAATAATCTGTTGATACTTAAGTATTGATGACACGGTCGCACGCGAATTCTAAAGGCTAAAAATCCTGTTTTAAACTATAATGGACTTTGTATTTGTGCAACTACAATAGAAATATTTTAGTCTTGACAATAAAGAATAGTACTTTTTTATTGAATCGTGAACTTGAGTTCTGATTGAGTCTACAATTATCTACCAGTTTCGTTTCTTGAGCGGTAGTCAGTTACCGGTAGGTAAACTCTTTATTACTAGTTATCCGTTTTATTACGATTAATCGTCACCCCGAGTTGGAAATGGGACCAGCTCGGATTGCAGGGTTCTGTACCCTATTACTAAAACTTCGCTGTCCGTCTATTCACCTATCCGTCCGTCCGTCTGTCTGCCACAAGGCTGTATCTCATGAACCGTGATAGCTAGACATTTGAAATTTTCAAAGATTATGTATTTCTGTTGCCGCTATAACCACAAAGACTAAAAACAGAATAAAATAAATATCTAAGTGGGGCTCCCATACAACAAACGTGATTTTTGACTGTTTTTTAACTCGTGCGCGAGTTTGACTCGCACTTGGCCGGTTTTATTTCTATAAAATATACACCCTACATTATAATACCTGCATTATGACGACTCCAGAGTACTGTAATACCAATGCCCTTAGTAAAAACCAAATTGCTTAATCCTAAAGAAAGGACTTGGACTCGAAAAACCTACATTTTGTTTTTCTGAAATCCTTTGATAATGAAAATGCTATAGACAAATGAGGGAACAGGCTTTTATTCAAAAAACCTGTGAAAACATCCTTGTTTTCATCGATTGAAAAACCGGTCTCACCATCTACCATAACTGTTGGTCATCTTTAGACTGGCCTCACAGCTTAGTTGGTAGTAACTCTGCCTTTTACGCTGTAGGTTGTGGGTTCGATCCCCACCCAGGGCAAACATTTGTGTGATGAACATATATGTTTGTTCTGTGTCTGGGTGTTACTATGTATAATAAGTATGTATTTACAAAAAAAAAGTATATAAGTATTCTATCAGTTATTTGGTTCCCATAGTACTAGCTTTGCTTAGTTTGGGCTAGATGGCGTTGTGTGTAAGGTCCGCCAATATTTATTTGTCTTCTACTCGAGCCTCAGCTGCAACCGTGGGGAAATATTATAAGCTACTTATGCAAAGAGCTGAGTAACTTAATAATATTCACTAGTTATTGTGAAATTGTTTGCCTTGCTTTATCTACTTACTGATTTCTCAATAACTAGGTCAAGTAGGATGTACCTAATCCAAAGGATATGCTGATCATTATTTGTGTTTACGCAATCTGAAAGCATTCATAAAATTTTACTCATCTCTAATGTATACAATTCTCGTGTCAGTGTTTGTAACCAAAATCCTCCGAAACGGCTCAACCGATTTTTAAGTTTTTTTTTCTGTATATTTGGTAGGTTTGGCAATAGGTTTTAGGGTATTTTTTATAACCTTAAGTGATAAGAGTGGCGTAAAGTTCAGGAAAAACTGAAAGTGTTTTTTTCTGTGGGATTATTGAATCTGACATGACAACGTCTGTCGGGACAGCTAGTATTTGTATAAAACTGTCTGTCTGTGACAGGTTGCAAGTTTATCGCCGCTTGTAGGAATAACTAGGTACTAACTGTTTTGAGCACGCCGGCGCCGCCGGGATTCGAACCTTCGGATTGAAGGTACCTGCCACTTAGTCACTCAGCAGTCCGAAACAACAAAATATAATAAAAGTATACAGATTAGGTATTCTCTAACATTAGGTATTGCATTCAACAAATCATGTTTTTACAAAATTGCTCTGCTTGTTAGGCTTTGGAAGCGTAGGTTTAGTTGCCTAAACAGCATAAAAAGCGTTGGTATGCCATTCAGTACCAATATTACTATGAATATCAAAACATGATAATCATGTTTTTACAAAATAGCCCACTGACTTGAAACATTTGGCTTGCTGCAAAAAAATACAATTACAATAATTACTATCCAAGAAAACCGTAAAAAAGTTGATACCTAACCATTATGCACTAAAGATACAGATGGGTAGGTACATGGAGGGAAATACCCGGGACCTAATTATTAGCGTGAAGTTTGTTTCTTACAGACTTCAACTATAGAATTAAAACGATCGTGGTTGTTAATCATTTTTAATAGGATTACGGCTAATTACCACGTTTTTTCTTGTATTGCTGGCGTTTCGAGACAATTCAGATGCTCTTCATCATGAGCATTGTCTGTCGATATGCTATTGATCGCGGTGACCTGTTCGAGCATATAACAAGTTCCAAATTTGTCTGCTTTAGAGCTTTTGCTGGAGCTCTTTATTTTTTTTATTATTTACAAGCTAACCCGGCGAACTTCGTATCGCTTTAGAATAATGTCCCGTTCCCGTTCCAGTTAAAAAATCAAAAAATACAGACAATTTAATAGTTTATTCACCCTTTTTAAAAATTGTTTACACAAAATACATTTTTGAACGCATGCATAAATGTCAACCATTACTTACATTATTTGACAGGATGGACAACAAATGTTTGACATGTACTAAACCAATGAACATTTATTGAAAATGATTCATCTTTCATAATTATGTATTCGTCGAGTTTTCATCGTTTTTAAGATGTATTCTGCTATTCGGGGCGGAGACAAATCCAACGAATCAAAAACCATGAAAATTGGTCCAGCTGATCTCGAGTTATAAGTGTTGTAACAAACCCGTCTTTCTTTTATATATATAGAAGACTAGCCGACCCGTGACAGACTTTGTCCTGCTCAAATTCTAATAGTCGCATAAAAAATAGACTTTCAGGAAACTACAAATGTTTTCCCTATAAACCTTGCCCTGATAAAATAAATTACGAATTTTGGTAGAATGCGGTAATTATTCGGTAGTCAAAATGATGTCAGATTTTTTTGACAAAATGAATTTCCGCCTTGGTATGATTCAAACTTTTTGGTAGAATGCGTTGCTATGACAACTCAATGTTATCGGTCTAAGACGTCTAATTTTTTGCACATCAGCGCCATCTATACCAAAATCATCCTTTTTGCGTTTTTCCTTCTTTATTTATTATGATTTTTTATCTACATACTACAGCAAATTTCATATTAATCCGTTTTGTGGTTTATTTTTGATTAGGGAACAAACATAGCAGCCTTATCACAAACTTTCGCATTTATAATATTATTAGGAATTAGGATTTAAGGACGTTTGTTGATAAATAAATATCTTATCTTATTTATGATGGGCATCGCTACAGAGCATAAACAAGGTTTTAGACCCATATTTTTACTTTCATTTAAGTGCCTAAGTAATTTAAGCACAGCTGACCGTATTAAGCACAAGTAATTATTAAATGATGTAATCGCCTATCCATACTCACGCGAGAAGTCTCGGTCAGACTTTTGGAGAAAACACGAAATATACAAGAACGAGAAAGCGATAAACTATCTACTCTCGAACTACTCGGGTGTTCTCAGAGGTTCTTGCCGTTATTGTGGATGGCCTAACAAAACGCATCAAGCTATAATCATTTATTTATTTTATGTTATTAGAACGGATAAACCACTTACACAAATCAATTAAAATTTAACATTTAAAATAATCAAATTACGAACTCACTGATATATAAAATGTAAAATATTTTAAAAGTCCATAAATAAAAATTAATAACAAGTAAATTAAATTATAAATTAAAATCAGGATATCAGAACATTGGTTTAAAATCATGGTTAAAATAATAATAATAATTCAATAAAATATGTACATTATCAGTTAAATTCTCACATTGTCATTCTTGCATCATAGCATAGGATGCGTTTTGTTAGGCCTTGTCTGATTTATCTAACTACTGACAGGTCTTCCTGCCCTCTAGTGGAATCTACACAGCTTTTATTATTTTTCCATTTCCCTTTATCAGCCGTCATGTTATCACTCACTTCTTTCTTAATCATACTCATATCATCTTTTACACTGCCCATCCATTTTTAGGGTTTCGTACCCAAAGGGTAAAAACGGGTCCGTCTGTCCGTCCGTCTTTCCGTCCGTCTCTCTGTCCGTCTGTCTATCACAGGGCTGTATCTCATGAACCGTGATAGCTAGAAAGTTGAAATTTTCACAGATGATGTATTTCTATTTCCGCTATAACAACACATACTAAACAGAATAAAATAAATATTAAAGTGGGGCTCCCATACAACAAACGTGTTTTTTTGCCGTTTTTATAGATAATAATGGTACGGAACCTTTCGTGCGCGGGTACGACTCCCACTTGGCCGGTTTTTCTTTTGCCTACCTCTACTTCTACATCCATCTACATTAATTCCTAACATTTTTCTTTTCACATGACATTCCTCCCTTCTCATAACATGGCCATATTGTCCATACCATGCTAATCTATTCTCGCTCCTCTTAACTGGTAACAGGTAACGATTTTAAATCAGGTTTTAAAAAACTAGAACAGATGCCCGTATTGACCTTATTTACGATTAGATCAAGTTGTCTCCTAATAATTTGCTTCTGTCTGAATTATTATTATAATAAATAGCTAGAATATTATAAATAATAATTAAGTAATCTTTTACATACTTTTATTAAAAATAAACATCTAATACCACATTTTTCAGTAGTTTTTATTCTAACATGCAAGCCAATTGCCCCATAAAAGAATACATCTCGTTACTTCATCGTTTTAAGCAGGTATTATTAAAAATAATAATAATATTATTCATTGTTAGTGTTGGCCGAGTGGAAGGTACCTCGAGACCTCGAGACCACTAGACATCTTCAAATGATCTATGCGTCTGAAGATCTGAGAGGATGTCTACCGTACTAGGGAATTACAGTCGTGATCCTATTTTTTATTCATTTATTCCAGACATGATCCGTATTTTAACCTAAGATACAAAAAATAAATATTATATATATAAATTAATGCGGATATACATTTTTCGAATGGAAGCATTACCGGAACTCGAACCAAGACCTTTAAAAATTTGAACGTCGTATGTTCTACTCTACCAATAAGGCTATTTTGGGATTTATTCCATTTATAAAAATATATATGTATATATAGGATCACGACTGTAATTCCTTGGTACGGTAGATATCCTCTCGGATCTCCAGGCACTCAGATATATTTGAAGATGTCTAAAGGGATTAGTCAGGCACGTCCAAATATTACATTTGGCACATGCCCACATTTTGCAGTAGTTTGTATTTCACACGTTAGAAATCTATACTAATATTATAAAGAGGAAAGATTTGATTGTTTGTTTGTTTGTTTGTTTGCATCGAATAGGCTCCGAAACTACAGGACCGATTTGAAAAATTCTTACACCATTAGAATCCTACATTATCCCTGATGAACATAGGCTATAGAATATTTTCAAAAATGTTAGGGATCCATATAAAAACTTCGATAATGTAACCCAAAGTGTGAAAAAAAATCCAAAAAAAATCTTTATATCGCTTACGCTGCGGAAATTATTGACAATAGAGCAAAATAATGTACTACAGTTTTATAGATAACATCAATATCTACAAAAAAGTCCATGATACTACGAGTATATGTCTAACTATTAGGGATCCGTATAAAAACTTCGATAATGTAACCCAAGGTGTAAAAAAATTACCCATAAAATCATTATTACACCCGTGCGACGCTGGGGCGGACTGCTAGTAGGTTAATAAAACTAGGGCATCAGATAAAGTGAATTTCTCTAAAATTGCTTATACTCGTACATTACGTGCACTTAGTGCTATTTGCCAACTGTGCAATCTTTGCAAGTGCAGTGACCATGCAGTACGTACGTACATATCAATTTGACCTTTATACCGAGGTAGTAGAATTGGTTTTACTTTAGAAAGGAGTCATAACCGAAGGCGACACAATATTCTGTTAGTGTGTTTTGTACCAAGAAATGTATGATCCGTTATAAAATAAATTTTATTTCGAAACTTGTGAAACCACTGCGTCTTCGTTTGCGTAGATTATCTTCTAATATATAAAATTCTCGTGTTTTTATCCAAACTCCTTTGAATCGGCTTTACCGATTTTTTTTTAAAACCAAGTGCGAGTCGGACTCGCGTACGAAGGTTTCCGTACCATTATCTAAAAAAAAACACGTCTTTGTATGGGAGCCCCACTTAAATATTTATTATACTCTATTCTTAGTAGTTGTTGTTATAGCGGAAACAGAAATACATCATCTGCGAAAATTTCAACTGCCTAGCTATCATGGTTCATGAGATACAGCCTTGTGACAGATTGACAGACGAACAGCGAAGTCTTAGCAATAGGTTCCCGTTTTTACCATTTGGATACGGAACCCTAAAAACAAATATTGTCTCTTGACTTTTCGATTTTCCTTTTAGTTAAAACATAATTTCTTATTGTATGAAGTACAGATCATACAAAAATCTCACCAATCAGCGTGACAGGTAATAATCTATGCAGTCATCTTCCATTAGGGTCAGTAAGACAATCGATGCGATTATAGCGATTAGCGATGCCTTCTTCGAGTAGGTACGAGTACCTACATAATAGGCCTCTAAAGACCGTTTTGCATAGTCAAGACATTAAACCACGTTACTAGGTTATGGCAATCTTTATGACCTAGCCATGCAACCGAGGGTGTGTCTAAAATGCTTTTCGTATTACACAAGATAGTATTTTCAATACATAACATATATTTCACAGCTTCCGATACGTGTTTGGAATAACCGGCTTTGCCAGCTGTTATTAAATGGCAATGAAGGATGAGTTTTATTGAGAAGTTAGTTAAACCCTCGTATTCAAGAACGACACTACGAGAACTCGCACCCACAGTGGACGAAATATTTTTTCATAAAAATCACTTTATGTTTTGAGCGACACTATGGCGCACACTACCGTGTGCCTCTAGAGCTCAACTTTGGCTAGAGGCACACGACAATGTGCCTCTAGTCACACTATGCAGTGTCGCACAACATATAAAGTGATTTTTATGAAAAAAGATTTCGTCCACTGTGGGTGCGTGTTCTCATAGTGTCGTTCTTAAATACGAGGGAAAGTTTATTAGAACAGGCTGTGTGACAGTGTGAGCTTTGTACATTGGTGTTGACTGTCAATCTATACTAATACTAGCTGACCCGTACCCGCTTCAGATAGTTTCAGATAGGGTCAAATAGTTTCACATCTGGCATTCAAATCTTAAAAATAAATTATAGCCTATATGTTGCCGAGGACTAATAGCTACATAACAAAAAAAGTTTTATCAAAATCCGTCCAGTAGTTTTTGCGTGAAAGTCGGACAACAGACAGACAGACAGACAAAAATTTCAAAATGTTTTTTTGTGGCTTGTGTTACTTGTATAAAGGCCGCTAAGAGTATTTTTTTTAGTTTTTATTCAATGTACAGAATTCAACTCTTCTACAGTTTTATTATATGTATAGATATGATATAGATTTAATTGTTTGTTTGTTTGCATCGAATAGGCTCCGAAACTACTGGACCGATTTGAAAAAATCTTTCACCATTAGAATTCTACATTATCCCTGATGAACATAGGCTATAGATTATGTTCAAAAACGTTAGGGATCCGTATGAAAACTTCGATAATGAAAACCAACGTGTGAAATAAAATCCAAAAAAAACCTTATATTGCGTTTGCTGCAAAAATTATTGACAATAGAGCAAAGTTCAAGTTCATGGTCTTCCTTTTATTTCTGACACTATGTTATTTAGCAAAAAATAATCCTTATGATGAAGCCTTTCGATCGGTATGATAAAGCTACAGGATAATTCTTTTTCTCGTGTAACGGGTTCGATTCCCGGTTCAACCATGTAATTATTTAAGGATCTATAAATGCAGTTTAAAATGTTTTATGAATTCAAATAATGTCTTTTTTCAGTAAAATGTTCCATCTACAGTATTAAGAGTACTTTCCCTTCATGTGGCATATCCGTGGGACGCCCTGTATAGCTAGATAATTACATTTTCATATTATTATTATAAATAGTAACTTAATGTGTATTTTATTTATAACGCAATTCATTATTGAATTCGCAATCAAATCAAAAAATGTTTATTTTAGTACCAAATAATGCAAAAATAACTTATGACTAGAAAAACAAATAAATTGTGGTAAAAAATAGAATATGCGCGAGCAGTAACTTAATTTTTGCTAAATACCTATTTATATTCTGTAGATATGAAAGAAAAAAATAGCAATATAATAATATGGCAGCTCGGACCTAATTTTAGGCAGTCGGGTACTATTATCCGACTGCCTAAAAATAGGTCTGAAATCAGAAATCCTGAAATTAGGTTTCCTACTTTTATATACCTACCATTGTTACATCATAAATCTTTTAGTATCTATTGTTTGAAAGATAAATGAAAAAGATTAGAAGTGAAACTTAATTTGAAACTCTTAGTTCTTCTGTGTACATTATGTAGTGTTGTTGCGTAAGGTCAAAACATTTTTATTTCTGTTTCATTCTGACCATTATCTTATTACGTATTTGCTCTTCCCAACTTTCCAAGTGCGTGTTAGGCTTACGCAGTTTTAGACTAATTTACCATAGAAAATCAAAATTTACACATGAAACATAGAAAATAAAAGAAGAATTACATTAGTACATGTTCATTTGAAAGCATGATCATGATAAAAGATGACATGGTGACCCTACTTAAGTGGGATAAGGCCAAGCAGATGATGATGATGATAGGCAGGTACGTATTTTACATACCACCACGTAATTACAACCTCAAATATTTACAAAGTTTACCAAGCAGGTCAATAACACAAGTTGCAAATTATTTAAACCACTAAACGCATACGTTTCTATAACCGCAAATGTTTAGTGGTAGACCTAGGTCTTAGGTAATCTAGAATAGGTTTAAGTAACGTATATACATTAAGTTGTTTATCTTGAAGTATGACAAATCATTTTAAAGCGGTTCATGTGAATAACTGACTTTCAATCTGATTTATTTATTTTATTACAATGGATAAACCACATAAATAACTTAATAAAAATTTTACATTTAACAGAATCGAATTACGAACTAACACACAGATATTTATAAAACAAACCAACTAAAGGAAACCAGCATCTAACACCTTAAAAAAAATATTATTTTTCCTATTTTTCAAGCTTTTTTACTTGCAATGTGCAACTATGTTTGTATACCAAAATCATCCCTTTTGCGTTTTTTTAACATTCTGGGGATTTTTTTTGTATCATAAAGTAGTCTATGTTACAGTCTATATTTACAGAAAATTTCATATTAATCCGTTTTGTCCTTTAGGCCTGATTGAGGCACATACATACAAACTCACAAACTATCGCATTGATAATATTATTAGGGTTAGGATTCATTGATGCATGACCGGGATTTCAAACGACTTTCAGAATGAAAGTCAAAGTACCTCCCGCTATAGCCTAGCTCTAAGATCATCAGACCATGATAATAAAATTACACAATACAATATATTATATATAATGAATATAAAGAAATGATTCAAGTAACGAGAAGAATGTTAGGAATGAATGTGGATGGATGTAGACGTAGGTAGGCCAAAGAAAAGATGGATAGACAGTGTGAAAGATGATATGGGTATATGGGTAAGAAAGAAGTGAGTGATGAGATGACGGCTGATAGAGGGAAATGGAAGAAGTATTAACGTTGTGCCGACCCCACTTAAGTGGGATAAGGGCAGGTAGATGATGATGATAAAGAAATGATTCATAAAGTGCATGGATTTATTGTTTTTTTCTTTATCTGGGTGTTATAAATACAAATAGTATATAATTATATTCCATCAGATATCTAGTTCTCATATCAAGTTTTGCTTAGTTTGGGGTTAGATGGCACTGAATGACAATGTCCACCAATATATATTAATTAAATATTTATTTACCGGTTAATTTGTTAAAACACAAGCTCAAAAGTAATATTAAAACAAATTACACACTGTGCGAAAGTGACAACGTAAAATACGAATTTGTTAATCGTTGTCACTTTCCCACCGCAGTAATATTGTTTACTTTAGGACCTTGTGGTATGGCCCTAGAATATAGGCCCTAGTGTATTTCCTAGCGTCTATATATACGAGTATCTTTTGAAACAAGTTGTCACAACTTCAGAAAAGCATGCCAAAAAGCATCACAAATTCGTCACACAATTTTGAAATAGCAATCAAACACCTAGCGATTTGGCCACATGGTTCAAAGGGCAATTTTTGGAGTCGTTTGGTAAGAGGTTCAATTATGCACACCTAAAAGTGTAAAGAGATTTATATCTTTCTTCTTAATATATATAAATTACGCGTCACGTTGTTTGTCCGCGATGGACTCCTAAACTACTTAACCAATTTTAATCAAAAATGTCCAGTTGGATCCAATTCGAAAGATAGGATAGCTTACATCTCAATTTATAGTCGCAATATTATTTTATTGCTAAATATTTGTTTATTATCTGACAGTCATAATTATCTGTTAGCTCCAAAAGATTCTAACTGATGGCGATATCTGTTGGCACAGTTACTCGTGACCGGGTCTGCTAGTATTATATAAATAGTAAAATGAGGTATTTTTGTAAATGTATTTTTTATGATTTACACACTAAAAACTACTGATCTGAGGATGTTTCACGACTGAAAAAATTATTTTTCATTATCAAAGAAAATATTTCAATATATATCTCTATGTAATTGATTTAAATGTTGATTAAGGGCCTACTACGTATTACGGTGAAATCACCCTTCAGATCAAAATGCGTAAAGTGACAAATCTGTAGCAAAAACATAACGACACTGCTCTGAACTTTCTCTCTATTAGAGGTCATTATTGCATGTATCGTTACCGCATACGAAGGCGATATCTCCAGTCACAGAATAGACGGTAGAAACATAGCACAGAAAGTCTCACTCTAATCTTTACTATAAAAATTGGTGTGTTTGTACGTTCGTTGGTTTGTCCTTTTTTTTTGTTGGCAGCAACGAAGCATTGTACTGATATGATTTTTCGCATAAATATAGTTTATAGGCCGGAGAGTGACTTAGGTTACGTTTTATCTAGTACTACGCATGCGAAATAGCAGGCCAAAGCTAGTACAGAATAAGTAGATAATAATAATACGTAATACTTAAATACATATATAAAATACATTATAACCATTCAGATGCAAAACAAACGTCTACGTTTATAACAGATTTTTTTTTCTGAGTGAGCGTTGAATCTACAACACACAGTGCAGAAGTCAGAGCTGTTTAGAAGTTATTGCCGAACAAACATACACAAAACCACACAATATGGACCACCACACCCACACAAACACAGATGGATTGATTTGTGCTATATAAAGTTTTCGATCGAAATCAATAAGTTATCAATAATAATAATAATAATACGATCAAACCTATTTGGATGGATTTAGAAGTAGAGGAAGGCCAAGGAAAGTTAACATCTGCATTAAAGGATGAATGATAAGGTAACGGGGATTGAGGGAAATAAAATTAAAAAAAATAGAGCTGTCGCGAGACGTCTGGCAGATGTGAAACATCGCTAACCAGATCGAACGCGGTTCGCCGCGGCGGTATCGCCACGGCGGTATGCAGGCCAACAGCCGGTCTGGCCTGCCGCTATAGATGTTTCACATCAAAATACAGTGACAAATTAAAATACCATAAAAACGATAACACATAATCGCAAGAGAGTGAGAGTGCGAGGGATTTCCGAATGGCAATCTTTCGAGCGCGGTATTTGGGACACTAGCCGACCGTGTTTATTTCAACACAACTTGGATAACTTTCTCCCACGCAAAACCCACTTTTATCACCGCCAGTTAAAGTCTATTATCCTACGAGATTATGCTGCTGCTGTTTGTGAATCGTAAACCAGTTTGTATGATCCCTGCGTAGAGATGGGCGAATGGGAAAAAAATCGGGAAATGATACCCATTTATTCCTGAACTTTTACTTTCAATAATTTACTCAGACTAAGAAACGAGATTTTATGACTCTTGAGACAATTTTTCGAACGCTAAAATTAAGATATGTTCGAGTTTTCAGTGTATTATCTTTCATTTTGATATGTTTGCTTTTAAACATCGTTTTGTATTTATACTTTCAAATATTTAACTCGAGTTTATTTTACAATTATTATAATTCATCATAAAAACTAACAAGTAAAAACTTTGATAATTAGTTAAGCTTCAAAAAAAAAAAAGATGTGATAATTTTTACCCGGTATTAATTCAAAATAAGAAGAGAAAATTGGGAATAAATGGGTAAAAATGACTTTTACCAGGTAGGTAATAGGCACTTGCCCATCTCTACCCTGCGTTATATGGAGTAGTGGTCTTATTACACGCAATGCGACAGGAGATAGGACAAAAAAAAAACATGTTTGCACAGGAGTTTATGATTAATGATTAATTAATTATAAATAATGATTCACTGCAAACAAAATAATTCACACGCCTCACAGCTCAGTTAGTAGTAACACTGCCTTCTGCGCTGCAGGTTAAGTTCGATTCCCATCTAGGACATTTTGACTTTTGTTCTGCGTAGTTTATAAGACGTATTCTATCAGTTTTTTTGGATCCAACAGAGTAAGCTGTTTAAATGTCGAGTGGCGCTGTGTAAAATATGCACCAATATTTTTTCTGCCTAAGAAATAACATGAAAATATCGATTACTAGCGACCCGCCCCGGCTTCGCACGGGTAGCATGTTATTATAATTTATTTATTTATTTGAGCACAAATAATACATAATTATACATATAAAAGTTCCTCCTGAATCACTCTATCTATTAAAAAAAACCGCATCAAAATCCGTTGTGTAGTTTTAAAGATATAAGCAAACATACATACATACATACGCGGGAAGCGAAAAGCGACTTTGCTTTATACTATGTAGTGATAGTGATGTTGCAAAAAATAATAATATCTGAGTTGGATGCTGTGACAGGGTTCCGAGCAGATGTGAAATCTATTGAGAAGTTGATCAGTGAGCTGTCAGTCAGATTGGATGATATCGAGAAGGAGTGTCCTTCTCTAACATCTTCTGCGTTTTTCATTTATTGGAAACTAGCTGTCCCGACAGACGTCCTGTCAAATTATTTTTTAATCCATAAGAACCTTCTCCTGATAATCACTACATAGTATAAAGCAAAGTCGCTTTCCGCTTCCCGCGTCTGTATGTAATATGTATGTATGTTTGCTTATATCTTTAAAACTACACAACGGATTTTGATGCGGTTTTTTTTAATAGATAGAGTGATTCAGGAGGAAGGTTTATATGTATAATAACATGCTACCCGTGCGAAGCCGGGGCGGGTCGCTAGTTACGAATAAAACAAAAAATGAAATTCAAAAAATCTGTTCAATAGCTCTCGAGATTTGCGCTTAGCAATACATTCAGCGATTCATTTATATATTACTAGCTGTCCCGACAGACGTTGTCCTGTCAAATGTCAATAATCCGTTTTTCCCGATCTTTACGCCATCCTTATCACTTAGGGGTATGAAAAATAGATGTTGGCCGATTCTCAGACCTACTCAATATGCTCACAAAATTTCATGAGAATCGGTCAAGCCGTTTCGGAGGAGTACGGGAACTAACATTGTGACACGAGAATTTTATATATATAGAAATAATACAAGTTTTGTAATAGGTCATAGCAAAGGCATCATTTGAAGAACCAGTTTTGAATTCCAGTTCTAGCACAAAATCCCCGTTTTTTGTTTATTATTTATTAATATATTGCACAAAAAATATAAAATAGTTAAACAAAAAGGTGGGTTTATTGCTGAAAGCATGTCTGCCAACCTCAAAGGTAACAAAAAAGAGAAGACGGACAGACGGACAGCGAAGTGTTAGTTATAAAAAAATAAATAAAATAAATAGGATCACGACTGTAATCCTCTAGTACGGTAGACATCCTCTCAGATCTCCAGACGCTTAGATACTTTGAAGATGTCTAGTGGGGGTAGTCAGAGGCACGTCCAAACATTATATTTGGCACATGCCCACATTTTGCAGTAGTTAGCATTCCATACGTGACAGGTTGCAAGCCCATCGCCGATTATAACAACACTAACTGGTTTCCTCACGATGTTTTCCTTCACCGTTGTAAACACGTGTTTTTGATGCGCATATAAATTTTCGAACAGAAAAATCCATTGATGCACGCCGGGATTCGAACCCACGACCTTCATATTGAAGGTCGAGGTACATCCCACTCGTCCCGTTTTTACCCTTTGGGTACGGAACCCTAATAAAAAAGGTTGTCGTGCTAATACTACGTAGATCATGTACTAATTTATTATTCTAATATACATATTAATTAGACTTTAGATGAATCGACTATTGAAAAGGGAATTTAGAATCTCAGCTACAATTCCATACATTATCTGTCTAATAACAATCAGTAATTTTTTAAATTATTAATAATTTTATTTTTTAATTGTTCATCGTGCCCTACCACTTGCAGAAGAGACGACCTCAATAACGCCACCGAGAAGGGGGTGAAGGTGACAAAATTTCACGCAAACATCATTTAACAAATTGTACCATTGACACGCAAGAAGAAAAAGAAGTTATATTTTTTGACAAGTTTTAAATAAAAATAATATTTTTGGTAATTTTTTTATTGTACTTAAAACGGTGAAGGAAAACATCGTGAGGAAACCAGTTAGTATTCTTATAAGCAGCGATGGGCTTGCAACCTCTCACGTATGGAATGCTAACTACTGCAAAATGTACTCTGACTATCCCCACTAGACATCTTTAAAGGATCTAAGCGTCTGGAGATCTGAGAGGATGTCTACCGTACTTGGGGATTACAGTCGTGATCCTATATTCATTCCGTTATATTTTGTTGTTGCTATAACTATTTTATCCAAAAATTTCACTTGCGCACGTTAGTTTGGAAATGCTCGCATTTGTAATTAGCAATGCATTTAAACGTATTTTCACAATATTTCTGCAATTATAGACAAACGAAAGGAAGTGGCCACATCGTCGAAGGTACGAGTACCTCTGATGAAATGCATGTGTATTCACTTCGGTGCGAGTAAATTTAACTAACCTAGACTATGTTTGGTGTCGTCCTTAGCCACTTTAGTGAGGAAATCAGGATAACTATCCGTTTGCGCGAGATTTTTTGAAGCATTTTTAAATTTTTACTAGCTGCTCGCCCCGGCTTCGCACGGGTGGTACCTGGATAAAAAGTAGCCTATGTGTTATTATATTGTATGTGACAAAACATTAAAGACTAAAAAAGTGTTGGTATTCTTCTTGCTATTATCCTATTTCATTTGGGGTCGCTTAGATCCTTTGAAGATGACTAGTGGGGATAGTCAGAGGCACGTCCAAACATTATATTTGGCACATGACCCCATTAGGCAGGTAAATAAATATGGAATTCTAACTAATGTGATTAGTTAGAATTCCATATTTATTTACCTAAAATATGTCGTAGGACGTGTTAGATTAACATGGAAACTGAATATAATTCCTCAATAGTATTTATAAAACATACCTACTACTAAGTTATTAAGTAATTTGAGAAATTCAGTGTTATTCAGAAGCTCTTATCACAAACATGCCTTTTCCAAAAAGTGTCATTAAATTCAGCTCTCCACACAGAATCAGTAAAAGTGATCAAGTCATCACCAATGTAAAACATTTTCTTTACTTTGCACACTATTATCGCTTCAACGACCAAACGCCTACGTATATGGAGTCTTTCCTTTAAGGCGCTCCCTGTCGACGATTGTTTTTGTTCGAAACGAAAAAAGAAATACTTCTGAACAAGCCACATCTCCTATTTTTTAATGTATAGTATATGTGAATAAAGATGTACCCATCTTTAATCACTTCAATAAATAATCCTACCGACCGCTGCAATGACGACAAACACACGTCGGCGCGTGGTCCGCCTTTGCTTTTCGAATAAATTAATGATATAAATTATGTATAATTACTTATCAAAAATCTATTCTAATAGAAATCTAGATTTACATATTACCTATCTTTAACAATAAATCACAAGTTGATTTTAATAGTAGGTATCAAAATATTTCGATCATAAATTCTAAAACGTATCATTTTGAAATAATATCTTTATCGTGAAAAGTTTCTGCTATAATGTTTTCAGCTTAATAGAAATCTAGGTAGGAACCTAAAGTAATAAACTTATAAAAATAGGAGATGTGGCTTGTTCAGAAGTATTTCTTTTTTCGTTTCGAAAAAGAGCAATCGTTGACATACAACCCCTTAATTATTTTACTAAATGCAGTATGCTGAGCCACCCCCACCCACCGTCTTTATACAGGAGACGTCATTTTGTTGTACATTTCTACGAAATTTATTTGTTGTTTTAATGTTTTTCAATTTTTCAACAAACAAATTTCCACTGGCCTTACAGCTCAGTTGGTAGTAGCTCTGCCTTCTGCGCTGTAGGTTGGGTTCGATCCCCACCCGGGATAAACATTTGTGTGATGAACATAGATGTTTGGTCTGTTTCTGGGTGTTAATATTGTTATGTATATTATGTTTGTATTTACAACAAAAACGTATATATGTATTCTATCAGTTATCTGGTTCTCATACAGTACAAGCTTTGCTTAATTTGGGGCTAGAAGGCGCTGTGTGAAATGTCCAACAAAAGAAATATTTAAAAAAAAAATATATGAAAAAGATTGGACGCGTATTTATATATATTTTTGTTGCTCTTTTCATGTTGATGCGATTTTGTTTTTTATTCATTATGTAGAGATTAATCCAAAGTTGGTCCTATTTAAATTGTATTTATGTTGCACTAATAGTACCTTCATAAAACATAACAAAACCTAAATCATGACTTTACAATTGGTTGAAAGATTTTCGTCGGTTTTATTTCTTGTTTTTGCAATATTGTTCGAACAAAATTGTTCTACGCTATGTAAGATGATGAAATAATCTAAATCTCGAGCCAAGACGAATTAAATACATACATAAAATCACGCCTGTTTTCCAGATGGCAGGCAAAGACTACGGCTTTCAACTTGCAACGAATCCTGACATACTTAATTTTCTTCATTCACTCTCATCACATTCTTCATGCTTGTCGAAATCGATCCGATTAATTCGGTATAATAAAATCGAGAGAAAATATTTTTACTTTTACTTACACACTTGGCAAGGTTACTCGTATCTCATAAAAGCGAATTAATCGGCTAGCAGCTTTCGGGGCACCCTATTAGACTATAACCCCGACCCACCCTCTTGAACCGCCTATCGGGGTGGGGGAAAGCTCAGTGGCGGTGCCGAATCGGTAACGATCGGTCGCACGGGACACCCCTTATACTAAAAAAGCGCAACCATGATATTAGCAATGGGGCATAGTTAAAAGTGAATATGAAATTGTCGATATCATGACACACGTTGTTGCATTTTGTGTTCGTGGTTCCAGTTTTAGTGTAAATAATGATCAGAACTGTAAGTAGAATTGTGATTTAAAAGGCTGTTTCATTGATAAATAAAATCTAGTTAGGTTAAATTGGTGACGGTAAACTTTATGTCTCAGATAGAACATAATTGTCCTGTCTGAACCACTCGGATCATTTTGTTCAATCATTTTAATGTAGGTACCTACTCGTACTACCTCGTTTTAAAGACATAAAATAATATTTAATAGAAATTATGTACGTTATTACTTAATTGGTAATTTTTATAACTGTTTATATGATATTATTTGGTTTTAATCCAATAAACTCGTTTGATATATATTTGGTTTGTTCTGTTCTGATCTGAATCTGATTAAATGTTTTCAACATTTCAAAGTATAGAAACATCCACTCACCTCCTTTAGACATATTTTAGTAGAATTCTGCCCCAAGCCAGATTTCTAATATACCGTTTAAACACCATACTTTTAACATACTCATACTAATTAATCAATTACAAATGGTGTCTAGGAAAAATACCGCCCAAGTGCGAGTCGGACTCGCGCACGCTGGGTTCCGTACCATTATCTATAAAAATCGGCAAAAAATCATGTTTTGACACAAATATCGTCAATTTCATGTTCTCTTATAACTAAGTGGAGCATCACTTAAATATTTATTTTATTCTGTTTTTAGTATTTTTTGTTATAGCGGCAAAAGAAAAAACAGTTGAAAATTTCAACTATCTAGCTATCACGATTCATGAGATACAGTTCTGTGGCAGACAGACGAACTGAGGGACAGACAGACGGAAAGCAGTCTTAGTAATAGGGTCTCTTTGGGTACGGAACCCTAAAAAGCGCGAGAAATAGCGTAGAGACCAATTATTATTTGTTGAAAGTCGAAAGGATAATTATAATGTTTATTTCTGGGGATTAGAGTCTAGAATGCTTTAAATTTTTTGGATGACCTAATAGGTATGGACAAAAGAGGAAAGGTCAACGTCATAAAATGTTGTTTGAGCTCTAGCAACAAACTGCTAATTATTCTGTGTACCCAAAACTTTTATTCTCTGAGCCAGTTGTGTAGATAGTAATGGCTTTTAAATACAACTTTGACTTTCAAAAATAAGCGGTTTTGCACAAAATGGCCAAATTCGTAAAAAAAAATGAAAGTTACTTTCATACAAACTGTTGAATGTTTCATACAGAAAAGCTTGTTTTGCAAACCTTTTAAGTCATTAATTATTTATTACTAGTGGAAACTAAGGAATGAGTATGAGTATATCAGAGGAAGTTTGAAAGTGACACCTGTGACGGAAAAGATGAGGAGCATTAGGTTAGCGTATGGGCATGTTATGAGGATGGAAGAAAGTCATTAACGAGAAGGATGTTAGGAATGAATGTGAATGGATGTAGACGTAGAGGTAGGCCGAAGATAGGTGAATGGACTGTGTGAAAGATGACATGGGAGGAGTGAGTGATGAGATGACGGCTGATAGAGGGAAATGGAAGAAGTGCACATGTTGTGCCGACCCCACTTAAGTGGGATAAAGGCAGTGTGGTTTTTCATACAAAGTTTGATGTCCAATTTAAATTTTTAAGGATAATAATTACCTATCGTATGTTTTATTCCAGATCATAATATATCTTTATACTGAATTTCATTGAAATCGGTTCAACCTCTATTACAAACAAAACTATCCAAACTTACTAACTTTTTATAATATTACTAGCTTTCGCCCGCGAATTCGTCCGTGTAGATTTGGGAAATTAATTTTTAACGGCTTTGTCGTAAAATATTGAAATTCCCGAATGTAGAAAAGTAGCCTTTGTCCGTCCCAAGACTTTAAACTATCTTTATATGAAATTTCATCACAATGGGCACATCGGTTTAGCCATGATAACGTCACACATAATATTAGTATAGACTAGCTTCTACATGCGGCTTCGCACGCGCAGATCCTGGATAAAATTAAAACTACAATTCTCTCCAACCAAATCAATCTCTAGGTAAAAAAAGCGTGTCGATCCGTTGTTCTGTTGCTGCGTGAAAGAAGGACAAACCAATAAACCTACAAACACACGATTAAATTGGTAAAGATAATAATAATATAATAATAACCAAGTGTACTCGAATCCCGGCGTGCATCAATGGATTTTTCTGTTCGAAAAATTTATATGCCCATCAAAAACATGTGCTCAAAACAGTGTAGGAAAACATCGTGAGGAAACCAGTTAGTGTTCTTGTAAGCGGCGACGTAATCGATAATCCCAAGACATCTTCAAAGATCTGTGTAAAATGAGTTTTTTTTTAGTTTAAATCTTATTATTTTATGAGCATTTCTTTGTTACAGAACAACCTAGTTTAGTGACACAGTATGCGGGGGTTTCCCTTGTAGCATCAGAATAGTGAAGCAGACAGGCAGGCACCATGGAGGTCATCTCCAACAACACCATAGTTAAGGTTTACAATCGATTATTTATTGAATTAGCCGGTAAGTATCTTTGTATTTATATATTAAGTAACCTAGTTAGAGACAGTAATGGTCTGCGCACACTGGCGGACGGCGCGGTAGAGGATTTAAAATTTATCAATTGAATGTAATTGTTATACAATCAAAATAAGGTATAAATATTTCAATGCGCAGTGGCCTGAGCACGTATCGACAACGTATCGTCCATATGTCAAAACTGACACTTTGTATAGTAAAAGTGCTCTACGGTGCTCCCAAGGCCGATCACATTGAAATATTATACTTTATTTCGATTGGATAAATTTTAAATTCTTACCGCTTCCATCCGCCACTGTGCGCCGGCCATAAGACATACATTTGATGGCTCTCTAGTACCTAGGTACTAGATGAGGGGTACTGAGGGCCGTCAAACAAAGTGAGGCAAGTTAGTTTGTTTAATAAACTTGCAACCTGTCGCGTAAAGAATGCTAACTACGGTAGGAATGTTTCAAATGTAACGTTTGGACGTGCCTATGACTACGTCAATTTTTCAGCTGACCGGTCTTGTCAAACTTTTTGAATCTTATTTCCCTGCGCTATAGGTTGTGGGTTCGATTCCCACCCAGGATAAACATTTTTTTGAACATAGTTGTTTGTTCTGTGTCTGGGTGTTAGCAATATGTATAACAAGTATGTATCACTACATAGTATAAAGCAAAGTCGCTTTCCGCTTCCCGCGTCTGTATGTTTGTATGTATGTTTGCTTATATCTTTAAAACTACACAACGGATTTTGATGCGGTTTTTTATAATAGATAGAGTGGTTCAGGAGGAAGGTTTATATGTATAATAACATGCAACCCGTGCGAAGCCGGGGCGGGTCGCTAGTTTATAATAAAAGTATATAGGTATTCTATCAGTCATCTGGTTCCCATAGTACAAGTATTGCTAAGTTTGTGGCTAGATGGCGTTGTGTATAAAGTCCACCATTATTTAATTACAAAAATTCATGTAGCCGTGTTGGCCGAGTAGGAAGTACCTCGACTTTCTATCTGAAGGTCGTGGGTTCGAAACCCGGCGAGCTTCAAAAGATTTTTCTATTCGAAAAATTTATATGCGCATCAAAACATTGTGAGGAAATTATAAGCGGCGATGGGCTTGCAACCTGTCACGTATGGAATGCTAACTACTGCAAAATGTGGCCATGTGGTATAATGTTTGGACGTGCCTCTGACTACCTCCACTAGACATCTTCAAAGGATCTAAGCGTCTGGAGATCTGAGTCTACCGTACTTGGGGATAACAGTTGTGATCCTATTTATTTAGTTTTATTTTATATAAAGAAAGAAGAAGATAAACTATGTATGTAGTATGTAGATTATTAATATATATTTTTATCTCAATTTCAGATCCAAGAACCAACGACTGGTTCCTAATCACGAGTCCGTTACCCGGAGCGACTATTCTGATTCTCTACTTATTTTTCACATTAAAATGGGGACCACGGTACATGGCCGACCGGAAACCCTATCAATTTCAGAAGACCTTGGTGCTCTACAACTTTTTACAAGTGATCGTTAGCGTCTGGTTGTTCTATGAGGTATGAAATGAAAAACTGGCCAAGTGCGAGTCGGACTCGAGCACTAAAGGTTACCATTATCTACAAAAAAATCCGAACATGTTTGTTGTATGGCCCCACTTAAATATTTATTTTATTCTGTTTTTAGTATTTGTTGTTATAGCGTCAACATATATACATAATCTGTGAAAATTTCAACTGTCTAGCTATCACGGTTCATGAGATATATCCCTGTGACAGACATACGGACAGAGGGACAGCGAAGTCTTAGTAATAGGGTCCCGTTTTTACCCTTTGGGTACGGAATCCTAAAAATGAAATAGATTTAATTTGACAAACACAGACAGATAGTCACCAAAGTACTTATAGGAAGGCACCTATACATCTATGATAAGAAAAATATTTATGTTGGTTACCAGAAATCCCCATTGGCAGCCCAATGATGGGGACAGTCAATGGGGATTTCAAGACTAATTACCCTATACTTACTTACAAATAAATAAATTACTTATATTAATATTATTAGCCTCCTGTGCTTTGTGGGTCAAAATAGGCTTACCCCCGTATTCAGGAACGACACTGTGAGAACACGCACTCACAGTGGACGAATTTTTTTTTCATAAACATCACTTTATGTGTTGAGCGACACTATGGCGCACACTACCGTGGGCCTCTAGAGCTCAACTTTGGCTAGAGTCTAGTCACACTATGCAGTGTCGCACAACACATAAAGTGATTTTTATGAAAAAAGATTTCGTCCGCTGTGGGTGCGTGTTCTCATAGTGTCGTTCTTGAATACGAGGGTTATATTGTATAATAAAGCTAACTATTTGTAAATTTGTAATTTCAGGGCCTTGAAGCAGGATGGTTAAGAACTTACAGTTGGAAATGCCAGCCAGTGGACTTTTCAGATTCACCGGAAGCTGTGAGAGTAAGTTAATCCATCATTTTCTATTTGTCTAAAATAAATGGGATAACGACTATTATACCCAAGTACGGTAAACATCCTCTCAGATCTCTCGATGCTCAGTGGGGTTAGCATGAACCAGTATCGTATCGACAACGTATCGTCAAAATGCCAAAGCTGACACTTTTACTATACAAAAAGTCTTGACATTTCAAGTCTGACACTTTAACGATACGTTGTCGATACGATATACTACGGCCGTTCAGAAAATGCGTTCCTGACACGTCGTGATTGAACTGACGACGTAACTTTGTAATGGCGTTGCAGTTACGATATGGATACGATGCTGGTTGTTTACCGTTTTAACAATTGATGAGCATTAAACAACATTATTACAACATTATTACAATATTATAGTCACTAGTCGTGACTAACTGATAGGTGTCAGGAACGCATTCTCTGAACGGCCGAACTATAGTGGTTCGTGCTCACGCCACAGATCTTTGAAGATGTCTAAAGGAAGGCACGGTCAAACATTACATTTGACAAATTATAATTTTTTTGACAGGACAACGTCTGTTCCTATAAGCGGCGATGGGCTTGCAACCTATCACGTATGAAAAATACTACTTAAAAATGTAGGCATGTGCCAAATATAATGTTTGGACGTGCCTCTGACTATGACTACCCCCACTAGACATCACTAAACATCTTCTAATGTCCACTTGCTTGTTGCTAACCAACAGATTTATTTGATTTTTACTAAAACTTGATAATGAGCTTGAAATTGTCTTAAAGACAGAAGTCAAAAATAAAAAAAAAGATAAAGCCAAAACGAGTTAGAAAGATGGTCTTATTAGATATGGACGCCTACACCGCTTATGGCAAACGGAGTATATCAATCAGTGAAAGTGACTATGATTAATTTGTATCTGGGGCTAAATATGTAAGCGCAGCGAAGGGCGTCCGCAAGGTGAACAGACGAACCAACAAAAACCGCCGGGACGCTCTGTATGAGAGCTGCTTCCAACCGGTCTTCGTGAAAGTCAATGAGTGAGGCCTTTGTCTTATAGCTGAGATGATGATAATGATGATGATTTACATTACATGGTCTTTGATCCATTTTAAAATTACTAACTTTAAGTATACTGGGATTTGGTATAGCATGATAGCACTAATACTAGCTCTGTGGTAGGTAGAGACAACTAAAGTACCATGCCATCTGATTGCCATTAAGCTGAAATAGTTTGTACTATGGTACTATTATACGATTTAGAACCATTAATCATTATGACTGAACTTACGTCAGCGTACACAAAAACTAAAACATGATGGTACTGTTAATGTTAGTGCTGATTTTGCAAATATATCTGTGTGAATCTAATACAAATAAATGTTAAATTCCTGGATCAAATTGGTGACGTTTTAAAAAAACCGGCCAATTGCGAGTCGGACTCGCACACGTAGGATTCCGTACCATTATCTATAAAAAACGCCACAAAAAAACACGTTTGTTATATGGAAACCCCACTTAAATATTTATTTTACTATGTTTTAAGTATTTGTTGTTGTAGCGTCACTTGAAACACATAATCTGTGAAATTTTCAACTGTCTAGCTATCACGGTTCATAAGATACAGCCCTGTGATAGACAGACGGACAGACGGACAGCGAAGTCTTAGTAATAGGGTCCCGTTTTTACCCTTTGGATACGGAACCCTAAAAAGGCCAGGTCAAGAGTACTCTAAACCGACGAGCATGCATCAGAAAGATGATGAGTCATGAAGCAAAAGAAGTATGTCAGGATCGTAGCAAGTGGAAAGCCATGGTCTCTGCCTGCCCCTCTGGGAAACAAGCGTGATTTTATGTATGTATGTTAAATTCCTGTATTGCTAATTTCAGATAGCCCGAGGAGTCTACATCTACTTTCTAGCGAAGATGTCCGAACTCCTGGATACCGTCTTCTTCGTCATCAGGAAGAAGGAGCGTCAAATCACCTTCCTCCATATATATCACCATACAGTGATGCCCATGATCTCCTGGGGAGCCACGAAATACTACCCTGGGGGTCATGGTACCCTGATTGGTGTTATTAACTCGTTTGTACATATTATTATGTACACATATTATATGCTCGCGGCTTTCGGTCCAAGGTTCCAGAGATACTTGTTTTGGAAGAAATATATCACTACTTTGCAAATGGTAAGTTAAGCTAACCCGGCGAACTTCGTATCGCTTTAGAATTAACCAATGTTGTGTTAAGTTCCCGCCCTCGTTCCCGTTCCCGTTTATGTTCCCGTTCCCGTTAACTTGGTATTAAACTTAACTCACTGCAAGGCTTTTCATTTTATTTTTTGAATGTTTTATTATTTATTATCCTATTCCGGACAAAGACAATTCCAAAAACACAAAAATAATGAAAATTGGTCCAGCCGTTCTTGAGTTATAAATGGTGTAACTAACACGACTTTGTTTTATATATAAAGATTTTGTTTTAACGTAATAAAGCAAATAATGTCATTGGTTTAAGGTGTTAAGTTTTTTTGTAATTTTATGGTATAACTTTGATTGCCATCAATAATAACTTCAGGATTTTATTTATTCAGACTAAAAATAACAACACAATAAAATTGGTAAAACATTTTAGGTAGTGTTATTATTTTAAAATTGCTCCTAAAATTCACCTTTTTAATATTAGCTCCAAATCTAAAAATGTTTAACACATCATTTTGACAAAGTTTGAATAAAAATCACCTTAATTTCGAACAGATTGATTTTCTATCTTATCCGGGTCACACCTTATTTTTATTGTTAATCTTTTAATACATTTGCTGTTACATGATTGTTAACTCATTATTATACTGAAAATTGCCACATGATTTCGACAGGCGTTTAAAGAGCACTCTTTCTTTTTAATTTCAGCTCCAGTTCTGCATAGCCTTCCTCCACTCTTCACAACTTCTGTTCTACGATTGCGGCTATCCTCGCTGGTCTGTCGTCTTTACTCTTCCCAACTCAATCTTCTTCTACTACCTCTTCTACGACTTTTACTACAATGCTTACGGCACACCGGAAGACCGAAAGAAAGCCAAAGCACTCGCCAATGGTAACGGCAGCATCAAAGAGAATGGAAAACATGAAGTTGACAATAAACATGAAAACGAAAATAAAGACGAAGTTGAAAATAAATATACGAACGGCAAAGTTGGTAATGGTTTTACTAAGAAACATGATTGAAGCTATTGTGATGATTATTGTAAATAAGTTATTATATTATGAGATACATACTTTTCAATTTTAAATTCCTTTTTAATAATAATTATGATTGTCTAAGAACATATATTTTTTATGTTGCTTTCAGATAATAAGCTTAAAATCAAATATCATAATGACAGTCAACCCCAAAGTATAAATATGTAGGCGTTTTTGGTAAATTATAATAAAACATAATACTTACTTAAAAAAGTTAAAAAATAAGGATTATATTATATTGTAGGATATAAAAGCTCGTCGTGTGAAAGCAACATTGAAAATCAAATAATGTTTATTTGTATTCTACAGATAAACTTCATATTATTTGATTCCACTTATGCACAAAAATATAGATTTCTTGATTTGACGGTGAAATATTTATCAATAACTCATAGTTTACGAAAAATATAATCTATATTTACTTTAAACTGGTAAATTTTATTACTCATACGGGTACAAAAGCTTTTTAATATGTTTTCATTCAAAAATATTAAAGTTGATACTCAAATGCCTTAAAAATTATTTGCCTAGTTATTGGTTTATTGTAATTTGCATATTTTTTATACGAAATTATTATAAAAACCGTCAAATATCATTTTTTTTTTAAATTCTGAATACATCGTCTTAAAATAAATCGTAATAATAAAAAAATAAAAGGATTAGTTTTAACATCAGATTTGGGTTTGAATTCAGTAGTCTGTAACTTAACTTGACCGGGTTTAGGTAATGTATTTAAAAAAATATATATATTAGGTATATATATTTAGTGCGTAATTATCAAATTGTATATAGCTTTGCAGTGACATTACCAGAGGTAAGTCTTAATTTATGTATGGTTGTATATTATTAGGTACATAGTTGTACATATAACTATGTTTTATTAGTTTATGGCTACTATTGTAATAAATATATGCTCAAAGATTTACTGTTTCAAGAAATCCTACTTCTACAAGTTTTTCCTTTTAAGAGGTGTGAAGTTTCTTATTATTATAAATTTTCTTATTTAAAATATTGTATAATATTAATAATACAAAGTTACCATTATTTAATGTAGTTGCCAGTAGGATTTTTTGGCTAGTAAATAATTAGAAATTAACATAGTTTTAATGGTTATATCAGGAGTGAAAATTATATAAGTTAATATTCCAAAGCAAAGCTAAAATGCGTTGACATGTTTAAAACAATAAATACCATTGTTATTTACGTGTAAAAATAATATAAAAACGAATAAAATAAGTGTTTATTAAAAACAGTTAATTATTACTCACCGCTGTTATTTAAAGTAGCTTAACGGCAATTATTATTATAATAATGATGATGACATAGCGGCCTTAGCGTGTGTCCACACTGCCGAGCCGAGCACGGTTGCGCAGCGGCGACATGCGTGATGTGTCTAACATATGAAACGCGCCATCACTGCAGAGCTATTTTGTAAAAACATGATCATCATGTTATGATATTGAATAAAATACCTAATATTAGAGAATACGTAATCTGTACACTTTTCATAGTAACTATTCACTGTTTATGCACCTATACCTACGTTTCTGTGTAGGTATTGTATTGGAAGCGTAGTTATAGGTGCCTAAACAGCATAAAAAGCGTGGGTATTATAGCATTCAATACCAATAAATATTGGTATGAATATCATAACATGATGTTTATGTTTTTACAAAATACTGCTCTTTACGCAAAGGCGAGTTTTATATTATGTTTGATATTTCGCGCTCGTCGTCGCTACCGCGCTGGGCTCGGCAGTGTGGACAAACCCTTACTTTCTGTTTATTTGTGGCGACCTGAAAAGTGCTGAATTTTGAAAATTTGATGTAGAATTTATTGTCTAACTAGCCTCAATAAATAAAAATAATGTCTTCCATTATTCTGTGTACCTATTCCATTTACCTATAGAAAAGTAAGTTTTTGAAAAGAAACAGTCATGAACACTTTAATCAAAAGTCTGCTTATAAATATAACAAAACTGAACCCGAACGACAAAACGGATTTTGATTAAACTTGGAATATGCATAACTATGCCCTGGAGTACCAAGGTTCTGTGTTTTCTATACTAATATTATAAAGAGGAAAGATTTGATTGTTTGAATCGAATAGGCTCCGAAACTAAAGAACCGATTTGAAAAAATATTTTACAATTAGAATCCTACATTATCCCTGATGAACATAGGCTATAGAATATTTTAACAAAAACGTTAGGGATCCGTATGAAAACTTCAATAATGTAACCCAAGATGTAAAAAAATAGCCATAAAATAATTATTACACCTGTGCGACGCCGGGGTCTACTGCTAGTTTAGTATAAAAACAAATGTTACACGTTCATCACCTTTTATTTAAAAACTAACACCAGTTGGTAATACAATTGAAATTACAAAATATTACATAATTTACTTAATTACACAATTATTTACAAATTACCAAGTTCTGTTAAATTCTAATAGTAGCTATAACACCATTCTCACCATTCAATAACGACTGTAATTATATTGAAACACAATATTTTATACTGTGGTCCTCTAACTTTGTCTTCAAATGAGGAATAAAATAAATAGGGACAGGAATAATAGAGAGGAATAATATAAATGCAGAATAGTTTTTTTTCTCAATAACCGCGAAACATGCAGTTTCGTTTTTATAACTTAGGGATTGAATCTATATCTACATATATAAAAATCAATGCCACTTTTCGTTGTAATTTTATAACTCAAGAATAGGCTCACCTATCCAAACCAAATGTTAAGGCTTTGTTCGGACTATTTAGTAGATGGTTTATGTGAAGTTTGCATAAAATCGGTAGACTTTTTAGCAGTAAAATGCACCCCACTCTTTTTACTCTGGATTGAATTATTGTGTTAGTAACTTAAATTTTACTAAAATTTTGTTTTGAGGTGATTCAATATGATTGATTGTTTCATCTTCTACTACAGTTATATTGAACTCTTTGTCATCAAAAATATTTTCTAGTTTTTAGTTCGATTAGCAATAAAAACGTGTTTTTTTAGTTTTTTTAAACTATATTTTATGTTTGAAACCGGTTAGCATGGCAGCATTCCATTTGCTTTAGTAAATAAGTAAATAAATAAATTGTGTGAAATGTCCACCATTATTTATTTATTTTATTTTAAACTAGCGACCCGCCCCGGCTTTGCACGGGTTTAATACATATAATACCTTCCTCCTAAATCACTCTATCTATTAAAACCGCATCAAAATCCGTTGTGTAGTTTTAAAGATATAAGCAAACACACATACAGACGCGGGAAGCGGAAAGCGACTTTGCTTTATACTATGTAGTGATAGAAACTGATGATAATTACTCGCAATACAAATACGTAATCGAGAGGCAGAGTTTGTTTGAAACATAAATTCCGTGTGATGTAGTACAGTGTTGTCACACGGATGTTTGTTCAAGAATACATTAGCAGCTTTTTTGCTTGACTTGGCAGGGGCACTGTGCCCCCAGATTTCTAGCAAAAACGCTTTGAACGCGAGATTACGATTAATTAGTTAGTATATAGTAATTATAATATTATATTATTTGTATATTTATATGCGCATGAAACACTAGCTCAAAACGGTGAAGGAAAACATCGTGAGGAAACCAGTTAGTATTCTTATAAGTGGCGTCGGGCTTGCATCCTGTCACGTATGGAATGCTAACTACTGCAAAATGTGGGCATGCGCCAAATATGATGTTTAGACGTGCCTCTGACTACCCCCTCTAGACATCTTCAAGGATCTAATCGCCTGGAGATCTAAAAGGAAGTCTACCGTACTTGGGGATTACAGTCGTTATCCTATTTCTTTCTTAACATAGTTTTATTAACTAAGCGTGACCTCTATCATATGGCCTTCTCAGGGTTCGTTTCCATTGACGCGGAGCTGAGAATGAGAATTCGCCAATCACAGTAAATAAAAGATGAAATAATAATAGATAATGGCGGACGTTACACACAGCGCCATTCAGCCCCAAACTAAGCGAAGCTTGTACTATGGGAGCCATAAAACTATTTAAATACTACTT
Source organism: Hydriomena furcata (assembly GCA_912999785.1). Classification (NCBI taxonomy): domain Eukaryota; kingdom Metazoa; phylum Arthropoda; class Insecta; order Lepidoptera; family Geometridae; genus Hydriomena; species Hydriomena furcata. The sequence continues at coordinate 2,906,244 of OU538825.1, forward strand.
TGATATACTTTTTTTTTTAAATACATACATAATATTCATAATTAACACCCAGTCACAGAACAAACATCTACGTTTACAACACAAATATTTGCCTTGTGTGGGGATCGAACCCAAAACCTACAGCGCAAAAGGCAGAGTTACTACCAACATGAGCTGTGAAGCCACAGTGTTCAAAATAGTACATAGAGCCAAAAATTTCAAGCACTGTGATTGGTCTATCACGGTCTACTCACTCAGCCAAGCTCCACGTTAGTGTAAACACACCCTTATACTTCTACTACTATACAAAACTTGGATACACCAAGTTTCCTAATAGATTCACTATTCAAAACTCGGATACACCAAGTTTCCACAAGAGTCACTATACAAAACGGTTCGGTTACTAGTTTTTACAAGTACCCAGGCAAGTTTAAATTAAACACACTCGTTCTCTCAATTCCAAATTATTCTAGCTTAACAGTAATTTTTGAACTAATCTTACACGTATTTGAATTTCTAGATTTTTTACTTATATAACTCTGCCTATAGAAGTTTAGGAATAAAATAAGAATGAAGGTGGTGTTGCCAGCATAGAAGAATGACACTCCTTTGTGAGGTGGACATTCTGACATCTTAACCGTGGCCACGTACTGAATGATTATGGAGACGAACTGGACCTGCAAAGAAACAATATTAGATGAGTGTTTTTTCTCTCTAAGGGGCTACCAGTCGACGATTGCTCTTTTTCGAAACGAAAAAAGAAATACTTTTGAACAAGCCACATCTCCTATTTTTATAATTATATTACTTCAGGTTCCTAGACTACCTAGATTTCTACCTAGATTTCTATTAAGCTGAAAACATAATAGCAGAAACTTTTCACGATAAAGATATTATATCAAAATGATACGTTTTAGAATTTATGATCGAAATATTTTATATACCTACTATTAAAATCAATTTGTGATTTATTGTTAAAGATAGGTAATATGAAAATCTAGATTTCTATTAGAATAGATTTTTGATAAGTAATTATACATAATTTATATCATTAATTTTACATCATAAAAGTACATCTTTATTCACATATAATACATTATAAAATAGGATTGGCTTGTTCAGAAGTATTTCTTTTTTCGTTTCGAACAAAAACAATCGTCGACAGGGTGCGCCTTAAGTCGACGCGTATAATTTTTTTTTGTATATAAGACCACGCAAATCTTTTTATAGAGTAGTCCGATTTAGATAATTCTTCTTATTCCTATTGAAATTTGTATAAAAAATCTAAGGCTGCGTTCCCACTACGCCGGACCGGCAAATCTGCCGGAAACCGGACACCGGACAGAGTGTTCACATTACATCGGATGCCGGAAGAAATTCAGACAGTCAAGTACTGAGTGACAACACGTAGTGACAAAACGCTCGGTAAAAATGCCGGGCTCGGCAAAAATGCCGGACTCGGGATAATGTGAACAGATTCATATAAATTCATATAAATTGTACAGCCACTAGCCCTCCGGCAGATTTACCGGCGCGGCAGATTTGCCGGTCCGGCGTAGTGGGAACGCAGCCTAACCCTAATGGTAGGAAAACAACATTTTTTGATTGATTTTCTTTTTAGTTTCTAAACGTAATTATTACGCAATCAGCTTGCAGAACAAAACTAGCAGTTACTATACGCGGGCAGTGGGAACATACTCACCAATTGAAAAGTGGTCATATACTTCTTCCATGTCAAGTACTTCGCGACATTCGGTCCCAAGGCCGATAGTCCATAATACGAGTACATGAAGACGTGGACCAAGGAGTTGAGACACCCAGTGAAGAGCACGGTATGGCTCGGTGAGTACTTGAGCAGCGCCCACGTAGCTACCACCATGATAGTATGGTGGTATACATGAAGGAAGGTTATTTGAGTGTCCTTTTTTCTGACCACGAAGAAGACAGTGTCAAGAAGCTCTGACAGTTTTGCTAGGAAGTAGATGTAAGTGCTTATGAGAATCTGGAAATGAACAAATATTGTTTTACAAAATGTATAGTGAATACAGAAGATGAAATGACTTAATTTGATGGTAACAGGTAATTCTTTTGAGGTTTTTTTGTGTAAGTTTCTATATTTTTTTTTGCATCTAAACACAATGGTAAATAAAAAAAAACAGTAAGTACCTAGTCATAGTTGCCTATGAATAATTTTCTGACTTCCGGTTATATTTGAAAATAAATATTATGTAACAAAAAAACCAGCCAAGTGCGAGTTGGACTCGCGCTCGAAGGGTTCCATACCATTATCTATAAAAGCGGCAAAAAACACGTTTGTGGTATGGGAGCCCCACTTAAACATTTATTTCATTCGGTTTTTTGTATTTACCTTGTTGTAGCGGTAACAGAAATACATCGTCTGTGAAAATTTTAATTGTCTAGCTATCACGGTTCATGAGAGCCATATGACAGACAGACAGACGGACAGCGAAGTCTTAGTAATAGAGTCCCGTTTTTACCCTAAGAGAACGGAACCCTAAAAATAAGTAGGCACCCAATTTGGTTTGACATTGATATAAAAATAATTGAGGCGTTGCAAAAAAGAGGTACTTCATTGCAGCAAACTCTAAGGTTATATCAGGTTTAACCTCGAGAGAAAAGCCACGGGCAGAAACTATTAAAAGAATAAGCTGAAATAAATACCCGAGATCTTGATTTTTCCTCGTTCATGTGACACTTTGTCGGCAGCAGACCCATCATCATCAGATCCGAACAGAACTGAAATAAAAAAATCATCAACTAAGTAGGTACATTACAACTTTTTGATTTTATCGATGATAATTATGATCTTAGCCGATTTTGGCAAAAGATCAAGATCAAGACTGTAATCCCCAAGTACGGTAGATATCCGTAGACCGCGACCGAGTACGGTAGATATCCGTAGAATCGCATAAATAGGCTACTTTTATTCAAGTACTACCTACGCGAAAGAAGAATTTATTGGGCGTAATTCAAACGCTGAAAAGAGTAATGCCGGAAACACACTTACGTGTCGTGGCGTGGCGCGCCACGCCACTAGCTAATCGCTTTCATACATTTAGTATGGTTAGAGACATATTTGGGTGTCGTGTCGTGTCGCAAACGCTATCTTGCGATTGGCTAGTGGCGCGACACGCCACGCCACGACACGTAAGTGTGTTTCCGGCATAAGAGAAACGGAAAGAGAACAAGAGGCCGCCCACAACAGCGCTGGGTGGACGAGGTAAGAAGATTTTCTTAGCAGGAACAAACTGGATTGAAAAAGCAAAAGAAAGGATATAATGGAAAAACCTGGAGGAGGTCTTTACCCGAAAGGGGCCTTAGCTAACCCCGAAACTTATTTTATATTTTTACTAGCTACTCGCCCCGGCTTCGCACGGGTGGTAAAGTTTTTATTTTTATTTAATAATTTAAACGCTCCTAAATCTACCACAAAATTGCAGTTATCAATATTGCCGTCGAGAATGGTAAGTAAAATTGCCCGCTAATGTAACGGTGTGTTCTCTGGCTGTTATCCAAACATAGCGCGGCTGCCGCGCTCGATTGCCGCGCAAAGGCTGGAAGCACCTTAACCATCATTAAAAAAAAATAAGGTTAGGTAGTACACATAAATTTACAAAAGTTGACAGTTAAATTAGGTAACTTACTCTTGCAAATAAATAGGCTGATAACGCGACTTGCAGAGTGTTGTATAGAAACATGGCAGTGCTTAATTTAAAAGGGTCTCGTTTCCTCATGTATGATGGTCCAACCTTCAGCACGAAGACTAGATAAACCGCTACGATGGTGAACACTGGGCCTAGGGATGTCATGAGTGGTAGATCGTCTATTTCTGCATCTGTAACATAACATAACTGGTAAGGTGAATGCCACAAAAGTTTGCTAGTGAGTGTCACTAGCAAGCTGTAGCGTTAACTAAACAGAACTAGTTACTGTAGTTGTTTAGTTACTGTAAGTAACTAGACAAATAGTCCTGTTTACTGTATAGTTATTATTATATATAGTTATATTATATTTATAGTAACGAGTTTTATGTACGCATGACACGGTGTTCGCTTTCGGCGTCTCAACGAACGCCTTATGATTAGCGCACAGTGAATCGGACACACTATTAATTGACCAATCGAAATAAAGTATATATTTCGATACTTGGTAGTCGGTCTCGGAGCATCGCAGCGCAGTTTTGCCGAGCATTGAAATGTATACCTTATTTCGATTAGATAACTAGGACTGGCTCATTTCGTAGTAACTCTGCCTTCTGCGATGTAGGATGTGGGTTCTATCCCAACCCGGGCCAAATATTTGTGTGATAAACATAGATGTTTGTTCTGTGTTTGGGTGCTAATATGTGTAATAAGTATGCATTTACAAAAGAAAGTATATAAGTATTCTATCAGTTCCGGTGGGCTTAGATGGCGCTGCCGCGCTGTGTATAAAGTCCGCCAATATTTATTTATTTTTATTTATATTCAATTCAATTGATAAATTTTAAATCCGCTATCGTTCGGTACTCCACTGTACGCTGACCATTAGTCGGCCCGCTGCGAGCCGCTTGCGACTGACTCGCACACCACGTACAGACCATGGTTTTTGGTACAAAAACATACAATGATGGGAAATCGCTGAGTACCCGTCTTAGCGACACACAGACTTTGCTGTGTGGGACACTGTCACTGATAAAACTGATAAGAATGCCTTTACAATCTTTATCGAGATTTCGATCAGACAGAAAATGTTTTGATATCAGATCCATCGTCCCATCGTAACATAAGCCAAATCCTTTCGCAAGATGTTTGTCAACATGTTGTACCGACCTCACATTATGTGGGAAAAGGAGAAAAGGAACCTGTCACGTATGGAATACTAACTACTGCAAAATGTGGGCATGTGCCAAATGTAATGTTGGGACGTGCCTCTGACTAACCACTTCTAACATATTCAAGGATGTGAGGGCCTATAGATCTGAGACGATGTTTACCGTACTTGGGGATTCCAGTCGTGATCCAATTTTTTTTTATTATTTAGAAGTAAATGATAAAAAAAATCTACCGTGGGTAGATTTTTCAATCATAAATTTTGTGAATAATTGTTGAATTAAAATCTCAAATTTATTCTACATGAGGCTTGACCAGGTAGCTGATTTCCAGATCAGAGATATCTAAATAAAACTAAAGAGTTTATAGTCTTCAAGGCCCATCTTCTCTGAGATCTAAAGTGGGTGATAGACGTACGAGCAAGTACGCGTACTTATGGCTCGCCGACCTTTTTCGCTTGTGTGTCACCGTAAGTACGCGTACTTTAAAACCGCCGCGCAAAATCGTCGGCGATCCAACCGGTCTGAAATCTTGCTCGTAGCTCGTCATGGCTCGAACGTGTGGCAGCATTGCGAGCCGCGAGCCGCCATTTTGTTTCGACTTCGTTTCTTTTTTTTAGTTTTTAAAATGTAATACGATATTATTCCTAAATAACACAAAGCTTCTTCAGTCGACGACATCGCAATACAGAGTGAGTAAGCTTCACGTGTGTCAATAACGTCGAGCCGAGCAAGTTCGCGATCTTAAAAACCGCGTACTATAAGTTCGTACGTCTATCACCCACTTAAAAGAATGTTTACCATACTTGGGAATTATTCATAATTGAAAAAATATAGTGCTGAAGATTTAAAATGATGTTTACCGTACTTGGGTATCCTACTAATATTATAAATGCGAAAGTTTGTGAGTGTTTATGTGTGTTTGTTTCTCTTTCACGCAAAAACTACTGAACGGATTAAAATGAAACTTTACAGTAATATAGCTTATACATTAGAATAACACAAAGACTACTTTTATCTAGGTACCATCCGTGCGAAGCCGGCGCGAGCAGCTAGTTCATTAATAAATAAGTATAGCGCCTAAAAATTTACAAGGATTTTTACGGTACTTCGGTATTATTCATAAATGGACGATTATATGCAAAAAGGTGACTACGAAGCTCATTCAAATTTACAAGTAGGCCGGTGAGTTGTCGACCGTCAGAAGGAGCGCATCGTTGCAACTGAAACCTTGACCAAGTGGTCAAGACCCCGAAAGTTACAATACGATGGGGACTGGAAACCTTATAAGGGGGTAATGATGATGGATGGATTGTGGCAGGTGAAATGGTGTTATAAGGTAAGTAGTAGTCATGATTATTGATAATTAGTACTTTTAAATTCTTGTTTGAGCCTTCACCTTGAAGCTACCCCAAGCCCTGTTTATTGCCTGATTCTTCCAGGCTTGGTCGCGATAAACAGGCGTAGCATCACCTAGCTCCTTGTGATTTTATTGAAATAAATGATTTTTGAATTTGAATTTGATAAGTATTGTACGTTAAGGGTTCCGTTTTTATATTAAGGCACGGAACCTTAAAAAGCTTGAACCGATGCTATAACGCTAATATTAAATGCGATTGGTATTTGTTACATAAGCGAATTCGTTCGCGTAGATTCAAGAAATCGATAATCGATTTAATGTAATACATTTAAATTCACAAAAAAAAGTGAGGAAAAAGTAGGCTATGTCCGTCCCAATACATTAAACTATTTCTATATGAAAATTTATCAGAATCGGCCCAGAGGTACTAAGTACTTAAAACTGAATTACGGAAATGAACCTACTTGTATTTTCTGTGCAAAATTGTGAACCTTCTTATTTTAAAGTCGGTTGCAAATAAAGGCTAACCACAAGTGACAAATAATAAAAAAACCCAATCAATAATGTTATAGTGAAATCTTACTTTGAAATCTCAATCCGCAGAAATCTCTCAACAACATCTCAATCAATTTAGGCCAACCACAAAATGACAATAAAATTTTAAACAAAATCAAATAAACCGACATATTATTTTCCTTATAGTAACCGATTTATGAAAAAGGTATGCGTTCGAAATTTCCACGCATGGCATTATCTCAGATCTCAAGGTGATCAGATTCTTGAAGATACCCAAGGAGGGTAGTCAGAGGCAACTTCAAACATTATACTAGCCTCACAGCTCAGTTGGTAGTAACTCTGCCTTCTGCGCTCTAGGTTATGGGTTTGATCCCCACCCAGGGCAAATATTTGTGTGATAAACATAGATGTTTGTTCTGTGTCCGGGTGTTAATATGTTTAATAAGTATGTATTTACCTAAAAAAAGTAGTTAAGTATTCTATCAGTTTTCTGGTTCATAGTACAGGCTTTGCTTAATTTGGGACTAGATGGCGCTGTGCGTAAAATTCGCCAATATTTATTATTTGGCAAATGGAAAACATTCCATACAGGATGCAAGCCCATCGCCGCTTATAAAACTTACTGTATTAAGCAACTGATAATGAGCATAGGAATACATAATTCGTATAGAAAATTCTAAAATATGCACGACCTGAATTTGATTACAGGAACATCAAAAGTGGCATCTTCCATTATGTTACCACGGCTCCAATATTTCCATATATTTTGTGGTATTGAAAACTATTCGGAGAAAATCAGTAATAAAAATGTCTATTGATCTACATAATAAGTGCGTCACCATCTTTCTAAAGGTTTTTGTGACTCAGTGCGTCACCAATTTTCTCAAACTCAATGCGTCACTGGGCTTTTTATAAGCTTTTATTTAACTTGCAATTAATGTATGTGTGTGTATGTATGTATGTATGTTTGTTAAGGTGGAATCTTACAACTCGATTTTGAAGTATTTGTCCCCAACCGATTGAGCTGAAATTTTGCATACGATAATTCAGTGACAATGCAATGATATAGTGACAGCGAGCTGATCTGATGATGAAGTCAGGAGTTGTTCAATAGACACTCACAATGTGGAGCATCGTAGTAAATGCTTCGAATATGTGTCTTTGCATTCTTGTCAAGTTCCGATGACTATGTTATATGATGTGACAGGTAATAGCGCGACGGTGGCCGATGGATTGAATGAATTTTACAAAAGCTTGTCATTAAAAATCTATTTGTGTATCATTTCAAATTCATAAAAATCAATGTTATAAAATTTCGGTATAATATTAACAAGATCTTTGTTCATCTACATAACTGCGTCACCATCTCTACTGTGTAATGGTGACGATTCTGTTGTGTCCACGTTAAAAGTTAAAATTCCTAAAGCGATCGCTCTTATTCCTTTTACGTTAAAGTTTTAATTAGAGTAACATCAATATGACAGTCCTTAAACTTAACATATTTTACACATCTAAATGTCATCATAATCAACACCGATTTAAATGTTGATTAAATTTAGCATGACATTTCTAAATCAATTACGAAAATCGTAAAATTCAGAGTTATGTTATGTTTTAGAACTGTCACTTTGATGTTACGCTAATTTAGACTTTAAAGGAATACCTAAGAGCGAACGTTTTTAGGAATTTTCACGTTAGCTTGGACACAAAAGTGGCCTGAGCACGAACCACTATCGTATTGATAACGTATCGTCCAAATGTCAAAACTGACACTTTTTGTATAGTAAAAGTGTCCGTTTTGGCATTTGGATGATACGATAGTAGTTCATGCTAACCCAGAATCGCCACCTAACCGTTTAATGTGACTCAGTGACGTCACAAATTCTCTCAAACACAATGCGTCACTGGACTTTTTGTTTTTTAGATTCAAACGCTAAATCAATGTAGGCTTATGTGTGTCTATGTTATTATCATAAGCAGATTACCAAACTGATGTTTGGTTTTCTTAAATACTTGCGTAAGTAAATAATTGAAGAGCTTGGACATGGTTACGTTTTAAACTAATGAACATATATTACAAATAATATAGAAACTTGCCTCACAGCTCAGTTGGTAGTAACTCTGCCTTCTGTGCTGTAGGTTGTGGGTTCGATCCCCACCCAGGACAAATATTTGTGTGATGAACATAGATGTTTGTTCTGTGTCTGGGTGTTAATATGTATAATATGTATGTATTTACAAAAAAAAAAGTATATATAAGTATTCTATCAGTTATCTGGTTCCCATAATACAAGCTTTGCTTAGTTTGGGACTAGATGGCGCTGTGTGTAAAGTTCGCCAATATTTATTTATTTATTTATTTTACTAGCTGCTGGCCCGCGGCTTCTTACGCAAGTGTCCATTAAATATTTTGTTATCACTACATAGTATAAAGCAAAGTCGCTTTCCGCTTCCCGCGTCTGTATGTATGTATGTATGTATGTTTGCTTATATCTTAAACTACACAACGGATTTTGATGCGTTTTTTTTAATAGATAGAGTGATTCAGGAGGAAGGTTTATATGTATAATAACATGCTACCCGTGCGAAGCCGGGGCGGGACGCTAGTTCGTATTAAATACGTTGTTCCGTTGCTGTGTCAAATAAGGTAAAAACACACTTTCACAGTTATAATTGTAAGGAATTCAAAAGGAGAGATTTTAACACAGCTGAATTACAACGTCGGGATAAATAAAAAGGTATTAGTATACGTAGTAGGGTCAAAGACCCGGTTGTGGTGCCTACCCCGGTTTTGGTCATTTTCAATTATGGCAGTCAATAACTTAGCATAGAAAACAAACTTGTTTAAAATCTATAGTTAATACAATTATTTGTCTATGGTCCGTTTTGATTAGTGACAGTCGTGATGCGTTATACCTCTAGAGTTGATTGACCACAACTAAATATTTCCCGTGTTATCGATTTAAAAATGAATAATTAATAAATAAATATCGCCTGTTACTAAACTTTTGCTTATCTAGATATAAAGATGCTCTATTGGTTTAAAAATCATAGTTTTCATATAACCCGTTTATTTGTAAATTAAAATGTTGTTAAAACGCCCACAACCAGCGCTCTCACCTTATATACAATACACGTATAAAATATTAATTAATATGTGTTATGATTTCGAATTATTCGAAAAAAATTATACTTGTTTGTATACGAGATCACTTTCGAGTTATCATCCACAGAATATAAAAAAGCCTAAGTACATAATTTAAAAAAATAACACTACCTTTGATAAGGTCTTATTTTGAAGACTGATAATAAAATTAAAAAAAACTTACATTTGCTCTTAGTCAAGTCCCAATCCGGGTTTTTCAACCCTATTGCTGCATTCATCTTCACGGTACCTATAACAAGAAAACGTGTTAACCAGACAAGCACTTGACCAATACTGTGCCAATATATGAGAAACAAAGGAAAATATAAAAGTACAGTCAACGAAACAAGTCAATGTGTAAGTTCGATGCTTTTAAGCCTTGTGATACTTCAGTGGCTTATCGGGGTTTTATTTATTTATTTTTTACTTTAATTAACTCAGTTGGACACCAATTACATTAATCAAAGATAGATACCAATTAACAAAATCGAAAAAAATGGTAAAAATAATAATAAGTTGGATTAATAAATTTTGTACAATGTCAACATTCAGAAATAATAATAATAATAAAATGATGAGGAAAAAAGGAAAAAAAAAAGAATAACAAGCAAATAGAAATGAAATTAATAAATAAATAAATCTCAAATAAATTTATTTGAGATTTAACCCACAACCGGTTGGACAATTTTTTTGCATGTTTTGCAAATACTTAAACAGGGTGTCATGGTAGTGGTTCCTTATCTGGATTTATATTGTAAGAAATCCTGGACTATGACTGTTGATATATTTAATTTTAGTTTTATGTCACTTGTACTAGACTGGAAACCCTGGTGGATTCATTCACATTTTTTCGATCAGACTTCCCCGCTGCTCCCCCTCAGGGGTATAATTTCTAAAATTCCTTTTTTACTGCACCCCTACATACCAAATGGAATATCCCCTATATATTTCAAGTTTCTAGAACCAGTGGTTTAGGCTGTGCGTTGATAGATCAGTCAGTCAGTCACGCAAGAGTTTTATATATTTAGATTTAAGATACCAAATAATATCATTGCGTTTGTGTCATTGATGGACGTGTACTGTCCATAAACGCATTATAAAAAAAAACATTAGCATCCATAATTATCATTAAAATATATATTCAAACAAGTCAATAATTATTTTTGCAAGAGATTTAAAAAAATCTTTATTATTTAGTATTTCATTGCCGACAGTACCTGTTATACAATATTGTTTGACTACATAATCTAATTAGGTACAAGTATTAATTGCATTCAAAAATGACAAATTTCCAGTTAAACGTGTCAATTGAAATTTCATTAAGCCATCATTATGTACCTATAATATAATATGCAATGGTATGCAAGTAACTTGCAGCCTTGTATACACAGTCCTTATTCATCTAGCTTATAGGCGCATCGAAGTTAGAGTCGAGGCGCGGGCGCGTGGAACAAGCGTCGCCGCGCCGTTTGCGCGCCCTCGCCTCGCCTGTGTCGCGCCTCCGTCTCGTCGCGCCGCGACTCTAGCTCGTGTGGGCGATGCGCCTTAGACATTTCAAAGTGATCCTTGTGATTTTACTGAAATAAATATCTGTTGACTTTGACTTTGACAAAAGGCATGATTTTTGTCCGACAAACGATATACTAATAACACAACCAATTTCATGCAAGTACAAGTGCAGCCCTTTTCCCTGCGTAAGCTGACACGCAAGAAGAAAACTGTCAAAATAACATTGTTTTTTAACAGTTAATCAATAGTAATGTGACAGTTCAAGTGTTAAGACAATTACTAGTGAGTTTGCGCAGTAAGGCTGCAGAACGGTTGTATATATAACAAAACCCAAACTCAAAAAAAATATAAATCATGCAGACATTTTATCTTACCGTGGGGATTAAACTTTTTTTCGTTCGAAAATTTATAATATATATTTTTTATTTTCTGTATTTATGGTGATTTCATTAAGACAATTTACAGACAATAGGCTAGGCTAATCTAAAATGGTTTTTAAAATCTTGTCAAATAGCCCAATATCAATAGAGGAGGCAATAATGGCAGCTAATGAACTGAATCTAAAAAAAATTATAACACCATTATTAAGTCATCGGAATTTTCGAAAAATTGCCATAATTATTAAGGAATTGAAAAATTTAACACTTTTGTATTTTTTTGAAGATAAATCGATCAAGTGTCAATGTATTCTTATGATCTGTGGCCTGAGCACGAACCACTATCGTATCGAAAACGTATCGTCCAAATCTCAAAACAGATGCTTTTTGTATAGTAAAAGAGTCAACCCCCCCACCCAGAACCCCCTGAACATTGTGTTTCAGTATTCGAGAGTTGAAACCTGAAGATTAAGATATTTTGAGAAGATATCGAAAGTGTTCTTTCGAGTTTATATTTAATAATGAGTTCGAGACATAACAATAAATACAGAATATCAAACTTTAAAAGGCTTAAATTAATTATTCATATTATAATACTAGCGACCCGCCCCGGCTTCGCACGGGCAGCATGTTATTATACATATAAACCTTCCTCCTGAGTCAATCTATCTATTAAAAAAAACCGCATCAAAATCCGTTATGTAGTTTTAAAGATATATGCAAACATACATACATACATACATACAGACGCGGGAAGCGGAAAGCGACTTTGCTTTATACTATGTAGTGAAGTGATGTATAAAATAATGCTCAGATTGCCAGTGGAGATGTTTGAGTTAATTAATAATCAGTTGTATGTGAACCCAGTAAGTTCTTGTTTGTATTGGACATAATATACAAATAAAAACACGTTTTCTGTTCATACCTACTAGGAGGGTATCTACGATTTCTAAAACTGACATGTCAGTTTGGTTTTGTGACTCTGGGGGCTAGGTTTATCGAGAAGGGTCTATTAAATACCCACACCCAAGTAAAGTATACAAAATATTAAAATACAATAATCTTTATATAATACACATAAAACAATTGAGCTATCTAGAAAACAGATCCCGCGTTGGACGCGACACATAAATTCCAATGTCTGTTCAAATCAGCTTTAGCTTTACTTGTTCAAAATAAAACAGATAACTTGCTTCTTCTTCTTGCGTGTCAGTGATACAATCATTTAAGTCGGGATTGTATCATTGTGTCGGAAGAATTAGCCAGCCTAGACCCTGCGTTACCGGGCCTAGCTGTTACCAGAATACACCACTACCTGCTGTACGAATACAATTTCTGTCCAAATAAACTCAGCTTTACACATACATACGCACAAACACAAATATACATGTATACAAACATACGATTACTTCACGTTGTAATTGTTGTTGATTAAAATAAAGTAAGGGTCAATAGAAATAATTTTCAGAAAGTTCTTGGTGCGACCCCTACTTACTAATTTGAGAATTACATAATATTAGAATTTATATAATTATCTTCTTGGTTTCTTATCTATATTTTTGTAAACCATCTATAAAACAAGAATGGTTTTCAAATATATCTGCTTAAAACTTTTCCGAGTGATCCTAGTAAGAATTTAATTTTTTATAAAGTGAATTATCAGCTTTGCGTAAAATCGTGTAATTTTGACCCAAATTATACACATACAAAAACGTAGTACTTGCAGTAATTAATGTATTCAGGTAAATTTACCTCAATACATTAATTTTAGTGCATTAAATATTATTTTAAACCTATTGTGTAGTGCTGCTACAAGTTACAACCTTGTATGAAGTGGCCAAAACTGGTGATAGTTCTTTGGCCGCACAATTTCTTTCAAAAACCGTGACTAACATCTTAAAATAATACTTTTCTAAAAACTAAAAAGTAAACCGACGAAAATATTTCGACCAATCGAAAAGTTAAGAGACAGTATTAGTTTTTAGGTTCTATGAAGTAACTATTAGTCCTACATTAATATAATTGAAGTGGGACCAACTTGGGGCTATTCTCTACACAATAGAAAAATCATTCAAATCGAATCACCAGGTAAAAAGATAAACGTGGTCAAACATAAAAAAATATACGCGTCTTGAGAACCCCCTCCGTTTTTCGTCGTTTAAAGAAATACTTACGATTGCCAAAAAACGTAGAGTAATTCGCCCAAAACACTATTTTGTTCATGCAATAAATTTGAACACCGAAAAATTAGACACTAGATTAAATTCAAAAATATTTTGATGACCGTCAGCACGGAATACCTGGGCAGTTGTGGATCTCTGCAAATAAAGTAGCACTATTTCAATACACGCGCGGTTTATCTGGCCTTGGGGGCTTTAGTGATGACCGTGCGCGAGACGAGGATTCACACACAGAAAAAAAAAAAACACATCTCCACTTAATCTCCACGGTACAGCAAATCGGTCAAGTGCGAAACGGACTCGCGCACAAAGGGTTCCGTACCATTATCTAGAAAAAACGGCAAAAAATCACGTTTGTTGTATGGGAGCTTCACTTAAATATTTATTTCGTTATAGCAGCAACAGAAATACATGAACTGAGTCCGGACAGACGGACGGACAGATAGACGGGGAAGTCTTAGTAATAGGGTCCCATTTTTACCCTTTGGGTACGGAACCCTAAAAATGAGATACAGTCAAAATAAGTATTACCTACTCCTTTTATGATTTTACGGGTTTTACTATAATTGTACCATTGTATTAAAGTAGGTAATCTATAATCAATTGCTGTTCGTTAGTCTCGCTAAAACTCGAGAACGGCTGAACGGATTTATCTTATCTTGGTTTTAAAATGTTAGTGGAGGTCAAGGGAAGGTTTAAAAGGTGAGCAAAATTCGAATAATTGCCGGGAAAACCCTAAAATTGCCGGGAACACCCTTTTCTTTTTCCCATACAAAAGTTTTCTAACTAAAACGTAGAGTCAATTTGAGCTTTATTAGGTTTGATAATACGGTAACGGGAACGGGAACTTAAGACAACATTTGTTAATTCTAAAGCGATACGAAGTTCGCGGGGTCAGCTTGTACAAACTTAATAAAGACATTTGTATGTCTAGACTAGGTGGACTAGGTCCTGGTCGTGGTCCTGGACTAGGTGTTGTTGTCAACACCTAGTCCAGGAAAATTTAATATTTAGATACTAGCTTTTACCTGCGACTTCGTCCGCGTAGATTCAAGAAATCGATTTTGACTACTTAATCATAAAATTCCTGAAAATAAAATATATATAAATAATGTAGCCGATGTCCGTCCCAAGACTTCAGAATAAAGTAAATGCTTGGCGCTCCCTGTCGACGATTGTTTTTGTTCGAAACGAAAAAAGAAATACTTCTGAACAAGCCACATCTCCTATTTTATAATGTATAGTATTATGTGAATAAAGATGTACCCATCTTTAATCACTTCGATAAATAATCCTACCGACCGCTGCAATGACGACAAACACACGTCGGCGCGTGGTCCGCCTTTGCTTTTCGAATAAATTAATGATATAAATTATGTATAATTACTTATCAAAAATCTATTCTAATAGAAATCTAGATCTACATATTACCTATCTTTAACAATAAATTACAAGTTGATTTTAATTGTAGGTATCAAAATATTTCGATCATAAATTCTAAAACGTATCTTTTTGAAATAATATCTTTATCGTGAAAAGTTTCTGCTATTATGTTTTCAGCTTATAGAAATCTAGGTAGGAACCTGAAGTAATATACTTATAAAAATAGGAGATGTGGCTTGTTCAGAAGTATTTCTTTTTTCGTTTCGAAAAAGAGCAATCGTCGACATACAGCCCCTTAAGTGGGGCTCCCATACAACAAGACAACGTGACACAAAACCCATACACAACGAAATTTTTATCGTATAACGTAATCACTCGAGTACCTACTCAAGTACTTTATTGATAACATTTCGTGTTTCCTATATAAATCTTTGTGAGTTTAAATTTAAATTTCGTAATAAACTAGTCAGTTTTAATTTGGAGAAACTGAAAAAAATACCTAAAATGACGTGACATGAAATGAATAACTGAACAATGCTGGGAAATTTTCCACTGGAGTTGAGTATGACTTTGACTTTGACTTAGATGTTACCCAGTCGCTAGAGCTCAAATTATCAAACTAATATTACTTTAAATGTGACCGATTACTAAGTACCTACTACGTATACACATAATAATAAATAAAGTTAACATAAAAATATCTAAACGGTTCTGATGATTTTGATTAACGCTGAAGCACTCAACAAGTTTAATTAATTCTGAATAATAAATAAACATGGTAATGCTATGAGTAGAAAGTTAAAACTTTAACACTTTACTGACACGGGGTGCGTGGAACCCCAAACTATCTACGTTCATAGCAACAAGCATAATATTGAATTAAAATTATCGTGGTTATATTCATTTCGCATTTATAAATATATTATTGAGATTAGGATTAGAATAATAGATAAAGGTATTAATAATTATAGGATAATTTCTGAAATATTGCAAATATGGAGGCCTAGCAAATGTTTATAAAAATAGCAAAAGCCACTTGCAAAACCCCATTAACGCGACAATTAGGGTAAGATTTGATTTAACTCTAGTTAACTTTACTGGCAATTTCTATACTAGCACATGGTGCATGTCTTCCTAAGCGCTCGGGTACACGGCACGGCTTCCTAAGCGCCGCAGCCGCACTGCAGCTGCACCGCTGCCGCTTTATTTCACCATACCACTATACGGTTGTTATTGATACATTGCTAGGATAGTTTTGACGCGGCCGGTAATGGATCAAAAACACTATAAAGGGGTGGCGGGGACCTCAGCAGTGGCATGGTGGTGGTCTTTACGAGTCTCGTATACGCAGCGCAGAGGCGAGGCGGGCGGCGGCGCGGCGGGGGTGCCATCTACACGAGCGCTCAGAGTATCATTTTTTTTAAACATATATTTCATGATTAGAATTGGGGTACGTTATACCCCCGAGAGCAATCAAGGTTACCAATAAAACAATAAAAACGAGGAACTGTACTATTTGAAACTTAGTTAGTTGAATCACAGCCAGTTTTCGCTCAGTCGATTAATTAACCAGTGATGTATAAGAAATATATTTTTATTTATTTCAAGTAATATTAACGTGTTGAAATGGCAGTTATTTTGAGAAAAGCTTGGGAAATATATACGTTCGTTTTTATGGAACTTCCTGGTAAGATCTTTAAATCATCAAGATACATTTATTGCAAATTTTCAAGCGAATGATTATTGGCGTCAATTTAATTGGTTGGTCAGGTTTAAATGTGACGTCAATACAAATGAAATGGTTTTATTTATTATATTTATAGAAAACCAACAGTCGTTCAATAGCAGCAGTAGTTTATGATTAACATAATAAACTTATTTGACATTTTCACACGTATTGTAAACATAAGCTAATCAAAATAACGAAATGTGAAGAGTTACACAGTGCCAAGACGTCATCTAAGACAAAAATCCATTATTAAGATTATGAAAATAAAACTATCTACTAAACTGCTTTGACCTTAAGTGAGTCTGAAGACTTTTAGGTTTTAAGAAGACACTATGTCCTTTTTGGATTAAAGTGATATGTGAAATGTTTGGTTTTTTGTATGGGATGAGTCTAAAACTGTCTTCTTCTGTCTGTCTAAAGTGATAAAACCGCATTATCGTGAAAACCATCAAACTTAAAAAGAAACTGTCTTCCATTTATTTAGCTAGTATGATTATTTAACGAATTATACAAAAGAAAACCGTTCAGTTATTCATAGTTTTAAGTAAAACATAAACCGTGTTCAAAAACACTACAGAGCTAACTTTTGAAATAAATCAATAAGAAAAATTTCGATCGTGTTTCTTATAGCTCGTTTTAAAGTTAACTTTCATCATGATAATGTCATACATATAAACAATTTGACAATAAACTTGACATTAATATGATCATTATTGAATCTTTCAATATGGGCGCTATTTCTGTAAATAACGGTATATTTAAACTTAAAAAACGAAAATAGAAAACGTAGTTGTTTTTAAACAATCAAAGCTGTACATTTCCATTACATTATTTCGTTATGTTACCTGTTATTTACAAAACTGTAGTTGCAACCATAATAATAGAACAATAAAATTAAGTTAGTTGACTTCGGAGCAGGTAAATGAATTATGTTTGTGTAGGTAAATTTGCTGAATCTTTATAGAATAAAAACTACTGGGATGATCGAGTAGCGTTGTTAATGAAAGAAGCAAGACGATTTGATTTACTAAAGGTTTAAATCGTCAAGGTGATATTGAAATTTTTGTTTTTATTATGTATATTTTTTTTGTGTCTACCCGGATAACACGGAAAAAATACTAAAACCGCATTATCTTGAAAACCATCAAATTAAAAAGAAACTGTCTTCCATTTATGTAGCTAGTATGATTCATCTATTCAAAGTTTTGAGTAAAAACGTAAATAGTGTATTGAAAGAGCCATCTTTGGAGTATAAATCTATCGAGAAAAGTTTCACCAATCGTGTTTCTGAACAATTTATCTAGATTAAATACTTAAATTATCTTTGTCTTTAACAACAAACAAAAAAAAACTGTATAAAGTTATAAGTATAAGTATGTTTTGCGGTTATAGAGCAAAAACTATTCTGCATTCATCAGAAAAAAATATTCCTCGTCTAACCCTTTCATCGGTTATTTTCAAACTAACGTGTATTGTATAGCACAAAATTGTTTTTATCACTTTACTTTACGCACACTTATCTTCTTCTTTCAGATCCAAGAACCGAACAGTGGTTTCTTTTAGCAAAGCCATATCAAGGGCTAGCAATACTCGGTTTATACCTAATATTTGTATTGAAATGGGGTCCAAAATATATGAAGGGACGACCTGCATACAATCTCGATAAATTGATGATCGTATACAACATTTTGCAAGTTATAACTTGTGTTTATATATTTTATAATGTGAGTATAGACCAAAAAGTTACAAATAGTCTTTGTTTCACTATACTGATAATTACAGAATACTTACAAAACACACAAGATCCAGTTGAGCTATCTAAAGACCGTTGCAACTAGTCTTTAGGTAGCTCAATTATAATGATAATATGATTATGCTTCTTTCAAAAAACATATAACATGCTATACCATGTACAGCATGTGCTTTGGCCGATCATCCGAGCAGGGCGGGCACACGTGTATTGGTGACGTCACAAGTCACGCATTTACGTAGCGTGGCGGCGGGTCGCAGGGGATGATCCCACGTTCATACGTTAGTTCACATACCCGTGCGCAGCAATTGATCCACACAGCTTAAGGTGATAAGTGAAATTTTTTACGTTTTGTATGGGCTGAGTCTACCCGGATAAGACGGAAAAAGTAATAAAACTGCATTATCTCGAAAACCATCAAATTTAAAAAGAAACTACTCGCCTTAAGAAACTCATCCGTTGTAGTGCCATAGTCCACAGGCAAAGGATGATTTTTTGATTCTGTAAAGAATAGTCCAAAGTTGGACCATTGTACATATATTGTCCAAAATGGGAGGAAAATCACTTAAAAAATAAATTGTCGATGAAGACACCGACAATAAACGTTGTACCATTGTACCACTAACGAAAGTTTTAAAAGTGAAATTGGTCCATTGTATTATTGTAGGACTAGTTCTTTCTTAAAACTTAAAAAATAAATATCGTATTGACTTTTTGATTGGTCAAAACATTGTCGTCGGTTTTTTTAGTTTATAAAATATATTTAAAAATGATGTTTTTCAAAAAAAATTCTTTTCAGGCGCTGGTTTTGGCGTGGGCTTGGGATTATAAGTGGATATGTGAACCCGTCGATTACTCCACTACTGACAGAGCAGTGAACATCGCCAAATTCACTTATTACTACTTCCTCACGAAAGTGGTCGATCTTTTAGATACAGTAAGTACCTAGAATGAGAACTCAATATTCATTCATAAAACAAATACTAAACGGACAAGGATAATATAGCAACAAACTTCGTATTTTTTTTTGGAGTTTACTCCTTTAGAATCGGTTTTTGATATAAGGCGCCCGGTATGAGAAAAATGTGAGGTGTAAAATCTACTGAACGAATGACCTTGTTACGTTTTTGGTGCGCAACTTTCTAATTTGGTGTGAGCAGTGCAGCTAGATGGTGGGTAGTGTGTACCCTTACTTTGCCTATACGTTATAATGCTTTCTCTCACTCTTACTGATGGCAAAACATCTTATAGTGGGGGTACGCTCTACGCACGATCTGGTAAACTCAAGTCGTGCGTCGAAGCTGACACACACAATTTTCTTTCATTTTTTTTATGTTTTATTTGCTCCCAAAGAGTCCAAACTGAGATTTTTGGAGAGTAGATTGGCGGAATTTATATAGCATACTAGCCGACCCGTGACAAACGTTGTTCTATCAATTTTTTTTTTGTAATAATAACATAGGAAAAAGCAATTTCAGGCAGCTTCCAATTTTTTCCCTATAAACCTTGTACTGATAAAATAAATTACGAATTTTGGTGGAATGCGTATCATTCATTATTCAAAACTGCGTTGCTATGACGACTAAATGTTTTTAGTCTGTGATGTCAGATTTTGTGCACACCAATCTATACCAAAATCATCCTTTTATGCGTTTTTTTTTTCTCATTTAGGGTTTGTTTTTCGTATTCCCCCTTTATTTATTCTGATTTTTTACTGAAGCAAACTTCCTCTTAATATATTTTAACGTTTATTTTTGATTAGGGAACAAACATAGCTGCCTTATCACATTTATAATAATATTAGAATTTGCTAATTTTTAATTTGCTTCTAATTTAATTCGGTTTTCAGCCGAGTTCATTAAAACAAAATAATTAAAGCGAATATATGACTAATAGTAATTGGCTCCAAGTTAAAAAAAAATGTTGTAATTTGTTTAAAGGTTAATCAGTTTTTAGTCATTGTTTTTTTTATTTGCATATAAGGCGATGACCTGACCTAATAAAAACAATCTGTCTCAGTCCAAAAAGTATTTATTCAATGTTTGTAAAGCCAACTTTTTTTCTTTACTGTAGTATTCGGTTGCGATTGGAAACTGATTCAAACCGATCCGAGCAATTAGAAAAGTATTGGTAAAAATAAAATAAATAAATAGGATCACGACTGCAATCCCCAAGTATAGTAAACATCCTCTCAGTTCTCCAGGCACTTAGATCCTTTGAAGATGTCTAGTGGGGGTAGTCAGAGGCACGTCCAAACATTATATTTGGCACATGCCCACATTTTGCAGTAGTAAGCATTCCAGACGTGACAGGTTGCAAGCCCATCGCCGCTTATAACAATACTAACTGGTTTCCTCACAATGTTTTCCTTCCTTTTGAGCATGTGATTTTGATGCGCATAATATATATTCTACGAACAGAAAAATCCATGATGCACGCCGGTATTCTAACCCACGACCTTCAGATTGAAAGTCGAGGTACCTCCCACTAGGCCAACACGGCTTATTGGTAAGCAAGTATTGGTGGATATGGATAATGTGGATATCTCACATAGCGCCATCTAACCCCCAAACTAAGCAAAGTTTTATGGAAACCAAATTACAGATAACCTTTGGGCTTGCAACCTGTCACGTATGAAATGCTAACTACTGCAAAATGTTGGCACGTACAAAATTTTAATACTCAAACTCAAAAGGCATTAGACAGGCCTCACAGCTCAGTTGGTAGTAACTCTGCCTTCTGCGCTGTAGGTTATGGATTCGATCCCCACCCAGGGCAAATATTTATGTGATGAACATAGATGTTTGTTCTGTGTTTGGGTGTTACTATGTATAATAAGTATGTATTTACAAAAAAAAAAGTATATAAGTATTCTACTAGTTATCTGATTCCCATAGTACAAGCTTTGCTTAGTTTGGGGCTAGATGGCGTTGTGTGTAAAGTCCGCCAATATTTATTATTTATTTTTATCAATAAAATCACAAGGATCACTTTGAAACGTCGTAAGAGCTAGGTGAGGCTACGGCTGTTTTGCGACCAAGCCTAGGAGAATCAGGCAACAAACACTGCTTGGGGCCTATAATTTTTTTTAATGATCCCTTCTTTAATGCTATGTAGAGCACCAGTGTGGTGTGTATGTTTGGACGTGCATCTGACTAACCCTTTTAGACATGTTCAAGGATCTGAGCGCCTGGAGATCTGAGAGGTGTCTATTATTTAATTTCATTTAATTTCAAAGATGCCTGTCAATTAGGAAAGCTGACTTTATTAATTATTGGACCGTACTAGTTAACAGTAAATATCTTAACCTTTTTAGGGTTCTGCACCCAAAGGGTAAAAACGGGACCCTATTACTAAGACTTCGCTGTCTGTCTGTCCGTCTGTCTATCACAGGGCTGTATCTCATGAACCGTGATAGCTAGATAGTTGAAATTTTCACAGATTATGTATTTCTGTTGCTCCTATAACAACAGAACTAAAAACAGAATAAAATAAATATTTAAGAGGGGCTCCCATACAACAAACGTGTTTTTTTTGCCGTTTTTAGCGTTTATGGTACGACACCCTTTGTGCGCGAGTCCAATCCGCACTTGGCCTGTATTAATTTTTTTTAATACATACCGTTTATTTAAAAATAAAAATGTTAAAGTGCCCACAACCAGCGCTCTCAACCTACATAAACATACCTTACCTAGGTATGTTTATGTAGGTTACTTACAAAACAGTTTTTATAGACATTTTTTTGTAGTTCGATCGCTTAATTTGTAATGCTAAGCATTGACGTATCAACTGACTTCTGTTAATTCAATTTAATTAACCTATCAAACAATAGTTAATATGTTCAGAAATAAAAAGTCTACGAATAAACAAAATGTCGAGTCATTAATGACTTTTCGAACTAACGGGTCTTTCATCATCATCATCATCATTTAAACTCCCACTGCTGGACATTAAGCCTCGCTAATTACTGATACCAAGTTATAAAGTACTCTATGCCACGCTTCGGCTCATTAACTTTATTTTTCAAAAAACCGGCCATGTGCGTTTCGGACTTACGCACGATGGGTTTCGTACCGTTATCTATAAAAAAGGGCAAAAAAAGCCCCACTTAATATTAATTTAATTCTGTTTAGTAGGTATTTGTTGTAATAGCGGCAACATATATACATCATCACAGACAGACGGACAGACGGACGGACAGACGGACGGACAGACGGACAGACAGATGGACGGACAGACGGACGGACTCCGCGCTGTCGAACAAGCGGCGCAGCGCCGCGTGCGAGCCCTCGCCTAGACTCCGAGCCGCCTTCGCCTCAACGGCAACGCCCCGCTTCGACTCCAGCTCGTGTGAGCGTTGCGCCTAAAACCTCGAGACTTTCTGAAGCTATTTTGCGTTGATTTTGCACGAGCAAACCGAGTTGTTCTGAACCATGGCTCATATATGACACGCTTAAATAATTGATGTCTTGCCTTTCAGGTTTTCTTCGTGCTGCGAAAGAAGTACAGGCAAATAACATTCCTTCACATCTACCACCACACTGGTATGGTAATACTGACATGGGCAGCAGCTACTTATTATCCAGGTACGGTACAAAATCAGGCGTTGCCAGCGTAGACCACGGCCGCGATTAACAAAAAAAATCGGCCAAGTGCGAGTCGGAGCCGCGCACAAACGCCAAAAAAATCACGTTTGTTGTACGAGCAAAAATATGGGAGAAAAAAACAGAATAAAATAAATATATTTATGTGGGTTAAAAAATATTAATTTTATTCTGTTTTTAGTATTTGTTGTTATAGCGGGAACAAAAATAAATAATCTGTGAAAATTACAACTGTCTAGCAATCACGGTTCATGAGATACAGCCTTGTGACAGATAGACAGACGGACAGCGAAGTCTTAGTAATAAAGTCCTGTTTTTACCCTTTGGGTATAGAACCCTAAAAACATCCCCACTTTATGGGGATAGTCAATGGGTAAAAATGTGGTTTCTCGGCAGATATAGGTTTAGTTTTTACATGGTAATTTGGTCATGTTCATTTTTACATCTTTATTACAAAGACCAAATCAGGCCACAATCAGGCCTCAACGACAAAACGGATTAAGTTGAAATTTTCTGTAGATGTAGATGTAATGCCAGAATAAAACATAGACTACTTTAAAATATGAAAAACATCCCCAAAAAGATAAAAAATGCAAAAAGGATGATTTTAGTATAAAAAGCGCTGGTGTGCAACAAATCTGACATCACAGACTAAAAACATTCAGTCTTTTTTATTCGTTTATTTAAATTTGACAGAACAACGTCTTTTAAATAGAAATACGGCTAATAATTACGTTTCTTCTTGTATTGATTTTTTTAATACTATATGTCACGAGTCGGCTAGTATTTCTATATTTTTACGTAGAATAGTTTTATTTTTAGGTAGAAAAGATCATTAATTTTAATAAAAAGCACCAACCTAACGTTGTACGTTATTAATCAAACCATTACTTTTATTTGAAATAAGTAGTAGCTACTTAGCTTCAAATAAAAGTACGTTATTATAACTTGTAGGTATCTCATTACAACTCATTCTCATTTACAACTCATTTAAAAATCCTAATAATATTATAAATGCGAAAGTTTGTGAGTTTGTATTTATGTTTGTACCCTAATCAAACTTAAACGACCAAACTGATTAACATAAAATTTGCTGTATTATGTAGATGAAAAATCAGATAAACAGAAGGGAATTTAAAATACGAAAAACAACCTTTAAATGATAAAAAAATGCAAAGATGATGATTTTGGCATAGATGGCGTTGATGTGCAAAAAATTAGACATCTCAGACAGAAAACATTGCGAAGCATTCTACCAAAAAGGTTGAATCTTACTTGAAGTTTGGTATTGGAAATTTCGTTGGACCTAAAAATCTGATATTAGTTTTGACTACTGAATGACGCAAATACGCAATCTACCAAAATTCGTAATTTATTTTATCCGTACAAGGTTTATATGGAAACATTTGGTAATTTTTTTGATGCGATTACTGTAATTTGGGCAGGGAAAGTCTGACACGGGTCGTCTAGTTAAAAATAAACTGTTTTCCTATTTCAGGAGGTCATGGAACTCTGATCGGGGTTATCAACACGTTTGTTCACATCGTAATGTACTCATACTACCTTTATACAGTGGTAAATCCCAGTGCTAAGCATTCAATATGGTGGAAGAAATACATCACACAGCTACAAATAGTAAGTTTCCATCTACACTAATGGTTCACAGCTACGTTGGTGTAACTCTGCGCTGTAGGTTGTGGGTTCGATTCCCACCCAGGACAAACATTGTGTAATGAACATGGGTGTTTGTTCTGTGTCTGGGTGTTAATATGTATTACAAAAAACGTATGAGAAGTATTCTACCAGCTACGAGTATCTAGTTCCTATAGCACGTTGCTTAGTTTGGGGCTAGATGGCGCTGTGTGATAATGTTCACCAATATTTATTTTTTATTTATGATAAATAAAATTTGTATTCTTGTTTGTACCGTATATAATTTAAAAAACCGGCCAAGTGCGAGTCGGACTCGCGCACGAAGAGTTCCGTACCAACATCGAAAAAAAAAAAAAAAAACATGTTTGTTGTATGGGAGCCCCTCTTAAATATTGATTTTATTCTGTTTTTAGTATTTGTTGTTATAGCAGCAACAGAAATACATAATCTGTGAAAATTTCAACTGTCTAGCTATCACGGTTCATGAGATACAGCCCTGTGACAGACAGACGGACAGACGGACAGACGGACAGCGAAGTCTTAGTAATAGGGTCCCGTTTTTACCCTTTGGGTACGGAACCCTAAAAAAGACGTGTGGCACTCGGAGACTGCCGCGGTAAAACACATCCCACCAAAAACATTCTGTAAAAAACTAGCCAAGTCTCGATGGAGCTGCTTGTTTATCTCTAAAAAGTAATGAAATCTAGACAAAGTCGTGTCAAGTCTGAGGTTCTTTACTGCGATTTCTTTATTATTATAGAATGTTGTGTGACTTGGCCGTTGAACATTCTTTATACGTTAGTGGGTACAAGTCAATTTTGTTGACACGTAATGTTATATCTGTTGTAACTACCTATGTTTGTTAAGCGAGATAATAGTCCATACTGATATTGGTAATTGGACGCTAGTGTCTCATTTTAGGCTGTTGTTGATCGTGCAACACATGCATTCAGCATTGACAATGCTGACTTCTGCTCTCTTCTTTTTGGAGCGTCAAATCGATCACCGATCTAACATAAAACTGACGTATTTTTTATACTGTTTGTTTCAGGCTCGCCTTTACATAAGTTTTATTGAAATATGCAGCTTTATCAAGCCTACAATTGTCTGGTTATTGAATCAACGTTTTCATAGTGGCAATTTTCCATCGTCAATGGGTAGCGGTTCTGGCGACAGATTGGTGCAATGGTGTCATGGAGCACCTGGTTTTGTACCCTTGTGTACTCCTCAACGGCCAAGTCACATAACATTCTATAATAATAAAGAAATCGCAGTAAAGAACCTCAGACTTGACACGACTTTGTCTAGATTTCATTACTTTTTAGAGATAAACAAGCAGCTCCATCGAGACTTGGTTAGTTTTTTACAGAATTTTTTTGGTGGGATTTCACTTCTTTTTGTAGAAACGTGGGCTTATTGATTTATTTTATTAGATTTTCTTATTTGACACAGTTTTTTTGGAACGAAGTTCCTTATGGCGCGTTGCGATAGAGGCTAGACGGAAAAAATTCAGACGAAAAGTTGTCACGACACGTTTTGCTATAGTGTAGTAAGCCGTGCGGCGTGCGCATGTTTCTCTATCTGTCTTTCTCTCTCTCTCATAGAAAGCAAGCCAATTATTTTCGTTTCGTCTTTCTATTTTGCTTTGAACAGTTTAGTGTCCCGACGATTATTTTTGTTTTGTTAAGTTTATACAGGTTTTTTGTACATAATAAATAATAGAAAATAATAACAATAATGAATCCTGACAGTGTTTTTGCACAAGTTCCGGATATTGCTGATGGAGTAGGTAGGTACATTTTTCGAACAGAAATATCCATTGATGCACGGCCGGTATTCGAACTCGAAATTAATAATACTTATATACCTATTTACCTAACTACGTAGTTAGCATTCCACACGTAACAGGTTGCAAGCCCGTCGCCGCTTTCAAGAATACTAACAGGTTTCCTCACGATGTTTTCCTTCACCGTTATAAACACGTGTAACGCGCATATACATTTTTCGAACAGAAATATCCATTGATGCACGGCCAGGATTTGAACAAGAAATTAATTTGAAATTAATAATATCTACCTAGGTACCTATTTACCTAACTACATGAATTCAATAATTCAATTTCAAACTTTTTAGTCGATCATGTGAAGTACCATCTATTTACCGACTAACTTTACCGATAGTGGTAAAATAGCGCCACCTGCCAGCGGAATTGCAAACATATTTCATCTTACCTCTCAAACTCCGAGCGGTCGCATGAGTACCAATAATAACGTAATAACATCAAATGAAACTAGATGGCGCTGGAATGCGAAATTCACTCTAAGCAGGCATGGGTCACCAGATTGCGGGGCGATTACGCATGCGCAAATCGTCATAATTTATTTACGTTACGGAATTTCTGGATTCGGTCTCCACGCTCAAGGCCCACGATAGAAGCTATGCAATAGCTTAACAACTAGACCATTTGCAAAATTATTTCGCCTATCAAAAGCTATATTTTCAATAATATTTCATTTTAAATAAAACTAGAGATTTGAAATTTTAAATAATATAACCATAACTATAATAAAATACAGTACCTGGATGAACGAGCTTTGCTCATTGCCTAAAAACATGGATTAAACGACGTTTTATAAAAATGAAACCTAGCTAGATCGATTTATCGCCCTCGAAACCCCCCGCACACTAAATTTTATGAAAATCGTTGGAGCCGTTTCCGAAATTCTGATTATATATAATCGCTCGTTTAAAAGGTATAAGAATATAATATAACAAGGTATTAAAGTTTGTCTATATAATCTTCATTAGGTCTGAGTGGCGTATTTTTCAACATTATTTATAAAAGCCGTGTTGGCCGAGTGGGAGGTACCTCGACTTTCAATCTGAAGGTCGTGGGTTCGAATCCCGGCGTGCATCAATGGATTTTTCTGTTCGAAAATTTATATGCGCATCAAAAACACGTGCTCAAAACGGTGAAAGAAAACATCGTGAGGAAACCAGTTAGTATTCTAATAAGCGGCGATGGGCTTGCAACCAGTCACGTATGGAATGCTGACTACTGCAAAATGTGGGCATGTGCCAAACATAATGTTTGGACGTGCCTCTGACTACCCCCACTTCCCATCTTCAAAGGATCATCTAAGCGTCTGGAGATCTGATAGGATGTCTACCGTACCTGGGGATTATAGTCATGATCCTATTTATTTTTTATTTTATAGATAATTTAACGAAATATCTCTTTTCCAGGTACAATTCTTCTGGTGTGTGGTCCACATGTTAGCAATCGTCTTCAAGCCGGACTGTGCCTACCCTCGATGGACAAGTGCCGTGTTCCTACCACAAAACTTATTCATACTAGTCCTATTCATAGATTTCTATATCAAAAATTATATCAGAAAACCTCAAGTACAACAAAGCAAAGACTTACAAAAAAAAACATCTACAATACAGAGCAACGGTTCTATTACTCCAAGCAGTGACATATATAAAAATAACTCTAATTCTGGTGAATTGAAAATATTAAAACTAGCATTAAATTCTTTAAATAATAGGCATCAAGATGTAAATGAGATTCTTGCTTCACAAAACGGGACAGAAAGTTCTCAAAATAGGCAACATAGAATACAAAAGAATTCGCTAAACTAAACTAAAGGCCTAACTAAAGGTGTCATTATCAATAAAGATGGAAAACATGATAGAATAGGAACATGAAATATGTATTAAGTTCATTGTAATACACTGAACTCAACATTCAGGTAAAAGTAATTTGAAGAAATAACTTCTACACACGCTAGCCAATAAAATCGCGGTTAGCCTTCGCGGTTTCCGACGGTATCTTACTAGATATGAGTAAGGCATATGACAGAGTCACATATAATATTCTGTTGAAAAAACTTTATGGTATAGGTGTGAGAGGTCTAGTCTACGAATGGTTCGTCTCATATCTCAAAAATGGGACTCAATATGTAGAAGTAGAACACTATGACAACAGTACAGGATATTTAAATAAAGTAAATTAAAAAAAAACAGACGTCATCAATTCCATACCGCAAGGTAGCGTTCTTGGATGCATATTATTTCTGATATACATAAATGATTTACCAAAACTTATAAATAGCCCATGCACCCTATTTGCGGATGATATATCAATCGTAGTCCCTAGCAAATCCATTTCAAATCTAGATGTCGAACTAGACAAAATTCTTTTGAAAATTGTAAATTGGCTCGAAGAACATAACTTACAATTAAACTTCAAAAAGACTAAGCTCATGCAGTTTCATCCCTATCAAAAAAAAACCACTAATAATTCAATACTCCTTTCAAAATACGCCACTTGAATGTGTAAACACCTATCCTCTTCTAGGAATAAATATTGACTCTAACATAAACTGGAAAATACATATTAATAAAATAACAGCTAAACTTTCAAGATTCACTTATGTTTTATATGAAAAAATAAAAAAATCTACAGATGTTAAAACAGCAATTTGTGCATACTATGCTTATGCACATGCTTGGCTTCATTACGGTATTTTATTATGGGGAAATAGCATGGATACACCAAAACTATTTATTCTGCAAAAAAAATGTCTACGCATTATCCTCAACTTGGGTGTAATGGAGAGCTGTAAGCCTTATTTTAAACAAGAAAAAATCTTAACTTTAGTATGTATATATATTATGGAAGTATGTTCGTGAAAAATAACATGCATTTATTTCAAAAATATGCTCGTCCACAAAACCTAAGGCCCCAAAATAGATTAGCTTTTCCTTTTACTAAATTACAAATGTTTCATTCAGGTCCACACGCAATGTCCGTCAAAATTTATAATAACATACCTACCCTAATACAAAATGAAAATAACTTACCCAGATTCAAAACCCTTCTGAAAAAATATTTAATTGAAAATAGTTTTTACACTCTGCAAGAGTTTTTTTGTGAAAACCCAAAAATAGTTAGTTTAAATAATTAGTTTAGGTAGTTTATGCACCTTGATAACTAATATTAAGTAATATTTTTTAGTTTTAGAATTTTATTTTATTTTGTTTCATTTAATAATTTTATAGGCTAAGTGATATTTTGCAATGCCCTACCCGGGCTCATGTTGATACCATACCTATTTAAGACCTTATTGTACCTACACATGAAAGCAATAAAAACTTTGAACTTTGAACTTTGAAATATTTATCACCTGTTACAAAACCTTCGCTAAACCTAAGAGATAGATAAATACTCTATTCTATGTTGTTTAAAAATAGTCGTTTTAATATTTTTTTCATTATAAACCATTTATTTGAAAATTCAAATGATTTTAAAGTGCCCACAACCAGGGCTCTTGTCCCATATACCTGCTATTATGCTATTAAGCTTGTATTGCAAGTTCTTTCAACCGCTTTCTGTAACTGCCATAAAATTCGAAGTTTTTAGGGTACCTATTTTATATTATCTTTATTTATTTGCATTAGTTTTTATTATTAGACGGCATTACGTTTGTCCAAAAATTAATTGTTTTGTACTATTTAAATCTTGCTTCTATCATAATTAAGTTTTATAGCTAACTCTAGAACTGTTGTACGTTTTTACGAGTTTTTTTTAATTGATTAGTATTTTGTTAAAAGCATTGTTACCAAGACAATAAAATAATATTGTTAGGGTGAGTGTGCGGAGCTATGCCAAGATGATTGTGTGGTGAGGACCAACCACAGCTGTGGTTGGCGCTCGACATTTTTTAACTCGAATATTTGAGCGCTGTCATTGGTTCGCTTCGCACAGCTTTGCACAACGTTAAAACTAGCGTAAACCTTAGAGAGTAATAACTTTTAAATTGTAATAGATTTATTCAAATTTTTGATTTTAGTAATGTATTTTATAAATGTCAACCTATGATTGTTTTTAATTACACTAAGAAAATAGTAAAATTTATTATTAGTACCTACCCCAATTTTAAGACTTAATTCTAAGGCCTACTCTGATTTAGATTTTTATACGAACATTGAAAGATCGATAGATTTTACTCAACTTGAGTTAGATTTTGGAATTGTCTCCTTAATTTGCCTTCCTTATCCTTAAAATTTAATAATATAGGTTTATAGTATGGTTTTGTATTTAATATACGCATACGCATACCATTGGAAACAATACCATAATTCTAAAGTCTAAATTAGACTAAAATTAGATTGTAATAAGATATTATAATAGATATTAATAAGATGTGTAATAAATAATAAATATTGGTGTATAATAAACATTTCCATCTAGCCCCAAGGAACATAAAGCTATACTATGGGAACCAGATTACTGAACGTTTTATTTTTTTGTAAATACATACATAAGATAAATTATTATTTACATTATGTATGTACTAGCCGTCCCGTGACAGACGATGTCCTGTCAAATTTCAATAATCGAATAGAAAATTCTGAATGTTTTTAGTCTGTGATGTCAAATTTGTTGCACTCCAGCGCCATCTATACAGAAAACATCCCTTTTGCGTTTTTTATCGTTTTGGAAATATTTTTAATTTTTTAAAGTAGTCTATTATTTATTCGGGCATTAAATCTACATCTACAGCAAATTTCAACTTAATCCGTTTTGTCGTTTAGGCCTGATTGAGGAACAAACATACATACAAACTCACAAACTTTCGCATTTATAATATTATTAGGATTATGTGTGTATATCAAAAAATATTAAATATAATCAATTCTGCTTCAAACCGGTCGACGGCAACTCGTGTAAGTTGTATGTATACTGAAAAATTCACGTACCTACGTACGCTTAGGCGTGGGGTAGATTCAACTAAAACTGAAACAAAATAAAAAATAAAAAAAACCGGCCAAGTGCGAGTCGGACTCGCGAACGAAGGGTTCCGTACTATTATCAAAACGGCAAAAAAATCACGTTTGTTGTACGGGAGTCCCACTTAAATAATTATTTTTTGCTGTTTTTAGAGATATACATCATCTGTGAAAATTTCAACTGTCTAGCTATCACGGTTCACGAGATACAGCCTGGTGACAGACAGACGGACAGCGGTGTATTACGTCTTAGTAGTCCCGTTTTTTACCCTTTAGGTACGGAACCCTAAAAACATAAAAAATGATTCATAATATCTCGTAACCTACCTATTTACCTAACTACGTAGTTAGCATTCCACACGTGACAGGTTGCAAGCCCGTCGCCGCTTTCAAGAAAGCGGCGACAAACAGGTTTCCTCACGATGTTTTACTTCATCGTTATAAACACGTGTAACGCGCATGTACATTTTTCGAACAGAAATATCCATTGATGCACGGCCAGGATTCGAACTCGAAATTAATTTGAAATTAATAATATCTACCTAGGTACCTATTTACCAAACTACATGAATTCAATAATTCAATTTCAAACTTTTTAGTCGATCATGTGAAGTACCACCTATTTACCGACTTACTTTAC
Organism: Hydriomena furcata; assembly: GCA_912999785.1. Classification (NCBI taxonomy): domain Eukaryota; kingdom Metazoa; phylum Arthropoda; class Insecta; order Lepidoptera; family Geometridae; genus Hydriomena; species Hydriomena furcata. The sequence continues at coordinate 2,938,698 of OU538825.1, forward strand.
CGACAGTGGTAAAATAGCGCCACCTGCCAGCGGAATTGCAAACATCTTTCATCTTACCTCTCAAACCCCGAGCGGTCGCATGAGACTGCGAAAACTACCTATAATAACGTAGTAACATCAAATGAAACTAGATGGCGCTAAAATGCAAAAATCACGTTTGTTGTATGGGAGCCCCCCTTATATATTTATTTGATTCTGTTTTTAGTATTTGTTGTTAGAGCAGCAATAGAAATACATAATCTGTGAACATTTCATCTGTCTAGCTATTATGGTTCATGAGATACAGCCCTGTGACAGACAGACAGACGGACAGACAGACAGACGGACAGCGAAGTCTTAGTAATAGGGTCCTGTTTTTACCCTTTGGCTACGGAACCCTAAAAAGCTATAAGTATAATAATTAGTAATGTTGTAATAATTAAGTTGTCATCAACGGACATAAATCACAACAATAAAATGATTACTATAGATTTTTACACGGGTCTTTATCGCCTTTAATTTATTTACTCGACGTTTCGACTATGTTAGAATAGCCATGTTCGCGGGCAGACTGAATTATATGATATATTGTTCCATAGTAGAAACGTCGGGAAAATAAATTAAAGGTAATTACATGATAAGGACCCGTGTAAAAATCTATAGTTATGTCTACTAATCACGATAGTTTGAAAAATAATAAAATTATTGTTAATTTATTATGTTTTATTTTTAGGGATCCCTTACCTCAAAAAGAAAAAGCAATACCCATATAGAAGCAGCACTGGTGTGTCTGTCCGTCCGTTCCTTCATTCCCCCCCCCCCTTCTTAGCTCCGAAACTACTGCTACTGGACCTACAATTTTGAATCAAAATTGTGTTTTTAGGGTTCCGTACCCAAAGGGTAAAAACGGGACTCTACGACTAAAACTTCGCTGTCCGTCCGTCTATCACAGGGCTGTATTTCATGAACCGTGATAGCTAGACAGTTGAATTTTATACAGATTATGTATTTCTGTTGCTGTTATAACAACAAATACTAAAAACAAAATAAAATAAATATTTAAGTGGGGCTCCGATACAACAAACGTTTTTTTGCCGTTTTTTATAGATAATGGTACGGAACCCTTCGTGCGCCAGTCCGACTCGCACTTGACCGGTTTTTTGCATTTCATTTTACAAGTTTACTTTGACATTGTTAATTACGAGCTTTCGTAAAGTCTATCGATCCATTAAGATTAATTAATTAATTAAACATCAGATATCAAAGAAGATCATTGACTTTCGACACACAGTTGGGATACATACATACATTTGCTAGTTGGGGCTACATGGTGCTGTGTAAAAATGTCCATCAATATTTATTTATTTATTTATTTATAACGGCCGTAGATATCATAAAATGTATACTTAATATTTGTTCAAATAATACTATTACACGGTGAAGAAAAACAACGTGAGAAAACCAATGATTGTTCGTTTTTCAATTAATCACGTCATAACGACTGATCAGATTTTGATAAAATTGGGCTATATATACTTATTATGTCTATTATGGCCTGGATTGGAACATAGAATAATTTTTAATAAGGGTAGTTGAAGCTTGTATATTTATACGCATTCAAATTATTAGCAAAGTTTGAAAAGGTATATATCAGAATATAGAAATAATAAATGCTACTAATAGTATGCTTATTAATAAGTATTCTATTAGTTATCTGGTTCCCATGGTACAAGTTTTGCCTAATATGGGGTTAGATGGCGCTGTGTTAAAAATTTCCACTAATATTTATTATTTATTATTGTTATATAAACGCAATGTAAATAATTAACTTCAAGGAAAGATTGAGAACGTAGCGTACTGATTCTGAGCAAACTGATTCTACATAATTTATCAATTTCCACCCCACTTTTGACCTTGAAATATCTTTACAAAGATCCTGCTCGCATTTATATTTATATATATAAAAATATAGGATCACGACTGTTATCCCCAAGTACGGTAGACATCCTCTCAGATCTCCAGGCGTATAGATCCTTCGAAGATGTCTAGTGGGGGTAGTCAGAGGTCACCACCAGAAGTAGTCAGAGGTCACGTCCAAACATTATATTTGGCACATGCCCACATTTTGCTGTAGTTAACATTCCATACGTGACAGGTTGCAAGCCCATCGCCGCTTATAAGAATACTAACTGGTTTCCTCACGATGTTTTCCTTCACCGTTATGAGCACGTGTTTTTGATGCGCATAAAAAATTATCAAACAGTAAAATCCATTGATGCACGCCGGGATTCGAACCCACGACCTTCAGATTGAAAGTCGAGGTACCTCCCACTCGGCCAACACGGCTTTAATATAATTAATATTGCTCGCATTTAATATTGTGTATATCAAAATACCAAACCATCAAGCAAAGTTGCATTGAAATTGTAGATAGATAGATAGATTGATAATACTTTATTGTACACCAGAAATAAACAAGCAGAACATTAAACAAATAATTTTAAAAATACGTACATAGGGCGGCCTTAACACTTAAAAGCGATTTCTTCCAGGCAACCTGAGGATGGAAAGTAGTGAGCAAAGTAACAGTGGAAGGCAGTGTACAAGCAACATGAATAACTTAAGCCTAAAAAAAGAACCTATGAATACTATAATATAATATGAATACTTAAAACTAACAATATATACCTACACAAATAGAAATATAAATATATTTATATATATACAATGTTACAATATTAAGTATTACCTTTACCATAAGTAGGACATCTTAGGAGTCCTTACATCGCGTGATAGCCCGTTTTGTCGGACGGTCGATATGCCGCAGTGCTGGTTCAAACGGCTTGCGCTACACACGGTCGGTTGCCGTGCTCTTTTGAAGCTGTTGATTACGAATAACGAACGGTGAGTTCTTTAAAAGTGACATACACATTTATGTCTTTTTCGTTTTAGAATTGCACCGGAAATCAGAGATTTTCAGTGAAATAAGTTAATTACGGAAAGTGATTGTTTACATACGGTAAGGGTGTATCGGGAAAACGTGAGTTGTAAGCTATGAAACTGTTTTGTAACAACTAACGTTATATTTTATTATCTATTACTTATTATAAATGCAAAAGCAACCCTGTCTGTCTGTGACGTTATCACGGCCAAATCTTAGGTCGATTGTGATGAAATTTTATACAGAGATAGTCTTGGGACAGACATCTATTTTTGCTCAAAAATGTTCTTTTAATTTTCCGGATTATAAATGTTTTACGATAAAGTCGTCATAAATCGATTTCCTGAATACACGCAGATGAAGTCCCGCGACTTCGTAAAAGCTAGTTATTGAACAAATTAAATAATATTCTTATAAAAATAAAAAACGACTTTCGTTCTAGTGGAAAACTATATTCTAGGTGTAAATTAAAAAAGTTTCTATTTTGTCTGAGAAAAGTATTGATGAAAATTATTGCTACGCCGTCAACCTGCGTACAACACAGTTGGGCGAATAACTTACGTAAGTAAATAAATAATCGATCGCGGATTATTTGCAACGAAGTAGCAATCCTTGTCGGCTGAAACAATTCTTGGAAGGTTTACAGCACTTCTGTCTGTAATATAACGATCTTTGAAGCAAAAATAGATCATCGATGAAGCCTTTAAGTCGCAAATATGCCTTTTTATAATCAAAACCAATTATTAGATTACAACCATAATGATAATCATAATAATCATAATAATCATGTAATAATGTAATATATACTGTAATATATAATGTATATATAATGTATGTAATAATGTTATTACGAGTAGTAAACTGAGAATAACGAAGTAGGTTGTATTTACCTATTCCTTGTTAGTTTATTCTCTATTTTGTAAGATTTTATTGAATGTTTGTTGTTCCAAATAATTAAAAATAAAATAAAATAGATTATGACGAAACTCGTAATTACGCATAATTGTATAAGAGGCGGGCTAGGGATCTCCTGAAGCTAGAGATTTTCAGGAAAATTTTATTTTCTAGAATTGTGAACATGTTCGCCTAATATTTACCAACAACTTCGACGAAATAGTATGGTTTAAAATCTAACTAGATTTGTCAATCTTTATCACTACATAGTATAAAGCAAAGTCGCTTTCCGCTTCCCGCGTCTGTATGTATGTACGTATGTTTGCTTATATCTTTAAAACTACACAACGGATTTTGATGCGGTTTTTTTTTAATAGATAGAGTGATTCAGATAGATGTACAACAATAAAAATGAACTAAAGAGCTTGAACAATCAGGCAACAAACACGGTTTGAAGCCTACAATTGTTATATTTCTATTAAGCCGATCGAAGAAAAATAATTTCTTCGGCAGCAACTCATCTAGTTCACGTAGCCGCATGTAGTTCGCGGCGAGACGCATGCCGTGGCGAAGCATCGCCAAGCCAACATAACAGTCGGTCTGACCCGCCGCTATAAATTTCACATCATGAACAAAGTGAACAAAAAGATATGAAATAAAGAGCTTCAGCAAATGTTCTCAAGGTAACGCTCGCTAAACTTGTTATATAATCACTACATAGTATAAAGCAAAGTCGCTTTCCGCTTCCCGCGTATGTATGTTTGCTTATATCTTTAAAACTAGACAACGGATTTTGATGCGGTTTTTTTTAATAGATAGAGTTATTCAAGAGGAAGGTTTATATGTATAATACATGCATAATATAGTAGAGAAACACTGATCATTTTAGAGGTTTCTAATGTGATGTCGTAAATAAACACATTTTTTTTTCTACAATAAAGTCCGCGATGGTATTAGAAATGTCTTACGCACAGCGAAGCGGGCACGGGTCAGCTAGTTTTGTATATAGAAATAGCTTTCGTCTTCTACTATTCTTCCAACTATCCTTGCTTATCACACAACCGTATAAAACTTTGGCGGACCAAAGGGGCAATAAAGTTATCATAGCTATAAATATCGCGATAATGGGGTTCGTTTTAACGATCTGACCGATTTTATAAAAGTTTAACTTTAAATGGCAAAGTTTTCTCGACCTAAGCTTATATTCAATCGATTATTAGTAGAAAAAGCAACGATTTATAACGGTATCCTTGAAGTATGTTATTAGTTAGATGGTTTCCCATGGCATATACTAGCTTTGTTTAGTTTAGTGCTATTTATGAATATACCCGAATCCGTTCAAGTGAAGTTATTGTATTATTATTATTATACTTTATTTTTTGCTATTTACCAGCCGTCATCTCATCACTCACTACCCTCTACGTCTACATCCATCTACATTCGTTCTAAACATTATTTTTGTTACATGACTCTGTTTCCTTCTCATGACATACATACCACGCTAACCTATTGCTAAGTATATGTTAAAATTGCCGACCCGTGACAAACGTTTTTCTGTCAATTTTTTTTATAATCACATTGGAAAAAGCTATTTCCGGCAGCTTCTAATTTTTTCCCTACAAACCTTGCACTGATAAAAAAAATACGAATTTTGGTACAATTCGTATCATTTATTTGTCAAACCTGCGTTGCTATGACGACTAAATGTTTTTAGTCTGTGATGTCAGATTTTGTGCACACCAACGCCATCTATATCAAAATCATCCTTTTTGCGTTTTTTATCATTTATATATAATATCATTACTCATATATCATTACACATTTATATAGGGTTTATTTTTTGAATTATAACTTCCCCTTTTTTTATTCTGATTTTTGATCTACATACTACAGCAAATTTCATCTTCATCCGTTTTTTCGTTTATTTTTGATTAGGGAACTAATATAGCAGCTTTGTCACAAACTTTCGCATTTATAATATTTATTATTAGGATAAATATAAAATTAAAATTGTAAAAAAGTTTTTGGTTGGTGATAGAAACCTTAATGTCTTATTTAGGCCAGCATTGATTTGATTTATGATAATGACAGCTAAGAATTAATGCAGCATTATAAATACATTGAAAACTAACAAAGGGCATCGTAATACTTTCAGGAACATTTCAAAAGAAAAATCTACATTCAATTGAACCGACGGAATAACCTGGTTTCCGGAACACGATTTAATACACATTAGGTACACACATTCATACTGATAGGTAATTTAGTTTGTTTCGATGTTTGTAAATAATATAACTAGCTGTCCCGACAGATTGTCCTATTATTTTTCAAACTATCGTGATTAGTAGAATCAAGACGAGTAATACATGTTTTTGATGAATGCAGAAACGTTTTTTTCTCAATAACCGGAAATCATACAGTTTTGTTTTTTATGACAAAGATAACTTAAGGATTTAATCTTGATAAATTAAAGACAGCAACACGATTGGTGAAACATTTCTCGATAGATTTATTTTCCATAGCCTCTACAAAAACACTAGTTTTGTTTTTAATCAAAACTATGAATAGCTAAACAGTTGATTTTTATATAACTCGTTAGATAATCATACTAGCTAAGTAAATTATAGACAGTTTCTTTTTAAGTTTGATGGTTTTCAAGATAATGCAGTTTTATCACTTTTTCCGTCTGGGCCAACTCAGCCCATACAAAAAACCAAACATTTTACATATCACCTTAACTATAGATTTTACGACGACGACTCTGTAACGACGGGAAAAAATTAAAGATAATTGATAAAAAATACCCGTGGTAAAATCTAGACGTTATCCTGTCAAATTTCAATAATCCCACAGAAAACAGCACTTTCAGTTTTTCCCGAACTATACGCTGGATTTATCCACAATAAATTCAATTGCCATACCTATTTCAATCCTATTGCACATTAATAAATTAAAGTATAGATACTAACATCGCTATTAAATAATGGGTTTCGCAGGACTTTTGTTACAAACACTGTATCACGAGAATTTGATATCCCCATGTACGGTAGACATATCTCTCAGATCTTCAGATGCTCAGATCCTTCTAGATGTGTAAAGGGGTTAGTCACAGGCACGTCCAAACATTACACTTGGCACATGCCCACATTTTGCAGTAGTTAGCATTCCAACACGTGACTGGTTGCAAGTCCTTCGTCGCTTACAAGAATGTGCCAAATGTAATGTTTTGAAAACATGAAAAACCGGCCAAGTGCGAGCCGGACTCGCGCACGAAGGGTTCCGTACCATTATCTATAAAAAACGCCAAAAAAACATTTTTGTTGTATGGGAGCCCCACTTAAATATTTATTTTATTCTATTTTTAGTATTTGTTGTTATAGCGACAACAGAAATAAATCATCTGTGATAATTTTAATTGTCTAGCTATCACGGTTCATGAGATACAGCCCTGTGACAGACAGACGGACAGACGGACAGACGGACAGCGAAGTCTTAGGAAAAGGGTCCCGTTTTTACCCTTTGGGTACGGAACCCTAAAAAAGACACCTGTGCATAGAACCTCAAAGAAATATAAAAGAAATAGTGAGAAGCATTTAAAACATTATTTTCAGTACATGCATTGTTATGTAAAATACCTGATTATCATAAAATCTTAAAAATATTATAAATTCATGAGTTTGTATGATAATCATTGTATATTTAGATGTTTTTGATTCAATCACTCCTTAATGAATTTGAATAGAACTTGAAATATATAGCCATATGAACTGGAATAACATATTAATTTTTTCCACGCGAGTGAAGCCGCGGGCGTACCCTGGTAATGTATAATTAAATTAATACTAATTATAGCAAAAAGGTAAATCACAATAAATTATTTATCATTTAACATATTTCAATACACTTAATTTAATATTGCAGGTATATGCAAATAAAAGTAGTTTTTAGGGTTCCGTAGTCTAAAATAAACCCGTTATTATGTAGTTTTGCAATGTCTGTTCGTCCGTCTGTCCGTCCGTCCGCAGCTTAGCTCAGAGACATTTATAGTACTAGAAGGGTAGATCTATATTAGACCGGGCCGTGCCCGAGGCGTGCCGTGTACGCGGCCCGGACGGGGCCACGGGGCACGGATTTGAAAAGTGACATACATTTTGTATCAAATTCAAATTCAAAAATCATTTATTTCAATAAAATAACAAGGATCACTTTGAAACGTCTTAGGAACTAGGTGAAGCTACGCCGATTCCACGCGACCAAGCCTAGAAGAATCAGGCAACAAACACGGCTTGGGGTCTACCTTTTTTTTAATGACCCTTTCCCTAATGCTATGTAGAGCTCCAGTGTGATGCCAATCGAACAAGGTGAAGGCTCAAACAAGAATAATAATTAAAAGTACTACTCAAGTACGTAAACAATAACTAAAGAGTCTCAGCACAAATTCAAAAATCAGCACACGCTATACTTGATTTAGAAATAAAACTTAAAGATAAAATAACTATTGTATGAAGCAGTTTACATTAAGCAGTGCCTGATCCGTGTCCCATCCGGGCCCGTCTACTAACTAAAGACTCCGGCCCGGCCCGGTCTAATAAAGATCTTCCCGAAAGCTGTAATTCGGTAGGAATATTTAATATGATCCTAACATTTGATTTTACATTTGACAGATGTCAACTTGAAGGTTTCAATTAACTTTCAATCTGAAGGTTGTGGGTTCGAATCCCTGTGGGCATCAATGGATTTTACTGTTCGAAAAATTTTATATGCAATATGTAAGCATGTGCCAAATATAATGTTTGGACGTGCCTCTGACTACTTCCACTAGACATCTTCAAAGGATCTAAATGTCTGGAGATCTGAGAGGATGTCTACCGTACTTGGGGATTTCAGACGTGATCCTATTTTGTTTTAGATGTCAACTTTTATGCAGTAGTAGTCCATACATGGCAGGTTAACAAGGCTGGGCTTATTTTGTAAAAACTATGATTATCATGTTATGGCTTTCATAGTAATATTATTGGTATTAAATGCAGTTTAGGTACATAGATTCTATAATATTTACTATGAAATTGGTATTCTCTAAAATTTATGTTAACCATAGCCATAGCAGTCTGATTTTTACGAAATAAGCCAGCTGAACTGACGAACAAATTAAAAAGAAGAATTAAAAAGAAGACGAAAAAATCTTCAAGTCCAAATTATACCAACATTATCTCTCTCTGCAAAATACTCATCCAATTTGAGCACCTATATATATTTTTTTGTAGATACTAGGTATTATGGTATGGTATATATGTAAGTTTATGTATTTTTTAGTAAGTATGTGTATAAATATAATAAATTCAATGATTTCTCTCTTACAAAGCACTACCATTCCCTTTCCAAATTACACAAAGGTTAGCTGGAAGAAAATGCTAACTAGCATTAAGTTCGCCTATGTACATGTTCTTGTATTGTGCAATAAAGAATTTTCTATCTATCTATCTAACAAAAATAAAGCTTGTTAGAAGGGTGTGGGACTGGGTTCGAAAGGTTAGAATTTCAAGTAGTCTGCGTAGCGCGTTGCTTGGGAATAAAAGTCGTAAAAATGCCCGGTCATGTTTCAGAGCCTACTCATAGTAGGTACATACTGAAACGTGGTTTTTGCGGTTGGAGGTTTCCGCTGCGTTGAATATTCATGTGTTTTTGTCTCGGAATAAACTGAAACTAAAAGGTATTTTGATGAAATAATTATGTGAACATTTTCGGGCAGATACCTAGTACCTACACTAGGTCTGAATACTGGCAGTGATTCTCAATGATTTATTTAAATTCTACAATGTTTAATTGTGCATTTGACCGTGAAAACTTCGTGAGGAACCCAGTTATTATTCTTATATGCGGCGTTTTCGCAATAAATCTGAATCTAAATATTCCTGTTTGCGACAAAATAAACATTTTTTCTACAAAGTGGACAAAAAAAAATCGGGTAGTACACAAGCTAGGCCTTAAAAAAAACCGGCCAAGTGCGAGTCGGACTTGCGCACGAAGGGTTCCGTACCATTATCTATAAAAACGGCAAAAAATTACGTTTGTTGTATGGGAGCCCCCCTTAAATTTATATTTTATTCTGTTTTTAGTATTTGTTGTTAAAGCAGTAGAAATAGGCAGTAGAAATACATCATCTGTGAAAATTTCAACTGTCTACTAGACAGTGTCTAGCTATCACGGTTCATGTTATACAACCCCGTGACAGACAGACGAATAGCGAAGTCTTAGTAATAGGGTCCCGTTTTTACCCTTTGGGTACGGAACCCTAAAAACAGTGTGTGTATATGTGAGAAAGAGAAAAGAGAGAAAGAAGAAGACAGTAATATCCAAAAAAATCAAAGCTATGCTTCCCCACTTTGCTGGTAATCGAGCACGTGCCTGGGAATAAATTAAAAAAAAACCAGTCAAGTGTGAGTAGGACTCGCGCACGAAGGGTTCCGTACCATTATCTATAAAAACGGCAAAAAAATCACGTGTGTGTATGGGAGACCCACTCACTTAAATATTTATTTTATTCTGTTTTTAGTATTTTTTTGTTATAGCGACAACAGAAATACATAATCTATGATAATTTCAACTGTCTAGCTATCATAACTTCATGAAATATAACCCTGCGACAGACGGACAGCGAAGTCTTAGTAATAGGGTCCCGTTTTTACCCTTTGGGTACGGAACCCTAAAAAAGGTAAAAACTGTCGCATTGCGGTTGCAGTGGAGATCTCCCCGGTATTTACTCATCGCTGGCGAGCTATCAAGGACGCTTGTCTGTCTACCTGAATAGCCTTGGAAGTTTCGAGAATATTTTGTAAAACATCCAAGAACAAGTCATTGTAACAAAAATGTAGATAGATGATAGATAGCAAATACTTTATTGCACACCACAAACTGGAACAAAGAAATATCGTCGCGGTAAATATCAGCGATCTCTATCAGAAAACCATTTGATATTGGATGGACCAATATGGCGGGTCTGAGAGACTGACATGAAGTTTTGTAAATAAGTATGGCATTTTCTGAGGTAAATAAATAAATAAATAAAGTTGGACATTTTACACAGCGCTGGCTAGCCCTAAACTAAGCAAAGCTTGTACTATGGGAACTAGATAACTGATAGAATACTTAAATACTTTTTTTTTTTTTTTTGTAAATGCATACATATTATACATATTAACACCCAGACACAGAATAAACATCTATATACATCACACAAATGAGATTGTATATAATATTATATTATACATATTAAAAACAGAATAAAATTAATATTCAAGTGGGGCTCCCATACAACAAAAGTGTTTTTTTTACTGTTTTTTTATAGATGATACGGAACCCTTCGTGCGCGAGTCAGACTCCGGTTTTTTTTTTAAGGAATAGAGAATAGTTCAAAGTTGGTTCCATAGTTACTGTTTTTTTCAGTTCCATTATAAAACTATGAAAAACTAATAATATCGTTTCATGACTTTACGATTATGTCGGTTTTCTTTTTAGTTTTTAACACGTAGGTAACTATTAAGGCGAGTAATAAATGTTTTTGATGAATGCAGAATCGTTTTTTCTCAATAACCGTAAAACATACCTACAGTTTTGTTTTTCATGACAAAGATAACTTAAGGATATAATCTAGATAAATTACAGACAGACACACGATTGGTGAAACTTTTCTCGATAGATTTATTTTCCAAAGTTGGCTCTTCAAAAACACGAGTTTCGTTTTTAATCAAAGCTATGAATAGCTAAACAGTTTATTTTTATATAATTTGTAAGATAATCATACTAGCTAAATAAATTACAGACATTTTCTTTTTAAATTTGATGGTTTTCAAGATAATGCAGTTTTATCACTTTTTACGTCTTATCCGGGTAGACTCAGCCCATACAAAACGTCAAAAATTTCACTTATCACCTTAACCCTTATTTTTAGCTTTATTGGTTAGTAATATGGTTTTGTATAAAGCGAGTAGAATATCTTCACTACATAGTATAAAGCAAAGTCGCTTTCCGCTTCCCGCGTCTGTATGTCTGTATGTATGTTTGCTTATATCTTATCTTACGGATTTTGATGCGGTTTTTTTTAATAGATAGAGTGATTCAGGAGAAAGGTTTATATGTATTAAACCCGTGCGAAGCCGGGGCGGGTCGCTAGTCTATTTATAAATTTTTCCTTGTCTGTTCGAAACACCTACGCTAATAATGAAAGCAATTTTACCATTAAGCTAATTGTTTATGAAATACCTACTGCGGGTTCTCGATAGCAAATAATTCAATAGCAATTCAACACAGTTTGTTAGTTTGTTGCTGATATCTTATTTATCTTTTTTTAGTTGACGTATCAAGTTTTATAAAATATCTACGATGAAAATAATGATGAAACTTATTTCTTTTTTAGCTATTAAATTAATCCTTTTCCAAAATATTTTTCAAAATTATTATATTAATATATCGTATCTATTTATTTTGGTACAATTATAAAAATCAATCAATATTACAATTATGGGATTTTTTGATGATTTTTTTCTCATTCTTTATTATTTTTTTATATCAGTTGATAAAAAAATAAATGACAACTGTCATATTTTTTATTTCGAAAATGTCTAGTAAATTATTTATAATAGTAAATAAATAAATGAATAAATATTGGCGGACTTTACACACAACGCCATCTAGCCCCAAACTAAGCAAAGCTTGTACTATGGGAACCAGATAACTGATAGAATACTTATATATTTTTTTAAAATACATACATAATATACATAGTAACACCCAGACACAGAACAAACAATAGTGGTGGCCCAATGAGAAGTACTTTGTTTTTAAAAACCAAAGGCGTGGGTTCGATTTTTGAAAGTTCTCGCCTAAAATTCACAATTTTTTCGTACGGCCATCGGCCATTAGTAGCGGTGTAAAGGAAATTGGCAGTTTTGTTTCATATAACAAAGCGTTATACTCGACCTTGCTTATATTTCTAGTATTACTAAATATAATTTTACCTGAAAATATCTACGTCATTTATTTAAGTTGGATTATAATAGAAATTATAGAACAAAATGGAGTCTTCCATTTTGTTCTATAATAAAGTTCTTTGACGTCATTACGAAACTACTCGTATTAATAACCCGGCAGCCTTTAAATATTAATGCCAGACTTAATATAAAAAAAAACCCCGCCAAGTGCGAGTCGGACTCACGCATGAAGGGTTCCGTACCCTTATCTAAAAAAACAGCATAAAAAACGTTTGTGGTATGGGAGCCCCATTTAAATATTTATTTTACTCTGTTTTTAGTATTTGTTGTAATAGCGACAACAGAAATCCATCATCTGTGAAAATGTCAACTGTCTTGCTATCACGGTTCATGAGATACAGCCTGGTGACAGACAGACTGACGGACAGCGAAGTCTTAGTAATAGGGTCCCGTTTATACCCTTTGTATACGAAGCCCTTAAAACGAATTCTGAGATATATATGAGTATTTATTATGTTTAATCATTTTTCTGCTGCTTTGAACTATAAAACAAATATGTATTGTATGGTACATAATTGAGCCATATATTCCGTATTATTGTTTACATTTGCTGAGCCAAAACAGAAATCTATGTCAAAATAATCGCTTATCACTTCAATCGTTCGAACATCATTCAATTCCTTCGTTGAAGGTACTTGAAGTACTTACACCTTTCTATGCCGATATATTATTATTATGTATTTCCTATAGCAAAGCGGACATCATTAGGTACGTGTGAAGAGGTTTTCAGTGCTTGCGACTTTGAAAAGCGACCACAAAACGCGATTTATGAATAAATTTGATATTATCGTTGCCCTTCTCTTGACTTAGTCAAATTATATTACTTGTCTCTTCACGATCTTCAATTAAATATCATTTGAATCTGTTTAGTAGTTTTTTCGTGAAAGAGTAACAAACACACACTCACAAACTTTCGCTTTTATAATATTAGTAGTATAGTAGGATATAATAGGATTATATATTCTTTTTTTATAATAGTTTAATTGACGAGTACGTTAGATCTGACAATGAAATTTCATGTAATTATATGCATATGCAATTTTTTTTTTTTTTTTATGTATGACCGAGCATTTCTAATGATCTGATTTGGATGATTTTTAATTGCGAAGCAAATAGTCCCAAGTTGATCCCATTTAAATTGTATTTATATAGGACTAATAGTTCCTTCATTTTAATTACGTTATTTTTCGATTGATCTAAACATTTTCGTCGGTCTTCTTTTAGTTTTCAAAACGTAATTATGAAAGAAAGTTTTGAACTATTTTTAAAAAGCTTAATTAGATTTCGATTTTGAAACTGATAAATTTATGTCAGATAAAGTTATGTCAGGAATTTTACTCACTGAGGTACAAATTTTGATGAAATATGGGTCATAGGCATAGCGCATAGGCGTTTACGATATGTTTGATTACCATCGTATGACAGTAACATAGTCAACGTTTATATTCGACACTTTGATCGAAGTTCGACACTAAGAAAATTCACGCATATTCCTTGCGACTCGGCCATTAAAGGTCGCGTTAGTCACAGTGGATTCCAGGTCGCGTGTCACGCAAACGTCTAACATCTTGGCCTGCTCCCGATTCGCACTAAGTACACCGTCAATCAGTGTAACAATAATGTCACTTGAATAAGTATTAGTCGGACATTGACCGACGATGTGCAGGTGGAGTGGTGAAAGGGTTGCCAGGCGAAAGTTTTTAGTTCAATATTATTAGTATTAGTATAATATACAATATTATTATATATAACGGTGAAGGAAAACATCGTGAGGAAACCAGTTAGTGTTCTTATAAGCGGCGATGGGCGCAAAACCTGTCACGTATGGAATGCTAACTACTGCAAAATGTGGGCATGTACCAAATATAATGTTTGGACTTGCCTCTGACTACCCCCACTAGACATCTTCAAAGGATCTAAGCGTCTGAAGATCTGAGAGGATGTCTACCATATGTACTTGGGGATTACAGTCCTGATCCTATTTATTTTGTTTTATTTTTTATGTTTTTATTATAAGTAGTTTCAAATTTTAACTTTTAAGTTTGAAATTTGAATATACATAGGTACGCAGGTAGGTATATAATTGTAATATATATTGGTGGACTTTACACAAAGCGCCATCTAGCCACTAAGCTTGTACTATGGGAACTAGATAACTGATAGGATACCTGTATACTTTTTTTTGAAAATTTGTGGTGCCTACCCCTGCTTTGGTCATTTTCAATTTTTGCCGTCAATAACTAAGCATTGCCAATAAACTTGTTTAAAATCTATAGTTAAGGCCCTGTATGTCGACGATTGCTCTTTTTCGAAACGAAAAAAGAAATACTTCTGAACAAGCCACATCTCCTATTTTTAGGGTTCCGTACCCAACGGGTAAAATCGGAACCCTATTACTAAGACTTCGCTGTCCGTCTGTCTGTCCGTCTGTCCGTCTGTCCGTCTGTCCGTCTGTCCGTCTGTCCGTCTGTCCGTCTGTCCGTCTGTCTGTCTGTCACAGGGCTGTATCTCATGAACCATGATAGCTAGACAGTTGAAATTTTCACAGATTATGTATTTCTATTACTGCTCGAACAACAAATACTAAAAACAGAATAAAATAAATATTTAAGGGGGGCTCCCATACAACAAACTTGATTTTTGCATTCCAGCGCCATCTAGTTTCATTTGATGTTACTACGTATTATAGGTACTTTTCGCGGTCTCATGCGACCGCTCGGGGTTTGAGAGGTAATATGAAAGAGGTTTGCGATTCCGCTGGCAGGTGGCGCTATTTTACCACTATCGGTAAAGTAAGTCGGTAAATAGGTGGTACTTCACATGATCGAATAAAAAGTTTGAAATTGAATTATTGAATTCATGTAGTTAGGTAAATAGGTACCTAGGTAGATATTATTAATTTCCAATTAATTTCGAGTTCGAATCCTGGCCGTGCATCAATGGATATTTCTGTTCGAAAAATGTACCTAAGTATATGCGCGTTAGGTACACGTGTTTATAACAGTGAAGGAAAACATCGTGAGGAAACCTGTTAGTATTCTTGAAAGCGGCGACGGGATTGCAACCTGTCACGTGTGGAATGCTAACTACGTAGTTAGGTAAATAGGTAGGTTACGAGATATTATGAATTATTTTTTATGTTTCTAGGGTTCCGTATCTAAAGGGTAAAAAACGGGACTACTAAGACACCGCTGTCCGTCTGTCTGTTACCAGGCTGTATCTCGTGAACCGTGATAGCTAGACAGTTGAAATTTTCACAGATGATGTATTTCTCTAAAATCAGCATAAAATAAATATTTAAGTGAGACTCCCGTACAACAAACGTGATTTTTTTGCCGTTTTGATAATAATACGGAACCCTTCGTGCGCGAGTCCGACTCGCACTTGGCCGGTTTTTTATAATGTATAATATATGTGAATAAAGATGTACCCATCTTTAATCACTTCGATAAATAATCCTACCGACCGCTGCAATGACGACAAACACACGATAAATTATGTTTAATTACTTATCAAAAACCTATTCTAGTAGAAATCTAGATCTACATATTACCTATCTTTAACAATAAATCACAAGTTGATCTTAATAGTAGGTATCAAAGTATTTCGATCATAAATTCTAAAACGTATCATTTTGAAATAATATCTTTATCGTGAAAAGTTTCTGCTATTATGTTTTCAGCTTATTAGAAATCTAGGTAGGAACCTGGAGTAATATATTTATAAAAATAGGAGATGTGGCTTGTCAGAAGTATTTCTTTTTTCGTTTCGAAAAAGAGCAATCGTCGACATACAAGGCCTTAATACAATTATTTGTCTATGATCCGTTTTGATTAGTGACAGTTGTGATGCGTCTAGATGCAAATCTAGATTTGATTGAACACAACTAAAGATTTCCCGTTTTGTCTATTTAAATTACTGAATAAATAAATATCTCCTGTTATAAAATCTTTGCTTCCTAAGAGATAGATAAAATACTCTATTCTATATTGTTTAAAAATCGTCGTATTAATATTTTTTTCAATATAAACCGTTTATTTGAAAATTAAAATGTTGTTAAAATGTTGGTAATATAATATTTATTAGACGTGGCAACCCTTACAGCGAAGCAAATTAAGACCCTATTTTCGTAGCTACTCCTAGGGAGTTACCAACAAAAAGCCGTAACGCTTTTCCAACTATGCATTAGAAATGCATACAGAGGTTTTATTGGCGAGTGCATAATGTATTTTGAATGTGTTACCGTACTAGCCGACCGGCAACCGACTTTGTCCTGTCCAAATTTCAATAACCGCTTAGAAAGAAAATACTTTTAGGCAAATTTAATTTTTTTTCCCTTTTGATTTTTCTTGATAAAATAAATTACTAATTTTGGTAGAATGGCTATCATTCACCATTTGATGTAGATACCTGGGATAAAAATAGAGATGTTTATTATTCGAAAAAAAAACAGGTCTCAAAAGGGATATAAAGGGATAGATGGCGCTGGTGTTCAAAAAAACTGACATCTATTTTGACAACTGCGTGATACGCATTCTACCAAAAAAAGTCGGTATTCGAAATTATCAGAGACAAGGTTAATAGGAAAAAACGGAAGTAGACTGAAAATTTTAAAATTCGGAAAAACTAAGAGTTTTTTTCACTGCGATATTTTTTTGTCGCAGGTCGACTAGTATACTTACAATAAATAAAACTTAAAAATAAATATATTAAAATGACGCTAACGACCTTAACACTCTCAATCACGCTATTTTCCATTTGACACAAACTCGGGCAAAACGTTAGATAAGAACCTTGTGCCATCGACCACATAGTAGCCCAATAAAAAGACGGCTTCATTTCTAAAAAAAAAACAATTCTGTCAAACCGTTGAGTCGTGCGGGTCAGGGGGAGCGGTAAAAAATGCATTCTGATTGGCCGGTTCAATGTCGCAGCTCGCCTCGGGGCGCGTCGTGAACCGTGCTCGGTGGTTTACACAGGATCTGCAGCCCATATGTGTTGTCTAACAGTGTTCGCCTTGCATGAGGAGTCTAGGCTGTGTGGTCGATGCCTTGTGCCTATAGTTAGGTCAGTGGATCAGCCGTACGAATGGTCATTTACGAATCCATACAAGTTCTAGACTAAACGTACTGACCTGACACTGTTGAAAGGTTTAATATTTAGCCTACTTTCGCTAGACGAAGGTCTTGTGTTATTTTCCTGTAACTTTCTATACTATATACCATTATAGGTACCTACAGTTATTACAGTTTACAAGCTTATATGGAAAAGATATCGACCTAGGTTTTAGGTACATGCTGTAGCTAAAATTATCAAAAGATTTTGGTCGTCTACGATGGGACATTTTTACAATTTTTTTTAAAAGATTTTTTTACTGATTATGTATTTCTTGTTTGAGTCTTCATCTTGTTCGATCGGCACTACACTGGAGCTCTATATAGCATTAAGGATAGGATCATTGAAAAATTATAGACCCCAAGCCGTGCTTTTTGCCTGATTCTTGTAGGCTTGGACCAGGCGTAGCTTCACCTAGCTCCTAAGACGTTTTAAAGTGATCCTTGTGATTTTATTGAAATAAATGCCTTTTGAATTTGAATAAAGGTTCATTATTCATATATTAATTTAACGTTCCAGTGACACCAAACCATGTTCTTCAACACGGTTTAGTGTTACACGCTTCTCTAAGGTATAATTTAACTAATAATACTTATTATTTGCATGTCAATTAGTACATTATCAATCGATTGATGATAATGAGTTTCGCTATCCGTGTGAACTATTGCTCATTGCCTGGCAGGCATTAAGCATTGTTATAAAAACCGGCGAAGTACGAGTCATACTCGCGCACGAAGGGTTCCGTACCATTATCTATAAAAAACGGCAAAAAAACCGTTTGTTGTATGGGATTTATTTATTTTATTTTGTTTTTAGTATTTGTTTTATAGCGGCAACAGAAATACATCATCTGTGAAAATTTCAACTGTCTAGCTACCACGGTTCATGAGATACAGCCCTGTGAGAGACAGACAGACGGAAAGCGAAGTCAGAGTAATAGGGTCCCGTTTTTACCCTTCGGGTACCCTAAAAAGGTTGCAATTTTAATTCCTAGACACCACCAGTAAAGAATTGCTTGCTCAAATAATAATATTTTTGGCATAAAACAGCCCGACTCCAATAAAAACATAAAATAAAACAATCAATCTAAAATAAGGTTGTATAACATTATAGCGGTCTATGTGAAACTTTTTAAACAAAAGAGGTTGCAATTGTTATAGAAAAGGTATGAGAATAAGTTTCATTTTTAAATGCCACTGTCAAAATATTTTCCTGTCCAATGAATATCACAATTGTGCCGCTGTTATTAGAAAATAATATTTTTTTCCTATTCTTTCAGGTAAAACACGTCACCATGAGCTACATAGAAAAAGTGGACCAATATCTGAACTTCTTGAAAGTAGGGAAAAGTAAGTATCTATGATTTATTATAATTATACTGAATAATTTACAAGAGCACGCTTAAATTTTTTCTAAGTGCAATGTGATGTGCATAGCTTACTTTAGCTACATTAGCTTACTTTCCAGTACAAGGGCATTACCACAATCTCTTGAAGTAATAATAGAACAGCAATACTCGCGTTGCGCAGTGATAACGTTTTATTAGTTTGTATAGCGTTGTCACCTTCGCACTACGAGTTGTACTACTTTAATATTAGTACTTTAAGAGCTTGTGTCTCTGTGTCTCTGTACTGGAAGGTAAGCTCAAGGGAGGAGAGCAACCTTATTGATTCTGGCAAGACAGTCTTAAAACAAACTGGTCTTAATTCTACCTTGATTGCATCCACGCGGAGCAGTCGCGAGAAAATGTCATCTACACGTTCTAAAAATGTTTTTAGACCAATCTAGAATCTGACTTGAGTCTGTACTGACTTGACACTGTCCTATAATGTTTGCTCCTGCTTTAAAGCCAAGTACTCACTAGCTAGCTATACCTATAACTGAAAGATGTATGATGTTGATGATGAGTTCTAGTGTGTACGCATGATACGGTCTTCGCTACTGACGCCTCAACGAGCGCCCTCAGCTCGCTGCGCTCCATTCATAAGAAAACTCGTTAACTCTACCATAGACCCAATCCCATGGAGAATGCACTGATCTTCAAGTTTACGGATACAAGTCTTGAAAAATCTGCACTAGAGCTGATCCCAGTGATAAAGTAACTTTCTAAGCGTAACCTTTCTTTTCCAGGTGCATTAGTGGACTCCTGGTTCATGATGTCCAGTCCAGTGCCTATCATCTCAGTGGTCGTGGCATATCTTATCCTCATTCGTATCGGTCCAAGGTTAATGAGGAACAGACCACCAATGAGAATGAACAAGCCCATAGCCTATTACAATGCCTTTCAGGTGTTGCTAGCGTCAACTCTTTGTTGGAAGGTAAACTAGTAAATAAATTGGTTTCTTTCACATTTTTACATACATACATAAAATCACGCCTGTTTCCCAGAGGGGTAGACAGAGACCACGACTTTCCACTTGCTACGATCCTGACATACTTCTTTTGCTTAATCACCCTCATCACATTCTTTATGCATGCTCGTCGGTTTAGAGTACTCTTGACCTGGCCTTTTGTAATTTTTTTTTGGTTCTTGATCCTTTAATGTAATGTTTGGACGTGCCTCTACCCATAATAGACATCATTAAGGGTCTGAGCGCAAGGAGATCTGAGAAGATGTCTACCAGTCCACCAGTCTAATCTACTATTTCTGGTCTCCAAAACTATCTGGTCTCCAAAACTCAACCCATAAGAAAGTGCAGCAGGTTAAAGTCTGTTCAAAAATAACTTCACGTGAACAAAGTCGCGTGGTTTAAACTAGTCTATCTATAGATCACCTTAGCAGTCGTCAAGAAATAAAAATAACAAGTGGTGCTGCCAACTACCGGGTTCGCACATGTGGCAACCTTTGGATCAGAAAGTGGGCTATATTAGATAGGATGACATATCTAGTTCTTAATTCATTGTGTAAAATGTGCAAGTGAATAATTTCATAGATCATCGCGGTTAAATGACCTGCGCTCCACTTATAGACTATGCCGGATTTAAAACCCACGTCCTATAAAATTGGCTGAGGTGCTCTTGTTTTATCAATACCTAGTTGGTATATTCGTATTCGCTAGTTGCCACTCCAAGCTCTGACGGCAGAATATCACGACGTCATCAACTTCTGATACTGCCTGTATATGTATAGGCTTAGTACCTCAGCTTTTGATTCGTATAATTTAGCGTATAATTTGGATTATCTAGACGATCAACTTTGGCCGTAACATAAGCCGTGTTGGCCGAGTGGAGGTGGAGGAAAGTGGAGATACCTCGACTTTCAATGGATTTTTCTGTTTGAAAAATTTGTATGCGCATCATAAAACACGTGCTCAAACGGAGGAAATAATCGTGAGGAAACCAGTTAGTATTCTTATAAGCGGTGATGGGCTTGCAACCTGTCACGTATAGAATGCTAACTACTGCAAAATGTGTGCATGTGCCAAATATAATGCCTCTGACTACCCCCACTAGATATCTTCAAAGGATATTATCGCTTGAAGATCTGAGAGGATGTCTACCGTACTTGGGGATTACAGTCGAGTTGTTTTTTTTCAACTTTGGCATTGCTTAAAATCGTACTTAAGCTGTCCACGATACAGGCTTGCCTAGAGTGTGGAGACCAATATACATTCGCATACCTGCCTTGTAGGAATTAAGCGTTCCTCTGTTTGATATAGTGCACCATTTGTTATAATCTAAGTTATCTCTTTGTTTATGAACAGTCTTGATGGCTGTAGCTATGTTAATAAAGATAATAATAATCAATCAATCAATCATTAATCAATGATCAAACTACGCCACGAGGACCGTATGACGTGGGGATAATTGATTATCTTGTTTGGATTTATTTTCAGGTGTTCAACCTAAATATCTTCAGGGACGGCATCATCTACGCTGGATGTCGTTTTCCATCGAGCACTCAAAACGCCATGGTAAGTCTTATTATAGTTTAAGGGCTACCAATTATGTCACTCTAACGAGACAATAGATGTTTTTACATCAAAATGTAGAAACCTATAATTAAAAATAACCTTTCAGATATAACTTTTCTATAAAAAGATTAGGCATCTGTCCTATCTATTCAACTATTAATAAATTATGCACAGATGGTGCTGTCCATAATCCGCATAGAGAACATATCGGTTCCGTAGATATTTATTATCTATTTGAATATATAACGCATGTGTGAAAAATCACCACTTGATAACATCATTTTAAAATTCGGGAAAAACTAAACCTTTTTTCTATAAGATTAATGAAATTTGGACAAGACAACGTCTATCAGGCCAGCTGGTTTTAAATAACAAATGGTCACAAACGTTACGTGTTCTACGCTTCATAGAATCATTGTGAACGAAAATAAAAGTAAAAATACTTGATTAACTACGAGGTTCTAACGCTAAAGAATCTACGCAAGGTTTACAGGCTACGTCTGACTCGCGTGCATATTGCGTCTAAATCGCTACAAACGCGCGTCAACGGCGCCTTTAAAAACCGGCCAAGTGCGAGACGGACTCTCGCACGAAGAATTCAGTACCATTATCTATAAAAAACGGCACAAAAACACGTTTAACCACACTTAAATATTTATTTTATTCTGTATTTAGTATTTTTTATAGCAGCAACATAATTACATCATCTGTGAAAATTTCAACTGTCTAGCTATCACGGTTCATGAGATACATCTGCTCTACAGATGCCCTGTGACAGGCAGACGGACAGACAGACAGACGGAAAGACGGACAGCGAAGTCTTAGTAATAGGGTTTTATTCTTAGGGTACGAAACTCTAAAAATACTTGAATATCTACGAGTTCTAGGACTATAGAAACTATTCAGTCGCTAGTCTTTCACTATTGATTTTATCATTACAACCCTTCAACGTAACTCTACCGTACTTACCTTCAAGTGCGGTAAATCGGTGATTCTTCGTATCTAATGTATTATTAATGTCGTACTTTGAAGTAGTTTGCAATGTAGTTTACTTTTTTACTGGCTGCTTTTTCATAACTATATTAGTTCTGAAAGTGAATAAATTAGCGTTTGTTTATGACGTCATTAAACAATTATGAGACTTTGTTTTTGTTTTGTTTCATAAATTAAACATTTAAAAGTTATTTTATGATTTTTAGGTTCCCGTACCCAAAGGGTAAAAACGGGACCCTATTATTTAGACATCGCTGTAGATCTGAGAGGCTGTCTACCGTACTTGGGGATTACAGTCGTGATCCTATTATTATTATTATTTTATTCACTTTCCAGCTTTTCCAAATCGGCATTATATTTTTGGTTTATTTGAAATGCTATGTTGTGTTAGTTAAGTTTCACGCGACCTCGCTTTTCGAGAGGATTCGACTATGTAATCTTATTAAAGAAATAAATAAAGAGAAGACTTGGCCTTTGGCGTCATGATCTATTTAACGAATTTCTAACACTAAATTAGAGAGAAAGACTTCCAAAGACTTACAGGATATATAACATGTTTTCTTTTTTATGAATCTTTCAGTTGCTGGATCTAGGCTGGTGGTATTTCTTTGCGAAATTCACTGAGCTACTAGACACGGTCTTCTTTGTGCTGAGGAAGAAAAACAAGCAGGTAAAGAAAGCAATGGTGGCGATACTGTTGTGTCCAAGCTAATAAGATCGATCGTTTTTTATACGATAAAATACGATTGATTGCTAACTGAATGTCAACATATTGTTGTAACGTTCTTCATTAATTCATTTCGTTCATTTCTAATCCACGCCCCTCTAATCTTTTGTTTGTCAAACATGTTGTGTTGATGCAGAAAGCTTTCTAAAAGATATTCGTTCGTGTTTCAGATTACATTTCTTCATGTTTACCACCATGTTGTCATGGCTCTTTACTCCTGGAGCTACCTCAAGTTTGCGGCTGGTGGGGAGGGGGCAGTCTTAGCTCTTCTCAACTCAATAGTACACGTGGTCATGTACACTTACTACCTCCTCTCCGGCCTGGGACCACGGTTCCAGAAGTATTTGTGGTGGAAGAAATATGTTACTAAGATGCAGCTGGTAAGATTATTTAAAGGTATTATATAAACATCTTCAAAGATCTGAGCGCCTGAAGATCTGAGAGGATATCTACCATAGATGGAGAATACAGTCGTGATAATATTTATTTCTTACAATTGTATTGTTACATACGGTAGTTCTTTACCTTTTCACGTCAAAGTTTAAATTAGCTTAAGCTTTACAACGACGGTCTTTAAATTGGAATACTTTAAACCTTTTTAGACTTGGATATCTATCATTAAATTCAGTTGAAGTTTGGTTCATCTTAAAACAAAATGTTCTCTCTCAGTTCCAGTTTTTGTTGATGCTTGTTTACTGCGCGTGGACCCACTTCTCCCCACGTTGCCAGTACGCAGCCGGCTTCACCTACTTCATTTGCTCCAACATAACTATATTCCTCTTCCTATTCCTCAACTTCTACTCCAAAAGCTATAAGAGGAACAAAGACATCGAGAAAGAAATGAAAGCAGAATACGCGAGGTGTCGCAACAGAGTCAAGGCCAATGGTGTACACACTAATGGCTTTGCAAAAGAGGTTAAAGAAAACGGGGTGCCAGACAATGATAGCAATGATGCTCAGGATGACATTCCACACGAAGTTAACAAACCTTGCGGGGATTACATAAAAGATGGAAAAGTATTCATAACTAGACGCACCGCCAAAGCCAGCTACGGCCCAGAATATGACTTCGATAGCATAATAAAGAAATGATTCGACAGGGACTTCCGAAGTTCTACTGAGACTGATTTTGTGATGATGATGGCATACGATGGCTATGAATGTTAGTGTTAAGAGTGAATAGGTCATTTGGGGCTGATTCAAACGTTTGTAAAGGAAACAAAGAGGACCATTTGGTGCTTATAGTGTGTTCTTAGGATTTGTCATAATTTGAATAAGCCCTAAATTTTAATATAAGAACAATAGTCAAAATTCTAAATCAACGCATATCGTAGCTGATAATAATGTTGCAAGTGAAATTAAAAAACAATAATGAATTGTAATAATATAATGATACGCTTTATAAAAGAAACTATTACTTATAAATTGCCAACCGCACAATTGTATTAAGATAGTGTTTTAAGACTCATCAGTTGCCTAAATAATACATTGCTGATATCATGAACGCAATATTCAATTCTGTTCAAATAAATTTAAATCATCACTTAATAATTCTTGTCATCGCTGAAGCAAGATGGTTTTATTTCAAGTAAGTCAATTATGTTGACATCAATTTCGTCCAGAATTAAGAATAATATTACGTGTAATTCTAATTTTAATTTTATTTATGCGTTGTATAAATTAATTATAAGGTGGACATGGACACTGATTGATAGTTTTACTTTATGATAAAAAAAAAAACAATATTGTCTTCTTATCTTCCATGTTAAATATAAAAATAACACTTCTTTTGAAAATAATAACATTTATATTCATGATTTAATTTTTTTTTGTCTTATCATAGGCGAAAATTCTACATTAGTGATTTACTGACAAAGTGTCCACCTTATTATAGGAATAAAAAAATATTAAAAAAGACAAATAAGTAGAATAAACTGCCTAAGCGTTGGCTCTATGGATTTTCTTGCATGTTTGTTTTTAACCAGTTTTTTTCTTGTAAGAAAATTTCAAAAAAAATATGTGGCAAGAGAATCTCTTTGCTGAAATATTTTAGTACGTTGTAATAATGTAAGAAAATAATATAATATCTCGTATATACAGGGTGTAAAAAGATTACTGGCGAAAAAACACTGGAGTACACGCGTAGGGTATGTTGTACCTCAATGTTTGCATTTTGCAGATATATCCTTTGAGGTTTAGTATATTATTGTATTCACAAGCGATTCAGCTGAGCACGAAAGGAAAAGTTAAAGGAAATTTGACAATTATTGAGTATTTTTTTGTGATATTATGTCTAAACGAAGTATTATCACGCGTACGCTAATTATTCCAAACCTTCAAACCAAAACAAAACGTTAATAATTTTTTATCAAGTTATTGGTAATATACTTCAGATTTTTTTAATGATCGTCACTATTTTGTAGTAGGTAAAACTCACTTAAATAAAAAATACTCGCATTTTCTTTTTGTATATTTTTTTATAAACAGAGCTTTTGCAAATAAAAAAATCGCGGTAAGGCGTTTTTGTGGTTCAGATCATCGTCTTTTTACAACCTGTACCTACTGGTTTTAAAAAACAAAAAAACGTAGTTATGCTGTGTATTTGGGGCGGCCGTCCCTAAATAAAATGTGAACGAGCTAAGAATGGTTTATGTTTTCATTGTTAAAAATATTTTATTGGTTGCTGTTAAGTAGGCTAATACATAAACAATTTTCGTGCATAACCCAAAAAGTAAAAATTAAATTTTGTTAAAATTTCTGTTATATATATTTAGAGCGATGTTAAAAAACAATAAAATTTTAATGTTTATGCATAGAAATTGCTTGTGTATTTTATTATTTTTATGTAAGTAGATGTAAAATAAAATAGTTTTTATGTTCAACTTGCCAGATAAAGTGTATTTCATTTGTCGCGTGTAATAATGTCGGAATTTGCTTCATGTGTAGGATTTTATGTTTGACGATAGGTTCATGTATGTTTTGGTTAAAATTGACTAAAATTGTCATTTTATATGTTGTAAATTGATTGCGATCAATAGTACAAAAATAAATTAACTAAGAAGGCTACGTTTTGATTTAATTTTATACTTTGACCTTTAATAAACTTCGACCTATGCCTGCTGGTTATGTGAATTATCAAAGAATTATATGTTTTTTGCATTCAGGCCCGTACTACAATCTCTAAAGTAAGACTAAAGCAGTACCTATTTCTTTAAGAGCGAAAGTGACAACGCTATACGAACACATAATATGGCGTTGTCACTTTCGCAGTGAGTAATACTGCTTTAGTCTTACTTTAGAGATTGTAGTATGGCTCCAGGGTATGTGACCAGTTGATATTCTTCTTTCTTTCTTATCAACGGATCGCTTGCAACCAGTATCTTAACTTAAGATTAATTAATTAATTAATTACTTATCTTATCTTATCTTATCTTATCTTATCTTATCTTATCTTATCTTATCTTATCTTATCTTATCTTATCTTATCTTATCTTATCTTATCTTAACTTATCTTATCTTCTCTTATCTTAACCAAAATCTGGGCAGTGCCAAATGTAATGTTTGAACGTGTCATTGACTACTCAGTGTTAAAACTAGTTCAGGCAGGATCGCTTGAAATAATAGACTGGTTCTAATCAAAAAACATAACAGCAGTCCTTTGTTGCATAATATTTCTTTTCTTCCCACCAAAAATCTCATCTACCCAAGAAATAATCGTCTGTCAATGTCATTTAATCAATGTTTCCATGCCACTGCCAAGAATGGTTACCAAATAAAAACATTCTACCTAACAATAATAGGGCCATACGTGTTCGTATAGCGTTGTCACTTTCGCTCTTAAAGAAATAGGTACTGATTTAGTCTTACTTTAGAGATTGTAGTACGGACCTGGACGCAAAAAACATATAATTCTTTGATAATTAACAATTATCTAGCTGGATGGAGTATTCGATAACATTAGATATCTTTAAGGATAAGTGCTAGGAGATCTGGTATGATGACTTACTGACACGCTTGGGAATTATAGTCGAAATAAAAAAAACATTTAGGTTTAATCAAATTTAAATCTATATTTACAAACAATTAATTATTATCAATATAAATAAATTATTCTAGCCGGAGAGTTAATATTAAAAAAACACCATTATTTTAATAACTCTATCTAAATCATAATCCAAATGATTATCTCTTTTCATTATTCAGACTTCTGAATCTCTTTTAACTCTTGTCTCTTGGCTTTCTTGCTGACATAGCTATTGATGTAGAATTTACCGAACATGTACAAAAATGCCATGCAGTTGAAAATTACGAAGACATTCAAGTACTTAGGGTAGTTGCAGTTTTGGGCGAAGAGGCCAGTCACGTTTAGGTACAGGACGACGCAGAACTGGATCTGGAAAATTAGTTTATTATTATATTATTTAGTTTTAAGACACAAATTTTTACGGCCTCAGCTCAATTGGTAGTAACTCTGCTTTTAGCGCTGTAAGTTGTGAGTTCGATCCTCACCCAGGTCAAATATTTGTGTGATGAACATAGATGTTTGTTCTGTGTATGGGTTTTATTATGTATCATCAGTATGTATTTACAGCAAAAAGTTTTTAAAGTATTATACCAGCGATTTGGTTCCCATAGTAGGAAGCTTTGTTGGGAATAGATGGCGCTGTGTAACAATGTCCACCAAAATTATTATTATTAATCAATAACCGACATCATAAGTAAATAATTTTGTTCTTGGAATTTTTGAATCATAAACAATATAACTAGTAGCAAAATAGAGAATCACTTTGAAAAGGTCTAAAATTGTGGCTTTTTCAGAAATTTGTAGATTTGTGAAAAAACTAATCGAAACAGTGTGTTTAAATTATACACACATTTTTTGGAATAAGATGAAAGAAACTTAAATGTTTACAGCTTGAGATTACAGTGGCTATTTCTGATTCGAAACACTGGTTTATTAGTTATCACAAGTGGCAGAATTACCACCACGCTAAGGAAGCTGGAGCCTAAGGCGGCAGATTTTAGGGGCGGCAAATTTAGGGTAACTTTTTCTTCAAACATATTTGACCAATCACTTTATTTTGCCAAAATGTCTTACAGGATGTTATCACCCTTAAAATGTTTAATAAAAATAATCTAGGGTTACTGATTATCACTCACCAATTGAAGCGAGGTTAAGTATTTTTTCCACCACAGGTACTTCTGGTACTGCGGACCGAGTCCTGACACGAAGTAATAACCGTACATCAGGATGTGAATGAAGGAGTTGATCGTGCCTTCAGCGATAGATTGACCACCTGGAATTGTACATCTAAATGTAGTAGTAGACTCATAATAAATAATAAAATATTTTGTAAACGCACAACGTCATGTAATAAAAACATCGTGATTGGTTTTAAAGACGACCAATCCTAACTGTACTATTTTTTAAATTAAATATAGCTTATTACTCGCTGATAATATAAATAGGTTAGATTTTTTTAAATTGATTAAGCCAATTTTTAGTATATCATTTACAAACAAAACAGCTCGATACCATGGCTATTGTAACATAGTCGAAACGTCAGAAAATTAAATTAAAAGTAAGTAGCTGCTCGCCCCGGCTTCGCACGGGTGGTACCTGGATAAAAAGTCTACCGATTTTGTGCAAACTTCACATAAACCATCTACTAAATAGTCCGAACAAAGCCTAAACATTTGGTTTGGATAGGTGTGCTGGTTTGCCCGTTCTTGAGTTATAAAATTACTAGCTGACCCGTGCCCGCTTCGCTGTGCGTAAGACATTTCTAATGCCATCGTGGACTTTTTTGTAGACGTTTTTAAGGTGTACAATACTGTAGTACATTATTTTGATATATCTCGTGGGGTTCAGCCAGCATTTGCAATGTAAGCGCAAAAAAATGTGTTTATTTACGACATCACATTAGAAACCTCTAAAATTATCAGTGTTTCTCTACTATATTATGCATGTATTATATATATAAACATTCCTCCTGAATCACTCTATCTATTAAAAAAAAACCGCATTAAAATCCGTTATGTAGTTTTAAAGATATAAGCAAACATACATACGCGGGAAGCGGAAAGCGACTTTGCTTTATACTATGTAGTGATGACAACGAAAAGTGGCATTGATTTTTAGATTACGTAATAAAGACCCGTGTCAAAATTTATAGTTATGTCTACTAATCACTAGTAACTTAAATTACCTGGAGTATACTTCGAGCCGAACCAGGAGAGTGCTGGCATAAGGGTGTGGTGGTAGAGATGTAAGAACGAAACCTGGTTATTCTTCTTGCGCAACACGAAAAAGACTGTGTCAAGTAGCTCCGTGATCTTGGCTATGTAATACCACCAAACAGCTGCGGCCCACTAGAAAAGTATATATAATTATATACCAACATTTTAATTGAAATACCAAAAATTATATATATTATTACATACCTACTTATAAATTCCAAAACGGCAGCAACAAATTTAAAATAAATATTAATATTTGGAAAAGTATTATAAAAACATTATTACGTAAGATGTTACTGCAGACAAACAGTCACATAAGTAATTTTTACGGTACGGGGTACAGATTTTTAGGTAGTTACGGAACCTTAAAAATGTATTAAAAATTACTTACTCTCGATCCATTTTCTGAATAGTCAATGTCATGACATTTGAACTTGTATTCTGTTGCAAAGATGAATTCAATACCCTGTAACAAAATAACAGTAACTTAAATTAATTGTTTGGACGTGTCTCTAACTACCTGTTTAGACATCTTTAAGGATCTAAGCACTCGTCTGCAGTTCTGATCTATTTTGACATTTAGTCTACTCATCGTCCGTGGCTTCGCTCGCATACTATCTAGATAATAGCCACTTCACCAGGTCATTGGTCAGGACTGGCCTCACAGCTTAGTTGGTAGTAACTCTGCCTTCTACGCTGTACAACCTACACCTAATGTTTGCCCTGGGTGGGTTCGATCCCCACCCAGGGCAAACATTTGTGTGATGAACATAGTTTGTTCTGTGTCTGTTACTATGTATATTATGTATGTATTTACAAAAAAAAAGTAAATAAAGTATCTATCAGTTATCTGGTTCCCATAGTACAAGCTTTGCTTAGTTTGGGGCTAGATGGTGTTGTGTGTAAAGTCCGCCAATATTTATTTTATTTATTTATATTTATTATTAAATATTATACAAATTTCATTTTCGTTTGAATCGGTTCAGTCATTTCGTCTTCATCATGTTAAACCACAAACATACAATTTTACAATTTACATAAATGACATTAAATTTTATATAGCTACACATACTCAGACTATACTATCGATTCATAAAGATTTTGACGGATCATCAAGATACGGTCACGAAATAAACTGTGTCAGCAACTAGGCACGTTCTAGTGATAACCTAAACACTATAAAAACACTATTATTGAGTGTAATCAGAACAAGATAAAACGAATCTAAAATCTACATCAATAAATAACGCATAGATATTTAAAACATTAATTGATTGTTACAACACACATGATAAAATAAAAAATATAAAATCCCACCAAAAACATTCTGTAAAAAACTAGCCAAGTCTCGATGGAGCTGCTTGTTTATCTCTAAAAAGTAATGAAATCTAGACAAAGTCGTGTCAAGTCTGAGGTTCTTTACTGCGATTTCTTTATTATTATAGAATGTTGTGTGACTTGGCCGTTGAACATTCTTTATACGTTAGTGGGTACAAGTCAATTTTGTTTACACGTAATGTTATATCTGTTGTAACTACCTATGTTTGTTAAGCGAGATATTAGCCAATACAGGTATTGGTAATTGGACGCTAGTGTCTTATTTTAGGCTGTTGTTGATCGTGCAACACATGCATTCAGCATTGACAATGCTGACTTCTGCTGTCTTCTTTTTGGAGCGTCAAATCGACCACCGATCTAACATAAAATAGACGTATTTTTTATACTGTTTGTTTCAGGCTCGCCTTTACATAAGTGTTATTGAAATACGCAGCTTTATCAAGCCTACAATTGACTGGTTATTGAATCAACGTTTTCTAAGTGGCAATTTTCCATCGTTAATGGGTAGCGGTTCTGGCGACAGATTGGTGCAATGGTGTCATGGAACACCTGGTTTTATACCCTTGTGTACTCTTCAACGGCCAAGTCACATAACATTCTATAATAATAAAGAAATCGCAGTAAAGAACCTCAGACTTGACACAACTTTGTCTAGATTTCATTACTTTTTAGAGATAAACAAGCAGCTCCATCGAGACTTGGCTAGTTTTTTACAGAATGTTTTTGGTGGGATTTCACTTCTTTTTGTAGAAACGTGGGCTTATTGATTTATTTTATTAGATTTTCTTATTTGACACAGTTTTTTTTCTTTTTATGAGTAGTTTTTTTATTATAAAAACAAATCGTAAGCGCGTTTAAAATACAGTCAGCGCCATCTAGCGACGTGTGCGGGTATCACCGCCACTCTTAGTCCAATGCATTATATTTTGATCAAATTTTGAGCGAAATTAATATTTTAGTTTATTTAATTTGTTAATTTGTTTATTCAATTTGTGTAATGTTCGAGTAGAATAAAGTTAATCGTTCGACTATTTCTTCTTGTAAACTTGTAAGTATAAGTTATGTAGGTATAAAAGCCAGTCTAGTCTTATCCAGAGTTTTCCAGAGTTTTCCTTTAATTTTATTGCGTACTAGCAGTCCGCCCCGGCGTCGCACGGATGTAATAATGATATTATAGGTAATTTTTTTACACCTTGGGTTACATTATCGAATTTTTCATAAGGATCCCTAATAAAACATTTAGTATCGCAAACTTTTTTTGTAGATATTGATGTCCTCTTTAAAACTGTAGTACATCACTTTGCTCTATCGTCAACAAACTCCGCAGAGTACGCGATATAAGGATTTTTTTCACACGTTGGGTTACATTATCGAAGTTTTCATACGGATCCCCAATAGTTAGACATATGGTATTACATACTTTTTTGTAGATATTGATGTCTTCTTTAAAACTGTAGTACATTACTTTGCTCTATTGTCAATAATTTCCGCACCAAACGCAATATAAGGATTTATTTTTCATTTTTTTCACACTTTGGATTACATTATCGATGTTTTCATACGGATCCCTAATATTTTTGAAAATATACTATAGCCTATGTTCATCAGGGATAATGTAGGATTCTAATAGTGAAAGAATTTCTCAAATCGGTCCAGTAGTTGAATATTTTTTGTAAAGGCGGTATGTCGATCTCTAATAGTTTGGTTAGGCTCTCGTGTTTTCTTATCAGGGTCACTAGGTACTCCAGATCTTCGATTATCCTAGTTTTTATGGTTTTCCCTTTATGTGGCCATTAAACCCTAACTCTGTACCAAATTTCAGCTCTCTGAGTTTATGGGAAGTACTAGTTCTATTCTGATGATCATGAGTGAGTGAGTGAGTGAGTGAGTGAGTGAGTGAGTGTCTGTCTAAAATGCGAAACTTTGCTTTCGCTTAACTTCGTAACTAAATGACCTACAGACTTGAAATTTTGGATTTTAAGTATGTGATTATGGCTTACTGGATGACGAAAATTTCAGCGTTCTGGTCTTATCCAGAGGTTCTCAAATAGGGGCCTGAAAATGCGCTCGACTTGGCGGGGGCACTGCCGTGCCCCCAAATAGTCCCATCAAATAGATCGTGTTATCTATCGGCAGAACAGTGGGGTTACTTTGTAAAAACATGATTATCATGTTATGATATTCATACCAATATTTTTTAGTACTGAATACTTTAATACATACGCTTTTTATGCTGTTTAGGCACCCATACCTACGCTTCCAAAACAATACCTACGCAGAAGCGTAGGTGTGCATAAACAGTGAATAGTTACTATGAAAAGTGTACAGTTTAGGTATTCTCTAACATTACGTATTGCATTCAACATCATAACATGATAATCATGTTTTTACAAAATAGCCCTGCAGCCCAGTAGACGATAAAGCTAGTTAGATATAGATACAATAAGTTGCATTAAACCAGGATTATCATTACTTACTTTAATTGCATAATTTGTGAATTGCTACAAATCACTTTAACGAACCAACGCTAACAAAAAAACGCTATTTTGCAAGAATGTCATTGTCTTATGATGTTCATTAAAATATTTTGCCGATGCATCAATTTGCAATTAATAATTAGGCAAAAATAATAAATAAGTAAGAAACAATGTAGGTAAAAGTATAGTTACTATCGAAAATACTATACTACTTTCCTATAGAAAATAATTAATTAATTATGTAATTATTAGTATTCAAGTATTTTTTAGTTTGAATGTCCTTAACCCTAGATTACACCTTCGTCGAATCGACGACGCGTTTTCAAAAAAACCTCGAATACTTTTGCGCGCGCGACCGTGTGGTCTTCATATCTGGGGGCACGGCAGTGCCCCCGCCAAGTCAAGCAATAAAGCGGCACGGCTGTACCATCCTTTTCTCGAAGCAGTTCAGGCCATTTTCGACCCCCTATAACTTCGTTGTGGATAAAACTAGAAGCCTGAATTTTCAGTAACCAAGCAGTCACTATATAAACACGGTATATTTCAAATTTCATTCAATTTGAACCAGTAGTTTAAGAATTATAACTAGTCAAAGTTTCCTATTTTGTCACTCACTCACTCACTCACTGACTGACTGACCGATCATCAAAAGTTTAAGGCACTTCTAGCAGACATAGAAGCTTCAAATTTGAAACACAATTAGTGTTTAGTGTAAAAACTCTAAAAAAACCTGCCAAGTGCAAGTCGGACTCGCGCACGTCGAGTTCCGTACCATTATCTATAAATCACGTTTGTTGTATGGGAGCCCCACTAAAATATTTATTTTATTTTGTTTTTAATATTTGTTATTATAGCGGCAACAGAAATACATCATCTGTGAAAATTTCAACTGTCTAGCTATCATGGTTCATGAGATACAGCCCTGTGATAGACAGACGGACAGACAGACCGACAGATCGACAGACAGTCAGACGGACAGACGGGCAGACGTACAGATGGACAGACGGACGAACGGACAGTGGAGTATTAGTAACAGGGTTCCGTTTTTACTCTTTAGGTACGGAACCCTAAAAAGTAGGGCTATCTACAAAAATAAATGAGATGCCATCAAAAACATAACTTGTAAAAAAAGCCAAATCTCGCAACGCAACTCAGTTCTTCTACCGTAAAAAGTTGTGAGATCCATGTAATACCAAGTCGGTTAATTTATTCAGTCCCTACTTTAAGGGTCCTTATGACATAAGTTATTACGTAATTAGCTAACCTTTACGTAATAACTTAAGACAGAAGGACCCTTAAAGTAGGGACTGAATAAATCAGACAGACAGACGGA
This sequence comes from Hydriomena furcata, assembly GCA_912999785.1. Lineage (NCBI taxonomy): Eukaryota > Metazoa > Arthropoda > Insecta > Lepidoptera > Geometridae > Hydriomena > Hydriomena furcata. Next base: position 2,973,696 of record OU538825.1, read on the forward strand.
CAGCGAAGTCTTAGTAATAGGGTACCGATTTAACCCTTTAGGTACGGAACCCTAAAAAACTAGAGCAAGAGAAACTTACCCGAAAAGTAAGGAAGATACTGAATATAACTTGAAATAAGTTGTATGCCGCTATCACTTGCTTCAGCTGGTAAGGTTTTCTGTCTTTCATGTAGTTTGGACCAGCGTAGGCACAAAAGAAGAGGTAGCTAGCCAAGATCGTCAGGATGGGACCTGGGCTATCCACCAGCCACCAATCTTTAGTTCGGTGATCTGCAAATTAAAAATAACAAATTCATTCACTGCTTTGTTTAGAAAGAAGAAAGAAAGAAAGAAAAAACATTTATTTGCACTAAAAGCACAACACAATTAATGAATAAAGAGAACAAAAAACAATGAACAGCAAATTGTGCCATGTGGGGGCAAATAGGTCCCCGTCTCAGCATTGAGCCGCACAGCACCGAACCTATGGAATAGGCGAAGCGCGATGCGACGCTGGTTTTCAGTCGGGGCCTGGACGCGATGTGGCGACACAACAGGTCGATGTTTAGGCTTCTCCCTATATTCAAATACTAGCTGACCTAGCCTAAGAATGTTAACTAACTCAGAGTCATAAATCCACACTTATAAAACTAGAAAGATCCCAGAGAGCCGCTATAAAAGTCTTAACAAATAAACCACGTCTTTTCCCTACCGCTAAATTGTTTAACGAATTTAATGTACTGACTGTTCGCCAACTATATATTCTAAAAAACGTTCTCTTTGCTCGTACAATTGTAGGAAAAGTTGAAATCAGTCGTGTTGCAAGAAAGAGAAGAAAAGATAAGTGCTTCAAGATCACCGCACATAAAACATCATTTGCTAAGCGGCACCCCTATATAGCGGCTCCCTTATACAATAATATAGGTAAAAGACTATCTCTACATAACCTATCGCATTATAAGTTGAAGAGAGAGACTAAAAAAATATTAGGTAAACTAAACTATGACGAAACTGAATGCCTTTTAGGCATTAACAATCATTAGTAGCATGAGAAAATCATTAACATTTCAAGTAATCACTCGCAGCACATATACACCACTTTTTGTTTAATTCCGTACATGTATATTTTATATTATTATTTACAATTGTTATTAGTTTTTTTGTAATTTCTTTGCTTCCTATAGTTATTTCACCATAAATTCTTTGTATTTTTCTTTTTTATTTAAAATATTCCAAAGCCCAGTCATTTAGGTGTAAATTGTCGTTCCTCGAGTTACAACTATCGCTTATAGCACAGGATTTCCTAGTTTAAGTGATAGTGTTTATACCCTTGTAAACCTACTGTTTTTGTAATAAATAAATAAATACTCTCTAATTATATTTTGTTATTATTTTTTTGTTCATTATTTTACCTACCTTTATTGTACCTATCATGCTGCTATTTTTGTACTTAATGAATATGTTGTGCCGACCCCACTTAAGTGGGATAAGGGCAGGAAGATGATGATGATGATGATGAATTAATAAAATATTTTTTATCCTTGGTTGTATGAAAGGTACACGTTAATTAAACATTACTTGTATAGATTACATAAATATACGAGTATTTCATACTTAATTAGGTAGGTACACATTACAACATTCATCAAACAATTTTTGAGTAGGTATATTCATCGCTATTGCCAAACACGAAACATGCCATGTTAAAGAAACCTTCACCCTCCTCAACAGAATCTCAAGTTCTCTTTACATGTGTTTAAAACACTAAAGATGTGATGGCAAAAACTACAAATGCGGATTTTGTTGATATCTTTGGAAAACAATAACCAGCAAGCATTCCTAAAGAGGGTTGACGTCAGGCAGGCTGTCGTTTGTAAAACTTAGGCCAAATCCTTCCGCAACATGTTTTTCAACAAACGAAAAATTTAAGGTGTGACCAGATATAGCGCGGCATCTGCGCATTTACCTTCATGTTTAAACTAGTCACGCAGCAAAGTTGTGTCTTGTGAATGCGCGGCATTCATAAGACCTTATTGACAGACGCATTTTTGAATAATCGAGCAATCCCAATGTTCAATGCAGGAGCATTTTTAGTAATGAAATAACATGCTTAGTACAAAGTACAAACAATCATTCTTCGCGTAAGTCACACGTGCTCAAGCCGATCGCTTTGTTGACCATCATAGACAATGTTTTCACAGTCGATTCCATATTTGCTTTCTTGAGTTTGCTAAGAAAAACGACATGCGTGGTCTCTAAAAGCTTATATCATCTACATACTATAAATTCCATTTATATATTCAAATTTAAAAGGTGTTTATTTTAACAAAGTTTAAAGATCACACTTTGTGGACCGTCTGTTTGTTTTGAAATGGTCTTTATCATCACTACATAGTATAAAGCAAAGTCGCATTCCGCTTCCCGCGTCTGTATGTAATATGTAATATGTATGTATGTATGTTTGCTTATATCTTTAAAACTACACAACGGATTTTGATGCGGTTTTTTTTTATAAATAGAGTGATTCAAGAGGAAGGTTTATATGTATAATACATGCATAATATAGTAGAGAAACACTGATAATTTTAGAGGTTTCTAATGTGATGTCGTAAATAAACACATTTTTTTGCGCTTACATTGCAAATGCTGGCTGAACCCCACGAGATATATCAAAATAATGAACTACAGTATTGTATACCTTAAAAACGTCTACAAAAAAGTCCACGATGGTATTAGAAATGTCTTACGCACAGCGAAGCGGGCACGGGTCAGCTAGTTGAACATAAAATAATACAAATTAATATATCTAAACACAGTCTAGTACATTACAACATAGTATTCGGATTTAGTAACTCGGCAGGCTGTTAATCGCCTTTATGAGTTTTTTAATAAAATATATATTTATGACAGTATTTACTTTATAAATCTAACGTAAAAGTTATTTTTTTATATTTTGTTTACATTTTATATGATTTTATATTATCTTTGTAAAGTGCACATTTTAACAAACTATAAAACATTGTAGACCGTCGAACTAGAACTATTGCTGTTCGACCAAGTCTCAGGCAACAAACACGATTTAGTGTTTACATTATATTTATTAGATTCCACCCGTGGCTTAGCTCGCGTGATACTTATTTATAAAGTAGCCTATTTGTTAGTCCAGGGCAAGTTTTATCCAAATCCGTTCGGTCATTGAGGTACAAACATCTAAACATTATATATATTACTAGCGACCCGCCCCGGCTTCGCACGGGTAGCATGTTATTATACATATAAACCTTCCTCCTGAATCACTCTATCTATTAAAAAAAACCGCATCCAAATCCGTTGTGTAGTTTTAAAGATATAAGCAAACATACATACATACATACAGACGCGGGAAGCGGAAAGCGACTTTGCTTTATACTATGCAGTGATATGTAGGTACTAGCTGCTCGCCCCGGCTTCGCACTGGTGGTATAAAAAATAACCTATGTGTTATTCTGATGTATCCTATATTATAAATGCGAAAGTTTGTGAGTTTGTATGTATGTTTGTGCCTTAATCAGGCCTAAACGACAAAACGGATTAAGATTAAATTTGCTATAGATGTAGATATAGAGCCCGAATTAAACATAGACTACTTTAAAATTCGAAAATCATCCCCATAACGAAAAAAATATGAAAAAAGGAATGATTTTGGTAGAGATGGTGTGCAAAAAAAATTATATCAGTGTTGACATCAGTCGTCGTAGTGTTACTCTATGTGATTATTGAAATTGGGACACGATAACGCTTGTCGCGCGTCTTCTAGTAAGCTATAGGTATTACTGTGTTTCATCTAAATCCGTTCAGTGTGTTTCTGAATATTCTGATCTTCAAGGTTTTATATAAAGGACTAATACATTTCTGTACCCATATTGTTATTAACTCTAAGGTAAGTGCGTCGTAAAAGCTTTTGTGGTTTACTCGGGTGATATCATTTTGAGACAACATTGTCACAAAATTCAATCGATCGTTTCGTTTGATTGTACATGTATTCACGAAACGATCAATGGTGTCAAATGAAGAGACATAGTAGATATGCAAAAAAGTTACTAATTATAGACGTTTGTAAAGTTTATTCTATAGAGGAAGCAATTATGACCGCAAATCAACTAAAGCAAGAGATTGCATGAATTCAGGAATCGGATTTTAATAATTAATGTTTCAATTTTGATTACTAGTACCATGTCTATTGTAACATAGCCGAAACGTAGAGAATATAAATTAAAGGTAATTACGTGATAAAGACCCGTGTGAATCTATTGTTATAACAATACTAGCTGTCCCGACAGACGTTGTCCTGTCAAATGTCAATAATCCCACAGAAAAAAGCAATTTCCGTTTTTACCGATCTTTACGCCACCTTTATCACTTAGGGGTATGAAAAATAGATGTTGGTCGATTCTCAGACCTACTCAACATGCTCACAAAATTTCATGAGAATCGGTCAAGCCGTTTCGGAGGAGTACGGTAACTAACATTGTGACATGGAAATTTTATATATTAGATAGATTTAATAATTAAGTAATAAAGTTGTAAAATTAACCAATCTTTATTTTTGTTTTTAATAAAAAATTTAAATAAATAGGATCTCGACTGTAATCCCCAATGGTAGATAGACATACTCTCAATCTAAACATGCTCAGCTCAGAGGCATGTCTTAAGGCGAGTAATAAATGTTTTTGATGAATGCAGAATCGTTTTTTCTCAATAACCGCAAAACATACAGTTTTGTTTTTCATGACAAAGATAACTTAAGGATATAATCTAGATAAATTACAGACAGAAACACGATTGGTGAAACTTTTCTCGATAGATTTATTTTCCAAAGTTGGCTCTTCAAAAACACTAGTTTCGTTTTTAATCAAAGCTATGAATAGCTAAACAGTTAATTTTTATATAATTCGTTAGATAATCTTACTAGCTAAGTAAATTACAGACAGTTTCTTTTTAAATTTGATGGTTTTCGAGATAATGCAGTTTTATCATTTTTTCCGTCTTATCCGGGTAGACTCAGCCCATACAAAACGTCAAAAATTTCACTTATCACCATAACATTACCTATATTTGACACAAGTCACATTTTGCAATAGCGTTTGATAAGAGAAGCCCTTCACTGCTTTTAAAAATACTATCTGGTTTCCACACGTAATTTTCTTTAACATGTTAATATACATACTTATTATTTTTAGGGTTCCGCACCCAACGGGTAAAAACGGGACCCTATTACTAAGACTTCGCTGTCCGTCTGTCTGTCACAGGGCTGTACCTCATGAACCGTGATAGCTAGACAGTTGAAATTTTCACAGATTTTGTATTTCTGTATTCTATAACAACAAATACTAAAAACAGAATAAAATAAATATTTAAGGGGGGCTCCCATACAACAAACGTGATTTTTTTGCCGTTTTTATAGATAATGGTACGGAACCCTTCGTGCGCGAGTGCCACTCGCACTTGGCCGGTTTTTTATTAAAGAGACATATTGTTTCATTTTGTTCACACGATGCCTAGAAAATAATGATGATGCGAGGCTATTGTGAAGTGTCATCAAATACCCGATACTCGAAGGGGTCAAGGCTGTCTGCGAAAGTAAACAGTACCAGCAAACATTAAATGGACCGAAGTACCGGGTTCAACTTTAGGTACTTCTTTGTGGTAAACTCTTTTGAATACGCAATTAAAAATGAAAATAATTAATTATTCCTGATACAAAAACGAGGTCGCATATTAAGCCCAGATTATTCTGTAATTTATTTTTACTTGAGGTAGTTTGCTGAAAATTAAATATTGTGTTGCGATAAGGATATAGCATAATTTATTAGTAACCCTAAAATGACATGAAAAGTAGAAAAATCTCAATATGTTATTCAATAGAATTTTGATAATAAATACTGTACAAACAACTTTACTTAAACCTTTTCCTAAGTCAGCTTATGGTTAAAATCATTAAAATACGGCATTTTTAGCACATTCTTGACCGCGCGTCTGTCGTCAGCGCGTGACAATTTCAACTTTAACTCAATAGAGTTATGTCAGAAATTTACTATTACATGTTTAGGTGTAAAAACAAATGGTGTCACGACAAACATCAGAAAAAATACATTCCCACTTTAGGTGTACCCTAAAAAAAATGATTTTTACTATTTTAGTTTACGACTTTGTTGACATTACTAATAATTATGTATAATACATGGCATATTACAGCTTTCTATCATTGATAGGCTCTGAGCTAAGTTGCGGACAGACGGACGGACATGGCGAAACTATAAGGGTTTCTTGTAGACTACGAAACCCTAAACACAGAGAAATTATTCACATTTTGAAACTAATCCTGAAAAGAGTACCACGAGTTACTCAGGATGTTTTTCTGCAAAGTTTTGAGCAAAAACTATTTTTTATATTTATTTTTAAAAGAAAAATAACTTATGCACCGGGATACGAGCCCACGACCATCGGATCGAAAGCCAAAGATCCTACAGCTACGAAAAAACAATAAAAAAAGATATCAAAATGAATAATTTTTGGTCTAATTAAAAACTTACCAGCCAAATCAGATATAACATAATGGTATCCCTGCAAAACACTTTGAAGAGTCTCCATCTTCACACCAGATATTAAATAAAGCTTATTATCGTTTTATTTATCGAAGAGCATGACCCGACCGCCTCTTCGCGCTGCCGAAACGGTTTCTGAATTTAGACTAAGCTAAGTTTTTATTTACAAGGATTTTATACTCTTAAGCTCGCGTTTTTCGCCAATCGATGGACAATGAGTAACTGATGGCTGCAGATGCTAATTTGTATTCAAGACTTTTAATTAGTCAATTGTTAATTTGTTTGGTGGGGAGGTATTACGTGCTAGTAATCGCATAAAATCACATTTTTATCAAATGTCTTTAAGTTGATGCTTGAAATTTTTATTTTTTGCTATGGGCTGAGTCTATCCGGATAAGACGGAATAATGATAACATCGCATTATGTTGAAAACCACCAAACTTAAAAAAAAAAAATTGTAGCTAGTATAATTATCTAACGAATTATATAAAAAACCGGCCAAGTGTGAGTCGAACTCGCGCACGAAGGGTTCCGTACCATTATCTATACAAACGGCAAAAAAATCATGTTTGTTGTATGGGAGCACCCCTTAAATATTTATTTTATTCTGTTTTTAGTATTTGTTGTTAGAGCAGCAACAGAAATACATAATCTGTGAAAATTTCAACTGTCTAGCTATCACGGTTCATGAGCTACAGCTCTGTGACTGACAGACGGACAGCCAGACAGACGGACAGCGAAGTCTTAGTAATAGGGTTCCGTTTTTACCCTTTGGGTACGGAACCCTAAAAATGAACTGTTTAGCTATTCATAGTTTTAAGTAAAAACTAAATTAGTGTTTTGAAGAGTCAAATTTAGAAAATAAATCTATCGAAAAAAAATCACCAATCGTGTCTCTGTCTTTAATTTATCTATATTAAATCTTTAAATTATCTTTGTCATCTATACTAATAATATAAAGAGGAAAGATTTGATTGTTTGTTTGTTTGTTTGCATCGAATAGGCTCCGAAACTACGGGACCGATTTGAAAAATTCTTTCACTATTAGATTCCTACATTATCCCTGATGAACATAGGCTATAGAATATTTTCAAAAATGTTAGGGATCCGTATGAAAACTTCGATAAAGTAACCCAACGTGTGAAAAAAAAAACAAAATAGATCCATAAATCGCTTATGCTGCGGAAATTATTGACAATAGAGCAAAGTAATGTACTACAGTTTTATATAAAAAATAAATGTGTATGTTTTGCGGTTATTAAGAAAAAACAATTTTGCATTCATCAAAAAAAAATATTACTCGTCTTAATTCAGTAATATAATTAATTTTATTAATTTGGTGTTTGTGTCAATGGTATGTAATTTTGATCATGTTTTTATGGATATTTAGGTAAAGACAAGAGAAATATCTCAATGAACCGATATTGATGAAATTTTAAACGTGGATCAATTACGATTTGGACTTAAACATAGATTACTTTTTATCTGGGTACCAAGCGAACGAAGCCGCGTGACTGTAAGTTATAGTCTGCGTACATTTGCGTACGGCGCGGTAGAGGATTAAAAATTTATCAATTGAATTTAATAGTTATCAAATCGAAATAAGGTATGTATTAGGACTCGGATATTAGGTCAGGGATTCATATTACACTATTACTTACTTTTTTAATCAATAAATATATTTTATTATTATTTCAATGCTTGGTTATCTCGCAAAACTACGCTGCGATGCTCCCGAGACCGATCACCGAGCATTAAAATTTGTACCTAATTACGATTGGATAACTAGTGAATTCCATTGATAAATTCTAAATTCTCTAATGCGCTGACCATAACCCGTAGTATTTGCTCTTATATCTAACAACGAAATAGCGCGCATACGAATATATATGGTACCTATTTATTGACTGTCATAATATTTATAGTTTGCACCGTAACGTTAAATATCTGTACAAATAACAGTATTATAATAGATCTGTTAATTATGTATCCATTATCTATTATTTTGCAAAAACTTGTTCATGGGACCGCAAATAGTATCCAAAGAGTAAAAACGGGACCCTATTACTATGTCCGTCTGTCCGTCTGTCTGTCACAGGGCTGTATCTCATGCTAGACAGTTGAAAATTTCACAGATGATGTATTTTTGTTGCCGCTATAACAAAATAAAATAAATATTCAAGTAGGGCTCCCATAAAACAAACATGTTTTTTTGCAGTTTTTTTCTAGATAATGGTACTGAACCCTTCGTGCGCGAGTCTGACTCGCACTTGGCTGGTTTTTTTTTCTTTTTGACGATTTTATCATACAATCATCATATTGACATCCTTATTTGATTTACCAATTCAATAATCGCTAAACATTCATTACACTAAAAGATATAAAGGCAACTAGTGGCGATTTCGTTTTCGTGAAGTTATTTACTACAGAAAGACTAACTTTCTTAGGTAATTAAATAAATAAATAAAATAAATATTGGTGGACATTTCACACATCACCATCTTGCCTCAAACTAAGCAAAACTTGTAGGTACTAACCAAATAACTGATAGAATACTATACTTTTGTTTTGTAAATACATACTTATACAATATATACTTATACATACTTATACATAACAAACATGTAGGTATGTTTATCACACCTGGGTGGGAATCGAATGCACAGCCTACAGCGCAGAAGGCAGAGCTAGCGGGCACGGGTCAGCTAGTCTATACATATAATTTTTAATTTTTCCATTTCTAATAACATCTTTCCTCAAATCTGGAAATGTGCACAGATCATCCCTCTACCTAAAAAGTCTAATCCCTCCATGTTTTCTGAATTCCGTCCTATTTCTATTCTCCCTTTTCTTTCAAAAGTTCTTGAGCGCCTTGTCCATAATCAATTGAACTTATTCCTGTCTAGTAATTCCCTCATCAATCCTCTTCAATCCGGGTTTCGTCGTGGTCATTGTTGCAAATTCAAACCTTCGCGCGCTCATTAGTTTAAGTTAGTTTTAACCGTACCGTTAGCGTAACTAGTTTTTATGAGAACCCCCTTCCATGTTAACTTTATATTGGAGTAAACGTGTCCGTCGAAATTATTGAATTTTATTTACCAAAGTTATACCTAGTCCCCTACATGGTCCTGGATCTACGCCGGATAATCATACCAGTCAATTTATTCTTAAAAGAAGAAGAATTAATCACAGTACGAAGCCGTGGAGCGCAAATAAATGCATCGGGATTGCGCATCACAGAGTGGTCGAGAGTTCAAAGTCCAACAGCGTCCATTAGTGCAAAAGTGTGGAAAAGTGTATTTAATTGTGAACCCAACACTCTAATCAGGTATAATTAGGTATAATTCGACGTTACAACAATTCCAGGTCGAACGTGCTGGTCTCCCAGAATGGCCGATGAAAAAGAGTGCATTAAAAAACGCGGCAGTATCAAAGGTCGAATTACTGCTTTCGCGAATCATCTTTTGACGTTGGATGCATCTTCGCTGAAAGATTCGGAAGCCAGGGAGTTACAATTGCGTATCGGTAAGATCGAAATTTTATATGACCAATACGATGAGGTACAGTTAAAAATCGAGATAAGTAGTGAGAACAGTGATCTGCAGGTAAGTGAAAGAACTGATTTTGAACGACATTATTATAGGTTACTTGCCGACGCGCAGGGAATGTTAGATACCTACAGAAAGGAACAAGATAAAATAGAAAGTGCATCAAGTTCTCGTTCCAATCATAAGCTTGTTAAGTTGCCTACGATTCAATTGCCAAAATTTGGAGGTTCATACGAAAAGTGGTTAGAGTTCCACGACACATTCTCAAGTTTAATTGATAACAACGATCAGATAGACGAAATTAACAAATTCCATTACTTGAGGGCGTCGTTGGAAGGTTCAGCTGCTGTGGTGATTCAATCCATTGAGTTTTCGGCAAATAACTATTCGGTAGCGTGGAAGCTTCTATGCGAGCGGTTTGACAACAAACGTTTGTTGATACAAAATCATGTTTCAGCCTTATTCAACATCGAACCGGTCACAAAGGAGTCGTCCGCTATTCTCAAACGCGTTATAGATCAATTAAATAAAAATTTACGTGCATTAGAGTCTTTAGGAGAACCGATTGAACACTGGGACACTCTTTTGATTTACATCGTCACCCAGAAGTTAGATGCGAAAACATACCGTGAGTGGGAGGAACAAAAAGGTACCTTATCGAAAGATAAGCCCATTAGTCTTACTGCCTTTCTCGAATTTATGCGTAATCGCGCAGATTTAATTGAGACGATTGAATTGTCACAAAATAATGTGACAAGTGGTAAAAATGTGACGAAAATAAAAGCAATGGTTTCTTATCAGAATGATCATAAAAATAATTCGACTTCATCGTCAACGAAACCTTGCCCTAACTGTAATGATGATCATTATTTATATAACTGTCCGAAGTTTCTTGCATTAAGTAGTGACGCACGTTACAAGTTGGTACCGTCTTATAAGATTTGTTTTAATTGCTTTCGTAGTGGACACTACGCCAATTTATGTAGAAAGCCGGGTTGTAAAGTGTGTAAGCGTAAACACCATTCTCTTATTCACATCAATGAGTTTAGTGCAACAAAACAGCTGTCGCCGTCTATGCCTACAGTTACTCCAGCTGATTGCGATAATAACAACTCGAGGCCTACTACGACGAATTCCGAGAATTCGAGCCTTGCACTTACGAGTAGCATCACTACTACATGCAAAGATATAGGTCAGTGTGATGTTTTATTATCTACCGCATTAGTAAAATTATACGATTGCAATAATCGAGAGGTCATTGCTCGTGCGATTCTGGATAGTGGTAGTACATCGTGTCTTATGACCGATAGATTGCATAAACAATTAAAATTGCCAGCTGATCGCACAAATAGAATTGTCGTAGGTATAAATAATAAAACATCGCATATCAATGAAATGTGTCGCTTACCTATCAAATCGTTATGTGAAACCTTTTCAACTTACATAAGTTGTTTTATTCTGCCGTCGATTACTGATAACGTTCCTGGGTGTCAGGTTAATATAATGAATTTAAACATTCCATCAGATATTTGTTTAGCGGACCCTCAGTTTTATTCGCCCTCCGCTGTTGATTTAATCATCGGCGCTGATGTTTTTTGGGACATATTAGGTTCGCAAAACATTAAATTAGGAAACGGAAAGCCGATACTGTATGAGACTAGACTAGGTTGGATCGTCTCTGGTCCTGTTAACCGCGACTGCGTATCTACTTTGCCAATGATAAAATGTAATTTTACTCAAGTCGATTCCATGACTTCCCACTGTTCTGATGATGACATTCAAAACCAATTAATGCGTTTTTGGCAGCTTGAACAAGTTAGCCCTCAGTCATCTCATTATTTTCCAGAGGAAAAGCAATGTGAGGAACACTTTATGAAAAACACAACTCGCCTCACAGACGGACGGTTCTGTGTTAGGATCCCATTAAAACAAACACCGAGCGTGTTAGGTGATTCTTATCAGCGAGCTAAACATTGTTTGCTCTCTTTAGAGCGTAGGTTAAAAACTAATGATTCATTTAGTAAAATGTATAATGATTTCATGTCCGAATACGAATCATTGGATCACATGACAGAGTGCAAACCGATTACTTCGGTGCCTCATTATTTCATCCCACATCATGGTGTCCTTCGTGAGAGTAGTACGACGACCAAACTACGGGTCGTATTTAATGCAAGTAGTCCTACTACCTCGGGAGTTTCATTTAATCAGATTCAGATGATTGGGCCTACAGTACAAGATGACCTTCTGTCGATACTTTTAAGATTTAGGCAGCATAAATATGTTATAGTTGCAGACTGTGAGAAAATGTATAGATGTATAGCAGTACATCCTGCCGATAGGCTACTGCAACAAATTATTTGGCGTGATCAAAATCAACCCGATTCTACCATAAAATGTTATTTATTGAATCGGGTGAGTTATGGCACGGCTAGTGCGCCTTATCTTGCTACTAGGTGTCTGAAACAAATAGGCTTAGACTGTAAGGACCCTAAAATATCTGAAATTATAATTCATGACTTTTACGTTGATGATTTTCTAAGTGGTGGGGATGAGTTAAGTAAAGTTTTGCATATTCGTAAGCAGGTGACCGCCGAGTTAGCCTCAGCTTGCATGCCTCTTAGGAAATGGAGGTCTAATGAACCTCAGTTGTTGCCAAATACCGATCAGTCATCACCGGAACTAAACATCGGAGATACTGAAACGAGTAAGACGCTTGGCCTCGGGTGGCATTCAGTGTTTGACCACTTTTATTTCTCCATCAGTCCAACCATAGTCAAAGGAAGCACAAAGCGTGATATTCTATCAGTCATTGCTCAGATTTTTGACCCCTTGGGGCTTCTATCACCTTGTGTCGTCCTCATGAAAATTCTATTACAGAAACTGTGGCTGCAGCGACTGTCTTGGGATGAGGAGTTGCCACCTAATATGAACCAGGTCTGGGTAGAAATTGTTGACAGCTTACCAGGTCTAAATAGCCTGTGCATACCACGACGTGTCATCTGTGACGAATATTCCACGCTAGAATTGCACATTTTTACAGATGCATCCGAGCGTGCGTACGGCGCTTGCATTTATGTTCGTAGTATTGACGATAAAGGTGAGGTCTCCGTCCACTTATTAATCGCAAAAAGCCGAGTCGCTCCTATTAAGCCTACGACGATACCACGTCTCGAGCTCTGTGGTGCTTTGATTGGTGCTCGTTTGTATGAAAAGGCTATTAATGCGCTACGAGCGACAATTAAGAATGTTGTTTTTTGGACGGACTCCATGATTGTCCTAGGTTGGCTTAAAATGATACCTACTAAGTTACAGCCATTTGTACGTAATCGTATAGCTGATATTTTAGAAACAACTGGCAGCTGCACTTGGAGACATGTCCCGACTGACGAGAACCCTGCGGATATAATATCGCGCGGTGTTAGTGTTAGTTCTCTTCAGTCTCATACACTATGGTGGCATGGACCAGAATATTTAAAACGCGATCCGTCGCACTGGCCTGCAACTCCAAGTACGGTAGCCAAGTTGCCTGAAACTCGTAATGAAGTTTCATTATATTCAAGTAATTCCGCTTCACGTGAACTTATTGATTTCAGTCGCTTTTCAAATATGTCTAGGCTTCAGCGAACCGTCGCCTATGTGTTAAGGTTTGTTAATAATTTAAAGAAAAGGACTAAATGTGAACTTAAATATTTAAATACTGACGAGTTAGATAAAGCTTTAGTTGTCATACTAAAAGAATCGCAAATACAATCGTTCACTGAATATGATTTATTAATTAAAAAACAAAATGTTCCTAGTAAAAGCTCACTGATTAAATTCAATGTTTATTTAGACAAAAATAATTTAATTCGCGTAGGAGGTCGATTAGATAATTCTAGTTTTTCTTTCGAAAAGAAGCACCCTATTATGTTACAGTCCACACATCATGTCACGAAGTTATTATTCGAGTTTGAACACAAAAAATTAATGCATGCTGGCCCTCAACTTTTGTTGGCCACAATTAGAGAAACTTATTGGCCAATTGGTGGTCGCAATTTAGCGAAGAAATGTTTTCGTCAATGCGTGCGTTGCAGTCGTATGAAGGGTAAAACGTATAACCCGCTCATGGGTAACTTACCACAGCAGCGACTTGAACCAGGTGGATATCCATTTCAAAGTGTCGGCGTGGACTACGCGGGCCCTGTTGCCGTCGCTAGTCGTACCGGCCGCGGTTGTAGGCTTATAAAATCTTACATAGCCATTTTTGTATGTTTCACAACCAAAGCGATACACTTGGAGTTAGTAGGTGACTTAACAAGCAATAACTACTTATTAGCATTACGCAGATTCATCTCTCGCAGGGGAAAACCTTCCCATATATTTTCAGATAACGGTACCTCATTTGTTGGCGCGTATAACGATATTTCGAAATTTTTGAAGAGTAATAGTGACTCCCTGGCTGCCGAGACAGCACAGGATAGCATCCAATTTCATTTTATTCCCGCGTACAGCCCCAATTTTGGAGGTCTCTGGGAGGCTGGTGTCAAGTCGACAAAATATCATTTAAATCGAGTGTTGGGAAATTGTAATTTAACGTTCGAGGAGCTTACTACTACGTTGGTGCAAATCGAGGCGATACTTAACTCTCGGCCACTCTCTCCGTTGTCGTCGGACCCAGAAGACTTGACGCCTCTCACACCCGGTCATTTTCTTATTGGCCGCCCTCTCACTGCTCTGCCAGAAAGGGACTACCAGGACTACCCAGTCAACAGACTGACACGCTTCCAACGCATCGCGCAAATTCGTCAGCATTTTTGGACACGGTGGAGTAAGGAATACATAGCGGAACTTCAACAAAGAGTCAAATGGCGATCCTGCAAGTATTCTTTGAAAATTGATACTCTCGTCCTGCTGAAGGAAGATGGCGTTCCTCCACTTAAATGGAAGCTTGGACGTGTCGTAGCTGTGCATCCTGGCCCTAGTGATGGCATATGTCGTGTAGCTGACATACAATTGGCTACTGGCGTCGTGCGGCGAAGCTTCAGCAAGATTGCTCCGTTGCTGCCTGAAGAGGATGTCTCCCGTTGAAAGACGAGCTTCCAACGCGCGGGGGCATGTTGCAAATTCAAACCTTCGCGCGCTCATTAGTTTAAGTTAGTTTTAACCGTACCGTTAGCGTAACTAGTTTTTATGAGAACCCCCTTCCATGTTAACTTTATATTGGAGTAAACGTGTCCGTCGAAATTATTGAATTTTATTTACCAAAGTTATACCTAGTCCCCTACAGTCATAGTACCACAACGGCTTTAACCAAGATAACTGATGACATTCGTCGTGGTATGGATAATGGACTTGTAACTGTGTTGTCATTGCTAGACTTCAGTAATGCTTTCAACAACGTTGATTTCGACATTCTTCTGGCTATCCTATACTCTCTTAATATTTCTCCAACGGCTATTAACTGGTTTCATAGTTACCTGTATGGACGCCGGCAGCGTATACGCATTGATGAAACTTATTCATCGTGGTGTGTTTTAACTGCCGGTGTGCCTCAGGGCGGCGTTCTATCTCCTCTTCTTTTCGCTATATTTATAAACTCAATATCTCTTACCCTTTCATCGTCCTATCACCTATATGCAGATGATCTCCAAATTTACTCTCAGGCTCCAGTGGATAATTTGATTATTGGTATTAATGCCATTAATAGTGACTTGGCACGGGTCCTCGCGTGGAGTAAAGCCTACGGTCTTAAAGTAAACCCTACAAAAACGCAGATCATAGTTGTTGGCAGCTCCAGGATGTTGTCAAGGATTGACTGGTCTATTCTACCTTTAATTGTTTTTGATGATGTTCCAATACCAGTTAGCAGCACTGTGAAAAATTTGGGTGTTCTAATGGACAAGGATATGAGTTGGGGACCTCATTTAGCCGAGCTAAGTCGTAAAATGTTTGCTTCAGCTGCCTCTTTGCGAAGACTGCGGAATTTTTTACCTACTTCCACCAAAGTTACGCTGGCACAATCCCTTTTACTCCCCATCCTTGATTACGCCGATACTTGCTTTACTGACCTTGCTGAAAAACACCTTGATAAACTTGAGCGCCTGCAAAATTTTTGTATTCGTTTTATATTTGGCTTACGTAAATACGACCATGTATCTAAATTTCGCGCTAAACTTAAGTGGTTGCCCATTCGCCTACGCAGGAATTCACATATTCTCACTCTTTTGTACAGTATTTTATTTAACCCATCCTCTCCTCCCTATCTCAAGGAGCGCTTTGAATTTCTCCATCTTTCTAGTCTTCGTTCTTTACGTTCCTCTGAGACCTTGCAACTTAAAACTCCTGTTCATAGTTCTACCTTCTATGAAAACTCCTTCACTGTACAAGCTGTCCGTCTGTGGAATGCTCTCCCTCTTGATGTCAGAGCCGCTAAATCTATTGACATTTTCAAAAGGCTATTACTCAGTCACTTTTTAAATACCTCTGAGTAGTATAGATTAGGTATTTTAATTTTAATTTTATTTTAATTTTATTTGTTTTTAAAGATATTTTTAGGTTTATTTTGTATTGAATGTATGTAGGTACACGCTTTTGACTGCACCACCGTCGTATATCGTACACTTTATGTCCAGTCCATCCAAAGGTTGTCTGGAAGAGATCGCTCCCAGCGATAAGACCGCCCATTGTACTCCAATGTTGGTTTGTGTTGCTTTTTTTTCATGTTATTGTTATGTGGTGTGCAATAAAGAGTTTTCTATCTATCTATCTATAATAAAACTGTAGAAGAGTTCAATGCTGTACATTGAATAAAAACTAAAAAAAATACTCCTAGGGGCCTTTATACAAGTAACACAAACCAAAAAAAAACATTTTGAAATTTTTGTCTGTCTGTCTGTCTGTCTGTTGTCCGGCTTTCATGCAAAAACTACTGGACGGATTTTGATAAAACTTTTTTGTTATGTAGTTATTAGACCTCGGCAACATATAGGCTATAATTTATTTTGAAGATTGGAATACCAGATGTGAAACTATCTGTCCCCCAGCGAAGCAGGCACGGGTCAGCTAGTATTTATATAATCTACTATCAACTGAGTTGTTACAGCCCTCACAGTTCAGTTGGTAGTAGCTCGTCTTCTGTGGGTTCAATCTCCACCCAGGACCAACATTAGCTGCAGTAACGGCATTGAACAGACAATCATACGAACAAGCAAACTTTCACATTAATAATAGTAGTAGGATCCTGTTGCTGCTCTACATATTAATCACCATATGATTCACGCATCGACCACACAGCCTATAGACTCCAAGGCGAACACTTTCTTACAATACATTAGGCTTATACCTACTGCTTTATGACACCGAGCGCAATTCACGACGCGCCTCGCGGCAGGCTGTGGCATTGAATCGGCCAATAAGAATGCATTTTATAAAGCACGCCACGACTTCAATATTTTAAGAAATGAAGCGTCTATTGGGCTATGTGTTCGATGGATTTACGTCATGTCAACATATTTTGGGTGATCCAGGACGTGAATGAAAACACTAATAACCATAAACCACAAACCAGCAATTAACGTGAAATACGTTCTTGCTTAATACACATAGATATTAGTTTAATTAGATAAAAAATAAAATAGGATCACGACTGTTATCCCCAAGTACGGTAGACATCCTCTTAGATTTCCAGGCGCTTAGATCCTTTGAAGATGTCTAGACGGGGTAGTCAGAGGCACGTCCAAACATTATAATATAGCATGTGCCAACATGCATGGCAGTAGTAGCATTTCATATGTGACAGGTAGGAAGCCCAACGCCACTTATAAGAATACTAACTGGTTTCCTCACAATGTTTTCCTTCACTGTTTTAAGCACGTGTTTAAATGCGCGTATACATTTTTTGAACAGAAAAATTCATTGATGCACGCCGGGTACCGATCCCACGACCTTTGAAATAAATGAAAGTCGAGCTACCTCCCACTCGCTCAACACGGTTTTTACTACTAACTATTACCCTATACTAATGTAAAAAAATAACATTTATGGTTATGAAAGTTAAGTAAAAACAGATTTTTAAGCCATTTTTTCCATGATAAATTTGTCTAGAATAGTTTTACCAATCTTTATCTATACCATAATATCAAAGCAGTATGTACTGTTTACAAAAACATATAAAAAAAACACGATCAAAATAAATAAAGGTTTTTTTTTAAGAAAAGTAGGTATCTATTTGTAGCTTGGTCAATGGTCATTCAGGGTATTTTAAGATACAATTATCGCCCATGTGACGAACGATTAGGATGAACTATGTTGAACCATCTAAAACCTGATTGTAAAGTTTTGTTGACACCAAAGAGTACCTACGTCATGGCCATGTACCTATTAGCTAGAACAAGGTATATCTTTGCTAACTCAATAAGATAGTGAGTGAACAAATATCCGACGGTAACAATAGTCAGGTTTCATTGCTGAAGCTTTATTTACTACTAGCCGACCCGTGACAGACATTGTCCTGTCAATTTTCAATAATCGAATAGAAACGACTGAATGTTTTTAGCCTGTGATGTCAGATTTGTTGCACATCAGCGCCATCTATACAGAAATCATCCCTTTTGCGTTTTTTTTATCGTTTTTCATATTTTAAGGTAGTCTATGTTTTATTCGGGTATTATAACTACATCTACGGCAAATTTCAACTTTATCCGTTTTGTCGTTTATCCCTGATTGAGGAAAAAACATACATACAAACTCACAAACTTACGCATTTATAATATTATAGAATTAGGATTCTACAGCCTTATTACATAGGTTATTGGTAATCATAATTATAATTAGCTTCAACTGTCAAACTGTCAAAAAACACTGTATTTATCTTTACAGGGAGCAGTGGCTTAGCTGTCAGACTGATGTTAATAAATTAGTACAGGTATGTTGTTATGCTAACTGCTAAATGTGGGCATATTTGGACGTGCCTCTGACCACCCCTCTTTAGACAACGTCAAAGATCTGAGCGCTTAGAGGTCCGAGAGAATGTCTACCGGAGGTATTTGGGGATTATAGTTGTAATCCTATTTAATTTTTAACCGAAGAACCTTGCTGAAGCTTTATTTACTATTAGCCGAGCCGTGATTAAAGTTCTGTCAAATTATAATAATCGCATAGAAAAAAGCATTATTCTACTTCCATTTTTTCATGTTTGCTGGCTACTTACCAACGTTACACAGCGAGCATTCATAAAAAAACAAACCCTTAAAAAAATGTTTTTTTTTACGATTTTATTCATAACTTTATTGGCTTGACTCATATGTATATTCTTATTCATGCCAAATTATAGCTTTCTAGCACTAATCTGCGACGGACGGAAGGACGGACGGACGGACATGGCAAAACTATAAGGATTTCTTGTAGACTACGAATGCCTTTTAAATTTTTTGGGTTTTGTATTCTACAAGAAACCATAAAAACTTAAAAGGTATTCATTTTCTATGAGTAGGCTTTTATGATAAACCAAAAATCCCCGATGTTTACCGCAGATTATTTCAAAGAAATCTGTATCGTCAACTATGCCCTTGTTCATAATTATTACTATGATCTGTTCTATGACGTAGGTTTTTATAAAATGACAGTAAATCGTTCGATTACAAATAATATTTGTGGTGAATTGATTTGGGTATTTTTATAATTCCAAATTAAATTTAGAATGACAAATGACGTCTGGCCGAGTGGAAGGTAACTTCGACTTTCAATCCGAAGGTCGTAAATTTTAATTCCGGCCGTACCTCTGACTAACCCCTTTAGACATCTATAATGATCTGAGTACCTGAAGGTCTACATGGGGATTACAGTGATTATTTTATTTTATTTTTAACAAATCTAATAACTTTTTATGGAAACTTCAAGGTGGAGTGGAATTTTCTGATTCCAAAAATATACATTTATTAACTGGCTTCACAGCTCAGTTGGTAGTTACTCTGCCTTCTGTGCTGTAGGTTGTGGGTTCGATTCCCACCCGGGATGAACTTTTGTGTGATGAACATGGATGTTTGTTCTGTGTTTAGATGTTATAATATATCTTATGTATGTATTTACAAATAAAAATCTGTTTGTCTGTCCGTCTGTCTGCCACAAGGCTGTATCTTATGAACCATGATAGCTTGACAGTTGAAATTTTCACAGATGATGTATTTCTATTGCCGCTATAACAACAAATACTAAAAACACAATAAAATAAATATTTATGTGGGGCTCCCATACAACAAACGTGATTTTTAGCCGTTTTTTTATAGATAATGGTAGGAACCATTCGTGTGCGAGTCCGTCTCGCACTTGGCCAGTTCTTAAAATAAAAGATGCGTATCGTATGTACTTATTGAATCTATTACGATTTTTTTATTCAAAATGAATTTAAGCTAGTTTTGTCCCTAAATATAATATACTCGTATTTTATTTTAAACTGTAAAACAGAGTCATAAAGCTGCCCATTTATGTTATTATTCTATACTTAGAATTTCATGGAAATCTGTTTTATCATCCTTGTTTATTACTACGAAGTAGATTTCTACAAAATGACACTAAAATCGTTAGATTAAAAGTAATATATTCTGTTTGTGGTGAATAGATTTGGGTATTTTAATTATTCATAATTAAACTGTGAATAACTGCGTTTGTTGGGACGTACCTTGACTTTCAAGCGAAGGGGCAGCCAGTCAAAATAGTCTGTTCAAATACCTCCTAGATATTGAGTGAAAATACAAAGGGTTTTTTCAAACTTGCTGTTAATAAGTTTTCTGTTGAAAAATATTTTTCAAAGACAAGCTTTTGTAAAATAATTTAAACCATCGAGCATCAGTGAACTATCACCTGTCACTTAACATTGTCACCGGAACATGACAAGAATGCAAGTTTTTACTCAATCGAAGTATCTACTAAGTCTAAACAACTCCTGACTCCGTCATCAGATCAGCTCGCTGTCACCATATTATTGCATCGTCAATGAAGTTACTTAAGTGTGCAATATTTCAGCTTAATCGGTTGGGAATAACTGCTTCAAAATTAATTTGCAAGATTCCACCCGAACAAACATACATTGCAAGATAAATAAAAGCTTGTAAAATTGCTCCCCATTTGCTTCTATTTGCTTCTAACAATACATAAGAGATTTGCTTCTTTTATATTTAAATTTAAAGGAAGAAGATGACCAGAACGAAAATGTCATGAGAAAACCAATGATGTTTCTGACTTTATTGTAAAGCTTTGAAGTCAAATAAAGAATTATCTCAGAATAATCCTTTACAGGGTAAAAGGAGTACATATCGTGAAAAAAAAAAATATATATATTATTTATATAGGCGAATTGAAAATCGGTATGACTTGCCACTTGCCATAATGAAGGCTTTTATTCGTGTCCTGATCGGGTAGATTCTCCCGCCAGAATATGCTTGGTCAGGATACGAGTGAAAGCTTTTAATTACATACCTACCGATTGTACCTATATTGTGCTTACATTTATACATTTTAACATAGCCTTTAAAACAAAGATACTAACATAAACTGGACCTCTGTATGTCTAAATTAATAAATGAATTGAATTGAAATTAAAGTTATTTGAAATAATCAATAAATATAAAAGAAAGTCGTGTTAGTTACACTATTTATAACTCAAGAACGGCTGAACCGATTTGGCTGAAAATTGGTGGGGAGGTAGCTTAGAGCTAGAAAAAGGACATAAGATAACAGGAACAGGAACGGGAACGGGAACTTAAGGCCCTGTATGTCGACGATTGCTCTTTTTCGAAACGAAAAAAGAAATACTTCTGAACAAGCCACATCTCCTATTTTTATAATGTATAGAATATGTGAATAAAGATGTACCCATCTTTAATCACCTCGATAAATAATCCTACCGACCGCTGCAATGACGACAAACACACGTCTGATGTTGACAGTAGTCACGGTGGTACTGATCCATGGGCGGCGCGTGGTCTGCCTTTGCTTTTCGAATAAATTAATGACATAAATTATGTATAATTACTTATCAAAACCTATCTTAGTAGAAATCTAGATCTACAATCTACATATTACCTATCTTTAACAATAAATCACAAGTTGATCTTAATAGTAGGTATCAAAGTATTTCGATCATAAATTCTAAAACGTATTATTTTATAATAATATCTTTATCGAGAAAAGTTTCTGCTGTTATGTTTTCAGCTTAAGGCGCTCCCAGTCGACGATTGTTTTTGTTCGAAACGAAAAAATAAATACTTGTGAACAAGCCACATCTCCTATTTTAGAATGTATAGTATATGTGAATAAAGATGTCGGAGCGTGGTCTGCCTTAGCTTTTCGAATAAATTAATGATATAAATTATGTATTATCAAAAATCTATTCTAATAGAAATCTAGATCTACATATTACCTATCTTTAACAATAAATCACAAGTTGATTTTAATAGTAGGTATATAAAATTTTTCGATCATAAATTTTAAAACGTATCATTTTGAAATAATATCCTTATCGTGAAAAGTTTCTGCTAATGTTTTCAGCTTAATAGAAATCTAGGTAGGAACCTGAAGTAATATACTTATAAAAATAGGAGATGTGGCTTGTTCAGAAGTATTTCTTTTTTCGTTTCGAAAAAGAGCAATCAGCGACTGGGAGCCCCTTAATAGAAATCTAGGTAGGAACCTGAAGTAATATATTTATAAAAATAGGAGATGTGGCTTGTTCAGAAGTATTTCTTTTTTCGTTTCGAAAAAGAGAAATCGTCGACATACAGGGCCTTAACACAGCATTTGTTAATTCTAAAGCGATACGAAGTTCGCCGGGTCAGCTTGTTTACATTAATATAAAATTTAGTTTTGTTTCTTATGTTTGATTTCTTTTTTAATGTAGTTTACATAGTAGAAATTTCCAAACATGTAAATAAAATGAATGGAGTTTATGCTTAGTGTCATGTTGATCCATCTTGGGTAGCTGCATCCGATAATAAGAGGTATCATATTGTGGATGAAAACAATCACGAACTGCAACTGAAACCAAATGAAAAATTGTTTAAATTGTTTTTGTAAAGAAAAATAAAATAAATAAATAGGTCCACGACTGTAATCCCCAAGTACGGTAGACATCCTGTCAGATCTTTAGACGTTTAGATCCTTTGAAGATGTCTACTGGGGGTAGTCAGAGGCACGTCCAAACATTATATTTATCACATGCCCACATTTTGCAGTAGTTAGCATTCCATACATGACAGGCTGCAAGACCATCACCGCTTATAAGAACACTAACTGGTTTCCTCACAATGTTTTCCTTCACCGTTTTGTAAAGTAATTCCTTCAAAAACATAAATGTAATATGAGATGCGTCTTTGTCTACTTCGGTAACAAAATAATTGAGATCTAATATGGGTGCCAAGTTCTATGTAGAAAATATTTAGTCAAAGGAACATAGTACCTAATTTAAGCTCTAGATTTAACATCTAGTTTTTACCGATTTTTTTTGAACTTTGGCTGAACACGCTTCCTCGTGTCTAGATCAACATGCCTATTTTATTCTCAAAGCGGTTTTGGCCGAGTGTTATTTACCGCGAATTTCAATGCGAAGGTCGTTGGCTCTAATTCCGGACGTTAATCAATGGATTTTGAATGACAAATTCGCATTTTCAAGTGATTAAAACGGTGAAGGAAAACATTGTGAGGAAACCAGTCCGTATTCTTATAAGTAGCGAGGTTCTTGCAATCTGTCACATATAGAATGCTAACTACTGCAATATGTGGGCAATTAGACTTGTGCCAAATGTAATAAATCGCCACGTGCCTCCGACTATCCCCTTTAAAAATCTTCAAAGGATCTAAGCGTCTAAAGATCTGAGAGGATGTCTACCGTACTTGGGGATTATAGTCGTGATCCTTTTTTTTACTTATTTTATCATCACCCTAGCCTGAAAAATCTTGTAAATGATGTCCTGTCGTAGGCTTTCGACTCTTTACGATAAAGTACAAAACGATTTCGGCGATGACAACAATTCTCATAGAAATCGTCGTCTATCATAGTAAAATGTAATCAAGATGTTATTGACAAAAGGAATTTCTATCGTTCCATCTTTCAAAAATAGTTGGAAACGATGTGACGTTTGTCGAAATCGTTGATCGTTTTTAAGAGTAGATCCCCTTCTTGTAATATCTACTTACCAATTGTATAGTAGTGAGGTGCTTTTTCCACCAAAGATATTTTTGGTACTGAGGTCCAAGGCCAGAGATCAGGTAGTAGGTATACATGACAGTGTGGACAAAACTGTTGATAAGGCCGAGTGAGATTCCGTGACCATCTATAAAATATAAAGGTATTGATTTATTTATTTTAATAAAATAAAAACTAAATTGTAATGTATTCTAACATGTAACCTAAAACACAATAACACAAGTTTATTCTTACTTAAGACGAGTAATACATGTTTTTGATGAATGCAGAATAGTTTTTTCTCCATAACCGCAAAACATACAGTTTTGTTTTTTATGACAAAGATAACTTAAGGATATAATCTAGATAAATTACAGACAGAAACACGATTGGTGAAACTTTTCTCGTAAGATTTATTTTCCAAAGTTGGCACTTCAAAAACACTAATTTAGTTTTTCACTAATTTAGTTTTTTTTTTAGTTTTTACTTATAACTATGAATGGCTAAACAGTTCATTTTTATATAATTCGTTAGATAATCATATAATTATGTAAATTACAGACAGTTTCTTCTTAAATTTGATGGTTTTCCAGTTAACGCAGTTTTATCATTTTTTCCGTCTTATCTGGGTAGACTCAGCCCATACAAAAAGTCAAAAATTTCACTTATCACCTTAACAGGAGAGGGTTAACTTAAGGCAGGCTACCGATTGAAAAACACTAAATCAAATCTTTTAAGACAATGCCAAACATTTTTGCAAATAATTTTATACATGTTATGCTGACCCCAAATAAAGTAGGTTAAGGTCAAAAAAATTATGAAATGCCAAATGAAATGGTTGGATGTGCCTCTAACAAAAAAAATCACGTTTGTTGTATTTGGAGCCCCACTTATATATAATTTTTATCTTTTTTTAGTATTTGTTTTTATAGCGACAACAGAAAAACATTATCTGTGAAAAGCGAAGCCTTAGTAATAGGGCGGGACCCTATTACTAAGACTTCGCTGTCCGTCTGTCCGTCTGTCTGTCAACAGGGCTGTATCTCATAAACCGAGATAGCAAGACAGTTGAAATTTTCACAGATAATGTATTTCTGTTGTCGCTATAACAACAAATACTAAAAAAATAATAGAATTTATATTTACCCTTTGGGTACGGAACCCTAAAAAAGAAGTGTGGTCCTACACTAAAATCCAACGAAAAAGCGATTCAATGCGAGTCTTTATTTGTGTCCTTACGTTTAATAGCAAGCAAAGTTACTACAATGGTTGCATACTAATAAAACCAAGGTTTCAAGTTTTTATTGAAATGAATATCTTTAATAAATTTGACTTTGATTTTCAGCGATCCATCTTTTTCATATAGGTAATTTAATGACTATAAGAACAGCTATAAAAAATTCTCTTTTAAACAGCAAAGTTTATGATTAAATTATCACACAAACCTCATCTAGCCCCAAACTAAGCAAAGATTGTACTATGGGAACAAGATAACTGATAGAATACATAATATACTTTTTTTTGTAAATACATTCGTAAAGATACATTACAACACCCAGATACAGGACAAACATGATATGATGAACATAGGTTCATCACATCAATATTTGTCCTGTGGGGCTACTCATATTGTGTAGTATCATGTTTTTACAAAATAGCCCTGCTGTTTGGGGATCGAACCCACATCCTACAGCGTAGAAGGCAGAGATACCACCGACTGAGCAGTGAGGCCAGTCAAATAAGTCAGTTTACCTATGTAACTACGGTGACAATGCAATAATATGACAGCGAGCTAATCTGATACGGGAGTCAGGAGCTGTTCAACAGACACTCAGAATGGAACTCCTTAGTAAATACTTCGTAGTACTTAGTAATAATTGAGTTAAAACTTTACAATCTTATCAAGTTCCGATGACAATGTTATACTCTGATTACCCCCACTAGACATCTTCAAAGGATCTAAGCGTCTGAAGATCTGAGAGGATGTCTACCATACTTGGGGATTACAGTCGTGATCCTATTTGTTTGTTTGTTTATAAAAATGACACAACTAACTTGGATAGTAGGTTATTCCTAGCCATGCACAAATTGGCATCATAAAGTGGTGATATAGATGTAGCGCTGAAATCTGTCGATTTTTCTTTCTTAGAACAAAAAATACCGTGTCCAATAGATCTATGAGTTTCAAACTGTAATACATCCAAACTAGATTGTGCGTCTGTAAAAAAATAAGAATAATATCTGCAAAATTACTAATGTGATTTTTATATTTATTGAAATTAAATAAATCTTTAAGCATATTAACAGCGACATTTTTTAATTTTGAAAAAAAGTTGCCTATGTCCGTCTTAAGACTAAACTATCTCTGTATAAAATTTCACCACAATCGGCTAACGGTTAAGCCGTGATAACGTCACAGACAGACAGACAAAGTTACATTGCATTTATAATAATAGATGAACTGAACTAAAACAAAAAATAGTTATTATTATTATGTATAATTTAAGAGAAAAATAAAGACTCGTCAATTATTTTATTTTTAAACATTTAGTGTTTAAACATTATATTATTTGCCAGAATATTATGTTTTGAAACACACTCACACTTTTAACAATGGGACTATTAGAATAATCGACAGGCTGGCACGTAAAGTTGTATTCCTTGAACCATAGCTTAGATCCCTGAAACATAAAATTTAATATATATAGTGACATGTGAAAAGTTAAAAAAAAAAGAAAATCATCAACCAAAAGAAACTGTCTATAATTTACTTAGCTAGTATGATTTATTTAACGAATTATATAAACATTAACTGTTTAGCTATTCATAGTTTTGATTAAAAACGAAACTAGTGTTTTTGAAGAGGCAACTTTGGAAAATAAATCTATCTAGAAAAGTTTTACCAATCATGTTTCTGTATAAGTTATCTAGATTATATCCTTAAGTTATCTTTGTCATAAAAAACAATACTGTATGTTTTGCAGTTATTGAGAAAAAACAATTCTGCATTCCTCAAAAACAATTATTACTCGTCTTAAATACGATATCTAAGTTTTGATTGCTATTTCTATTAAACTCGACGTTGCTGGTTCATGGAAAAATAAAGAGTTGAGTGGCCCCACAAATGCAGAGGCGGCGAGAGGGTAAGATAACTACTCCGTTAGGTCCACTTTCAAAAGGACGACTTGAGAAGGCCGTGAAGGCCAAGTGGGAGGAACCTCAATTTTCAATCTGAAGGTCGTGGGTTCGAATACCGGCGAGCATCAATGGATTTTTCTGTTTGAAAAATTTATATGTGCATCAAAAACACGTGCTCAAAACGGTGAAGGAAAACATCGTGAGGACACCAGTTAGTATTCTTATAAGCGGCGATGGGCTTGCAACGACGATTTGAGCAAAAAGCAACATAAGTCATTGTTAGAAATGTCTGAAGATAAAACTCTTCAAGCTGATTTAAAAAATATGTCTTTAATAAAATACCTGATTTTGTTCTGTCTAATTCTAAACATATTATTATACTAGCTGACCCGTGCCCGCTTCGCTGGGCGACAGACATTTCTAAATGTGATTATTTTGAATAGGTATGGCTATGGTATGGCTTAAATTTAAGATAGGTATCCGCGGATATACTCAAGTGGTCCCGCTGCCGGCCCCGTGAGTATAGAAATTGGTAGCCACGATTTTAGTATCCAGTAACTTTTATATCAGTACTTATGACTTACCCTACCCATTAAGGAGTAAACCCGCTGCAGAGCATGCACAAATATAAATAATGTTTGCGCCTATTAGGTATAATATAGGTAGGTTAGTAGTAGTTAGGTAGGTACACATGTGCTGCTATCTGTTGAGTTTTTTATGAATTAATGTATAATTCGTAATTCTTTTTTAGGGTTCCGTACCCAAAGGGTAAAAACGGGACCCTATTACTAAGACTTCGCTGTCCGTCTGTCCGTCTGGTAGTCACAGAGCTGTATCTCATGAACTGTGATAGCTAGACAGCTGAAATTTTCATAAATTATGTATTTCTGTTGCCGCTATAACAACAAATACTAAAAACAGAATAAAATAAATATTTAAGTGGGGCTCCCATACAACAAACGTGTTTTTTGCCGTTTTTTATAGATAATGGTACGGAACCCTTCGTGCGCGAGTCCGACTCGCACTTGGCCGGTTTTATTTTATTCCTTTTCTTTCGATTGTCGACAGCATATGGCCCAACTTTGCCTAAAGCAGTATATTAATATCTCTTATAGATTACCCAAACCCAGACCGCTATAGTTCCACATCTGGTATTCCGATCTTCCAAAATTATAGTCTATAAGTTGCCTAGGACTAATAGCTATATAACAAAAAAAGTTTCATCAAAATCCGTTCAGTAGTTTTTGCGTGAAAGCCTGACAACAGACAGACAGACAGACAAAAATTTCAAAATGTTTTTTTTTGGCTTGTGTTACTTGTATGAAGTCCCCTAGGAGTATTTTTTTTCGTTTTTATTCAATGTACAGAATTGAACTCTTCTACAGCTTTATTATATGTATAGATATCAAGCACCCCACGCTTTTTACTCTGAATTAAATTATTGTGTTAATAACTTAAATTTTATTATAATTTTGTTTTGAGGTGATTCATTATGATTGATTGTTTCTTCTTCTACTACAGTTATATTAAACTCTGTCATCGAAAATTATTTTCTAGTTTTTAGTTCGATTTGCAATAAAAGCGTGTTTTTTTAGTTTTTTTAAACTATAATTTATTAAAGGCCCGGCCCATCTATACCTAGTCAGTTCTTTTCTTCAGGGGTTCGCCGTGGTTTTAAAAGTTTAGTAGGGCAGGTAGTTTAGTAGCTTAGTAGATCAAAAAGTTTGAGAAACTCTGCTCTAGCATTACGGAAGACATAGCCTATGACATAGCTTGTGAACTTTTCGTTAATTACCTCATAAGATAGATAAGCGCTGGCGATGATCTGGAATATATTGTACACAATAATGGTGTTCTTCAACTCGTAAGGTTTCCTACCCTTCATCCATGCTGGTCCTGCTTTCTTGACGAAGTATAAGTATACGAGAAGTATTGATAAGGTCGTTATGTTATTTGGCCAGAAATCACGAGTTCGATCATCTGAAATTTAATTTTGATTAAGACACACAATTTAAAATAGGATCACAAATGTAATCCCCAATTACGGTAGACATCTTCTCAGATCTCCAAGCGCTTAGATCCTTGAAGATGTCTACAGGGGGTAGTCAAAGGTGAGAGAGAGGTAATTTGGTAGCGAGAATGATGATAAAACACACTAATCTATACTGATATTATAAATGCGAAAGTATTTCTGTCTGTCTGTGACGTTATTATAAAATGCGCTGGGCCGATTATAATTAAATTAAAAGTCTTAGGATGAACATAAGCTACTTTTTAAGAATTTGAAATTTTACGATAAAAACATTAACAATCGATTTCCTTAATCTACGCGGGCAAAGTCGCAGGTAAAAGCTTGTAATTAAAATATGCGAAATAATAGAATCCCATTAAGAAGAATATTAAGAAGAAATCCATTTATTTTTACAGAAGAAGAGGCAGGATTGTTATACATAAATGAACTTTGTGAAAGATAAAGCAAGAAAGGTAATAATTGAGTTCATTAATTAGGAGATAGGGGAGAATAGAAAGAAAAGAAGAGAATAAAATAATAAAGGTAAAGTGCAGGAAGATGATAATACGAGTAGGTAATTTGGTAGAAAAACGCTGATACGACTTTCGACCGTGAGTTTGTGAGTTTTTTGTTCGTGAAGCAATTTTTTTATTCAATAATTTTAAAACGCTTTTTGTTTAATTTGTTGATTTATGCGGATCTAATATTGCAATTTCATTCAAAACCAGTTCCGCCCAATTAAGCTAAAATTTTGCAAAAGTGTAATTTTACGCTTTGACAGTGACTTTTCTTGACATAACATTGTTTAAAAAAAATCTTGGATAATGGAACGTGGTATAAATAATCTAACTCGATGACAGTGGCGGCCAGGTAGAGGCGCTCTATTTATTTTTATTTTTTTTAGACAGATTTAATGTTAAAAAAAAATATTATGTCGTTTCCAAATTAATAGGAAAAAACTCAAACTAAGTTAATATGAGCGAGGTTTTTTATGAATTGTGCCAGATCATGCAAGCATTGAGGAGCCATGTTTTATGTGACAAGGTGTGCGAAGGTAAGGTTCGTAGTTCAATGACTTATTGTTATTATGCGTAATACTAATGAAACTCATGAAATGAATACATTGTTCGGTCGAAATAGACAAAAATAGTGATCAAATAACAACACCTTCGACAGAGCTGAATTTTAGTAGCGAACTTAGGTACAATATTAGGAATAAAGTGTCAAATGTCCCCATAGATCCCATTATTGCGTGCTAAAAAAGTTATTTAAGATCAAAGGTCAATATTTTTTGTTTTTGGGTTTTTTTTTAAACTGCAATTTTTGAGGTAAGTAACATAAAATGATCTACAAAAATATTACTCATATTTTTTTTTCTAAGAATCACCATTCCTAAAGATATTGCCCATTTAAAAGTGACTCTTAAAATAAAAGTTTTAAGATTTCTATTGTAGATAATTTTACGATCTACAATTTTTTCTTGGCTATATTTTTGATAAAACTTGCCGTTTTGGAGAAAAATCACATAAACCATTTTTTTTTTCTTTTGAGCTTAAATTACTTGTTTATCATCACACATGGGATTTACATACTTACCTTTGGCACTTTATTTTTTCTGATGTAGGTACCCCCTTGGGTACACCAGAGAAATCTTTCTTTACCAAAACTCAGCCCTGTCGGAGTTTTTGATAATTGAAATGTCTATTTTAATTGATTGGACTAATAAAAGACTGATCATTTCGAATTTGTCATCAAATTTTTAGTTTGATAAAGATTTTTTTTAAAACAAGCTTTTGCTAAATCCTTCGTACTAAAGATCAGACCAGCGAGCTGTCACATACCTAATGTTGAATTGTACTCGGAACTTAGTTTACCTCAATCGAACTATTTACTAAGATAGTTCATTGAGCAGCTTCTGACCATATTGTATTGTCACCAGAACTAAAAGTGTATGCAAAATTTCAGATCGATCAAAAAAAGGGTCAAAAAATTGACGGACAGCTAATAATAAACAAACATACGCAGTCTAAGTTGAATAAAAGCTTGTATTAAAGCAATAATGACAGTTGAAGTTGATTATTATGACCAAATTATTTACTCAACAGCGCGCTTATTTTAGGCTATAAATAAATGAACCTTTGACTTTACAATGAATCTACACATAAAGTACCCAACTTACGTATATTTCGGTAAATAATAAAGTACATTCCAAAGACTTTGATACGCACACGCATTGTGAATCATATCACTCTGTATGTAATATCTTAAGACCATTGTAACCAACTGGAGCAATAAAATAATGAATAATTGATAATGAATATGAATAAGTTTCCTGTTGAAAAATAAAACAAGCCAGCAAGAGATCAGAGCAGCGCGCTATCACCTGTCACATAATAATTACATTGTCATTGAAACTTGACAAGTATGAAAAGTTTTTACTCAATCGAACTATTTACTAAGAAGTTCTGTTGTGAGTGTCTGTTGAACAGCTCCTGACTCCATCATAAGATCAGCTCAAAAATGCTTTAAAATTCAATTGAAAGATTGTAACCACGAACTAACGAAATAGCACGACAAGTTAAATAAAAGCTATACAAAAAAACGTATATTTAATAAAAAAAACTCATTATAACGTTATTAGTTGTATACGGCATTTGTACTCACGCACAAATATTAGAATAAAAGGTCACTGCGGAGATAATCTCACCGACCGACACAAGACCTGCTGGCTTATTTCGTGAAAATCTATGATATTATTATGGCTTTGAAAGCAGTTTAGGTACATAGATTCGATAATAGTTAGTATGAAATTGGTATTCTCTATTTTATTTAAAGTTGTTGTTTTTAAAATGATGTCCCTTAAGCCTTGTTGCTTCAACAAAACTTTATTTCAGCAACAGTGATTGCCACGCTCGCAGAGTCCGTTCAGTTTGGCATCGCTGACAGTATGTCTCAGTTACCAACTGAGAAGGTAACAAATTTGCCGAAAAAAACTAGTTACAAATATAATTATAACACTAGTCCTATTTCTTCAATGTAGTCTGATATATAATAATAATTTATTTATTTTTCAATAAATCAAGCAAAATTACAAAATAAAACTAACTATTACAACTATACAGGAATTGAATGTGGCTTGCAGTACTTACACTAAGTTCAAGACTTTTATTGTAAGTGCCGTATTGTAAGTAATATATTAGAATGTGAGTTATAAATTCGTAGCTAAAAACAGTATTATTATATTGATTTTCTTACCGGCTAACTCGTAAAAAACGTAGTTGTAGTTTTCCCAAACTTTATTTAAAATAACACTCATATTTAAATATTTTTTTTATGGTTATAAAATTGTAGAATATTTTGAGTAATTTAAATCAAATACAAAAACCAGCTAGTGGCTACAGTTTTCGATTACAAACTAAACAACAGAACATTTTAATGACATTACAATGAATTACAATTGATTAATTAAGTGCAATTGTATTTTCTGAAATAATATTAGGAAAGATTAACATAAGTACGTATATTAGACAAGAAATATATTAAGGTGAAATAATTTGCGGACACCTTACTCCAACACTTCCACGTAACTAGTGGTGAACTACCCGATAATTTGTATATATCCCTTACTAGGGTCTACTCGCTAAGCGAAAACGAAATTTCGTGACAATATTCGTTTTACATCGTTTCAAATATGGTTAGTACACACAGCGCCATCTAGCACCTAACTAAGCAAAGCTTGGACTATGGCAACCAGATAACTGATATAATACTTATACATACTTTTTTTTTGTAAATTTATCACTATCACTACATAGTATAAAGCAAAGTCGCTTTCCGCTTCCCGCGTATGTATGTATGTTTGCTTATATCTTTAAAACTACACAACGGATTCTGATGCGGTTTTTTTTAATAGATAGAGTGATTCAGGAGGAAGGTTTATATGTATAATAACATGCTACTCGTGCGAAGCCGGGGCGGGTCGCTAGTAATATATAATATACAAAATTATTAACACCCAGACACAGAACAAACACTTATATTTATCACACAAATATTTGCCCTGGGTGGGGATCCACAACCTACAGCGCAGAAGGCAGAGTTACCAACTATAACTAACTACCAACTGAGCTGTGAGGCCCGTCATTAAAGATAGATATTTTTATACCTTAAGCTGACCCGTGCCCGCTTCGCTGTGCGTAAGACATTTCTAATACCATCGTTGACTTTTTTGTAGACGTTTTTAAGGTGTACAATACTGTAGTACATTATTTTGATATATCTCGTGGGGTTCAGCCAGCATTTGCAATGTAAGCGCAAAAAAATGTGTTTTTTTACGACATCACATTAGAAACCTCTAAAATTATCAGTGTCTCTCTACTATATTATGCATGTATTATACATATAAACCTTCCTCTTGAATCACTCTATTTATTAAAAAAAACGCATCAAAATCCGTTGTGTAGTTTTAAAGATATAAGCAAACATACATACATACATATTACATACAGACGCGGGAAGCGGAAAGCGACTTTGCTTTATACTATGTAGTGATAGTGATAGTGACTAGATTATTATACTACATTAATGCAGTTCTCGTGGGAAGTCATAAATTAGGGCCCATAATGTTACTCGATGAAAATGTAGCTCTTGATAGGTAAAAGATTTCTTCAAACTGGTTAAATTTATTAGTTCATCCATTAAAAAAAAATCTAATCTTCTTATATATAAAAACCGGCCAAGTGCGAGTCGGTAAGGCGCACGAAGGGTTCCGTACCATTTTCTATAAAAAACGGCAAAATTTCACGTTTGTTGTATGGGAGCCCCCCTTAAATATTGATTTTATTCTGTTTTATTTGTTGTTGTATACAGCCCTGTGACAGACAGACGGACAGACAGACGGACAGCAAAGTCCCTTTGGGTACGGAACCCTAAAAATTAATCGCTGAATGTATTACTGCGCAAATCTCGAGAGCAGCTGAACCGATTTCGCTAATTCTTTTTTTGTTGTATTCGCTATTATCAGGAGAAGGTTCTTATGAGAAAAAATGAATTGGACAGGACAACGTCTTTCGGGACAGCTAGTCTTAAAAATATTAGTATGGATGTATTTAGATTAGTGTGGATAATACAATCAGCTGCCCTCTTTGAACTTTCTATAATTATGCTACATAGAAGTACAACAAGACAGTAACCATCCTAATCACTACATAGTATAAAGCAAAGACGCTTTCCGCTTCCCGCGTATGTATGTATGTTTGCTTATATCTTTAAAACTACACAACGGATTTTGATGCGGTTTTTTTTATTAGATAAAATGATTCAGGAGGAAGGTTTATAAGTATAATACATGCATAATATAGTAGAGAAACACTGATAATTTTAGAGGTTTCTAATGTGATGTCGTAAATAAACACATTTTTTTGCGCTTACATTGCAAATGCTGGCTGAACCCCACGAGATATATCAAAATAATGTACTACAGTATTGTACACCTTAAAAACGTCTACAAAAAAGTCCACGATGGTATTAGAAATGGTATTAGGCACGTGTCAGCTAGTAATATTATAAATGTGACAGTTTGTGAGTTTTTTATATATGTTTGTACCCTAACCAAACCTAGATGACAAAACGGATTAAGATGATATTTGCTGTAGAATGTTGATAAAAAATCAGAATAACAGAAGGAACTTATAGTCAGAAAAACATAATGTAGATAAGAAAACGCAAAAAGGATTTTGGTATAGATAGCGTTGGTATGCATAAAATCTGATAACATCTGTTTTGTTAACAATATGGCGTCATGTCATGTCATCTAATAAAAAAACTGAAAAAAGTGAAAAATAAAGTGAGTGTAACCGCGAATAAAGACCGAAATATTTAACGAATAACATAATTATCAAGTGTGTGACCCGTATAATAACCTTATGTAGGTACCAGTATGATGAATAGTGCACCCACCTCCTGGTTTGTTTTGATGTTCCACGTCAAGATTTTTGCCAACCATAGGCCCCAGCCTATAGCAGCCAGCGTGACAATTCATCGAAAACAATGATTCAGTACAAGGGCTCGCAATACGAACCAACTGAGAAAATAAAAGCGGAGTCCCCATCCATCACCATCCATCCATCCACCATCTCTGCTGAAGTTAAGTCAACCGTTCCATACCTACCGACTCTCAGATTGCATCTGGTACCTAACCAATATTCTAAATGTCAAATTGTAGCCAACACTGGCAAGGTAAGTTCTACATCTTAAGGCGCTCCCAGTCGACGATTGTTTTTGTCCGAAACGAAAAAATAAATACTTGTGAACAAACCACATCTCCTATTTTATAATGTATAGTATATGTGAATAAAGATATACCCATCTTTAATCACTTCGATAAATAATCCTACCGACCGCTGCAATGACGACACGTCGGCACACGTCGGCGCGTGGTCCGCCTTAGCTTTTCGAATAAATTAATGATATAAATTATGTATAATTACTTATCAAAAATCTATTCTAATAGAAATCTAGATCTACATATTACCTATCGTTAAAATATTTCGATCATAAATTCTAAAACGTATCATTTTTATCTTTATCGTGAAAAGTTTCTGCTATTATGTTTTCAGCTTAATAAAAATCTAGGTAGGAACCTGAAGTAATCACTACATAGTATAAAGCAAAGTCGCTTTCCGCTTCCCGCGTCTGTATGTATGTTTGCTTATATCTTTAAAACTACACAACGGATTTTGATGCGGTTTTTTTTATTAGATAAAATGATTCAGGAGGAAGGTTTATAAGTATAATACATGCATAATATAGTAGAGAAACACTGATAATTTTAGAGGTTTTTAATGTGATGTCGTAAATAAACACATTTTTTTGCGCTTACATTGCAAATGCTGGCTGAACCCCACGAGATATATCAAAATAATGTACTACAGTATTGTACACCTTAAAAACGTCTACAAAAAAGTCCACGATGGTATAAGAAATGTCTTACGCACAGCGAAGCGGGCACGGGTCAGCTAGTAAGCTATAAATAAACAATATTTACATGAACAACTAAAAGTAAGTTAATTTTAATAACAATTATTGAAACGCGTTTGAAAACCGCTCTAGTTATATTATTTACTAGCGACCCGCCCCGGCTTCGCACGGGTTTAATACGTATAAACCTTCCTCCTGAAACAAGTCGCTTCCCGCTTCCCGCGTCTGTATGTATGCTTATATCTTTAAAACTACACAACGGATTTTGATGCGTTTTTTTTTAATAGATAGAGTGATTCAGGAGGAAGGTTTATACGTATTAAACCCGTGCGAAGCCGGGGCGGGTCGCTAGTGTACAATATATAGTTCAATACAAATTTCAACGGCGATAATGTCTCTCTACAACTAGTTTTGCTGTTTTTTGACTTATATGGAAAAAATTATATCGATGAAATTTACATAGAACCACTTCTAAATGGATGATTTAGCTACGAGATAACAAAAACATTGTAAATGGGCCAGCCATTATGGACATAAAAAAACCAGCACTTGAGTTGTAAACTTACTATGTTTTTGATGTTGGTTAAAAAGTAAGATTAAATCGAAATACTTTTAATATATAGATACAATAGTTATAATTACATTTAATATTAAAATTTAGTTTTGTTTCTTATGTTCTTGTTTTTCATGGTTGCTTTGGTTTCGAATGTAGTTTACATAGTAGAAATCTCCAAACATGTAAATAAATATCATGGAGTTTAAGACAAGTCCCACGTTGATCCATTTCGGGTAATTGCATTCGATAAAAAGAGGATACATATTGTGAAAGAAAATAATCACGAACTGCAACTGAAATCAAATAAAAAAATCTGTTTTAGTGATAACATTACAATGCAAAACAGCTCAAATGAAATGAAATAAGATCACGACTGTAATCCCGGAATATGTTGGATATACTCTTAGATCTCGAAGAGCTCAGGTCTAAAGGGGATAGTCAGAGAACGTGTTAATGCAAAATATCGTGTAAAGACGAGTAATAAATGTTTTTGATGAATGCAGAATTGTTTTTTCTTAATCGCAGAATATACAGTTTTGTTGTTTATGACAAAGATAACATAAGGATATTATCTAGATAAATATTATAGACAGAAACACGATTGATGAAACTTTTCTCGACAGATTTATTTTACAAAGTTGCCTCTTCAAATACACAAGTTTAGTTTTTATTCAAAACTATGAATAGCTAACTAAACAGTTCTTTATTATATAATTCGTTTGATAATCATAATGACTAAGTAAATTGTATACAGTTTCTTTTTAAGTTTGATGGTTTTCAAGATAATGCACTTTTATCTCTTTTTTCGTCATATTCCATCCGTCATATTCCGTCATAAACCAAACAATTCACATATCACCTCAATGTGTTATTGAAAATTTTATATGCGCATTAATAATTTCGCTTTCATTACAATAGGTCAAGTAACGTACAGTTTATTGTTTTATGTACAGTTTGGCGTCCTAATTATTATTCCGAGTTATCGACCCGCAGGTCGCGCCACCATATTTGAAAAACCGGCCTAGTGCGAGTCGGACTCGCGCACGAAGGGTTCTGTACCATTATCTATAAAAACGGCAAAAAAAAACATGTTTGTTGTATGGGAGACCCCCTTAAATATTTATTTTATTCTGTTTTTAGTATTTGTTGTTAGAGCAGCCACAGAAATACATAATCTGTGAAAATTTCAACTGTCTAGCTATCACGGTTCATGAGATACAGCCCTGTGACAGACAGACGGACAGCGAAGTCTTAGTAATAGGGTCCCGTTTTTATCCTTTGGGTACGGAACCCTAAAAAAGACCGGTCAAGTGCGTGTCGGGCCACGTGTAATATAGGGTTTTGTAGTTTGCAGAGCTAACAACCCTATATAAGTAATTTTAAATAGTATTTGTATAAAAAAAAAATTCTTCTTCAAGTACCTACATTTTATAAGTAGGTTGACTATAATTATTACATCTATTACTCATAATTTTGTAAAGCCTATATGCTGTCATAATTTTTCTTTTAACTTTAGTATTTTAGGTACTACTATCGTGAATATTTTCACGTCCTTTCACCCCTTTACCTCTTTACACTCGACTCTAACAAAAATTGACGCTTTAAAGCTTATTATTTCACAAACGAATCCCTTCATCGAAAAGTTATTTTCACAAAAGAAAAAAAACAACCACACTATAAATATTGGGGAGTACCTTAAAAAAACGAGATTTTTTTCTACCACTTTTTGACAAAATACAATGTCTGCTTATATGTTTAAACATGAAAAATTACAGCTGATAGTCTCTGAGCTAAGCTGCGGAGAGACAAAAGGACATGGCGAAACTATAAGGGTTTCTTGTAGTCTACGAAACCCGAAAAATGGTAACAAATATCAGTTTTTTGAAAATTTATAAATTTCCATAGAAACAAATATTTATAACAAAAATTGTAGGGTATGTAATTTTCTGCAACTTTTGTAAGAAACATTTTTTAAACAAATGGTAATAAGTCGATTTGAATTGATTACGAGTAGTTTAAGTGCCGTTTTGAACTTGTAATGTATACTTACCAATTGTATAATAGTGACATGCTTTTTCCACCATAGGTATTTTTGGTACTGAGGTCCAAGGCCAGCGATCAGGTAGTAGGTATACATAATAGTGTGAACAAGACTGTTAATGACTCCGACGAGGGTAGAGTGGCCATCTAAAATCATAAATGAAAAATGAAAAAATGTTACGTCTGCACGTGCTTCTCCCTATTCCCTTTAGACTTTACATCATCATCAAGAATCTGACCTCCTGGAGATCTGAGACAACACATACCATACTCTTTATTTGTTTCTCCATGTTTATTAGCAAGCAAAGTTACTGAAATAGTTGCATGATAATAGAAAAAAGGGGCCACAAGTCACTGTAAATGTTTTGCGTCAATGTAAATTAAATGTTTTTTTACCGCTAAACTTCATTTAAAATAAACTCAAATAACTGCCAACATTTTATATAACAATCAATGTGCGTTTATAAATAACTTACTTACTGAAACAAAATACTTTATAATCAGTTCTGTTTTATATAGATCGTGAATCAAATTCAAAGTAATGAGATCACAAATCAATGATGGTAATAATTAGAGATGCGTCGAATATTCGTTTGGTATTCGGTATTCAGCGTATTCGGCATCTTTTTCACTATTTATTTTGTAATCGGCCGAATATATTCGGTTTGAATATTTCAATTTTTTTGGCTACACTACACTGTAGGTATAGAACTAAAAGACAAAACGTCTCATGTTAGATTTAAATCATATTGTAAGTCAAAGAAATCCTATGAAGAAAGTGTTGAATAAAGCTAATAAAATAATTTAAACCTCAAGTCAACATTTATATTTCTTGACGGGCGGTGAGGTACGACGGCTTGCTCGTGATCTAACCAATAGCGACGCCATCTAGTTTACGCGGCATAACAATAAAATAATAAACCGAATAATTCAGCCGAATATCCGGTTCGGTAAATGTTAAGCCGAATAGTATTCGGTTATTCTGTGAAACCACTATTCGGCGCATCTCTAGTAATAATATAATAGTCATCATAGAATATTGTAATTGTCGGAAACTACACAAGGAAATATAAATCAGATACGATATTTATATTAAACAGCAGAACAAATTATAATGTATCCATTGAATATGAAAATGTTGTTAGTCTAGTAATATCTAGTATTTAGGGAAGAAACGTATTTCCATCATCTTTTTTTTAATATGTGTGCAGGTGTAGTAAGTTCTCAAAACACGAGCAACTATTCTCCTCATGGTCGCGAGGCGTTTAAAAAAAATCTGTTGATTTTATTGAAATATATTTTTTTTTAATTTGACTTTGATTTTCACTTGTCTATCCCTTTTTATTTTATTAATATTGATTATTATATTAAACAGCAAAGTAAAAATATCCCTTAAATATTGCGTGAAAATCAAAAGAGTATTTCAAAATCTTGTTAAAGATAACACAGAACTAACTTGGAAAATATTTCAGTCCAAACCAACTAGAAAATGCCATCATGAAGTGGTGATAGAGATGTAGTCCCGAAATCTGTCGATCTTTCTTCCTCAGAACAAAGAACACCGTGTCCAATAGATCTATGAGTTTAACAGTCATATATATCCAAAATAGAGAGTGAATCTGTAAAAGAAACCATCATTTTTAGTATTATAAAAAAGTTTCTCTTAAAAGTTATAATTTATGAGAGTAAGTATAAAATACTCCTAGATAAGGTACAATCACTTTATTTTTAAACAAGTTTAAGTATATACCAAAACTTTATATTGGCTAGTGGTTCCCTTGTTTGAATAAAAACTCACCTTTTTAGTTAGAGGACTATTAGAATTATCAATAGGCTGGCACGTTTTGTTGTAATTCATGATCCATAATTGTAACCCCTGAGAAACAAAATCACAATTTCAATACATTATACAGAGATACAAAGTAAAGATTTTAGTTTTTTTCCTAATTAGTGAAAACCACAGAACACATAATAATATCCGTGAAAACCATCGTGACTTCGTTTATGTTAATTTAGAGGTTGAATTTAGAAAATTCTTTTCAAAATTTCAAGTTTCCAGAACCAGAGGTTTTTTTTTTAATGGTTTGAGTTCTGTCAAACAGTCATTCAGTCAGTAACGCAAAAGTTTCTTATATCCCGATGTAGCTGGCGCAAGCAAAAGCAAATACTACTGTACTACTGTGTGTGTTCCTACATAAAGCAAATGTGGCAAGAGGGATACATAAATAGATAGAAAATTATTTAATGTACATTACAAGACCTCTACCTGCAAACATAATGCTAGTTAGCAATTTCTTCCTTCGTGTAATTTGGGAAAGAAATGGTAGTGCTTTGTAAGAGGGAGATTATTATTATATTTATACACATACTTACTAAAAATACATAAACTTACATATAAATCATAATAGAATCTAAAAAAATATAAAAATAAATAAATTGGATGAGTATTTTGCAGAGTGATATAATATTGGTTTAATTTGAACTTGAAGATTCCCATGGATGAGGATTTGCGTATCACACGTACATGTCTACGTATGTATAGGGAGTGGTGTGTTACTATTCAGATAGGTCCCAGACTCGCATAAGGACTCGCTTTAACTGCTACTGGCATTTTATGTGCAGTTTTGTCAATAGCATCTCGCTAACTCCGTGGGTCGTTTGGGGTCTTGGGATTTTTGTTCCATAGTTCCTCCAGCATGAAGACATAGCCAATCTTATTGATTTGAACTTTGCGCTACTTACCTCGTAAAATATATAAGCGCTGGCGATGATCTGAAAAACATTGTACACTAAAATAGTGTTCTTCAATTCGTAAGGTTTTCTGTCTTTCATCCAAGCTGGTCCGGCTTTCTTGACGAAGTATACGTATGCAAAAAGTATTGATAAGATCGTAGTGGGATTTGGCCAGAAATCGCGAGTTCGATCATCTGGAATTTTTTTTTTAAGAAAGTTAGTTAGGATAATATTAAGCACAAAATTTTTGGAATAATGAAGTTAGCATAGATGCATGTTATGCGGAGGGAAAAAAGCATTTACGGCCATCGTAGAGGCAGGGCTAAAAAAACATGAATGGAGTTGTGAAAGATAATAATTGACATGGTATAATATTGAGTTGATCTGAGATAAGGGAGATGTAAGAAAGGTAAAATTTAGTGTTGTAGACTGGAAGATGATGATAGGTAATTTGCTGGAAAAAGGACATTTAGCAATACATACTGCCTACGACTTATGTTTCAAATACTGTAGTTTATTCAATTATACCAAAACGGTGAAGGAAAACTAGGTTCAATTCAGTAGGGGTTCTTATAACATAACTAATAAATAATTATCAAATTTGGTGCAGTCGTTCCAAACTTATGTGCGTACATGATTTTCGGCTATTCGCCGATCTGCCGTTGATCGCGGTCGCGGGCGATGCTTATGATGAAGAGCATCTGAATTATCTCGAAACGTCAGCAATACAAAGGAAAAACGTGGTATTTATCCGTATTTTTATTTAAAATTATAATTCTCACAATCACATAATTATTCTCTCATCCTACTGCACCGATTTAGTCGGATAAAAAAATCAGTCGTAAAACGTAGTTTATTATAGTATTTGGTACTATATTTTTATTATTACTTCTTCAAGTCTATTTTATAAGATGGTCGACTATAACTCGTAAACTTGTAAAGCCTACTTAGCCATGATAGTTTTCATTTTAACTTTAATATTATGTTTTTTTTCACGCCTCCAAAACCAAAAGCTTAGTTTTTAGAGTGGGGGGGGGGGGGGGACGGGACACATTAACAAAAACTGACAGCAAAACTACGGCAAAATCAAAGTGTAATATTTCACAAACGGATCCTTTAATCAAAATATTGTTTTTATAAACCCCCAGTATTTTTTAAAGACCTAAATGACAACCCACAAAATGGGGTACGCTTTTTTTATTTTTTTTTATTCTACCACTTTTTATAGTATTATTTTATATTGATATTCTTACCGCTTAACTCGTACAATATGTAGTTGCAGTTTTCCAAAACTTTGTTCATAATTACAATCATATTGAATGTAAAAAACAACTAGTGGCTACAGTTTTCGCTTAAAAACTAAACTTCAATAAATTTTAATGTTATTTAAATTTATTAAAATTACCATTTAGGTAATTATTTAATTACTAGCAGTCCGCCCCGGCTCCGCACGGGAGTAACGAATTATAACGATTTTATGGGTATTTTTTTACCCAGGTTTCATTATCGAAGTTTTAATAGGGATCCCTATTTTTTTCAAACAATAAATATGGAATATGTTACTCAGAGATAATGTAGCATTCTAATGGTAAACGATTTTTTGAAATCTATCCAGTAGTTTTTGGATTTATTCCATACAAATATACAAAACATGATGTTTTGTATATTTGTATATTTGTACATCTTTCCTCATAATAATATTAGTACCTATAGATTATTACACTTATAATAACTTTTGAATGGTATGGAATTTGGGAATGGTATAATTAAAAAAGTAATTTACAGGTACTGATATGGCCTTGAAAATGAAGTGATTTTTTTGAATAAGGATTAATACCCAGGTACGAATAATGTGGCCTAGTTTGTACAGGCGGCGTTACTATTGCATATGTTAACATGAAAAAGTAGTTATTGTGACATAACTGTAATAGTTGGACAAATTTATGGTATTGCTGACTTATTTGTTGATATTGATGTAATCTTTAAAACTGCAGTACATCACTTTGATCTATTGTCAATAATTTTTGCAGCGTACGTGATATAAGGATTTTTTTGCTTTTTATTCACATATTGGGTTACATTATCGAAGTTTTCATACGGATCCCTAATAGTTAGACAAATTGTATTGTTGACTTATCTGTAGATATTAATGTCCTCTTTAAAACTGTATTACATCACTTTGCTCTATTGACAACAATTTCCGCAGCGTACGCGTTATAAGGATTTTTTTTGTATTTTTTTTCACACCTTTCGTTACAATATTGAAGTTTTCATACGGATCCCTAACGTTTTTGAAAATATTCTATAGCCTATGTTCATCAGGGATAATGTAGGATTCTAATGGTAAAAGAATTTTCAAATCGGTCCAGTAGTTTCGGAGCCTATTCGATGCAAACAAACAAACAAACAAACAAACAAACAAACAATCAAATCTTTC
The DNA here is from genome assembly GCA_912999785.1 of Hydriomena furcata. Lineage (NCBI taxonomy): Eukaryota > Metazoa > Arthropoda > Insecta > Lepidoptera > Geometridae > Hydriomena > Hydriomena furcata. The sequence goes on from OU538825.1 coordinate 3,017,858, forward strand.
CTCTTTATAATATTAGTATAGATAATCGTATTTTTTTTAAATAATAAGGACCTGGTACATAAAATTAAACAGTGGATAAACGTTCGAATCATTTAGGTACATTTTTTTTAATAGGTATATTTTTTTTTAATTCTAGGACTTTAGTACTCGTCAAGACAAATCCAACGAGTCAAAACACGACATGGTTATGTTGTGTTATTGGAGAGTTCCTATGGCTACATTCGCTACATCATCAGACCAGCTATATAAGTATTCTATCAGTTATCTGGTTCCCATAGTACAAGCTTGCTTAGTTTGGGGCTAGATGGCGCTGTGTGTAAAGTCCGCCAATATTTATTTATTTATTTTATTTATAGGTATGCAAAGTTTTATCACAATCCGACTACTTACTGAGGAGTTCCATTGAATAGCTCCTTACTCTATTATCAGATCAGCTCGCTGTCACCAAATTGCATTTTCACCGAAGTAATAAAAGTATGCCAAATTTCAGCTCAAACAGTTGAAGATAATTGTTTCAAAATTGAGTTGCAATATTCCACCTTATCAAACATAACTATGTTTGTTAAGGTGGAAAAACATACAATATTACAAGTTAAATAAAAGCCTAAAGCCGGGGTCCTACGACGCGTAAAACGACGGGCCGCGCCAGATGACGCTCCGCCTGTGTGCATCCTGCGCGGCGCTACAGAGCGTTCTGAGCACGGACCACCACGGATGCATCGTTCCCACGGCGCGTCCGTCAGCCATGGCGCGGTCTGGCGCGTGAAAACGCGGGCCGTGGGACAAGGGCCGTGGGACCCCGGCATAAGATGTCATTAATAAGGACGACCGTTGGAATCGTATGCACGTGACCGGACATTTAGCATAACTATCCCGTTCCCGTTCCCGTTCCCGTTCCCGTTCCCGTTCCCGTTCCCGTTCCCGTTCCCGTTCCCGTTCCCGTTCCCGTTCCCGTTCCCGTTCCCGTTCCCGTTCCCGTTCCCGTTCCCGTTCCCGTTCCCGTTCCCGTTCCCGTTCCCGTTCCCGTTCCCGTTCCCGTTCCCGTTCCCGTTCAATAGTTTTTGTAGCGCACACGAAGAAAGCAAAATTTAGCAATTTTTTACACCTTGCTTCAAACTATCGTCATTCTTATAAAGAATTTATTACTTTATCAAAATAAATAATAGCCTGTGTTACTCAGGGATAAGGGAAAAAAGTCATGTAACGAGAAGAATGATAGGAATTAATGTGGATGAATGTAGACGTAGAGGTAGGCCAAAGAAAAGATGGATGGACTGTGTGAAAGATGACATGGGTAAGAAAGGAGCAAGTGATAAGATGACAGCTCTATCAGCCGGAAATGGATGAAGTACACATATTGTGCCGACCCCACTTAAGTGGGATAAGGGCAGGAAGATGATGATGATGATGATGTTCCACAGTTCCTCCAGGATGAAAGCATAGCCAATCTTATTGTTTTTGAACTTTGCGCTACTTACCTCGTAAAACAGATAAGCGCTAGTGATGATCTGGAAAACATTGTACACAAAAATAGTGTTCTTTTCAATATTTCAATTTTTTTTTTATGGTTTGAGTTCTGTCAAACAGTAATTCAGTCAGTAACGCAAAAGTTTCTTATATTAAAGTTTCCCGATGTAGCTGGCGCAAGCAAAAGCAAATACTACTGTACTACTGTGTGTGTTCCTACATAATGCAAATGTGGCAAGAGGGATACATAAATAGATAGAAAATTATTTAATGTACATTACAAGACCTCTACCTGCAAACATAATGCTAGTTAGCAATTTCTTCCTTCGTGTAATTTGGGAAAGAAATGGTAGTGCTTTGTAAGAGGGAGATTATTATTATATTTATACACATACTTACTAAAAATACATAAACTTACATATAAATCATAATAGAATCTAAAAAAATATAAAAATAAATAAATTGGATGAGTATTTTGCAGAGTGATATAATATTGGTTTAATTTGAACTTGAAGATTCCCATGGATGAGGATTTGCGTATCACACGTACATGTCTACGTATGTATAGGGAGTGGTGTGTTACTATTCAGATAGGTCCCAGACTCGCAAAAGGACTCGCTTTAACTGCTACTGGCATTTTATGTGCAGTTTTGTCAATAGCATCTCGCTAACTCCGTGGGTAGTTTTTGGGGTCTTGGGATTTTTGTTCCACAGTTCCTCCAGCATGAAGACATAGCCAAACTTATTGATTTTACCTCGTAAAATATATAAGCGCTGGCGATGATCTGAAAAACATTGTACACTAAAATAGTGTTCTTCAATTCGTAAGGTTTTCCGGCTTTCTTGACGAAGTATTAGGTATACTCTTGCGTATGCAAAAAGTATTGATAAGATCGTAGTGGGATTTGGCCAGAAATCGCGAGTTCGATCATTTGGAATTAATTTTTTTAAGAAAGCTAGTTAAGTTAGGTTAGTAATAAGTAGTAGTAGTCATAATAATTATCTCATTCTGGTGGTCCGCCGTAGTCGGATAAAAATTAGGATGTGTGTTATAAATTCGTAGCCAAATACATTATTATTTTATATTGATTTTTTTACTGCTTAACTCGTACAATACATAGTTGGTGTTTTCCAAAATCCAGTTAATAATTGCAGTCATATTAAATGTAAGAAACAACTAGTGGCTTCTGTTTTCGCTACCAAACTAAATTTCAATACATTTTAATGTCTAAATTTATATAAATTTAATTTTTGAATTAAAATATTATGCATTACATACGTACGTACGTTTATGTAATACATAATAGTATATCGCCGCCCCCACCGAATAGTAATATCGTAATCGATATTTTAAAATTGTTCAGGAGAATTTAAAAACTGTTTTTTGACAATAACTTCCTGGTAGGTTTACGTAACAAGATCATTTAAATACCAAAAAAATTGTGTTTTTTTTTCAAATTATTAAATATGATTTAAAAATTACTTTGTATACTCAATTAAAGTTATGATTATATGTATATAGGGCTCCTACAGTAATAGTCGGTTGCGATCTTTTGTACTTTATATAATAGAGATGTTGGCTGTATCGGTAATGCAATGTTACCATAGTATTTTTTGTTTATAACAGTAAAGTTATATAATATCGATACCGAAAGTATCACTTAACGTAAGGGACAAACCCCTGTTTTACAGGACACCAAAAATAAGATATTTTTTTTGTAAACATATCTTTATTTTTTCTTCCTGTTGTCTGTTTTTTGTCCTATTTAAATGCTTCAAAAAGCAAAGTGTGTTAGATTTTTAGTATCTTTCATATTTTAAATTCAAAATTAAGATATTCCTTATGGTTTCGTAGATAGCATGTCCCTTACCGTAAAAATCAATCTAAAACCGTACCTTATACCGTATACCAGTCGATAGAGCACGTGATTTTATGTCGAACTGCATATTTAACTCATTTTCGACAAAATGTCCCTTACGTTAATTGATACTTCCGGTATCGATATATCAAGTAAGTAAGTAAGTAAGTATATATCTAGTACCTAGTATTTTATTTTATTAGCTGTGTTTACCAGTACCAATTTTTTTTTAGTTTGCTGCTAGTTGTGCAGTGTGAAATGTCCATCGATATAAAGTAATGCAAATTTCTCATAAAATTATGTAATATTGTCTCAAGATTCTTGTAAATTCATAGAATCGGGATTTTCATATTTTCGATGTGCTTCATAAATAAATAATCTCCAGGCGCTTAGATCCTTTGAAGATGTCAGAGGCACGCCCAAACATTTTCATTTTCATTCATATAAGATCTCAATCAATTATCTCAATCAGTGTTCGAAATATTTGAACCAAAAATATCAAGCATTATGAATGGTCTATTCACGGTACGCTTGTTTCACGTCAGTAAAAAAAACCCTTAAACTTTTATTTATTTATTTATTTATATATTTATTGTAATCGTTATATAATTATACATAAAAATCATATTATTTATCTATTGATTCTGTACCTTGGCTCTATTACCCTGTTATGAATTATTACAGAAGGGGCCTTATAATTATGTTCTAAATTAATTTCTGATACCTAAGTATCTAAGTAAGTAAAAATTCAAAAAAAAATAATTATATACTATTTTTTAAGCATTACTATGATTTATCTGCTCTGCATGTGTGTACTGCATTAACTTGTTGTTGTATCTATGCTAGAAACAGGTTAACGCTTTGTTCTATTGCTTGACCCGACAGAATACAAACAAATATGACCCGTATTTATATTGAACGAGAATCACTACCTTGCCGTAACACAGTTTAAAACTAGCACGGGAGGTAATGGTTCTTAAACTGTACATGTACCGTCATTTTTTTCTCTTGAATAACATTGTATTTAATAGTACCTACCAATTATTATTTTACACCTAGCAATATTTTTAAGTAATTACTGTTTTTTTTAAGTTTTGGTTCTTTAATAAACTTATTATTATTACTATTATATCTATTCTTGTTTGAAAAGCTCACCCAGCAACAGATTTTCTTAGAATAATAAAATAACCTTCAAAATAACATACTTATACGACAACGACGATGAGTATAACTCTACTATTTTGTTAATTTTCTAGCTATTTACATTGATTCATATGTACATATTTAGTCAAAATTATAGTGTCACCTGCCCTCTATAAACTATATATTTTTATGCCACTTTTACAAGACAGTTCTCATCGTTTATAAAAAAATACCTAACACATAGACATACACAAATCGCGTCTTACGATGCGCTACCTTGTGTCTGTCAATCTTATGCCGGGGTCCCACGGCCCGCGTTTTCACGCGCCAGACCGCGCCAAGGCGGACGGACGCGCCGTGGGAACGATGCATCTGTGGTGGCCCGTGCTCGGAACGCTCTGTACGCGACGCGCCGGACGCACACAGGCGGAGCGTCATCCGGCGCGGCCCGTCGTTTTACGCGCCGTGGGACCCCGGCTTTAGGTATACTTAAGCTTTATGGCCTGCGCACATTGGCAGTCGGGACGGCTGTGGATTCAAAATTTATCAATTTAATTGAATAGTTATCTAATTGAAATAAGGTATAATATATTTCAATACTCCGGCCGGTACTTCTTGGCCGGTTTTTTTAGGATTCATACACTAAACACTAATTGTATTCCAAATTTGAAGCTTCTATGACTGCTAGAAGTGCCTTAAACTTTTAATGATCGTTCAGTCAGCCAGTCAGTCAGTGAGTGAGTGAGTGACAAAATAAGAAACTTTGAGTAGTTATAATTCTTAAACTACTAGTTCAAATTGAATGAAATTTGAAATATACGGTGTTTATATAATGCCTCCTTGGTTCTAGTCTTATCCACAACGAAGTTGCAGGGGGTCGAAAATAGCCTGAACTGCTTCGAGAAAAGGATGGTACGGCCGTGCGGCTTTATTGCTTGACTTGGCGAGGCACTTCCGTGCCCCCAAATGAGATGCCATCAAAAACATAACTTGTAAAAAAAGCCAAGTCTCGCAACACAACTTAGTTCTTCTACCGTAAAAAGTTGTGAGATCCATGTAATACCAAGTCGGTTAATTTATTCAGTCCCTACTTAAAGGGTCCTTCTGACTTATGTTATTACGTAATTAGCTAAGCTTTAGCTTTTTAGTTATGTTTTTGATGGCATTACTTTTGAGTTTGTGGTACGGCCCCAGGTTTAGTATTAAGTTCATATTTTACGGGTTCCGTACATTTTGGTGATAGAACGGAACCCTTAATAATGACCCTTCCTCCCCAATAAAACATTTGTATTTGTATTTATATTTTGTATTAATAAGCTTAAAAGATTTCTTTCAAAATCGAAGAATTGTAACTGAATTTGACTTTACAATGTAGTACAAGTTTTAATACTAACAGTCATTAACCTCTAACGGATAAATAGTTTTTTTTTATTATAGGTGTACGAAGACTGCTCCCGAGCCCGACACAAATACACAAATAATAATAAGATGTTCAACTTATAAGTTTTTGTATTTGTCAGTTTTTGTACAGTCTTCGTACATCGTTCTTCGTACATCGTAATTCGTACATCGTACTTCGTACATCGTACTTCGTACATCGTACTTTGTACATCGTACATCGAACATCGTACATCGTACATCGTTCATCGTACTTCGTACATCGTACTTCATACATCGTTTTTTTTTATTATAGGTGTACGAAGACTTCTCCCGAGCACGACAGAAATACACAAATAATAATATGTTCAACTTATAACAGTTTTTGTATTTGTGCAAAAAAAATGCAGTTTTTGAAGAAATTCTATTCCTAATAGTGGCAATGCTAAGTATTAATAAACTGAACTTAATCTGCGAAAATATCTATATTCAGATAAAAAATAAGCAAATTGTGAAGTTGAAAGATGTACCACTTTTCACTTGATCAGAAGCCTGAGCACAAACCACTGTCCTTTTTTGATTTACAAAGTGATCGTTTTGGCATTATACGATACGTTGTCGATACGATAGTGGTTCGTGCTCAGGCCACAGGACGCATGGTCTAAACGTCCAATTTTAGTTTTTGGGAGTAATCTTTTTACACCGTATCACACTATTCAAAACAAAATGCCTTACCTTCTGGCTTATTTTGTAAAAAAATATGAGAATACAAACTCCATAGTAACTATTAATGAATGTATATAGGTACCTAAACTGCATTGAAAGCCATAATAATGATAATCATAGATTTTTACGAAATAAGCCAGCAGGTAGGTAGTTACCCTGTTATAGATAGTTAATCGTCTAAATATTTTATATCTTGGATTACATTATGTATAACACTATTTTGTACAATTATAATAATAATTTAACTAACTTCTTATAAGTATGTATCAGTAAATACTTTTTTTTGTTTATTAAAGTTATCCACTTCGTTTTTAGGGTTCCGTACCCAAAGGGTAAAAACGGGACCCTATTACTAAGACTTCGCTGTCCGTCTGTCCGTCTGTCTATCACAGGGCTGCATCTCATGAACCGTGATAGCTAGACAGTTGAAATTTTCACAGATGATGTATTTCTGTTGCCGCTATAACAACAAATACTAAAAACAGAATAAAAATCTCAATGGGGCTCTTATACAACAAACGTGTTTTTAGCCCGTTTTATAGATAATGGTACGGAACCCTTAGTGTGCGAGTCCGACTCGCACTTGGCCGGTTTTTTTGTTTTATTTTATTAAAACCGAGTAAAATGACTATTAAAAATAGGGGAACCTTAATTAATACTTTAATTATAGAAGTATTTAATTAATAAAATGAAGATTTCTATCACATTTTTTATGTAAGACGTGGAGTTTCCATTTTATTTAGGGCAATAGAGCTGGTTGTGGTGTCTACCCCGGCTTTGGGCATTTTCAATTCTGGCAGTCAATGTCGTCGATTTAAAATAAAATTAAAACAATTTCGCTCTTATTAATTTACGTTAAAGTCTAAATTAGAGTAGGTGGCGATTATGTTGTGTCCATTTTACAAATTTGGGAATAGGAGGACCGTGTTTTAAGTTTCTTTTTCACATCCGAAATGTACGAAAAAAAAACTAAATTTTAAAGATATTCTATTTTTAAGAATTCGTCCATTTATAGGTTACTCTAATTTAGACTTTAACGTAAAGGAATAAGAGCAAAACTGTTTTAATTTTATTTTAGGAAATTTTAGGATTAGCGCGGTGCCAACAGAATCGACACCAATAACTATGCATAGCAAACAAACTTGTTTAAAGTCTATAGTTAATACAATTTTTTGTCTATAGTCAGTTTTGATTAGTGATAGTTGTGGTGCGTTATACCTCTAGATTGTTTTACCCACAACCAATGATCTCCCGCTTTTCCTATTTAAATATGAATAATTAATAAATAAATATCGCCTGTTACAAAACTTTTGCTTAACCTAAGAGATAGATAAATAGTCTATTCTATGCTGTTTAAAAATCGTCGTTTTAATGTTTTTATCATTATAAACTGTTGATTTAAAAACAAAAGTTAAAGTGCCTACAACCAGCGCTCTTGCCTTAAATATAATTTTCTTTGATGGTAACTCAAATAGGTAGGTAAATCACAATAGTCTTTTCACTAGCACTCTTTCTCTTTTCCATTGGCGGAGATCGCTTGTGCTTCTCTTTCCAACTGTGCTTCTCTTTCCTTCTTCGCTTTTCTGCTCTTAACGTAATTCTGATAGTAAAAGTTACCGAACATGTATAAGAATAGACCAGCGTTTAGCGAAAGTAGGAAGTTGATGAACTTAGGGTAGTTGCAATCTGTGAACATTACACTGAAGTTGTGGTAGAAGATAATGCAGAACTGGATCTGAAAAAAGAAATAGTTACATGAACAAGAGAGCCATGATGGCCTAATGGAAGGTACCTCGATTTCCAACAAACCGTGACAGACCGTGAATTTCAAAAAGCACAACGTTATACAGTTAAGTTAGGTATTTATAAATCTCTATAGATATTTCTGAGCGCTAGGAAGTTTCAGAGAATTATTAATAATCATGCTTAAGACGCTGCCAGTCGACGATTATTTTTGTTCGAAACGAAAAAAGAAATACTTGTGAACAAGCCACATCTCCTATTTTATAATGTATAGTATATGTGAATAAAGATGTACCCATCTTTAATCACTTCGATAAATAATCCTACCGACCGCTGCAATGATGACATACACGCGTTCGCGCGTGATACGTTTTAGAATTTATGATCGAAATATTTTATATACCTACTATTAAAATCAACTTGTGATTTATTGTTAAGACGCTGCCAGTCGACGATTATTTTTGTTCGAAACGAAAAAAGGATTTTAATAGTAGGTATATAAAATATTTCGATCATAAATTCTAAAACGTATCATTTTGAAATAATATTTTTATCGTGAAAAGTTTCTGCTATTCTGTTTTCAGCTTAATAGAAATCTAGGTAGGAACCTGAAGTAATATACTTATAAAAATAGGAGATGTGGCTTGTTCAGAAGTATTACTTTTTTCGTTCCGAAAAAGAGCAATCGTCGACTGGCAGCCCCTTAATTGCATAATTTTATATATTTTTTACGTTTTTGAATATAGAGTTTTGATGTGAAATTATAGTCAGTACCATTCTTCCAATTATTCAGTATTCATAAGTGATTGGAATATATCCACGGAATTTACCACCAGCAGGGGATTAAGAGGTTGAAAAGGTCTTAGCTTAAAGGTGTGAACACACACATTGCGCGGCATTCGAGCGCGGCAGCCGCACGCGATTATAGCCGCGCTATGATTGGACGACGGCCGTGCGTACATTTACCTTTATGCCGTAGTCACGCGGCAAACTTGTGTTCTGCGAATGCCGCGCTATGTCTGGTCACACCTTTACATGAATGAGGTCGCGAAGCTACTTGTATTTTGATAAAACTTACCAGTTGCAAGCTGGTAACGTGTTTTTTCCACCACAGCAGCTTCTGGTACTGAGGTCCAAGACCAGAGATTAAATAGTAACTGTACATGATGATGTGGACGAAGGAGTTGATCACACCAAGAAGAGTTCCGTGACCACCTGAAAATATAATTGTAATGATATTAGAATTTGTTAAATGAAAACATGGTTTTACTTTCGTCTTACTACTTTGCTTTAGGAGTGGGTCCAGGGGGATTTTCAAGTACTCTTAAGGCGCTCCCAGTCGACGATTGTTTTTTTTCGAAACGAAAAAAGAAATACTTGTGAACAAGCCACATCTCCTATTTTATAATGTATAGTATATGTGAATAAAGATGTACCCATCTTTAATCACTTCGATAAATAATCCTACCGACCGCTGCAATGACGACAAACACACGTCGGCGCGTTGTCCGCCTTAGCTTTTTGAATAAATTAATGATATAAATTATTTATAATTACTTATCAAAAATCTATTCTAATAGAAATCTAGATCTACATATTACCTATCTTTAACAATAAATCACAAGTTGATTTTAATAGTAGGTATATAAAATATTTCGATCATAAATTCTAAAACGTATCATTTTTAAATAATATTTTTATCGTGAAAAGTTTCTGCTATTATGTTTTCAGCTTAATAGAAATCTAGGTAAGAACCTGAAGTAATATACTTATAAAAATAGGAGATGTGGCTTGTTCAGAAGTATTTCTTTTTTCGTTTCGAAAAAGAGCAATCAGCGACTGGGGGCCCCTTAAAGACGGGTTATACTTAATTGCGTGTGTAGATGCACATGCATTTTGTTTCTGTGAGCGTTAGCTTGGAAACGCTCAGTATCAGTCACGCACACAAAAGCGCGTATCTATACACATCACAACTACAACTACCGCTCTCCCGCCTTCTTTACATTCAACTCTGTACATCAAACTAAGGTTTGCAAATGTAAGCATTGTTTCTCAAAAGTACGGGATCAATTGGTCTATGAGGTGCGAATTGAGGATATCAGATGAGGATATAGAGAAACACAGACCTGGTAAAAATTTTACTGCAATCCAAGCGCAAATTGGCATCATGAAATGGTGGTACAAGTGAAGGAAGGAGATCTGCCGGTTTTTTTTCCTCAAGACAAAGAAAATGGTGTCCAGTAGTTCTACAATCTTTGCCGCCAAGTACCACCATACAGCTGCCGCCATCTGATCAAGAAAAACAATTTAGTGTATCAGCATTTAAATTGCACCTAGCCGCTTAAATTATGACTAGTTTAGACCGTGTTGGCCGAGTGGGAGGTACCTTAACTTTCAATCTGAAGGTTGTGGGTTCGAATCCCGGCATGCATCAATAAATTTTTCTGTTCGAAAAGTTTATATGCGCATCAAAAACACGTGCACGGTGAATCGTGAAGAAACCAGTTAGTATTCTTATAAGCGGCAATGGGCTTGCAACCTGTCACGTATGGAATGCTAGCTACTGCAAATTGTGGGCATGTGCCAAATGTATTTTTTGGACGTGACTCTGACTACCCCCACTAGACATCTTCAAAGGATCTAAGCGGCTTGAGATCTGAGAGGATGCCTACCGTACTTGGGGTACAGTCGTGATCCTCTACTATTATTATTATTAGATAGACTCTAGTTTATATTACGATAACTTGTTCAAATACTAACAAGCAGTTAGCATTCCATACGTGACAGATTGAAAATCATTACCGCTTATAAACAATATTAACTGGTTTCCCTCACGATGTTTTCTTTGGCCGTTTCGAGCACGTCTTAATGCGCATATGATATTTTTGAATAGGAAAATCCATTGATACACACCGAGATGCGAACCCAAGTCTTCTTATTGACGGTCAAGGTACTGCCCTCTAGGCCAACACAGCTTCATTGCCGGTATAATATACCAGTTAGTATTCTTATAGGCGGCGATGAGCTTGCAACCTGTCACGTATGGAATACTTACTACTGAAAAATGTGGACATGTGCCAATATAAATGTGATCTAAGCGCCTGGAGATCTGAGAGGATGTCTACCGTACTTGGGGATTACAGTCGTGATCCTATTTATTATTAATAAGTACAATAACTTACCCTTTGCGCTTTGGGGTTGTTTGAATAGTCTACAGGTTGACATGAAAAACTGTAGTCGTTCCACCATCCAGCTACCATACCCTGTAATAAATAAATTAACAGCATTATTTTAAGGTCGCCTTAGACCAGCCGACAGAAGAGACGAGGACTCGTCATAAAAGGACACAGACGTCTCCCGTCTCTTCAGTTTTGCATCGCGACGTTTCTATACGTTTTTTATGAAAGTGCATCAAGAGGCGCCGCATCCACGACGCGTTCCCCTCTTACGTCTCTATTATTTGGCATGCCTCTTAGGGGTCAAGGGCAATCTTCAAGTTAATTCTTAAGTAGACAAATTGACGGTTAGTACTGTGCATGTGCATACAAATTTCAACATTGCTGTGAAGCACCAGGAGATGAAGTACCTAACTTCTTGCTTCATCTGTCAAATAGACCGTTTAATTGATAAGTAACTGATAATGTTTGATGTACGTGAAAGTCTCCCTTTATTTGAGAGAGACTCCATAACAAAAGAAGATATTAGTGAATACCTACGACTTTGAACGAATGTATTGTAAATCATTTATTCAACCATCGAGTTTGTTTGTAAGAATGTAATTTGAAGGATGCTGATCAAAATAAATTTAAATCGAAAGGTCGATGACATTAATGAAAAACCAGTTTGATTAAAAACAAAGTCTGGTTCCGGTGCAAGCAGTGCTTCCAGATCCCAAAAGTAAAATTACATAAAAGTACATTACCGCCGAATGGCTTGCTGAGCTAGCATGTTGCCTTTGATAGTATTTGTGACTAAACAATTTCTCTGCTGTATTTTATCATTACAGTATACAGTAGAAAAGTCTGAAATACAGTAAATCTACTGTAATTACAGTGAATCTGGAAGCACTGGGTGCAAGAGTCACAAAACAAAATGACCCCAGAATAGGATCTAGGAGAGAAATAGGATATTTGAAATCACTTCCATTAATTTCAATGTCAAAGTTATACGAGTACGAGTGCGTAAAAGTATGTTAGTAGGTATTTTGCGAAAGTATTAAATACATTGAAAACTTGGAACAAATAATATGAGTAGCTACTAAAGTTGCATTTTAAGATGCATAGAAGCGAATTAAGGTCATAGTATGGAACTTCAGAGACAAGTGGCCTGAGCACGAACCACTATCGTATCGACAACGTCTCGTTCAAATTGACTGGCCTCACAGCTCAGTTGTTAGTAACTCTGCCTTCTGCGCTGTAGGTTGTGGGTTCGATTCCCATCCAGGGCAAACATTTGTGTGATGAACAATAGATGTTTGTTTTGTGTCTGGGTGTTATTAAGTATAATAAGTATGTACATATTTACAAAAAAAAGTATATAAGTATTCTACCAGTTATCAGGTTCCCATGGTACAAGCTTTGCTTAGATTGGGGCTAGATGGCGCTGTGTGATAATGTTCGCCAATATTTATCTATACTAATATTATAAAGAGAAAAGTTTAGATTTTTTGTTTTTTTGTATGTTTGCAATGGATAAACTCAAAAACTACTGAACCGATTTCAAAATTCTTTCACCATTACCAATCCCTGAGTAACATAAGCTATTTTTTATTTTGAAAAAGTAATAAATTCTTTATAAGAATGACGATAGTTTGAAACAAGGTGTAAAAAAATGCCAAATATTTTGCTTTCTTCGTGTGCGCTAAAAAACTATTGAACGGGAATTGTAACGGGAACGGGAACGGGAACGGGAACGGGAACGGGAACGGGAACGGAAGACAACATTTGTTAATTCTAAAGCGATACGAAGTTCGCGGGGTCAGCTTGTTATTTAATAAATGTCAAAAATGACACTTTTTGTATAGTAAAAGTGTCAGTTTTGGCATTTGGACGATACATTGTCGATACAATACTGGTTCATGCTAACCCCCAAGGTCTAATAAAGTATCTTATTGTTTCCTTTTTTTCTCTCTTAAATTTTGCTGAATTCTTTGAAAAAGAAAAAAAATTACAAAAATATTAATTCTTTTTTATTTTATTTTTGGAAACAAAATAATAATTTGACAAAGCCAGATGACAGATATTGACTACTTCATTCCGCGAAGTTTTTGACCCCCTTTAATATAATATTTGATACTGATTTCTAATAAGTGTGTACCTATTATTTGTTTAATGTTTTGCTTATTTATTTCTGGTGTACAATAAAGTATTATCTATCTATCTATCTATAATTTTAACAAATTTACCTCATAAACTAAGTAAATGCTCATCAAAATCTGGGAGACATTGTAGGCTGCGATGGTGTTCTTCAGGTCGTACTGCTTTCTGTCTCTCATGTACCGAGGCCCGGCGGAGATGCAGAAATAGAGGTAGGTAGCTAGGATCGTCAGGAGGGGTCCAGGTCCTGACATAAGCAGCCAGCTTTCTGTCCGGGGATCTGAGTATGAGAAAATACATTAAGTAGGATGGACATTAAGTTATTTTAAATCTAATCTAAAATTAAGTATATTATTTTTCCATGGTTTCATTACCTAGTTTTTAAGTTTTTTTATTTGCCAACTACATAATTTCCACTACCAATTAGCTTGGCTGGTAGAAAATGCCTCGGCATTAAGTCCGCCTTTTTGTATTTATTTTATAAGTGCAATTAAAGTATAAATAAATAAACTGGTTGTGGGCATTTTAACAACATTTTAATTTTCAAATAAACTGTTTATATTGAAAAAAATATTAAAACGACGATTTTTAAACAACATAGAATATAGTATTTATTTATCTCTTATGTTAAGCAAAGGTTTTGTAAAAGGCGATAAAAAAAATTAGATTTGATGTTGTATCATAAATAGATCGCCACTATTATCACACCACATCAATAAAGTGATTCACTCGTCACTTGCAGAGCATGTTTACGGCTTAGCACAAAGACCATGGTATAAATTATACTTAGTAATTGTAGTCTATTCGCACAGCGCATACATATAGTCTTATTAAAACTAGTCTTCAACAAAATATAAGCCGGCTATATTGAGCCAGGCTTATTGCGTAAAAAGTTTTTTGTTGAAAAATATTTTTCAATGACAATCGTGGTATAGAAACGCAAAAGCGCTAGATCGATTCAAATTCAAATTCAAAATTAAAATTTCGCGCAGGGGAACTTAATGTTTGCATGATCAGCAAATATTTAATTTACCCGTGTAAAGTTTACATAACTTTTGATGTTTACAGTGTAAACAAAGTTATTACCGATTCTGTTTGACGTCAAAAAAACTAGCTGCCAATATAACACATGGTTATAGTAACCGCTAGCTTATGAGTAGATGAACTTAGTCTGTGACGTGCTTTAATAGTCAGGGGATGCCGTTTGACAGCCCCAATAAACATACTACGCCTGGGTTTTATTATGCTAAAGGTTCTTGCGAATGCCGAGCTCGAATGCCGCGCAATGGGTCACACCTTATAGGTGTTGGGCTAAGTACACAACCGAGACGATAAAATTCAAATTCAAATTCAAATTAAAAAATCATTTATTTCAATAATCCAATTCAATCCTTGTGATTACAAGGATCACTTTGAAACGTCTTAGGAACTAGGTGAAGCTACGGCGATTCCACGCGACCAAGCCTAGAAGAATCGGGCAACAAACACGGCTTTGGATCTACCTCTTTTTAAATGATCCTTTCCTTAAGACGCTGCCAGTCGACGATTATTTTTGTTCGAAACGAAAAAAGAAATACTTGTGAACAAGCCACATCTCCTATTTTATAATGTTTTGTATATGTGAATAAAGATGTACCCATCTTTAATCACTTCAATAAATAATCCTACCGACCGCTGCAATGACGACAAACACACGTCGGCGCGTGGTCCGCCTTAGCTTTTCGAATAAATTAATGATATAAATTATGTATAATTACTTATCAAAAATCTATTCTAATAGAATTCTAGATCTACATATTACCTATCTTTAACAATAAATCACAAGTTGATTTTAATAGTAGGTATATAAAATATTTCGATCATAAATTCTAAAACGCATCATTTCAAAATAATATCTTTATCGTGAAAAAATTCTGCTATTATGTTTTCAGCTTAATAGAAATCTAGGTAGGAACCTGAAGTACCTAATATACATGAAGGTTGATCAACAGAATAGCGGTTATAAAAATAGGAGATGTGGCTTGTTCAGAAGTATTTCTTTTTTCGTTTCGAAAAAGAGCAATCAGCGACTGGGAGCCTCTCCAGTGTGATGCCAATCGAACAAGGTGAAGGCTTGAACAAGAATAATAATTAAAAGTACTACTCAAGTACGTAAACAATAAAAAAGAGCCTAGAGTGAGATCTACTATGGCTGCATCAATGGACCCTGGACTTGCATTGACTGTTCGCGAACATTTGGTGCAAGGATAGGGTACATAAGCCATATGCGGGCGAAACACCCGATAAACACATAAAAAAAAAAACAAAGCTAATGTTTCCGTAGCCGAAATCGGCTAGGATGATTATATATTTTATATATAAATTTCTGTAACCCGCATACGGACATTTTATAAACTGAACACCCTCGATATATTCATATTTTTTATTTACTTGAGACAATGAAGAGTTATTATATTATTAAATTTCATTATAATTGTAGGCAAATAAAATTATTAGTATTAATCCGGCCGAGGATCATAAAAAGCGTAAATATGTAAGTATCAATGTTATATTTGATCCTATCGGAAACCCTGATGGGTTTGTACGGAAGTGGGGCCTTCCGGGTTCTTAAAATTGTTTCAGAGCGTCGCGTCTGTTCAATAAAAAACTTCGTCCGTTTTTCAAAAATAAATAAATGGAATCACGACTATAAATCCTAAGTACGGTATCTAAGAACATGTCGTTCTAAGATCTCAAGATTTTAACCCACATTTTGCAGTAGTTAGCATTCTATTTATAAGCTAGCAGATTGCAAGCCCATCATGACTTATAAGAATACTATCTACTAAACAACGATGTTTTTCTTCACCGTTTTGAGCACGTGCAATAATGTCATTTTTGAAGTCAGCAAAAAGTATTTTACTAATACTTGTAGTATTTAGTTAGCGTCCCTGAAGAATCAACATTGAGTTATGTAAAACTAGCTGACCCGTGCCCGCTTCGCTGTGCGTAAGACATTTCTAATACCATCGTGGACTTTTTTGTAGACGTTTTTAAGGTGTACAATACTGTAGTACATTATTTTGATATATCTCGTGGGGTTCAGCCAGCATTTGCAATGTAAGCGCAAAAAAATGTGTTTATTTACGACATCACATTAGAAACCGAAATTATTAGTGTTTCTCTACTATATTATGCATATATTATACATATAAACCTTCCTCCTGAATTACTCTATCTACTAAAAAAAACCGCATCAAAATCCGTTGTGTAGTTTTAAAGATATAAGCAAACATACATACATACATATTACATACAGACGCGGGAAGCGGAAAGCGACTTTGCTTTATACTATGTAGTAATAAACACAGACATTGAGAACATGTTCTACTTGAAACATTTATTTACGTATGAGGTATTTTGTTTTATGTGCGACAAAACAAACAAACTGAGAGACAAAATAGTAAAGTCAAACTACGAAAAGATTTTCTTCTAATACCACTAAATAGAGGTAAAATTTGTGTGTTTGTTTTTCATATTTTTGTTTGTACTAAATAAACTAAAAAACTACTGGAAATATTAAAAAAAAACACCTTTCAAAAGCTGCATTATCAGCGAATAAAGTAGGCCATATTTCAATTAAAAAAAAATTAAAGATCCTCACAAAAATTACAATCAAATTGGTATGACGTATTCAAGATATCAAAAACTATTTCAAGTAGGTACATAATTATTTAGAACAGCAAAATTTGAATTAATTCAATTTGGTGTGATCCTCACATTTTTTTTTTGTTAAATTAAATAAAGCTGATAAATAACAAAAAAGCCTGTCTATTTCTTAAGTAAATGATTTAGGTAATTAGATGTAATATTTTTACGTGGTTATTTACATGATTAGTATTTAAGTATTATTGCTAACTACTGCATTGCAAAATGCACTGCAAAATGTGGGCATGCGCCAAATATCATATTTGGACGTGCCTCTGACTAACCCTTTTAGACATCTTCATAGATCCGAGTGCCTGGAGATATGAGAGGATGTCTACCGTACTTGAAGATTAAAGTCGTGATCCTATTTATTGTATTTTTAGTATTTATATTAAAGATGTTTCCATAAATAAAGTTGAAATCTATAAAATAGCAAGATTATGTGTAAGGTTAACCATAAATAAATAACTGGTATGAACATAAGCATAACTACTAATATTAGTTTCTCGACAATTTACTCAGCCTAATGGTTTAGTGAATAGAGATTCCTTTGAATAGGTACATTCATATGAATACAATCAGATATCCTAATAATATTATAAATGCGAAAGTTTGTGAGTTTGTATGTATGTATGTTCCTCAATCAGGCCTAAACGACAAAACGAATTAAGTTGAAATTTGCTGTACAAGTAGATATAATGCCCGAATAAATAATAGTCTACTTTAAAATATGAAAAACATCCCTCAAAACGATAAAAAAACGCAAAGGGGATGATTTCTGTATAGATGGCGCAAGTGTGCAACAAATCTGACATCACAGACTAAAAACATTCAGTCTTTTCTATTCGATTATTTAAATTTGACAGGACAACGTCTGTCATGGGTTGGCTAATAAAAATATAAATGGGCAGGTACTTATAACTATAAATATTATAATTCCAAAGTTCAAGTCAATAACTAGTTGCTGAAAGTACATATTTCATTTAAATTGAATACTTATTTCTTCGTTTATCGTTATTTTATCAAAGTGCCCACTCATGTACAAAATAAATTGGGTAATGAAATTACAACATGCAAACATAAAAAGTTTTGATTTCCTTTCAAAATCATGACTAATTTACATATTCTTAGTTGTAACCTTGAATCAAACTCTTTCGAGGTTTTCCCTCGAAATTGGATATTCTTCAATTACGTCATTACGTCATCAGTCCGAGGAGATTTTCATCAAACAAACTGTCATACACATTTGTCGTTCAGAAGCTGTCAAGGAATGTCAAGGTACATCTCGACGTACTTTGAGTTGAAAGTTCTTTTGACTGAGGAATCCTCGTCCCAAGGTAAACTCGAGGTGGTTTTATCAACTAAAGCTACCAAAACACGGTTTCGGGGTCGAGTCGAAGTGGAGATAGTTCAGTTAGGAGCTCTGCCTTCTGCACTGTAGGTTGTGGGTTCGGTTCCCACTCAGGACAAATATGTTTGTTCTGTGTCTGGGTTTTACACCTTTATGTTATTTGTACCTATAGATACAAAAAAATCTATACAAATATTCTATTGTCTGGTTCTCATATAAAAAGCTTTGCTAAGTTTGGTTGTAGATGGTGCTGTGAGAAATTTCCACCAATATTTAATTATTAAAAATAATATTATATAATACTAGCGACCCGCCCCGGCTTCGCACGGGTAGCATTTTATTATACATATAAACCTTCCTCCTGAATCACTCTATCTATTAAAAAAAACCGCATCAAAATCCGTTGTGTAGTTTTAAAGATATAAGCAAACATACATACATACATACAGACGCAGGAAGCGGATAGCGACTTTGCTTTATACTATGTAGTGATATGTATACATATATCTATGTATATTATGAAGACCCCTAGGAGTATTTTTTTTAGTTTTTATTCAATGTACAGAATTGAACTCTTCTCCAGTTTTATTATATGTATAGATTAAGCAATTTTTCAATGTCATGTTGAGTCATGTTCACTCAAAAACCCTCATGTCAATGCTTACACTCAATCACTTAATTTTATTTGAGTATTAATATTTACATCTCTGCACTATGGCAGCAAAGTCGCGTTTCATATGTTTGATACTTTGCGTTGTCGCAACCGCACTAGGCTCGGCAGTGTGGACAAACACTAACAGCGTAACTTAAAAAAATAAATAAATAGGGTCACGACTGTAATCCCCAAGTACGGTAGACATCCTCTCAGATCTTCAGACGCTTAGATCCTTTGAAGATGTCTAGTGGGTGTAGTCAGAGGCACGTCCAGACATTTTGCAGTAACTACTGAAAAATGCTAACTAACGTTCCATACGTGACAGGCCGTTGCAAGCCCATCACCGCTTATAAGAACACTAACTGGTTTCCTCACAATGTTTTCCTTCACCGTTGTAAGCACGTGTTTTTGAAGCGCATATAAATTTTCGAACAGAAAAATCAATGGATGCACGCCGGGATCCGAACCCACGACCTTCAGATTGAAAGTCGAGGTACATCCCACTCGGCCAACACGTCTTCAGTGTAACTTAAGGTATCAAAAATTTGCCTATATTCTTCATTAGTACTCCTGCGAAGCCAGGACGGACAGCTTTCACCCATTTTAGGGTTCCGTACCCAAAGGGTAAAAAAAATGCTATCACCCTTTTTAGGGTTCCGTACCCAAAGGGTGAAAACGGGACCCTATTACTAAGACTTCGCTGTCCGTCTGTCTGTCACAGGGCTGTATCTCATAAACCGTGATAGCTAGACAGTTGAAATTTTCACAGATTACGTATTTCTGTTGCTGCTCTAACAACATACACTAAAAACTAAATAATATAAATATTTAAGGGGGGCTCCCATACAACAAACATTTTTTTGGCCTTTTTTTAGATAATGGTACGGAACCCTTTGTGCGAGAGTCGACTGGCACTTAGGCGGTTTTTCATTTAGTCTTATGGTGATAGCCTCTTTCATAACCTTGGTTTTATCTCGAAACTATATTTATATTTCGTCGCCATTAACTTCCAAACCGCGGCGCGGGTTCGTGATCTCCAAGTTAATTATATAAAACTATTTTGTAACAAGTCATCTATTTACTAATGATCTACAATTAGTAAGGCCCAAGGGACTGGATGCAATTGCACCTTGCGGTTCCTAAAGTATGTGTGCCCAAGACTATACAGGTCAGGGTATCCCAGCGGAAGTCAAGAGCACCATGTTCTTGTTTTTTTAGGGTGCCGTACCCAAAGGGTAAAAACGGGATCCTATTACTAAGACTTCGCTGTCCGTCTCTCTGTCACAAGGCTGTATCTCATGAACCGTGATAGCTAGACAGTTGAAATTTCCACAGATGATGTATTATTTATGTTGCCGCTATAACAACAAATACTAAAAATAGAATTAAATAAATATTTAAGTAGGGCTCCCATACCAATCGTGCGTGAGTCCGACTCGCACTTGACCGTTTTTTTTTGTAGTTTTCGAGTTATAAAGGTTCCTATTTGCGTGATTTGTCATTTAATGGGCATTTCAGAAATAATCTATTTATTTTTATTAATTTGTCGAATGTTTTAGGACAAGGAAATATTTCTAAATAAAATAAATTAAGTATACGGCCCGTAAAAGAAACAAAAAAACTTACCCCCATTTTGTTCCATAAACCGCTGGTAAGAATCCACGATCGACATATCAAATGAAGTGTTTGCACCTGAAAAACAAAAAACAACTACTTTACAACAACCACCCTAAATACATACTTTGGTGAATTACCTACTGTCACGTATGTGCCAGCAATCCATACCTATCCACACTCACTCGCGATCAAGAATCGAAATCGATCCTGTAGTTTTATGATGCAAATAGAAAGGATAAATGATAAGGAGGAATAGGAAAATAAAGGAAGATACGGCAAGAATTTTAATAGCAAGTTGATTTTAAACGAATTTCACAAAATTTTTATCCGTTTCTGGTGGCAACAGAATCGCCACTAATGTCAATGTCACTAAAATAAATGCACACTTCGCACCTGAAGTAATAAAATGACGTTCAAACGCCACGCTTTGCCAACGCGCGATCGGAAACTGGCAGAAAATAATATTTTAGCATTAAAGTGTATTAGTAAATTGCGAAATCATTAGGACAATTAACCTTGGGATCACAAGTGCTCAAACTTTACAATGCTTTCGTGAACTTTCTTAGTTTGCTGAACTTTTAAAATATGACATTGTTTAATATTCAAAGAAACACATTTATTTGGTAGCTCTGACATTATCATTGGTTCCCAGTTGATGTTTTTAGCTTGATCTTTTCTTCTTATATATATATTTAATTTTTAACAAATCTTGTTGAAATGTATTTATTCTAAAACACTCCAAAATACTCGTTTATGAACATTTTCTGCCAAGTAACAGTAGTATGTATATTATTTTTTTTATTTATTTTTTTATTATTATTTGGTATATAAAGTTATTTATTATTTTAATTATATTATTTATTATTTTATTAAAAAATAATATTATGTGGTTTACGTAGTATTGATATTGTATTTTATAATTATTATAGAAGTTATTATTTTTATAATTTAGGTAATGTTAGGTATTGTTTAATTTGTTTGTTTTTTACGTAGTATTAGCACGCCAACTCTTTTTACTTTTAATAAGTTTGAAATAAATAAAATAGAATAATACATTTTTTTTTTATCGCAGAACAAATAAAATAATTTTGTTTGTTCATTATTTATGTTGATGCCTCCTTAGTCCGATTGGACATAAACAAAACCATACATTTAGTTCTATAACAATCAAGTCAAATAACCTTCGGTATTTTCTCACGATACACAAATCCCATGAGCACAAATTACACATGCACTTGTTAATTTATGTGCACTCAAAAATGATCATTGAAACCTGTGTAAATATGGTCTTAAATAATGTAACATGTAATTGTGATAAGTAAAGACAAATGATGTAAAAAGATCATTAATAGATACGATTATAACTTTTTCCACTGATTCCAATCATTCTTGATGAAATTGTTTGTTACTGATTTTCTTGATCAAATTAATTATGTTGCTCTATATACAATTTTCAAGATGCAAGATATTTTTATTTTTTAGGGTTTCGTAGTCTACAAGAACCGTCCATCCATCCGCAGCTTAGCTCAGAGACTATAAGAGCTAGAAGTAATTTGGCATGTTTAAACATATTAGTAAGTAATGTCAAAAAAGTCGTAGAATAAAATCTTGAAAAACGACGTCCTGCCCGATAATTATAAAATCACGACTGTAATCACCAAGTACGGTAGACATCCTCTCAGATCTCCAGACGCTTAGATACTTTGAAGATAGTGGGAGTAAGTCAGAGGCTCGTCCAAACATTATATTTGGCACATGCCCACATTTCGCAGTAGTTAGCATTCCGAGTCCGACTCGCACTTGGCCGGTTTTTATTGCATTTTCAAGTGGATTAAACGATAGTTACTTGTTTACAAAGCAGCTATGCTTGGCATTGATCTTTTCAAAATGCCACTACCATTCACATGAGCAGTAAATACTTTCATTATCATCGTCGGCCGGATAGAAACAAAAGTTATTTTTGGAGCAAATACAAAAATTACCTTCTTTATGGTGATATTATGTGAAATGTTTGGTTTTTTGTATGAGCTGAATATACCCGGATAAGACTGAAAAAGTGATTAAACTGCATTATCTTGAAAACCATCAAATTTAAAAAGAAACCGTCTATAATTTACTTAGCTAGTATGATTATCAAAAAAAATATCTTCTATACTTATAATAAATCTGTAGAGTGGTCAATTCTGTACATGAAATATATTTCCAAAATAGCTATCAGGGGGTGATAAGGGATCGATACTGATGCCAAAAATGCAATCAGTACATTTTTTGTCTGTCTGTCTGTCTGTATGTCTGTATAACCGTTATAGAAACAAAAACTACTCGACGGATTTTAACGAAACTTGGTACAATTATTTTTCATACTCCTGAGCTGGTTATAGTATACTTTTTATCACGCTACAATCAATAGGAGCAGAGCAGTGAAGGGAAATGATTTGAAAACGGGAGAAGTTACTCCATTTTTTAAGCTTCCGTCGCGTGTGCAACCTTAATGGTTAAAGCTACACAGAAATCATGTATGACGGAAATGTTCTCCTTACAATTATATAAAAAATATCCCACGACAGCATATGTCAATCTTTTATGGTTTACTCACAATAACACGTGTAACTCCCGATAGCTTAGCAGTTCGAAGCTTTCTGATTATATTTGTCTACTCTTACGTTTGTAACACTCTCAGTCATCTCTAATTAAAAACGCGAACGCACAGGCAGGCTGGTTGGTTTGGAACAAAGGCTAGCGAGTCACCTAGCGAGTAGCTTCGTAAAACGAACATTCTCGAACGTTCGCGACCGGCCTAAAAGCTAGGCGTCAAACGCGCAGATCGGCCGGTCGCGAACGTTCGAGAAAAAAAGAAATCATCAATAATTGTCTAATGACAAAAAAGCTGTGAAAAAAAAACTTTTATATAAAGACATTCTGTAGTATATTTAGTATCAGCATTGCACCCGTGCGAAGCCCGGGCGGGTCGCTAGTATTAAAATAAACTGTTTAGCTATTCATATTTTTGATTAAAAACGAAAATAGTGTCTATCGACCAAACTGATTAAGATGAAATTTGCTGTAGTATGTAGATATAAAATCAGAAAAACAGAAGGGATAATTTATAATTCGAAAAACAACCCCTTAATGATAAAAAAATGCAAATGATTTTGGTATATGGCGCTGGTGTGCAACAAATCTGACATCACTGACTAAAAACATTTACCTAGTTGTCATAGCAACGCAATTTTGACTAATGAATCATACGCATTCTACCAATTTTAACAGTACAAGGTTTGTAGGAAAAAAAATAGAAATTGCCTGTAATTGCTTTTTCCTATGCGATTACTAGAATTTGACAGAACAACGTCTGTCACGGGTCGGCTAGTATAATTATATTTCTAATACCATATATCTACTACGTCAAATGGTAGTTTTTTGTGCAATGCAATTCAGTGTTTAAGCGACGAAAAAAAAAACCGATCGCGACTGTAATCCTCAAGTACGGAAGACATCCTCTCAGATCTCCAGACGCTTAGATCCTTTAAAGATGTCTAGTGGGAGTAGTCAGAGGCACGTCCAAACATTATATTTGGACCGCAGTAGTTAGCATTCCATACGTGACAGGTTGCAAGCCCATCGTCGCTTATAATAATACTAACTGGTTTCCTCACGATGTTTTCCTTAACCGTTTTGAGCACGTGTTTTTGATGCGCATACAAATTTTTCGAACAGAAAAATCCATTGATGTACGCCGGGATTCAATACCTACCCGTACCTCAACCTTCAGATTGAAAGTTGAGGTACATCCCACTCGGCCAACACGGCAGCAAATAAAAACCAAAAGTAAATGGTGAGCATAGGTCATCTTAAACGTGTTTCAAAATCCATAATGATAATGCGAAAGTATGTTTACTGGTTTGTCCTTCTTTGTTTGCAATGGAGCAACGAATCGATCATAATCCTAATAATATTATAAATGCGAAAGTTTGTGAGTTTGTATGTATGTTTGTTCCTCAATCAGGCCTAAACGACAAAACGGATTAATATGAAATTTGCTGTAGATGTAGATATAATGCCAGAATAAAGCATAGATGTGTTTATTATCCGAAAAACATCCCCAAAATTAAAAAAAATCGCAAAATAGCTGATTTGGGTATAGATGGCGCTGGTGTGCAAAAAATCTGACATTAGTGTTGACATCAGTCGTCATAGCAACGTGCGTTACTCTATGCAATTATTGAAATTAAGACAGGACAACGTCTGTTGTGGGTCTGCTAGTCCATCATATGTATAAAACTCTTGCATTAGTGAGTGACTGACTGACTATCAACGCACAACCAAACTAGAAATTTGAGGATGTTTTCCTTTTGAAGCGTAGGGGTCTAGGGGTGAAGAAAGAAATTCCCGAAATTCAACCCCTAAGAAATTGCAGCCGTTTAAGTCTTTTTGAAAATGACTTTACGTAGAAGCGCGAGGGTTTCCATCAATATCTAAAAGATATTAGGAACTAACTAAAAATTACTAAAATTGAAATAATTAACTGTAGAAATATTTCAAAAATGTAAATAGCCTCGATAATATCTAACGACTCGGTACTTATTTCTGGTATTCGTAATTACGAGTATTAATTTGTTAAGTACATACTTAAAATTTCTTCATTGTGGTTGCAACATAAATTAAACACATTCTCGTAAAAGGCCGCCTTATTGTATCAGTCTAACCCTCGTATTCAAGAACGACACTATGAGAACACGCACCCACAGTGGACGAAATCTTTTTTCATAAAAATCACTTTATGTGTTGTGCGACACTGCATAGTGTGACTAGAGGCGCATTGTCGTGTGCCTCTAGCCAAAGTTGAGCTCTAAAGGCACACGGTAGCGTGCGCCATAGTGCCGCTCAACACATAAAATGATTTTTATGAAAAAAGATTTCGTCCACTGTTGGTGCGTGTTCTCATAGTGTCGTTCTTGAATACGAGGGTAACATAGTATAAAGCAAAGTCGCTTTCCGCTTCCCGCGTCTGTATGTAATATGTAATATGTATGTATGTATGTTTGCTTATATCTTTAAAACTACACAACGGATTTTGATGCGGTTTTTTTTTATAAATAGAGTGATTCAAGAGGAAGGTTTATATGTATATTACATGCATAATATAGTAGAGAAACACTGATAATTTTAGAGGTTTCTAATGTGATGTCGTAAATAAACACATTTTTTTGCGCTTACATTGCAAATGCTGGCTGAACCCCACGAGATATATCAAAATAATGTACTACAGTATTGTATACCTTAAAAACGTCTACAAAAAAGTCCACGATGGTATTAGAAATGTCTTACGCACAGCGAAGCGGGCACGGGTCAGCTAGTACTAGATAAATGATAGACTGGCCTCACAGCTCATTTGGTATTAACTCTGCCTTCTGAGCTGTTAGTTTTGGGTTCGATCCCCATCAAGGGCAAATATATGTGTTATAAACATATATGTTTGTTCTAAACCTATAGCTATAGCTCAAGCCTTAGTTTGGGGGTAATGGCGCTGTGTATAATTGTCTACCTATATTTATAAGTTTGCTCTAAATAACTTTAAACAGTGTCATGTGGACCATGTACCTAGCATCTCTTACCTTTATTAAGGAGTCCTTAGGTCCTTAACATTTCAAGGTCCTTAATAAGGACCTTGAAATGTTTTAAAGGGCATAGTAAACGGGCATTTCTGGACTAACCCGTCTTACAGCCGCGTTAAAACGAAAATAGTCGTTTAAAAGACTACTCCGTTTACTTCTAGACGGCGTATGGTATATGTGTGTATTGTACCCGTGTTCATAATTTGCATATGTGCGTGAAAGTTAAAATAAAACGGCCAAAAGCAAGTTCGACTCGCGCACGAAGGGTTCCGTACCATTATCTATAAAAACATAAAAATCACGTTTGTTATATGGGAGCCCCACTTAAGTATTTATTTTATTCTGTTTTTAGTATGTGTTGTTATAGCGGCAATAGAAATACATCATCTGTGATAATTTCAACTGTCTAGCTATCACGGTTCATGAGATACAGCTTTGTGTTGTGACAGACAGACAGATGGACAGCGGAGTCTTAGTCTTACCCTTTGAGGGTAAAAAGGGGATCCTAAAAAGAGACGATAATACACAAAAGTTTGAAAAAGAAAAGACGGCTAGACAGACGGACTACATGATGTACTACGAACATTGTTGCAAGTTTAGTTTTGTAGTCGAAAGTTTCGTAGGCTAAAGCTGACTTCCACGTATATTTTAACCGACGAAGGACGAAGGTTCTCAATTCTACATGTACAATATTATTTTGTGACAAGCTGACCCCGCGAACTTCGTATCGCTTTAGAATTAACAAATGTTGTCTTCCGTTCCCGTTTCCGTTCCCGCTCTCGTTCTCGTTCTCGTTCCCGTTCCCGTTCCCGTTCCCATTCACGTTCCCGTTACCATTCCCGTTCCCGTTACAATTCCCGTTCAATAGTTTTTGTAGCGCACACGAAGAAAGCAAAATTTTTAGCAATTTTTTACACCTTGCTTCAAACTATCGTCATTTTTATAAAGAATTTATTACTTTTTCAAAATAAAAAATAGCCTATGTTACTATGGTGAAAGAATTGTTGAAATCGGTTCAATAGTTTTTGAGTTTATCCATTACAAACATACAAAAAAACAAAAAAACAAAAAATCTAAACTTTTTCTTTATACTACGAGTATTAGTATAGATGTATGACCACCTATTCACCTAATGATCCGATTTCGATGTTTTTTTTTTATTGTGCAGAGAATAGTCTCAACTTGGTCCCATTTAAGTATCGATGTAGGACGAATAGTTCTTTCATAAAACTTCAGAAACGAATACTGACTTTTTGATTAGTTTTTCGTAATTCTTCTGTTTAGTTTAGAACGTAATTTTGTCCGTCAGTCCCTGCTATATATTTTTGCTTTACACGGTAGAAATTACCACGTGATATATCTATGTTTAGTAGTATGCGCAATCCTACAACTTGTTGTCTCTATAAAGGGTTATTTAGTTGATTCTACGTTATAAGGTTTCATTGTTTCGATGTCTTTATTTTTTTTACCAGTAAAGGTAAATTAAGAGCTTGCATGTGTATTGTGTAGTCTTGTATGCAATTACTCACTTAAGAAAAATAAAGAAAAATAAAGAAAATAAAGAAAAATAAAGAAAAATAAAGAAAAATATAGAGAAATAGTTCACGACTGTAATCCTTTTAGACATCCTTTCAGATCTCCAGGCACTCAAATCCTTGAAATCTAAAAGTGTTAGTCACAGACACGATCAAACATTACATAAAATAAAATAAATATTGGCGGACTTTACACACAGCGCCATCTAGCCCCAAACTAAACAAATCTTGTACTATGGAAACCAGATAACTGATAGAATACTTATATACTTTTTATTTTTATTTTATATACATACTTATTATACATATTAACACCCAGACACAGGACAAACATTTATGTTTGTCACACAAATATTTGCCCTGGGTGGAGATCGAACCCACAACCTACAGCGCAGAAGGCAGAGTTACTACCAACGTTTTTACGTTTTCCAACAGTTAGCATTCCATACGTGAAAGGTTGCAAGCCCATCGCCGCTTATAAGAATAGTGAATGGTATCCTCACGATCGTTACTTTCACCGTTGAAAGCACGTGTTAGTTCAATATAAATTGACTCACGAATAAAAATTCTACATGTCATTGAATGAACTATCACGAATTCCAAGTATCATCAAGGTCGCTTCGGCTGTTAAACCGCGATTGAACCACAAACATCTTAATATCCGCACAAAATTTCACATTTTTAATATTGAGAAGTAGGTAATTCTTAACCTCGAAGACCTTGATGTATTTACCTGGACTAAGTTGGTGACGTTTTAAAAAAACCGGTTAAGTGCTAGTCAGACTCGTCAACACGATTGTTGTATGGGAGCCCCACTTAAGTATTTATTTTATTTTGTTTTTTTTATTTGTTGTTATAGCGGCAATAGAAAAACATAATCTGTGAAAATTTCAACTGTTTAGCTATCACTGTTCATTAGATACAGCCTTGTGACAGACAGACGGACAGCAAAGTCTTAATAATAGGGTCCCGTTTATACCCTTTTGGTACGGAACCCTAATAAGGCCAGGTTAAGAGTACTCTCTACCGACGAGCATGCATGAGGAATGTGATGAGAGTGAATGAAGTAAAAGAAGTATGTCAGGATCGTAGCAAGTGGAAGGCCGTGATCTCTGCCTACCCCTCTGAGAAACAGGCATGAATTTATGTATGTATGAAATCCTTAACAAACATAAAATACTTCCGTCTGCGGCTTCGCTCGCTATAAAATAATCAAATTAAAAGCGCACTTCATCCAGCGCAGTCTACATCCATCCACATTCATTCCTATCATTCTTCTCGTTAATGACTTTCTCCCATCCTCATAACATGCCCATACCACGCTAACCTATTGCTCCTCATCTTTTCCGTCACAGGCGCCACTTTCAAACTTCCTCTGATATACTCATTCCTTATCTTATCCATCCTCGTCACTCCACACATCCAATATTATTATTTTATAATACATTGATTATTAAATAAATAAATATTGGCGGACTTTACACACAGCGTCATCTAGCCTCAAACTAAGCAAAGCTTGTACTATACGAACCAGATGACTGATAGAATACACTTATATACTTATTTTATTGTAAATACATACTTATTATACATATTAACACCCAGACACAGAACAAACATCTATGTTCATCACACAAATGTTTATCCTGGGTGGGAATTGAACCCACAACCTACAGCGCAGAGTTAGATACTACCAACTGAGCTGCACGGCCAGACAAATGCATCAAGGATTGGCATACAAAGATGACTGTGATGGTTTCATAACACTCGATACGGCCAACGAAGGTGGTAAGGTCAACCAGGTCATGGGATATTCCAACACTGGCAAGGCTCTAACAATGCTTAGTAATCAGAACTACAGGTAGGTACATTCTCGTACATTGTCTAGAAATTTTTACCTTGGTGTCACAATGATAAAACATTTTGTTAGTTTCTCTGAGTCCAGAAGTATACCAGGTATAGATACCAGCTGACCCGGCGAACTTCGTGCTTCTATATAGAGTACAGCAAATCAAATTTTGTGACATACCGAAAGCGGCGCCACCTACTGGGTCCAATTGTGATCTCAAAGTGTCCAGGAACCCATTGAAATATGCACGAAATTACAACCAAATCGGTCCGGAAATTTAGGAGGAGATAGGTGACAAACACACGTACAGAAGAATAATATATTTATATATGTTACCTATACTTATTTATCAGTTTAGTTAGATAACAACCCTAACTGAGTCCCCATACTGTGACGTCACCCGTTACCATACCAGTAATAACGGTTATGAAATCAGACATTGACCTTTATTGATGTGATATTGTATTCTTTAATAGGTATCATTATATTATATTATAAGTACTAAATAATGTCTTCTTTATTTGGCAGGTTTTCACGGTCGAGTAGAAGTGTGACCAAAAATAGCGCGGCATTTTTCCGGGTATTCGCAGGACACAAGTTCGCCGCGTGACTAGTTAAATGTACGCGCGGAAATTAGGCATTATTTTTAATAATATTATAAATGCGAAAGTAACTCTGTATGTCTGTGACGTTATCACGGCCTAACCGCTAGGCTGATTTTGAAGAAATTTCATATTTATATAGCTTCAAGTCTTAGGACGGACAAAGGCTACTTTTTTCTCAATTTTTTTTTTCGATTTTCCGGAATTTTAATGTTTTACAATAGACTCGTTAAAAATCGTTTTCTATATCTACGCGGACAAAGTCGCGGGTAAAAGCTAGTACTAATATATACCTATTAATACCTAATATACCTATTACCTATTAATGATAGCGTTGTTATAAGGCTAACAGGTACAACACTCATGAATGAAAATTATGCAATTACGTCGTTAGTAATTGGCAGGTTGTAATCCTACTAACACAATAAATCAGAGAGTTTGTATGAATGTTTGTAGCTCAATCAAACAACTAAATATTTGGGTAAAACTTGGAATAAATAAATAAATTAATATAATAAATATTGGTGGACTTTGCACACAGCGCCATCTAGCCCCAAACTTAGCAAAGCTGTACTATGGGAACCAGATAACTGATAGAATACTTAAATACTTTTTTTGTAAATACATACTTATTATACATATTAACACCCAGACACAGAACAAAAAGCTATGTTCATCACACAAATGTTTGCCCTGGGTGGGGATCGAACCCACAACCTACAGCGCAGAAGGTAGAGTTACTACCAACTGAGCTGTGAAGCCAGTCGAAAAACCTATGCTGGATAGTATACAGGCTATTTTTTATACAGGTACCACGCGAGTGAAGCCGAGGGCGGAAGCTAGTCTTTATTTTACGCATTAGTAAAGCTAATTTATTCTATTTTATCTTGGCTTTTTCTGTCTGATCGGTTTCTGTGTTCCAGCTGTTACGTGTGTCATACAACCTTAAGTGGCGATTACGAAGTCGATTATGATGGCAATGTCATTAACATTTGACGTAAATAATAAATAATTTCCATGCAAAGATCCTTGTGATGGAAAAAAAAATCTTATTTTTTTTTCGACCACAATAATATTGAATTATTCATCTGAACCCTAAAAACATATTTATTAGCTGCTACTCATGGCTTGGCTCTCGTGGTATCTGGATGAAATGCAGCCTAATGCTAAAAACCAAATACTAAAAAGGACTATGTGTATAATACATTGTATAATATACATTACGACTATTAGGTATTTATTATTTACTAGCAGTCCCGACAGAAGTTGTCCTGTCAAAATTCAATAGTCCCGTAGAAAAATCGCACTCTCAATTTTTCCCGAATATTACAATTTTACGATTTTATTTTATACAAACCTTGTCCTGACAATAAGAAACTTATAAAAAATGAATCATCCAATTTGGTGAAGTCGTTCGGAAGTTATGCGCGTACATACATTTCGGCGATTCATTTTTATGTATACAAGCTGACCCGGCGAACTTCGTATCGCAATTGACAAAATAAATGTTGTTTGAAGTTCCCGTTCCCGTTCCCGTTCCCGTTCGCGTTCCCGTTCCCGTTCTTAGGAACGCACCTATATTGCTTAGACAACAGTGAACTTTATAAAATAGCAATAAAGCTCAAATTGACTCTACGTTTTAGTTAGAAAACTTTTGTATGGAAAAAAGAAAAGGGCTGTTTTCAGGGGTTTTCCGTCAATTATTCTAATTTTTCTCGCCGTAA
This sequence comes from Hydriomena furcata, assembly GCA_912999785.1. NCBI lineage: Eukaryota > Metazoa > Arthropoda > Insecta > Lepidoptera > Geometridae > Hydriomena > Hydriomena furcata. The sequence continues at coordinate 3,050,123 of OU538825.1, forward strand.
AAACCATCCTTGAACTTCAACGAACATTAAAAAAAAAGAATTGGCCAAATTGGTCCAGGCGTTGTTGAGTTATGCGCTTACCAACATATTTTGCGATTAATTTTTATATTATAGATTAGACTCGGTAGTTATTGAATTTATTATCCAATACGGACTTAATATTATATAATTATAAAAATTACATATTAATCCAGCGACTAAACAATAATAATAAAGTTTCCGTTTGTATATTAATAGAATTATTGCTCTTAAAAAACTTCCACATGTTTGAAAAATATTTATATTGACTAAAATATATGCCAAATCTATTAATAACTACCTAATAAATATGCATACTATATATTTAACGAGTTTGTTGACCAGATATGTTTTAAAATTGTTATAATTATGTTTTTTATCTATTGGCGTTATCTACCTATTTCAAAAAAACCGACCAAGTGCGAGTCCGACTCGCGCTCGAAGGGTTCCGTTAATATCTATAAAAAACGGCAAAAAACAGTGGGGTGTTTTTTGCCGTGTGGGAGCCCCACTTAAATTTTTATTTTATTCTGTTTTTTGTATTTGTTTCTATAGCAGCAACAAAAATACATAATCTGTGAAAATTTCAACTGTTTAGCTATGACAGCTAGATGGACAGACGGACAGACGGGCAGCGAAGTTTAAGTAATAGGGTCCCATTTTTACCCTTTATGTACGGGACCCTAAAAATTGGCCAAGGGAAAAGTACATCGACTTTTAATCCAAAGGTATGTTTGAATGCCGGTCAAGCTATTGTATACGCATTAACGCGTACTCAATATGCCTATAGGTCATCTTTTCAAAAAATGTATGCTCATTAACACGTACTCAATTTGATGAAACATGCATTGTGAGAAAACCAGTTGTTATTTTTATAAGCGGCTAATAGGCATATTGTCCAAATTCAAATTCAAATTCAAACTCAAAAGGCATTTATTTCAATAAAATCACAAGGATCACTTTAAAACTTCTTAGGAGCTAGGTGATGCTACGCCTGTTCCTCGCGACCAAGCCTAGAAGAATCAGGCAACAAACACGGCTTTGGGTTTATCATTTTAGGGTTCCGTACCCAAAGGGTAAAATCGGAACCCTATTACTAAGACTTCGCTGTCCGTCTGTCCGTCTGTCCGTCTGTCCGTCTGTCCGTCTGTCCGTCTGTCCGTCTGTCTGTCACAGGGCTGTATCTCATGAACCATGATAGCTAGACAGTTGAAATTTTCACAGATTATGTATTTCTATTGCTGCTCGAACAACAAATACTAAAAACAGAATAAAATAAATATTTAAGGGGGGCTCCCATACAACAAACTTGATTTTTGCATTCCAGCGCCATCTAGTTTCATTTGATGTTACTACGTATTATAAGTACTTTTCGCGGTTTTCATGCGACCGCTCGGGGTTTGAGAGGTAAGATGAAAGAGGTTTGCGATTCCGCTGGCAGGTGGCGCTATTTTACCACTATCGGTAAAGTAAGTCGGTAAATAGGTGGTACTTCACATGATCGAATAAAAAGTTTTAAATTGAATTATTGAACATTATTACAACAACGGGAAATTACTCACGTAAATGATAAATTGTCAATGAGGACACCGACAATGTTTCGATTCATCTAGAGAATCTTCTTCAGGGTAGCGCGCGCGTTATGGTCCACTCACCCTGAAGAAGATTCTCTAGATGAATCGAAACATTGTCGGTGTCCTCATTGACAATTTATCATTTATTTCCCGTTGTTGTAATAATGTGTAGTACAACTCACGAAAGTTTTGAAAGTGAAATGAATTATTGAATTCATGTAGTTAGGTAAATAGGTACCTAGGTAGATATTATTAATTTCCAATTAATTTCGAGTTCGAATCCTGGCCGTGCATCAATGGATATTTCTGTTCGAAAAATGTACCTAAGTATATGCGCGTTACACGTGTTTATAACAGTGAAGGAAAACATCGTGAGGAAACCTGTTAGTATTCTTTAAAGCGGCGACGGGATTGCAACCTGTCACGTGTGGAATGCTAACTACGTAGTTAGGTAAATAGGTAGGTTACGAGATATTATGAATTATTTTTTATGTTTCTAGGGTTCCGTATCTACAGGGTAAAAAACGGGACTACTAAGACACCGCTGTCCGTCTGTCTGTTACCAGGCTGTATCTCGTGAAGTGATTCAATAATTCAATTTCAAACTTTTTATTCGATCATGTGAAGTACCACCTATTTACCGATAGTGGTAAAATAGCGCCACCTGCCAGCGGAATCGCAAACCTCTTTCATCTTACCTCTCAAACCCCGAGCGGTCGCATGAGACCGCGAAATGTACCTATAATACGTAGTAACATCAAATTAAACTAGATGGCGCTGGAATGCAAAAATCAAGTTTGTTGTATGGGAGCCCCCCTTAAATATTTATTTTATTCTGTTTTTAGTATTTGTTGTTCGAGCAGCAATAGAAATACATAATCTGTGAAAATTTCAACTGTCTAGCTATCATGGTTCATGAGATACAGCCCTGTGACAGACAGACAGACGGACAGACGGACAGACGGACAGACGGACAGACGGACAGACGGACAGACGGACAGACGGACAGACGGACAGACGGACAGACGGACAGACGGACAGACGGACAGACGGACAGACGGACAGACGGACAGACGGACAGACGGACAGACGGACAGACGGACAGACGGACAGACGGACAGACGGACAGACGGACAGACGGACAGACGGACAGACGGACAGACGGACAGACGGACAGACGGACAGACGGACAGACGGACAGACGGACAGACGGACAGACGGACAGACGGACAGACGGACAGACGGACAGACGGACAGACGGACAGACGGACAGACGGACAGACGGACAGACGGACAGACGGACAGACGGACAGACGGACAGACGGACAGACGGACAGACGGACAGACGGACAGACGGACAGACGGACAGACGGACAGACAGACGGACAGCGAAGTCTTAGTAATAGGGTTCCGATTTTACCCTTTGGGTACGGAACCCTAAAAATGAACTAAAGAGCTGCAACACAGTCTGCAGTCCCTTAAAGAACTACTTCAAAATACTGTGTTCTTCCAACGATGCTTTTTGAGTCCTTGGAAATCAGGTTGGTACTTGGGGATCGGCGTCTGCATTATCGGCTATCGAACCAGTCCTACAGTCAACTTTATTTAAAATAGAACAATGTTATTAAAACAACTAGTTTACACAAACCAGTAGGTGTGCGTGCAAAGTGCACTGCTGGGTTTTTTTAATTACTTCCTCACGGTACGGAGGTAGGTACCTAACCTATACCAATAAGAAGATCTGAAAATCTATATAAAACTACCGCCATCTATATAACTTCGTATCGCTTTAGAATTAACAAATGTTGTCTTCCGTTCCCGTTCCCGTTCCCGTTCCCGTTCCCGTTCCCGTTCCCGTTCCCGTTCCCGTTCCCGTTCCCGTTCCCGTTCCCGTTCCCGTTCCCGTTCCCGTTCCCGTTCCCGATCCCGTTCCCGTTCCCGTTCCCGTTCCCGTTCTGTTAAATTGGATGATTATTTTTTCGATGTGGTTATTATTGTGTACAAGAGTGGACAACATTTGGAAAATCCCGCGTAAAATTGTTAAATTCGAGAAAAAAACTAAAAGTGTTTTTTCTATGGGAGTTAATATTTTAAACACGGATTAAAGACGCATGTTTGTACTTATGCGTACGCAAGTGGCTATTTTCGAAGGTATTGAAAGAGATTACGTAAAGTCTAATATTGATTGATAAAATAAGGACCGCTAATAATGTTTACGTCTCTCACTCGGCTGCTAATAGAATTTATGTACCTAGATAGATTGCTGTTTACAGAATGCCTAAAATTTACACGTAAGTGTTCTTCTCGTAAGCCATAGGGTAAACCAACTGCCATTATTGTTAAATTTTTAACCGTCTTAAAAAAACCGGCCAAGTGCGAATTGGACTCGCGCACGAAGGGTTCCGTACCATTAGCTATAAAAACGGCAAAAAAATCACGTTTCTTGTATGGGAGCCCTACTTAAATATAAATTTCATTCTGTTTTTAGTATTGTTATAGCGACATCAGAAATACATCATCTGTGAAAATTTCAACTGTCTAGCTATCACGGTTAATGATATACAGCCTCGTGACAGACAGACAGACGGACATAAAGACAGACAGGCTTACGGCGGAGTCTTAGTAATAGGGTCCTGTTATTACCTAAAAATATAGCAGACCTCATACGAAACACAGGTTTATTTATGAAGGTTTAAAAAAAAAATAGGATTACGACTGTAATCTCCAAGTACAGTAAGACAATAGACATCCTTTCAGATCTCCAGACGCTCAAAATCCTTTGAAGATGTCTAGTGTGGGTAGTCAGAGACATGTCCAAACATTACTACTACGAGTTTTTTTTTCGTTTTTCGTTTTTTATACATAATGGTACGGAACTCTTCGTGCGCGAGTCCTATTCGCACTTGGCCGGTTTTTTTTTTAAATCAAACTAGCGACCCGCCCCGGCTTCGCACGGGTAGCATGTTATTATACATATAAACCTTCCTCCTGAATCACTCTATCTATTAAAAAAAACTGCATCAAAATCCGTTGTGTAGTTTTAAAGATATAAGCAAACATACATACAGACATACAGACGCGGGAAGCGGAAAGCGACTTTGCTTTATACTATGTAGTGATATCAATATTCTTTAATATTCACAGAGAGTAAAGAAGAAGTTATTGAGCTAATTATGCTAAAAAGTGTTTGAGTATGTAAGACGGCATACATATAAGTATAGGTCAACACGGATGTTTGATCTCACGGAATAGGCCCGATTAAATCTTCGATCAATATTGATATTGAACGTATACCTGTCGTAATGTTTGGACATGCCTTTGACTACCTTTATCTAAATTTTTAGATATCTGAGAGTTTGTCGATCGTACCTACTTGATTCCAGTAGTGATCTATTTAATTATTAGATAGTTAGTGATATTTTTTTCATTTTTTAAAAGTTAATTTTTAACACGCATAATCTACTAGGTCCAAAAAAAACATTCTGTTATTTTCACTATACTGAAAACTAAAGACAAGCTTACCCTTACAAATGAAAAACACTTAGAAAACCACATTTCTTATCCTAACCTTAATTTTGACTTTTGTTTTGTATCTGCGAAAAAACTGAAAATAGTTTTTTATTCAAAAATGGGAATTTAGAGGAGCAATAATGGCATCATACAGGAATCGCGATTTTTTCAAAATTGTATGAATTTGAAAATTTTACCACATGTGTTTGTTTTTATTTTTATTCGACAATCAGTTAAGATGCATAGTTTGAATATCCAAGTTCAGTAGAAAGAAAATTAGTAATTTATTTACATGTATTAAAAATATTTAAAATGACACAGAGAGTTCCATTAAGAGGAGTAATAAATGTTTTTGAAGAATGCAGAATCGTTTTTTCATAATAACCGCAAAACATACAGTTTTGTTTTTTACGGAAAAGATAACATAAGGATATAATCTAGATAAATTAAAGACAGAAACACGATTGGTGAAACTTTACTCGATAAATTTATTTTCCAAAGTTGGCTCTTCAAAAACACTAGTTTCGTTTTTAATCAAAACTATGTATTCATAGCTAAACAGTTCATTTTTATCTAATTCGTTAGATAATCATACTAGCTAAATAAATTACAGATGGTGTCTTTTAAATTTGATGGTTTTCAAGATAATGCAGTTTTATCACTTTTTCCGTCTTATCCGGGTAGATTCCGCCCAAACAAAAAGTCAAAAATTTCAAGTATCGCCTTAATATCAATTACCTAAATTCAAAAATTCCTAACGGCATCTTATTAAATTACCTCAAACCGGATATCTTTAAGTAATTAAAAAACACTTACCGTTCATTATGGAAAAGTCCCAATCACTTTCCACAGAGATTCATAAAGTAATCCACAAAGTTCAGACACGCAAAAACTTTTAATAGTTATAACGCAACACAATAAAAAAAAATGTTTTTTTTTTTTTTTAATATGAAGTGATGCTGCGCACTGCCAGGTACGCTGTTCGTTTGTTCAGATAATAATGCGGAGGTGATCGCGTGTGTGGTTGTAATAAACAAAACTGCCAGTGGGTAATATCACTTCGGCGCGATAAGAAGCCGGTACGTGACAGTTGAATGCATGGATGTATCATTATCTGTGTGGGAAAACGGATCAGATTATGTTACGTTTTAAGTATATTAATCCTAATAATATAAATGTGAAAGTTTGTGAGTTTGTATGTATGTTTGTGCCTCAATCAGGCTAAAACGGATTAAGTTGAAATTTGCTGTAAATGTAGATATAATGCCCGAATAAAACATAGACTACTATAATATAATATAAAAAAATCGCAAAAGCGATGATTTTGGTATAGATGTCGCTGGTGTGCAACAAATCTGACATCACAGACTAAAAACATTCAGTCTTTTCTATTAGATTATTAAATTTGACAGGACAACGTCTGTCACGGGTCGGCTAGTAAAATATTTTTTTTTTTCCAAAAAAGCTTACACAGTAGGTTTGCACTTATGTATGGCTTAATTACTAGGTACGACTTAAATACTAATACTAATCAATCATATTATCTCAATCGTATTAATACTAGTATTAATACGATTGAGTTTAGGTTCGGAGCATTAAACATGTATAAATAAAACCGACCAAGTGCGAGTCGGACTCGCGCACGAAGGGTTCCGTACCATTATCTATAAAAAACGGCAAAAAAACACGTTTGTTGTATGGGAGCCCAGCTTAAATATTTATTTTATTCTGTTTTTAGTATTTGTTGTTGTAGCGGCAACAGAAATACATAATTTGTGAAAATTTCAACTATCTAGCTATCACGGTTCATAAGATACAGCCCTGTGACAGACAGACAGACGGACAGCGAAGTCTTAGTAATAGGGTCCCGTTTTTATCCTTTGGGTACGGAACCTAAAAAAACTAGCTGACCCGGCGAACTGCGTACCGCCTTAGGAGCACAGCTAATTAAATTTGATGACATACAGACAGCAGCGCCACCTACCGGGAGTCTAATTGTGTTTGCAAACCATCCAGGAACCCATTGAAATATACGTACGAAATTTCAACCAAATCGGTCCAACCGTTAAGGAGGTGACAACACACAAACACGTACAGAAGAACTATTATAATTTATGTATATTAAGAGGCTCCCAGTCGCTGATTGCTCTTTTTCGAAACGAAAAAAGAAATACTTCTGAACAAGCCACATCTCCTATTTTTATAAGTATATTACTTCAGGTTCCTACCTAGATATTAAAGATGGGTACATCTTTATTCACATATACTATACATTATAAAATTAGAGATGTGGCTTGTTCACAAGTATTTCTTTTTTCGTTTCGAACAAAAACAATCGTCGACTGGGAGCGCCTTAAGAGAAGATGTAAAACTGAAACCTTTCAGATTATGTATTTTTAGAAATACCATCATAAAAGCAATGCTTCAATAACATGTAATAAGTTTTAGAAATTTTAATTTTTTTATTATATTATATTTCTATTTACAAATAAAGTATTTATGTATTCTATTATCTAGTTCCCATAGTACAAGCTTTGCTTAGTTTGGGGCTAGATGGCGCTGTGTGATAATGTCCAGAAATATTTATCTAAAGAAGAGACTAAAATTATTTGAATCCAAAGTGAAAAATTAATATTTCAGACATCCTGATTTTGGAATATACCACTTCTGTTTTCGTTTTTTTTTACAAAAATCGTATTCCACGAGGCTTTATTCGGTACCTATGTTAAACAATATAATTATAACATAGCTATATTTTTTTGTTTGTACAACTAACACATCCAAAAATGATCAGACGCTAAATACTCGCTTGTACCTATCTAGGTACAAGCGATAAGTTTAAAAAAACCGGCCAAGTGCGAGTCGGACTCGCGCACGAAGGGTTCCGTACCATTATCTATAAAAACGGCAAAAAAAACATGTTTGTTGTATGGGATTCCCCCTTAAATATTTATTTTATTTGGTTTTTAGTATTTGTTGTTAGAGCAGCATCAGAAATACATCATCTATGAAAATTTCAACTGTCTAGCTATCATGGTTCATGAGATACAGCCCTGTGACAGACAGACGGGCAGACAGACGGACAGAGAAGTCTTAGTAATAGGGTCCCGTTTTTTCCCTTTGGGTACGGAACCCTAAAAATCCATATATGCCTAAGTGCTAAGTACTAATGCATACCGAAACAACCTTGAACCACACTTACTCGTGGGTGTTATGTGGTTTTTGGTTGAAAAAGTTGTGTCATCACATCTTTGTTGGATTTGGCAGATCTGATCAGCGTTGGCCGAGTGGGATTTGGCCAAGTGGGATGTACCTCGACTTTCAATCTGAAGGTCGTGGGTTCAAATCCCAGCGTGCATCAATGGATTTTTCTGTTCGAAAATTTATATGCGCATCAAATACACGTGCTTACAACGGTGAAGGAAAACATCGTGAGGAAACCAGTTAGTGTTCTTATAAGCGGCGATGGGCTTGCAACCTGTCACGTATGGAATGCTAATTACTGCAAAATGTGGGCATCTGCCAAATATAATGTTTGGACGTGCCTCTGACTACCCCCACTAGACATCTTCAAAGGATCTAAGCGTCTGAAGATCTGAGAGGATGTCTACCGTACTTAGGGATTATAGTCTTCGTTTTTTTTTTTATGATCAGCTTTGCTGCCCTGCGTGGCAAAGCCGCCAGTATCTTTTGTACGCTTACGACTGGTAGTGATCTGGATCAGTTGAGCTATCTATAGACTGTTTGCAACGGTTTTTAGATGGATCAACTGGTTCTTATGTACTTTGTAAATATTCTGTAATATATTAGTTTTAGATGTTATTTGTTCTTTTTAGGGTTCCGTACCCAAAGGGTAAAAACGGGACCTTATTACTAAGACTTCGCTGTCCGTCTGTCTGTCCGTCTGTCTGTCACAGGGCTGTATCTCATGAACCGTAATAGCTAGACAGTTGAAATTTTCACAGATTATGTATTTCTGTTGCTGCTCTAACAACAAATACTAACAACATTATAAAATAAATATTTAAGGGGGGCTTCCATACAACAATGTATATTTTTTATAGATAATGGTACGGAACCCTTCGTGCGCGAGTCCGACTCGCACTTGTCCGGTTTTTTTAAAATAAATATTAATCTCTGTTGTATCCATTTAATATAATTCTAGGTGTTTTTGAGATCTGTAATTTTTAAAATGTATTTTTGACAGCCTGGAGATCTAAGAGGATGTCTACCGTCTACGTATAAAAAATAGACTACTTTAAAATACGAAAAACATTCCCAAAATGATGAAAAAAACGCATAACTGATGATTTAGGCGCCAACAGGATTTTTTTAATTCAACGTGTATATTAAATATATTTTTATATGTATATTATATGTTAGACACATAAATTATAAAAATTTCGCTTCTTCTGTTGTTTTATCAAACGGATCTCTTATGTTTGCATTAACAGATTGGCGTTTCCTTCATCAGAATGATATCACCTTTTACGAATGGGCTTTTCCAATTGACATTTATTTTTATACCTAAAAGCCTAAAAGCCGTGTTGGCCGAGTGGGATCTCGACTTTCAATCTAAAGGTCGTGGGTTCAAATTCCAGCGTGCATCAATGGATTTTTCTGTTCGAAAATTTATATGCGCATCAAAAACACGTGCTTACAACGGTGAAGGAAAACATCGTGAGGAAACCAGTTAGTGTTCTTATAAGTTGAGATGGGCTTGCAACCTGTCACGTATGGAATGCTAATTATCACAAAATGTGGGCATGTGTCAAATATAATGTTTGGACGTGCCTCTGACTACCCCCACTAGACATCTTCAAAGGATCTAAACGTCTGAAGATCTGAGAGGATGTCTACCGTATTTGGGGATTACAGTCGTGATCCTATTTATTTTTATTTTTTTTATTTTTATACCTACATTGGTGAAGATTCTGTTGGCACAGAGCTAATCCTAAAACTTTCTGAAATAAAATTAAAACAATTCCGCTCTTATTCCTTTACGTTAAAGTCTAAATTAGATTAACCTATAAATGGAATAATTCCTAAATTTAAAATATTTTTGAAATTTAGTTTACTTTTCGTATATTTCGGATGTGCTAAAAAATTAGAAAGTCAAAATTTCACTTTAGTCAGCACCTTTTTACATGCTGACTAAATTTACGTAAAAAACGATATGTATAACCCAAGGTGTAAAAAAAATACCCATAAAATCATTATTACACCCGTGCGACGACGGGGCGGACTGCTAGTCTATATCTATACTAATATTATAAAGAGGAAAGATTTGATTGTTTGTTTGTTTGTTTGTTTGCATCGAATAGGCTCCGAAACTACTGAACCGATTTGAAAAATTGTTTCATCATTAGAATCCTACATTATCTCTGATGAACATAGACTATACAATATTTTCAAAAATGGGTTCCGTATGAAAACTTCGATAGTGTAACCCAAAGTGTGAAGAGAAAATCCCAAAAAGATCCTTAAATCGCTTACGCTGCGGAAATTATTGACAATAGAGCAAAAAATGTACTACAGTTTTATAGATAACATCAATATCTACAAAAAAGTTTATAATACCATTTGTCTAACTATTAGGGATCCGTATGAAAACTTCGATAATGTAACCCAAGGTGTAAAAAAAATACCCATAAAATCATTATTACACCCGTGCGACGCCGGGGCGGACTGTTAGTATACTAAACTTAGTATAAATTATATTCATGTAAGTCTGTATGGTTATGTGCATACATTTTACGACATCGCTCATTACTCAAATAATTATCACTGACCTCTACGTTTCAATACATGGTACTCTTTTGTAAAAAATTCCGGACTATAGGGGGTCTTAGGCAAATTCAAATTCAAAATTCAAATTCAAAAATCATTTATTTCAATAAAATCACAAGGATCACTTTGAAACGTCTTAGGAACTAGGTGAAGCTACGCCGATTCCACGCGACCAAGCCTAGAAGAATCAGGCAACAAACACGGCTTGGGGTCTACCTTTTTTTTTATGATCCTTTCCTTATTGCTATGTAGAGCTCCAGTGTGGTGCCAATCGAACAAGGTGAAGGCTCAAACAAGAATAGTTAGAATAGTTAGAATAGTTAGATTATAGGCAGTGCTCTATAATCCGACAAATTAGATAGTCCGACACTACCCTGCATTAGAGGTGGGTCGTACTTGTGTTTTGACGTACCAGGTCTAATAAATACCCACTCCATCAAATACCAGGTTGATAAACCAGGTTTTAAATACTTTAAAGTATTTGTTTCCAGCCCAACAAACTCCCCCTAGGAATCAATACCCTGCATAATGTTTGTCGGATTACCGGAGGTCCACTGTAATGGTTATTATTATTATTGATGTCACGGTTCATGAGATACAGCCCTGTGACAGACAGACGGACAGCGAAGTCTTAGTAATAGGGTCCCGGTTTTACCCTTTGGGTACGGAACCTTAAAAAGCTAATTTTGTCGAGTGGGAGGTACCTCAACTTTCAATCTGAATGTCGTGGGTTCAAATCGCGGCCTGCGTCAATAGTTTTTTTGTTCGAAAAACGTATATCATTACCACGTGCTTATACGGTGAAGGAAAACATCGTGAGGAAACCAGTTAGTATTCTTGTAAGCGGCGACGGTCTTGCAACCTGTCACGTGTGGAATGCTAACTGTAATCCCTGAACGGTAGACATACTCTCAGGTCTCAAGACGCTTAGATCCTTGAAAATGTCTGAAGGGGATAGTCAGAGGCACGTCCACACATTACGTTTTGGCAATACCCACATTTAGCAGTAGTTAACATTCCAGTAATACACCATAAATTGCCCATCAGCCTATGACCACTAACCATGGACTATGCCTAACCACAGTTTAGTTAACTACCATTTTAATGGGCTATAATGTTACTTTGTAAGCATCGACCACTTAGCTCAATAGACGCTTAATGGCTTCATTTCTTCAAACAAAGAATTTTGTCAAAACGTTAAGGGGTCAAGGGGAGCGGTAAAAAGTAGAGTAAAAGTGTCGAATCAGTTAGCACCGTTCTAAAATTAGAATTTTCTAAAAACTCTTATTTCTTTATGTTAAAGTCGTGACGCATATAAGCATGTCGTATCCATACATTTAGCGTTCCGCGTCCCAAAACACTGCGCTTTAGTAACATAATTCTAACCATACTAATATGTATGAATACGATATAAGTATGCTTATGGCGCGTCACAATACGCCCCGGCATATCAATACCTACTACCTCAAGCCTAATGTGTTGTTTGAAAGTGTTCACCGTGCATGAGGTGTCTATAGGCTGTGTAGTCGATGTTTGTAAGAGAGCGTTTCGACCTTGTTCCATGTTTTTTTATTTATGACTAATAACAATAAAAATCAATTAATATTGGTAGACATTTCACACATCGCCATCTAGCTCCAAACTAGGCAAAGCTTGTACTATTGGAACCAGATTACTAGATAATAGACCCAAACACAGAACAAACATCCATTTTAATCACACAAATGTTTGTACCGGGTGGGAATCGAACCCACAACCTACAGCGCAGAAGGCAGAGTTATTATCAACTGAGCTGTGAGGCCAAATAGGTAATAATTTAATCAGTAGACTTAAAAGCCGTCACATAGAGAAAGCTAATTAGTGCAAAATATTGGCATACGCGAAAGGTAATGGACGAGCCCCTGACTACCCCGCTTAGATCAGCATCAAGGATCTGAGCACCAGGAGATTTGCGAGAGTGTGTCTTAGTTGAGACTTACGTTGGGATTGGAAAGTATCTCAATTTTAAATCCAAAGGTCGTGGGTTCAAGTTCAAGCGGTGCTTTCAGGGCTTTTTCTTTGTAAAAATTGATTACAGGTCAAATTCTAATGAAAAGACTTAATTTTTTGTTGCTTACAGGAAGTTGAAATGTTAAATTTATTAAAAGAAATTACAAATATTAGTCAAACAGCGCCATCTTTTGATTGAGGTTGGTAATAACAAACCAGCTCAGCAGTCAGTTTGTGCGTATCACGAAGGTAAAAATTTCTTGTTTAGTTTCTCATAAGGTGCGCCAGTTTGTTACTAGATGGCGTTGTATACAAACTGTGTATTAATGATTTTACGAACGGTTACTACGTTTAAAAAACTAAAAAGAAAACCGGCGACAATGTTTCTAATCAAAAAGACAAACGACAATATTATTTGTTTTTTAAGTTTTATATAGGAACTGTTCCAGTCCTACATGAATATAATTTAAATAGAACCAATTAAGGAAGAAAACAATCTTAATCGGATCACAAGGTATTAAGATACGCAAGGTCATACTTAAAAAACAACAAAGAAAAAATAAATACGTCAAATTGCAAACCTCTTCTTTTTTCGTCGATTAAAAGAGGACTAATACTGTGATATTGATGACAGCTCTGACAGCAGTGAGTTAAAGGAAAAAAAACCCGGCCAGGTGCGAGTCGGACTCGCGCACGAAGGGCTCAGTACAAACGACATTAAAATCACGTTTGTTGTATGCCCCACTTAAATATTCATTTTAAACAGTTTTTAGTATAATTATGTTGTTATAGCGGCAACAGAAATACATCATCTGTGAAAATTTAAACTCGCTAGTTATTACGGTCCATGAGATACAGCCATGTGACAGACAGACAGACGGACAGCGGAGTCTTAGTAATAGGGTCCCATTTTTACCCTCTGAGTACGGAACCCTAAATAACATGTAGGTATTGTTGTGAATACCCCAATAAAGTGGGATAGTGATAGAGCGATGATGATGATAATACCTACCTGTTTTATGATTACCTAATTGGCCGACAGCTGTCATAATTCGTAGGTGCCCTACATCCCTTGGAATATTCTACCCTTACGTAAAATGATTTATTGAATGGGGATGAAAGGCGAAGCTTATCCATCTCGAAAGAGGATTCATACTATCATAAATGTCAGGAGGAACTAATTGTGTAGATGAGGCAATTGACCAAATTCAAAAGGCATTTATTTCAATAAAATCACAAGGATCACTTTGTAACGTCTTAAGAGCTACGTGAAACTACGCCTGTTCCTCGCCACCAAGCCTAGAAGAATCAGGCAACAAACACGGCTTGGGTCTATCATTTTTTTTCAATGATCCTTTCCTTAATGCTATGTAGAGTTCCAGTGTGGTGCTGTAAAAACAAGGTGAAGGCTCAAACAAGAATAACAATTAAAAGTACTTACCAAGTAGGTGCGTACAACAACAAAAAACTATTAACTATTTAACTAACTAAAAAGCTTCAGCACAAGTTCTAAAGGCAGCCAACATTGATAAAGTACCTATAATAGTAACAATTTAAAAAACACCAGATCTTTATACAGTTGAAACGATTTTCTTTAAATCTACAAGTTCACAATAATTATAGTTTCAAAAACTCTCTGTCACAAAAAAAAAAAAAAAAAAAGTTATAATCCATTTGACATCTGACAGCTCAGTTGGTAGTAACTCGGCTCTCTGCGCTGTTGGTTGTAGGTTCGATCCCCACCCAGGGCAAATATTTTTGTGGTAAACATAGATGTTTGTTCTGTTTCTGATGGGTGTTAATATGTATAAAAGGTACCTACATAAGTATTTACAAAAAAAAATGTATATAAGTATTCTATCAGTTAATTGGTTCCCATAGTACAAGCCTTGCCTAGTTTGGGGCTAGATGGCTCTGTGTAAAAAGGTCCACCAATATTATTTATTATGTCCACACCCATTTTGTATTCCGTAGATGACGGATTGCAAGCCTATCGCCGTTTATAAGTTTACTAGCTGGTTTCATCACGATGTTTTCCTTCACCGTTTTAGGTACGCATTAAAGACAACACTTAGGTATTTTATCATCCTTGATTAATAACTCCGAGGTATTAGGCAAAAAGTTAGTATAGAAAATGACCAAACGCGTTAGGAGTCTATTAATTTCTGTAATCCCTCGCTAAAACCGTCACACAATGGAGCAATGCCAGCCATACGAATATAAACTTTATTAACACAGGATTATGTTTCAAAATTGAACGGCACATAAGTTGAAAACTTGAGACCAGACGTATGATAGGTATATCAATTTCAGAATTGATCATAGTTGGTTTAAATTTAGGAAAATTTGTCGAATTTATCGAGGACATATTTTAGAACTATAAATTATATAATATTATTATGGTTGGAGCTCTTTGTTACCTAATTTTTGTTCTAATCAAACCTTTTTTCTTTGAAAAGGTTAGATTCAGCGCGTGATCCAAATTCAAATTTTTGCCAATCTTATTAGCGCGCTTTTGATTTGTTCGCACTTGACAGGCCAAAGATCGAGCTGTGATGTAAAAAAACGTTACCATTTTTTGTCATTTACTCTTTAACCCTTTTTTACCGTGATTACTAATATAGCAATTGTTTGTTACACTAGCCTTTAACCCGCGACTTCGTCTGCGTATTCGAAATCGGCATTGACGACTTTATCGTAAAACATTTAGATAAATTAATGAAAATTAAAAAAATATATATCAAAAAATGTCAAAAAGAAATTTATTAAAACATATATTTGGAGTATAGCGCTGTATGGGTGTGAGACCTGGACAATGACCCAGAGAGATAGGGAGATCCTAGAAGCTTTCGAAATGTGGTGCTGGAGAAGGATGGAAAGGATAAGCTGGACAGAAAAAATTACAAATATAGAGGTTTTACGTAGAATACAGGAAAAAAGGATCCTATTAACAACGATTGAGAACAGAAGAGGGAAGATGGTTGGCCACCTTATACGGCACGACAGTTTTATAAAGACTATAATGGAAGGGAAGATTGAAGGGAAGAGAGGAAGAGGAAGGCCACGAATAAGCTACATGAGCCAGATAAAGGAGAAAATAGCTGTCGTGTCGTATAAGGAAGTTAAAGAGACGGCACTGGAGAGAAATAGATGGAGAGAGCTGCATCAATTACACCGACAAGAGCACAGCTCTTAAGTTAGAAGAAGAAGAAGAAGGGAAAAAAGTAGCCTATGTCCGTCCTTAGGCCCAAGACTTTAAACTGTGTGTTGTGTTGTGTTAAATGTTAATTTTCATTACAGTTTGGCCGTGTTTAATGGCAGTGGTAGTAAGTGGGTATAGATTGAATATTTTTTAACAGAAAACTTATTTTACTTTTAATAATAATGCAAAACTTCCAAGATATTTGTTATTGAAGAGGTCTGAGAGGTTACAAAAGTACGCTCTTACGAGTAAGAAAATATTTTTTTTGTATTTATTGAGGCCTACTTTTATAAAAATTTTGGTAGCTACCTTCAAAATAAAGTTAAGAAACATTATATTTTTATTTCACAGACAGAAACCACTATATTATTCCAAAAAAATAGATTCTTATTTCCTTTGAGAAGTCTGAAAAAGCGAACTTAGTTTATTTTTAAATGAAGTATAAATAATATATGGGCGAGGAGGAGGCTCTTTATTCGTCGGATATTTTTATACGAGTTTTATACTCGTAATACTAGCTGTTCCGACAGACGTTGTCCTGTCAAATTTCAATAAACCTACAGAAAACAGCACTTTCAGTTTTTCCTGAACTTTACGCTAGATTTTCCAAAAAGCATCAGTATGAAATAAGTATATTTTAAGTAGATTTAGATGAAACTTGGAATAAACATAACGTATTAGCCCATATTCTAGAAAAACAAATAAGCTACTTCTTGACCAGGTACCATGATAGATAGATATCACATTATTGATTACCACACGTCCACTCGGATATAAAAACTTATTAACAAGAAAAAATTACACCAAACTTAAAGGGTGGCCATATCGCCAAAAGCGATCTCTGCTAGGCAACTTGCGAAAACTAGTGTCCACATAAAATAATTCTAGTTTATGGGGTTTATGTCATACTCGGTTTATCACGCAACATAATTGTTCATAATAATTATGTGGAAGTATAACGTGACAATTATTGAAGTCGGCCACAAGCATTGAGGTATAGTCGCAACTTGCACAATAGCCCGTTGAAATTGCTTTCAAAGTAACGTTTTTGAATATAGCGTTGGCCGTCATTTGTCTTGCGTAATATGTAGTAGCGTAAATGTAGCGTATACTATGTGAAAATAGCAGGCAAAACATGGAGCAGAGCCGCTAGAGATTGGGAAAAATGGAAAGAACTGGAGGAGGCTTTTACCGCTGAAAGCGGTCCTTACATATAATTTTATATATCTAATCATAGATACTTATTTAAGTTAATTTTTATATAATACAAGGAAAATAAAAGCTTTTATTATTATTATTTTTATTATTAATATGTAGTAACTGAGGTTATCTGCTGTGTACGTTATCCTTTGAGACTATATCTATCCGTACACGTATATTAAGAGTATAGCCGTTTTTAGAGAGCTAGTTTGAACATAAACAGTTATCTATATAAAACTCTAGCGTTACGGACTGACTGACAGATCTATCAAGCACAGCATAAGCCGATGGGCATATAAACTTAGGAATTTGGAAGGTGCATGTATTATTTTTAGTTTTAGGGACGCACTAAGAAAATAATTCCCAAAATTCACTTTAGATCAGCTTTCGAGTATTTTCTACACAATAAAAAAACAAAATCACCAGTTTAAAAGATATATAAAAGAGAAACAAAATAAATAGAAACGCGTCGATTGAAGAACACAAAATGATTCTAACCAAAATCAAGTTAGAATTAAAATCCTGACGTCTCATTTCATTTGACGTTTGATTGACAAGTAATTTAAAAGTTGCGTCCGTTAAATAGCCGTTTCCGCTGCCTTAGGATATTGATTGACAAGTGATTTAAAAGTTACGGCCGTTAAATAGCATCTTCCGCTGTCTTAGGATACCCCAGGTTAATCGAGCAAAGTTTGAGGCACTGTTTATAACTAAGTTTGACTCCAAACAGTTGACTAGGGAACAAGTGCCATTATTGCCTGGACTTTATTACCTGCTATGGTAATACTTAGTAGGTAAAGGGCTGCCCAACTGGCTCCTTTGAATATGTTCTAGAAATTGAGCCTTGTGTTTTTGTCTACATTATAATAAACAAGCTGTTCGCTCCATCATCGGACCAGCTCGCTAGTACCATAATCTATAATATAAAAATAAGTCGGGTTTTCCTTCCTGACGCTATAACTCCAGAACGCACAAACCGATTTCCACGGTTTTGCATTCGTTGGAAAGGTCTCGGGTTCCGTGAGGTATATAGCAAAGAAAAATCAGGAAAAAATTCAAGAGAAAAGCAGGAAAACAGGGAAAATGATTTTTCACATACAGCGCCATCTCTGATACATAGCATGTACTACAACGATATGTCTTGGTAACATTCAAAATTATAACTACCTAGATGAACAAGTATCTTTATTACAGAAACAAATAACAATAATATTAATATAGGGTGAGAGCGGTGGTTGTGGGCAGTTAAACAACATTTTAATATTCAAATAAACAGTTTATAGTGAAGAAACTAATAAAACGACGATTTTTAAACAACATAGAATAGAATATTTATCTATCTCTTAGATTAAGCAAAGGTTTTGTAACAGGCGATATTTATTTATTAATTATTCATATGAAATAGACAAAACGGAAAATATTTGGTTGTGGTCACTCAAATCTAGAGGTCTAACGTATCACAACTATCACTTGTAAAAACAGACCATAGACAAAGAATTGTATTAACTATATATTTTAAATAAGTTTGTTTGCTATGCTTAGCTATTTACTGCCAAAATTGAAAATGACCAAAACCGGGGTAGGCACCACAACCGGATTTTTGACCCTATAACAGAATATAAAGTTTACAAAATACTGTTGATCCATCTAAAGACCGTTTCAAACAGTCAATAGATAGCTTAACTGATCCAGATCGAAAGCGTACCCAAGTTACCTATTGATTTTAACATTTATGTCATTATCACGTACAAGCAGTCCACCCCGGCTTCGCTTCAAAAATATTGTAGGCAATTTTTTGATACCTTATTACGGGTTACATTATTACATTTTACGTGGGGATCTCTATTTTTTTGAAATAAAATATAGCCTCTTTAACTAATAGGTCCGAAAGCTTTTGAAAGATGAAAGATTTTTGAAAATTGGTCTAGTAGGCGTTTGGAATGCTAAACTATTATTGTAAAATGGAGGTGAATGTAACGTTTGGATATGCCTCTGACTACCCCTTGGACGTCTTTTAGGATCGTGAGCGTATAGATCGGAGAGGATGTCAACTTTACTTGGGGATTACAGTCGTGATCTCATTTATTTTTATTTTTACAGAACGAATTTGATATAGATACCTACTCGAACCTATGACAGGATCGTAGCATGTAAAAAGCTGTATGTATATATGTAGGTACCTATAATATTATTATGTTGGCAGATGTGTGTTAATTTTTGAAGAGACGCTAATATTGGCTGATGCAAGATGCAATTGGCAAAGTAACCTCATGGGCGGTAACGAAACCCGTCGAGTGCTCAACCCATAGATTTATTTGCTTCCAGGCCAACTGTCAAGACGCCCGCTCTCCGTTCTATAACAGATTAATTTACCCACAGAGACCTCTGAACTCTCAGCTCATTTGTAGCAGCCTCTTGTTCAGAGGTTCATTTATTAGGGCCCTACATTATTCACTTAGAGCTGTTGCGATTCAGTGTAATCAGGGCTGGGTTAGGCAATCATGCCTGTGTTGTAGTGAACGCGCAGAGGCGGACGTGAACGTAAAAATGCTTAGTGCCTTTCGGATATTTGAGCATACTTTCTTACGTTGGAGACATACCTAATACACGTGAAAAAATACTAAATAGACGAAGATATATAGCAACAAATTCCGCCAATCTGCCAATCGCTACCATCACATGGGTTACACCCAAAAATTGAAAATGAATTGGTGAAAATTTATTCACTTTTCATTACTTTTCTGTTATTATAGATTTTCGTTCTTGTAGTAACGAAACGGCCAAGTAACATAATTTTTTTATTTTTTTATTTTTTTATTTTTGGACTTAACACGCAACGCCCTCTAAACCCAAACTAAACATTCCTATTCCTCCCTTCTCATAACATGCTTATACCATGACTAGCTGACCCGTGCCCGCTTCGCTGTGCGTAAGACATTTCTAATACCATCGTTGACTTTTTTGTAGACGTTTTTAAGGTGTACAATACTGTAGTACATTATTTTGATACTTATATCTCGTGGGGTTCAGCCAGCATTTGCAATGTAAGCGCAAAAAAATGTGTTCATTTACGACATCACATTAGAAACCTCTAAAATGATCAGTGTTTCTCTACTATATTATGCATGTATTATACATATAAACCTTCCTCTTGAATCACTCTGTTTATTAAAAAAAACCGCATCAAAATCCGTTGTGTAGTTTTAAAGATATAAGCAAACATACATACAGACATACAGACGCGGGAAGCGGAAAGCGACTTTGCTTTATACTATGTAGTGATGATAACCTATACTAGACTAGACATTTACAAGATAGCAGGTATGATCGCTTAATGCCAATATCTTGACAAGGATACATCGCGTTAGGACTACAATGCGTTTGATCTAGATCGCTATAAGGCTATAGAGTATTACTATCTGCTAGATATTTAGGATGATTACTGTTTTTTTGTCATGTTTTTTTTACAGCTGCCAAAGCCTCGAATGGGAGATGACAGCACGGATTGCATGAAAAATTATGGTACATATTAAGTTTCGTGTTGGCCGAGTGGGAGGTACCTCGACTTTCAATCTGAAGGTCGTGGGTTGAAATCCCGGCGTGCATCGATAGATTATTCAGTTCGAAAAATGTATACGCTCATAAAAACACGTACTCAAAACAGAACTCTTAGAAGCGGCGATGGGCTTGCAACCTGTCACGTATGGAATGCTAACTACTGCAAAATGTGGGTATGTGCCAAATATAATATTTGGACGTGCCTCTGACTACCCCCACGCGTGATCTAAGCGTCTGGAGATTTGAGAGGATGTCTGTACATGGGGATTATAGTAGTTTCTTTATAATATGTACATAATTTTTGTTATGTAAAATCATAATATTGTAATAAATTTTATACCACATAAAGGCAGAATAAATTGTACAGAAGTCAGAACCTCATTTAAAAAAAATACATTACTAATTTTGGGACTTTTTTAGAGAGAGTAAGAAAGTATCAAGATAATGCCAAACACTTTCTGATCGTCCGTCTTTCGTCAGAACATAATGTCGGAACCCTCATTCTATGGACCTACCATTCAATCAATCTTTCGTCAAGCAATGACAAGTCTCTAAAAACGGATTTTCCCGCAATTTTTTCATAAACTATTATCATGACATCGGTAGCCTAAGCACCAGTTTGTAGTGCCATCGAGGCGTTTGGTTAACGTTTTCAGACAGAAAAAAATATCAAAAATATTTTCTTCCTCGATTCCAATGACTGTTTAAGTTTATCCCGATCTGAAGCTCGTACAAACAAAAGAGGTCGTCTCTTGATTAGATACGTTAGTCTCATAGCCTTCTGCGCTTTATTTTGTGGGTTCAATTCCCGCACAGGACTAACATTTGAATGATGAACATAGATTTTCGTTATGTGTCTAAGTGTTATATACCTACTTATAATGTTATTGTAAAAGCTATGATTTATAAAAACAATGTAGGTATTCTTCCACGGTAGGACAATCAAAGATACAAATTTAACCTCTATAAAATAGTAGGTAGTAGATGTAAGTATGTAGAAATCCAGGGTGGTGACGAACGAACCGAATTTATTTTATAAAAAAAGTCAACACAGTCATGTGAAGAAGATAATTACGTTTCAAAAAATGAAAACAAAACCGACTTCATGTTTAAAAATAAAAATTGTAGTGGGGGGAGGCTCCCCCCTCCGCGAGATCTAGAAGCCCTAACCCGGCTAGTCCTCCACTCGGTGTATACCAATGAAAGAAGGGCAAGGTCTATAGTTGAAAACCACTATCAATGCACATCCACAAAGGCCGGAGTAATCGCGTAACATACCAAAAAAAAACCACCTCCTTTTTGAAGTTTGTTAAAAATGATAATACATTCCCCAGGTTGTTGCTTAGTGCCTGTGCACACCGCGTTTTTTTAACGCACTGTCGACGCACGTTCCTAGCGATACAGACGCAATACGCACGCGGACCTCGCGTCTGACTCGCGTGCGACTAAGCTTCAGCAACGACGGATACTCAGTCAATAAGTATCAAAACTCGTGCTCATGTTACAAAGAGACGTTCCACAAAACCTTCCATACATTGATGGTAAATGATGAATTATCAAAATCTGACGCGTTGATGTCATCGTGACGAGGGTCGAGCGAATGAAACTCCCTCATTAATGTTTTCTATCAACCCTTATTCTCATTGCATTATGGATGATTTTGGAATGATACGAGATTTTTTTTTGAGAATTTTATTCTATGCTGCCTGATAGCAAATGAAACAGTTTCGGATGTATTCTCTGTATGTTGAATTTGAGAGTGGGGGTCGTTGTTTTATTGGAGATCAGTGGAAACCCTCTGCACTGCACCCTCTTAGGGGTTCAATTTCGTGAATTCTTTTCTTAATGATCATAATCCAGTTGCGTGTCAATCGAAAAATAATCGCTTTTTTGAAAAAATAAAATAAATCCCAAGTATAATAAACTCTCTCAGAACCTGTGGGTTTCAGTCGTCTACTCGGAAACTGAAAACGAAATTTCGTGACAATTTAACATATTATTTCACTAGCGACCCGCCCCGGCTTTGCACGGGTTTAATACATATAAACCTTCCTCCTGAATCACTCTATCTATTAAAAAAAACCGCATAAAAACCCGTTGTGAAGTTTTAAAGATATAAGCATACATACAGACGCGGGAAGCGGAAAGCGACTTTGCTTTATACTATGTAGTGATGACATATTCAAACTATAGTCAAAACGATGTAATTTTCAAAATAATATTGTCGTGAAAGTTCATTTTCTGTTCCCGAGTAGACCCTCAGGTCCTCTAAAATATCTAAAGTGGGCAGTCAGAGACAGTCTAAGCAAACCTGTCGCCGCATACTACTAATTACTGTCAACTAGATGCTGAAACTAATTTGAGTAACTACTAACTTCCTAATCCTTATCCTTGTCATCTCGTAATACGATTTCATAGCTCACTGTAATTAAAAGCAACATTTTGTTCTGCGAACGCACGGCGCGGTAGAGGATATAAAATTGATCAATTGAATTTAATAATTGCACGACGGATTATTATAGTGAAAATAGTGTTAGCATAAGAAATTAATTAAATAAAAACGCGCTTGCCGGCGGGTATACTACGGGCGAGGTTGAGAGTGCTATAAGTATTATAGAATAATTCAAAAACGTGCACGGATCGGGATCAAAACCCGATTATCGAATAGAAATAAGGTATATAATTATATGCTCGGTAATCTCGCAAAACTATGCTGCGATGCTCCTGAGGCCAAGCACCAAGCATTGAAATATATGCCTCATTACGATTGGATAACTATTTAATTCAATTGATAAATTTGAAATCTTTCCGTTTCCGTTTCCGTCCGCCACTGTGCGCCAACCGAGAACCTCTTACACGTAACGTTAAAACTTAAGAACCACTTACGCTTTTATCGTGACGAGTTCGTCCTAAAACTAAAAAAAAAAACGGCAAAGTGCGAGTCGGATCGCGCACGAAGGGTTCCGTACCATTATCTATAAAAAGTGCCAAAAACCACGTTTGTCGTATGGGAACTACTTAAATGTTTATTATATTATATTTTTAGTATTTGTTGTTATAGCAGCAACAGATATGCATCATCTGTGAAAATTTCCACTGTCTAGCTATCGCAGTTCATGAGATACAGCCCTGTGACAAACAGACGGACAGGCGGACAGTGAAAGTCTTAGTAATAGGGTCCCGTTTTTACCCTTTGGGTACGGAACCCTAAAAAACATGTACATTGGTGGCAATTCTGTTGTGTCCGCCTAAACCTAAAACTTCGTAAGAATACGATGGCTCTTATTCCATTTACATTATAGTCTAAATTACCGTAACCACAAAATGGAAATTCTTAAATTAAGAATACTTTAGACATTTTATTTTATGAGTATACTAGCGACCCGCCCCGGCTTCGCACGGGTTTAATACATATAAACCTTCCTCCTGAATCACTCTATCTATTAAAAAAAACCACATCAAAATCCGTTTGTGTAGTTTTAAAGATATAAGCATACATACAGACGCGGGAAGCGGTAAGCGACTTTGCTTTATCCTTATGTAGTGATTTCGAATGTACAAAAAAAAATCAGTGCTAACTAAATTTACGTCAAATTAGGTATAAAATCGTTAATTGACTTAAAACCAGCCTACTTTTTAGAACTATCATCATGTGATTATACGAATTTAGAATTTAACGTAAAAGAAAAAAAAACGATCGTATTTTTACGAAGTTTTAGCTTTGACGTAAATAACAGAATTGGTACCATTTTGTCCTTAATATTCCTCATACGACTACTTAAAATGCAGCCCTTTAGATCTTTCCATGCCATTCCCTTTTCTTTTCACTCAAATTGTCTCTTTTTGTGAAGTTATGACTCATCTGGATAATGTATCATTTGCACAAAACGACTCATTTGAGTTCAACGAACCATCTGCAAAAGCCAGCTGTTCTAAATCTAGATTTTATTCCAACGGGGCTAGGCGCCTTACACCAGACGTTTAATCTCGGGTTTTGTTAAGTTCAACTTTTGTTTTCTATATTGACGTTGTAATCGGCCGTTTAGTGATATTAAGACGAGTAATAAATGTTTTTGATGAATGCAGAATAGTTTTTTCTCAATAACCGCAAAACATACAGTTTTGTTTTTTACGACAAAGATAACTTAAGGACATAATTTAGATAAATTATAGACAAAAACACGATTGGTGAAACTTGTCTCGATATATTTATTTTCCAAAGTTGGCTCTTCATTAACACTAGTTTCGTCTTTAATCAAAACTATGAATAACTAAACAGTTCATATTTATATAAATTCGTTAGATAATCATACTAGCTAAGTTAATTACAGACAGTTTCTTTAT
The DNA here is from genome assembly GCA_912999785.1 of Hydriomena furcata. Classification (NCBI taxonomy): domain Eukaryota; kingdom Metazoa; phylum Arthropoda; class Insecta; order Lepidoptera; family Geometridae; genus Hydriomena; species Hydriomena furcata. The sequence continues at coordinate 3,075,308 of OU538825.1, forward strand.
AAATTTGATGGTTTTCAAGATAATGCAGTTTTATCAGTTTTTCCGTCTTATCCGGGTAGACTCAGCCCATAGAAAAAAGTCAAAAATTTCACTTATCACTTTAACAAATAGTCTGTCGAATGTTAATACAAGTAATACATTATTTTGATGAATGCCGAATCGTTTTTTCCCAATAACCGCAAAACATACAGTTTTGTTTTTTATAACAAAGATAACTTAAGGATATAATCTAGATAAATTATAGACAGAAACACGTTTGGTAAAACTTTCTCGATAGATTTATTTTCCAAAGTTGTCTCTTCTAAAACACGAATTTAGTTTTTACTCAAAACTATGAATAGCTAAACAGTTCATTTTTATATGATTCGTTAGATAATCATACTAGCTACATAAATAAAAGACATTTTCTTATTAAGATTGATGGTTTTCAAGATAATGCGGTTTATCACTTTTCCGTCTTATTCGGTAACAATTCGGGCCTGTTATTTCAATCTATACTTCTATACTATATCTTACTAATCTATACTAATAATATAAATGCGTAAATATTTCTGCCTGTCTGTGACGTTATCATGGCTAATCAGCTGAGCCGATTGTCATAAAATTTCATAATTACATAGTTTTAAGAGTTGGGATGAACATAGGCGACATTTTTTCCATAAAAATATTTTGATTTTTTAGGAATTCTAATATTTTACGATAAAGTCGTCAAAAAACGTTTTTGTGGATCTAAGCTGACGAAATCGCAAGGGTTTTTACTAGTAATGTTATAATGTACAATATTATCTTCATCTTTTTGTCGCGAAAAGCACCTGTGACAAACAGACATAGCATTAGCGGTCTCGTATTTCGAGTGAGGTATTTCGTACTTCAAAAGGAATAAAGAACCCTTACGTTATTTGCATGATTATTATGTTCACTAACCTGTCTCACATTACAGCAAATCATATTGCAGCTCGTCGCACCATTTTTCAGAGGAGATTATGTTTAATGCATGGCCAATCTCGTAAAAAAAAATGTCACCCGTCGCGGGACGCCTGGCAGATGTGAAACATCGAAAGAGCGTGACAGCATACCGCAAACCGGATCGGACGCGGTCGGTACTTCTTCGGCAGCAACAAGCTAACAGCCGGTCTGACCGGCCGCTATAGATGTTTCACATCAAAAATATTAAAAAAACTGGTAATCTGGTTCCCATAGTACCAGCTTAACTTAGATTGGATCGAACTCACTCATCACTGAGGTCATCGTTATGCCAGTAGTAGATGACGTTATCAATTTCCTTGCTGTAGAATTTGAAACTAGCCACGCGCTTTATCAACTAAATTATCGCAAATAATCGGTAACTTAAAGCTAACTCAGGTAAGTTAATATTTGATGACGTAATTACACATTAGAGAATTACGTGGTTTCCTAAACATATGATGACCATCTTATGACATCCTTAAAAGGATGGCTAGTAGGAGTGTCTTTGGCTTCAGTATTTCAAATCGAAAGAATTTGAAAGAACAGTTCCGTTGGTAGTAGATTTACCTTCTGAGCTGTAGGTTGTGGTATCGATTCCCACCCAGTATAAACGTTTGTGTTAAAAAATAATGTTTGTTCTGTGTATGTATTTACTTGTACAAAAATAAACGTATATAAGTATTCTGGTTCCCATAGCACTCTTTTTGCCTAGTTTGGTGACACATTTGTCATCTAACCCCAAGCTAGATGACAAATGTGTCAAAATATTTTTTTAATAGTCGTATAATTTAACACGTGCAAGACGCAAAAGGTAATGGAAATTTACGTTATTCAATTATTCGAACTTTAAAGTAAAGTTCGATTCCGCAAAACATACAGTTTTGTTTTTTATGACAATGATAACTAAAGGATATAATCAAGATAAATTATAGACAGACACACGAAACTTTTTTAGATAGATTTATTTTCCAAAGTTGGCTCTTTAAAAACACTACGAGTAGTTTCGTTTTTAATCAAAACTATGAATAGCTAAACAGTTCATTTTAATATAATTCGTTAGATAAACATACTAGCTAAGTAAATTATAGACAGTTTCTTTTTAAGTTTGAAGGTTTTCAAGAAAATCCAGATTTATCACTTTAAATAACCGTGTTGGCCGAGTAGGAGGTACCTCGACTTTCAATCTGAAGGTCGTGGGTTCGAATCCCGGCGTGCATCCAATGAATACGTGCTCAAAACGGTGAAGGAAAACATCGTAAGGGAATATTTCTATTCTTGTAAGCGGCGATGGGCTTGCAACCTGTCAGTCACGTATGGAATGCTAACTACTGCAAAATGTGGGCATATGCCATATATAAAGTTTGGAAGTGCCTCTGACTACCCCCACTAGACATCTACAAAGGATCTATAAGCGTTTTTTTTTGTCTTATTCTGATAGACTCAACCCAAACATTTCACATATCACCTTAACGTGCATAGTTTTATCAAAACACCCATTTGAAGTTCCAGGTATTTCTGCTGAAATCATTCCAATCCATCAAAAATATTGATTTGCAGAATCTCATCCAGCAAACTCTACTCTAAGCACTGTTTATGACATTGACGTATAGCCTCTATCTCCGGTTTTGCTTGCGTGGCACACATAAAAAACCGGCAAAGTGCGAGTCGGACTCGCGCACGAAGGGTTCCGTACCATTATCTATAAAAAAAACGTAAACAAACAACGTTTGTTGTTTAGAGCCCCACTTAAATATTTATTTTATTCTGTTTTTAGTATTTGTTGTTACAGGGCAACAGAAATACATCATCTGTTAAAATATCAACTGTCTAGCTATCACGGTTAGTGAGATACAGCCCTGTGACAGACAGACGGACAGCAAAGTCTTAGTAATAGGGTCCCGTTATTACCCTTGGGGTACGGAACCCTAAAAATTAGCCTAAAATTAATGGTTTAGCATTTTTAAGCGTCTTTGGAACTGAAACAACGCTGTTTTTATGTGATTAAGATGAAATAGCAACAACAAATTTGTGTTGGCCGAATGGGAGGTATCGACTTTCAATTTTAAGGTCGTGGGTTCGAAACCCGGCGTGTATCAATGGATTTTTCTGTTCGAAAAATTTATATGCGCATCATAAACATCATCGTCAACGTATTGTCCGATAGGTTGGACTGTCCGCTAAATAATTATTGGATGCTACTGCATACCAATACGCAAAGCTGTAAAATGAAATATATCTTGTAATGTAATATGTTTTCACTAACATTAGTTTATAAGTCACAATGTTACTAACTATAATATGGACTAAGTCTGAAATAAACAATTTATTATTATTATTATTATTATAAAAAAGCCGTGCTCAAAACGGTGAAGGAAAACACCTGTGAACCTGTGACGTATGGAATGCTAACTACTGCAAAATGTGGGCATGTGCCAAATATAATGTTTGGACGTACCTCTGACTACCCGCACTAGACATCTTCAAAGGATCTAAGCGCCTGGATATCTGAGAGGATGTCTACCGTACTTGGGAATTACAGTCGTGATCCTATATATTTATTTTTTATTTTTAAAGAACATATTTTACACCGTCAGCAAAATCTTACTGAACAAACATACAAACAAACCTACATACTAACAGGTAAAGTTATACAAAAGTATGTAAAAATGAATAATTTGCTACTCGATAGCTCCAAAACTGGTGCCAATGGATCCCAATGGCTGGATCCGGCTAACTAAGCACTTCAGCTGTCGATGAAAGAACTCGGCAGTTTTCGAAACGGCAAGATTAAATTTGGAAGTTTGGCGTCGAATCTAAACTGAGTTACGAGAGATTTGGTAGTCGAGATGCAAAATCGATTCTGGACTTTTTCGAGTTCATCTCAGCGGCCGAAAAGTTGCCTGGAAATAGTGAAGTTCAGGAAAAACTGAAAGTGTTTTTTTTTCTATGGAATTATTGAAATTTGATCAAGACAACGTCTGTCGGATCAGACAATGGGTCAGCTAGTTTATGTAGTCTAAGATACGGTTAAAAAATATATAACCTCATCTGTTAAACACAATATTTTTGAAAAATCTTAAAACCTTTTTAGTATCTAAATGTTTTTATAATATGAAATAATTCATGGTAAATACATAATAAACAAAGATTTCTATTTTAATTATTTTTAAGATTAGTAGGTAATTATTAGATTAATAGATTGTTGTAGTGCCCTAGCGGGGTCCACGTTGAGAAACTCTGTGATACCTTAAGACCATTGTAACCAACTGGAGCAATAAATAAATGAATATGAATATAAATTATTTAATTATGAAGATAAGTCATGTACATTTATTAAATTGACTGGCCTCACAGCTCAGTTGGTAGTAGCTCTGCTTTCTGCGCTGTAGGTTGTGGGTTCGATCCCCACCCAGGATAAACATTTGTGTGATGAACATAGATGTTTGTTCTGTGTCTGGGTGTTAATATGTATAATAAGTATGTATTTACAACAAAAAAAACGTATATAAGTATACTATCAGTTATCTGGTTCCCATAGTACCAGCTTTGCTTAGTTTGGGGCTAGAGGCGCTGTGTGAAATGTCCACCAATATTTATTATTATTATTATAATTACGTTTAAAAGAGCAAAAAGTAAACCGATGAAAATGTATCGACCAATCGCAAAGTAAAGGGAGAATATTTGTTTTAAGGGTTCCGTACTCAAAGGGTAAAAACGGGGTCCTATTACTAAGACTTCGCTGTTTATCTATCCGTCTGTCTGTCACAGGGCTGTATCTCATAAACCGTGATAACTAGAAAGTTGAAATTTTTACAGATGAGCTCTCATACAACAAACGTGCTATTTTGGCGTTTTTTATAGATAATGGTAGGAATCCTTCGTGCGCGAGTCCGACTCGCACTTCAGTCCTACCAAGACTCAGACTCAGACCAACTTGCGACTATTCTATACTCAATAGAAAAAAAAAACATCGAAATCGAATCACCAGGTCCTCCGTTTTTCGTCGGTTAAAAATAAGGGTTAGCTCTAGTACTATTACAACTAAGTACATCAGTACAACTAAGTACGTAAGAAAAGAAAGTAGGAAACCTATTTTTTTAAAGCCCTTCCAGTGGATTTGCAAGTTTGCAAAGCATTTTATATAAATCAAGATTTTATGAGCAACGGGAGAGCCGTATCACTTTGCTACTATCTATGAGCTACGCGAACCAACGTGCTTTGAATTTTGACGTTTACTACAGAAGAAGTACAAAACCTGTAAATCTCACTGTATATTTTGCGGTTATTAAGAAAAAACGATTTTGTATTTATCAACTCGTCTTAAAATATCTGTTAATTTTTTTTTGGATTTGGAATTAAACGAAACAATAGTTTTAAGAGTCATTAACAGAAAAGTTTAACCAATCGTGTTTTTGTTTATGATATACCTAGATAAATAAAACACTACAATTATCATAAGCCATAAGAAAACAGTACCTTTTGCGTTAGAAAAATAAAATTTAAATAACCAAAAAATATCTTCAGTCTAAAAGGACTATCTAGTCCTTGTAGAGGAATCTGATCCTGCATTTTTAGGGACCTATCCTTTTTACAAGCTTATATTTAACTTGCAATGCATGTTTGTTCGGGTGGAATCTTCCAACTCAAATTGGAAGCAAAATCTTGCATACGTAACTTCGGTGACAATTATGGTGACAGCGAGCTCATCTGATGATGGAGTCAGGAGCTGTTCAACAGACACAATTAAACTTCTAAGTAAAAACTTTGAATTCTTGTCAAGTTATATGATGTGGCAGGTGATAGCGCTGGTGCTCGATGGTTTGAATGATTTTACAAAAGGTTGTCTTTGAAAAATATTTTTCATCAGAAAACTTATTACACGTTGCGCTGTTTATATACAATGTCTTAATATTGTTGAAGATTAGACTTCACATTTAAAATGTTTTAAAGCTCGCAACTTTCAAACATTAAACAAGGATTATCACAAGCTTCCAAATAAAGCATTTAAGGTATTTTGCGCTATTTGTTTTTGTGCCAAACGTAACCACTGCGGTACCTCAGGGGCTTCCAACTTAGCTATGATTTCTTGTGATTCCACTGCCAATTTTTTACTGCACCCGACAATGTCCACACTATTTACCATAACTCTTGTTCCATTGCAATAAGGTTCACTTTTGTTAAACTCTTTGACAACTTCGGAGTATTTACATTGAGTCTTATTACGTTGTGATAAGACGTATTTTTGAAGGTTTTTTTTGGTAGATGGTAGCAGTATCTTGGTGCACATTGGGTGCAGTGGTAAACGCGATAAATACAAGCGCTGTAATGCAAGAAAACGGAGTTCATAACATTAAATGGGGCGTTTAAAACAAATATATTTGCAAGTTTATGGTCCGGATATGATTTCCAGTTTAATGTTACTCTGATGTCAATTTGGTTGAGTGGATGCATAATGTTGTAGAACATAACAATTATACCAGATAATAAAAACCAAGGCCAAGTGCGAGTCGGACTCGCGCACGATGGGTTCCGTACCATTATCTATAAAAAAACGGCAGAAAAAAAGACAACTACAGGGTAAAAACGGGTCCCTATTACTGAGACTTCGCTGTCTTTCAGTAAGTCCGTCTGTCTGTCCGTCCGTCTGTCCATCCGTCTGTCTGTAACAAGGCTAGGCTAGAAGGTTGAAATGTTGATTATTTTAAACATTATTTTTAAAAATTAAGATAGGAAACAGATTTCTTAGTAAATCCATTGACAAAATAAATTTACTTAGATGCTATGTTAGCCGAGTACCAGGGGTACTTGGACTTTCAATCTGAAGGTCGTGGGTTCGAGCGAGAAACACATGTAGCTACACCTAGTTCCTAAGACGTTTCAAAGTGATCCTTGTGATTTTATTGAAATAATTATGATCTTTGAATTTGAACGTAATGTTTGGAAGTGCCTCTGATTAACCCATCTGATTTAGACATTTTCAAGGATCTATGCGCCTTGAGATCTGAAAGTATGTCTACCGTACTATGGAAATACAGTAAAAGTGACAGTTTTGGCATTTAGACGATACGTTGTCGATACGATAGTGGTTCATGCTAACCCCCAGTTCATCAAACCGGATTATGCAAGTATTTGATATCTACGTAAAAGGATCGAACAGGCAATTAAAAAGTCAGCTAATCTCTTTTGACGTTAGCTGTGTAGGTGTCGATTCTGTTGGCAGCGTTCTAAAATTTGAATTTCCTAAAAGAAAACCTTTTTGCTCTTATTCCTATACGTCTACTTAAATTATGTAAAAGTTAATAATAAACATTGTTTAAAGGTTTTTAAAACCTTTTGTCATTCGAAATTTTGAATGATAAATTTATCTAGAAAAATCTTGTGTCATTAATTTGAAAATAGATCACTTAAGATATATATTATATGCAATAAAAAAACTGTAACGTTTGCAAATATTGTAAAACACACGATCAATATGCCTAAAAATTAGGCCTTCATCTGAAGACAAGGGCAGTTCAAATCGGATTTAACTGGATAACTGACTTTGATCAACGGATCGAACAGTAACCACCCAATTTTTCAATGACAAGCTTTTGTAAAATCATATAGACCATCGAGCACCATCGAGCTATCACCTGTCTTGATATATATAACATAACATTACTATAGATTTTGACACGGGTTTTATCACGTAATTACCTTTAATTTACTTCAGTTTCAATTACAGTCTGCCCGCGACCATGGTTATTGTAACATAGCCGAAACGTCGGGAAAGTAAATTAAAGGTAATTACGTGATAAAGACCCGTGTCAAAATCTATAGTTATTTTTACTAATCACGATAGTTTGAAAAATAATATATAACATTGGGAACTTCACAAGTATGCAAAGTTTTTACTCAATCGAAGTACCTATTCACTAAGGAGTTCCATTGTGAGTGTCTGTTAAACAGCTTCTGACTCCATCATCAGATCAGCTCACTGTCATCATATTATTGCATTGTCACCGAAGTTACATGAGTATGCGAAATTTAAGCTCAATCGGTTGGGGGTAACTGCTTCAAAATTGAGTTGCAAGATTCTAACAAACATAGTTACATACATACATTGCAAGTTAAATAAAAGCTTGTAAAAATAGGTGAGTCATGTTTATACCAGTCAAAAGCGATGGTTAACGGATAATCACCAGTTTGCGTTGGTGAGCTGCGGCTTAAAACAACTCATAGGTACTGAAAACGTGCATCGACTGCATGAACTTCCCATTCTCAGAAGTGTCTGTGTAAACAAATATTCCAACTAAAACAACCATTTTGTATCGACTGTGAATAAATATTGAGATCTCGCATCGCTGCAACCAAAAACATTAGAATCCATTTGTATTCGGAGTATAAATAAGTTGTAGAGCATGATTGTACATCCAAATCCAACTAATATTATAAATGCGAAAGTTTGTGAGTGAGTGTGTGTGTGTGTGTGTGTGTGTTTGTTACTCTTTCACGCAAAAACTACTGAACGGATTAAAATCAAACTTTACATTATTAAAGCTTGTACATCATAATAATACATAGGCTACTTTTTATCCGTTGGAAGCCGGAGGGAGCAGCTAGTAATATTATAAATATGCAAAAGTTTGTGAGTTTGTTTGTGCCCCATTCAGGCCTAAACGACAAAACGGATTAAGATAAAATTTGCTGTAGCCGCTGTAGATGTAGATTTAATGCCCAAATAAAACATAAACTACTTTAAAATACGAAAAACATTTCCAAAATGATTAAAAAAACGCTAAAGGTACGATGTCGAGGGTTTCCACTAGTGATTCATATTCTTGTAATCTCGATAACAAAACAAATAATTATTCAATTTTGACAGACGGACAACAAAGCAATGTCAACGTTCCTTTTGAGGTACAAAACCCTAAAAAAACAGACAAAATGGTGCCGGGATTTCGCAATCCGTACCAGAACACTGTAACAAAGAAAATACAATTTAATTTTACTGAATTACTATGATAATCAGGAAAATCGCTGCAATTCTCCGACTTATTATTCTACGGGTACTAACCCTGATAATATGAAAAGTTTAGCTTTGTTAGCCGCGAAAACGAAGAGAAAAAGTAAGAGCCGATGGTATTTTTCGCCCTGCATAACTTTTTAACGGTTTCTAATAAAATTGGAATCCTAAAAACCAGCCACAAAAAAGTATTCATGGTCTTGGACTAACTATGTATGCAAAACTCATATTTAAGGTGGTAACTGATTGAATGACAATCAACGCACAGCCTTAGCCATAAATCCTAGAATCTAGAAACTGGGAGAATAGAATAGGATGAAACAGAAAAAAAAATATTACCACCAAAATAATTACGTTCTAAAAACTAAAAACAAAACCGACTTCATGTTTAAAAATAAAAATTGTAGTGGGCTGGGGGCTCCCCCCTCCGCGAGATCTAGGGACCCCGGCTTGCCCTTCTATCATTGAAGTTGTTTGGTCTATAGTTGAAAACCACTATCAATGCCCATATATTTTGAAGGTTTCTCTCGATTTCCCTGGGATCCCATTATCAGATGCTGACTTGGTGGTAATGGGACCAACTCGGAAGTATAGGCTTTCAAATAAAAAAATAATTTTGTAAATCCGTCCAGAAACGCCGGAGTAATCGCGTAACATACACACAAAAAAAAACTACATACAGGCAATTTGAGAAGAACCTCCTTCTTTTTGAAGTCGATAAAAAATACAGACAATATAACATATCACTACATAGTATAAAGCAAAGTCGCTTTCCGCTTTCCGTGTCTGTATGTATGTTTGCTTATATCTTTAAAACTACACAACGGATTTTGATGCGGTTTTTTTTAATAGATAGAGTGATTCAGGAGGAAGGTTTATATGTATAATAACATGCTACCCGTGCGAAGCCGGGGCGGGTCGCTAGTTTAGGATAATATGATGTGAGAGTATCATCCGTTTATGATGTACGGATGCACAAGGAACGGAATGCCAGTAAAACAACCCTAAGAGATGCTGGAATCTGTTTGAGAAACTTCACGTGAATAAAGTCGCGGGTTTTCTACTAGTTGAAATATATGCGCGTTACAAAGACCACCGCTAACAAATTACAAATTCCTGTGTCACTTCGTTTTTTATGAAAACGCCTGTAACTGACAGACATATATAATTATGTCTTACTAGCTTCGCCCACGGCTTCGCTCGCGTAATATCTGGATAAATTGTGTCCTAATATGATATGCCAGGACATATAATAAACTATGTATATTCATCCACGTCCATTCCATTAAGTCGAAGTCCGTTTGAACGTGATTGAAAAAAAAAATTATATAAAAGAAAAAAAAAACATGGCAATAATAAAACAAAAAGCAAGCTGTGGCCAGAGCACGAACTATCGTATCGACAACGTATCGTTCAAAAGTCAAAACTGGCACTTTTTGTATAGTAAAAGTGTCAGTTTTGGCATTTAAACGATACCTTGTCGATACGATAGTGGTTCATGCTCACCCCCCTGTTGCTTTGTTGCCTGATTCTTCTAGGCTTGGTCGCGTGGAATCGGCGTAGCTTCATCTAGTTCCTAAGACGTTTCAAAGTGATCCTTGTGATTTTATTGAAATAAATGATTTTTGAATTTGAATTTGAGCTTTTGGCTTGTTCTTATTACTCTGATATATAAACTAAAGACACATTTGCATCAAAACACATGCGGTAGACGTTTTTTTATCAGTCTAAGCCAAAAGCTCTTGAACACGTGTCATGCCCATAACTGCACCGGGATTTATCACTGTCTCAAGTTTTTTTGAGTAAAACTCAAGTGTTTCGTAATTTGAAACATGTTTTTGATATGTTAAACAGCCGGGATAATCAGGTTGAGATGTTACCATTTTAGCGTGACAGTTTTTTACAATACTGTTGTAGATTGAAGATCTAGACAAACGTGAAGTAAGCCGTGTGACACATTGACGTAATGTATGACAGCAAAAGTGGTTTTGTGTCACTGAATAAGGTCGTAGATTGTTTGCCGCGCAGTCAAATGGCTAACTTCTGTTTTAGTAGATCGATGTTGTGACAGCAAAAATGGTTTTGTGTCATTGCATAAGGTCGAAAATTGTCTGCCGCGTTGTCTAACGGCTAACTTCAAGTTTGGCTAGATTCGCCGACCGTTAATTTCTTTTACATTGAATAATTAAAATGATCGATTTCATCACTGTTACTTATTATTATTACTACAAATATTTTTAACAAAATAAGGCTAATAAACTTACATAAAATATAATAAATTTCGAGATTTTACAAAATATTACACACAGCCGACCTTTGACAGACGTTGTCCTGTCAAATTTCAATAATCGAATAGAAAAGACAATGTTTGTCAGATTTATTGCACACCAGCGCCATCTATACCAAAATCACCCCTTTTGAGTTTTTTTATCATTTTGGGGATGTTTTTTTCATATTTTAAAGTAGCCTATGTTTTATTTGGGTATTATATCTACATCTACAACAAATTTCAACTCAATCCGTCTTGTCGTTTAGGCCTGATTGAGACCCAAACATACATACAAACTCACAAACTTTCGCATTTATAATATTATATTAGGATTTAATATGAAATTGCTGTTGCAACTATTTCATGCAACGTCAACTTCATACAGATAATTCTGAGAATGTTGATCATCATTTTAATACAAATTCAGATTAATACAATTCAGATTTCATATTTTCAACTTCAAATTGTTGACCGTCACATTGAATAATTCAACGAACACTTAATTTGAACAGACTGGGGTTCAGTGTTGCCAAATAAAATTCGCCGAAAAAGTACCTTTTTCAAATATTTTATTACTTTAGCTTTTAAACAAAAAAAAATGATTAATGGTAAGAACTTTCTAAAATTATGGAGAATTAATCAACTTGTGGATCAATTTCAGTGAAACCTTGAATTGCTTTAATTAAAGTATAATTTTTGTATGAAAACAGAACTTGCAACTTTTTATAATTTATAAATTAATGTTTGTTCTATGGCTGGGTGTTATAGTATATCTTGTGTATTTGTTTACAAAAGACAGTATCGGTATATATTATATTATTAGTTATCTGGTTCCCATAGTACAAGCTTTGCTTGATTTAGGGCTAGACGGCGCTGTGCAAAATGTAAAAAAAAAACATTGCGACCAACTCAACTTTCGATTTTTTTAATGATTGCATCAGGATCTCTGATTTTTATAGTAGTTGGCAACACTGCCTGCAGTTTAATTTAGTTTTCATGCGGCAGCAGTATGGTTCTTATTGGAACTTTTTACAGTCCACCTTTGGCACAAAGGTTTTGCTTTCAAAGACTAAAATATCGTTTGCTGCAAATTGCATTCTATCATGCTGAAAGAAAGATGAAGATAAAGATTTATGGTAATGAAATTTCATAGTTAAATTTTCTTAGATTAAAATTGATAGAACATCTCGATTTACAGAAGATACATGATCATCATTTTCTTCTCCTTTTACCACTTAAAGTGGGGTCAGCACAACATGTCGCGAAGTTGCGAAAAGGATTTGTCTTATGTTTTAAAACCGGCCGCCTGTCTGACAGATAATATACATAATACATTACATAATATTTACAAAATAAATAGGAAGCTCAACTGATCACTACCAGTCGGAAGTATAGATTTCAATAAGTATCTATGTGTCAAAATTATTTAGTCAAAAATATTTTTATTATAAAAACCTCGTTAAGAAAAAATACCAAACACATCTCTGAAAATCAAGAGATGCCCTAAAATGTTCTAAACCATAAGGCAATTCGTGGTACTACACGATCAGGGGGACGCAAGGGCGCGGGTGAAATCTGTTTTTTTTCTAGCTGCCCTCTCTTAATTCAAATCTGTGAAACTGCGAAGTGCGACGAACCATGCTATCGCTTTAATGACGACCTTGCGATGGGCGTTTTGGTATAAACGTAAATTTTATGAAAACGAAAGGACATTTTTTTTGATTTCAAAAAAAATATTATGATTGTCTAGATATCGCGCGTGGCTTCGGTGGTACCCTCATGGGTATCAAATTCAAATCGGTATTTTCTTATAATATATTCATAAATATACAAAATAATCCCTATTTCCCTTCACGCATCACGCGTGAACGGCTGGACCGATTTTGTTAATTCTTTATTTGTTGTATTCGTTATTATCAGAAGTAGGTTCAAAAAACATTTTTTTTGACAGGACTACGTCTGTCAGGACAGCTTGTTAGTTAATAATAAGCAAGCATTCCCAAGGAGGGTTGACATCAGGCATGCGGCCGGTTGTAAAACACCCCAACCCAAATCCAATATCTAGATGGGCCGACCCTACGAAGACGTGGGATAAGGCGAAGAAAAAGAGTTAATAATAAAATATCCTGAAATATGCTCGTCGGCAGGAATCATTTGAATCGCTCGGTAAATCTCAAATTCATCTTCATTAGACCTCAAAACATAGCTGTGTTCAAAGATTGTACAACTTTCAATATGTCATTTGAAATATCAAAGTTCATTTACATAGCATATCACAAAGTGAATAGGTACACCATGTTCGTAGATACGATGAAAAGATATCTGTTTCAAGTACAACTTGGAAACTTTCTCCGAGAAACTTCGACTTTGGTATTGCTTGGCCTACATTTTGTCTCTGCTCTTGTTATTTTGGCTACGAAACGGGAGTGGTGGATATTCACAATCTTGTTTATTACCTTTTATGGATCAATTGAGCTACATTAGACTGTTTGAATCAGTCTTTAGATGGCTCAACTGGTTCTTATGTATTTTGTATACTGTAATAGTAGATATTAAATGAGCTAAACCAGCAGTCTGCATCGGCTTGCATGGGTGTACTAATGAAGATTTTAGACAATTTTTTGATTTTAAAGCTTTTTTTGAAGTTACATTATTGCGTTATTTTCGTGAGATATTAATTTATAAAGAAATTAAATATAACCTTATGTAATGAAGCATTTGATGGGTGACGTTTTTTTAAATTGATCCAGTGTTTTTCTTTATCCAGTACAAACAAAAATACAAATTTTACCTTATTATAATAACAAGTAAGTGTAGATAATACCCAACAGTGATTTCACTGCAACCATACCCTTTAAATTAGTTCCAGAAAATGCTTTTTTTGGCACAAACAGGTATGTGTGATGTGTGTGTGGTGAGATATGTGATGGTAGTAGGTAGTAGGTACTGCCTTAGACGAGCCCTAAAGACTTTTTTTTATTTTTTATTGTAATAGTAACCCAACACTGTGTACGTTTACATTCAAGAAAAAGTAATACATAAAGTTCAAGCAAAGTGCTCCCGTAATTATGCGAAGAGTTTTTAACAACTTAAATGATATGATACCTCACATTTTGTGGCTCCAATAGAAATATGGGGAGCCTACAAAATTTTCGTATTCAGAGTAGGAGAATATTTTACATTGCTAAGTGCATTTACAAGTTTAACTTTGGCAGTTCTAAAAGATTTGAAGACTTTTATTCGTTTATATGTATACGTTAGGGTGTTTTGACATATTAAGATGGTCGGCGCGTTATTCAAAAGTTTCAAAGTCAAAGTGAAAAGGTATTTTCACTTTACAATAGGCTATTTTGTATTTTGTAAGAAAAATAAAGATTTTTATAAAAAAAAAAAAAAAAAATTGACAGAATGAAACATAAAGTGTTGTTGATAGTAATATATGTAAATTATGCCTTCAAAAAGCATTATGGAGTAAAATAACTTTAAAATAGACAATGATTTATTAAAGAAACCATAATTAAAATTATCAATTTTTCAACGCCAGTCACGTGACACAAAACGGTCAGGATGGTGGTGAATGGTGGTCGAATCGACGATGACGTAGCATGCTTGTCAATATGTCTTCGCTTGCCTTGAAAAACTTGACGTTTATTTACTTGTTGACAAACATGTGACGTTACAGAAACTAGTGCGACGCCATTTGCATCAAGAAGCGTTTTTGCGGGTTATTTAAATTTTTAAATTTTTAGGTCCAATACTTATCAGAATTTCAAATAATATTGTTTAATGGGTTCCATTGTCACTACTGAATAATCTAAAATGGTTTTTAAAATCTTGTCAAATAGCCCATTATCCTTCGTTCAAATGTGACCGTGTTGGCCGAGTAGGAGGTACCTCGACTTTCAATCTGAAGGTCGTGGGTTTGAATCCCGGCGTGCATCAATGGATTATTCAGTTCGAAATGTATATGCGCATCAAAAACACGTGCTCAAAACGGTGAAGGAAAACATTAGTACAAACCAGTTAGTATCAGGGTAAGAGTTTGAACCAAGTTAACGGGTAATAACCATCATGGTTTTCAAAGAGCTGTTTCGAGCCCCTATACCCGGATTTAATAGCAACTCTACCTTAGAGAAACCTAAATAGAGAAACTGCTCCCCAACAATACTTGAATTCACGCGTACAAATGAACAGTTAATTTGCATTCCGTCGCGTCTTGTATGCACATAGATAACGCGACGCTTGAATGACGCTACAATGAATCGACTCAAACGATTTACAAGAGTATTCAAGAACGACACTATGAGAACACGCACCCACACTGGACGAAATCTTTTTTCATAAACATCACTTTATGTGTTGAGCGGCACTATGGCGCACGCTACCGTGTGCCTTTAGAGCTCAACTTTGGCTAGAGGAACACGACAATGTGCCTCTAGTCACACTATGCATATTTGCATATGCAGTGTCGCACAACACATAAGTGATTTTTATGAAAAAAGATTTTGTCCACTGTGGTTGCTTCTCATAGTGTCGTTCTTGAATACGAGGGTAAGCCTAGTAGGGTACACTTGGAGACATTGGAGGGAAACATTTCGAAACATGTCGCTCAACTACGTGCATGTTTCGACTATGTTGTGGAACCTTTTACAAGCAACACTATTAATGTTGCAGTAAGTAACCGTGAGGGCCGAGTGGGAGGTACCTTGACTTTCAATCGTCATGGGTTCGAATCCCGGCGTGCATCAATGGAATTTTCTGTTCAAAAAATTTTTATAAATATAAATATAAAAAAAATATAATATAGAATCACGACTGTAATCCCCTAGTACGGTAGACATCCTCTCAGATCTCCAGACGCTTAGATCCTTTGAAAATGTCTAGTGGGGGTAGTCAGAGGCACGTCCAAACATTATATAAACACGTGCTTACAACGCGCGATTCACTGTGACATTGTACCGGCCAATCAGAATGCATTTTTTACCATTCCCCCCGACCCGCACACCTCAACAATTTGACAGAAATGAAGCCATTAGGCGTCTATTGGGCTATGTGGTATATGGTTGCGGGACACTTGTAGTATCATCTAGATAGTTGATCTAGAGTTGCGTGTCATGATGCAAGACAAAATGTCCCCTAGTGTACTAGTGCCTTCATACTCAGAGTTTACTGTTGGAACTCCAAATAGTATTACTGATAAAACGTACAATAATAATTACTAACAGTATTATATTTACAGAATAATCTACACTATTATAATAAGGTAAAGTTTGTTTGTGACTGAGAGTTTGGATGTAGAAGGTAATCTCCGGAACAATTGATTCGATTCTGTAAATTGTTTCACTAATAATATGAATGAAGAAGTATATTGTGATAAAGATTTATTTTTTAATGCTATAAGTAGGCTTTTTTATTCGAAAGTGCGAGTCACACGTTTGTTGTATAGGAGCCCCATTTAAATATTTATTTTATTCTGTTTTCAGTATTTGTTGTTATAGCGGCAATAGAAATACATAATTTGTGGAAATTTCAATTGTCTAGCTATCACGGTTCATGAGATACAGCCCCGTGACAGACAAACGGACAGCGAAGTCTTAGTAATAGGGTCCCGTTTTTACCCTTTGCGTACAAAACCCTAAAAATAAATTATCCCGGCTTCAATTTAAAATTTCAAAGAATTTTTTAATAGTTTGAGCTACTAGCTAACCCACCTAACCTAAGTTTTATACAGATCAGAGAACAGTTCAGAAGAATTCGAAAGAAAAACATTCTAAACTCTTAAAATCACATCCCTCGATTTGAATTTTCATCCAACCGATAAATCTTAAAGCATACGTTTGTAACTTCGATGACAATGAATCAATATTATGACAAAGAATTATTAATTAATATTTCAAACGGATATTCATCGTGCTATTACCTACTCGTACCTTTTACCTATACCGACGTTTCGAATGTGTTAAGGTGTGACCAGACATTGGGCGGCAATCGAGCGCGGCAAGTATGTAGTGCGAACGAACAATAGTACCGTCGCGGCTGCCGCGCGCGGCTATCTTCCAAACATAGCGCGGCAGCCGCGCTCGATTGCCGCGCAACTGAATGTAATAATGAATAGTATACGAGTAAGTATTGTGATCGCGTGTGACATAAGAGTAATTTTGTAGTCGATCATTGTAGTACCTACCCAAATACAGTTTCTTTTTATGTTTTATAGTTTTTAAAGTAATATCTTTTGATCACATTTTATTGTACTCGGCTAGACTAAGCTCATTAAAAACATAAATTAATTTGATCAATTTAATTTAAGGTACAAAAGTAATAATAAATATTGCAGGACTGTTTTTATTAACACCCAGAATGTTTATCATAATAATGTAATCTATGTTTATCATAAGAATGTTTGTCCTGGGTGAGGATCGAACCTACAACCTACAGCGCAGAAGGCAGAGTTACAACCAACTGAGCTGCAAAGCCAGTTAAGGCGCTCCCAGTCGACGATTGTTTTTGTTCGAAACGAAAAAATAAATACTTGTGAACAAGCCACATCTCCTATTTTATAATGTATAGTATATGTGAATAAAGATGTACCCATCTTTAATCACTTCGATAAATAATCCTACCGACCGCTGCAATGATGACAAACACACGTCCGCGCGTGGTCCGCCTTAGCTTTTCGAATAAATTAATGATATAAATTATGTATAATTACTTATCAAAAATCTATCCTAATAGAAATCTAGATCTACATATTACCTATCTTTAACAATAAATCACAAGTTGATTTTAATAGTAGGTATATAAAATATTTCGATCATAAATTCTAAAACGTATCATTTTGAAATAATATCTTTATCGTGAAAAGTTTCTGCTATTATGTTTTCAGCTTAATAGAAATCTAGGTAGGCACCTGAAGTAATATAAAAATAGGAGATGTGGCTTGTTCAGAAGTATTTCTTTTTTCGTTTCGAAAAAGAGCAATCAGTGACTGGGGAGCCTCTTAAAAATATATATAAAATGATATCTCGTGCGCCCTGTCGATGTCAAGTGGCCAATAGCCCAAACTTTGCTAAGGAAGCTAAAGATTGATAACATGTATAGTGTATTGCTGTTTGTTCTTCAAACGAAGGTTCTAGAAAAAATGGAAGTGGTTATTACAAGTAGTATTAAATATTTGTACTGTATGTTGACTGGCCTCACAGTTCAGTTGGTAGTAACTCTGCCTTCTGCGCTGTAGGTTGTGGGTTCGATCCCCTTCTAGGGCAAACATTTGTGTGATGAACATAGATGTTTGTTCTGTGTCTGGGTGTTAATATGTATAATATTAAGATGTATTTACAAAAAAAAGTATATAAGTATTCTATCAGTTATCCGGTCCCCATAGTATAAGCTTTACTTAGTTTGGGGCTATATGGTGCTGTGTGTAAAGTCTGCCAATTTATATTTATTTTAAGTTTTTTTATATTACGTACATTTTAACACCCAGACACAGAAGAAACATCTATGTGCGTCTCACAGTTTTTCCTGGGAATCGAACCCACAACCTACAGCGCATAATTTAATAATAATTATAATGAATTATGTATTAAATAAAAGTGGAACTTAAAAAAACGCAAACAATTAATGAAATACACTAAACTAAATTAAATTAAACTTAACTAAATTTGACGATTCTAAATGATCCTGAACAAACGCTATTCTGATTTTGTTTTTTTTTTATTTTGTTAAGGCAGAATTACTACCAACTGGGCTATGAGATAATTAAAATAAATAAATAAATATATTTATTTATTTATTTACTACATGATAAAGACCCGTGTCAAAATCAAATAGTTATGTCTACTAGTCACGATAGTTTGAAAAATAATTGGGCTATGAGAGTTTCTCTGAAGTAATCTCTTCCAGTAGCATTATATCATACGTGGTCAGTTCTGTATGCATTGGCTTGCCCGCCCCATTTGTACGGGCGGCGCCCGCCCATAACTTATGGCGACATGTGATTCATCAAATATTCCGTTATATATTATGTTTGACCGCTAACTTGGAAACAATATCTTACAGTATCTTATGTTGTGATTTATTGCAAGTTCAGATAAGAGAGTTTTGAAAAAATGACATCCAGTCCATCTTATATCATGAGAAAGGATTTCAATTAGCTACAATTCGGATTTATCGCGTTTTAGTGCGAGGGTTCCGTACCATTATCTAAAAAAACGGCAAAAAAAAAAACAAAAAATCACGTTTGTTGTATGGGAGCTCTACTTAATTTTTTTTCTGTTTTGTATTTGTTGTTATAGCGATAACAGATATTCATTATGTAAAAAATTCAACTGTGCAGCTATCACGGTTCATTAGATACAACCCTGTGACAGACGGACAGACGAACAGCGGAGTCTTAGTAATGGTCCCGTATTTACATTGGGTACGGGACCCTAAAATAACGCCTACACAAATAAAGTAAATAAATATGATCAGGCGATCATAGATACTTTCAGCTCTCCAAGCGCTAAAAACCTTGAAGACATCTAATGAGGGTAATCAGAGACACTCTAAACATTACATTTAGCACATGCCCTTATAAGAATAGGTACCTACGTAGTAAGGTCGTAGATAACCCCTCTTGCAAGATTATTTAGACACTATCTTGTTCTATTTCAGTAAACAAACAACATTCAACGGAATTCTCGTAAATTAGACAACCGTTAGCAGTTAATTTAATATCATTGTATTTATTGCAGTTCCAACTTGCAAGGATAACTTCGGGTGCACTTACACAGCACAACGCTTGAACACGGTTAAACACGATGTGTACATACAGTGTGTTTCCAAATGTGTAAATAAATTAATAAATTAAATATTGGTGGATTTTTACACAGCGCCATTTAACCCCAAAGCAAAGTTTGTACTATGGGAACCATATTACTGATAGAATACTTAAATACTTTAATACTTACTGAGAAAAAATAAGACGAGTAATAAATGTTTCTGGTGAATGCAGAATCGATTTTTCTCAATAACCGCAAAACATACAGTTTTGTTTTTTATTACAAAGATAACTTAAGGATATAATCTAGATAAATTACATACAGAAACACGATTGGTGAAACTTGTCTCGATATATTTATTTTCCAAAGTTGGCTCTTCAATAACACTAGTTTCGTTTTTAATCAATACTGCAAATACGCTAAACAGTTCATATTTATATAATTCGTTAGATAATCATACTAGCTAAGTAAATTACAGACAGTTTCTTTTTAAATTTGATGTTTTTCAAGATAATGCAATTTTATCACTTTTTCCGTCTTATCCGGGTAGACACATCCCTTACAAAAAGTCAAAAAATTCACTTATCATCTGTAAATATCTCATTCCAATAAGTATAAAAATTCTTGACATTTACAACTATCGGCGGTTATTATGTAAACGTGAAGTAAGCCGTGTGATCGTAAAAATGGTTTTGTGTCACTGCATAAGGTTGAAAATTGTCTGCCGCACAGACAAACGGCTAACTTCACGTTTGCCTAGACCCACCGGCCGTACATTCCTCGCCCTTCTGACTCTCTGACTCTCTCTTCAACAAAGCTTTTAGTGAATTCATTCGGTTGACTGTTTCACTATTTAAAACAGCCTGTACTTTTGCGTGAGTGCACTTTTATCGACAAACGATAAAGTTGTCTTTGAGAATATTTACAATTTTCTAGACTTAATAGTATCTAGTGGATATCGAATTGTTGCAAGCTTTTATTTTTAAAAGTAGCTTATCTAAACAGTATGTATGGATTTGTTACGGGTTTGGGATTCGGATAAAAACTGTGAGTCTATGAGTTCACAGGTAAAATTGTATTCAACCTGCAGCAAGTCTAAACAGCTCTAACTGTCAAAATTTAATTGTGTTTTGACAGTTACACAAGTGAAATTAGACAGTTGAAGCCGATTACATTATCAGTAGACTTGCGTATAAAGCCGGGGTCCCACGGCGTATTATGCCGGGGTTCCGGGGCGCGTGAAAACGCGGGTTTTCACGCGCCAGACCGCGCCAAGGCGGACGAACGCGCCGTGGGACCCCGGCTTTAAACGACGGGCCGCGCCGGATGACGCTCCGCCTGTGTGCGTCCGGCGCGTCGCGTACAGAGCGTTCCGAGCACGGGTCACCACGGATGCATCGTTCCCACGACGCGTCCGTCCGCCTTGGCGCGATCTGGCGCGTGAAAACGCGGGCCGTGGGACCCCGGCATATGACTGACCTAATAACGGATGATCTGTGGATAAACATTCGCTCAGTAAGTTATTAAAAAACCGGCCAAGTGCGAGTCGGACTCGCGCACGAAGGGTTCCGTACTATTATCAAAACGGCAAAAAAAATCACGTTTGTTGTACGGGAGTCTCACTTAAATATTTATTTTATGCTGATTTTAGAGAAATACATCATCTTTTACTTTCAAAACTTTCGTGAGTTGTACTACACATTATTACAACAACGGGAAATTACTCACGTAAATGATAAATTGTCAATGAGGACACCGACAATGTTTCGATTCATCTAGATTGACAATTTATCATTTACGTGAGTAATTTCCCGTTGTTGTAAAAATGTGAAATACATCATCTGTGAAAATTTCAACTGTCTAGCTATCACGGTTCACGAGATACAGCCTGGTAACAGACAGACGGACAGCGGTGTCTTAGTAGTCCCGTTTTTTACCCTTTAGATACGGAACCCTAGAAACATAAAAAATAATTCATAATATCTCGTAACTAGGTAGGTATCTCGTAACTAAGTTAGGTAAATAGGTAGCTATTTACCTAACTACGTAGTTAGCATTCCACACGTGACAGGTTGCAATCCCGTCGCCGCTTTCAAGAATACTAACAGGTTTCCTCACGATGTTTTCCTTCACTGTTATAAACACGTGTAACGCGCATATAGGTACATTTTTCGAACAGAAATCAATGGATGATGCACGGCCAGGATTCGAACTCGAAATTAATTGGAAATTAATAATATCTACCTAGGTATAGGTACCTATTTACCTAACTACATGAATTCAATAATTCAATTTCAAACTTTTTATTCGATCATGAGCCCGAGCGGTCGCATGAGACCGCGAAAAGTACCTATAATACGTAGTAACATCAAATGAAACTAGATGGCGCTGGAATGCAAAAATCAAGTTTGTTGTATGGGAGCCCCCCTTAAATATTTATTTTATTCTGTTTTTAGTATTTGTTGTTCGAGCAGCAATAGAAATACATAAACTGTGAAAATTTCAACTGTCTAGCTATCATGGTTCATGAGATACAGCCCTGTGACAGACAGACAGACGGACAGACAGACGGACAGCGAAGTCTTAGTAATAGGGTTCCGATTTTACCCTTTGGGTACGGAACCCTAAAAAAGGCACGCGCGCATAATTGTGGCCACTTCAAGCCCAAAGCCATCATTGAGGATCAAGAAAAACAAAACACAGATGGGAAGGCCATATTTGAATAAATGAGGTTTTTGCGTAGAACCTAGTCATAGATCAAACTATTGGTGACCAATGACTAACAAATATGAACAGAAATATAAGAAGATTAATGATAACAAATTTTTGATGGAATATTCAAACTATTCCATGAAATTTATACTCGTAGGTACTTTAAAATATGACAGATACGCAAGAAGTAGGTTGATATAGTCTGCAAAATATTTTGTTTGTAGTATCATGATACCTTTTGCTTCTGATACCATGACAGGTAATAGACGTGTGGGGTGTGCTAGTATGAGTGGCGATGGGCTTGCAAACTGTCACGTATGGAATGCCAACTACTGCAAAATTTGGCATGTTCCTAATATAATGTTTGAACGTGCCTCTGACTCGCTCTAGACATCTTTAAAGGATCTAAGCGCCTGGAGATCTGAGGGGATGTCTACCGTACTTGGGAATTACAGTCGTGATCCTATTTTTTTTTTAGTAAATATATCCAAATTGATACACAAGCACTTTCCCAATTAGCGTTATTTTGATGAAACGATCAATTCATAATCCACAAATAAAACCAAAGTCCGAAGACGCATTGTCTTGGATTCCGTTATCTAATGACAGTCGAACATTAGCCTTTACCACGGTAATTGTATATACAGTAACTCAACTTCAGGGTACCAACACAAACTCAATCAGACTCTCTAAGGCTGTTTCCGATTTCATGCTTTTCTTGTTTTGTTTTTTATTATCCCTAGTGCTAACTCAGATACTCAGATAATGGTGATAACAAACATAATATGGAAATTAGCAGGTCACATAATAGATAGAAGATAATAATCTCATAATGTTAAAAATCAGAAGGTGGTAATCGATTTTCGAGTGAAGACCTAGGACTGGCCTTGGACCTAAGAGAGTATCGAAGAGGAACTAGAGAGACTGTAAAAAACTTAAAAGAAGGAGAAAGTTGGCGTGTCGAAGAGACCTTCACTCAGCAGAAGGTGCGTGCGAATATAATAAACGAGAAGACGAGGAAGAAGAGAGAAGGTGCCAATCAAAACTTTCGACTATCAACCTTTTACTAACTAGCTAACCTCTTGTTTATTTCAACCGAACGGTATCATACATAAGTCTTCATTCTTTCTACTCTGCATTACTTCATTCTGAAACGGATTTGCAGTGACCGCGCTGGCGCTGTCGTGCGGCTGGCGTGTACACATAAGCGTGAGTTTCCAACTACGTGAAGCTATGCAGAGCGGACCAAACACAGCGCTCGTCATTTTCAATCTCGAATATTTGAGCGCTGTCATCGGTCCGCTTCGCAAAGCTTCGCACAGCTCCACGTAGCTGGAAACTTCCCCCTAAGTCTACTGTCTACACCTTTATAACATTGACTCTGGTCTGCCTGCCGGTTGTTATGCATTACGAGCGGGCCAGGGCCAGCGTTGTTATTTGTAAATATACTCACAGTTACTCCTATTACTGTGTGAAAGATGATATTATGGGTAAGAAAGGAGTGAGTGATGAGATGGCGTCTGATAGAGGGAAATGGAAGAAGTACACATGTGCCGACCCCACTTAAGTGGGATAAGGGCAGGAAGATGATGATGATGATGACTTATAGTTACTCCTATTAATGACGAGTTACATCAGACAGTTGCTTCCTCTATAACCCTATCTGTAATGGCACTTGATCGATACAAACCAGTACATCCTTTGTCTATCGGTTACTGTAGATAATGTAGTACACTGTAGCATTGTCAATATCGACTGGGCAAGATTGTGCGCGGTCGTAAGACAAATGCTCTGTCAGATTGTTCTGGTCCCCGCGGAAGCTTAGCAGATAAGGATAACATAAATCTTCGTCAGATAGATCAATTAGAAAGTTTGTCGAAGAGTGGCTGCTTATTGAGTCAGTATGTTATTAATTTGGAGATGTTCCATTGTTGAGAATATTGAATTTCTTGCAAGTCAATCTGAAAATCGTTTTAAGGTTCCGTACCCTAAGGGTAACATCAGAAACCCTATTAATATGCCTCCGCTGTCTGTCTGTTGCAGAACTATTTATTTTGAACAGAATGGGTAGATACCTACCTTTGGTCGCTATCAAGTATCGCTAAAGATCAATAACCCAAATGGGGTCTCCATACAAACATAGGATCACGACTGTAATCCCCAAGTACGGTAGACATCCTATCAGATCTCCAGACGCTTAGATCCTTTGAAGATGTCTAGTGGAGGTAGTCAGAGGCACGTCCTAACATTATATTTGGCACATTCCCACATTTTGCAGTAGTAAGCATTCCATACGTGACACGTTGCAAGCCCATCGCCGCTTATGAGAATACTTACTGGTTACCCCACGATTTTTTCCTTCACCGTTTGGAGCACGTGTTTTTGATGTGCATAAAAAATTTTCGAACTGAAAAATCCATTGATGCACGCCGGGATTCGAACCCACAACCTTCAGATTGAAAGTCGAGGCCCACTCGGCCAACACGGCCATACAAACAACTTAAAAAAAATGGTTTTTCGACGTCTTCCTTCCAGCGTTCTATATCACTTGTTGTTGGTAAGGAACCCTACGTTTGCTAGACCGACTTGCATTCTACTATTGAGTTTTCTACTGCAAAAACTGACTGTTCTACTTGTTTTTATAGTATAAAATGTAATTTCCCAGTCCACATTGTATCAGGCTGTAGGTAAAAGGTTGTCGTCAATGTAAACGTTCCATCTTCGATAGCGTTCATCACTTTCGATCCGCTAAGGTGCTGTCAAACCCCCATCAAACAGATTGCCCCATAAAATTATCTTAGGCTTCAAAAACCTTGACTATTTTCTCGTCCAATGCCTTTGAAAATTGTTATTCATAGACGAATTTGAGACCAGTGTCATGGACGTTAACGGGGTTACATAAACAAAGTTACGAGTACCCTGTTGGCTGAAAGGAGGTACACCAACTTTAAATTCGAAGGTCGTGGGTTCGTATTTTGGATTTTTCTGTTCGCAATATATTCCCAATGAACCTGGTGCGAAAAAGGGTGAAGAAAAACATCGTTGAGAAAACAGTTAGTATTCTAATAAGCGGCAGTGGTTTGCAACTTGTCACGTTTGTAATGCTTTCTACTGCAAAATGTAGGCATGTGTAATGTTTGGAAGTGTATCTGACTATCCCTTTAAGGTATCTGAGCGCCTTGAGAATCTGAAGGATGTCTACCGTACTTGGGAATTACAGTCCTGATCCTATTAGATTTTTTGGATTTGTTAAAATTTTTCTTTAATATTATATTTATTAAAAAGTTAATTTTCACCCTTATTAACTCCTTGCAAATCAAACGTTGTGATTAAGGTCGCTCCACACTTGATTGATGAGGGCGTAGCGGTATCATCGACCACACAGCCTATAGACTCCTAATGCGAGGCAAACACTTTTAAACAACACATTAGGCTTATACTGCTGATATGCCGATTCACGACGTGCCCGGCGGGCTGTGACATTGAACCGGCCAATCAGAATGCATTTTTTATCGCTGCCCCTGTCCCGCACACTTCAACGTTTTAACAGAATTGTTTGTTTGAAGAAATGAAGCCATTAGGCGTCTATTGGCCTATGTGGGCGATGAGCGGGATGATCGATAGGCCCATCTGCGCGCGTCAACTCGTGATTGGACGCGTTACATCGCCTTTATTGATATTAAAGTAGTCGAGAACACCTGAGGACGTGTCGTAAGCTTAGTTTAGTGCGGTTTAAGAAACATTTCAGCAAATTTCAATAATCCCCTTTCAAAAAAAAAACCACTTATTTAGGGTTCCGTACCCAAAGGATAAAAACGGGATCATATATCATATATCTTACAAAGACTTCGCTGTCCGTCTGTCTGTCACAAGGCTGTATCTCATAAACCGTGATAGACAGTAAAAAAATTCACAGATTATGTATTTCTGTTGTCGCTACAACAACAAATACTTAAAACAGAATAAAATAAATATTTAAGTGGGGCTCCCATACAACAACGATTTTTTCCCGTTATTTTATAAATACGTACGTAACCCTTCGTGCGCGAGTTCGACTCGCACTTGGCCGGTCTTATTTTCCTAGTTAGGTCAACTAGTCTAAATATATAAAACTCTTGCGTTTCTAACTGACTGACTGATCTATCAACGCAAAAGCTGCAACTGGTCCTAAAAACTTAAAATATGAAGGGTGTATTTTTGATGGTGTATAGAGGTGCTCTAAGAAAGAAATTCCCAAAATTTAGCCCCTAGGGGGTGCAGCGGGGGTTATAGACAGGATTAGTTATAACATTAGGGGATTAAATTAAATTAAATTTGCAGCAATTATTTTTCAAACTATTGCTAAATATGGGTATGTGTGGACGTACCTCTGACTATCCCCTCTAGACATCTTCAAAGGATTAAAGTGCCTGGAGATCTGGAAGGATGTCTACCGTACTTGGGTATTAGTCATGATCCTATTTATTTTATTTTTATTGCTGCTCGCGCTCACTCTGCTAGGCAGTTTTTCCCAGAAAAAGCTGTTTTTTTTTTAAATAAAACTAAGCAACTAAGCTGAACTATTATAGGTAGTTAGCCTAGCTAAAATACAATTAATCCCAGCATTCTGTTTGTAAATGTGTGATTTGCTTCTCACCGCTATCAATGGAATCCATTTTGATTTCATTAATTATGTGTGCGCACCGCAAATTTTAGTGCCGGGGTTATTAATGACATGACCTGTTTAGCAATGCGCCTTATTTAATCAAACTACCTATCATACATTATGTAGGTAATAATACTGCCTACCCCTCTGGGAAACAGCTGTGATTTTATATACGTATACTAGCTTTTGCCCGTTTGCTTGTGTTTCCTTAGATCTTGACTGGCCTCACAGATCAGTTTGGTAGTAAAAGATGGGTATATCTTTATTCACATATACTATAACATTATTAAATAGGAGATGTGGCTTGTTCAGAAGTATTTTTTTTTTCGTTTCGAAAAAGAGCAATCGTGGACATACAGGGCCTTAAGTATGTATTTACAAAAAAACGTATTTTATGTATTCTATCAGTTATCTAGTTCTAATAGTACAAGCTTTGCTTAGCTTGGGTTAAGGTTCCACCAATATTTATTTTTTATTGATTTATTTTCAGGTGCTCAAACGCACGTGGCGCACGTGCGTCAAGCTTCTTTTTACGAGAACATAATAAATATAAATATTGGTGGACATTTCACACAGCGCCATCTAGCCCCAAACTAAGCAAAGCTTGTACTATGGGAACCAGATAACTGATAGAATACTTATATACTGTTTTTCTTGTAAATACATACTTATTATACATATTAACACCCAGACACAGAACAAACATCTATGTTTATCACACAAATATTTGCCCTGGGTGGGGATCGAACCCACAACCTACAGCGCAGAAGGCAGAGTTACTACCAACTGAGCTGTGAGGCCAGTCATGTATGTAATTACACATTATTATGTATTTAATTGTTACCACTGCAACGCACGGACACGCTACGCTGGAATTGACGTCATTGGTACACGCGTAGCTTGCTCAAATATGGTACTCACGCTGTCAACGCCATGCACGCTGTGTATGCGGTATACGCAAACATGATGAAGGCATGATTCAAAACTGTGCTGCGCAGTTGTACATAGTTGTGAGATAATATTCGTGTATAGCGTGTGCAGCAGTAGAAATGTGGACCCAGGTTGTCAAACAAATGAACCCACGCAGCTAAAATGCATCGCGTGCCCGTGCAAAGCATTCGCCGCGGTGGGTTTGTTTATAGAAAGAAAGAAAGAATAAATTTATTTTGTGTCAACATTATTAATCTCTTAAAACTAAACAATACTTATTATCAACATTGACACCAAAATTGGTCACTACTCAGCTATAATATAAGCTGCATTCAATACATTCATCCAACAAACGTATCGCTGCCAAAATATAATAACCATTCGTTAATTATTTTTCTGTGTCGTATGAAACGTGTTAACTTAAAGTAAATGAATTTACGTTCCGAGCCACGCTACCTCTTTATGTTAAAATAAATTCTGCAAACAGGTTAAAGTTTTTAATGAATATCCTCCGAGATCTTTTGTCTACTGTTTCCATTTACCTTTAAATTATTTTAACTTGAATCAAGGAAGATCTTCACGCTGTACCGACTCCCAACTGATGTGATCTCTTAACTTTATAAAGGTGACTGTTGTTTGAGAGTAATTCAAAGAAAAGCTCTTTACAGTACGGGGATAAAAAAAATACGTAGAATTTGTATTTTTTTACACGGAACCAAAGAAAAATGTGAAACCACTCTCTTTTCAATCAGCTCTTTTTGAATTCCATGGACATGGATACCGCAACTTTTTTATTAATTTTAACGGGCCATTACACGCCGCGTTTTTTGCGGTTTAAAAATGCGTGATGTGCATGCATATGCATAATGCACGATATCACAGGTCTAAAATATTATATATTACTAGCCGACCCGTGACAGACGTTGTCTTGTCAAATTTCAATAATCGAATAAAAAACACTGAATGTTTTTTGGTCTGTGATGTCAGATTTGTTCCACACCAGCGCCATCTATACAGAAATCATCCCTTTTGCGTTTTTTATCGTTTTGGGGATGTTTTAATTTTTTAAAGTAGTCTTATTATTTATTCGGGCATTATATCTACATCTACAGCAAATTTCAACTTAATCCGTTTTGTCGTTTAGACCTGATAGAGGAACAAACATACATACAAACTCACAAACTTTTGCATTTATAATATTATTAGGATTTAAACTACCGAGTTACTTTGTGAGTTACTTTGAAAATATTCTGATTTTGATTATTTTTCTGATTAATATTCTGTATACGCGTTTGTACGTACTACAAATACGCGATAATCATGTAGGTACCCAGCAGTTTATATTTTCCA
Organism: Hydriomena furcata; assembly: GCA_912999785.1. Classification (NCBI taxonomy): domain Eukaryota; kingdom Metazoa; phylum Arthropoda; class Insecta; order Lepidoptera; family Geometridae; genus Hydriomena; species Hydriomena furcata. The sequence goes on from OU538825.1 coordinate 3,104,947, forward strand.
TATATAAAATTACCTTGCGAGAGTATGTTATTTAGACATGTTGCAGTTCACGTAAGAAAATATTGCCCCTATTTATCATTATTTTCTTCTCCTATTCCCACTTAAGGTGGGGTCGGCACAACATGTTGCGAAGAGGATTTGGCTTTACGTCAACCCTCATTGTGAATACTTTTAGGTTATGAAGTTACCAATTCTCTCGAATTAATTGGTGTGTTATCCGTTGCAATAAATGTCTTTTTTGATAATAATTAATTGTACGAAGAGTATAAAGTACTCAAAATAGACGTTATTCAATTTTACGTATGAATAACATTTGATTAATGTGTGATGATAACAATTGCATTAATGTGTCATGTGTAAACGCGCCTCTCATTACTCCTCTTTACACAAAGTCAAAGATCTAAGCGCCTGGAGAACTGAGAGAATGTCTAGCGTACTTAGAGATTTCAGTCGTGCTCCTATTTCATTTTTTTAAACTCTGCCTTCTATTTGTCCATTTACTAATACGAACTCTTCATTTTCCTCTCCTTTTCCCACTTAATGTGGGGTCGGCACAACATGTTGCGAAAAGGATTTGGCTTATGTTTTACAACCTACCCTGCCGTAACACAGTTAAATCTAGCACGGGGGGTACGGACATGGTAACTACCTACTAATGAAATTAAACTTCAATATGCCTACTACCTATTTAGTGATATTTTCTTAGTAGTTAAGTTAATTATAATTTGTACCACTTTATTTGAAAAATAAACTATTTCTATTTTCTACAACCGCCTGCCTGACTTCAACCCTCTTTATAATCTTACTAGCAGTCCGCCCCGGCGTCGCACGGGTGTAATAAAGATTTTATGGCAATTTTTTTTACACCTTGAGATACATTATCGAAGTTTTAATAGGGATCCCTAATAGTTAGACATATGGTATCACGGACTTTTTTGTAGATATTGATGTCCTCTATAAAACTATAGTAAATCACTTTGCTCTATTGTCAATAATTTCTTATATAAGGATTTTTTTCGCTATTTTTTCACACGTTGGGTTACATTACGGAACCCTAATATTTTTGAAAATATACTATCTACTTTCCTCTTTATAATATTAGTATAGACTAACGAAATAATATACTAAATAAACTAAATACGAACTAACTAAATAGGCACTCTACAAAACGTCCTTATTCCACATTAGCCAGCAACATACACATAAATAAAGGGTCACCGCATACTTTCTTGAATATTTATCGTCACTTTTATGATCACTACACTCATGTTAACTGTAATTTTTATTTGTGCTGTAAAGGCGTATTATATGGCGGTCGTTATTATTTTATTAATGTTTGGGTGAAAGACACGAACATTTTATGAATCTAGCAAATATAATTAAATCAATCAACGTCTAACATAGGGCATTCTGGTTCAAAAGATTTTTTTTTTCAAACTATCATGATTTGTTCTAATTTAACATTGTCAATAGTTTGAGAAAATAATTCAAAGGTACTCATAGCTATTTATGTTTACAAGGTTTATTTTTGAATCTTTCACGTATTACAAAAACATTTAATTTGTTTAGTAAAATATTTTTCATTTAATTTTACGCAATTTTATAATATTGCTATACGTGTTACAAAATACCCATTTAACTTTTCGGCTTAACGGGTAGTTTTGTAACAATAAATATACAATAAATAAAAATAAATAGGATCACGACTGTAATCCCCAAGTATGTTATACATCCTCTCAGATCTCCAGGCGCTTAGATCCATTGAACATGTCTAGTGTGGGTAGTCAGAGGTACGTCCAAACATTATATTTGACACATGCCCACATTTTGCAGTAGCTAGCATTCCATACGTGGCATGTTGCAAGCCCATCGCCGCTTACAAGAACACTAATTGGTTTCTGTATAAAATTATTCAGTGCAGAAGTAGCTAAGATAAAATCACTCATAATATATTTCAGTTTTCATTAATATTACCTACTTCTATAAATTATACATAATCTTATGAAGACTAGACTGAAATTAATGAAGTAGACACATTCAAGAAGATATTTGAACATCTCATTAGTTTACCATCTATCATTATTTCTATGCACTAATTTGAGGTTTCCATTAGAAATTTGTATTGAAACTTAATAATATATCTCCATAGAAACGAAAATCACAATTTATTTACATTATTCACCCTAAAGCAATGACGTCATCACCCTCCTTTCTTCCAAACGTTCTAATTTTGATATCAATCTTTGCGACAGCATGATGTATTTTGTAAAAATGCAATTTGACACGCTTCGGTGCGTTTGAATAGCAGGGGATTATTTAGTCATGTTATTGTGGAGCTGTGTAGAAAAGCCGTGTTGGCCGAGTAATGGTCTGCGCACACTGGAGTACGGCGCGGATCTTCTACCACTAAATTCACATGTAACGCGCATTGAACGCCAACGCGCGATCAAACTTACAAAGAGTTCAGATGACAAGCGCTAACGTTCGAGTGCACAACAGTGAGAGAAAACATCGTGCAATCAGTTTTTATTCTTGTGAGCGGCGATATTATGAGCGGAGTGCTAACTACTGCAAAATGTGGGCACGTGCCAAATGTAATGTTTGAACGTGCCTCTAACGAACCCCTTTAAACATCTTCAAGGATCAGGGGGATTAGCATGAACCACTATCGCATTGACAACGTATCGTCCAAATGCCAAAACTGACACTTTTACTATACAAAAAGTGTCAGTTTTGAACGATACGTTGTCGATACGATTGTGGTTCGAGCATAAGCCACTGAGCGCCTAGAGATCTGAGAGGATGTCTACCAAACTTGAAGATTACAGTCGTGATCCTATTACATTTTTTTTCATTTCATTTTGAGTAGCCTAAAGCCGGGTACACACACGAAATTAGGGGAGGCCTACGCCTACGCCCCATGGAGGCGACTACTGATAAAAGCGATACATAATAATTATTCTTAGAAATAAGGGCTCAATTAATTTATTTTATTACTAGCTGTTCCGACAGACGTTGTCCTGTTAAATTTCAATAATCTCACAGAAAAAAGCACTTTCAGTTTTTACTGAACTTTACGCCACCCTTATCACTTAGGGATATAAAAAATACCCAACAAACTTGTATTATTGTATTATTCTAGCACTTCATACTCGACCATTACCCATTGACTACTTTAAAATACGAAAAACATGCCCAAAATTAAAAAAACCGGCCAAGTGCGAGTCGGACTCGCGCACGAAGGGTTCCGTAACATTATCTATAAAAAAACGGCAAATAATCACGTCTGTTATATGGGAGCCCCACTTATATATTTATTTTATTATGTTTTTAGTATTTGTTGTTAGAGAGTCAACTTAAATACATAATCTGTAAAAATTTCAACTGTCTAGCTATCACGGTTCACGAGATACAGCCCTGTGACAGACAGACGGACAGACGGACAGACGTACAGACGGACAGACGGACAGCGAAGTCTTAGTAATAGGGTCCCGTTTTTACCCTTTAGGTACGGAACCCTAAAAAACGAATACGGGATGATTTTTGTACATATGGCGCTGGTGTGCATAAAAACTGACATCAGTGTTGATATTTATTCATCATAGCAACGTACGTTACTTTATGCGTTTATTGAAATTTGGACAGGACAACGTCTGTCGCGGGTCTGCTAGTAAATTATAGGTACGAGTAGGTATTTGTGCGAATATTATTCGATAATTGGCGTATTATTCGAGTCGGCAGCCACTCGACTCGGCCCGGTATCGACATATCGATTTAAGAACGCCTCTCGATCTCGAATAGTCCAGCAATCCGATTGTAATATACCAACGACATTTTCTTGACTAGTAAAATATCCACGCGTTTGCATGCGCAGAAACGGGTTAGCCCATCAATGGGCATTTCTGGACAAAAAGTCCAGTTATCCCCATTGGCAGCGCATTGTACCTACATAAAAACGTTATCAACTTGCTTACTAGTTTTTCTTATGCATTGATGTTCGAGAATTTAAAAAATAAAAATAGTAGAATCACAACTGTAATTCCCAAGTACCGTAAAAACCCTCTCAAATCTCCAGACGCTCAGATCCTTGAACAGTTCTAAGTTGTGTAGTCAGAGGCACGTCCGAACATTTGGATTCAAACAAGCATACAACGGCATTTGTCCTGGACAACTGTATGTACCAATGTTTGTATAATATGTATAATATAATGGTGGCGATTCTGTTGTATCCAAGCTAAACCTAAAATTTCGTAAAAAAACGATGTTATTCCTTTTACATTAAAGTCTAAATTAGAGTCACATCAAAATGACTGTCCTAAAACTTGGGATATTTTAGCCGTTTCTCTATTTTATTTCGCATATTTGACACAATCAAGTGTCATCTTAGTCAACACCAATGTCACTGTCACAATGTAAACATGTCGATTAAATTTAGCTTGACGTTTCTAAATCGATTACGAAAATCGAAAATTTATTCAAAACTATTCTAAGTTTAAGAACTGTCACTTTAAGGTTACGCTATTTTAAACTTTAACTTAAAATAAATAAGATCGATAGTTTTTAGGAATTTTAACTTAAGCGTGGACACAACAGAATCGCCACCAATGTGTATGTAATAACTATGTTACTATGTATTATTATAGAGAGGGAATTAATGAAGAAAGATTGACCAAAACAGGTAAGGTGAGTGTGAATGGGAACGTTGAATGAAGAACCTCGGCTTATTTTCCTGGACCAAATTGGTGACTCTGAACCGTCTCCGGTACTCTAAACTGACGAGCATGCATGAGGAAGATGATGAGAGTGAGTGAAGTAGAAAGGATGATTGTAGCAAGTAGAAAGCCGTGCTCTCTGCCTACCCCTCTGGGAAACAGGCTTGATTTTGTATGTAGGTATGTATTATTTACATATATTTGCCTCACAGCTCAGTTGGTAGTAACTCTGCCTTCTGCGCTGTAGGTTGTGGGTTCGATCCCCACCCAGGGCAAATATTTGTGTGATGAACATAGATGTTTGTTCTGTGTCTGGGTGTTACTATGTATAATAAGTATGTATTTACAAAAAAAAAAGTATATAAGTATTCTATCAGTTATCTGGTTCCCATAGTACAAGCTTTACTTAGTTTGGGGCTAGATGGCGCTGTGTGTAAAGTCCGCCAATATTTATTTATTATTTATTTATTTAATTAAATTAATTTATTGTATTATAATCCGTACTGACTCCTGCACTAGTTAATATCGAGTGTTGGTTGCATCCGAAGATTAATGGAATCGCTTTTTGCATTGCAAGTTGAAACGAGAGCACTTAGTGTTTCCGATATACCCAGGTTTTATTGCAGATCTTTGAAAGAAAAACCCTATTTGAACAGAACAAAGAAAAACTTTACTGCTTTGTTTACCAATATTCCTCTTAAAGCGATTTTTAACCGAATACTACTAATAATTGTATTGCCAATTCGTAAGTTCTAAGGGATGATTATTCTGAAGATGAATGAAACCAAATAACTGCTATCAGTTACTTTTTTTTGTAAATATATACTAGAACGAATATCTATGTCACTCAAATATTTGTCCTTGGGGATCGAACCCACAATCTACAGTGCAAGGAGTTACTACCAACTGAGCTGTACGGCTGGCCAGTGCGGAACGGATCATGGAAAAAAATGGTAGGCCCCAAGCCGTGTTTGTTGCCTGATTCTTCTAGGCTTGGTGGCGAGGAACTGGCGCAGCTTCACTTAGCTCCTAAGAAGTGTAAAAGTGAACCTTGTGTTTTTATTGAAATAAATGCTTTTGATCTAAAACTAAATAATGGAAGGTAGCGTAATTGATTCACTAATTGAAAGTAATATGAACCGAGCCCCTCGCTTCATGCCAGTCTTACTCACTTCATTATGAATCGAATATTTGACGAGGGAGTTTAAAATCGATAGTCATTCGATACTCTCGTCTCGATACAAGCTAGTGGTGTGAACAACTCCGAGCTAGTCATTACTGTACTCGTATTTACTGAGGTAGCGTCAGCAAGTAAATAACATGAAGTCTTACAAATTCAAGCTAATTATAAATAATAAAAAACCGACCAAGTGCGGTATTATTGTTTATATAATTACTGCATAGTTAAAATTCTATGTATATACCGAATGTATTGAGATTAGCACCTACACTACACCTACTAAAATTTAATTTACACATTCCATTTACAAGGTGTATTATGACCACTCTCAAAAATTAAAACTAGAATTCAGTTTCAGTTTCCAGTCTGAATCTTGATGGAAAACAAAATTGCATTTTTTTTTAAAGCTGATGAAGACAAAGCCTTTCATTTAAAAGATTAGATTATATTAGTTTTCAACTTGTATTGCTAACCGTACCTTCTCGTACGACGAGCGAGTAGCGAGTTTAATTTATAAATACATGTCTATTTCCGGCGCTGGCTATTGGTTAAGGATTACAGCTTTAGGATCATTAGGTCCATTATTCATGAGCAACGAGAACAGTTTTTTTTGTGTGAAATCAACCAATGTGTTATGTAGTATTTACAAAAAAATATATTATACGAGTAAGTATTCTATCAGTAATATGGTTCACATAGTACAAGCTTAGTTTAGGGCTAGATGGCGTTGTGACCACCAATATTTATTTATTTATTTAATAGTGGCATTCCTGTTATACTCAAAAAATAACTAAAAATTATGACTTATCGACTTAATTATGATCGTATAATCGATCGATAACGTTAATTTGTTCTTTTTAGGGTTCCGTACCCAAAGGGTAAAAACGGGACTATTACTAAGACTTCGCTGTCCGTCTGTCCGTCTGTCTGTCCGTCTGTCTATCAAAGGGCTATATCTCATGAACCATGATAGCTAGACAGTTGAATTTTTCACAGGTTATGTATTTCTATTGCTGCTCTAACAACAAATACTAAAAACAGAATAAAATAAATATTTAAGGGGGGCTCCCGTACAACAAACATGTTTTTTTTGCCGTTTTTATAGATAATAGTACGGGACCGTTCGTGCGCGAGTCCGACTCGCACTTTGTTTATTCTGTGGCTTAATTATTTGCACACATAGAAACATACATAAACATCTAACTAAAATGCTGCAAAATGTAGGCTTGTTTTAGATGCTTCTCTGACTACCCCTTTATTTTCAACTTGTTTATTGGTTCTATTGTTTTGTCATTTTGTTCGAAGTTCAGGAAGATTTAGAGTAGGTATTCGTACGGTAGTTCTATTGCTTATGAACATTGAGATTCGCAATTGGCTTCAACTGTCAAATTCCCATTGTGTAATGCCGGCCACATACGTAGCGGTATACCTGAACGGTATACCGGAGCTTAAAACTTGTGCAAGTATACCTAACGTCCATAGTGACCACACACGATTCAAGTATGCCTGTGCGGTCTGCGCAGTTCTGCGCCTGTGACAAACCGAAGAAGTCGTGTTGTGCACTAAGTAATTTGTGAAATATGCCACTGGTTCTATCTAAAGTGACACCCACAAATGATGACGTTTTGGCTATTGTTGGTTTGGTGCTAGCTATTAAGAAAAAATAGAAGTGTAAGAAGAAACGCTCTGTAAAAAAAAAAAATAATTATAATAATAATAAAAATAAAAATAAATAAATATAAATAATAATAAATAAACACACACAAGTCACACAACACAACCGACCGAAGCACTGGCGCGCGTGCGACTGAAGCGTTCCGACACACACGCTCATGCATACATGCACAAACTTGTTTGCGCCGGTATGCAGTTCGTAGTTTTGATCTGCCTACCAGACATGTGCAAGTAAGGAAACTTGTGCAAGTTTTGTCACACACACGCTTCGGTATACTTGCACAAGCCTTAAGCTCCGGTATACCGTTCAGGTATACCGCTACGTATGTGGCCGGCATAACGGCCAAAAAATAATGGCATTTGACAGCTGATGAGCTTATAGCTGCTGATTTTGAACTGGCTAAAATATGTTTTGCAAAAATATAATTTCTGATGAAAATTCGGAATAATTTAGTCCTACAAAACTCTAAGCTGTTTTTGTTTTGACGAATTTTACAATGGCAGTTTTGTGTATATGGTAAAAAATAATAATAAATAAATAGGATCATGATCCCCAAGTACGGTAGACATCCTCTTAGATTTTCAGACGCTTAGATCCTTTGAAGATGTCTAGTGGGGGTAGTCAGAGGCACGTCCAAACATTATATTTGTTACATACCCACCTCACTCACATCATATATTTTGCAGTAGTTAGCATTCCATACGTGATAGGCTGCAAGCCCATCGCCGCTTATATATTGTACTAGCGACCCGCCCCGGCTTCACACGGGTAGCATGTTGTTATACATATAAACCTTCCTCCTGAATCACTCTATCTATTAAAAAAAACCGCATCAAAATCCGTTGTGTAGTTTTAAAGATATAAGCAAACATACATACATACAGACGCGGGAAGCGGAAAGCGACTTTGCTTTATACTATGTAGTGAAGCACGTGTTTTTGATGTGCATATAAATTTTCGAACAGAAAAATCCATTGATGCACGCCGGGATTCGAACCCACGACCTTCAGATTGAAAGTCAAGGTACATCCCACTTGGCCAACACGGCTTTTATATAGGGTAATTTTAATTAACCACTTTATGACAATTCACACACTTCACTGTGCGACCGTGACAGGCGGAAAAGCGGATCCAATTATGTGTTGTGTAACCTGATGTTCAACTTGACACTGGAGACACGCCAACCACATAACCGCACAGCAACAATGTGCAAATGGCCTAACATTTAGATATTTACTAGCCGATCCGCAACAGACGTTGACCTGTCAAATTTCAATAATCCCACAGAAAAAAGCACTTTCAGTTTTTCCCGAACTTTTCCCCACTCTTATCAATACAATGATCTTAAGGTATACAATAGTTGTATAATAAAAAACAGTGAAATCGGAAATATGGAATTTTTATTTATAGGTACTTATACTAGTAAAATTTTCCGCGGTTTTACTCTTAAAAAGTTATTTTCAAACAGACTTCAACGCTCGATGCACTCCCTTAGAGGTTGAATTTCGGAAATGTATTTCTTAGTGCCCCTATATTCACCTTAAGGGTTTCAAGTTTCTGGAACCAGTGGTTTAGGCTGTGTGACCAGTAACCAATCAGTCAGTCAGTCAATCAGTCAGTCAGTCAGAGTTTTATATAAGTACTAGCTGCTCACCCGGGCTTCGCACGGGTGGTACCTGCATAAATAGAATAGCTGGATAATAGCCTATGAGTTATTCTGATATATCACTACATAGTATAAAGCAAAGTCGCTTTCCGCTTCCCGCGTCTGTATGTAATATGTATGTAATATGTATGTATGTTTGCTTATATCTTTAAAACTACACAACGGATTTTGATGCGGTTTTTTTTAATAGATAGAGTGATTCAGGAGGAAGGTTTATATGTATAATAACATGCTACCCGTGCGAAGCCGGGGCGGGTCGCTATCGCTAGTAAGCTATATAACTGTAAAGTTTCATTTTGATCCGTTCAGTAGTTTTTGCGTGAAAAAGTAACAAACACATACACACACACACCCACTCACTCACTCACAAACTTTCGCATTAAGGCGCTCCCAGTCGACGATTGTTTTTGTTCGAAACGAAAAAAGAAATACTTATGAACAAGCCACATCTCCTATTTTATAATGTATAGTATATGTATATCAATAAAGATATACCCATCTTTAATCACTTCGATAAATAATCCTACCGACCGCTGCAATGACGACAAACACACGTCGGCGTATGGTCCGCCTTAGCTTTTCGAATAAATTAATTATATAAATTATGTATAATTACTTATCAAAAATCTATTCTAATAGAAATCTAGATCTACATATTACCTATCTTCTGTATGTATGTATGTTTGCTTATATCTTTAAAACTACACAACGGATTTTGATGCGGTTTTTTTAATAGATAGAGTGATTCAGGAGGAAGGTTTATATGTATAATAACATGCTACCCGTGCGAAGCCGGGGCGGGTCGCTAGTTAACAATAAATCACAAGTTGATTTTAATAGTAGGTATATAAAATATTTCGATCATAAATTCTAAAACGTATCATTTTGAAATGATATCTTTATCGTGAAAAGTTTCTGCTATTATGTTTTCAGCTTAATAGAAATCTAGGTAGGAACCTGAAGTAATATACTTATAAAAATAAGAGTTGTGGCTTGTTCAGAAGTATTTCTTTTTCGTTTCGAAAAAGAGCAATCGTCGACTGGGAGCCCCTTAATAATATTAGTAAGATTTAAAAGATTTAACTACAACTTACCAACATTTTGAGTAATTCTCAGGGTACAACAGTAGATAGACTCATTGCAAAACCGGCTTATCTGACTCCGTTTGGATGAAGTCCAAGATTTATCGAGAACAAGAATATTGGCATTATCAATGAGTTTCATTCAACTTGCGGCTGCAAATATTGAGGACAGAGAGTTTTGCTCACTTGGTTGAGAATTGGCTGTAAATCAGTTACTCTGGGGCAAAGTGCAAGTATAGTACTTAAGGTGACAAGTGAAATTTTTGACGTTTTGTATGGGCTGAGTCTACCCGGATAAGACGGAAAAAGTGATAAAACTGCATTATCTCGAAAACCATCAAATTTAAAAAGAAACTGTCTATAATTTATTTAGCTAGTATGATTATCTTACGAATTATATAAAAATAAACTGTTTAGCTATTCATAGCTTTGATTAAAAACGAAACTAGTGTTTTTGAAGAGCCAACTTTGGAAAATAAATCTATCGAGAAAAGTTTTACTAATCTCGTTTCTGTCTGTAATTTATCTAGATCGTCCTTAAGTTATCTTTGTCATGAAAAACAAAACTGTATTTTTTGCGGTTATTGAAAAAAAAAACGATTCTGCATTCATCAAAAACATTTATTACTCGCCTTAAGAGAGTATATCTCTCTCTTTCTCCCTCTCTCTCTCTCTAAGCCTATAAAGAGACTCTGAGAAGAGTCTTTTTAAATTATTTGTATTTATTTCTCATACATACATACATAAAATCACGCCTATTTCCCAGAGGGGTAGGCAGAGACCACGGCTTTCCACATGCTATGATCCTGACTTAGGTACTTCTTTTGCTTCATTCACTCTCATCAGCTTCCTCATGCATGCTCGTCGGTTTAGAGTACTCTTGACTTGGTCTTTTTTCAAAACGTCACCATTATTATATTTCTCAATAGACATAACTATGTACAATTGTACATATTATTACTGCACTTAGCATAGTAAATATAAATAACTAGCAGTCCGCCCCGGCGGCGGCGTCGCGTCGCACGAGAGTAATAATGATTTTATGGCTAATTTTTTTACACCTTTTTTACACATTATCGAAGTTTTAATAGGGATTCCTAATAGTTAGATATATGGTATCTTGGACTTTTTTGTAGATATTGATGTTCTATATAAAACTGTAGTACATCACTTTGCTCTATTGTCAATAATTTTTGCAGTGTACGCGATATAAGGATTTTTTTCGCTATTTTTTTCACATGTTTGGTTACATTATTGAAGTTTTCATACGGATCCCTAACATTTTTGAAAATATACTATAGCCTATGTTCATCAGGGATAATGTAGGATTCTAATGGTGAAATATTTTTTTAAATCGGTTCAGTTGTTTCGGAGCCTATTCGATACAAACAAACAATCAAATCTTTCCTCTTTATAATATTAGTATAGATATATGTCCATTTGCTGGTCAATTTACAAGTCTGAAAATTTACTAATGACATAAAAACATACTCGTAGGTACAGCTGGTCCTAAAAACTTAACATTTTAAAAGTTTGTTTGGTTAGATTTGTAAAAGTATACAAAAAAAGATTTCTGAAAATTCGCATTTGTGTGGACCAAAATTGGCGTTTAGTGTAAAACAAAAATTCTCTATATTTCAGACAGCATTGGTAGTAGACTCTTGGACATTTACATATAGACTTCTCAAACAAAATAATCAAATACGGGTTTCAGCGTTTTCTGAAATTTTCCTGTTTACAGGGCACGGGGTCTCTTTGATTGCCAAAAGTATGTAATTTACATTTAAGTCAGATTTCAGTGAGTATTTCGTATTTGGATGTAGTAAAAGTTGGGAGTCAAATAATTTGAAGAGGTGTAAATATGTTTTGAAGGTTGACAATAATTGTATATTTTTAGACATGTCTTAATCACGTTTATTTTGTCTTTAAGAGGCTCCCAGTCGCTGATTGCTCTTTTTCGAAACGAAAAAAGAAATACTTCTGAACAAGCCACATCTCCTATTTTTATAAGTATATTTACTTCAGGTTCCTACCTAGATTTCTATTAAGCTGAAAACATAATAGCAGAAACTTTTCACGATAAAGATTTTATTTCAAAATGATACGTTTTAGAATTTATGATCGAAATATTTTATATACCTAATATTAAAATCAACTTGTGATTTATTGTTGAAGATAGGTAATATGTAGATCTAGATTTCTATTAGAATAGATTTTTGATAAGTAATTATACATAATTTATATCATTAATTTATTCGAAAAGCTAAGGCGGACCACGCGCCGACGTGTGTTTGTCGTCATTGCAGCGGTCGGTAGGATTATTTATCGAAGAGATTAAAGATGGGTACATCTTTATTCACATATACTATACATTATAAAATAGGAGATGTGGCTTGTTCAAAAGTATTTATTTTTTCGTTTCGAACAAAAACAATCGTCGACTGGGAGCGCCTTAATATATTTTCCCTACGTTTCGACTGAAAATAGGGATTCATTTTTACATATTAGATTTAGATTTTGATATCGTAATAAAAATTATGATTAAATCCATTTTGAATTCTTGGTGTATTCAAAATTATATTTAGTGGTATATTTATTGTACTCGTATTTGCTTCACAATATTATAAAAGTTTATTCTCCGTCTGAGTGGGTTGTATCTTTTGCAATAAACCTCTGTTTATATGTGATATGAACATAGTAAATACATACGCAGAGATCGGTATGAACTTACCTACCTATCCGTTACCTATCCTAATAATATTATAAATGCGAAAGTTTGTGAGTTTGTATGTATGTTTCTGCCTCAATCGCGCCCAAACGACAGAACGGTTTTGGTTGAAACTTAAAACATGCATAGAATACTTTATACCCAGGTAACACGCGAGCGAAACCGCGGGCGGAAGCTAGTTTATATATATATCTGTGGTGGTTTTAGTTATTTTTCTATTTTTAATTCTGTTATAATTTTGTTATATATTTTGTGTAGTGGTAAAAACTATGTGTAGGTGCTGTGTGAAATGTATATTTATACATTTCACAGTGCCATCTAGCCCCAAACTAAGCAAATTTCTATGAAAATTAGTTAAGGCGAGTATTAAATGTTTTTGATGAATGCAGAATCGTTTTTTCTCAATAACCGCAAAACATACAGTTTTGTTTTTCATGACAAAGATAACATAAGGATATAATCTAGATAAATTACAGACAGAAACACTATTGGTGAAACTTTTCTCGATAGATTTAATTTCCAAAGTTGGCTCTTCAAAAACACGAGTTTCGTTTTCAATGAAAGCTATGAATAGCTAAACAGTTTATTTTTATATAATTCTTAAGATAATCATACTAGCTAAATAAATTACAGGCAGTTTCTTTTTAAATGTGATGGTTTTCGAGATAATGCTGTTTTATCACTTTTTCCGTCTTATCCGGGTAGACTCAGCCCATACAAAACGTCAAAAATTTCACTTATCACCTTAACTGACAGTATAATTATATATATTTATATTTTTGTAAATGCATACATAAGATACATTTAACACCCAGACACCGAACAAAGATGTTCAACACACAAATGTTTGTATTAGGTGGGGATCGAACCTCGAACCCACAAACAGCGCAGAAGGTAGAACTACTACAGAGCTGTAGAGGTTAGTCAATGGGTTAGAAGCTTCACCTAGTTCCTAAGACGTTCAAAAGAGATCCTTGTGATTTTAATTTAAAAAAAATGCTGCAGACGATTATTTTGCTATTACTCTGGTAACTATCTATTGTTATTACTCTGAGAGGAAATGCAATGAAAGCGTCGAGCACTGCTAGTATCTTTGCTGATAAAATAAAATCTAGAAAAGTAGTAGCGTTTTCAATGAATGAACGAACGAACGAACGAACAAACAAACGAACGAACTAACGAACGAACAACCAAACGAATGAACGAACGAACGAACCAACGAACGAACGAATTAACTTATGATTTATTTAATTTAGACAACGGAGTGCCCCGCTTCCTCTTCCGAAATACTCATATTATGACATCAACCTGATGATGCAGCCAAGATAAGCTCAATAAGTGAAATAAGTGAACACCAAATTTGTATACCTACGTATTCAACTGTGACAGCTAAACATGATTTCCATTATAAACATGATAATGCAACCAGGATCAGTATCTCACGAGGGAATCCTTCAACAGCAATTGTTTTTATTGCAGTTATTTTATAAGCATGTTTTCTAGTTTTCGAAACTATTATTTTATTAACTTTTACCCGCCGTATCAGATGCTTGACCTTCCTTTCCTTTAACCTTTCCTTTAGAAATGTTGTATAACTTTTGGGTCTTTTCTGTAATAAAATTAAAAGTAAAGAAAAAAAACTTTAAGCTAGTAGGTAGAGTAGAGGCTTCTTTGAAACTCTATGATGAATGGCCTAAATTTGCTGGACACTATACTATTTATATGTAACTTTGAATGTGAATAAAGCGTTTTTAAATTTCTTTGAAACTTTTAAGCTATAAACGAAAAAAATGTCGTGGTAACATCAAAGTCATATGATAAAAAAATATCAAGGTACAATAGCAGTTGGTCACCCACTCTATTTCATAAGCTCACTGATAATCGTAATCGGCTTCAATTGTCAAAATCCCATGACAGTTACACAATATTCGTATAACAGTTAAAGTTAATAATTATTACCTTAGTGAGCTTTATTTTTTATATTTAAATACCATAAATACCTAGGTGAAGTATAAAAAACAGAACCCAATAAATATCAGAAGTTCCGTTCTGTGACTGAAGCCAAAAAACAACTCGCAACTCCAACACGAGTTCGCCAAAGTCCTCTCAAGAAGACGGTAAACAAAGCAAACTTCGAAAACACAACAAAATATATTCGACAAAAACCAGATAAGAGTACTGCCAAAAGGACCGCGACCAGAGTTAACAGTTCGACTTTAAGGCCCTGTATAATAGAAATCTAGGTAGGAACCTGAAGTAATATATTTATAAAAATAGGAGATGTGGCTTGTTCAGAAGTATTTCTTTTTTCGTTTCGAAAAAGAGCAATCGTCGACATACAGGGCCTTAATAGACGTGGCCACTGGTGGCCAGGCTTGGCCAGAGTTGGCTTACTTGTGGCCATAGGCGCTACTACGAACGAAACAATTAGAATTATGATTGCCGGGTATCTACAGTTGTGTGAATTTTTAAGTCAAGTTGTAAAAAACTTTCTTCGAAGTTTATCTAATAAGTGGGCATTCAAAACTACAAGATAATTAATTTTCATACTTGGTGACAGTCATGATATTGCTGTACATACCAGGTTAGTACTTTTAATTATTATTCTTGTTTTAGTCTTCACCTTATTCGATCAGCACCACACTGGAGCTCTACATAGCATCAAGGAAAGGATCAGTGAAAAAGATTGGGGTCTATCATATTTTTCAATGATCCTTTCCATAATGCTATGTAGAGCTACTGTGTGGTGCTGAGAGCCGTGTTTGTTGCCTGATTCTTGTGGGTTTGGTCGCGAGAAACAGGCGTAGCTTCACCTAGCTCCTAAGACATTTTCTAAGCGATCCTTGTGATTTTATTGAAATAAATGAATTTTGACTTTGACTTCTCACTTTAGTATCAACTGACGTCCCTAACAAACGTCAACGTCACAAACACTGCCACCAACGTTTTGACATGGGGTTAAAACCCGTGTTGTGATGTAAACCAGTGTGTCTTCACATTTTGTCGTTATTGCATTGTAATATTTGTTACTACGAGTAGCTTCTGCGTATCTGGATAAAAAGTATCCTATCTTTAAATCCAAGTTTTAATTATGTATATCTAATGGGTCTAACTATATAAAAATTGTTTCGGACAACATAATCAAATGCTTTTAATATTAATTTTCCTTATTTCCATTATTATTTAAATAGCTTGTCGCCTTGTATAATAATATATATAAAATATCAAAGGACTTTTATGACAGAATAATTAATTATAAAGGTTTGTTTTTACTCCTGAAAATTTATGTTTTAACCGTTTTTTATCAGAGTTGCAATATGTTGACTAAATAAATTTAGGTTTATGTCTCTCGAAAAGCTAATTTAGATTTAAACATAAACGTAATAAGATCGAACGCATTTTACTAAATTTTAGTCAGTTTGTGGTTACAACCTAATTGCCACTATTATATTTATTAAATAGAACAGTAAAAAGTAAAACTAACAGTACTCGAAAACTAAGAACTAAACAATTAAAAAAAACCGACCAAGTGCGAGTTGGACTCGCGCAAGAAAGGGTTATCTATAAAAACGACAAAAATAACACGTTTGTATGGGAGCCTCACTTAAATATTAATTTTATTCGGTTTTTAGTATTTGTTGTTAAAATAGCGGCCACAGAAATACATCATCTGTGAAAATTTCAACTGTCTAGCTGTCACGGTTCATGAGATACAGCCCTGTGTCAGACAGACGGACAGCGAAGTCTTAGTAACTGGGTCCCATTTTTACCCTTTGGATACGGAACCCTAAAAACAGCTGTATACGTTTTCACATATTGCATCAACGTAAGCTTGCTTATGAATTAAAAAAAAATGAAATATGATAATTATGATATAATTTGTGTTAGGAATAAATTAAAAATAATAATAAGATAAAAAATCAATTTAAGGTGATAAGTGAAATTTTTGACGTTTTGTATGGGCCGTGTCTACCCGGATAAGACGGAAAAAGTGATAAAACTACATTATCTCGAAAACCATCAAATTTAAAAAGAAACTGTCTGTAATTTATTTAGCTAGTATGATCTAAGAATTATATAAAAATAAACTGTTTAGCTATTCATAGCTTTGATTAAAAACGAAACTCGTGTTTTTGAAGAGCCAACTTTGGAAATTAAATCTATCGAGAAAAGTTTCACCAATCGTGTTTCTGTCAGTAATTTATCTAGATTATATCCTTAAGTTATCTTTGTCATGAAAAACAAAACTGTATGTTTTGCGGTTATTGAAAAAAACGATTCTGCATTCATCAAAAATATTTATTACTCGCCTTAAGAGACTCACCGAACCAGCGATTGGATAAAATTATTTTAATTGTAAGTAAATTACTATTAAAGAGATCTAGTACGATATAGATATACCTAGGCGTATTATTATTGTATAGTGTCTTAGTAGTGCTAGGGGAGGGCCTGGCCAGCTGCCAATGCGTATGAATCATAGCATCCAACCGCCGCCATTTGTCAACGTGGCCACGTTTGAGACGAGTGCGTTTTTGGTATCGCCATTATTACGGTTAGCACCGGTGCGTTAACGGATGTGACGCTATCGATTGAGTCTATCGCAGGAAACTGATACTTATACTAACCACAAAAAGTAAATTCTTAGGAACTGACATGAATTTTGTAAAATTTTATATTTTTAACTCGTGATCTGTCACGAGTCAAATTTCAATAATCGAATAGAAAAGACTGTATTTTGAATTTTTAGTCTGTGATGTCAGATTTGTTGCACACCAGCACCATCTATACCAAAATCATACCTTTTGCATTTTTTTATCATTTTAGGAATGTTTTTCATATTTTATAGCAGTCTATTATTTATTCGGGCATTATATCTACATCTACAGCTAATTTCAACTTAATCCGTTTTGTCGTTTAGGCCTGATTGAGGCACAAACATACATACAAACTCACAAACTTTTACATTCATAATATTATTAGGATAGGATAAACTAAACAAAAAACTACTGTTTAGGCTACAGTAACAGTACAGTAGTAGTCGTCTAAATTTAAAAACTGAAACTTATTGCAGGTATTGTAAAAGTGTTAGTTTTTACATTTGAGCGATAAAATATAACGATAGTGATTCGTGCTAGCCCCCCAGATCAGTTTTTTTATAAAATTTAAGGTCAAAAATTAGAGAATTATCCGACGAATTGAGAACCTCTTTTTTGAAGATAGTTAAAAAATAATTAGGGTTGATTGTCCTGAAGATTGTCCTGTTATAGATTTTGTCATTCTACGACAAAATCTATAACAGGACTTATTTGCTGGCTTATAGATTATCTACATCCGGTTATTCGCGAAGAGTGCTAATTATATATTTAAAAATAGTATTGCAGATAAAAAAAAAATAAAGAAGACTTTAAGTCCAAGTTCTGTAACAGCGTGGCAAGCTTCTTCATAAGATTCGGTTTCAGTCAACGACTTTACGATGTAAAGGGGCGAACTTCAGAAATAGATTTTTATTTTTAAACTTTTAAAGGTTTGGGTTTTAAGATTTTACAGTCTTAAACTTGTATAATAAAGAGTGAAATTGAATTTGACCGAAATTGTATTTACTTTTGTATAAGGTGGAATTGAAGCTACAATTATTTTTCCAAAAAAAGCTTTTCATTTCCATAGGTATATATTTTTGTATCTTTTTACTTGGTAGTCTGATTTGGATATTTTTTTATATTGTGTTAAGGCGCTCCCAGTCGACGATTGTTTTTGTTCAAAACGAAAAAAAAAAATACTTGTGAACAAGCCACATCTCCTATTTTATAATGTACTAGCGACCCGCCCCGGCTTCGCACGGGTTTAATATTTATAAACCTTCCTCTTGAATCACTCTATCCAATAAAAAAAACCGCATCAAAATCCGTTGTGTAGTTTTAAAGATAAAGGCAAACATACATACATACATACATACAGACGCGGGAAGCGGAAAGCGTCTGCTTTATACTATGTAGTGATAGTATATGTGAATAAAGATGTACCCATCTTTAATCACTTCGATAAATAATCCTACCGACCGCTGCAATGACGACAAACACACGTCAGCGCGTGGTCCGCCTTAGCTTTTCGAATAAATTAATGATATAAATTATGTATAATTACTTATCAAAAATATATTCTAATAGAAATCTAGATCTACATATTACCTATCTTTAACAATAAATCACAAGTTGATTTTAATAGTAGGTGTATAAAATATTTCGATCATAAATTCTAAAACGTATCATTTTGAAATAATATCTTTATCGTGAAAAGTTTCTGCTATTATGTTTTCAGCTTAATAAAAATCTAGGTAGGAACCTGAAGTAATATACTTATAAAAATAGGAGATGTGGCTTGTTCAGAAGTATTTCTTTTTTCGTTTCGAAAAAGAGCAATCGTCGACTGGGAGCCCCTTAAGAATAGATCTAAAGTTGGTACCACATTTAAATTTAATTCATGTAGGACTAAATTAGTCTATTAAGAATTAAGCTCTAGTAGTATTAAAAATAGTTACTTATAAAACTTATAAACAAAAATGTTCCCTTGACTTTATGATTGGTTGAAACATTTTCGTCGGTTTTCTTCTTACAAGCTTTTATTTAACTTGGAATGTATGTATGTATGTAACTATGTAACTATGTTTGTTAAGGTGGAATCTTGCACCTCAATTTTGAAGCAGTTATCCTCAACCGATTGAGCTGAAATTTTACATACTTATGTAACTTTGGTGACAATGCAATAAAATTTTGGTTACAGCGAGCTGATCTGATAATGGAGTCGGGAGCTGTTCAACAGACACAACGGAACTCCTCAGTAAATACTCTGATTGAGTAAAAACTTTGCATTCTTGTCAAGTTCCAATGACAATGTCATATTGTCATATGGTTTGAATGATTTTACAAAAGCTTGTCATTGAAAAATATTTTTCAACAGAAAACTTAATAGTTATTAAAATGTAAATTATTGGCGGTACATTTAGGAGAGCAATTTGCTGATACGTAGTATTATTGCCTAACTTACGATATTCATCTTTCGATGTTCGATGGAAGTTCAATTGCTTGAATGTCTTCATTTCAAACTTAGTCTGTCAAAATGGAATTTATCTGTCTGAAACCGGCAATGCCACCACAGCTGTGTTTTAAGCCAGTGAGTGAATTCTAATTTGGAATTCTCTATGAAATTGGAAAAAATAGCTGTCTAATAAATGATCGATGTTCGATTGCCGGGTTTACGTGATACCGATCTATAGACTGCCGTCATAAGCATAAACACAGTAAGTGCACTCGAGTAAGTTTAGACAAAAACGCGCCTCAAGTTATTTTATCTTATTTTTACTGTCACGTCTAAACTAAAATAAATATTCATATAATTGTGAATTTATATTGTAGAATTATCAATATTTTTCATATTTTTAAATAGTTTTTGTATAATTAAATGTACCTATGTAGTGTAAAAAATATCGCAACTGTCAAATTATTTCTATTCATTACCTAGTATCTGTCTGAAAACGGCAATGCCACCACCGCTGTTTTTTAAGCCAAGTGAGTGAATTCTAATTTGGAATTCTCTATGAAACTGGAAAAAATAGCTGTCTAATAAATGATCGATGTTCGATTGCCGGGCTTACGTGATACAGTCTAATGATAATCGTTTTCAAATGTAACTAAGGTATCAAACATTTGCCTAAAATCTTCATTAGTAAATCGTGCGAAGCCGAGGTAGAATGTTTTTTTTTGTGGCAGATATTGCCACAGAAAACTATGATTAGTATAGTATAGTTTGTAACTATCTATATAGTATAGCTCTGCCTTTTGAGCTATATAGGATGTGGGTTCGATCCCCACTCGGGATAAACATTTTTGTGATGAACATAGAGGTTTGTTCTGTATCTGGGTGTTAAGTATAATAAGTATGTATTTACAACAACAAAAAAGTATATAAGTATTCTATGAGTTATCTGGTTCCCATAGTACAAGCTTTGCTCAGTTTGGGGCTAGATGTCGTTGTGTGAAATGTCATAAAAAAAAGATCTTTACCATTTCCTTGCTTTTGTATACTCATCATCATTTATTTTCCTTTTCCCACAACATCCTGACAAACATGTTGTAAAGAGGATTTGGCATCTTTTACAACCGTCTGCCTGACGTCAACCCTCTTTGGGTATACTCTTATAGCCATTTTACACATGCACACACGCACGCACACATACACACACATTCACTCTTACTTTCATACAGTTCACTCACACATTTTACACTCGGTTCTACACACCTTTTTCCCTATCCCCCCCACTTTTCCCATCCCAAAGGCTACACTGAAAAACAGCGCCTTGTCCTCGGACCAGGCATAAAGGCTGACTGTTGTTTTCTGTTCTATTAATTTTTATATTTTATTATGTTAATGTTTTTTTTTATAATTTACTTTTTAGGGTTCCGCACCCAAAGGGTAAAATCGGAACCCTATTACTAAGACTTCGCTGTCCGTCTGTCTGTCTGTCACAGGGCTGTATCTCATGAACCGTGATAGCTAGACAGTTGAAATTTTCACAGATTATGTATTTCGGTTGCTGCTATAACAACAAATACTAAAAACAGAATAAAATAAATATTTAAAGGGGGCTCCCATACAACAAACGTGATTTTTTTGCCGTTTTTATAGATAATGGTACGGAACCCTTCGTGCGCGAGTCCGACTCGCACTTGGCCGGTTTTTATAATTTACTTACTGTATTGTTCAAGGTTTGATGTCTTATGTTTTGTTTGTTGAATAAATGTATTTATTTTCTTTCTTTCTTTCTACATTATTTCGTCTCATCGCCTCATCACTCATGCCTACTCTCACACTTGATCCAGCCCTCTGCCCTCTTATGACGCGGCGAAAGTCCATTCCGCGGTTGGCATGGCAACGGGTAAGTTTATGATTGTTATAAATATCTCTACATAAAAACTGTCCGTTAGATTTAGTTAGGTTTTTCCTTGAGTGCATTTTTGTGTTGTGATCTCGTAAATAATTTATTTTTATATTATGTACATACTTAACCAACCTGCCTCTTATTCCCTGAGTAAACTCACCAGCCTTACCCATACCTTTATTTCACGTCATGTGGGTAAGCACATGTTTTTCTTTACCACTTCTACCAGCTGTCGTATCAGTATTTCACTCTTTCTAAATATATAAAAAACTAGCCGACCTGTGACAGACGTAGTCCTGTCAATTTTGAATAATCGCATAGTAAAAAGCAATTTCAGGCAACTTCCAATTTTTTCCCTACAAACCTTGCACTGATAAAATAAATTACAAATTTTGGAAGAATGCGTATCATTAATTAGTCAAAACTGTGTTGCTATGACGACTAAATGTTTTTAGTCTGTGATGTCAGATTTTGTGCACACCAACGCCATCTATACCAAAATCATACTTTTTGCGTTTTTTTATAATTTAAGGGTTGTTTTTCGGATTTGAAGTCCCCCCTTTATATATTCTGATTTCGTCGTTCCGTTTGTCGTTTATTTTTGATTAGAGAACAAACATAGCAGCCTTATCACAAACTTTCGCATTTATAATATTATTAGGATTTACATTATTGTCTGACTGACTGATCTATCAACGCAATGTGTCTAATTTCCTTTTAGGGTGCACTAAGAAAGAAAATCCTGAAACGCTACCCCTAAAAGGATATAGTTGAAGTCTGTTTGAAATTAACTTCATGTGAACGATGTCGCAAGGGTTTCTAAGTTACTCAAAATTATCATATTTTTGATCAAATAAACTATGAACAGCAATCTATCTATTTTATGCATAATAGAACAGACGGCCGATAGAAGAGTGGAGACCTTCTGGTGGTCTCCACTCTGGAATCTTTTGGCCAAAGCTGGCTTCCTTCTAGATGGAAAAAACAACCTGATAAATATTGCTGGGAGCCGTTGCAGTTCGAATTAGATCAGTCTCTCTGGAAATCTAAGAAGATGTTTTGCATTTGGACGTCTTACTGCTGATTTGATTATTCACAGATCGCAATTTAGTCTCTCTCATTATATTCATTCACATTCACATTTTCCAATCATCTCGTTATATGATGATTGATGAGCTTCTTCTTTCGATCAGGTATCAGTTTTCGAGAGTAATCTAAATTACACTGTATAAAAAACGAAGATATTCATTTGATACAATAGTACTTATAGTTTTATAAATACTGCGAAAGTAATATTATATTTTGCTCAAATAACAATAAAGCATTTAATATTATCCAAGTTAGCAAAATTTGCTAATATTAAAGTCTATATAAACGTAATAGCTAACTCAATTATGTTATTTAGAACTGTTTCACTCCTACACTTATGTCGATTACGCGCATCAATATACAAGTACGAGTAGGTGAGTAGTTTCCTGTGTTCTTTGTCATAATTTTCTGGGGACACTCGACTCTTAAAAAAAAATGGCAATTTAAAGCTTAATAGTTTACAAACGGTTTCCCTTAATCGAAAAGTTGATTTCACAATTCCGGCACAGTGCTTGTGTCGTGGGTGGCCAAATTTTAAACCCGGACTACAAATGAAACCCCGCCCGGACGCTCCCCGGACGCCCTCTAAACTAGGACAAATCCGGGGAAACCCGGACAGATGGCAGCCTTAGATATAAGTATAAGTAGCCAATTTGTATTGTGTAAATACAGGAAATAGCAAACGTCGTTGGCATGGTGAACTTTGATCTCCGACTCAAACTTTGATTATGAGTTTGGAGTGAGAATTTCCTTGGTTTCCTATAATACTGTCTGTGGTTATAACTCAGGTTTGTGGATGTTAAACAAAGAGAAATGCTGACCAGGTAATAAAGAACTACGTCTGTTTGATATTTCTAACGAAATTCTAAGCCTGAGCGAATCGTTGAAGGTCTAAGGAATTTGGCGATAAATATTCTAATAAAATCTGTGTTGGTGTTATGAAAGTTGAAAACCTTTGAGAGAATTGGAGTCTGACCGAAATCCTTCTCAAACTTATGGTGTGAATTATTAGAGGTTGTTTCGATTAACTTAATCGATTTCAGTATTGAAATTTATCACAGTCATATAATAATGACTTCGAACATGGTGAAAAGCGCACAGACTATTTATTTAACTGGTGTTTAGGTGCTTTTCAAGACGATCCATTGCAATTGAAAATAATATAACTACTAGCTTTTTTCTGCAACTTCGTCCGCGATTTATGACGACTTTATAGCAAAACAAATAAATTTCTGTAAGTAACCTATGTTCGTCCCAAGACTTTAAACTATCTCTATATGAAATTTTATCACAATCGGCCCAGTGGTTTGGTGTGATAATCCGTGACAAACAGAGTTATTTTCGCATTTATAGTATTAGTCTAAATATATATTAATTTGTTTATATATTAATACAATGAAATTTGGTTAAAAGTACAAAACATTATTAAAGCTTGCGTATTCGGTTTGATTTGATTGGTAGAAAACATCGTGAGTAAATCAGTTAGTATTCTTATAAGTGTCAAAGTGAATGTCATGTTTTGAAGTGCCTCTGATTTCAGACATTTTTAACAATCAGTGAATCTGGAGATCTAAGATGTCTACCATACTTGAGGGTTAGGTCATAATCCTATTTTTTTGTTATATTCGCGTAACTAAGAAGTAAGATGTACAAAATTATGAATCGGGGAAAGTAACGTAGTGAAAAAAATGCTTTCAAATTTTATGAATTATTCTGTACTCGAATTACAATTTAAAAATATTTCAAACAGTTTTTAAAACTAAGTGTACGTGTACGTTACTTATAATAAAATAAAAAATATGGCTTTTAATCTTTATGAAAGCTTAGTTTTTATGAGTTTTGTAAAATAATAAGGCCGTTATAAGAGCAGCGAAATTAAAAACAACTAAATTATAATTTTTATTTGCTAATTATATGAACTCGACAGTTTGTGAGGATATTTGGATGTATGTGGCTCAATAAGGCTGGAGCCTAATATGGCTGGAGCTCTACATAGCTTTAAAGAAAGGATCATTAAAAAAAAGGTAGACCCCAAGCCGTGTTTGTTGCCTGATTCTTTTAGGCTTGGTCGCGTGGAATCGGCGTAGCTTCACCTAGTTCCTAAGACATTTCAAAGTGATCCTTGTGATTTTATTGAAATAAATGATTTTTGAATTTGAATTTGAATTTCGATTGCGCTACCAGTTTAAGATGAAACTAGAAATAAAAGCATATATATTTATATGTATGCTTTTTATCCAGGTACCACACGAGCAAAGCTGCGTGTAAAAGATAGTATTATAAAAAATTCAAAATAAACTTTGTTTTTGATCGTGCCTCTGAAGTTTCTTTGAACATTATGTCTAGAGGTCTGTTAAAAATCTTCAAGGATCTGAGAAGATGTCTGCCATGCTTGAGAATTACAGTTGAGCTTATTATTTATATTTTTTATAGTTTCTCACATGCAATAGCATACATAATTCGATAGGGATTTTATTTCAAAAACATTACTAATCTGTAAATTAGAAAAAGGCTACAACGTAAAGGAACACATTGTTGTGAGGAAAACAGTTAGTATTCTCGTAAGCGGCGGCTTGCAACCTATCACATGTGAAATGCTTAATGCTTGGACGTGCCTCTGACTAATCTCTTAAGACATCTACAAGGAGCGAGCGCCTGAAGATCTGAAATGATGTTTACCGGTACTCGAGGATACAGTCGTGATTCGTGATCCTATTTATTTTTATTTCATTGCACTTTAATATTGACTCTTTATAAATCTTATATTTCAAAATTAATCCCTATTGTCGTATACACTTTCTCTTTTTTATTTTCCCTTGAGATTTCGTTTGTTGATTTAATTAGTCATAGCATCACGCGTGAACGCCTGGAACAATTTAGCTAATTCTTTTTTTGTTGTATTCGTTATTTATGTTAAAAAATTAATTTGTCAGGAGAACGTCTGTCGGGATAGCTTGTCACCAATAAAATAATAATCGATATCTTTGCTACAGCTGCCCCATCACGCTCACACGCATAGACCTGTCTTGGGGTTCTTTTGGTGGGTGTTATGAATAGTTCAAAGAAACCATAAGTTAGCTCGCACACGCTCGCACTTGAAAGTTATAAGATCAAAGATCTATTACATACCGTATGACCCTCAGATTTATAGCATTATCCCGTCACGCCTCAATAAGTTTGCTGCTTGGCTGAACAAGTCCCGAACTCCCGATTCTTGCCACGCCACGTTCGGCGGGATGAGACACGAAGACGGACGAACGAAAAGCTCAGTCAGTTCAGTCAGTTCAGTTGCGTACAAACCGCACTCGGTGACGGTCGCGTCGCGCTCTCCCCCGAAATTAAGTTTCGCCACGAAAATAGCTCGTGCAGTGGTAAACAGTGCAGTGACAAATTTATTTGTGTGACTCAATGTGATTGACTGTAAGGATTTGAAACAGTAAGTATTTTTGGAACATTATTTGTTGCATCTTATTTGTTTTTGTAGTTTTATGAAAGCTTATTGTGATAGGGATTATGTTTGATGAAATATTATTTTTGAGGTTTTCATAGGTTCCCGAGGGTAGTTGTTTAATTTCATTACCGAATTAACATAAAATGTAATATTGATAAATTTTCAGGTGATCTTTTCAATAAATCAGGATCGACATTTTTTACATTTGTTGCACGTTTTTAAATTATTATTTGTCAATATAAAACTCGGGGATTAAACTACTAGTATTTCATGAAATTTTCAAAATCATGATGTATAAATACGATTTTATATTTTTTACACGTTCTGTAACTCTATTGCGGAACCTTTGCTCAAATTATGTCATATTATGGACCGTAATATTAAAATCATGAAAGTATATCATGTAGAAGTGTGTTTGAAAAAGTATTTAAATATTTATTCGTACGTGATATTAGTAGACAATTTTCGTGCGTTTTGAAATGAATGAGATTTTTCTTGTTCAGTATACGTCTGTGGTATGTGGTGTGTGAGATACATGAGCTCGACTAACAGATATTATGGCTTCTAACCGTAATCGACTTCAACTGTAAATATTCCATTGTGCTTTGAAAAAACTCAATGAAATGAAATAGCATCACGATTGTAATTCCAAATTTTCAGTTCTTCAGGCTCTTCCATGAAGATGTCTAAAGAGGGTAGTAAAAGACACGTCTAAACATGATATTTGACACATGCCTATATGTTTCAGTAGCTGGCATTGCACATTTTATTCCATTGACTAATAGTATATTTTTTGCAAAAACCCTTTCAAAAAGCTGTATGAGCTAAAAAGGATGCTACCAAGCCTCTACGCTGGCTTCAGCACTTCACGTTTCCGGGTTAGTACAAATCTGTATTTATTTATACCGGGTCAATGAATACCAAATAAGGCTAATATAACTTGCAGCGCCGGTCGACGGATGTATAATTTATTAATTGCATTTCAATCTCCAACCTAGACATAGACAATCCAGAGATATTAAGTCGAACTTCTTCTTCACAGTTAATTCGACGGCCATTATCAATCAATGGTACGAGTGTTCTTACATCGGCGAATTAAAGAGGTACTTCGTATATATTCAAAGCAAAATTTCCCTGAGTGAAGTGATTCTAATAGTCATTTTGATCACTAATAACCAACACTACATACCTTTATCAGAAACCAACGATTATATATTACTAGCCGACCTGTGATAGACGTTGAAAAAAAAAAAAAATTAAAGACTGAATGTTTTTAGTCTGTCAGATTTGTTGCACACCAGCGCCATCTATACCAAAATCATCCCTTTTGCATTTTTTATCATTTTGGGGATGGTTTTCATATTTTTAAAGTAGTCTATGTTTTATTCGGGCATTATACCTACATCTACACCAAATTTCAACTTAATCTGTTTTGTCGTTTAAGCCTGATTGAGGCACAAACATACTAACAAACTCACAAACTTTTACATTTATAATTAGGATGAGGATGATGCTGAGATATTTAAAGTGTATGGTAATTGACTTTTGACTTTTTTTATTAAACCTGTCAAAAGTGGTAGGCAGTAATGACATCTCATGCTTTATCACTTTATCTTTGTCATTTCTAAGCGTATTGAGTTTCACTACCATCAAAATTCGGTCCCAAACTCTGACTCATAAAACTCTTATGGCAAAGTAAACAACCTAATTGTACATTCAAATCGTTATAAAAATATTCATGAAAATTCGGCGATCAAAAGCGTTTTCATACTTCCAAGGTCAGGCTCGGAACCTACGCTCATACATCTTCGGATAAGGTATAACCGTTATAGGCAACGTAGCTAGGGTGAGAGCGCTGGTTGTGGGCACTTTAACAACACTTTAATTTTCAAATAAACGGTTTATATTGAACAAATATTAAAACGACGATTGTTAAACAACATATAATAGAGTATTTATTTATCTTTTAGGTTAAGCATAGGTTTTGTATCAGGCAATATTTATTTATTGATTATTCATATTTAAATATGCAAATCGGGAAATATTTAGTTGTGGGCAATCTAGAGGTATAAAGCACAACTGTCACTAATCAAAACGACCCATAGACAATAAAATGTATCCTACTAATCCTACTATCGCATTATTATTATAAATGCGAAAGTATGTGAGTGGTTGTGTGTGTTTGTTATTCTTTCACGCAAAACTACAGAACGGATTAAAATGAAACTTTACAGTAATATAGCTGATAGATAGATAAACATCATAATAACACATAGGCTACTTTTTATCCAGGTACCGTGTGAAGCCGGGGCGAGCAGCTATTTCATTATAAATTTTAAATTAAACAAGTTTGTTTGCTATGCTTAGTTATTGACTGCCAAAATTTAAAATGCTCAAAACCGGGGTAGGCACCACAAACGAGTCTTTGACCCTACATAAGATAGAAAAATATCTAAAACTTTTCGAAGAGTAGAGCTTTTTATGTTAGTAAGGGCTGATTACTACCACGAGTATTATATGGAAGAATGAAAAAGATTCTCATAGCATTTTAGTCTTTACTAGCGACCCGCCCCGGCTTCGCACGGGTAGCATGTTATTATACATATAAACCTTCCTCCTGAATCACTCTATCTATTAAAAAAAACCGCATCAAAATCCGTTGTGTAGTTTTAAAGATATAAGCAAACATACATACATACATATTACATACAGACGCGGGAAGCGGAAAGCGACTTTGCTTTATACTATGTAGTGATAAATGCCTGGTAGTTAGAGGCGCGTCCAAACACTATATATTTTGACACTTGAGTTACAACTTATGAAATAGTTGCTCACCGCATTTCATACGAGACAAATGAAAGACGCATATAAATTAATAATTAATACATAAGACGAGTTATAAATGTTTTTGATAAATGCAGAATCGTTTTTTCTCAATAACCGCAAAACATACAGTTTTGATTTTATGACAAAGATAATTTAAGAATATAATCTAGATTTATAGACAGAAACACGATTAATGAAACTTTTCTTGATAGATTTATTTTCTAAAATTGGCTCTTCAAAAACACGAGTTTCGTTTTTTATCAAAACTATGAATAGCTAAACAGTTCATTTTTATATAATTCGTTAGTTTATCAAGCTAAGTAAATTGTAGACCGATTTTTCCGTCATATCCGGGTAGACTCAGCGCATACAAAAAACCAAACATTTCACTTATCACCTTAACAGTTTACTCTGCCTTCCATATAATGTTTCGAATAGAAAAGCTCATTGGTTACGTGATCAGGATTCGAAGCCACAACTTTAGAATCGAGAATAGCGACAGGACAATAATACGTTGTTAATAGTAAGTATTATTTAATTTTAATTAGGTAGATACAGTGAAAGTTTTTTGATAGATCTTACCTACCGGGTATCAGTATAATGAATGATTTAAATTAGACTGGGGCGTGCTGTGTACGTGGCACTGACGGGCATGGACGGCGCACGGATTTGAAACGTTACATACATTTTGTATGAAGCAGTTTTTATTAAACAGTGCCTGATCCGTGTCCCATCCGGGCTCGTCTACTGACTAAAAGCTCCGGCCCGGCCCGAACACGGCCTGGTCTAATATAAATCTACCCCATTTCTTAGGATGGTTTATCAAATCCACGTCGATGAAAATATCCCAAACAAATAGACGGAGCTAGATATTTTTGGACGTTACGAGATACCCTGCGGTGAAGTGATTGTATCCTTCTTCCTGAGTTCCCGCAGCGCTTACCTATAGTTCATGATCATGCTATCCTAAGCTGTTTACGAGGTACCTACGACCCATCATTAAAATGTAAAATAAAAATAAATAGGGTCACGACGGTAGACATCAAATTAATTAAATC
This sequence comes from Hydriomena furcata, assembly GCA_912999785.1. Lineage (NCBI taxonomy): Eukaryota > Metazoa > Arthropoda > Insecta > Lepidoptera > Geometridae > Hydriomena > Hydriomena furcata. The sequence continues at coordinate 3,135,346 of OU538825.1, forward strand.
CCCAAGTACGGTAGACATCCTCTCAGACGCTTAGATCCTTTGAAGATTTCTAGTATGGGTAGTCAGAGCCACGTCCAAACATTATATTTGGCACATACCCACATTTTTCAGTAGATATCATTTCATACGTGACAGGTTGCAAGCCCATCGCCGCTTATAGGAATACTAACTGGTTTCCTCACGATGTTTTCCTTCACCGTTTTGAGCACGTGTTTTTGATGCGCATATAATTTTTTCGAACGGGATTCGAACCCACGGCCTTCAGATTGAAAGTCGAGGTACCTCCTACTCTGCCAACATGGCTTATTAAAATGTGTGTGTATAAAGGGTTATCCCTATGACTATAATGGCCTGAAAACATGTAGGCACCGCTTAAATGGCTCACCTTGTTCTCAAATAAATCCCATGAGTACCGAGAAGTAAAGTGAATGAAGGAATATTGACGGGCTTGTGGAAATATTTCCTAAGTAAAAATTTCCGCGATTCCCTTTGGGCAGACAAAAACTCCGTCGCCGGATACATGCGAACTTACTTAAATATTTACTAAAAATAAATAACGCTTGCGTGTTGGTAAGCAGTAGCTCATAATATATCTTCATTGCTTAAACGGCGATGGGCTTGCAACCTGTTACCTAAAGCGAGTAAAGTAATATTTATTTAGCAGAAAATTAAATAACACAGTTATGATAACAAGGATATTTGGTACATAATAATAATAATAGAGTCTAAAATATAAGAGAGAATTATCGGGTATCCATTGATCGTAGTGATGTTTCAATGTCACAAAAAACCTACTTTAATTCTACTGCAAAATGTGGGTATGTGCTTTATGTTTGGATGTGACTCTGACTAATCTCTTTAGACATGTTCAATGATCTAAGTGAATGAAGATCTGAGAGGGTGTTTACTGTAGGTACTTGGAGATTACAGTTGGCTAGACAGCGCGGTGTAATATGTCACTATATTGTGTAACTAGCTGACCCGTGCCCGCTTCGCTGGGGGACAGATAGTTTCACATCTGCTGGTATTCCAATCTTCAAAATAAATTATAGCCTATATGTTGCCGAGGACTAATAGCTACATAACAAAACAAGTTTCATCAAAATCCGTCCAGTAGTTTTTGCGTGAAAACCGGATAACAGACAGACAGACAGACAGACAAAAATTTTAAAATGTTTTTATTTGGTTTGTATTACTTTTATAAAGGCCCCTGGGAGTATTTTTTTAGTTTTTATTCAATGTACAGAATTGAACTCTTCTACAGTTTTATTATATGTATAGATATTAAAATATTTGAGTTTTAAACGCCTGCAATATTCCTTCATTCTCTTTATTGCTGTATTTTCCGCACTCCAGAGATTTCTTTGATGATATCATAAACGTAATCATCGGTGATAGTGGCAGAAATTTTAAAAAATATTGTTTTTATGATTGCCGCGTCGATTCGATTCGATTCCTGTGGCACGGGACGAAATATGTTTCATTTGGTGGGTATAGGTGTTGTGGTAGAACTCGTAGTTTTTTATAACCGCGACCATGTGTGTAGCTAGTCTTTTTCAAACTACTCTTGCGAACACATTTTAATTGATATTTCATGTGGATATTTTTTAGTTATTACCTTTTATGTAATATTTTAGAGTCTTCCCGTGAATGTTGTAAGACAATCGAAACGTCGTAATACCCATTTGAAATATCAATTAATATATGTAAACCTAAATTTACGGAACTATTGTGTAGGTATTCTATAAAGAGTGACATATAACCCACATTTAAGTGTCAAAAAAACTATTAAAATCTGTTGCAAATCGAAATGTCTGTCAAAAACTAAACAGTTTCACGTTGAATTTTCTTTTCCTGGTACTCGAAGATCTAGCCATGTTTTTTTAAGATAAAATGACATTGGTGTCGATTCTGTTGGCACCGAGCTAATCCAAAACATTTCTAAAATAAAATAAAAACAATTTCGCTCTTATTCCTTTAAAGTATAAATTAGAGTAAGGGGCGATTTAGTTGTGTCCATTAATTTGTAATTTTATAAAAAAAAAATTAGGATTAGCTCGGTGCCAACAGAATCGACACCATTGACTTCTTAAAGATAAGAAAGCAGTATCTCATAAGTAACCTTCACAATATCTTCGCAGCATTACCGAGTTCGTTGCTATTACGTTGGATTCCAAAATACTCTGAAACAATCCTAAAATCGTGAGATGAGTTCAGACGTTCAGAGCTAGGTTATAATTTATGTTTTTCAGAATAGCTTTGAGCAAACCAACTTCACCAATTTGGCCATACCTTTGAAGTTTCTAATATACCGTTTGCAGCGGGTTCCAAAATATTTACTTACTACAGTGGAAAGAGTTCAAATAGTAACCTAAGTAATATTTTCGTGTTTGACGGAACCGTGGGTGGAAAACCCATTCAAGCAAACCTTTCTAAAAAAAACCGGCCAAGTGCGAGTCGGACTCGCGCATGAAGGGTTCCCACTTAAATATTTATTTTATTATGTTGTTATAGCGGCAACAGAAATACATAATCTGTGAAAATTTCAACTGTCTAGCTATCACGGTTGCTGAGTACAGCCTTGCAGCTGACAGACGCACTTTAGTAATAGGGTCCCGTTTTTACCCTTTGGGTACGGAACCCTAAAAAATGAAATAGAATCATGACTGTAATGTTCAATAATTATGGTAGACATCCTCTGAGATCTTCAGATTCAGGATTTTTGAATATGTTTCGTGGAGGTAGACAGAGGCACGTGTAAAAATTCATCACGTGTCTATATTTTACAGTAGTAAACAAGTGACATGCAAACCCAATAATGTGACATACCTATAACTTATTTACATATTAAATAGATACATCTGTTCACACTTAAAAGAATCTGAGTAGATAGTACTTTTTTAACCGACGAAAAACGGAGGAGGTTCTCAGGAGTCGACGCTTTTTTTATGTTAATTTGACAGTGACAGTTCAGTATTTGACATTTGCCGATGTTGCTGGGAGTAAAATTTTAATAGCGTCGTTCCGAAGCTGTCGAGGAATGTCAAGGTACATGTCGAGGTAACTTGAGGTGACAGTTCTGTTGACTGAGTAATCCTCGACTAGAGGCATCCTGGTAATTTTATGAAGTAACACTACCAAACACGGTTTCGAGGTCGAATCGAGGTGGAGATATTTCGAGGTTGTAACTAAGAATATGGGTATAAAGGTACCTACATATTCATGCAAGCCCCCCATAACATTTCAGCGTTGTTATTTTCGCTCCATTTTGCACACTCAACCACTTGAGTGCTAAGGGCGTCAATTCGATACGAGTGACGCATTGACGCTTGTGGGAACTGGCGTCATGTGTCACTCAGTTCTGTTTACAACAGTCCTACTAAGTTTGCGAAGATGTTTGAATGTCTGTGGCTCAGTCACGCTCAAACGACCAAACGGATTTGGATGAAACTCGAAATATACATAGCTTATGTCCTGTAATAGCATATAGGATACTTTTTATTCAAGTATCTCACGAGTAAAGCGGAATCCCACAAGCGGAAGTTAGTAGATCAATCAGGCGTATGTCTATCTACATGTCAGTTTATTTTTGTCACTTTTCTGAAAAAATAAGAGACGCAGAATACGCAGATTATTTTAATGCGCATATTTTTCAATAATCAAGGATATAAATGTATTTTTTAGACTCAGTCACTAACGAACTGTATAGTGTACAGTACTATATCTATCTGTGGATCACTAGAGCTTATTCCAAATTAAATAGTATTTTATTATGTTGGTAGGCTCGTTTAATATCTATTTTAAATTTAAATAAATAACTTTTGGATTATTATTGTAACTTTAGCGTCATCATTATTTTAGCGAAATATTAAATCTTTATTCTAATAAACAATGCAATATTTTAATGTCCGTTTTATTACGGGAAGCGCGGTTTCTGAAAGCAATTTCAATAATCCTTGGCTTATTATGATGATACCAAAAATGTTACTTTGGAAACCGGGAAGAGCAGAGGGTCGGTATTAATTCACACTTTTTTTGCTAACAGTTTTTGAGTAATATTTTTGAAATATAGTAATAATTTATTAATAATCACTACATAGTATAAAGCAAACTCGCTTTTCGCTTCCCGCGTCTGTAAGTATGTCTGTATGTATGTTTGCTTATATCTTTAAAACTACACAACGGATTTTGATGCGGTTTTTTTTTAATAGATAGAGTGATTCATAACATGCTTAATATATTAGAGAACCACTGATAATTTTAAGATTTCAAATCAGCGCGACTTTTTTTTTAAATTTTAAAATATATTTTGGTATCAGCTTTGCACCAGTGCGAAGCTGGGGCGGGTCGCTAGTACTATACATAAGTAATCAAATGTTTGTTGATTCGCTTTGACTTAACAATCAGTTAATCAATGCGCGTGAGTTCTTTGCTTGCTATTCCCAGATCCAAAAAAGTGCGTGAGAATAGGAAGACGTCCATTAAAGAGCAGATACTGTGAGAAACATAACAGTAGTATAGTTCTTATCATTGCAATAGCAGTCACACGAGAATACAAGATGTATCAATGACCCCTTGAATAAACGGTAATTTTACTTCGAATAAAATGTATAATAAAATCCTTATTTTGCTTACAAAATTGTTGGTTACATGGGTATAGGTATAAGAGAAGTCCCATCTTTATTTACGGTGATCTAAATAATATTATCTACTAATAGGTTTATTCCAGATGGAATAAAGCTAGCCTGGCTAAAGGTACATAAATAATTTAGAAATAATAAAAATAGATATAAATGTATAGGTAGAGATATCTTCTTTCTTCTTTTTATATATAAATTACGCGTTACGTTGTTTGTCTCCAAATGATATTAAAAATAACTTATTCTTATTCTTATAACTTATTCTTATTCTTCTCAAATCTCCACGCGCTTTGGGGGCAGCACAAATCACTTTCGTATTGTCGTATAGTCTAAATGTTAAAATGGACACTTATACAATATACAACACAATAAGTTTCAGTTTTGACATTTGGATAATAAGATCTCGAAGATGTCAAAGGCAGTCAGAAGCATATTCAAAAGATAACACATGCACATGCTCACTTTTGCAGTAGTTAACATTCCATACGTGACAGGATGACCGCTAAGGATACTAACTTTTTTCTTCGCGATGTTTTTCTCGACCGAATTCGAGTATTTTGAAAAAGATCAGAATACGCGTATTCACATTCAAATACCAGGTCCTGGTCAAGCTTCCGATGTCTTCTTGAAAAATAAACAAATCACAACAAACGCACAAGCACACGAAATCTGATAACAGATTTAAATCTGTTTGTATTGAATCTCAATGTATTTAGTTGCGTTGAGAGATTTTGTTGCTTTAGACAATCATTTTTCATAATTGCTTCGGCCTATTCGTAACAATGGCAAATGTTTTCTGTAGCGCAAAACCAATGAGCAATATTAAAACAAAGAACGCTGGCGATCAACCGTGAATGGAGGCTCAGAAACAAAAGAAAACCTCAGAGGTATATACTAACTAAGCACGTATAGCTTATGGTGGTCGGTATGAACTGTAACCTTCTAGCATATACTTTTTTGCTTTACTTTATGCAGAAGGCTCTTGCCGAGTAAAGAACACAAAACAAACGAAATAGAGAAGCCGACCCGTGACAGACGTTGTCCTATCAAATTTAACGAATCGAATAGTAAAGACTCAATGTTTTTAGCCTGTGATATCAAATTTGTTGCACACCAGCGCCATCTATACCAAAATCATCCCTTTTGTGTTTTTTTATCATTTTGGGGATGTTTTTCATATTTTTAAAATAGTCTTTTTTTATTCGGGCATTATATCTATATCTACAGTAAATTTAATCTTAATCTGTTATGTCACTTAGGTCTGATTGAGGCACAAACATACAAACAAACTCACAAACTTTCGAATTTATAATATTATTAGGATTCAAACATAAATACAACACCCTACATTCAGACCACACCGGTAGCGGAGACAACGACGACATCCCGTTGCTTCGTTTCCGGTCAATGCGAGGTGATCTCAAAAAACTTTTCCTCTCGAACCTAAGCTGAGGTTCGCACCTAAGTGGTGCACTTAAGCTCGTTGCCACAACCTAACTTCCAAACGTCCGAAGTCTAATTACGTTAAGGCGCTCCCAGTCGACGATTATTTTTGTTCGAAACGAAAAAAGAAATACTTGTGAACAAGCCACATCTCCTATTTTATAATGTATAGTATATGTGAATAAAGATGTACCCATCTTTAATCACTTCGATAAATAATCCTACCGACCGCTGCAATGATGACAAACACACGTCCGCGCGTGGTCCGCCTTAGCTTTTCGAATAAATTAATGATATAAATTATGTATAATTACTTATCAAAAATCTATCCTAATAGAAATCTAGATCTACATATTACCTATCTTTAACAATAAATCACAAGTTGATTTTAATAGTAGGTATATAAAATATTTCGATCATAAATTCTAAAACGTATCATTTTGAAATAATATTTTTATCGTGAAAAGGTTCTGCTATTATGTTGTCAGCTTAATAGAAATCTAGGTAGGAACCTGAAGTAATATACTTATAAAAATAGGAGATGTGACTTGTTCAGAAGTATTTCTTTTTTCGTTTCGAAAAAGAGCAATCGTCGACTGGGAGCCCCTTAAAGAGACATAAGATACCCACAGATTCATAATTCGTTTAATAAAAATAATTTGAACGAGTTTTACAATAAGGTTTATGATAAAAACTGATTTTGCTGTCAGACACGTTATTGCGCTGTAGAAATGTATGAAGTGCTCAAGGATATTTATATTTTAATTTATTTTAAATTTGGTGTTAATTTTTGGCATAATTTGTAATGTTATTGCAGAATTCAATTTCTTAACTCTCGACGTAAAGGTAAATATAATATTGGTACATACCTAGAAAGATTATGAACTGGATTAAAAAGATATTTTTATATGAAACGCAAGCAAAACGCGCGAAGCGAGTGTTAACGCCGCGTTGTATCTTCTTACTCATAGGAAAATGGATTTTTCCGCGGACCAAATTCATGCTACATGCTTTTATTTCCGCTAACATTCCCTTAACATGGCTGGAAATTGAGGATGTTCCGTTACGGAGTATGTCTTCGTTTTTTATATATTTTCCTTTTATTAAATTTAAGATAAACCGAACAATACAATGTATTATATTTATTTGATCTTACAACACATTAAACAACGAAAAATAAATGGTGGATTAAGGGTCTATTTGATATCTTTACTCTATGCATCTAGTAGGAACTTGTAAAGACAATATAAATACCTACTTGTTTTTCACAATTTGATCACGATAAATTAATATCACTACATAGTATAAAGCAAAGTCGCTTTCCGCTTCCCGCGTATGTATGTTTGCTTATATCTTTAAAACAACACAACGGATTTTGATGCGGTTTTTTTTAATAAATAGAGTGATTCAAGAGAAAGGTTTATATGTATAATACATGCATAATATAGTAGAGAAACACTGATAATTTTAGAGGTTTCTAATGTGATGTCGTAAATAAACACATTTTTTTGCGCTTACATTGCAAATGCTGGCTGAACCCCACGAGATATATCAAAATAATGTACTACAGTATTGTACACACCTTAAAAACGTCTACAAAAAAGTCAACGATGGTATTAGAAATGTCTTACGCACAGCGAAGCGGGCACGGGTCAGCTAGTATATTATATTATTATTACTCAGTGTCTATTCTAAGTGTCACTGTGACCTTGGAACCTTTATGGATGCTGAGTTTTGGCCGAAGGGTGTCCACTTCAGATACAGACGCTTTCGCGGGCGTAAAATAAAATAGTGAAATTGTGTTTTATATTATGTATGTTTGTCTGTAAGGTATTATTGTTATGGGTATGTACTTGTATTGTTTACTTTACATTTTATAGCCTGATATCAAGAATATTATTATTATTAGTAACTCACTTGATGAATAATGTTATATACTATACTAGCTGACCCGTGCCCGCTTCGCTGTGCGTAAGACATTTCTAATACCATCGCGGACTTTATTGTAGAAAAAAAAATGTGTTTATTTACGACATCACATTAGAAACCTCTAAAATTATCAGTGTTTCTCTACTATATTATGCATTTATTATACATATAAACCTTCCTCTTGAATAACTCAATCTATTAAAATAAACCGCATTAAAATCCGTTGTGTAGTTTTAAAGATATAAGCAAACATACATACATACATATTACATACAGACGCGGGAAGCGGAAAGCGACTTTGCTTTATACTATGTAGTGAAGAGATGCATACCATAGCCCATACTACTGTATGCATACTGTATGTAGTTGCAAATACTAAATATGGGAGCAGTAGGACGTCCAATGCTGAACATAAGGGTGAGTTCCCATCAACGCGGAGCTGTCCGAAACTGACTAATGACAGCGCTTGACATTATAAAACTCGAATATTTGAGCGCTGTCATTGGTCCGCTCCGCACAGTTCCGCGTAGGTCGAAAATCACCCATAGCCTCATAGTGAAAGTCAAAGGGTATTTATTCCAATAAAATCACAAGAATCACTTTAATCGTCTTAGGTGAATTGGCTAACGATTCTGCCATGACTGTCGTCGGCAAATCAAAGCTGAATAATATAATCGCCACTTATATTAATTAGATATTGATCGAAGAGCAGACGCTCCAAAAGAGGCGCGCTTAGCCCTCGTGGGTGATGTGTTTAACCAGACGGTTGTACTTATATGATACCGATATTACAGTTTTTTTTCTTATACTGCTAGTTAGATTAAAAAAAAAACTACAGGTTTTACGGCTAATTACATTCATATTTACAATCGACAGGTCGTCATAACCTTTGGATTGTAAATAAGTAGGTACTCTCAAAAATCTACCTAATGATTTCGTTTTTGTATCATAACTGATTTCTCTTTTCAGTCAAATAAGTAAACAACAAAGCCAAACAATGATCAAAAATAACCCACATAATAATAACATAGATGTTTAGGAAATCCGCAAGAAATCAACATGCTTACCTGTCCGAAATCTGGCATCAAAGCGCTGAAGCCATTTCTTTTACATTTCAATAGCTCAAACGGAAAACTTCAAAGAGACGGCGCACAATACTTACCTTCTACCTATCCGTGGCTGCGGGATTGTATGAATAGTTACTTCGTAAATCTATGCGCTGAATAAAAGCCACCAAATATTAACAAGCTAATCTGTGAGCTGACGGTGTTTTTTTTAACTATCAATGGATAACAAAAAAAATCACCGTATAAGAAGATGAAGGAAAAAAAAAATAGTAAATGTTTGTAATGACAAACACTCACAATTTTTTTTCTCTTTTTAGGTATAAAAAAAAAATATCTACATCAAACACTAATTAGTATCTACATCGATAATAGCGCGCAGCTAGCCGCGATATGTTTGGACGACAGCCGCGCGCAGCAGTCGTGAGTTAGCTGCTGCGCGTAAACGGTGTTATTATTCGTTCGCACGGCAAACTTGTGTCCTGCGAATGCCGCACTATGTCTGGTTACACCTTTGGTTCCAAGTATTGAACGGCAAGGAAACACGTGCAAAACCAACCACTGATAATGTTCGACTAGTCGTCAAGCTATCTTACCCTTTTCAAACTACTTTCGTCATCAGAACACATATTAATTAATATTTCAAACGGGTATTTAGCGTATTATTATCCCTATGTTTCGAATGTTGACACAATCATGATCACGGGTAGAGATCGAGATACCAAAGGACAAATAGGTGTTTGAAATATTACATACTAGCGACCCGCCTCGGCTTCGCACGGGTGCAAAGCTGATACCAAAATATATTACAGAATGTCTTTGTATACTCGTTAACAGCATTTAAAATTAAAAAAAAAGCAAAAAAAATTGTTTATTTACGACTTCATATTAGAAATCTTAAAATTATCAGTGGTTCTCTAATATATTAAGCATGTTATTATACATATAAACCTTCCTCCTGAATCACTCTATCTATTAAAAAAAACCGCATCAAAATCCGTTGTGTAGTTTTAAAGATATAAGCATACATACCTACAGACATACATACAGACGCGGGAAGCGGGAAGCGACTTTGCTTTATACTATGTAGTGATATATAATTAAAATAAAATAGTAAAATGTTTGCTGAGACACATAGTAGAAGTGAAACCCTCTCACCACGCAATAATATATCGTCTACCCCCTCCACGCTTTTTCGTGACAGAAAAAATACACCCCTAGTCTATAAGAATTTACACTTAAAAAAAGTAGGATCACGACTTTAAAGTAATCTCCAAGTACGGTAGACATCCTTTCAGATCTTCAGGCGCTTAGATCCTTGATGATGTCCATAGGTAGTCAGAGGCACGTTAAAATATTATATTTGGCGCATGCCCACATTTTGCAATAGTTAGCATTTCATACGTGACAAGTTGCAAGCCCATCCGCTACATTATTACAATGATCGTATAAAATAACTTGAGTACTCGTGAATCCCTACGTCGTACGCCCTATTATTCGCTTTAGCCACTATTTTTTAGTACAATGTTTAATTTCAAGCTTAAATCATAAAAATACCTTGAGTGGAGTACCTCCTCGTATTCTGACCTCATAAACAAGGCTCAGACACAAAAACCGAGCAATGTAGGGTGGAATAACATCGGACATCCTTAAGGACGATGTGAATAACTAATTTAAAGGGCAATTACGGGCATCGCTTTACAGAGGTCAACCTTTTGAAACTTAGCAATATTTGCATAAAAAATACAACATTTTTTTATATAGCTACACGATATAGGGTCAAAGACCCGGTTGTGGTGCCTACCCCGGTTTTGGTCATTTTAAATTTTGGCAGTCAATAACTACGCATAGCAAACAAAGTTATTTAAAATCTATAGTTAATATAATTCTTTGTCTATGGTCCGTTTTGATTAGTGACAAATGTGATGCGTTTGCCATTACATATGATTGACCACATGCAACTAGATATTTCCCGTTTTGCCTATTTAAAAATGAATAAATAATAAATAAATATCGCCTGTTACAAAACCTTTGCTTAACCTAAGAGATAGATAAATACTTTATTAGATGTTGTGTAAAAATCGTCGTTTAAATCTTTTTTCAATATAAACCATTTATTTGACAATTAAAATGTTTTTTAAATGGCCACAACCAGCGCTCTCACCCTATTATATGCAAAGATGAGAGTTTTCAGATGTATGGTCTTTTAAATCATGACTGTAAATATCTACTTACGGTAGACTACACCAGTCTCAGTTCTTCAGGCGCTCAGATTCTTACAAACATCTAATTGGGTTAGTCAGAGGTCCGTCCATACATTTTGCTGTAGATAAAAAGTTAGCATTGTTAACTAGCGTGACAGATTATAGACCCTTTGCCAGTTTTTTGTAGTTAAATATAACAAATTGAATAAGGTAAGTTTCTATTGAGGATGCTTTGCAAATTTTAAATCAGTAAATATAAAATCTAACAATTCAGAATACGCCAGTATTCACAGCTCACAGCTCAGTTGGTAGTAACTCTGCCTTCTGCGCTGTAGGTTGTGGGTTCTATCCCCACCCAGGGTAAATATTTGTGTAATGAACATAGATGTTTGTTCTGTGTCTGGGTGTTAATATGTATAATAAGTATGTATTTACAAAAAAAAAGTATATAAGTATTCTATCAGTTATCTGGTTCCCATAGTACAAGCTTTGCTTAGTTTGGGGCTAGATGGCGCTGTGTGTAAAGTCCGCCAATATTTATTATTATATTATTTATTAAGTTTTGCTGGGCATGTCAAAAATGATTCAAATTAAATGCAGCTTGTAGTTTTTTGAGAATTGCACCTCGAAGTTGCTCGATTTGATTGAACCCACGGTTTTGATTTAGCCTAATAACGAAGGGTCTTATGGAGACATACAGAGGGCAAATATTGTTACCAGGATTTGAAAGCATTCCCTTTCACCACTTTATCATGTGGTAATGGAATGTCTCTACTGATTCTGACGATCATAAACTCTGCTTAATAGTCTGCGCACTCTAGCGCACGGCGTGGTGGAGGATTTAAAATGTATTATTTGATTTATAATAATTTTAGAAAAATAGTTGTTTTATCGAAATGATGTATGTATTTCAATGGTCGGTAATCTCGCAAAACTGCGCTGCGATGCTCCCGAGACCGATCACCGAGCATTAATATATGGTATATATTTATTTAAAAGCCGTGTTGGCCGAGTGGGATGTACCTCGACTTTCAATCTGAAGGTCGTGGGTTCGAATCCAGGCGTGGATCAATGGATTTTTCTGTTCGAAAATTTATATGCGCATCAAAAACACGTGCTTACAACGGTGAAGGAAAACATCGTGAGGAAACCAGTTAGTGTTCTTATAAGCGGCAATGGGCTTGCAACCTGTCACGTATGAAATGCTAACTACTGTAAAATGTGGGCATGTGCCAAATATAATGTTTGGACGTACCTCTGACTACCCCCACTAGATATCTTCAAAGGATCTAAGAGTCTGGAGATCTGAGAGGATGTCTACCGTGCTAGGGGATTACAGTCGTGATCCTAATTATTTTATTTTTTTATTTATTTTAGCCCATACCTTCCCACTGTAGGTCAACGGCCTCCTTCCCTTCTTTCCACTTTTCGATCTCCAGCTAAATTGCGACAGTTATTTAAATTACTGTCGAGATCGTCCCGCCATCTCCTGCGGTGGTCTGCTTTGACGGCGCCTACCTTATTACGATTGGATACAGCTATCAAATTAAGTTGATAAATTTTAAATCCTCTACCGCGCCGTGCGCCAGTGTACGCCAACCATATAACGCATCAAAAGCCTACCGGGATGTTATATTACCCGTTGCCTTCACGCTTTACGTCCCCATTATATAGTTTCGATTCCCAGAAATTTTGCTTTATATATAAATACTAGCACCTAGCAGTCCCAACAGACGTTGTCTGTCAAAAATCAATAATACAACAAAAAAAAGCACTTTCAGTTTTTCCCGAACTTATCACTTTATCACTTAGGGATATAAAAAATACCCACTACAGCTATTCTTATATCTACCAACATACACAAAAATATTCATAAAAATTGGTCAAGCCGTTTCGGAGGAATTTGGTTACAAACACTGACACGAGAATATATAACGCATCACAACTGTCACTAATCAAAACGGACCATAGACAAAGAATTGTATTAACTATAGATTTTAAACAAGTTTGTTTGCTATACACAGTTATTAATTGACTGCCAAATTGAAAATTCCTAAAGCCGAGGTAGGCACCACAACTGGGTCTTTGGCCCTAGCTTCCGTTTATGTCGCTAGGGTTAAATATATTTAACGGAATTGTCGGAGGCAATCACATTATGCACGTTACCCATTCTTACGTGTATCCTATAGCACGTGATCGGTTTTAAGCTCTTGGTTGATAATAGGAGTTTACTCCGCGTTCGGACCAACCGGATTTCGAACAATGTAGTGGGATGTAGATTATAGTAGCCCAGCGGGGACTATGTTGAGATACATTATATTGTGCTAGCCGACCCGCTACAGACTTTATTGATATATTGTTATCCTGATATATATATTGATATCCTGTCCAAATTTCAATATTCGCATAGAAAAAAAACACTTTCAGGAAACTTTCTATTTTTTCCCTATAATATACCTGTCCTATTAAAATATATTGGTAGAATGCGTATCATTCAGTAGTCAAGAGTGATGTCAGATTTTTTGCACACTAGCGCTCTCTATACCAGAATTATCCCTAATGCATTTTTTATCATTTTAGGGATGTTTTTCGTATTTTAAAGTAGCCTGTTCGTATGTTCTATTCGGGCATTATCTACAGCAAATTTCATCTTAATTCATTTTGTCGTTTAGTCCTGATTGAGGCACATACATACAAACAAACTCACAAACTTTTACATTTATAATATTATTAGGATACCCAACAAAGATCAACAAGAAATAAATGAATGAAATATTACTCTCCCGTGATTGTTTATATGGTTATCTACAAATATAACCATTAATAACATCTCGTGGATGTATGTCTGCCACTTTCCTCGAAAACGAAAAAACTCAAGGATTTGCAACACAGCAATGTCACGTGTTTGTCACGTGCATATACTTACCAACTTGTGCGTCAATACTCAACGATCGGAATTGTAGCAATACGAAAGCAATAAATTTACTTATTGAGTATAAAACGAGGAAAAATAACCGGCCAAGTGCGAGTCGGACTCGCGCACGAAGGGTTCCGTAACATTATATATAAAAAACGCCAAAAAAACACTTCTGTTGTATATGTATAGGAGCTCCACTTAAATATTTATTTTATTCTGTTATTAGTCATCATCGTCCTGCCCAGTTAAGTGGCGTCGGCGTACTTCTCCCATTTGCCTCTACCAGCCGTCATTTCATCACTCACTCCTTTCTTACACATGTTATCTTTCACACAGTCAATCCATATTTTCTTTGGCCTACTTCTACGTCTACATCCATTCACATTATTCTGTTATTAGTATTTTTTTGTTATAGCGACAGAAATACATCATCTGTGAAAATTTCAACTACATAGCTATCATGAGATACTGCCTGGTTACAGACAGACAGACAGCAGAGTCTTGAAATAGTGTCCCGTTTTTACCCTTTGAGTACGGAACCCTAAAAACAGGTTCACGACTGTATTCCCCAAGCACGGCATCTCGGGGAAGTATTGATAGAGGACCCGCTTGTAAATAATTTGTTATAATGTCGCTGCAAAAAGTCGCCGAGTTCAAACATCCCCTTTATTTTAAGCTCTAAGCTAAGCCTTACTTGTTGGAGGATAGTTTATCTAGTTTATTGAGTGAATTTTGAAGCTGTTTCAACATGAACTATTACGTTAAAGTTAGTAGATAATCACTTTTCTTTGAGTTGGAAATTTGTAATGCTTTTATTTTAAATGGCAATTTTGTAGTAACATTTTTTTTTTAAACTAGCAAAAGCTTAGTAAAAACCTACGACTTAGTTCATGTACACTCAGGAAATTGTTTTGACGACTTTATCGTTAAGACATTAAAATTACTGAATATCAAAGGAAAATTTTGGAAAATAGTAGTCTATGTCTGTCCCAAGGCTATCCCCCGTATTCAGGAACGACACTATGAGAACACGCACCCACAGTGGACGAAATCTTTTTTCATAAACATCACTCTATGTGTTGTGCGACACTGCATAGTGGTAGAGGTACACGATAGCCAAAGTTGAGCTCTAGAGGCACACGGTAGTGTGCGCCATAGTGTCGCTCAACACATAAAGTGAGGTTTATGAAAAAAGATTTCGTCCACTGTGGGTGCGTGTTCTCATAGTGTCGTTCCTAAATACAAGGGTCAGTCTACTATGTCTTTATAACATTTCATCACAATCGGCTTCGAAAATCGAATTAATAACTAAAGGCTCCGGCCTGGTCTAATACAAATTTACCCTACCAATGATGCCTTTGTTTTAAGTCAAATGAAAATTTTAAGATCTTACGATTATTTAGGTACTCATTTGTTACAACCTCTTCATTAAATGCTGATATGTAATTTTATGACCATTTAAAATAGTTGCGGTTTAAGTTTAAAAAAACTCGAAAATACGAGGTTAAAACCAGTTATACCTTACTAGCTTCCGCCCACGGCTTGGCACGCGGGCTATGTAACTATGTTTGTTAAGGTAGAATCTTGCAACTCAATTTTGAAGCAGTTATACCCAATTGAACTAAAATTTTGCATACTTATGTAACTTCGGTGACAATGCAATAATATGGTGACAGCGAGCTGATCTGATGATGGAGTCAGGAGCTGTTCAACAGACACTTAAAACGGAACTTCTTAGTAAATACTCTGATTGAATAAAAACTTTGCAAACTTGTCAAGTTCCAATGACAATGTTATATTATGTGACAGGTGCTCGATGGTTTGAATGATTTAACAAAAGCCCCATTAAAAAATATCTTTCAAAAGAAAACTTGTTTAGAACCAAAATGCTTATTCCATTCTCTAAACATTGCACTATAAAATCTAGATGAGCTAAATAAGTGACTGCATAATACGCTGGTTTTGTACAAAGCGTCAAAATGTTTTTGTTAATGCTGGCATCAGAAAAGAAAAGCATGAAAATTTGTATTCCATCAGAAATTGCAAAACGCTTCAATATAATAGACTCTTATCCCCATATTCTTTATCCTCGAAACTGCCTCCACTCTACCTTGTTCAAACTCTTTTGAGCGCCTTCAAAAAGTACCTCATGTTTGGTAACTTAAATCGATCTTTTGGAGGTTCCTCAATTACGTCATCACTCCGAAGAAAATTTCATCAAACAAACCGCATGCGTCGTTCACTAATAGAGGCAAACTCGATGTATTTTTATCAGCTAAAACTACCAAAACACGGATTCGAGGTCGAGTCTTGTTGGAAATATTTCGAGGTTACAACTAAGAATATGGAGCTTAGATTTAAGTGACTCTTAGATATAGTTTTACCAACACGCAACTCCGTTTTATTACGGCCGTTTTGATAGTTGACAGAACACGAGATTAATAAAGTTAAGCAATGGATGCAATCTTAAATGAGCTTTGTTTGAAAATACAGTGAAAATCACCGCTTTTATAGTGCCCCTTACACGATACAGTGCAATTTACAATATCAATACATCATTATTTTATAACACGATCTTTGTTTGAGGCTATTATTTATTGTCTTGCCAATCAATCACTTAACCATCTATACTAATATTATAAATGCGAAATGATTCTATCTGTCTGCCTGTCTTTCTGTGTATTCACGGCCAAACCACTGGGCCGATTATGATGAAATTTCATACGTATATAGTTTAAAGTCTTAGGATGCACATAGGCTACTTTTTCCCAAAATTTCCTTTTGATTTTCAGGAATATCAAAGTCATTCAAAATCGATTTCCTAAATCTACGAACAAAGTCTCGGGTAAAAGATAGTTATTAGTATTGCAACGGTCGTCTAAGAGGAAATTATTTGAATTAAAGTACCTACTACCACAGCTACTTAGATACTGGATGAGTTATAATAAACAACATAACACAACCACGCTCACTTTTTGAAATGGGAACGCGGTCTGAGTGGCGACATTCGCTTTATTAAAGCGCGGAGCTAAGCCGAGAACGGAAAGCACAAGCAACCCTGGAATAATGGAAACGCGAAGTGGCATAGTACCGTGGCATTTATGTTTACTCCACTGGATTAACTTTATCTCCGTCCTGTTATTTCTTAGCTTGGACTTTGATGGTATTGTTTCGGAAGATAATAACGGCTGACCGACATACTAAGATTTTAAGCTAGGACCTTTATTAACTATGGCCGTTGAATATAATATTATAAATGCGAAAGTTTGTGAGTTTCTTTGTATGTTTGTGCCTCAATCAATCACGACAGAACGGATTAAGAAGAAATTTGCTGTAGATGTATATAATTTCCGAATAAATGATAGACTACTTACGAAAAACATCCCCTAAATAATAAAAAGACGCAAAAGGGATGATTTGGGTATTGATGGCGCTGGTGTGCAAAAACCTGACATCAATGTTGAAATCAGTCGTCTGCGTTTAATCTGGGCCAGAATAAACTAAAACCTCGAAATATCTCCACCTCGACTCAATCTCGAAACCGTGTTTAGCTTTAGTTGATATAATTACCTCGAGTATGCCTTTAATCGAGGATTCCTTAGTCAACAGAACTGTCAACTCAAGGTAGCTTGACATTCCTAGACAGCATCTGAACGAAGCATGCGTGTGACGATTTGTTTGATGAAAATCTCCTCGGATTGATGACGTAATGACGTAATTGAGGAACCTCCAAAATATCGATTTAAGACACCAAACTCAGAGGTACTTTTTGAGGGAAAATTTGAGAGGCCTCGAAAGATTTTGAGGCAAGGTAGAGTCGATGTTACAACTAAGAATATGGAGATTATATTATTGTGACGGTATTATACACCAATCATAGCGCATCTTGCATCTCTACATCCACATTTCTCACTTGTCTCTTCTGTTGGTTTCCGACAGTTGTGTTGAGTTGAAAACCAACTACTGTCACATGAGAAATAACAGTTAACAAGTACAAATTACGTTTTAAAGATTTAACAAAACATAATTATTATTAGGTAAATAAATAAATACAAGCGAACTTTACACACAGCGCCATCTAGCCAAACTAAACGAAGCCTATAGTATAGGAACCAGATAACTGATAGAATACATAAATACTTTTCATTTTGTAAATACTTATTATACACTAGCGGTGCTATTAATAAAAATTTACTTATCCAAAGATCATCTGAGGTTACACCAAGACTTGTTAATACCAACTTAATGTAAGCAACTCCATTTCTAATCCTTGTTTATTAATATTGAATTCGACTAGTCCAAACGTAAGCGTTGGACTAAATTTAATCCTGCGCTAGTCTACGTTTATTAATGAGACGGTACCAGTCCGCCCCGCACGGGTGTAATAATGATTTTATGGGTAATTTTTTTACACCTTGGGTTACGTTATCGAAGTTTTCATACGGATACAAATAGTTAGACATATGGTATTTTGGTTTTTTTTGTAGATATTGATGTTATCTATAAAACTGTAGTACATTACTTTGCTTTATTGTCAATCATTTCCGCAGCGTAAGCGATATAAGGACTTTTTTTGGGTTTTTTTCACACGTTGGGTTACATTATCGAAGTTTTCATACGGATCAGTAATATTTTTGAAAAAACTTATAGCCTATGTTCATCAGGGATAATGTAGAATTCTAATGGTGAAATTTTTTTTAAATCGGTCCAGTAGTTTCGGAGCCTATTCGATACAAACAAACAAACAAACAATCAAATATTTCCTCTTTATAATATTAGTATAGATATTAATACCCAGCAAAATACAAACCACAATGTTTTTTAAGTTAGTCCTGATGGGAACCTAATACACACAATCTACATCAGAAAGCAAAGCTATTAGCTGTAGGTCGTAGGTTCGACTTCCAAAATGGACAAATATTTTTGTGATGAAATTGATTAAAAATGTTTTTTTTGTTATAATGTATTATAAATATATTTTTATCAATAGTAAAACCTTTGTTTAGTTTGGGTCTCGATAGCACTGCGTAAAATGTCCACCAATATTTATTTAATATCTATTTATTACTATACCGCTTTCTCGCAAGCCATTTCCAATTTAAAATCATAAGATGTAAAGCTCATATTTCATTGAGAGCTGCTTTATACTGACACAAAGCTTTTCTTATTATATTTTTTCTGTGACATTTTTTTATAGAGATTGTGTGTCGGCAAGGGTATTAGATTTGTGTCTGAATGCTGTAGGAGAAAGAATTATTGGTTTTTTGGACAAAACATTTAGTCAGACGTATAATGAGAAAAGTTTTGTGATTTTTCGAGCTTAGCCACAAATTTTGGGACATAGCATGGATCAGTGATTATTGTAAATGATAAGATAGGAGGAAATCGTTTGTGGAAGCAAACAAAGACATTTTTAGATGATTATCCTAATCCTATAATATTATAAATGTGAAAGTTTGTGAGTTTGTATGTATGTTTGTGCCTCAAGCAGGCCTCAACGACAGTTTTATCGTTGAGGCCTGCTTACGATTGGGATTACGATTTAATTTGCTATAGATGTAGGTGTAAGACCCGAATAAAACATAGACTACTTTAAAATATTAAAAAAATCCCCAAAATGATAAAAAAACGCAAAAGGGATGATTTTCGTCGTCGTCATAGCAACTTTATGCAATTATTAAACTTGGGCAGGACAACGTCTGTTGCGGGTCTGCTAGTAATATTATACAAATGCGAAAGTTTGTGATAAGGCTCCTATGTTTGTTCCCTAATCAAAAACAAACGACAAAAAAGCTTGCAAGCTCATCGCTCATCCTTGAAACAGAATAAGCAGACACAAATTGTTATGAAGTTTAGCATTAATTTCTTCATTAAAAATGTTAACAATATTAAATAGACAATCAGAAATTCGGTCATTATTAATCTGCAATCGACTAGCTATCGATTCAATAACGAATGCTAGAAATGAAATTAAATAAGATCACGACTATAATCCCGAAGTACGGTAGACGTACTATCCTTAAAGATTTCTGAAGGGTAGTCAGAGGCACATCCAAACAATATGTTTGTCACTATACTCACATTGTGCAGTAGTTAGCATTCCATACGTGACAGGTTGCAAGCCCATCGCCCTTATAAGAATACTAACTGGTTTCCTTACGATGTTTTCCTTCATCGTTATGAAGACGTGTTTTGATGTGCATATAAATTTCAATAAAAATCGTAGGTTTCGAACCCACGTCCTTCAGATTGAAAGTCGAGGTACCTCCCACTCGGCTAAAAGGGCTGTTTGAATAGTTATCAATGTGCTAGATAGAATTCAATAGTTATCAATTCAAAATGACCGCATAATATCTAGTGAAACTTGCATTATTGCGCTCCATTGTTAACACAACAAAGAATTTAATATAACCGACTGAACAATATTGAACGCTCAGTGACTTGATAACCCCGAGCGTAGCTTAGAGATGTTTCAAAGCCAGTACACCCGATATAAAGCCTTGTTTTCCTGTCACTTCTTTACGGTCATCGTTTCCTGATCGATATCCAAGATAATTTTTTTTTTTATTTTTTTTATTTCTATAAAACCACAAGGATCACTTTGAAACGTCTCAGGAACTAGGTGAAGCTACGCCGACTCTCGCGACTAAACCTAGAAGAATCAGGCAACAAAGACCCCAAGCCGGGTCTACCTTTTTTTTAATGATCCTTTCCCTAATGCTATGTAGAGCTCCAGTGTAAAGTAAATGTAAATGTGTAAGGTAAATTCTCAAACACTCCTAAAAAAACAACCTACTTCCTACAAATATTAGAAATGCGAAAGTTTGTGAGTGAGTGAGTGGGTAACTTTGCAGTAATATAGCTTAAACGTCAGAATAACACATATGCCACTTTTTATCCAGGCACCAACCGTGCGAAGACGGGGCAAGCAGCTAGTAAATAAAATATAATAAATTAATAAATATTGGTGGACATTTTAAACATCGCCATCTAGCAAACAAACTAAGTAAAGCTTGTACTCTGGGAACTAAATAACTGATACAATACTTATATGCTTTTTTTTTAAATACATAGGTACAATATATGATCTTAACTACTAACACTTAGATCGAAAACAAACATCTATGTTCATCATACAAATATTTGCCCTGGGTGGGGATCGAACCCACAACCTACAGAAGAATATCTATATCCTGAAGATTCTCTAGATGAATCGAAACATTATCATGTCTTCTTCGACATTTATTTTTTTATGTTAATAATTTCTCGTCTTTACATTATTGTTTACTTGTTATTTTCAAAAATAAAAAGAAAATAATAATTAGGATCATGACTGTAATCTCCAAGTATCGGTAGACATACTCTCAGATTTTTAGAGAACATTTAAACGCGCATATATCTTTTTACCTGGAGATTCGATTTCGATAATATTTTATTTATATTGTGTAGAGAATAGTCTCAATTATGTGCTTAATTTGGCATGTGTGCCAAAAGCTAGGCCACTCAGTAACACATGTGTTACTGAGTGGCCTAGCTATTCACTTACTAGCTTTAAATTCAGTCTAGAATACAGATTTCAAAGAGTGTTTGCTTTGTCTAAAAAAACTGTTGGTGTTGTCGTGACATTTACAACATTTGGGAATTCAAAATCATAATATAGTCAAAATTAGTTCAGTCGTGAGTAACTTCACCCTATCCGTATCGACTATAGAAAAAGTTTGTATCTTTGAACTACTAAAGTATTGCGGGCTGTATCTTTACTTATGCATTCACTGTCTACCTTTTCGGCTAAAGGTAGGATTGTTTTTTAAGGAGTATCAATTTGTAAGATGTTTGTTCATGTATTTTATGTACGAACTTTAAGACAGACTTAGTTGTAAAGCCTTCGGAGACGATCCAGTTTAACTGATATTGATGTCAATTCCGTTGTTGAATTTTCTTATACCTCACTAAAAAAATGTAGGAGACTTTTCTTATTTTAAATTGTAATACGGCTTAATAATTACCACGTTTTTTCTTGTATTGCTGATGTTTCGAGACAAGTCAGATGCACTTCATCATGAGCATTACAACGTCAAAAAAACAAGGACGGCTATCATTTTATAATAACAATATTAGGATCACGACTGACTTCCGCAAGTACGGTAGACATCCTCTCAGATCTCATAACGCTTAGATCCTTTGAAGATGTCTAGTGGGGGTAGTCAGAGACACGTCCAAACATTATATTTGGCACATACCTACATTTTGCATTAGCTAGCATTCCATACGTGACAGGTTGCAAGCCCATTTTAATCGTTTTAGCGATGTCAAATTTATTTAGTTTAGCAAAATGCAAGAATAGAAACAACATTGGTTGCATTTTTTACGTAATTGACGATTAGATATTCAAATGTGATTGTTGAACGTCAATCGATTGTTCAATGTCCGGGTCCAAATGTTTCTGCTATGTTTTTCCAGTAAGCGATTGACAGTACGATTTGTCAATAACACAGATAATGGCCACTCCACAAATTCATTCCATTCGTCATATCGAACAATGGAAAATGATTTCTAAAGGCTATATTTTCCGAAATCCCCGGCTTATCTTAGCTTTGGTCTTCTGAAAAACAGTCACCGTTATAGTGTGACGGGAGGGTACTAAGCGAATACTGATGCATCTATTATATACTATGACGGTTTGACAAAGGTCAATAATGATACACATACACGTACATATGTTAACGTACATATGATACACGTCACCGCTATTTTACAGCCACCGTGTTATGACGATCAACGTTTTTTGGGACACGAGGACTGCTAAAATAGTTCATTAAAATAAGTGGTGGCTGTCCTGTTATACTGTTACAATTTATACTTTATATTTATTATACACTAGCCGACCCGTGACAGCAAATTACGTTGTTCTGTATATTTTTTTAAATAATTATTTAAGAAAAAGCAATTGTTTTTTGGATTATAAGTTCCCCTTTATTTATTCAGATTTTTTATCTACATACTACAGCAAATTTCATTATAATCCATTTTGTCGTTTATTTTTGATTTGGGAACAAACATAGCAGCCTTATCCCAAAGTTTCGCATTTATAATATTATTAAGATCTCTAAATTTTTGTCATAGTAAAAAAAATAAATAAATGTAATAACCTAACCTAACCTAACCTTGGACTAGGAGTATTAATAAGATGTCAAGTTAAACGACGGTTACGGTAACCAACGGTTAACTTGTGAACACCAGAGAAACGTCTACGTTCAATATATCATATACCCTGATCGTTTACTGCAATCGTTTATTTGTCGCGAAGTTTTCTGCAGCGAACGTACAATTTAATAAATCGAATCGCTTGATTCCTCTATAAAGTTTGCCCTACTAAAGTGTGTGGATTGGGAATCCAAGGGCCGTACTACGATCTCTAAAGAAAAACTAAAGCAGTATTACTTGAAGAGCGAAAGTGACAACGCTATACGGACACGTAAGGCGTTGTCACTTTCGCACCGCGAGTAATACTACTTTAGTCTTATTTTAGAGATTGTAGTACGGCCCCAGGGGTCGGCATGCGATTGGATGTTTCAGAATCGCTTGCTATATAGTCAATGCTTTTAATACACAGCCCGCAGCTTCGTTTAAATGGTATCTACCAGTTAAAAACAATATAAAGGTTGTCTGGAAGACCGCCCATTGTACAGTTTGTTCTAGTTTAAGGTTCTTTCGTTGTTATTTTTTATTGTACAATAACGCATTTTCAAATCTTTCATCACTACATAGTATAAAGCAAAGTCGCTTTCCGCTTCCCGCGTCTGTATGTCTGTATGTATGTTTGCTTATATCTTTAAAACTACACAACGGATTTTGATGCGGTTTTTTTAATAGATAGAGTGATTCAGGAGGAAGGTTTATATGTATTAAACCCGTGCGAAGTCGGGGCGGGTCGCTAGTAAAAATATAAAAGGCCAATTTGCATGAATCGTTATTGCGATTCACGTAAGTTTCATATAACAAAAACTTTTAAATTGAATTGAATTTTCAAATTTTTATCATAATAGGTATTAACAAAATTCATTATAATAATGTGTAATAATAACAATAATTTAGTAAATTTATCGTACGTGAATAAATAATAGGTGCAAATGGTGCTTTTTTTGAGGTAAAAATTGAATTTTTGTTTGTAACAGATTTATTAAAAATCTAATGGACTAATTTAAAAAAATCTATCATATATAGTAGTATTCTATCATACTCGTATTCTATCATATATACATATATATAAAGCAACATTATCAACGAGTAATATAGGCCATATTTTATTTAAATAAAAATGATATCTTTACGAAAATTGCAATAATGTAACATAAGCTAGTTTATTATAATATTTCAACCGCATTTTT
This sequence comes from Hydriomena furcata, assembly GCA_912999785.1. Taxonomy (NCBI): domain Eukaryota; kingdom Metazoa; phylum Arthropoda; class Insecta; order Lepidoptera; family Geometridae; genus Hydriomena; species Hydriomena furcata. The sequence continues at coordinate 3,159,931 of OU538825.1, forward strand.
AATATCAGATAATATTTCGGGAAAAGCTATCGAATATCTATTTATCAATGTTATCCATTAAAACAAAACTTTTTTACCTTGTTTACGGTTAGTCTTATAAAAGTAAGTTACAAAAAGCCATTACGAGTTCGCTAACTTAAATTGAATAAGTAAATCAAGTTTTTGTGAACGAAAATGACATTGCTTTTGTTATTATAAATAGGTACGGAACTTTTTAAGTGCACGAGCGGTACCCTAATATGGAGCTAACTTTGGTCTTGTATTAATTTGGTGATACATCTTCTTAAAACTGAGTTCGATATTATTACCAACAAGTTTGGAATTTACGAGTATTCTGATAATATTATAAATGCGAAAGTTTGTGATAAGACTGAAATTTACTGTAGTATGAAGATAAAAAATCAGAATAAATAAAGGGGGAACTTATAATCCGAAAAACAACCCCTAAATGATAAAAAAATCGCATGAAGGATGCTTTTGGTATATAGATGGCGTTAGTGTGCAATAAATCTGGCTTAACAGACTAAAAACATTTAGTCGTCAAAGCAACGCAGTTTTGACTAATGATCATTCATTCGCACTACCAAAATTCATACGCATTCTACCAAAATTCGTGTTAATTTTATCAGTACAAGGTTTGTAGGAAAAAAATTGGAAGCTGCCTGAAATTGCATTTAACTATGAGATTATTACAAAAAAAAATTGACAGAACAACGTTTGTCACGGATCGGCTAGATTAGGTATACTAATATTATAAAGAGGAAAGATTTGTATTTTTAACATGCTTTTATAAGCTTGGGTTGTATGTATGTAACGGAATCTCTAAGCTATATTATCGCTGATTAATAAAGACTATAATAATTACAAGAAAAAAATAAGGATCCTTACTAAAACAATTTTTTACACCTAGGGTTACACTTACAAAAGTGTAACCCTAGGTGTAAAAAATTGCCATAAAATCATTATTACACCCGTGCGACGCTGGGCGGACTGCTAGTAATAAATATATTAGTAAAAATAAAAATGATCAGGACTGTAATCCCTAAGTACGGTAGAAATACTCTCCGAACTCCAGGCGCTCAGATGAAGTTGTTTATAGGGGTTAGTCAGAACATCCAAGCATTACACTCGGAACATGCCCACATTTTGCAGCAGTTAGCATGCCACACGTGACAGGTTGCAAGCCCGACGCCGCTCATGCAATCATTAATTCTTATTTTGTGTCAAAACAACTAAGTACTTAACCACGAACGCTCGGAAACGAGTGAAGTATATACTCGTATATACTCGCTAATCGAATCGGTTGAAGTTTGACTAGTTCTGTGCTTTTGGGAATACCCCGGACTTCAGAACTGTGGGGCTATTTTGTAAAAACATGATTATCATGTTATGGTACTGAATGCCATAATACCTACGCTTTTTATGCTGTTTAGGCACCTATACCTACGCTTCCAATACAATACCTACGCAGAAGCGTAGTTATAGGTGCATAAACTGTGCATAGTTACTATGAAAAGTGTACAGATTTGGTATTCTCTAACATTAGGTTATTGCATTCATAACCATGATAATCATGTTTTTACAAAATAGCCCTGCTGATAGGTTGTGAAAATGTAGCTAGTGGTAAGAATGGCGATTCACTTGCCTCTACAAACTTTGTAAAATGTACCTAAACTTGAAAGATGATAGTCGACTGGTCTCACAGCTCAGTTGGTAGTAACTATGCCTTCTGCGCTGCAGTTTGTGAGTTGACAAACAGGGCAAATATTAGTTTAATAAACGTTATGTTTGTTCTGTGTCTAGGTGTTAATATTTATAATAAGAATGTATTTACAAAATAAAAGTATATAAGTATTCTATCAGTTATCTGGTTACCATGGTAGAAGCTTTGCTTAGTTTGGGGCTAGATAGCGCTGTGTGTAAAGTCCGCCAATATTAATTTATTTTATTTATATTTGAAGTCGCGAAAAGCGACTTTAGTGGTCACTTCGAGAACCATTTATACTAATACTAGTATTAATATTATAAATGCGAAATTATTCTGCCTGTCTGTCTGTTTGTCTGTGACGTTATCACGGCCAAACCACTGGGTCGATTGTGATGAAATTTTATAAAGAGATAGTTTAAAGTCTTGGGACGAATATAGGCTACTATTTTAATTAAAATTTTCTTTTTATTTTCCGGAATTTCAATGTTTTATGATAAAATCGATTTCCTGAATGTAAGTCGCGGGTAACAACTAATAGTTCATACATACGGTGGCTAGCACAAACTGACACTAAGAAACTGACAATTTACAAAAAAATAAGTGCCAGTTTTGACGTTTTGACGATACGATAGTGATTTGTGTTAGTCCCACAGGTACCTAATTTTACTTAAATGTGTAATCTCAATGGTACCTACCATTAAAGTACCTATACACTATACAGTCTGATTGAGACCGAATCAATCTCGATTCAGGACTGCTTGACTGGCTCCAAATTATCTATTCCAACGGTCAGTGATTGAACTACTGAAATGATTGAAATTACACAAGTGATTTATTAGTTTGCGGTTCGTGAGATACGATCTCCGTAGGATCGAACCAATTTGTATTAAATACACCACTTGTAGATATCGAATGGTAGTGTTATTTCGATTACTTATTATGCCGGGGTCCCACGGCCCGCGTTTTCACGCGCCAGACCGCGCCAAGGCGGACGGACGCGCCGTGGGAACGATGCATCCGTGGTGACCCGTGCTCGGAACGCTCTGTACGCGACGCGCCGGACGCACACAGGCGGAGCGTCATCTGGCGCGGCCCGTCGTTTTACGCGCCGTGGGACCCCGGCTTTACTGTGGTGGACCAATGGGAGGTACCAGCGTAAAGCTGAGATGGGGCTTGTTCGATCTATCTTAATATATATAAATTACGTGTCACGTTGTTTGTCCGCGATGGGCTCCTTAAGACGAGTAATAAATGTTTTTGATGAATGCAGAATCGTTTTTTCTCAATAACTGCAAAACATACAGTTTTGTTTTTTATGACAAAGATAACTTAAGGATATAATCTAGATAATTTACAGACAGAAACACGATTGGTGATACTTTTCTCGATAGATTTATTTTCCAAAGTTGACTCTTCAAAAACACTAGTTTTGTTTTAAATCAAAACTATGAATAGCTAAACAGTTCATTTTAATATAAATCGTTAGATAATCATACTAGCTAAGTAAATTACACACAGTTTCTTTTTAAATTTGATGGTTTTCAAGATAATGCAGTTTTATCTTAGCACAGCTAAAAGCAGCTCTGCCCAGCTCCACGTAAATGGAAACCTACCCTTACCATTACATTTGCCTTATGCCCACATTTTGCTGTAGTTAGCATCCATGTTCAAAATCCATTGATGCACGGCCGGGATTTGATACCTGGTCTTCGGGTTGTAAGTCAAGGTACCTTCCACTATAGCATCACGGCTCAGTAATGGATTTTTGAAGAAAAGTTATATTAACATATTTATATTATTCATATTCATTTATTTATTGCTCCAGTTGGTTACAATGGTCTTAAGGTATCACAGAGTTTCTCAACGTTGACCCCGCTAGGGCACTACAACAATCTATTAATCTAATAATTACCTACTTAGACTAATCTTAAAAATATTTATATATATAAATATAATAGAAATCTTTGTTTAATAAGTTTTTACCATAACTTCTTTCATATTATAAAAACATTTAGACAATAAAAAGGTTTTAAGATTTTTAAAAAATATTGAGTTTTTCTCTATTGATTTTAATTTTGAAGTGAGCTTGTTGAATACGCTGAAATTTTTTTGAACACGTTATTTAAGAGGCTCCCAGTCGCTGATTGCTCTTTTTCGAAACGAAAAAAGAAATACTTCTGAACAAGCCACATCTCCTATTTTTATAAGTATATTACTTCAGGTTCCTACCTAGATTTCTATTAAGCTGAAAACATAATAGCAGAAACTTTTCACGATAAAGATATTATTTCAAAATGATACGTTTTAGAATTTATGATCGAAATATTTTATATACCTAATATTAAAATCAACTTGTGATTTATTGTTGAAGATAGGTAATATGTAGATCTAGATTTCTATTAGAATAGATTTTTGATAAGTAATTATACATAATTTATATCATTAATTTATTCGAAAAGCTAAGGCGGACCACTCGCCGACGTGTGTTTGTCGTCATTGCAGCGGTCGGTAGGATTATTTATCGAAGTGATTAAAGATGGGTACATCTTTATTCACATATACTATACATTATAAAATAGGAGATGTGGCTTATTCACAAGTATTCATTTTTTCGTTTCGAACAAAAACAATCGTCGACTGGTAGCGCCTTAACGGTGAAGTAAAACATCGCGAAGAAACCAGTGAGTATTCTTATTATAAACGGTGATGGGCTTACACGCTTTGATACCAACATATTCAATTTGAGACTTCCTTTTAGGAAAGTGGGTAGGAACTGATAACGTTTCCAATTCACTGAACGGAAGTGAATCCATAACACTTGAGGTATTTACTTAAACGAGGTGGAGTTAGGGCGCGAATGTTTATCTTTAACAACCCTGAATTTATTTTTGTGGTTACAAGTAGTACGATTTTCTTAGGTAGTTCCAATGAATGAAAAATGAAAAGCCGTGTTGGCATAATAATAATATAATATAATGGTAGATACATCGACTTTCAATCCGAAGGTCGTGGTTTCCATCAATTTTTCTGTTAGAAAAATTTACGCGCTTAAAATGTTAAAGGAAAACATCGTGAGGAAACCATTTAGTATCATTATAAGCGACGATGAACTTGCAACCTGTCACGTATGAAATGCTAACTAATGGAAAATGTGGGCATGTGCCAATTGTAATGTTTGGATGTGTCTCTAACTAACCCGTAAGAACATCTTCTCAAAAATGCCCGTGAAGGGGCTGAAAATCTGAGAGAAGGTCTACTAGGATTATAGTCGTGATCATTCATTTTATCTTTTCGCTTCGCAAATTTTAACATATTAAACTTGCGTAACTAACTGACTGAATGATCTATTAACGCAATTCATAAACTACAGGTCTTAAAAATTTAAAATTTGGAAGCCGTATTTCTTTTGGTTTGTAGGGATGCACTAAGAAAGGATATCTCGAAATTTAACATCTAGACGGGTGTAGCGATGGTTAAAGTCTGTTTGAAAATTGCTTTTCGCGAACGAATTCGCAAGGAATTCCAAAAATAAGCTATAAGCTAGGATGATTTATTAACAAAATACAAAAATCCAGGGGCAAGATACATCGTTGACTATTTGAACAGTGCGCAAAGGTATGTAAAAAACTGGTGTTAACCAGATTTACATCGATAACCTCTGATAGGTACCCGAAATCGTAAACGATAAATGCGCTTTTCATTTCCAATTTTGTTTACAGCCAATACGTATTCAGAACCAATAAATCGACATTCAAATTCGTAGCATTTTATTGCAATTTTTAAAGCTATAAATGACGAAGCACACTTTATGGGACAAAATGTACCTATTTGTTATAAACCGAATTGATATAGTTTTGTCTCTAAAATGTTGGGTGGGTAAAATTATATAAAAAATAAAAATACATTTTGGTAGACATTTTTACACATCGCTATCAAGACGTCTTGTCTTTAGAAGATAAAATACTTTTTTTAAATAGATACTTTTTATACATATTAACACCCAGATACAAAACAAACATCTAGGTATGATGACACAACCTACAGCGCAGAAAAAAGAGTTACTACCAAATGAGCTGCGAAGCTAGTCAAACTATGACTTTTTAAAGCGCTTTTATTGACTTCAACTGTAAACAACCTAACTATTTATTTTGACTCGGGTTTATATCACGTATTAGGTTTATTTTTAACTACCTCCGCTCTTTAACGGTAGCTTTCCGAGTCGAGGATTCCAGGTTGCCCGCAACCATGACTATTTAAATATGGTCGAAACGGTCGTCCGTAAAATAAAAAAATCGATCAAGTGCGAGTGTTCCGTACTGTAAAAAAAACGGCATTTATTATATTTTTTTAGTATTTCTTGTGATACAACAGAAATACATCATCAGTAAAAATTTCAACTGTCTAACTATCACGGTTCATGAGATACACCCTGGTGACAGACAGACGAACAGCGGTGTCTTAGTAATAGGGTAAAAAAGACCCATGCCAAAATCAATAGTTATGTGTACCTACTAATCATTATAACTAACATCAACATAAAATATTGTGTTATAACTAACACAATTATTGTTACATCGTTATCAATTGTGGGTGGTGATGAAAACACAATACATAAAATAATAATTACATACAATTAAAGAATAATTAGTATAAACAGAATTTAAACAATATTTCTATAGGAATTCTTACCAAAATATTTCCCGTTGTCCCAGCCATTTCTCACAAACGTTGTAACAACTTCAGACATTTAATTTGCAAATGGACGTTGCTTGTCACGTTTCGGTTATTTTAAAAATCCTCTCTTAACATTAGTAATGGGACACGTCTTGAGACTCTTAATATTCACTACAATTTTAAGTCTTAAAATGAAGGGATAGAGGTGAAAATCCTTTGGCGAATTGCAGCTGATTATAAAGTTTACATCGTTGAAAATCACATAGCACTTAAAACTTTGGTGTTTAAGTAAAATGAGGTATGAATTTAAGTGGATTGAAATTTTCTTTATTGTTATTGGTTTAGTTCTTTCTATGAAATTGTTTGCAGTAAATAAAAATACAATAACTAACAATAAAAGTTATTATTAAATAATAAATATGAAACCTTTTGCTAGTTATAAAATCCTAATAATATTATAATTGCGGAAGTTTGTGAGTTTGTTTATATGTTTGTGCCCTAAGCAATACTAAATGATAAACGGGTTAGGATGAAATTTGCTGTAGAATGTTGATAAAACATCCTCTTAAAATAAAAAAAAATCAAAAAGGTAAAGTAAAGTATCTACGTACTAAAACGGACATTAAGTCAAACGTCAAATTCATCAGCTTTTTGAATTTTTCTCGAAAACGGTAAGTTTTATCAAACACTAGCGACCCGCCCCGGCTTTGCACGGGTTTAATACATAAACCTTCCTCCTGAATCACTCTATCTATTAAAAAAACCGCATCAAAATCCGTTGTGTAGTTTTAAAGATATAAGCAAACATACATACATACAGACGCGGGAAGCGGAAAGCGACTTTGCTTTATACTATGTAGTGATAATCATTTAGAATCAAAAAATTATCTACACAAAAATGTCTTATAACGAGTAATATATTTTTTTGATGAATGAAGAATCGTTTTTTCTTAATAACCGCAATACATACAGCTTTTTTTGTATGATGAAAATAAGTCAAGGATTTAATTTAGATAAATTATAGACAGAAACACGATCTGTGCAACTTTTCTCGGTAGATTTATTTCCAACTAGCGACCCGCCCCGGCTTCGCACGGGTAGCATGTTATTATACATATAAACCTTCCTCCTGAATCACTCTATCTATTTAAAAAAACCGCATCAAAATCCGTTGTGTAGTTTTAAAGATATAAGCAAACATACATACATACGTGGGAAGCGGAAAGCGACTTTGCTTTATACTATGTAGTGATGTTGACTCTTCCAAAACACTAATTTAGTTTTTACTCAAAACTATGAATAACTAAACTGTTAATTTTTATATAACTCGTAAGATAATTACTAGCTACATAAATAAAAGACAGTTTCTTTTTAAGTGTGATGGTTTTCATGACAATGCGGTTTAATCACTTTTTCCGTCTTATCCGGGTAAACTCAGTCCATACAAAAAAACGAAAATTTCAAGCATCACCAATACTTTTTCTTAAAAATCACCATACGTTTTTATTATTTGATAACTATTTTTATGTCTATTTTGACCGGACTAATTGGGCAGATACGAATATACGTAATACGTAGCTTGGCCCGTAGTTTTGTTGACCAACTAAGATCAATCCAATCCAAGCTTAGGACTTAGATCCCATCTATCCCAAGGAAGGAAGTCGGCACGAACGTGAGGAAGGTCGCAATCTCGGATAGTAAATCTAGACTAAAGTTTGGGTTCCGAGGATATCTGATTCGTTGAATAAGAGGGCACGGGAATTTCACTTGGACGGAATTTCATCATTAGAAATACTGATGGACCACAATATTTACACGCATAAATATATGTAATGTTTTGACGTGCCTCTGACTACACCCTAAATACATATTTTTAAGGATCTAAAAAGGATTCTAAGGAGTGCCTGGAGATATAGAATAATGTATACCGTACTAATATACCAATGGGAAACCAGTTAGTATACGTATACTAACTACTATAAAATGTAGCCATGTGCCAAATGTAATATTTAAACGTGTCTCCATCACCTCCATTACCCCATAAGACATCTTCATGATCAGAGCGCCTTGAGAATTTCTAGCGTACTTGGGCTTTACAGTCGTGATCCTATTTTTTTTCTCTTTAATACCCCAATTCAAAGGTGAGCTTCCTCGAATGTAGTAATAAAATTTATTTACCAGGTTTTCTATTTAAATCAGTTGAACGGAACTGCCGATGAAGTTCTGAACGTTTTTACAAGTATCAATAAAATGGCACTGCGCACTAGATAGTTTTACTACCGAGTATAGTATATTATGCAATCATTCAAGCAATGCAAGTTCTAAACAAGCGAGGCAGAAAGCGACGCGAATAAGTCCAGTTTTATACTAAACCCGGAATTATTACTGGTTCTTTTAGTGAACAACTAAAGTGGGAATAAAACGAAGATGATTTGAAATAAGTTTTCTGTTAAAAAATATTTTTCAATGACAAGCTTTTGTAAAATCATTCAAACCATCGAGCACCAGCGCGCTATCTCCTGTCACATCATATAACATTGTCATCGGAACTTGATAAGAATGCAAAGTTTTTTCTCAGTCGTAGTATTTACTAAGGAGTTCCATTGTAAGTGTATGTAGAATAGCTCCTGACTCCATCATCAAATCAGCTCGCTGTCAACATATTATTGCATTGTCACCGAAGTTACATAAGTATGCAAAAATTCAGTTCAATCGATTGGGGATAACTGCTTCAAAATTAAGTTGCAAGATTCCACCCGAACAAATATTATTACATACATACATTACAAATTAAATAAAATCTTGTAAAAAGGGACAAACTTCTACAATTTATTATATACTAGCTGTCTCGACAGACGTTATTTTATCTAATTTCAATTTTCATCCCGAATTTTTCAATTTTAAGGTTGATTTTCCAGAATTTTATATGTGCCCGTGCATATACGCGCGTAAAAATCAGGTTGATCGTGATTTATTTGTGTACCTTAATAAAGTGAAGTGAATTTGCGCTGAACGTAATTTGCATTGATTGTGTTAGTTTGAACGACATGTTAAAATAAATAAACATATGTGGACATTTCACACAGTGCCGTCTAGCCCCGACCTAAACCAAGCTTGTACTTTAAAAACCTCATAATCACTACATAGTATAAAGCAAAGTCGCTCTCCGCTTCCCGCGTCTGTATGTCTGTATGTATGTTTGCTTATATCTTTAAAACTACACAACGGATTTTGATGCGGTTTTTTTAAAGTGATTCAGGAGGAAGGTTTATATGTATAATAACATGCTACCCGTGCGAAGCCGGGGCGGGTCGCTAGTTATATAATATAATTAGAATATAATAAGAATATAATTATTATACTATTTTTTGTAAATACATACTTACGTATAATTAATGGTTTAATACCCATACACAAAACAAACATCTATGTTAATCTTGAATGTTTGTTCTGGCTGGGAATTGAACCGATAACCTACAGCGCAGAAGGCAGAGCTACTATCAACTAAGACCAACATTGCACATGACACTAAATCCAATGACATCAAATCGAATAAAATAATGGCACTTTTCCTAATCATCCATCGTCGGAAACGCAACACAACACTATATTCAACTCAAAGACATATAAATAAACATTATTCTTGCGTGACTGGCTGATCTATCAACGCACAGCCTAAACCACTGGTCCTGGAAACTTGAAATTTGAAAGGAATATATTTTTATATATATTATTATTATTATTATTATATATTATTATTATATATATTTTTTATATATTTTGGTGTGTAGAGATGCACTAAAAAAGAAATTTCCGAAATTCAACTCCAAAAGAGGGCGTTGAAGTTTGTTTGAAAATAAACGAAGTCGCGAAGGTTTTCACTAGTCTAAAATAAAGAATTCACGGAATATTAGATCTAAAGCAATGGCCATATAGCCCATTTTGCATCGAAATCCAATTTTGCAGTGGAATAAAAAACGGCAACCGAACTTCTGAACGCTTTACAAGCATCAATAAAGCAGTGCAGTGAATTCCCAATAGTTTTACTGCCGCGTATATTATGCAATAATTCAAGCGTGGAATGCAACTTTAGAAGTTTTGTAGAGCAGGAGACGTTGGTGATAAAACAGTTCAGTCGGTAGTAGCCTTCTGGCTTCTGCGTTGTTCTACATACAATGTGTAAAAATCCAACTTTTTTGATGTGAAACATCATAATGAATCATCACAAACATAGCGGCGGGTCGGATCGGTTGTTGGCTTGGCGACTCGTCGCCACAGCATGCAAAATACACGCGGCTACGTGAACTAGATGAGTTACTGCCGAATAAGTGCCGTTTGCGTTCAATCCAGTTTGCGAAATGCTGTCTCGCTCTTTTGTACTAAAATAATTATTATATTAATTAAAATAATTTCGATGTTTCACATCTGTCAGGCAACCCAAGACGGCTTACCATGGGTGAAAGCTATAAGACCAAGTACTAAGTTGTCAGCAATGGAATAATTATAATGTCACATTCATACTATGACCTGCTTCGCCACCGTCTTCGGGTCTGGATCAAAATCTGTTGTATTGTTATGTACACCACAAACATATTTTTAGGGTTCCGATCCTAAATGGTAAAACAGAACCCTTGTGGTACGACTTCGTCCGTCCGTCTGCCACAGCTCATTATTAATTCAGCAACTACTAAAGCTATCGTGATTTGAAATTTAGAATGGTTAAACCGACTTACGAGACTCCGTCCGATCCGGGGTAGAGACGTTGTACGTCCCATTTTCCATTTGAGTGGAGGAAGATTTGCTTCTTTTAGAGTGACCATGTCTTCTTCTAGAAGCTCCAGATGGCGCATAAATCAAAGCTCCAAAATACTTGTCTTGCCCAATCACATTGGAAGTGACAAACTTCAAAATGTTCTCAATTTCACATCCAAAGACTATAAAATGGCGGGAAGAGAGGGAAATTTTAAAATGGAATATTTTAAAATGGAGTCACTATTTTAAATAAGGTACCTTTTATCGAATCGACTCACCTTTTTTTTTTACAAGGTTTTATTTAACTTGTACTTTTCGTATGTTTGTTTGTAACTTTAAAAATTTGCAAACCATTTGTCGATCATGTTGATATCTGAATGAGCTGAAATTTTGCATACATCTTGAATTCTGGTGACAATACAATAATATGGTGACAGCGAGCTGATCTGATGTTGGAGTCAGGAGTTGTACAACGGAACTCATTAGTAAATAATTCAATTGAGTGAATAAAAACTCTTTATACCTGTCAAGTTACAATGACAATATAATATTATGTGACAGGTGCTCTGATCTCTAGCTCAAAGTAGGATTTTGCAAAAGCTTGTCTTCAAAAAAGTATTTTTTCAATAAAATTATTCTAAAGTTTTTTAATTCAAAAATTGAGGGGTAACAATTTTCCAATGGCTAACGATGTACGGAACCGTTTACATAAAACACCAAACACATAATACCTAAAATATCGTTATGTGAAGTTCTTCGATAGGGTAATAACCACCACGAAGACGTAACATAAATTATAATTGACTCCCGGACTACAAGTTCCGAAGTGCTTTAAACTAGTTAAGCTACCGCCAAACCGGCGCGATAAAACGGTATAGTCAAGTTAGATAGACGCGCACTGCGATTTGAAATTAGGGTGTGCACATAAATGGAATGCTAACTACTGCAAAATGTGGGCACATGCCAAATGTTACGTTTGAACGTACCTCTGATTAATACCTTTAGACATCTTCAAAAATCTGGGCGCCTGAGAGTATGTCTACCGCACTTACCGTCTCATTAATAAACGTAGACCAGCGCAGGATTAAATTTAGTCCAACGCTTACGTTTGGACTAGTCGAATTCAATATTAATAAACGAGGATTAGAAATGGAGTTGCTTACATTAAGCTGGTATTAACAAGTCTTGGTGTAACCTCAGATGATCTTTGGATAAGTAAATTTTTATTAATAGCACCGTTAGGGACTACAGCATTGTTATTTTTTTTACTTGCTATAACATTTAACTATGTAACTAAGTATCTAACTATGTTTGTTATGGTGGAATCTTGCAACTCAATTTTGAAGCAATTATCTTCAACCGATTGAGCTGATATTTTGCATACTTACTTATGTAACTTCAGCGACAATGCAATATGGTGACAACGAGCTGATCTGATGTAAAGTAGTGAGATTGATGTAAAATTTTGCATACCTATCAATCTCTAATGACAATGTAATATTATGGTACTAGCGAGCTGGTCTGATGAGCTCGGATTCTGCTTTAGGATCTCCTCAACTACACAACAAAACCACGTCGTGTTTGGGCTCGTTAGATTTGTCTTGACGAGTACTAGAGCGCTAGAATTTATAAAAGCTTGATTTTAAAAATATATTTAAAAACAAACTTATTAACTATTTACTTATTATGCGCTGGTTAAATAAACTTTAGACGTTATTGGATTGCTAATAAGTGAACAATGAATTAGAGGAACGGATTAAAGTAATTAATATTGTGGCAACTGTCACTGTTACAGAAAGTGACCACAAATGTTACCAATTTTAAACTAAAGCTTTAAACAAAGTTAGATAAATCACCTTATCGCATACACATATTTAAATGTGGGTGGTTTTTTGTTTGTTTGTTAATCAATATGTAAGCTGAATTGGCTTTGATAATATTTGACATGTAGGTCCTAGATGGTATGACCTAGATTATTTTTATAAAAGATCATTTATTTCGTGTTTCAAACTGATTCGGTTTAGAAGTAGCTTTACAACAGATAAGTTATACTGTTTCATGCGAGATTCACAAAATGAAGTAGGTAATTCCTAACTTTTCGTCTCGCCTTACGAGTAAAGGCGTGAAATCTATAACTTTTTTAAAAATATTTTTGAATCTTATCGAATGTTAGGTATCTACTCCATTTGATATGAAAATAAGGAATCAATGAATACATTTATTAGCATGATTAATTGATTCATCATTTTTATGTGGATTGTGTGCGTGTGTAACCTAAATATGTAAATGTATTTTTAACGCTAGAAACGTACCTTGTAAATAGGGCATTTAAAAAACAAAACTTAAGACGAGTAATAAATGTTTTTAATGAATGCAGAATAGTTTTTTCTCAATAACCGCAAAACATACAGTTTTGTTTGTTATGACAAAGATAACTTATGGATATAATCTAGATAAATTAGAGACAGAAACACGATTGGTGATACTTTTCTCGATATATTTGTTTTCCAAAGTTGGCTCTTCAAAAACACTAGTTTCGTTTTTAATCAAAACTATGAATAACTAAACTGTTCATTTTTATATAATTCGTTAGATAATCAAACTAGCTAAATAAATTACAGACAGTTTCTTTTGTAAATTTGATGGTTTTCATGATAATGCATTTTTATCACTTTTTCCGTCTTATCCGGGTAGAATTAGCCCATACAAAAAGTCAAAAATTTCACTTATCACCTTAAAATAAAATGTTGCACCTACTCTGAAAGATAAAATTGAATCATAAACGATAGCAATGCACTCGTATGTCAACAATTTTATTGTAGACCCCCACGCAGTAGTGTCGATCTATTTTTGTAATTTTGGGGTGTAACCACGCTTTATTTTATTGTTCAATGGGGTTTCGAAGATAGCTCTTTCCGATATTAAAACCATTTTGATATAGGCGATAAAGAAAATAGGGTGCTTTGATATAATACCAACACATTTTGGTTAAATAGGCTTTTATATTTCGATAAAAAAGCAATAAATAAAAAACCGGCCAAGTGCGAGTCGGACTCGCGCACGAAGGGTTCCGTACCATTATCTATAAAAACGGCTTAAAAAACATGTTTGTTGTATGGGAGCCCCCCTTGAATATTTATTTTATTCTGTTTTTAGTATTTGTTGTTAGAGCAGCAACAGAAATACTTAATCTGTAAAAAATTCAACTGTCTAGCTATCACGGTTCATGAGATACAGCCCTGTGACAGACAGACGCACAGACGGACAGCGAAGTCTTAGTAATAGGGTCCCGTTTTTACCCTTTGGGTACGGAACCCTAAAAACAGCTCCATAAAAGTGTTTACATAACTTAATCTAATAATATTATAAGGGTGTGAGACCTCCTGTTAAGTATGGTACCTGTGTTAGGAGATCTCGCTCTTCCGTATACATTTTTTACATGCTAGGTAGGTATTTGCTATAAATTGCATTGGTAGTTTGTTGAAATGGTAACTTACCTTAAACAGTAACAAGAAAAAAATATACGGTTTTATTTATTTACTTATCCAACCCGTTTGTTATATAATTTAAATCACAAAGGAAAACGTGGAAACTCCAATACAATTGTGTTTTAATCCAATATTTCAAAGTTCAGAAAACTAAGACTCGAACCGCGTAGCGATAAAATTTTATTGTTAACGCCAAGAAACTCTTTTTCTAAAGACTTAGTTTCATAAAAAACGGCAACCATCTTTTATTTGTTTTGAGAAAATAAGCTGGTTCGTCTGTCTGAAAATTTATACTGACTTTCTTTGACAATTTACCATTCCTTTGGTAAAAGCCATACAGAAATAGGAATGAATTTAAAAAACCGGCCAAGTGCGAATCGGATTCGCGCACGAAGGGTTCCGTATCATTATCTATTAAAAACGCCAAAAAAACACGTTCGTTGTATGGGATCCCCACTTAAATAATTATTTTATTCTGTTTTTAGTATTTGTTGTTATAGCAGCAACAGAAATACATCATCTGTGAAAATTTCAACTGTCTAGCTATCACGGTTCATGAGATACAGCCTTGTGACAGACCGACGGACAGACGGACAGCGAAGTCTTAGTAATAGGGTCCCGTTTTTACCCTTTGGGTACGGAACCCTAAAAAATAACTGTGGTTCCATAAGTATCAGAAACATAGAGTACCATGATAGAAAAACATGGTACCGACTTTATTTTTCGGTTAGTTCCATTAATGTAGGTACTCTAATTATAAGAAGCAGCAGGTACTTACTTTATAATGTTTCGATATGAAATACCTAACATTTATCAAATATATAATTAACATGTAAATTGGTGTTGACTAATTATGACTTGGGTGGAAAATATGCGAAATAAAAAAAACCTAAACTATTCTAAGTTTTACCTGTCACGTATGGAATGCTAACTACTGCAAAATATGGATTTTGTGCCAAACGTACCTAATGTTTGGACGTTCCTCTGACTACTCAATTAAGACATCTTTAAGGAAATAAGCGCTTTAAAATCTGAAAGTATGCCTACCGTAATTGGGGATTATAGTCGAGATTCTATTTATTTATTATTATTATTTAGTTTTAGAACTGTCATTCTGAGATTACGCAAAAATGGAATAAGATCTATAGTATTTCACTCAATTTTAGTCAGTTACTGTCGACTTTTAACGGTTGTCTCTTTTTAGAAAGTTAGCTTAAGCTGCCTCAACCAGCGAGTTCTTCCGCTCTGAGGTCGGTGGAGGAATTTTTATTATCAATATCATAGTACAGTGTTTATACCCTCGTAATATTTATAGTTTTTATTGTGCGCGCCGCGTTTCTCACAATAGCGTTCCTACCGCCTTTTGGTTGTTGGTAGTAAATTTCAGCTTCAGTCCGCGTGTAAACTTTATTTCTTTTATCGAATTTATTAACATATTTTGTGTGAAGTTGTGCGTAAACCTCCACTTTGGTCAGTTTATATGAACCGATGAATTTGGTAATCATTTCTTGGAATAAAAGAATGCTTTAAGTTGCGAAATTTACAAAAATCTATGATTTTCATACTATGGCTTTTAAAGCCATATTAAGGCTTTCAATGCAATATAAAATTAGTATTCTCTAAAATCTATGATTTTCATAGCAATAGCTAATATATACTATGAAAATATGATAGCTATGAGAATAGATTAGATACATATATTCTAATAGTTACTATGAAGTCATAGATTTTACGAAATAAGCCAATGAACAATTATACAATAAGTTGCCATGTTGACGGTACCAACTCGCTGTAAATTCTGTCGTGAACACAATAAGCATTAGTTACCCGAATTATTATTGCATAAGTTTAATGTTGAAATCGTATTCCGCATAGGATGTCTAAATTCCATTGTTTTTCAACGATTCGATACTCAATATGACTGCTTATGTCAGATTGCTCATTTAAGACCATCGACTACATAGCTTAAAATAGACGCCTAATGGCTTCATTTCTTCAAACAAACAACTCTGTCAAGTCAGTGAGGTATGAGGTACGGGGGCAGTGGGAAAAAATGCATTCTGATTGGCCGATTCCAGATGACGTGATTCACTAGGGATGGGAAGTGTTGTCATGAGTTATCGATAGCAGTCAGAGGCACGTCCAAATATTATATTTGACTCACATTTTGCAGTAGTTAGCAGTCCATACGTAACAGGTTGCAAGCCCATCGCCGCTTATAAAAATACTAACTACTGGTTCCCTCACGATGCGATGTTTTCCTTCACCGTTTTAAACACGTGTTTTTGATCTATATATATATGTTTAAAAATCAATTGCTGTTCGTTAGTCTCGCTAAAACTCGAGAACGGCTGAACGGATTTATTTTATCTTGGTCTTGAAATGTTCGTGGAGGTCTATGAAGGTTTAAAAGGTGAAAAAAAATATCGAATATTTGCCGGGAAAACCCTAAAAACAGCCCTTTTGTTTTTCCCATACAAAAGTTAAAAAAACGTAGAGTCCATTTGAGCTTTATTATGTTTGAACGGTAACGCGAACGGGAACGGGAACTTAAGACAACATTTGTTAATTCTAAAGCGATAATATTATAAATGCGAATAGCAAATAGGTTACTTCATATCCATGTAGGTACAACGCGAGCGAAGCCGCGGACGGAAGCTAGTTGTTGTTACTACTTTGTAGGTTTATCGATCATCAATTATTGAGTAGTGGTACAACACTATTGACTTTCGACAAGGAAAATAACCAGTGTAACTTGAGCTTGTGGTAATGGTTATTTAGCATAAACAGACGAGATGTGCACGGGTCAAGGAAGTGGTCGGTACTACTGCAGGTTTGACGCGCGGTATTTTTTATCGGCCGTATAAGCCTGATGTTTTGGATGACAGTGTTCGCCTTGCATGCGGTGTTTTCTGGGCTATGTAGTCGATGTTTAAGACTGAGTCGTCAGTTCGTGATCTAAAGATGTGACCAGTCATTGCGTGGCAATCGAGCTACCTGCCGCGCGCAAACGGCAAATTTATGTGGCAAAAGTGCAACACGCACACTAAAACAATGTGCATTGCATGTGCACTACTACGAACATTAAAAAAACAGATTTCGTGAAATAGAACAACATACCCATAAATAAATGTTTTATCTCATTCATATAAAGCGGTGGTTATATTTTATTTTAAATTGGCATAACCTAGATCTATCCATCTGATTTGGAATAATTTAATATTCACTGGAATTCAGAAATTAATTTTCTTCGATTCGTCAAATCTCTTTATAAGTACTACGAGTATTTATTAGGTATATAGTATGGTATAAGTTCCTATTAACACAGAATATTTTCAAGCGAGAATATTCTAGGAATCAGTGTTAAAATATTTTAATATCTTGATATTTCGTAAAATTAATATCACTTCATAGAATTAAAGGATATAAACGAGGAAAAGGATCATAATCTTAAAATAAAAAAATAAAAAAACATTTAATATTAAACCCAATATAATCGTAGTTTCTTGCAAGAAGTTGTTCTGAAGATTGGAATTCCAAAATATATTAAATTCCGAGCCAACTTTAATGCGGAGCTCTACAATACTCTACATACCGGAAAACCCTTATTGGATTTTAAGAAGAAAGCATAAATATGTAGACATTATCCTAAATATACAACATCATGCCTTCTGAATACAAACTAGTCAGAATATCGAATTGAAAGCTGAATTGAGAATCTAGATTTAGCGTAGGTGTCCCTCCGAACACCGTAAAGTTTCCACACAAGAACTGAAGTTAGTCAACTTACCTTTGACTAAATTCAGAATACGCAGAATATACCTACATATATCGACCATATAGCCCAATAAACGCCTAATGGCTTCATTTCTTCAAATAAACAATTCTGTCAAAACGTTGAGCAGTAAAAAATGCATTCTGATTGGCCGGTTCAATATCACAGGATTATAGGCATTTGTGTTGTCTGACAGTGTTCGATTTGCACTGGGAGTCTAGGCTGTGTGGTCGATGCCTACAATCATACTCAAACAGAACTTACCTAATCAAAACCTGTGATATATTTCCGGTAAGTTGAACCTTCTTATGAAGTTCAAGTTAATTTTGATCAGATTCATAAAATCCTAGAAAAGTCAAATCGACCAATTATAGAATTGGCTGATATTCTAGCGACAACACTAAAAAGTAGTTTTCACTTAACACATGTGTGTTTTTTACCTGATGTTTTTTTTTCGATTTTGTACAAAAAAAGTCTGAAGTTAGTCCTATTTCAATAGTATTTATGTAAGACAATAGTTCCTTGATAACTTAAAAAAAAACGAATATGGTCTTTTAACTTTTTGATTGGTCAAAACATTTTGATCGGTTTTATTTTTAATTTTTAGAACGTAATTATATAAGTTGAATTTAAATTATGGCTGCAATAGAACAAACGTAAACCCAAGAAGTTCTCGGCATAACAAAAACTCAAGAGAAAGGATTTACCTGATGGATGATACAAAACTTATGCAATAACTCACCGAAGACCGTAACCGATTAACCAATCCGCTTCCTAAATCAGAGGAATGGACAGCAATACCCCTGAATAAAGGAAAGAAGGGCTTGGTGTTAAACGTACATTACGTTTTAAAATGGGCTTGCAACCTGTCACGTTTCCAGCTAACTACGGCAAAATGTGGGCATGTGCCAAATATAATGTTTGGACGTGCCTCTGACTACCCCCACTAGACATATTCAAAGGATCTAAGCGTCTGGAGATCTGAGAGGATGTCTACCGTACTTGGGAATCACAGTCGTGATCCAATTTTTTGTTTTTTACGTTTTTAAAATAAATTAAGCCGAAAAATATTTTTCAATGACATTATTTTGTAAAAACATTTAAACCATCGAACACCAGCGTGGCACCACCTGTCACATCATTTAACATTGTCATCGGAACTTGACAAGAATGCAAAGCTTTTACTCCATCGAAGTATTTACTAAGGAGTTCAGTTGTGAGCAATGCAATGAATGCAAAATTTCAGCTCAATCGGAATTATTTTATTTGTAAAATTTAAACGGAACCAATTTTGGACTTTTATCTACGCTTAGACTTTTTGATGGGTCGAAACATTTTCGTCGATATTATTTTTTAGTTTATTATCGTATTCAATTCATGTACCCTGGCATACGAACCCACAACCTTTAGATTGAATGTCGAGATACCTCTGACTATGCCTATACACGCTAATTACCAACACAAACCACATCAACAAATTACCCTATTTCCTTCCAGGTTAATAGCGCAAGACTAATTATTTTTTTTAAGAACAGTAATCATCACTAGGTGTATGTTGATGTAAAAACTAACGAAAGACAAGAAACAAGAATATGACTCTTTTCTTTTTGTTTGTTTTTATCTTTGGCTTGAAAAATAACGAGATAAGTTATTCTGCGTGTTATAAACGCTTTTATTAGCTTTTATTCGCCGATCTGCCGTTGATCGCGGTCGCGTGCGATGCTCATGATGAAGAGCATCTGAATTGTCTCGAAACGTCAGCAATACAAAGGAAAAACGTGGTAATTAGCCGTATATCTATTTAAAACTTGTTATAAGTGTTTGAAAACTTTGAATGTGATTTTGACCTTTTTCAAAACGTCGATTTAATCTGAAACTTTACATAATTATTAAAAACTGATAACAATGTAAAAAAGTCTAATATTTAAATTCATTATAAAAAATAATAATTTAATTTACCATAAAAGCGTGTTTTTTAGTTTTTTTTAAAGTATTATTTATATAGTCCATAAGAAAAAAAATTGGATAAATACGTTTGCATAAAAAATGCGTATAAAGCATCCGGATCTTCTTTCCTCTTAATGTTTTTGAACGGGACCCTACTAAATTAAACGTTTCAACCCCAAGCTTTGCGCCCCAAAACAATATCTCTGTGGGCTATAAAATAACAAAATAACGTTATAAAATAACAGTTTAACGGTTATGTTATTTTTATTGAACAGTTATTGGGGCTATAATTTGTTGTCTGTCGAATACGTGAGATAGTGACTATTATTTTTGATAGTTTGTCGTATAATGGTTGGCGCACACTGGCACAACGCGCGGTAGAGGGTTTAAAATGTATTAATTGAATTTAGTTGTTATGCAATTGAAATAAAGTATATATTTCAATGCTTGGTGATCTGTCTCGGAGCATTGCAGCGCAGTTTTGCAAGATTACCAAGCATTGAAATATATACCTTATTTCGATTTGATAACTTTTTAATTTAATTGATATATTTTAAATCCGCTGCAATCGGTCCTCCACTGTGCGCCAGGCATAAGTTTTCGTCCACACTGCTGAGCCTAGATCGGGTTGCGACGAAGGGTTAAATAACGATGATCTGCGACAGTTAATTACTGAAACGGGCATTTGCGTCCACACTGCAGTTTTGCCGCGTCTCATAATATTTGACTATCGCGCCCGTCACCGCCACCGCACTAAGCTCCCAGTGTGGACACACGCTAATTTGGGGAGTGTATTATGTTATATTTTACACCCTATCATAATCATAGTATACATATTCGTACTAGTAGTCGCCTGAGAATCTTGTTATTATTTTTCATGACTAAGAAAAAAGAAATACGATCACGACTGTAATGCCCAAGTACGGTAGACATCTCTCAGATCTTCAGGCGATAAGATCCTTTGAAAATATCTAGTGGGGGTAGTCAGAGTCACGTCCAAACATTATATTTCGCACATGCCCACATTTTGCAGTAGCATTCTATACGTGACAGGTTGCAAGCCCATCGCCGTTTATTAGAATACTAACTGGTTTCCTCACGATGTTTTCCTTCACCGTTTGAGCACGTGTTTTTTGATGCGCATATAAATTTTTTGAATAGAAAAATCCATTGACGCACGCCGGGATTCAAACCCATGACCTTCAGCCATTGTCTTATTCGATCGGCACCACACTGGAGCTCTACATAGCATTTACGAAATGATCATCGAAGAAATAGGCACGCACGCCGTATTTGTTGCCTAATTCTTCTAGGCTTGGTCGCGAGGAACAGCTTCACCTCGCTCCTAAAACGTTTTGAAACGATCCCTGTGATTTTATTGAAGTAAATACTCTTTGACTTTTACTGGTAAATTTTAAAATTCAGCAAAGTAACAGAATCGATGTGTAAAAATTTAATGAAGTAACATTGTTGCGAGATTCTGTTTCGAGTACAAGATTTTGTAATATTGTGCTAACTCAGCGGAAATGAACAAAATCGTACGTACTTATCAAGTGTTGTTATATTTGTTTTTTAAAACTAAATGTGGGCACATTTTTTCATGTAAGTTGCTTCATCTCTAAGGATGTTGAGCTTATGACTGTTATCTTATTGTATTGACCTAAAAATACAAAAATATACGTTTTTTCGGTAATCATAATGTAAAAGGCAATAATAGCCTCAAATGAACTAAATAATAGAAAAAGTAAAAACTTTGTATCTATTAGAAAAAAAATCTATAAAGCTAAAAGCTATAAATGTCAAAACTGACACTTTTTGTATAATAATAGTGTCAGTTTTGGCATTTGGACGATACGTTGTCGATACGATACTGGTTCATGCTAGTCCCCCTAGTAACAAACACATAGTGAGAAAACAGTATTTTTCTACATTCAAATCAAATATTCAAATTCATTTGTGTAACAAAATGAAAACATCACGAAACCCTACGACATTTACACTCCGATTTCCTCACCACGTCAATATTTTAAGAGCTGTGTGAATTATGAATCTCTTTTACGGCTTTATTTATACTTTTATCGTCGCATTGTTTATCTTCAAGTGTTTTACGAGTAAAATAAATTACTGTAACGTACATTATCTCTTTGGGGTGGATGCTATAGTGTCAACCCTGAAGTTTGTTTAAGGGGCTGACCCCATAAAGTTTTTAAGAAATGTATTTTATTGTCACCAAGCTTTGAAATGGAGGCGTATTGTACCTCGGCTTTAAATCATGGCTGTGGGTTTGAAAATATTTCAAGCAGCGCCTTCTAGACTCAAACTAAGCAAAGCTAGTACTGATATTCTTCTTTCTCCTCTTATTCCACTCCATTTGAGCTCGTCACAACATTTAAAAACATGTTTAAAAAGGTTCTGGCCTCCTGACGTGAACCCTCTTTAGGAATACTTGCTGGTTATTAAAAAAGTTTGCACTTATAAAAACCAGATAACTGTTAAAAAGTTTATTAAAAAAATTATGATCTAGATTGAAACTTATGATTGTTTTTATTAGTATTTACTTACTTATTATGTAAGCCGCAGGCGGAAGCTAGTTGGTTATTCAGGAGTCATCCACCACACAGCCTAGACTCATACGGTGCTATTAATAAAAATTTACTTATCCAAAGATCATCTGAGGTTACACCAAGACTTGTTAATACCAGCTTAATGTAAGCAACTCTATTTCTAATCCTCGTTCATTAATATTTAATTTGACTAGTCCAAACGTAAGCGTTGGACTAAATTTAATCCTGCGCTAGTCTACGTTTATTAATACACTCACACACACATACACCTACACACACACACACACACACACACACACACACACACACATACACACACACACACACACACACACACACACTTACACTCATACTCTTACCCTTGAAACATTTTTACCATTTTGATTTAGTTTTATTTGGAACCTTTATTCTCTGTATCGAGAGGAGGGCGTTGGTGTCTGCGACACAGTCTAGCACTTCTGCAGGCATCACCGTTTTTTGACTGTTTGTTAAACCTATGTTCTTGTTCCCAATAAATATATATTTCAATTTCAATTTCAATTTCAATTAATGAGACGGTTCATGCAAGACTAACATTGTCAGACAACATATATGGGCTACAGATCTTGTGTAAACCACCGAGCGTGATTCACGACGCGCCCTGCGGTGGGCTGTGTCATTAAACCGGCCAATCAGAATTCACTTTTTACCGCTCCCCGACCCGCACACCTCAACGTTTTGACAGAATTGTTTGATTGAAGAAATAAAGCCATTAGGCGTCTTATTGGGCTATGTGGTCGATAATTATACAGGACAGGAGTCTTTAACTTGATGACGTCATTCTTGTCTATTTATTCCTGACTACGCCACTAGAATGGCAATGAAAGTAATCTAACAACCATAATCGTAATAGAAAATGTATTTTCATAAAAACTAACGAGTTCCTTTGCCTGCGTTATGAAGAAACAAATTACGGACGAAATAAGAATCCTTCCTAATTTCTTGGTAAAACCACGTGAAACATATTTTTATTTTCATGGTAATGAACCAAAAATACAGTATACAATACAGTAGTTAACAGTATTTGACCGACCCATTATTATGTGAACCTTACTTTATACATACGCTCTTTAGGGTTCCGTACCCATAGGGTAAATACGGGACCCTATTACTAAGACTCCGCTGTCCGTCTGTCTGTCTGTCTGTCTGTCTGTCACCATGCTGTATCTCATGAACCGGAATAGCTAGACAGTTGAAATTTTACACAGATGATGTATTTCTGTTGCCACTATAGTACTGCCGTCCGATCACTAAAAGGCCGTTACTGGTATTGTAACATACTACCATGGTATTGTAACATAACCGAAACGTCGGGAAAGTAAATTAAAGGTAATTACGTGATAAAGACCCGTGTCAAAATCAAATGTTACTTAACGGCTTTTAGTGATCGGACGGCAGAATAATAACAAATACTACAAACATAATAAAATAAATATTTAACTGGAACTGTGGGACTCCCATTGTTCATAGCTCATAGTTTATAGTTCATTTTATTGATAACAAATGTCATATAATTTTAAATTCAATTCTAGTAAGATCTTCAAAATATGTATATATATCATTATTGATTATTAACATTAAACTAAATAATTAGGTACATTTTAAAGTCATGAATTCATTAATGTTATATATAGATTGAACTATCAGCCACTTCTTCAATTTAAACTTGAAGGATGATATGGATTGTGCGCTGGTGATAGAAGTTAGAATACGGTTATAGACGGTCGTCCCCACTACGTGCGACAACTTCGACATCTTCGCTAGTCGTCGTGGAAGCGCCCTCAGCCGGTTTGAGTGACTCGTGTTGTATCTGTGACCGTCCCCGAACCTTACATATACGTTCAAGTTTTCGCGCACGTACAATGCGAACTGGTATATGACATTCTCCCATACAACAAACGTGATTTTTTTGCCGTTTTCTTATAGAATTTGATACGGCACTCTTCGTGCGCGAGTCCGACTCGCACATGGCCGGTTTTTGATATTACGCATGACTGTTAAGAAAAAATAAGTGAAAACTAATTTTTGATTTCTTGTTTCAGGGTACGGACAACATTTAGATTTTGAGGAGTTAAGAAGTTTCTTCTTGAATAAGAACTTGTAAGTAAAAGCATACTTTGATGTATGAGCATTTTAGATTGTCGTGAAAGTATAAATTGTGTAGTCTGTGCCAAGATATTCTCCTAGACATTGTAAGCAATAATTACGTTTAAAAAACTAAAAAGAAAATCGTCGAAAATGTTTTGACCAATGTAAAGTCAAGAGACGATTTTCGTTTTTTAAGTTTTAATGAACTATTAGTCCTACATTGATATAATTTAAATGTGACCAAGTAGGGACTATTTTCTATACAATAGAACAAACATCGAAATCGGATCAAAATCTGGGAAAACAAAAAAAAAAATATGGCGAATTTAGAGTCTTCTATCGTCCGTCGGTTGAAAATATTTTGAAACCGGTTTGAGCTTCAACCTTATAAGGGGAGATTTATATTAGACCAGGCCGTATCCGGACTGGGCCGAAGTTTTTCGTTAATAAACGGGCCCGGACGGGACATAGATCAGGCAATCCTAATAATATTATAAATGTGAAAGTTTGTGAGTTTGTATGTATATTTGTTCCTCAATCAGGCCTCAACGACAAAACGGTTTAAGTTGAAATTTGCTGTAGATGTAGATATAATGCCCGAATAAATAATAGACTACTTTAAAATATAAAAAATATCCGCAAAATGATAAAGAAACGCAAAAGGGATGATTTTGGCATAGATGGCGCTGGGTTGCAACAAATCTGACATCACGGACTAAAAACAATCAGTCATTCAGAATTCGATTATTAAAATTTGACAAGACAAAGTCTGTCACGGGTCGGCTAGTGTGTAATATAAACTGCTTCATACGAAATGTATGTAATGTTTAAAATCCGTGCCTCGTCCGGGCCACGTATGCGCACTTTGCGCACGGCCCGGTCTAATATAAATCTACCCTTATGCCACTTCCTGCGAATATCATACAATTAGATGCAACGAATGTGGGGATGTTTGCAGTGTGGGATCAAATTTGCGTTATTAAGTGGTAACTATCCTCAATCATGCTAAACAACTGAACCGATATATAATTTGGAACCGATATAGTTCATGACCTGAATGTTAAATGAGTATTTTATCCGGAAACACTAAAAAATAATTAAAAAAATCACAATACTGTTAGTTACCCCACGGTAGGTAGACATTTTAATATAAAATAAATAGGATTATGAGTGTAATCCCCAAGTACTGTAGACAATTTCTCAGATCTCAAGGCGCTTAGATCCTTGAAGATGTCTAGAGGGGGTCATTTTCTCTAGAGAGTAGTCAGAGGCACGTCCAAACATTATATTTGGCACATGCCCATATTTTGCTGTAGATAGCATTCCATACGTGACAGATTGCAAGCCCATTACCGCTTACAATACTAATTGGTTTCTTCACTTTGTTTTCTTTCACCATTTTGAGCACGCGTTAATGCGCATTTACATTATTCAAATAAAAAAAATAATGAACAATCGGGATTGGAACCCACGATGCTGATTGTGTCTGTTCGTACATGTCGAAAGTAACATTTGTCAGAAACTAATTGATGAACTACGAGTAGTACGAGTAGCTTCGAGTATTTCCTCTGATGTAGTCTTATTTACTTCAGCATTTAGTGGCATCTCTACTTGCTACACAGGTCTTGAAGTTCAGCTAGATCCCTCTACATTCTATCTATAATGACTGGCCTCACAGCTCATTTGGTAGTAACGCCTTCTGCTCTGTAGGCTGAATTCCCACCAAGGAGAAAAAATTGTGTGAGGAACATGGATGTATGTTCTGTGTTTGGGTGTTATATATTGTTTCATAAGTATGTATTTACAAAAAAATGGTATACGAGTTATCTGGTTCCCATAGTACATGCTTGCTTAGTTTGGGGTTAGATGATGATATTTGAAATGTCCACCTATTAATGAAAAAAAAAACAAATGTTATTCCAAGTACGTTAGATAGATATCCAGACGCTTAGATCCTTTGAAGATGTCTAGTGGGGGTAATCAGAGGCACGTCCAAATTTAGTTAAGATTGCAAGCCTATTATTATATTGCTAATTCTTCTTCTTCGCCTTATCCCACGTTCTCGTGTAGTCGATGTAGAGGTTGCTAATGGATTTGGCTTGGTTTGTTTTACAATCGGCCGCCTGCCTGACGTCAACCCTCCTTGGGAATGCTTGCTGGTTGTGCACTTTGTCATTGTCGATGGCGTTTTCATATTGTTAATAACAACGGCTTACTATAGACCAAGAAATGACACGACAACCAAAGATCCTTATCCTGATAGTCATCCAGTTACCTTCTATTGCCTGTTACAGCACCAATACGCTAGAACTTCGACAAGTCTTGAAAGTTCCCTATATTGAGCGGTTAATGGATGTTTAAACTACGTTTAAACTAAAAGCATTCGCTGACTCGGTAATGAATGGAGTCGGACCGTTGCATTGAGGATGATAAAGCGACCGAAGAAAAATATTAAGATTGAAAGAAAAATGTTGACTATCAAAGTTTATATTTTTATCACAAGTAAAGATTTTACTATCTGCAATATGATATTCAAAGATTGAAGAAAAATAAAGTATAGCGCAAGACAAGTACACAAAATATAATACACATTATCTTTGTCATGAAAAACAAAACTGTATGTTTTGCGGTTATTGAGAAAAAACCGGCCAAGTGCGAGTCGGACTCGCGCACGAAGGGTTCCGTACTATTATCAAAACGGCAAAAAAATCACGTTTGTTGTATGGGAGCCCCCCTTAAATATTTATTTTATTCTGTTTTTAGTATTTTTTGTTCGAGCAGCAATAGAAATACATAATCTGTGAAAATTTCAACTATCTAGCTATCATGGTTCATGAGATACAGCCCTGTGACAGACAGACAGACGGACAGACGGACAGACGGACAGACGGACAGACGGACAGACGGACAGACAGACGGACAGCGAAGTCTTAGTAATAGGGTTCCGATTTTACCCTTTGGGTACGGAACCTTAAAAACGATTCTGCATTCATCAAAAACATTTATTACTTAAGGAAACAATAGTAAAGTCTGAAAACAACAATGTAATACCCTCCGCCTTGTTCTTGTTCTAAATACCAATACAAATTTAATTACTTTTTCAGTTCACACTTGAAACAGTATAATACATAGTTACTAAAGCAACAAACTACCTTCGTTAATCTGTTCTTTGTCTAACGAAACTAACGATTTTGACCCTATAGTTAAAGAATAGTTTCCGAAGTAATTTATGAAACTAAACACAATACTGAAACAAGCGACAATGATCTTTATAATCAAGAACAATAGATTCAATTTTCATCGAAAGGATTTGTATCAGATGAAGTATTTTAATAACGATGCGGAGCTATTGATCTATTTGTAGTAAACCCGGAGATGTAATTAAAAAAACCGGCCAAGTGCGAGTCGGGCTCGTGCATGAAGAGTTTCATACCTTTATTTATAAAAAACGGCAAAGAACATAGTTTGTTGTATGAGAGCTCCACGTAAATGTTTATTTAATTCTGTTTTTAGGGTTCCGTACCCAAAGGGTAAAAACGGAACCCTATTACTAAGACTTCGCTGTCCGTCTGTCCGTCTGTCTGTCTGTCTGTCCGTCTGTCTGTCACAGGGCTGTATCTCATGAACCGTAATAGCTAGACAGTTGATATTTTCACAGATTATGTACCTATTTCTGTGGCTGATCTAACAACAAATACTAAAAATAGAATAAAATAAATATTTAAGGGGGGCTCCCATACAACAAACATGATTTTTTTGCCGTTTTTATAGACAATGGTACGGAACCCTTCGTGCGCGAGTCCGACTCGCACTTGACCGGTTTTTTAGTTTTTGTTGTTATAGCGACAACAGAAGTACATCACCTGTGAAAATTAGAAATTAAAAATTAAAAATCAACTATATAGCAAGCCTTGTGATAGATAGATAGACGGACAGCTATGTCTTAGTAATAGGGTCGCGTTTTTACTCATTGGGTACGGAACCCTAAAAACGCTGTCTGGTATTCTGTTTTTGTATTTGTTTATTTTAGGTCTTTTAAGATTTGAAGTTCAAGGAAAGGGGTAACCGTTAAAAGTTGTTTGCTTTTTTAATGGGTTTAAGGTTTATGTAATGTTTACATTTACAATTTAGAACTATCTGTTACGTTAGACTTAAAGTTTATTAAAAACCGGCCAAGTGCGAGTCGGACTCTCGCACGAAGGGTTCCGTACCATTATCTATAAAAACGGCAAAAAAAACATGTTTGTTGTATGGGAGCCCCCCTTAAATATTTATTGTATTCTGTTTTTAGTATTTGTTGTTAGAGCAGCCACAGAAATACATAATCTGTGAAAATTTCAACTGTCTAGCTATCACGGTTCATGAGATACAGAACTGTGACAGACAGACGGACAGATAGACAGACAGACAGACAGACAGACAGACGGACAGACGGACAGCGAAGTCTTAGTAATAGGGTTCCGTTTTTACCCTTTGGGTACGGAACCCTAAAAAACAAGGTGATGCTTGAAATTTTGAATGTATGTATGTAACTATGTTGGAATCTTGCAACTCAATTTTGAAGCAGTCATCCTGAACTGATTGAGCTGAAATTTTGCATACACCCTTATTTCGGGTGACTTATTAATATCGTGACAGCGAGCTGATCTGATGATGGAGTCAGGAGCTGTTCAACAGTCACTTATAACGGAACTCCATAATAAATACTACTACTTCGTAAAAACTTTCTATTCTTGTCTAGTTCCAATGACAATGTAATATTATGTGATAGGTGATAGCGCGCTGGTGCTCGATGGTTAAGGCCCTGTATGTCGACGATTGCTCTTTTTCGGAACGAAAAAAGAAATACTTCTGAACAAGCCACGTCTTGTCGAAACTTGTCATTGAAAAATATTTTTAACAGAAAACATATTTAAGTCTTACAAATGTAGGACAATCATGAACAAAATAATTTATTATTGTGCCATGTCTAGCCTGTTTCCGAGATCAATATAATATTAAATTTGCTCAACGACAAACACAGTAAAATATTATTTACATTATGACCAAAACTGTACCGAGCAACATAGTAAAGCGAATTCCTTGCAACCGATGCAGCCATTTTCTCATGAGCAACCTCGCTTTGCTCTGCAATAAATGTCACGCAAAATGCATCATTTACATTGCCAATACCGTAGTCTCTACATTTAAGAGAATAAGGTTCAAACTCGTCTATGCTTTTGGTAATGGTTATAGTTTTTGTAGGACTGTCACGCCTGGTTACAGAGATATGCTTCACCTATTTTAGTAGCCACAATAGTAATACTGCATCTGGGAGAACACTTAGTTTTGGTGCTCTGTTTTATTGTCTGACAATCAAAGTTTATTGCTTTGTGTCTTGTGTCTGAATGGTTAGATGGTCAACAATGTCACGAGGTGTTCCTCGATATTGAACCTTATTGGGTCGGAATAAGGGTTCTCTTTGTAACTACTACCCATCTTAATTGGAGGACCAAAGTTCTATAGCAGCGCCGCAAAAATACGAATTGTTTTGAAGTTCTTTGTAAGTCAATTTGTAGAGTGTTATAAAGTTCAAAGAGATAACGCAGTACTTAGATGAGAGTTTTTAATTTAGCTATATCCAGGCCAATATAATGGCAATCATAAATCAGGTCGATGACCTACGTAATACAGGATGAGCTACAATGAACCAGTGATATGACTAGCATGTAATTATTTATTATCTTTATAGGATCACGACTGTACTCCCCAAGTACGGTAGACATCCAGGTCCACAGATACTTGAAGATGT
Organism: Hydriomena furcata; assembly: GCA_912999785.1. Taxonomy (NCBI): domain Eukaryota; kingdom Metazoa; phylum Arthropoda; class Insecta; order Lepidoptera; family Geometridae; genus Hydriomena; species Hydriomena furcata. Next base: position 3,190,757 of record OU538825.1, read on the forward strand.
CTATTGGGGTTAGTCTGAGGCACATCCAAATATTACATTTGACACATTTTGCAATAGTTAGCATTCCACACGTGACAGATTGCAAACCCGTTGCTTTTTTTTGCCGTTTTTACAAAAACCAATGTATCTTGTTATAAAATTCTCGTGTCACAGTGTTTGTAACGAAACTCCTCCGAAACGGCTTGACCGATTTTTATAGATATTTATTAGGTATGAGAATAGGTCGTAGGATATTTTTATACCCCTAAGTGATAAAGTTTAGGAAAACCTAAAAGTGCTTTTTTCTGTGGGATTATTGAAATTTGACAGGACAACGTCTGTCGGGACAGCTAGTATGTCCTTAAAGTAGGGACTGAATAAATTAACCGACTTTGTGTTACATGGATCTCACAACTTTTTACGGTAGAGGAACTGAGTAGCGTTGCGAGACTTGGCTTTTTTTACAAGTTATGTTTTTGATGGCATCTCATTTCTTTTTGTAGATAGCCCTAATTTTTAGGGTAATATTCTTCTTCTACCTTAAGACGAGTAATAAATGTTTTTGATGAATGCAGAATCGTTTTTCCTCAATAACCGCAAAACATACAGTTTTGTTTTTTATGACAAAGATAACATATAGATATAATCTAGATAAATTACAAACAGAAACACGATTGGTGAAACTTTTCTAGATAGATTTATTTTCCAAAGTTGGCTCCTTAAAAACACTTTTTTCGTTTTTAATCAAAACTATGAATAGCTAAACAGTTCATATTTATATAACTCGTTAGATAATCATACTAGCTAAGTAAATTACAGACAGTTTATTTTTAAGTTTGATGGTTTTCAAGATAATTAAGTTTTATCACTTTTTCCGTCTTATCCGGGTAGACTCAGCCCATACAAAAAGTCAAAAATTTCACTTATCAACTTAAGAGCTGTGCTCTTATCGGTGTAATTGATGCAGCTCTCTCCATCTGTTTCTCTCCTTCGCCGCCTCCTTAACTTCCTCCACCTATTTTTTCCTTTATCTGGCTCATGTAGTTTATTCGTGGCCTTCTAGGGTAATACTCGTATACAATTTTGGAACGAAGTTCCTTATCGCGCGTTGTGAAAGGGGGCTAGACGGAAAAAATTCTTACGAAAAGTTGTCACGAAAAGTTGTCACGAAAAGTTGTCACGACACTTTTTTGCTATAGTATATCTATTAATATATATATCTATTAATTGTGTCGAGGTCGAGGTCGAGGTGGAAGTGGAGGTCGAGATGGATGTGGAGGTCGAGGTCGAGGTCGAGGTCGAGGTCGAGGTGGAGGTCGAGGTCGAGGTGGAGGTCGAGGTCGAGGTCGAGGTCGAGGTCGAGGTCGAGGTCGAGGTCGAGGTCGAGGTCGAGGTCGAGGTCGAGGTCGAGGTCGAGGTCGAGGTCGAGGTCGAGGTCGAGGTCGAAGTCAAAGTTGATTCCCCTTCCCTTGTCCCACGTTATTTTGTGAGAACTTCGTTCCATCCGGGTGTCCCTTGACACCTCTCAGGTTTTTTAAAATTCTTCCACTTTTTGAAGAATTCTCTTGAATTTAAAGCTGCTCGTGTTGACTTTACTTCCCTTTTGCTATCTCCAACTTTCGGCTTGTTTACTACCTTGATTCAAGAGTCAGGATTCAAAATCTTAGCTGAAAGTTACCGTTCGATTCCAGATTTCCGGGCGAACGTAGAAGTTGCTGCTTGGTCTTTTTGGACAAACAGCGGACTGTGTTGGGGGGATTTTTGTGCTACGTGTATATTCATATCCTATTATTGTTGACTATTATTGATTCTATTATTATTTATTATTATTGACTATTATTGACTATTATTGACTATTATTTATTTATTGCTCCAGTTGGTTACAATGGTCATTAAGGTATCACAGAGTTTCTCAACGTGGACCCCGCTAGGGCACAACAATAATCTATTAATCTAATAATTATTTTACTAATCTTAAAAATATATATAAATAAAATAATTTTGACAGTAGATATGGATAACTGAATTGAATGTTCTTATGAATCTCCAGTTATTCAATTTAAGTATTCCATCAGTTATTTAGTTACCATAGTACAAGCTTTGCTTAGTTTTGGCCTAAATGGCGCTGAGTGATAATGTTTATCAATATTTATTATTATTATACAAAATATGCGCATATTTGATGCGCATCAAAAACACGTCCTCAAAACGGTGAAGGAAAACATCGTGAGAAAACCAGTTAGTGTTCTTATAAGCAGCGATGGGCTTGCAACCTGTCACGTATGGAATGCTTACTACTGCAAAATGTGGGCATGTTCCAAATATAATGTTTGGACGTGCCTCTGACTACCACTAGATATCTTCAAAGGATCTAAGCGTCTGGAGATCTGAGAGTATGTCTACCGTACTTGGTGATTACAGTCGTAACCCTATTATTATTACTTATTCAAAATTGTAAAAACTTGTGTAAGACCTTTAAGCTTCAGTAAATAAAAACTATTTAGTTTATTCCCTAGCCGTATTTCGGCTTGGTCGTTCTCTTTTGTATATCAGCCGACTTTCCGCTGCGGTCCGCTAGTTATGCATAGAAACTACGCTCGGGTCACATTGCCAGATTTATTTATTTGTACTACTCCGTGGTACCTCGATCTTTCCCGGTCTTGAGTTAAATTTCTTGTAGTGTTTGTCGCAATGAGTAGTGCGAGTTAATAAATAATTGTGGACATTTCTCACAGGGCCTTCATGATAACTGAAAGAATGATTATATACTTTTATTTTTAAATACTAATTATTAACATTATAACACCCATTTGCATCAAAACCATGTTCATCACACAAAACTTTGCCCTGGGTGAGAATCGAAGCCACAACCTTCAACGCAAAAGGCAGAGATACTACCAACTGAACTGTGAGGCCAGTCAAATGCCAGGCCATTTAATACTTATTAATATGTAATATTTATTTATATTTATTATTAGACTTTCAATCAGAAGGTCGTGGGTTAGAATCTGGTGTGCATCAATGGATTTTTTTGTTCGAAAAAATTATATGCGCATCAAAAACACTTGCTCAAAACGGTAATGGAAAACATCGTGAGGAAACCAGTGAGTATTCTTGTAAGCGGCGATGGGCTTGCAACCTGTCACGTATGGGATGCTAATTACTGAAAAATGTGGGCATTACTACCGTACTTGGGGATTACAGTCGTGATCCTATTTATTTATTTAATGTTGCTTTATTCACTGAAAACTAAATCAAAAAAACTAAATCGTACATTCGCATTCAAATCTCTAATGGCTAAGCTTGAAGCCCTATTTATTCAAAAAACATCTAGCACAAATAATTGGATGGCACTAAGCCGGAATGCGGTTAAATCCTCGACCAAATTAAATTTTGTCTCAGCATTATTTGCAACTAAATTGCTTTGCCGGCGCGATCTTCTCTCAATTTTCTAATTCAAATCAGGGTGACCTTATCTCTGTTTAAATATACCTTTGATGCTTGTTGGGCTTGGAAAATGAAACTTGCGTTTTTAAAAACCCGAGACAAAATGAGATCATATCTTTAGGTCACTATTTGTTTAGGGTATTTTCATTATGTCCTTGGTGTTGATTTTAGAGAGCTAGTTTGGTTTTGAATCATTATAACATAATGATTTTTAACAGGGGCCGTACTACAATCTCAAAAGTAAGTCTAAAGCAGTATTACTATTACTACTACTACTAATTGGTTCAGCCGTTTAGGAGTTAGGTGACAAACACACGTTCAGAAAAAATACATAAGATACTAGCTGCTCGCCCCGGCTTCGCACGGGAAAAAAAGTCTACCGATTTTGTGTGCAAACTTCACATAAACCATCTACTAAATAGTCCGAACAAAACCTAACCATTTAGTTTGGATAGGTTAGCCCGTTCTTGAGTTAAAAAATTACAACGAAAAGTGGCATTGATTTTTAGATTATATACGAAGCGATACGAAGCGTTTTTAGATTAATTACAAATTATTCCGTGCTGCTGACACCTGGTATAACGTCATAGAACTTCGACCCTGTTACTGTGACTCCTATTCCACAATAATCCTTGAGAGGTTTGTCCGGTATCTTGTTCAATTCAAGTTTGAAATCGCTTTGGGCATAATCTGCTATATTGATCCCGGTAGGATTGTAATGGGTCAGTTTGAGGATGTCTTGGAAAACTGTTGGTTATTCAATAATACGAACTAAGTTGACGGTTAAATTCGTCTACGATTTTAATTTAATTTGACAGGTTGTTTTGAACTTGGCAGCGATGGGATTGCGACCTGTCAAGTATGGAATGCCAGCAACAATCCATATGCTAAATGTTTTGTTTGAATGTGCCTAAGACTAAAACCCTACAGATATCTTCAAAGGATCTGGAGGATGTCTACTGTACTTGAGGATAACAATCGTGATTCTATTTTTTTTTTTCAAATAAAGTTATTTGTACAATGCTATATTACACAGTAGGCCAATTTTAATTTTTGGACGTGTCTCTAACTATTCTTCTTGAATATCGGATATTGTCATGGATCTGAGCGCTTGTGCTGGAGGTTCAGCTAAAATATATGTTTTAATAAGTTTTCTGTTGAAAATTATTTTTCAATGACAAGCTTTTGTAAAATCATTCAAACCATCAAGCACCTATCACATAAAGTCATTGGAACTTGACAAGAATGCAAAGTTTTTATTCGATCAGAGTATTTATTAAGGAGTTCCGTTGTGAGTGCCTGTGCAACAGCCCCTGACTCCATCATCAGATCAACTTGCTGTCACCATGTTATTGCATTGCCACCGAAGTTACCTATGTAACTAAGATAACTGCTTCAAAATTGAGTTGCAAGATTCCACCTTAATAAACATAGTAACATTGTTCAAACATACAAAGTAACATTGAAAGTTAAATAAAAGCTTGTTAAAAATCAAAGAAATACTCATAAACTATACACATGACGGCGAGTTTGGACCGCTTCGACATTTCAAAAGATAAATTAAAACCATTATTCACGTAATTCCCGATCGTGCAGCGTACGTAATCTATACAAATTGGATCGCGGCACGTTGATACATTGATAGGGGAATTTCAGCTTTTATTTTATTTACAATACGTATGGGAAATTAATAACTGATGTCCGGTCCACGGGGACACGAGGTTTTCATTTCTAATTATTCTTTCAAAGCGGTATCAACATTATTTTATTTTTTTCTACGCCCAATTTTGAGGTACTTAACTTATGTTAAATAAGTTATCTGTTGAAAAATATTTTTTAATGACAATCTTTTGTTAAATCATTTAAACCATCAAACACCAGCGCGCTATCACCTGTCACATCATATAATATTGTCATCGGAACTTGACAAGTATGCAATAGTTACATACATTACAAGTTAAATAAAAGTTTGTAAAAATAAAAATAGACTCACGACTGTTATCCGCAAGCACGGCAGACATCCTTTCGGATTTTCCGGCGCTCGTCTAACTGCAGAGTAGTCAGAGGCACGACCAAACATTATACTTGACACAAACCCATATCTAGCAGTAGTTGGCATTCCATACGTTACATGGTTACGTTCAAGCACAACACCGTTTATACCTTGTTTATAATTAAGATAATATAATAATGGTTTTATTGAAAATAAAAACCCATTTTTAAGATTCTGTACCCAAAGGGAAATAACGGGATTTCATTTCGGACATTCTGTCTAAAGGCTTTATCTCATGAACATGATGTATTTCTGTTGCCGCTATAACAATAATATTAAAAACAGAATAACAAACATAGTTTAATGCCGTTTTCATTAGATAATGATACGGAACCCTTCATGCGCGAGTCTGACTCGCACTTGGCCGGTTTTTTTAATATATTTTGAAGGCTGATCTATCTGAAAACCATGCTGTATGTGGTATGTAAGTACCATCGCCTATAACAAAGCATTATTAAGTAGACTACAAATAGGAACACAGATCTCACGATGCACCGCCTTGCGGTCGCCATCTTGATGCCATCGAATTACATAATTATTGATAATTGCTTTGGTGGTTGATAATTGAATTGAGTAATTGCACTGCCTGGATTCAAACCATCAATCTTCGGATTGAAAGTGAAGGTACCTTCAACGTGGCTTTTGAGACGTTAGTGCCACCGAAGAGAGCCTTGTGTAGATTCAAAATCAAAGTCAAAGGTATTTATTTAAAAAAATCACAAGGATCACTTTGAAACGTCTTAGGAGCTAGGTGAAGCTACGGCTATTCCTCGCGACCAAGCCAGAAGAATCAGGCAACAAACACGGCTTGGGTTGGGGCCTATAATTCTTTATAAGCTTTTATTTAACTTGCAATGTATGTATGTATGTAACTATGTTTGTTAAGGTGGAATCTTGCAATTCAATTTTGAAGCAGTTATCCCTAACCGATTGGGCTGACATTTTGCATGCTTATGCAACTTTGGTGACAATGCAATAATATGGTGACAGTGGAATGATCTGATGATGGAGTCAGGAGCTGTTCAGTAGACACTCACAATGGAACTCCTTAATAAATACTTAGATGGAGTAAAAACTTTGCATGCTTGTCATGTTCCAATGACAATGTTATAATGATGTGACGCGCTGGTGCTCGAAGGTTTAAATGATTTTACAAAAGCTTGTCATAGAAAAATATTTTTCAACAGAAAAAATATTTTTATTGATCCTTTCCATAATGCTATGTAGAGCTCCAGTGTGGTGCTGATTGATCCTTTTACTATCTTAGGATGAACCTAGTTGTGTGTGTATTATGATTGGATTCAAATTCGTAACCCTTGATTCAGAAAACGAGAAAGACGGCTCTAGTCAGCCAATAAAAATGTTTGTTACCAAATGTATTGGGTATTTGTCTTGTGAAATGGATTGGAAATTCACCGGGTGGCAAAAATAAGTCAAAATTCTAGGATTTACATAAGTAGGCTAAAATCACAGTTCCTTTTCATGTAACCTTCCGGAATCGTTTCGTGGAATTTGTTCCTGTGTCTGTTTGAATTAATTTCGTTTTCTTAGGTAATATGTTTTCTTATTTGATTTCTATATTACATTAGGAGTACAAAGTTTGTTTATTTTCTCACAAGGTAACAGTATTAAGGCTTAGGTAGTAGATAAGGTAAACAGTAATTCAAACCTGATTTGTGAGTGACTGGTTCCTGAAGAAGGTTTAGCACTGTTGTATTACAGGAAGATATCACCAGTACACTCCACGTGCAATGCAATAGGTATCATTTAACAAAAAAAGCGGCCAGGTTTAGAAGGGTTCCGTACCATAATCTATAAAAAAATCTCATTCGTTGTATGGGAGCCCCACTTAATTTTTTTTTTCGAAAACAACAACAATAACTTAGACAAGTATACCATTCAAAAAACAGAAAATGTTTGATAAATAAAATAAAAAAAAAAATATATCAATAAAATCACAAGGATCATTTTCAATGGTCTTAGAAGCTTTACTTAGGTACGCCTGTTCAAAATCAGATTGGAGAATATGATGTTAAACATTCCGTTAACCTTGAACTGAACAAAGTCCTGAAAGACACCCAATTAATGGAATTATAAAGCAAGCACCCAATAAAACTGAAAGATGGTCAATTTAAAACCATTAAGCTTTTACAGCGCCGCTTAAACTTCATCGAGTACAAGTCAATTAATTAGACCTCCAGTTTTGAGCGCTCGGTAATGATCCCAAATATTTGGAATTTCGACGATTCGAAGACTAAGCAAGTTGTCTGAGCAAAAATTTTGTTGATTTAGAATATTTCGGGTGTTTTTAGCATTACAAGCTTTTAGAGCGAGTCGTTTATTATAAAAAACAGGCCAAGTGCGGGTTGGGCTTGCGCACGAAGGGTTCCGTATCTATAAAAAACGCCAACACGTTTGTTGTGTGGGAGCCCCACTTAAATATTTATTTTATTCTGTTTTTAGTATTTGTTGTTATAGCAGCAACAGAAATGCATCATCTGTGAAAATTTCAACTGTCTAGCTATAACGGTTTATGAGATACAGCCCTGTGACAGACAGACGGACAGACGGACAGCGAAGTCTTAGTAATAGGGTCCCGTTTTTACCCTTTTGGTACGGAACCCTAAAACAATAAGAGAAAACGCTGGTAAAAAAAAGTTGATCTAGGTATAATAATGTTTTAAAAACTACTTGTAAAAATAAAACCAACGAAAATGTTTTGACCAATCGAGAAGTCAAGACATAATATTGTTTTTTTATGTTTTGAAAAACTATTTAAGTTCTACATAAATACAATTTAAATAGGACCAACTTCGGATTATCCTCCAGATAAAAGAACAGACTCAACTTCACGATCTTCTACCAACATAATAAAAAAAACCGAAACGGATCATCAGCTAAAAAGACATAAACGGTCATATAAAACAAGAAACATAAAAAATATGTGTACGCAATATACGCATCGAATTAACAAATTCCTCTTTTCGTCGGTTAAAAATCTATCGACATTTTCCATTAAAATTAATCCTCCTGCGTGATTTGACACAATTTACACTCGCTGACGGTTCAAATTCAAATTCAAATTCAAAAATCATTTATTTCAATAAAATCACAAGGATCACTTTGAAACGTCTTAGGAACTAGGTGAAGCTACGCTGATTCCACGCGACCAAGCCTAGAAGAATCAGGTAACAAACACGGCTTGGGGTCTACCTTTTTTTTATGATCCTTTCCTTAATGCTATGTAGAGCTCCAGTGTGGTGCCAATCGAACAAGGTGAAGGCTCAAACAAGAATAATAATTAAAAGTACCTACTACTCAAGTACGTACAATAATAAAAAAAATAACTAAAGAGCTTCAGCACAAATTCAAAAAGCAAGGTTGCTTGCGTATAGCTGAATATGTATCAGAAAACGTTATCACAGTATTTAAGACATGTTTTTGTTGAATGCAGAATCGTTTTTTTTTCAATAACAGCAAAACATACAGTTTTGTTTTTTATGACAAAGCTAACATAAGAATATAATCTAGATAAATAACAGACAGAAACACGATTGGTGAAACTTTTCTCGATAGATTTATTTTTCAAAGTTGGATCTTCAAAAACACTAGTTTCGTTTTTAATCAAAACTATGAATAGCTTAACAGTTCATTTTTAGGGTTCCGTATCCAAAGGATAAAAACGGGACCCTATTACTAAGACTTCGCTGACCGTCTGTCCGTCTGTTTGTCACAGGACTGTATCTCATGAACCGTGATAGCTAGACGCTGTTGCAATTTTCACAGATCATGTATTTCTGTTGCCGCTATTACAACAAATACTAAAAACAGAACAAAATAAATATTTAAGTGGTGCTCCCATACACACGTGTATTTTTGTCGTTTTTTATAGATAATGGTACGGAACCCTCCGTGCGCGAGTCCGACTCGCATTTGGCTGGTTTTTTATATAATTCGTTAGATAATCATACTAGCTAAGTAAATTACAGCCAGTTTCTTTTTAAATTTGATGGTTTTCAAGATAATGCAATTTTATCACTTTTTCCGTCTTATCCGTAACTCAGTAACTCAGCCCATACAAAAAGTCAAAAACTTTACTTATCACCTTAAACACAAAATGAAAAATGTACAAATAATGTGAAAACATAGCTTAGTTAGCACTATTTGTAAATTGCAAATTGAAAATTATGTGTGCAAATTGTAAAAGCGAACTTGGCTGCAGTGTTTTTAGTTATTCAAACTTATTCAAACATATTTTATAAATATAAATATGGTACTCTTTGCGCCAGCTGATTGCCGACTTTGGCATGGTGAGTCAGTGCCTGAGTCGCTAAAAGAGGCGGGTTCGATATCCGCTGCGAGTATTTTTTTCTTTATCTGAAAATATTATTCGGTTTTGTATGTGATATAGGCTTCTGGGATGGGCTTGCGCCAAATGTGATATTTGGAAGTGCCACTGACTATACCCTTAAGAAACCATCAAGATCTGAGCGCCTGGAGATACGAGTGGATGTTTACCGTACTTGGAGGATACAACCGTAATATATATTTTTTTGTAAAATGCACCACTTGTTCACTAAGTACATTGTCTAGAATAGGAATTTCTTTCTAAATACATAAAATTCTTGCATTACTGACTAACTGACTGATCTATCAACGTACAGCCTAAACCTAGACACCTGATTTAGGGTTACATGCCCTAAGGGTAAAAAACGGGACCCTATTACTAAGACTTCGCTGTCCATCTGTCCATCTGACAGTTGAAATTTTCACAGATGATGTATTTTGGTTGTCGCTATTACAACAAATACTAAAAACAGAATAAATTAAATATTTAACTGGGGCTCCCATACAACAAACGTGTTTTTTTTTTTCGTTTTTTATAAATAATGGTACGGAACCCTTCGTGCGCGAGTCCGACTCGCACTTGGCCGGTTTTGTTTAGGGTGTTTTTTTTTGGTGTATAGAGGTGCGCTAAGAAAGAAATTCCCGAATTTCAATCACTTTATACTATAGGGGGATGCAGCAAAGGTTGAAGTCAGTTTGAAAATAACTTCTGAACAAAGTCGCGAGGGTTCCCGCACTAGAAACCGATAAAAAGCAAATGTTACAACATTGTATTGTAGTTGCTCTGTTCTTGAAACTTTGTAAGTTTACGAATTGCAGCTATCAGCTTAGTTCGGTTCGTGGTGCCTTTTATCTACTGAGACCATTTTATATTGCAAGTAACTTTTATAACACTGAAGTACGTTTTACTGTACTTAGAGTCACCAGTGCTTCAACCGATGAAAAAATGAGGTAAGTGATCGTTGGTGACACAACACCCAAGAACCTCTAATTTTTTGTCAGTTAAATATATAATCTGCAGTATTGAAGGATATAATTGATCATATAAAAATGTCTACCGATCAAAACGATTTGTACGTATAGCTTACAAATCACAATCCTAACAAACTATGGCTAACTGATTGTTTCTAAAAAGTGGCGATCGTCACATCTTCTGTTATTTAGCAGTGGTAAAATGTAACATAGAAAATACGATATCGATTTTTTGTCAATACATTAATTAAACAAGCCCTAAAAATAAATTTGTATACTTATTACATTTTTTTACGAAAGATCCAAATTTTGTTTTGTTTTTTAGCAAAAACTACTAAACATAATGGTTGGATTTGCGGATCCAAAGAGTGACAAGCTCGTTTTTAATTGCCAACTTACGAATACTCTAAAACTCTGAAACTGAAACTGAAACTCATCGCATGGTCATAGACCTGGTTGTGGTGCCTACCCCGGCTTTTGCATTTTTGAAGTCCATAACTAAGCATAGCAAACAAACTTGTTTAAAGTCTATAGTTAATACAATTCTTTGTCAATGGTCCGTTTTATTAGTGATATTTGTGGTGCGTTGTAACTTTAGATTGTTTTAGATTGTTTTAGCCCACAACCAATGATTTCCTGTTGTCTATTTAAATATAAATAATAATTAAATAAATATTGCCTGTTACAAAACCTAAGAGATAGATAAATACTTTAATCTATGTTGTTTAAAAATCGTTTTATTATTAACCGTTTATTTGAAATGATCAGCGCTCTTGCTCTAGTTAAACTTCATTAACCCTAAAAAACATTATCTACTCGTATTTACCTCAAACACATAAAACAAAAGAAAGATATTCAAATTTGAGCAGATCTTCAAGATTTACTGCTGAGGTAAGCGGTTTTATCGTTACCCCGGAAAAACACGCTATTGCTCTGAACGACTTGGCTTCTTTGTATATCTAAGGTTGGTTGGCGCAATTTAAAAATTAATTTAATAGTTATCTAATCGAAATCCTAATTATATTATAAATGCAAAAGTTTATGAGTTTGTTTGTGCCTCAATCAGGCCTAAACGACAAAACGGATTAAGATGAAATTTGCTGTAAATGTAGATATAATGGCAGAATAAAACATAAGATGTGGTTTATAATCCGAAAAACAATGCCAAAATTAAAAAAATGCAAAAGGCATGATTTTGGTATAGATGGCGCTGGAGTGCAAAAAATCTGACAACAGTGTTGACTACACAGAACAGGACAAAGTCTGTCACGGGTTGGATATTAAGGTATATATTCAATGTCGGTGATCGGTCTCGGAGCATCGCAGCGCAGTTTTGCGAGAATACCAAGCATTGAAATATATACCTCATTTCGATTGGATAACTATTAAATTCAATTGATACATTTTAAATGAACTGCCGTTCGGTCCTCGAACTGCGCCAGGGATATTATGTCTAACAGCGCCATATGACGTTTGCAGTTTTAAAGAAAGCCTAACCTTCAGTCTTGCCAATCCGAAACTTTCCTAGACAAATTAACCTAATCCGAACCAGCATAGAGACCATTTATTTCCTTCTAACAATGTGCCCTCATTTCTAAGCCCCCGAGACTTGTTCAATCCTGGACGATGTGATTTTCGACTTAAACCCTGAGTTTTATTTCCCGTTTCCTCATGGGCGTATTCCCAAGTGAACAGGTTTCGTTTCCCAGCTGACCCCAAAAAGTTCAAAGAACAGTGCATTATACGCGAGACAGCTTCGGCGTTGGGGCCAAACCGAAAATGCCAAGTTCAAATTAGCATCGTTATTGGTTTAAGTAAGTCAAATAAAAAAGATATAGCCGTGTTGGCCGTGTGGGAGTTACCTCGACTTTCAATCCGAAGGTTGTGAGTTCGATACCAGCATCAATGAATTTTACTGTTCGTAAAATGTATACTCGAAATAACAAGGTGAAGGAAAATATCGTGAGGAAACCGGTAAATTTTCTTGTAAGCGGCGACGGGCTTGCACCCTATCACGTGTGTGTTAGCTACTGCATAATACGGGCATGTGCCAAATGTAATGTTTGGACGTGCCTCTGACCAACCCCTTTGAACATTGTCAAGGATCTAAGAGTCTAAAAAGATGACCGTACTTGGTAATACAGTCGTGATACTAGATTCTAGGTATTTTATTAGCCAATCTCGAGATAGAGTTTATTGGACACAAAATAGTCTTAAAAGGATTTAGGCCTAGTACCTATTCTTCGTCCGCGTGGCAAAAAGGGGAAAAGACGCCTAATTTGACAGCCATTGCGATGTAACTGAAATAATGTTAGTTTGGTGCCAATGTGAGTACCTACTATTTAATACGAGTAAATAAATACTTACTAGTTTTTAGGGTTCCGTACCCAAAGGGTAAAAACGGGACCCTATTACTTAGACTTCGCTGTCCGTCTGTTCGTCTGTCTGTCCGTCTGTATGTCGTCTTTCTGTCCGTCTATCTGTTCGTCTGTCTGTCACAGGGCTGTATCTCATGAACCGTGATAGCTAGACAGTTGAAATTTTCTCAGATGATGTATTTCAGTTGCTAACAACAAATACTAAAAACAGAATAAAATAAATATTAAAAGTGGTGCTCCCATACAACAAACGTGTTTTTTTGGCGTTTTTTATGGATAATGGTACGGAACCCTTCGTGCGCGGGTCCGACTCGCACTATTAAAATCATATTTAAAAATATCTTCAATTGTTTTTTTTTTATCTTATCTTTTTAATCTCACTTTTTAAAGCACTCTGGAACAAACCCCTCCATATTGGAAGAAAGAGTTTATTACTCTCGCCCAACAAAAAGCCGACGATCAGTATGTTTACTTCTGAGCTTAGAGATTACGGATTGTTCGATAAGGGTGAGGCTACACTTAAATCACGTCCTTGAGAATCGGCTTTGTTATAAGTTTTTTTCACGGTACAACACGTTTTGCAGAAACTATGGCTAAATCATCCTCCTGGGCGGTTTTTGTACTCTATCTTGTTTCATGAAAAAACGATTCATAAGTGTTCAATTAAATAGCAGAATAAATTGTTTTTGTGACTGTACCAAAAGTGATGTTTTTGTATTCGTTGGGAATATAGACGGCTTTTTATTATATTATTTTTCAAACTCTCGTGCTTAGTAGACATAACTAAAAAATGTTATACGGGTCATTATCACGTAAATACCTTAAATTTATTTTCCCTTCGTTTCGTTATGTTACAATATCCATGGTCGCGGGTAGACTTTAGTCACGGTGCTACCGTCAAGAAGCGGAGGCAGTTGATGAAACTACCCTCACTTACAAAATAAATTAAAGGTACTAACTACCTGATAAACTCCCGTATAAAAATCTATAGTTATGGCTTTTTATACAACGCATATTTAAGTAAATTAATAGAAATACAAAAGGACCCGAAAACAGAGAAAATTACTTATCAGAAATAATCAACACGTCTCTGGAACGTTCTCGAAACCGAAAATATCTCTAAACTTGATCTCAGACAATTAAAAGTTCTGAACTTTGGATCGTAAAGGGTTCTTACTTCTTAGTGAAGTTATGTGTTTAAAACAAAGAATTTTGTTGAATATTGATCTCATTCAAACTTCAACAAAGTCAAAGTCGTTTTATACGCGATTCTTACGCATTCATTTAAATTAAAACTACTTAAATAAATAAAAATACTAGTGGAAATTTTACAGAATGACACCTAACCCCAAACAAAGCGAAGCTTATACTTTAAGGAGCAGATAACTGATAGAGATAACACTTTTTTTTTGTAATACATTACAGCAACCAGGCACAGAACGATCATCTAAGTTCATAACACAAATGTTTGTACTACGTGGGAATCGAACCCACAACCGACTAGCAAACCAATTGGCTAAGGGGTGTTATTGTAACAAATCTAAAATAAGTTTTCTGTTGATAAATATGTTTTTATCATTCAAATCATTTAGCACCAGCGCGATCACCTGTCATATAATATAACATTGTCATCGGAACTTGACAAGAATGCAAAGTTTTTACTAAGGAGTTCTGATGTGAGGGTCTGTTGAACAGCTCTTGACTTTATCATCAGATCAGCTCGCTGTCATCATATTATTGTATTATCATCAGAACTAAAGGTGTAAAATTTTAGCTCAATCGAATACCAACAAAAATGGTTTGCCAATTTTGAACGTTACAAACAAACAAAA
Organism: Hydriomena furcata; assembly: GCA_912999785.1. NCBI lineage: Eukaryota > Metazoa > Arthropoda > Insecta > Lepidoptera > Geometridae > Hydriomena > Hydriomena furcata. The sequence continues at coordinate 3,205,765 of OU538825.1, forward strand.
CATATGACTGCAAATTAGCAAAAAGCTTGTAAAAATACTCAAATGTTAATGTAAATGATAATTTAAAAATTATCGTTTTGCGACATTTGGACATCATTCATTTATTATTCCGTTTCTCAGTTTTTTGTTACTAGAAAAATAATACACCTTTTATCCCAAAAAAATATTATCCCCTAAGTAAGGATTTCGGTTGGTTTTGCCATTGATACCTTAGCAGTTACTATAGCCTTCAGCTTTGTTCCCAAAAAATATCGCAACCACCATTAACGTCCGTAATCACAATTTTATACAAACTTTTAATTAACTTGCAATGTTTTTTAGTTAGTTTAGGTCAAATCTTGCTAATGAATTTTAAACCAGTTTTCTAATTAGAAAGAAAGAAAAAACATTTATTTGCTCTAAAGGCACAACACAATTATTGAATAAAAGAGAACAAAAAACAATCAACAGCAGATTGTGCCATGTGGGGGCAAATAGGTCTCCATCTCAGCATTGAGCCGCACAGCATCGAACCTAGGAAGTAAGCAAAGCGCGATGCGACGCTGGTTTTCAGTCGGGGCCTGGACGCGATAATTAGATAAATATATTTTATTTTATGTAATTAAGATATACATACATACATAAATACTAATATTATAAATGCGTAAGTTTGAGTGTGTGTGTGTATGTGAATGTGTGTGTTAGTTATTCTTTCACGCAAAAACTACTGAACGGATTAAAATGCAACTTTACAATAATATAGCTTATACATCAGAATAACACATTGGCTATTTTTTATCCAGGTACTACTCGTGCGAAGCCGGGGCGAGCAGCTAGTACATAGGGGTAGGCAGAGATCATGGCTTTGCACTAGCTATACGATCCTGACATACCCCTTTTGCTTCATTCACTTTCATGAAATTCTTCATGCATAATCGTCAGTTTCGAGTACTTTTTATATTTTGACAATTCGTAAAAATAAAATGCCTCTTATTCCTTTACGTTAAAGTCTAAATTAGCGTAACCTCAAGATGACAGTTCTCAAAAATAAGCTCGTTGTTATCGTTTTTAGGGTTTCGTAATCAACAAATACCCTTATAGTTCGCTATGTCCGTCCGTCTGTCCGCAGCTTAGCTCAGAGACTATTCGTGCTAGAAAGCTGTAATTTGGCATGGATATACATATTAGTAACTCTGACAAAGCGATAGAATAAAATCTTTAAAAAAATCTATTTTTTAAAGGGGAGGTGAGGCCATTTTTAGTGGGTCATGTGGCCCTACACGCGCTTGGTTTTTACTGTTTCACGAAAATGTAGGACAGAGTTGAACACAACAGAACACCAGTATCGATATTTGACGGTAGCTGTTTTTAACAAAACCAGAGCTTTGCGACCTTTTGTCTATTACCTAGGTACTTGACTTTTCCACGAAAATAAGCTTCGACTAATTTATTCTGTTTCCTTTTCGTCGGTTCATATAAATTAGCAGTCATGGACCGGATTATTATATGTAATGGATGTTCGCCTTAACTGAATACTATAGTAGGATTAGTTATAAGGATTTAAGCAAATAGATAATGTATTTTTTGGTAGACGAGGCCACAGACAGATTTGTAGTCATCTTCGTGAAAAAAAAATAGGATCACGACTGTAATCCCCAAGTACGGTAGACTTCCTCTCAAATCTCTAGACGCTTAGATCCTTTGAGATCTGAGAGAACCGTACTTGGGGACCACAGTGGTGTTTTTTTATTTTTATTTTCGGGTCTAATTGGGAACCTCCTGTTTTCGTCGGGTAAAAAACCAGCCAACATCCCTCAAAGCAAATGATGTGTAGAACGGGATTGTTCTGTATTGGGTCCACGGTAACCGATGATAACAGCATTGGTCCCTTAGTACTAGTTTTGAGGTTATCAATGCTTAGCGAATCCCACACAAATGCAAAATATAGAATACTAGCAATCCGCCCCGGCGTCGCACGGCTGTAATAAAGATTTTATGGCAAATTTTTTTACACCTTGGGTTACATTATCGAAGTTTTAATAGGATCCCTAATAGTTAGACATATGGTATCACAAACTTTTTTGTAGATATTGATGTCCTCTATAAAACTGTAATACATCACTTTGCTCTATTGTCAATACTTTCTGCAGCAAACGCAATATAAGGATTTTTTCACATAATCGAAGTTTTCATGCGGATCCCTATTGTTTTTGAAAATAATCTATAGCCTATGTTCATCAGGGATAATGTAGGATTTTAATGGTTAAAGAATTTTTGAAATCGGTTCAGTAGTTTCGGAGCCTATTCGATACAAACAAACAAATAAAAACAATCAAATATTTACTCTTTATAATATAAGTATAGAAAAAAAAATAGGATCACGACTGTAATCCCCAAGTACGGTAGACATCCTCTCAGATCTCAAGGCGCTTAGATCCTTTGAAGCTGTCAAGAGGGCACGTCCAAACATTATATTTGACATATGCCCACATTTTGCAGTACCTAGTTAGCATTCCATACGTGACAGATTGCAAGCCCATCGCCGCTAATAAGAATTCTAACTGGTTCTCTCACGATGTTTTCCTTCACCGTTTTGAGCACGTGTTTTTTGATGCGCAAAACATAGGTATGACGATATCTTCATCCCGAGTATAAGTAGTGAGCGATCTGAAATCTAAATAATTCTTTAAAGACACGACTGTAATCCCCACTGTACTGTGGGTGGTATTCCTGGAAGATGTCTAAAGGATGTAGTCAGAGGCACGTCCAATATTTTGCATTCCATACGTGAAAGGTTGCAAGCCCACCATCGCTTATAAAAATACTAACTGGTTTCCCCGCGATGTTTTCTTTCACCATAAAAACACATACATTCAGACAGATTTAGACACACGACCTTTGGATTGAATGCCAAGGTACCTCCCACTCGACTAAAAGAGCTTTGATCCTTTATTTATATCTACTTAAAGCCAATTTTGTGTTTGACTAAGCGAGTTGAGCGATATCGTTATGACATCATGATGTGTTAACTTTAATTTGATATGTTCAGGTGAAATTAAAGGATTAAATTTCGAGTCTGGTGACGATAATGATAATCTACAAGATCATTTTCTAATAAATTAAAATTTTATTATTTATAAATCTTAGATAAATAATAAAAAATAATAAATATTGTTTGACATTTCACACATCAAAATTAAAATTTCATTTTAATCTCATTTAAAACACATAAAAATTAAATTTTAATGTGTTTAATTACCTACCTACTTAATATTAGTTTTGTCATGTTTTATGATATCGTCCACTGAGTATAAACAACCTTTCAACTAAGTTTTGATTTAAATAAATTAGGACTATCTATAATTTTCAAGTCAATTGGTAGTGAGTTATATATAACTAGCAGTCCGCCCCGGCGTCGCACGGGTGTAATCATTATTTTATGGGTAATTTTTTTATACCATGGGTTACATTATCGAAGTTTTCATACGGATCCCTAATAGTTAGACATATAGTATTATAAACTTTTTTGTAGATATTGATGATATCTATAAAACTGTAGTACATTACTTTGCTCTATTGACAATCATTTCCGCAGCGTAAGCGATATAAGGTTTTTTTTGTCACTTCGGGTTAGATTATCGAAGTTTTCATACGGATCCCTAACATTTTTGAAAATATTCTATAGCCTATGTTCATCAAGGATAATGTAGGATTCTATTGGTAAAGAATTTTTAAAATCGGTCTAGTAGTTTCGGAGCCTATTCGATGCAAACAATCAAATCTTTCCTCTTTATAGTATGTATTAGTATAGATGAGTTACATAATAAGTCGCTAGCGGTGCTATTAATAAAAATTTACTTATCCAAAGATCATCTGAGGTTACACCAAGACTTGTTAATACCAGCTTAATGTAAGCAACTCCATTTCTAATCCTCGTTTATTAATATTGAATTCGACTAGTCCAAACGTAAGCGTTGGACTAAATTTAATCCTGCGCTAGTCTACGTTTATTAATGAGACGGTAGAAGTATCTGGTTGGCCATTGAAAACTTTAAAAAGTGGTGCTAAGCGCTCTAGTCCATTTTTCCGGATTAAGGATTTACGATGTATCGGACCTGACCGGACGGGACGGGCGACATAAATCCAAGTGATTCTAGGAAGTCCGTAAAGAAAGGTCGAACAGAATGAAGCATATAAACTATGAACATATTGTCAAAATACACTTATAATAAAAAAACCGGCCAAGTGCGAGTCGGACTCGCGCACGAAGGGTTCCGTACCATTATCAATAAAAAACGGCAAAAAAATCACGTTTGGTGTATGGGAACACTACTTATATATTTATTTTATTCTGTTTTTAGTATTTTTTGTTAGAGCAGCCACAGAAATACATAATCTGTGAAAATTTCAACTGTCTAGCTATCACGGTTCATGAGATACAGCCCTGTGACAGACAGACGGACAGACAGACAGACAGACAGACGGACAGACGGACAGCGAAGTCTTAGTAATAGGGTTCCGTTTTTACCCTTTGGGTACGGAACCCTAAAAACCGGCCAATTGCGAGTCGAACTCGCGCACGTAGTGTTCCATCCATAAAAAAACATGTTTTATGTATGAGAGCCCCATTTAAATATTTATTTTATTCTGTTTTTAGTATTTGTTGTTATTGTGGCAACAGAAATACATCATCTGTAAATTTCAACTGTCTAGCTATCACGGTTCATGAGATACAGCCTGGTGACTGACAGTCGGACAGACAGCGGAGTTTTAGTTATAGGGTCCCGTTTTTACCCTTTGGTTACGGAACCCTAAAAATGCTTAGTGCTGAGCAACGACGATAGGATCTTTATACAAAAACTAGCTGACCCAACGATGTTTTTTCCAAATTTCAACAATCTAAGAAAAAAGCACTCTGTTTTTCCCGAATTTCGCTTTCAGGCAAATTCTTTTCAACTGAGCTATGAGATTTATCTACCTACTTAAAAATGACAAGCTATAGGTACCGTGGTACCGCATAGTACCTGGTTGAAAAGTAGCATTTAAGCTATTCCAAGACATAGGATAAATAATGTGTATGTATGTCAAGTATCATCCAAATTCGTATGATGGTTTGGGCACAATTGAGCAAAACATCTAAGCATACAAACACCTTTTATTGCAATAAATATATTTGTACTCATTTGTATTGTATTCTCACATTTTTTGTTTAAGCTTTTATTTAACTTGCAATGTATTATGTTTGTTCGGGTGGATCTTTCAACTCAATTTTGAAACAGTTATCCCCAATCGATTGAGCTGAAATTTTTAATACACCTTTAGTTCTGGTGACAAAACAATAATATGGTGACAGCGAGCGGATCTCATGATGAAGTCAGGAGCTGTTCAACAGTCACTCACAACGGAACTCCTGAGTAAATACTTCGATTGAGTAAAAACTTTGCATTTTTATCAAGTTCCTATATGATGTGACAGGTGGTGCGCCTGGTGCTCGATGATTTAAATGATTTTACAAAAGCTTGTCTAAAAAATATAAATATATATTTTTTTATTTCAACAGAAATTTGTTTAAAATAATATAAAAATAATTAAACAAAGAACAAACTTTAATGATTATATTTAAACTAGCCGACCCGTGACAGACGTTGTCCTGTCAAATTTCAATAATCGAATAGAAAAGACTGAATGTTTTTAGTCTGTGATGTCAGATTTGTTGCACACCAGCGCCATCATACAGAAACCATCTCTTTTACGTTTTTTTTATCGTTTATGGGATCTTTTTCGTATTAAAAGTAGTCTATTAATTATTAGGGCATTCTATCTACATTTACTGCAAATTTCAACTTAATCCTTTTTGTTGTTTAGGCCTGATTGAGGAACAAACATACATACAAACTCACAAACTTTCGCATTTATATTATTATTAGAATTAGGATATGCCCGCGGTCCTAAACAAACAACAAGATAAACTCGTAAAGATACAGATTGAAAATTCCAAACTGCTAAACCAAACGCTCACATTGCTTAAAACAAATCGTATGAACAAAACCAGTATTGAGTCAGAGACAGATCTAAGATTTGAATCTATGTTTTATGCACGACGTGCAAGTATACTTCGACCGGAAACTTATTCAGACAAGAGTTTTGCGTAGTAACTTTATTAACATTTCGAAGAAATTCGCGTTCCGATTGTCAGATGCAAATGTGCAAATCTAGACTTTGATATTTTGAGTTAGAATTTCATATTTCTAGAAGGATGAAGTTTTAAACTCTTTGAAGAGTCATTGATGTTTATATTATTAACTTTAAAAAACACTTTTATTAATAATGTGGCATTTTCATGTTATTGTCGTAAATAGTAGCTATATGATTATTTAATTTATAAACAGCTTTTCAATATTTCATTTTCAAAACTTACTTACTTACACATTATGACAAAAGCTTTTCAAGCTTTTTAATGGAAAAAATAAACACATAAAATAGATTATGATTATGTTATACAAATCCACTAATTTAAATTCAGTTCAATTGGTTAGAATTTTAAAAGTTTTTCGTTTTTTGTACCTACAATGAAAAGAAAATATGAATATCGCATACTTTATTCTCTCAAATACCTAAATCAAAACCTACCTTAAAATGTTAGTAACATTGTTTTGTTATACCATAATTAATGTAAATAAATTATCTACCAAAGCGTCTCTCCAATATTTATTTTTAAGTGTTTTGCCAACCGAAAGCATAAAATACAGTTAGTTAGTCAAGTTTCATATATTCTCATCTATCTTTTAAGCCGTTTTTCACAGTCCAGTTAGTGGTCGGCTTCAAAGCTTAGCAGAGGATTTTGATTTCATAATTTTCTTTCATGTGTGAATTTATTCAACCATCTGTCTTCTGTGATATAAACGTATCATATTCGTTTCGCTTGGTTAGGAATACAGTATTAATATAGGTGGTTAGTATCATGCTTACAGCAATTTCTAGACATTTTAGTCTCGTTTGATGTTAACTAGCTCCGATAGCCTAGTGGAAGGTATTACTTTCAATCCAAAGTCCGCCGGCTCGAGATCGGGGCGTGCATCAATAAATATTACACGCTCTTTGACTCTCAAAAAGGTCGTGAGGTAACTTATTAATATTGATATGAACGGCGATGGGCTTGCTACTTGTCACGTATGAAATGCGAACTACAGTTACTGCAAAATGTGGATAAGTACCATCTTAATTCTACTATACATAACTACTAACACACAAACACACACACACTAACTTACTCACAAACTTTCGCATTTATAATATTATTAGGATGTCCTGAACCATTTTTGGAAACTTGGTTGAGGATATTTTGGGTTTTTTTTTTTCGGAACGAATAAATGGAAAAAATAATTCAATAAACAGCCACCCTTTGACTCTCTGATTGAGAAATCGTGTCGAACCGTGTCCCTGAAAGGATTTAAATTCAATAATACGTGTGACCTTTGTCTGACAAAATAAAAGGTCCTGTCTCCATGCAAAATTAAGCCACCTGAATGTTTTTAGGTCACGCCTAAGTGGTCATGCATCCTTAGGCGTGACCCAAAAAATATAATTATTCAGAATCCTTACACGTTCGTCTAAATGTAAACTGATAGAATCTAAATAATTGTTCTATTGCGTAAAAAAATATTGACTATTTAATACTTAGTATTACATAGTAAATATTATATATTTTTTGATTTAATTAATTATCTATTCGGGTACTGGCTAATTATTGTAAGATTAAAATGGTAAGTAGTTATTCATAATATCACGACAGACAAACATCCGCCTAATGATAAAGTGCCCTTTGAAAACGCTACTTCCACTGTTTCCATCCGCTAAAACGAAAAGGATGGAAGATACAGATTTTAATATAGATAGAGAGCGACAAAATCCTAATGACTCTTGTTCAGACAGCGCCAACTGTAAGTATACTGTGGTGGTATGACGCGACATCCTGTCTATTTTTATTACTTCTTGGACTCGCACTGATTAGCTTTGAAGCTAGTTCTGGGAAAAGTTTCAAAAATATGACAAAGAACGCCAGCTTGTAATATAATTTTTGTTATCATAAGGAAGATCAGCGAGGATGTCTGCCGTACTAGGATTTGTTGTGATCCAATTTTAACATCAAACGTATATCTATATATATTAAAATGATATCTTCAAAGGATCTAAGCGTCTGGAGATCTGATAGGATGTCTACCGTACTTGAGGATTACAGTCGTGATCCTATTAATTAATTTAAATTTAATATAAATGATCGCCGAAATGTATGTACGCGCATAACTTCCGAACGACTGCACCAAATTGGATGTTTCATTTTTGTATGTGTTTCTTATTGTCAGGACAAGGTTTGTATATAAGAAAATTTATAAAAAATAATAAGAAGATTAGTTCAATCGTTCATTTAGGAGAGAGATTATCATGCAGCTGCAACATCTCTTACATGAGTTTGATACTACGGTAACGGGAAAGGGATCGGTAACGGGAATGGGAACAGGAACAGGAACGGAACGGGAACTGAGACGGGAACTTAAGACAACATTTGTTAATTCTAAAGCGATACGAAGTTCGCCGGGTCAGCTTGTCTTTATATAAAACAACACGACCCCGCGAACTTCGTATCGCAATTGACAAATGTTGTTTGAAGTTCCCGTTCCCATTCCCGTTTCCGTTCTTAGGAACACACACACATTGCTTAGACAACAGTGAACTTTATACAATAGCAATTGAAGCTCAAATTGAATCTACGTTTTAGTTAGAATACTTTTGTATGGCAAAAAGAAAAGGGCTGTTTTTAGAGTTTTTCCGGCAATTATTCGATTTTTTCTCGCCGTAAAAACCATCCTTAAACTTCAACGAACATTTAAAAAAAAGAATTGGCCAAATTGGTCCAGGCGTTATTGAGTTATGCGCTTACCAACACATTTTGCGATTCATTTTTATATTATAGATTCTCGTGTCACAGTGTTTGTAACCAAACTCCTCTGAAAAGGCTTTACCGATTTTCATGATTTTTTCTGTGTGTATTTGGTAGATATGAGAATAGGTCGTAGGGTATTTTTTATACCCCTAAGTGATGTCATAAAGTTCGAGAAAAACTGAAAGTATTTTTTCTGTGGGATTATTATAATTTTACAGGATAACGTCTGCGGGACAGCTAGTAGTATATATACTTATCTAATATTATAAAAGTGATCGTATGGATGTTTGTTTTTACTTAATCATGCCAGAACATTTTTAAATTAAATTTGGTATAAAATAGATTTTGATTGAAACAGTAATACTTTGAACATGTCACTTTTAATACTTTTATGGGAAATAACTGATAGAATACTTAAATCTTTTATTTATATCTTTGTTATCTTCATTAGTCTTGGTCGCGAAGAATAGGCGTAGCTTCACATAACTTCTAAAACGTTTCAAAGAGATCCTTGTGATTTTATTGAAATAAATGCCTTTTGACTTTGGCTTGTAAATACAAATATATAATACAAACATTATTAGTATTTACACAATTGTTTATCCTGGATCGCACCCACAACCTAAAGCACAGAAGGTAGAGCTACCTACCAATCTAACTGTGAGGCTAGTCAAATATAAGCTCAATCGATGGCACTGCGAAACAGAGACGCCTTTTACGAACCAATTCCCATTGAATAAGACTATTCAACTCTATCACGAACGTTTGTAAACGCAACAGTAAACTAACCCTGTTAAATTTTAGACCAAGTTCTGAGATTTCACTGCAAACGAACAGCTAGCCTGTTGCACCTCTGATAATGTTCTAATTTGCTTACGAATGTAAATACCTTTTCACAAACATCCGGTTGCTGTTCAAAGACCTCAGCTCAGTTGAGCTCAGTCGCCCTGCTTTCTGTGCCGTATGTTGTGGATGCCCTGAGGGGTTAGCATGAACCACTATCGTATCGACAACGTATCGTCCAAATACCAAAACAGACACTTTTACTATACAAAAAGTGCCAGTTTTGACGATAGGTTGTCGATACGATAGTTGTTCGTGCTCAGGCCACAGTACAAATATTTGCGTGGTGAATCTTGAGGTTTGTTCTGTGTCTGGGTAATAAATGTTTTATCATTTTCATTTTTATCCGACGAAAAACGGTGGAGGTTCTCAAGTCGATGCGTATTATATATTTTTTAAATGTATTTTTATGTTTAAATTTTGATAGATCCGAAATAAATGATTTTTTTTTTCTAATTTTAGAGAATAGTCCCAAGTATCTATTGAGTAGAGAATAGTGGGACTATTCTCTGTTGGTTTCATTTAAATTATATTAATATAGGACTAATAGTTACTTCATAAAACTTAAAAACGAATATTGTCCCTTGACTTTTTGACTTTTCGAATGATCGAAACATTTTCGTCGGTTTTCTTTTTAGTTTTTTGAAACGTAATTATTATTTATTTATTTTTCAAATATAACAAACGAAAGGGGGCGATCCTTTAGATAGCAGGCGTATTAATGTGAACAGGCACTTTAAAACTAAGTTTGAGAGATCTTCAGAACTTGCCCGGACGTGCAGGAGACGCTTTTGGGTTGCAGAAATGTTGTTAGACTGCCGTGTTTGAAATACTAAATAAACACCAAGTTAGTTTTTTTCCAAGTTGACGTACATTTTAAGTTTTTCCAAGATTTTTTAAAAGTTCTAAGCTTCCACAGAATTTTATAGCGATGTGATAATACATTAGTACAAGTTTTAAACATAGATTACATTTTGAAAATCGGTTCTAAAAACCACTTTTTAGGATTTCGAGTCAAAAACCCTTAAAGTTTGTGATCCCCCCCCCCCTCTTAAATCTAAACTATTGGGTTTGGAAGCGTGTAAAAAATCACGGTAGTAGTACATATTATGAACTTAAAAGGAAAACTATCACGGCTAAGTAGACTTTTACAAGTTTACGAGAAATCTTTAAAATTACTTATGTTAACGTTGTTAACTGTGTAAACTACGAAACCCTACATTCCGTATGGTCCGCACATGCACTTGGCCAGTATTTTAGATAAAGCTCTGAATCCAAAAATGTTTGTAAACGGAAATTTAGTGCTATTATTTACCTCATTGCTCGCATAAAGAATATAAAAGATTAACCCTCGTATTCAGGAACGACACTGTGAGAACACGAACCCACAGTGGACGAAATCTTTTATCATAAACATCACTTTATGTGTTGTGTGACACTATGGCGCACACTATCGATGCCTCTAGTCACACTATGCAGTGTCGTTCCTGAATACGGGGGTAAGTCCTAATTGGATGCGGGATTGATCGATCATAGTATTAACTTCACATTGTTCACTAGTACTAATCTTAAATGTCACCCTTCAAAAGAATGATAACTTAATCAAAAACATGGTTAATAACCGTCTATTATTGTCATTTTACCACTAATGGATAAACAAGTAAGGTGAACCAATTGATGAAAGCTAACCCCTTTTACGCGATTTCAGTGCTTATTATCATACAGATAAAGTTTAGATTATAGTGATCAGTTGATATCAAAATATGGTTTCATCAAACAATTGACCCCTATCCATTGAGGCAATTGGAGTCGCCGACGAGATGTAGGGTACAGATCTCTCAGATGGCTCATTTGGTAATGGGTAATTGCCAGGGTAATCTGGCATCTATGGTTTGATTCAATCAATCTTGGATAGTAAATAATATAGTAGTCAGGTAGTAACTCTGCCTTCTGCGCTGTAGGTTGTGGGTTCGATTGCCACGGATAAACATTTGTGTGATGAACAAAGTTGTTTGTTCTGTTTCTGGGTGTTAATAATTATGAATAATAAATATGTATTTACAAAAAGTATGTAAGTGTATTATTTTATGTACGTATTGTACGTATTCTGTCAATTGTCTGGTTCCCCTAGTACAGACTGTGCTTAGTTTGGGGCTAGATAGCGTTGTGTGAAACAGTCTATCAATATTTATTTATACATATATACATTTTAATAACATGTCACACTATATTCCCTGCGTTATATTTTTTTATAATTATTTAAATTACCTATTTTTTTTAGTAAATTTCGTATTTTGGTATTTTCTGTAATTTTTCTTATTGTTTTTTTCGTAATTAAAAAAAGTGTTAAAGTTTTAACGACAAAGTGCACAACCAGGATGCATACCCAAGGAGTGTTGACGTCAGACAGGCGGCTGGTTGTAAAATACACCAAGTCAAATCCTTTGACAATATAATGTTGTGCCGATCCCATGAGAACGTGGGATAAGGCGAAGAAAAAGAAAAGTAATTTTCGTAATTTATTGCGTTTTTTAATTTTTGACATTTTTGCCGTTAAAGTCTGCCGAAATCGTCATTTTTGCCAACTGAAATAGAAGTTACTCGTACCTACCCAATAGTAATCAGAAATAAATTCAGGTTTCCGTTTGTAGGAAAACCTAATTTAGAGCGAAGCCCCTTTTTAGTAAATTAAATCTCCAAGTCTCACGCTGGAATTACAAACCTGCAAACCTAGACAATGTTTTTACTTTTTCGGTTTTGTAGAACTGCGAGTACCTGGTGGCAATTCTGTTGTCTCGACAAATGGAGTTAAGTTTTTTAAAATACGAACGTTTTTATTTTATTTATATACTAGCTGACCCATGCCCGCTTCGCTGGTCGACAGATAGTTTCACATAAGGTATTCCAATCTTCAAAATAGATTATAGCCTATATGTTGCCGAAGACAAATAGCTACATATCAAAAAAAGTTTCATCAAAATCCATCCAGTAGTTCTTGCGTGAAAGTCGGACAACAGACCGACAGACAGACAAAAATTTCAAAATGTTTTTTTTTTGGCTTGCGTTATTTGTATGAAGACCCCTAGGACTATTTTTTTTAGTTTTTATTCAATGTACAGAATTGAACTCTTCTACAGTTTTATTATATGTATAGATATAGATAAAAGCAATAAAATTGTACGTACAAAGTGTTTTTTAAGACAGTAATTGACCAATTTGTTTCATTTTATTTTTACCCTCTTTTTGAGACAAATATCTTAGCAATCCCGATTATACTCATATACCTAAAACTTTGATGGTACAACCTTTTAAATTTAATGCAGATCGGATCAAAAGTTCGAAAGTTGAATACATATGAAATGATAAAGATGCTTGGTGCATACATACAAATGCCGATTCGTCTAAGTTGATTCAGATAGGTAGGTACTAGCTGCCCCGACAGACGTTGTCCTGCCACATTTCAATAATCCCACAGAAAAAGCACTTAAAAAAAACGGTACAAAAATAACGACGACTGTCTATTCTCAAACCTACCGAATACAAAAAAAAACATTAATATCTGTCAAACCGTTCTGGAGGAGTTTGGTTACAAACACTGTATTATATATAACTAGCCGACCCGTGACAGATTTTGTCCTGTCAAATTTCAATAATCGAATAGAAAAGACTAAATGTTTTTAGTCTGTGATGTCAGATTTGTTGCACACCAGCGCCATCTATACATAAATCATCCCTTTTGCGTTTTTTATCGTTTTGATGATGTTTTTCATTTTTTAAAGTAGTCTATTATATATTCGGGAATTATATCTACATCTACAGCTAATTTTAATTTAAACAGTTCTGTTGTTTAGGCCTGATTGAAAAACAAACAAACATACAAACTCACAAACTTTCGCATTTGTAATATTATTAGGATGATAGATAGGCTTACGTACTCGACGTAAGCTCTATTTTTTCGCTCCATAGCAAGGTGAGGCTTATAAAATCACTACATAGTATAAAGCAAAGTCGCTTTCCGCTCCCCGCGTATGTATGTATGTATGTATGTTTGCTTATATCTTTAAAACTACACAACGGATTTTGATGCGGTTTTTTTTAATAGATAGAGTGATTCAGGAGGAAGGTTTATATGTATAATAACATGCTACCCGTGCGAAGCCGGGGCGGGTCGCTAGTAAGAAATATGAAATGAAGTTATTCTTCTCAATCACACAACCACGTTCACAATATAGCAACCTTAGCAAACCTACCAAGACACAATAAACTTAATTCCTCATCCATATGGACGAGGCTAATCCAAAACAAGGCGGAAATTACGACACGACATTATTTGGCACTGAAACATGCCTGTGTCACTTTAAACGGTATTATTGGATAATGAACTTTATCATGATTGCTTAAGGTTCAAAGCTTGAAGGTTATTTTTACCGGAATCGTGTTGTGTGACGATGAGCGGTACGAATCCGTAGATTTGAGACGGTGAGCGGGTTGCGTTAAATAAATAAAATAAATAAATATTGGTGGACATTTCACACAACGCCATCTAGCCCCAAACTAAGCAAAGCTTGTACTATGGAAACCAGATAACTGATAGAATACATTATACGTTTTTTTGTTGTAAATACATACATATTATTCATATTACCCAGACACAGAACAAACATCTATGTTCATCACACAAATGTTTATCCAGGGTGGGGATCGAACCCACAACCTACAGCGCATAAGGCATCATGTACCTATGTATCTTAACTATCAGCAATATGATTCCGTCGATTATATTTTATGACATAGATTTTCATTGAATTGTATTTATATTTTACACTGAGCGGCGATGGACTTGCAACCTGTCACGTCTGGAATGCTAACTACTGCAAAATGTGGGCATATGCCAAATATAATGTTTAGACGTGTCCATGACTACCCCCACTAGACATCTTCAAAGGATTTAAGCGTCTGGAGATCTGAGAGGATGGCTTCCGTACTTGGGGTTTGCAGTCGTGATCCTATTTATTTATTTTTTTATTTTATATTATTTGCTTAATGCAATTATTTGAATGCAATTTCAAGACTGGAAATAGGGAGACACCATGCCCGGGTCGGGCTGTATCGCGAACGTGGACAAGCAAGGATTTAAAACTTTACAAACATCATTTATGAATTATGAAGCAGTTCATGCTACACCGGACGTCGCGAATAGCCAAGACGGGTACGGCCGAGACTCGGCTCTATAAAAGCTCGCTGTGGTGTGAATCTTCCTTTATTTGTTCGCTTCCATTTTAAGCCACGGATACACTAGATGACATTTTGTCTCGCAACATGACGTGCAAAACTTAATATATCTGACGCTGCAACGTTGCACTTATCCCGAAACATTTTACATGATGCGGGACACCTAGGATGATTTTTCTATAAACAGTGTATCCTGTATAAAAATATGTGAGCCGTCGCGGGACGCCTGGCAGATGTGAAACATCGTGACAGCATAATATCGCAAACCGGATCGGACGCGGTCGGCACTTCTTCGACAGTAACTCATCTAATTCCCGTACCTAGCTGCGTCACCGCGTGTAGCTGCGAAGCAGCGTCGCCGTCGCCTCAGCAGCATGGCGATGTGCGTCGCTAGGCCAACAGCCGGTCTGACCCGCCGCTATAGATGTTTCACATCAAAAGTTTTACAAGTAGCGACATGTTACTGAACTTGTCCCTCCATTTGAGCCCCAGGTTATACGTGGCTTTTGGTACAATTATCACAGACTCACACATAGTTCTGTTTTTACGGCTGGGTTGCGAGTAAAACATCCGAATGATACTACTAATATGATCTTCTGTGATGATATTATCTGGTGCTAAGGGCCCTCATCCATTATCCGTTATTAGGGTTAGGACAGGCTATCGTTTTGATTATTGCTTTGACGAGATTTCGGTTATCGCTTTTGTTGTAGTGTAATTAATCCTTTATGAGTGTGGGACTGTGTTTAACATTATCGGGTAAGTCTTTAATTAGTTTGCCAATAATCCAATATTTGCTCTTGCGGTTTTCTTTCTACATATTTTCTAGATTATTACAACAAACAGGTACTTTTCACTTGGGACATGTTATAAATAGAGTAGGCTTGCCCAGATAAGACTAAAGATATAATATAACAGATTTGTACAAAAAAAAATCATTACAAAAATCATATAAATATTTATGAATCTTGACAAAATTGGTCGTCACTCAACATTGCGTTGGTCTAACGTGACTCTGAGATTAGTCGGCCTCATCCACAGAAAAGACATACGCGGATTTTTTGACAATGTTTTCCTTTGCCGATTTATGCACGAGGACAAATACATGTTTTATACATAAAAATCCATTAGTATATTTGGAATTCCAACTCACGACAATCACATCGAAAGTGATACCTACCACTAAGCCAACAGGGAACTAGACACTTTTATACTACACACAAATTACGATGTTTTGTAAGAAGAACCACTCTTACCGCCTCATTTAGGTTGCCTTTGCCTACCCAACATTTATCTCAACATTAACCCATTTATAATCTAACCAATTCAACGCAAACTTGCGCTTCGAGATTCGCTAAATTCCCAAAATTTTAATGTATATCGCTCTCATTTCTCACCCTTTCATAATCCACTTTGGCCGTCATTTAAAATAGTTTACGGGACAAATATGATATATATTTCAGTGAAACTTGTTTGAGTCCGTTGTTGTCTAATTGAGCGTCATTTGCAATAAACTTTAATGGGACTTTAGGAACGTCCTTGGTTGCCATCTGCCATCTTCAATTCCGCCTGGATTATACCCTTATTTTGCTTCGTATCTTTGGCTACATTGTATCTTTAATCCCCTCTTGCATTTTGAGAGGTTTCTTAAGGCGCATCGCCCACGCGAGCTAGAGTCGAGGCAGCGTCGAGGCTCGCCCTCGCCTCGACTCCGAGCCACCTCCACTTCGTCTGTGCCGCTACTCCGCACTGTCAAATAAGTGACGCCGCGCCGTTTGCGCCGTTTGCCTCGTCCCCGAGCCGCCTTCGCCTCGCCTGTGTCGCGACTCTGCCTCGACTCTAGCTCGTGTAGGCGATCGCCTAAGACGATGCGACTTATAGTTCATAAAACTTAATAGTAAAAATTTTATGAAATCATCCTCCTCCAGACCTTATACCACTTAAGTAAGGCACAAGATGTTAATATTCTTCTTTCATTTCCCTCTATTAGCCTTTTGAAGTTTTTACAATTATAATGGCTACTCTAATGGGATACTCTTAACAAAATACTTTTTGTCATGTAAATAATATCTGTAAATATTTAAAAGCATTTGGATTAGGGAAGGCACTAAATTCTGAAAGAAACCGAATTTGATGCTTTGATAACCTTTATGGCGTGGTGGGTGAATGCCTAGATGAGACGCAAAGGATGCTGGTTCGATCATCGCGGTCGAAAATTATTCGCATGTTCTGCAAATATTTGTTCAGGGTTTTTTATTTTTTATTATTTATTATATCTTGGTAGTATAATACTCGTAGTTAGTTTTACCTACGATTATAGAGATTCTTAGTATGGGGTCAGAGCTATGCCTATGCATATCTGACTAGTGATTATTTTATGATGATTATTTTATTTATTAGAATTGGCTGATTAGATAATATAATAACGGTATTAGTTTTGTGAGAAGTTTGTTATAATTATTTCCATTATTCAAATATTAGCTTAAATATAATGATTATTAAATAAGAAAAGATAAAGAATAATAGTTACAAAATACACAGAAAAAAATTGAGGTACCAAAAGATCGTTAAATCTTGGCCGTACAAAAACAGATTTTTCCATTTGAAAAATGTTTAATGTGCATAAAGACATGCTTAAATAAAACGGTACAGGAAAACGTCGTGAAGAAACCGGTTTGTATTCTTATAAGCGGCGATGGGTTTAGTAGCTTGGGCAGTAGTAGCGATTGGCTACTACTGCTAAATTAATGTGGACACGTGCCAAATATAAGGTTTGGACATACCTCTGACTACCCCTTCAGACATCTTCTATGATCTGAGCGCTTGGAGATCTGAGAGGATGCCTACCGTACTTAGGGATTAGGTACAGTCGTGGTTCTATTACATTTTTAATATTAAATTAAAATATGTTCAAAAGAAATTTTACACGGAAAAATTTCAAGCAAATTTTTACCAGCGATAAATTTAAGTAATAACATCCAGCGGCATATTATCTATTTTTAAAGGAAATTTATGATCAGTTCGGTGTAATTATACTTACCGTACGTCTATAAATTTATATCTCGTAAATAATTTCCTCTCCGTGGGAGGGCGTGTAATTATCATTAAAATATTACGTCGTGTTACTGTGACAGGGGATCTAATGACGAAAATAGGGTGACGAGGCAAGATGTTGAGAGATAAAGGTTAGGAAGGGTAGCCGGTGATAACTATAAAAATACAAGTGGGAACGAAATGGAACGACAAAATACGATGCGAGTATAGCCAAGGTCGGAACTATGCAAGATACACAAAAAACACATCATATTTTGTGATTAAGCCGTGTTGGCCGAGTGGGATGTACCTCGACTTTCAATTTGAAGGTCGTGGGTTCGAATCCCGGCGTGCATCAATGGATTTTTCTGTTCGAAAATTTATATGCGCATCAAATACACGTGCTTACAACGGTGAAGGAAAACATCGTGAGGAAACCAGTTAGTGTTCTTATAAGCGGCGATGGGCTTGCAACCTGACACGTATGGAATGCTAACTAATGCAAAATGTGGGCATGTGCCAAATATAATGTTTGGACGTGCCTCTGACTACCCCCACTAGACATCTACAAAGGATCTAAGCGCCTGGAGATCTGAGAGAATGTCTACCGTATTTGAGAATTACAGTCGTGATCCTATTTTTTAATTTTTTTTTAATTTTGTGAATAGGTTTTTTATCAGTCGTGATAGACTTTCCATAGGAATCATACCTTTTAAAATTAATTGTTTTTAACGAAAGGGCGTTCCAAATTCGATGTGTTTATTTATATTATGTTTTTTTTATACATACATATCACTACATAGTAAAAAGCAAAGTCGCTTTCCGCTTCCCGCGTCTGTATGTGTATGTATGTTTGCTTCTATCTTGAAAACTACACAACGGATTTTGATGCGGTTTTTTTAAATAGATAGAGTGATTCAGGAGGAAGGTTTATATGTATAATAACATGCTACCCGTGCGAACCGGGGCGGGTCGCTAGTAAATTATATAATTAAATAAATATAAGATAAAACGTGGTAATTAGCAGTATTTCTATTTTAATTTGTGATTTCATTTAGATTTTTTTTTATAATTATGTAGATAATAGATTACGAGCTTTGTGAAAAGCTAAAAGATTATTTTATTATTTTATTTTTGTTAGCTTTAAGACGGTTAAAAAGTTATTATGACAGTTAAGTTCATAGTTTTCTGAGTTTTCTGCAATATGTTGCAATAACTTAATTTTATATTATTTTATTACTCGTTCAAAATGGTTTTCTCCAACAGATTTCCGGCAAACAATCGATTAAAATAAATCATTTCCACGTCCCAGACCTCTTTCAAACCGGCGGGCACACAGTCACCGACAAAAGTTGTAGCTTGCGTTTTTAATAACTACAATATAATAGTTACGTTTGGAAAACTAACTTGACTGGCCTCACAGCTCTGTTGGTAGTAGCTCTGCCTTCTGCGCTGTAGGTTGTGGGTTCGATCCCCTCCCAGGACAAATATTTGTGTGATGAACATAGATGTTTGTTCTGAGTCTGGGTGTTATTATGTATCATAATGTATGTATTTACAAAAAAATTGTATATAAGTATTATATTTATATTATATTTATAAGTATTATTAGTTATCTAGTTCCCATAGTACAAGCTTTGCTTAGTTTGGGGCTAGATAGCACTGTGTGATAATGTCCACTAATCATTTATTTCAAAAACAAAACCGACTTCACGCATGTTGTTAAAAATTGAATTGAATAAGAGCAATACAAATTTTCATCTCCTATTTTTTCATCCTTAAAAGTGGTATTTTTTTCTTCAAATATATGGGACCACACGGAAAGCACCAGTTTTCAAATAAAAAAAGAATCATCAAAATCAGTTTACCCAGTTCAAAGTACTAAGGTAACAAACCTTAAAAAAAATCCTTAAAAGAACCTCCTCGATTTGTTTCGTCCAAACATTGTATTTGGCAAATGCCCTTATTTTGCTGTAAATATTTTTCTATAATAAGTCTATTGTAATATCTTTATCTATAAATTAATAAGTTTGTTTGTTCGGCATGCCGGACACAACTAGTGTTAAATACTATTTAGAACGTAGAATTAATTGATTAATACATTAATCGTATCTAGTTTGATAAATTAACTGTCAGAGCAAGTTAAAAAAGGTGAATTCTTTAAGACATACGTTTAAGACATCGTAGTGTGATTGAGTTAAAAGTTTCTCTCAATAGATTTTTGTCGCTGGTTGTACGCAAACGAAAAATATCTGTGAAGAATTGTTTAGTGTCATTTATCTATACTTTGATTTAATATTCGAAAGGATTCTGTTTTTGCGATAAAATTTTAAAATTAAATACAGTATGCTTGTTGTGTTACTGGTTCGTTCTGTCTTTCGTTTGTTTGGACGTGTCCCTGACTATTCCTTTAGATATCTTCAGGGATATATGCATGGAGATTACGTGTATCATTTTTTTCTGAAGGAATTTGATCATTTGATAATTGTCTAGCTAATAATATTTTGAATATAGGCAATAAACTAATAAACAGGGAAATAGGATATTTCAATTAATTATTTCTAATATTAACCTAAATAATTGGTTACACCAATTCCTCGTAACCTGACGCCAAGTACAAATACCTAAATATTTGTTACAAATTATGTTTCTGTAAACAACATTATGCCGACATACACTCTCGGAGAGACAGTTAAAAATCTTGAATAAAAAAATCTTTTGCGGCCTGAGCACAAATCGCTATCGTATCGACATCGTATCGTCAAAACTGACACTTATTATTTTGTATAAGTGTCTGACGTTTTGGCGATACGATAGTGATTCGTGCTAGCCCCCATTGAACTAAAAGATAAGATGAATGTAAGAAACATACGAGCAAAAGTGATAAATTATCTTAAAAAGTGTTTTTTCATATTTACCAAACTCCTCCGAAACAGCTTGTCCGATTTTTATGTTTTTTTTGTGTATTGGTAAGTATAATAGGTCGTAGGATATTTTTTATACCCATAAATAATAAGGGTGGCATAAAGTGCGGGAATTTAAAAGAAAATGTAAGTAAATATTATACTCGCTATTTGGAAAGTCGGCTTCCAAAGTAGGTAGATATATCTGAAGATAATATTCTTCGATTACGTTTCGTCACGAAGCAAAAAGGTCCACCATAATCTCCAAGTGCGGTAGAATCCTCTCACCCTCGTATTCAAGAACGATACTATGAGAACACGCACCCACAGTGGACGAAATCTTTTTTCATAAAAATCACTTTATGTGTTGTGCGACACTGCATAGTGTGACTAGAGGTACATTGTCGTGTGCCTCTAGCCAAAGTTGAGCTCTCAAGACACACAGTAGCGTGCGACATAGTGCCGCTCAACACATAAAGTGATGTTTATGAAAAAATATTTCGTCCACTGTGGGTGCGTGTTCTCATAGTGTCGTTCTTGAATACGAGGGTTAGATAGCCTGGCACTCAGATCCTTGAAGATACCCAAGTGGGGTATATAGAGTTCAAACATTACATTTGGCCCCACATTTTGCAATAGTCAGAATTCCATACGCGACAGGTTGTATACCTATCGCCGTCTCTAAATATACTACCTGGAGGCTTACCACAAGCGTAACGTAATATTAAAACAACAAACTTCGCTATACGAATCTAATAATATTATAAATGCGAAAGTTTGTGAGTTTGTATGTATGTTTCATCAATCAGGCCTAAACAACAAAACGGATTAAGTTGAAATTTGCTGTAGATGTAGATATTATGCCCGAATTAATAATAGACTACTTTAAAAAATGAAAAATATCCCCAAAACGATAAAAAATCGCGAAAGGGATGATTTCTGTATGGCGCTGGTGTGCAACAAATCTGACATCACAGACTAAAAAAAAATCAGTCTTTTTTATTTGATTATTGAATTTTGACAGGACAACGTCTGTCACGTGTCGGCTAGTAGAGTTCATAAAGCGTTGTTACTTTCGCACCGCGATATTCTGCCAACACGGCTCTTCGCGGTCACCAAGCATAAATTCATTTAAATGTCATCTCTTTTTGATTTAATTTTAATATTCAAATGAAATAAACACAAAAAAAAAACTGTAAAACTCAAAAAGAGAGAAAACATTTATTTGCTCCATAGAAACAACACAATTATTAAATAAAAGAGAACAAAATCATCAATAAGATTGTGCCATGTGGGGGCAAATAGGTCCCTGTCTCAGCATTGAGCCGTACAGCACCGAACCTAGGGAGTAGGCGAAGCGCGGTGCGACGCTGGTTTTCGGTCGGGGCCAAAAAAAGATTTTTATAAGAAACACATTAATGGAGATTGTGCTCAATGCCGAACGCAAGAGCGTACTCAAAGAATCTCACTTAAGGCGCTCCCAGTCGACGATTGTTTTTGTTCGAAACGAAAAAAGAAATACTTCTGAACAAGCCACATCTCTTATTTTATAATGTATAGTATATGTGAATAAAGATGTACCTATCTTTAATCACTTCGATAAATAATCCTACCGACCGCTGCAATGACGACAAACACACGTCGGCGCGTGGTCCGCCTTAGCTTTTCGAATAAATTTTTGATATAAATTATGTATTGTCAAAAATCTATTCTAATAGAAATCTAGATCTACATATTACCTATCTTTAACAATAAATCACAAGCTGATTTTAATAGTAGGTATATAAAATATTTCGATCATAAATTCTAAAACGTATCATTTTGAAATAATATCTTTATCGTGAAAAGTTTCTGCTATTATGTTTTCAGCTTAATAGAAATCTAGGTAGGAACCTGAAGTAATATACTTATAAAAATAGGAGATGTGGCTTGTTCAGAAGTATTTCTTTTTTCGTTTCGAAAAAGAGCAATCAGCGACTGGGAGCCCCTTAACTGACAGCGTTTTGCTTTTCATATAAAGATCTTTGCGGTTGAAAACTAACCTTGTAATTTCAACAAATTTACCCAACTGCGAATTTGTTTCTCTAAGAGTGTAGAGCCACCACAAGAAATTCTATTAACTAAATTAATGAAAACGAACGGTTCGACGAACAAGCTGATCCTAATTTTATTACGGAACTTGCGCTAACTAGGCGAAAACAAAAAACAATAGGGCTGTATTTTACAATTCACATCTCTATTTCAATCATGCTACGGTTCAAATTGGGGTCACAATTAATTTGGACATGCTACTTTGCGACTTGATCCTATCTAGACTAGGGATTATCCAGACTTTGTGTCAGATCAAATCTCAACTTACATTATTTTAACCAAACAATACTTTCCGAGAATAAATCCTTTGTAACAGAATATTCAACGAACCAGATAATATTTGTTCATTCTAGCAATAGAAAGATAGATAGATAGATTATAGATTTAATTGTTCATCATAACAAAAATACAAAGCTAAAACAGGAAATAAAATCTAATAATAAAAAACCGACCAAGTGCGAGTCGGACTCGCGCACGAAGGGTTCCGTACTATTATCTATAAACGGCAAAAAATAACGTTTGTTGTATGGGAGCCCAACGTAATTATTTATTTTATTCTGTTTTTAGTAAGTATTTGTTGTTATAGTGGTACATTCAGAAATACATAATCTGTGTAAATTTCAACTGTCTAGCTATCACGGTTCATGATTGATATAGCCTGGTGACAGACAGTCGGACAGACACGACGGACCGCGAAGTCTTAGTAATAGGGCCCCGATGTTACCCTTTGGGTACAAAACCCTAGAAAAGACGTTGGCTGAAAACTAAAAACTAAGTAGACGTTGTCCTGACAAATTTCAATAATCCCACAGAAAAAAGCACTCAGTTTTTCTCTAACTTTATGCCACCGAGCCGTTTCCGAGTTTGGTTACAAACAATGTGACGCGAGAATTTTATATAATCACTACATAGTATAAAGCGTCTGTATGTAATATGTATGTATGTTTGCTTATATCTTTAAAACTACACAACGGATTTTGATGCGGTTTTTTTTAATAGATAGAGTGATTCAGGAGGAAGGTTTATATGTATAATAACATGCTACCCGTGCGAAGCCTGGGCGGGTCGCTAGTATATGTATATATACAAACTAACAAAATATATAAATTAAATATCATAGCAATATTCTCGGGTCAACGTTAGAAAATCCAGAGATTTTAATAATGTTGCGTTATATGCAATGTTA
Organism: Hydriomena furcata; assembly: GCA_912999785.1. Classification (NCBI taxonomy): domain Eukaryota; kingdom Metazoa; phylum Arthropoda; class Insecta; order Lepidoptera; family Geometridae; genus Hydriomena; species Hydriomena furcata. The sequence continues at coordinate 3,229,973 of OU538825.1, forward strand.
ATATCGCTGTACCTATTGGCAAGCTGCCAGTTTAATAGTAAGCGGTATATCCAACCTTGTTTACGAATACCAAATTTTATAACCATATACCTCATATACCTGCATTAACCTTAGCTTTATCCAGCATATTTCAAGTAACATTTATAAAGAGCGAGTTGAACTCGCGCGGAAAGGGTTTTCCATACGATGAAAACAAACTTCTCGTACATTGTACAGTAAATGTTAGTATGTACGTTATTTTTAAACCATAGACTTATAATTTTTAATAATATCTCGTGGACATTTCACACAGTGTTGTATAACCCTAAGCAAATTGTTCTATGAGAGTCAGTTAACTGATCAAATATTTTTTTTTTCTTGTAAATACATATACATTATTAATAGAACAATTTTCTATTTTTTTTTATTCTCTATGTTTTCTAAGATAGAGGGGGAGAGGAGCTCTTTAGAAAGATCACGCAAGAAAAGTCGGGAGGTATTTAACTAGTACTGTTTATGCGTACCTCCTCCACTTTGGCGGGTTGCCAGCTTCGTGAATCATCGCGCACTGTCAATGAAACCTAATCTCCACTCTAAGTGACTCGTTACATGTGCTGGGTATCGCTGAGTGATGCTGTTTTAAACATGTTTAGTACAATTTTGATGGGACCACCTGTGTTTGCCTTTTGCAAGTAATTGACATAAATATATATTTAATTTTTAATTTTACACAATTTACACGAAGAAAAAAAAACGCTTCGCAATCAAAATCAAAAAAAGCGTTTATTTATTGAAATCGATTGGATCATTTAGAATCGTCAAATTTAGTTAAGTTTAATTTAATTTAGCTTTTAGTCAAAAAATAAGGTCGCATATTTTTCCCACTTGCAAGTCGCAAAAACTAAAACCTACCGAGTACTTCCCGTTGACAATGAAATTTTTCAAAAAGCAAGGTCTTACTAGGTACAAGAAAAGAAAAACATCCATCTTTGTTATTAAAACAAAAAAACGGGCATATTCGTCACCTAATTCCGAGATGGGCAAACTATCATACAAGTTTGTACGGAACCCTCAGTGCGCGAATCAGACTCGTACAATTTTTATTTTTTATTGCAATGCTGCAAACATAATTCGAAATAAATTTCTTCCATTTATTCTCTTTGTCTGTTAATTGCATTACTGCAGCAGACAACATATTAATTGCAAAACATTATCAAGCAACCTAGAACTTAAGATAATTCAGAAACGCATTTAAACTGGCTGTATTCCAACGCATGAATCACTAAGTTGAGACTTAAGATTTGTAGCAAATTTATGTTATGATGTAGTGTTATGTTCGTTGAAAAATGTAGCTTCATTACCTTGCTTTGAGATGATAGCAAATGACTTTCAATTATGGTAATCCTATCCTAATAATAAAAATGCCTAACCTATGCTATGTTTGTTACCTAATTAAAAATATACGACAAAACGGATTAAGATAAATTTTGCTGTAGTATGTAGATTAAAAAAACCGGAATAAAAAATGGTGGAACTTATAATCCGAAAAAAAACCACCTAAATGATATAAAAAAAGGGAAAAAAGGATGATTTTGGTATAGATGGCCAACGCCATCTATATCAAAAACATCTTAGACCGATAACATTGAGTTGTTATAGCAACGCATTCTACCAAAAGGGTTGAATCCTACAAAGGTCGGTATTGGAAATTCATTTTGTCAAAAAAATCTGTCATCAATATGACTACCGCATGATTACCGCATTCTACCAAAATTAGTAATAAAATTTTATTTCCAAAATAATCTATCATTAGTATTGACTACTGACTACTGAATGATACGCATTCTACCAATTGTAGTTTCATGAAAGCGTTTTTTTTTCAATGCGACTATTGAAATTTACGTACGTGTGTACTGTTCTGACATATCAGACTATAAACATTTAGTTGTCATAGCAACGTATTCTACCAAAAAGGTTGAATCTACTAAGGTCGCTCGGTAATCGTAATTTAATTATAAAAAAAAAATTACATTAGATCGTTTTGTTGTTTTAGGACTTTCAATGTTTCAAAGTAGTAAAAGCCAGTAACAAATATTATTCCTCTAGTTTAGAATAACACAAACTATCTAAAGGCGCAAGCGTGCCCGGATCTGAGGATTAGCCTATCAAACATTTACAGACCTCAAACATTTTACGACCAATAACTTCCCTAAACACTTCCTCTGGGACTAGGATTTATGCTTGACAATTTTTATGGTTGACGAATTTCGCTGAAGATTTCGCCATTTGAAGTGATCATTTCTGGGTGATATGATAGCCTTGGTCTTCTAACCCCCGTATTTTTAGTCGAGTGTATTTTTACTTCTTTTTAGGGTTCCGTACCCAAAGGGTAAAAACGGAACCCTATTATTATAAGACTGTCTGTTCATCCGTCTGTCCGCTCGTCCGTCCATCCGTCTGTCCGTCTGTCTGTCCGTGCATCTATCCGCCCGTCTGTCCGTCCGTATGTCTATCTGTCCTTCTGTCTATACGTCTGTATGTCACCAGGCTGTATCTCATGAACCGTGATAGCTAGATAGTTGAAATTTTCACAGATTATGTATTTCTGTTGCCGCATAACAACAAATACTATCGATATCAAAATTTCACATTCCTGTTCCAATTTTCTTAACTCATAAAGACTTAATATCGACGTATTTATACGAGTATTCGTCGGAACTCCTATCAGATTTGATTGAGTCGGCTTGAGATTTCCTTGAGTAAGATACGAGTGTAATTAATCACGGATACCTTCTTAGCTTTTGCGAGTGACGTAAAAGCAATGAGTTTTCTGAGCGCAATTAACAATTTTCGTAATTTGGGAAAATCTTAGTGGGCATTTTGGTAATTATTCGTGTTTGCTGTCTGATTCTTCTAGACTGTCGCGAGGAAAAGGTATATTGCACCTCAAACCTTCCTAACACGTTTCAAAGTGGTTCTAAACACTAAATAAACACTTTTTGACTTTTGACTTACTTTGACTTTGATTACCTCTATTTATAAAATCTATCACGTGCCAAATATAATGTTTGGATGTGCCTCTGACTACCTCCTTTAGACAGTTGGGGATCTGAGAGGATGTCTATGAATTATGTCTTGGATTACAGTCGTTTAATTTTTTTCATAGTAAAAAGTATTTTTTTCTCGCCTTACAATTGACATCAGATTGACATAATTTCATACTTCTTCTCTTCAAGGTGTGACCTGACATAGCGCGGCATTCGAGCGCGGCATTCGAGCGCGGCATTCCCAGGACACAAGTTTGCCGCGCGACTTTTTTAGACTGTAGCAGGTAGCTCGCGGCTGCCGTGCTTGATTGCCCCGCTATGTCTGGACACACTTTTTTATATTGACCACCGGCCATAGACCAATGATCATAAAAAGTTTTATTTAGTCAGAAAAAAACGAATTCGCCCATCTTCACAACAATGTAACCGTAGACAACAAAACTGCGGGGAGATATTCGAATTTCGCCAAAAAAATCGAAACAAAAGTCGAACAGACGCGAACAAAACTCTAACTTTTCAAATTCGTCGTTTGCAAGTAATTACAAGTTCCACCTGAACTCGTGTTAATAAAATGTTCATTTGTATATTTTGCTAATGGAAATGGAATTTTACAAAATGCTATTTTGTTTCTCATTATTCATTTTGGTTTTATTGTTAGGCTTTTTTTTGTTTAATATATTTTTTTGTCTGTACCCAGCGAATTGCTACCTACTAATATTTTATTTTGAAATTAAGTCGTTTTGTTTCGATTTATTGTAAGAATGTATTGCAAAATAATATTCTACCTTGCTCGAAATAAAAGGTTTTATATGTTATAAAATAAAGAGAACTTGGGCACTGGGTTGGTTAGATTTAATCCTAATAATATTATAAATGTGAAAGTTTGTGAGTTTGTATGTATGTTTGTGCCTCAATCAGGCCTAAACGACAAAACGAATTAAGTTAAAATTTGCTGTAGATGTAGATAATGCCCTAATAAAACATAGACTACTTTAATATATAACAAAACATTCCCAAAATGATAAATTATTAAGTACTAGCTGACCCGGCGAACTTCGTATCGCTATAGAATAAGTTTCGTACCCGTTCCCGTTCCCGTTCCCGTTCCCGTTCCCGTTCCCGTTCCCGTTCCCGTTCCCGTTCCCGTTCCCGTTCCCGTTCCCGTTCCCGTTCCCGTTCCCGTTCCCGTTCCCGTTCCCGTTAAAAAATAAAAAAATACAGACAATAGTTTATTCACCCTTTTTATATAGTTTAGACAAAATACATTTCTGAACGCATGCATAAATGTCAATCATTACTTACGGTATTTGACAGGATGAACAACAAATGTTTGACATGTACTAAACCAATGAACATTTATTGAAAATTATTCATCTTTCTTAATTATGTATTCGTCGAGTTTTCATTGTTTTTAAGATGTATTCTGCTAATCGGGGCGAAGACAAATCCAAAGAATCAAAAACCATGAAAATTGGTTCAGCAGATCTCGAGTTATAAGTGTTGTAACAAACCCGACTTTCTTTTATATATATAGATGTTCATGAACCGTGATAGCTAGATAGTTAAAATTTTCACAGATTATGTATTGTTGCCGTTATAACAACAAATACTAAAAACAGAATAAAATAAATATTTAAGTGGGGCTCCCATACAACAAACGTGTTGTTTTGCCGTTTTTTATAGATACGGAACCCTTCGTGCGCGAGTCTGACTCGCACTTGGCCGGTTTTATTTTATTCCTTTTCTTTCGATTGTCGTCAGCATGTTGACCAACTTTGCCTAAAGCAGTATATTAATATCTCTTATAGATTACCCAAACCCAGACCGCTATAGTTCCACATCTGGTATTCCGATCTTCCAAAATTATAGTCTATAAGTTGCCTAGGACTAATAGCTATATAACAAAAAAAAGTTTCATCAAAATCCGTTCAGTAGTTTTTGCGTGAAAGCCTGACAACAGACAGACAGACAGACAATAATTTCAAAATGTTTTTTTTTTTGGCTTGTGTTACTTGTATGAGGAGTATTTTTTTTCGTTTTTATTCAATGTACAGAATTGAACTCTTCTACTACTTTATTATATGTATAGATTAAGATAAATAATGTATTCTAAACTCGAATAAAATCTGTATTCAAATAAAGGATCTCAACCGGGTACAACGCAAAACGAAGCTAGTGTACTAAAATAATGCCAAGGTTATATTTTGTACTGGATTCAGCTGACTTAATATTATAGCCACTGTTTGCAGCTACTTTTATGTCCTCGTAAAATATGGAGTTATCATTTTAGCACTCGTATGTTGTACAAAACATGTTGTTACAAAACGTCTGAATTTTGCGATGTTGTCACTAATATTACATAGACTAATATTATAAAGAGGAATTTTAGTTTGTTTGTTTGCATTGAATAGGCATAGGCTCCGAAACTATTGGACCGATTTGAAAAATTCTTTTACCATTAGAATTCTACATTATCTCAAATGAACATAGTGTTCAGATTGAGACATTCGCGGAGCCGAAGCCTCAATTTTTAGGTTCTTCGAAGAAAAATACGAAACTACTTTTTTTCGCTTTTATTTTCACACAACTGTCTGTCGTTCAATTCTTCGAAGGTAATACACAAAATTTAAAAACTATATTCCAAAAAGGTTTTCGTAAATAATTAAAAAAAAGGTTTTTGTCGTAATGCACACATAATTATAGTCTATCAGGGATCCCTATTAAAACTTTAATAATGTATCCTAAGGTATACAAAATTAGCCATATCATTAGTCATCACGGCTGTACTGTGCGACGCCGGGGCGGACTGCTAGTTATAAGATCGTGCAATCGATTAGACATATTCAAGATTAAAATCACAGTGTCGTAATAAATTAAATCATTAAAAAAAATTACGACCATGTACCTACTTGCTATCGATCGGTAAAGGTAAAATATCTTGTTAAAAACATTTCTAGAACTGATTTTACAAATTATTTTTCATACACGGATACGTGAAAATATTAAAGGTGAGCGAGGAATAGTGTAATAAGAGAACATGGCGATTGAGAGAGGTATGTTTGAGCATGAGCATATAGAGAAAATAATCAGAAGAAGATTGACGACTACGAGTGTGAATGAAACCGTTGAAAGGGAAAACTTCGGCGTACGTTCTTGAACGTTATGTAAAAAGGACCAGCATGAACCACTATCGTATTGACAATATATCGTCCAAATACCAAAACTGTAATTTTTACTATACAAAAAGTGTCAGTTTTGACATTAGGACGACACGTTCTCGATACGATAGTGGTTCGTGTTCGTGCTTAGGCCACAGTAATAGTTTAAAATATTGTAACAATATCTAGACCAAGAAATCAGTAGTAATATAATCGATACACTAAGCTTTTGAATCTTTAGCCGTAAATTCCTGATATCTTAAGTCCCTGCTCGTACAACAAATGATGGATACGTTATGAGTTATTATTTAAACGAGACCCATCCTTGATTTATGTCACGGGGCCTGGATTAAAAACTTTCCGTCCATTGTTCGATGTCTGACTGACGTGCTCCCCGACCCGTGACCATACACCGCCATTAAGTCTGGTTCCTTAGGATGCAATGACCGTCATCTGTCGGCCGGAATAATAAGCTTTTAACAGTCAAACCCTATAAAAATAAATAGGATCACGACTGTAATCCCCAAGTACGGTAGACATCCACTCAGATCTCCAGATACTTAGATCCTTTGAAGATGTTTAGTGGGGGTAGTCAGAGGCACGTCAAAACATTATGACACATGCCCACATTTTGCAGTAGTTAGCATTCCATACGTGCCAGGTTTCAAGCCTGTTATAATCCTAAATAAATTAATAACTATTGGTTGACATTTCACACAACGCTATCTAGCCCCAAACTAAGACAAGATTGTACTGTGGGAACCAGATAACTAATATTATATTAAATACATAAACTTTTCTTTGCAAATACACATTTACGAGTAAAATACACAATTAACCAGATACAAAACAAATATCTATGTTCAGCACAGCATGCAGAGCTACCAAATAAACTGTGAAGCCGAAGGTCTTGACCTTGAACTAGAATTCCCTTTGTCATACTTTATGTTACCAAAATAATCTTGAGAAGCAAACTTTGCATCACATTAAGCAGGGTTCCATCTTGGTATCATATTTTTCGCGCGCTGACTCAAGCACGCACGATTGCTTCGCTACAATCACATTGTCGTTAATGTTTTGATAACCGTTACGCAGCGGTTAAATAACGACTGTCAAAAGATGTTCATCGCTTTTCTGGAACCGTCTTATGCTTGCAATTTGTAGATAAACGACATTGACTGATTACTTTCTTGAACTATTGAGTGGCGATTATTGGATAGCTTTGCGAACCTGCGGGTTTTGGATTCCTATCTTCAGCGTTGCATCAATAATTATATACCTTCTTACCTAAGTAGGTCGCATTTACTATTCCTAATCTATACTAATATTATAAAGAGGAAAGATTTGATTGTTTGTTTGTAATGAATAGGCTCCGAAACTACTGGATTGATTTGAAAAATTCTTTTACCATTAGAATCCTACATTATCCCTGATAAACATAGGCTATAGAATATTTTCAAAAACGTTAGGGATCCGTATGAAAACTTCGATAATGTAACCCAAGGTGTGAAAAAAAATCCAAAAAAAATCCTTTTAACGCGTACGCTGCAAAAATTATTGACAATAGAGCAAAATGATGTTCTACAGTTTTAAAGAGGACATGAATATCTACAAATAAGTCAACAATAACATTTGTCTAACTATTAGGAATCCGTATAAAAACTTCGATAATGTAACCCAACGTGTGATAAAAAATCCAAAAAAAACTTTATATCGCGTATGCTGCGGAAATTATTGACAATAGAGCAAAGTAATGTACAACAGTTTTAAAGAGTACATCAATATCTACAAATAAGTCAGCAATACCATAATTATGTCCAACTATTACAGTTATGTCACAATAACTACTTTTCAATGTTAAAATATGCAATGGTAACGCCGCCTGTACAAACTAGGCCACATTGTTCGTACCTGGGTATTAATCCTTATCCAAAAAAATCACTTCATTTTCAAGGCCATATCAGTACCTGTAAATAACTTTTTTAATTATACCATTCCCAAATTCCATACCATTCAAAAGTTATTATGAGTGTAACAATCTATAGGTACTAATATTATTATGAGGAAAGATGTTTTGTATATTTGTATGGAATAAATCTAAAAACTACTGGATAGATTTCAACAAATCGTTTACTATTAGAATGCTACATTATCTCTGAGTAACATAGGTAATATTTATTGTTTGAAAAAAATAGGGATCCCTATTAAAATTTCGATAATGTAACCTGGGTAAAAAAATACCCATAAAATCGTTATAATACGTTACTCCCGTGCGGAGCCGGGGCGGACTGCTAGTAATATTATAAATGTGAAAGTTTGTGAGTTTGTATGTATGATGGTTCCTCAATCAGGCCAAAACGACAAAACGGGTTAAGGTGATAATTGAAATTTTTGACGTTTTGTATGGGCTGAGTCTAGTCCCGGATAAGACAGAAAAAGTGATAAAACTGCATTATCTCGAAAACCATCAAATTTAAAAAGAAACTGTCTGTAATTTATTTAGCTAGTTTGATTATCTTACGGATTATATAAAAATAAACTGTTTAGCAAGCTATGAGCTATGCGTATCAAAGCTATTAATAGCATAGCTTTGATTAAAAACGAAACTCGTATTTTTGAAGAGCCAACTTTGGAAAATAAATCTATCGAGAAAAGTTTCACCAATTGTGTTTCTGTCTGTAATTTATCTAGATTATATCCTTAAGTTACCTTTGTCATGAAAAACAAAACTGTATGTTTTGCGGTTATTGAGAAAAAAACGATTCTGCATTCATCAAAAACATTTATTACTCGCCTTAAGACGCTGCCAGTCGACGATTATTTTTGTTCGAAACGAAAAAAGAAATACTTGTGAACAAGCCACATCTCCTATTTTATAATGTATAGTATATGTGAATAAAGATGTACCCATCTTTAATCACTTCGATAAATAATCCTACCGACCGCTGCAATGATGACAAACACACGTCCGCGCGTGGTCCGCCTTAGCTTTTCGAATAAATTAATGATATAAATTATGTATAATTACTTATCAAAAATCTATCCTAATAGAAATCTAGATCTACATATTACCTATCTTTAACAATAAATCACAAGTTGATTTTAATAGTAGGTATATAAAATATTTCGATCATAAATTCTAAAACGTATCATTTTGAAATAATATTTTTATCGTGAAAAGTATCTGCTATTATGTTTTCAGCTTAATAGAAATCTAGGTAGGAACCTGAAGTAATATACTTATAAAAATAGGAGATGTGGCTTGTTCAGAAGTATTTCTTTTTTCGTTTCGAAAAAGAGCAATCAGCGACTGGCAGCCTCATAAGTTGAAATTTGCTGTAGATGTAGATATAATGCCCGAATAAATAAGACTACTTTAAAATACGAAAAACATTTCCAAAATGATAAAAAACCGCAAAAAAAAAACCGCAAGATGATTTATGTATAGATGGACGCTGGTGTGTAACAAATCTGACATCACAGACTAAAAACATTCAGTTTTTTCTATTCGATTATTGAAATTTGACAGGACAACGTCTGTCACGGGTCGGCTAGTATTACTATATTGAGAGGAAGAGAGGAAGAGGAAGGCCACGAATAAACTACATGAGCCAGATAAAGGAGAAAATAGGTGTCGTGTCGTATAAGGAAGTTAAGGAGGCGGCGTTGGAGAGAAACAGATGGAGAGAGCTGCTTCAATTACACCGACGAGGGCTCTTAAGTTAGAAGAAGAAAATGAAATGAAATGAAATGAAATGAAATGAAATGAAATGAAATGAAATGAAATGAAATGAAATGAAATGAAATGAAATGAAATGAAATGAAATGAAATGAAATGAAATGAAATGAAATGAAATGAAATGAAATGAAATGAAATGAAATGAAATGAAATGAAATGAAATGAAATGAAATGAAATGAAATGAAATGAAATGAAATGAAATGAAATGAAATGAAATGAAATGAAATGAAATGAAATGAAATGAAATGAAATGAAATGAAATGAAATGAAATGAAATGAAATGAAATGAAATGAAATGAAATGAAATGAAATGAAATGAAATGAAATGAAATGAAATGAAATGAAATGAAATGAAATGAAATGAAATGAAATGAAATGAAATGAAATGTTCTTTATTGTAACACAATGTAAGCAATTACAAATATGTATGTTACAAAAGGCGGTCTTATCGATTAATCGATTTCTTCCAGACGACCTGCTTAACCTAAGGCAAGAAACTGTAGCCATGCTTTCGATCACCGTGGTGCACGAGTTGGACATTCATCAGTCCCCGAAGAAGAGTGTTTAGAGTACTTTGTGCTCAAGTCATCTTAATATATATAAATTACGCGTCACGTTGTTTGTCCGCGATGGGCTCCTAAAGAACTTAACCGATTTTAATCAAACTTTGCACACCGTGTGCAGTTTGATTCAACTTAAAAGTTAGGATAGCTAACATCTCAATTTATAGTCGCGATATCTGTTGACACAGCAACGTTGGCCGAGTCTGCTAGTAAAATATGGAAAATAAATAAGTAAATAAACATTAGTGAATATTTTTACACTAATGTAAGTACATTTTAAACTACTTACTTATCAGGTTCCCATAGCACAAGCTTTGCTTAATAAATAAATAAAAACTTGAGAGGTGTCAAGGGACACCCGGATGGAACGAAGTTCTCACAAAATAACGTGGGACAAGGGAAGGGAAATCAACTTTGACCTCGACCTCGACCTCGACCTCGACCTCGACCTCGACCTCGACCTCGACCTCGACCTCGACCTCGACCTCGACCTCGACCTCGACCTCGACCTCGACCTCGACCTCGACCTCCATCTCGACCTCGACCTCGACCTCCACCTCCACCTCGACCTCGACCTCGACCTCGACCTCCACCTCCATCTCGACCTCCACTTCCACCTCGACCTCGACCTCGACACAATTAATAGATATAAATATATATTAATAGATATACTATAGCAAAAAAGTGTCGTGACAACTTTTCGTAAGAATTTTTTCCGTCTAGCCCCCTTTCACAACGCGCGATAAGGAACTTCGTTCCAAAAATGAACTATTTATAGTAATAATTGTAAATGCGACCATTTCGATTATAGATTGTCTGTTTGTTACTCATAATCACGTCGTAACGGCTGAAACATTTCCAATTAAATTTATATTGAAATATACAACTCTTCATCCCGAAATACAACCCTTAAGACATTGAAATACGTCAAAGTAGTACAAAAAAAACCGGCCAAGTGCGAGTCGAACTCGCGCACGAAGGGCTCCGTACCATTATCTATAAAAACTGCAAAAAAAACACGTTTGTTGTATGGGAGCCTCCCTTAAATATTTATTTTATTCTGTTTTTAGTATTTGTTGTTATAGCAGCAACATAAATACATAGTCTGTGAACATTTCAACTGTCTAGCTATCACGGTTCATGAGATACAGCCCTGTGACAGACAGACGGACGGACAGACAGACAGACAGACAGACAGAGAGACAGCGAAGTCTTAGTAATAGGGTCTCGTTTTTACCCTTTGAATAATATAAAAATAATAGAATACTAATAATAGAATACTTAACCCTAAAAACCCCGCGAACATATATTATTTACGGGGGTTTCCACTAGTGATTTATAATCTTAGAAACTTCTTGAACTCAAGCAACTTCTTGAACTTTTTATAGCATATTATGAATTAGTTATCGTTTCTACAGAAAACACCACTTAGTTTACCACATAAATAACAGAAACGTTCACGCAATATTTACTTTAATACAAATGACTTGCAGAACCACGCTCTTGCAGCTTTGGCTTCGTACTGGGTGGAAATACTAATAGGGAGGAACGCTTTTCCCCCCTTCGACTTTCTGACACTTTTTGCGGGTGACGATGATAAGCTATATATACATTATATAATAGTTTATCATCGTATGTAACCACATATCTATACTAATATCCTTAATGCGAAAGTAATTCTGTCTGTCTGTCTGTTATCACGGCCAAGCTGATGGAAATTTGATATAAAGATAGTTTAAAGTGTTGGGACGTACATATAAGCTACTTTAACCGCAAAAAATCTTTTGATTTTTAAGAATTTCAAAGTAAAATATTAAAAAAAAACAATTTTCGGATGATTTTTCACGTAGATACAATATAGGTAAATATGGAATTTACGGTTTTACATACAATACAAGTACTTTTGCCTTTAGTGGGTAACACACAGTAATTATAACCGCGACTTCGCTCACGTTTTATAAAAAGAATAAAATAGAATATTTATACTTAAATAAAAAAATAAAGTAATGCGAAAGTAACTCTCATTTTGAGTCTGTGACGTTATCACGGCTAAACCGATTGTGATGAAATTTCATATAGACATAAAGTAAAGTTTTGGGACGGATATAGGCTACTTTTTTATAAATAAAAATGATTTACAGAATTTCAATGTTTCACGATAAAGTCAAAAATCCTGAATCTAAGTGGACGAAGTCGCGGGTAAAAACTAGTCTAGTTCATTATTTATCATAAGTGTACCAAATTTCACAAAAATCAGTTCACCCGTAACAGCGACGTGATTATTACGAACAATCATCCAAACTTTCGCATTTATAATATTAGTGTTATTAGAGTGATTACATGAATTCGTTAGGTACGCGTTTGTTCGAGTTGATAAAATTATATATCTGAATTCGGATGGCCCCTAATAGGGTACAGAATCTGATTTTAGCAAACCTGGTCGAAAATAAAATAATACGATATTATTATTATTAAAGTAACATAACAAAGCGACACACGGTCAATTTAGCAAAAAGTGTTACATACCAAAATAATACATGAAAGATTATAATAATACAAATTATACCAACAAAAGAACTTGGAAACTAATTTACAATTACAAATTAAATTTAAACTGTTTATAATTAAAATTTAAAATACTTTTGTAACATCATAAATTCGATTGGTATTAGGTCCTTTATCATCTGTACTCTAATCTCAGTTTGACCTAAAACTTCATTGTATTGCGATAGAAAACTAATAGTTTTATTTGCTACTTTTATTAGTTCCCAGTTAACAACAAGTTAGAAAGTATCTTTATTGTGTAACATTTTTTGTTACGTGACAAATTACGAGGTAACATTTGAGAGCCACGTCATATTAATATGAATCATTTTTTACAAGTTTTTATTCACCTTGCAATGTATGTAACATTGCAAGTTAAATAAAAGCTATGTATGCATGTATGTAACTACATATGTTTGTTCGGGTGGAATCTAGGAACTCAATTTTGAAGTAGTTATCATCATAACGGATTAAGTTGAAATAATACGGTGACAGCGAGCTGATCTGATGATGGAGTCAGGAGCTGTTCAACAGTCACTCACAACGGAGCTCTTTGTAAATACTTCGACTGAGTATAAACTTTGCATTCTTGTCAAGTTCCGATGACAATGTTTTACGATGTGACAGGCTCACTGGTGCTCGATGGTTTTACAAAAGCTTATCATTGAAAAATATTTTTCAACAGAAAATATATTATCATTATCAATAATACATAATGTATTTAAAATAAATGCTATCAATCGACCGCACTCGGTGTGACCAAGGCTTTATTGATTAAAATTACCACGGCCTTTTACTCCAGACAAGACTGATTCAAATTCTAACCACTTTCAATTAAACATCCAAGTTTTAAACTAATTCCCTAAACTTTTTACCCTCATTACCCCGTATATTTACCCCAAGTCTAGTTACCGTAACTGGAGAAGGAGTAATCAGTTAGCTGACAAGCCTTCATTAAGGGGGCTTTCACACGCGTTGGCTGCCAAAGCTATATCATAGTAGTTAAATGAGTGTAATTAGTCATCACGGGAAGAAAATCCAAAATGAACTCTGGCAATCTTAACAGGGAATTTGAATAGGATGTGAAATTTTATATTAACTAGCAGTCCGCCTCGGCATCGCACGGGTTTACTAATCCTAATCACTACATAATATAAAACAAAGTCGCTTTCTCTGTCCCTATCCCTATGTATGCTTAAATCTTTAAAACTACGCAACGGATTTAGATGCATTTTTTTTATAGATAGAGTGATTCAAGAGGAAGGTTTATGTGTATAATACATGCATAATATAGTAGAGAAACACTGTTAATTTTAGAGGTTTCTAATGTAATGTCGTATATTTTGCGCTTACATTGCAAACGCTGGCTGAACCCCACGAGATATATCAAAATAATGTACTACAGTATTGTACACCTTAAAAACGTCTACAAAAAAGTCCGTGATGGTATTAGAAATGTCTTACGCACAGCGAAGCGGGCAAGTGTCAGCTGGTAATATTATAAATGCGAAAGTTTGTTATATAATATATAACAACGTTTGTCACGGATCGGCTAGTATTAGAATAAATAATAATGTTACCAGATATTACCGGTACTTACCTATTGCATTATTATTATTCACCTGTGTCATCGAAACACGTATAAAAGTTTACAAGTCTTTAAACTTGCTTGGAATCGTGGATATGATTCAAGCACGTAATAAACATCTCGGATAGGAAAGTAGGAATAGGACTATGTTTAGTAACAATAAATAGTTACTTAATATTATAACCAATAAGCAGACCCGCGACAGACGTTGTCCTGTCAAAATTTCAATAATTGCATAGACTAACGCACGTTGCTATGTCGACTGATTTTTGGCACACCAGCGCCTTCTATACCAAAATCATTCCTTATGCGTTTTTTTAACATTCTGGGGATGTTTTTCGTATTTCAAAGTAGTCTATGTTTTATTCATTATATCTACATCTACAGCAAATTTCATCTTAATCCGTTTTGTCATTTAGGCCTGATTGAGGCACAAACATACAAATAAACTCACAAACTTTCGCATTTATAATATTATTAGGATTTGGATTAGGATGTTCGAACCGTTCTAGGAAAGTACACCGATATTTAGATACCTTTTTAATTTGAAACGTACGCATGGAATTTTGTATGAACATTTTTACGTTAATATAAACGTTTTGACTGCATGGCTTATATAGCTTGCGCAATTAACAAAGCAATTGTGTCAGCAAGTTTGCTCACGTGTGGGAAGCCCAGAATGTACGGTCAACTGGATTAGCGTTGCTAGGCAACGCGAGCTAGGATGTTCCTCATTGTCTGATTTCACACAGTCACTAAGATTCTAATCAACATGCTGTTTATATAACTATTGATTTTTACTCGGGTCTTTATCACGTACCTTAATTTTTTTTATCCTTCTGAACCCACCATGACCACGTGTGACCAGACATAGCGCGGCATTTGAGCGCGGCATTCTTAGGACACAAATTTGCCGCGTGACTAGTTTAAACATAAAGGTAAATGTGCGGGCCGTCGTTCAATCATAGCGCGGGTAGTCGCGCTATGATTGGACTTTTTCGGAATATTCTTGACCGCGTTGAAAAATGATTAGTTATGTGTATTCATCACGAAATAATATATAAGGAAAAAAATATGCAAAACATATAAAAATATGCATTTTTAAAAAACCTAGCGGAAAATTAAGTCTAGATTTTTTGAAACAGACTTTCAATTTACTAGCTTCATTTGGTAACCCGCATAGTGTTTTACAACCAAAGAACTCTTCTTTTTAGTTTGCATGTACCAAACAGTAAAATAGCTAGCAGATACCACACAGACTAGGCACTTTAATTTTGAAACTCTTAGCGATAGTATTTTCACTCGCGGATATTTAGCATATAAAACTGTCAGCACTAAGTGCGTCTTAAAGAAAGCATTAACTTACAACTAGGTGGAGATAGTCATAATCTGTAAATTAAAGTTGGGTTTGGGTTGCGGTGAGGCGCTATTGTAGATACTGGTTTCTGATACCGAGTTCACTTTTCACACACGCCGTGTAGACCCAAATTAATCAAAACTTGTACCATTTTAACCAGGGGGGCTAGCATGAACCACTATCAAATGCCAAAACTGACACTTTTACAATAAAAAAAGTGCCAGTTTTGACATTTGGTCGATACGTTGTCGATACGATCGGTTCGTGCCCAGGCCACAGATAATACTCGGAACTTTTGAATATATGCTTAAAATACTACAACCAACCATATAATTAAGCTCGTACAGAGTTATCACTTTCGCACACAAGTAGTACTGTTTTAATTTACTTTAAGAGCTTTTGGTAGGGCCCCTGGGTAGGTATCGAAATCGATTACAATCTACAGCACTAAAGACAAAGATACTACCAAGTTAGCTGTGAGGCTATACTAATTACAAGCTTTTATTTTACTTGCAATGTTACATACATTGTATGTTACTATGTTACTATGTTTGTTAAGGTGGAATCTTGCAACTCAATTTTAAAGCAATTATCCCTAACCTGAAATTTCGCCTAATTATGCAACTTAACAATGCAAATATATGGTGTCAGCGAGCTGATCTGATTATGGAGTCAGGAGCTGTTCAACAGACTCTTACAATTTAACTCCTTAGTAAATACTTCTTTGCATAGTTGTCAAGTTTCGATGACAATGTTATATGATGTGACGCGCCGCGCTAATGCTCGATGCTCTTGTCATTGAAAAATATTTTTCAAAAGAAAACTTATTTATTGTTTTTTCTTTCCAGATATAGTGTCAGTGGCAGTGACAGTGAAAATGGTACAGTGAGGTGACATAACAAATATGTTGACAACATGAAGCTGTGGAAGAGCTTGAAGATATCGATAGGCAGCCGTGACCCGAAGTCGCATACCCAGGACTTGCCACAATGGAGTGGCCAGGGATATGAATTGGATGGTAAGTTAAATTAACACAACACATATCATAAAAACTTTGATCTTGAAACAACCTACGCTGGTCTTCCACTAGATCATAGCAGTGACAGATAACTTGAGTAGCTCATAATGATTTAAGCCACAAATTTGATTTGATTCAAATTGGGTTTGGCAGTATGTTTTGGTAGGTATTCATTCCCAAAGAGAGATGACGCCAGGCTGGCGGCCAGTTGTAAAACACACCAAGCCAAATCCTTCTACAATATGTTTTAGGGTTCCGTACCCAAAGGGTAAAAACTATTACTAAGACTCCGTTGTCCGTCTGTCACCAGGCTGTATCTCATAAACCGTAATAGCTAGACAGTTGAAATTTTCACAGATTATGTATTTATGTTGCCGTTATAACAACAAATACTAAAAAACTGAATATAACAAAGATTTAAGTGGGGGGATACAACATATTTTTTGCCGTTTTTATAGATAATGGTCCGGAACCCTTCGTGCGCGAGTCCGACTCGCACTTGGCCGGTTTTTTTATGTTGTACTGACCCTATATGAAGAAAATAAAATACCACACATAATAGCTAATCTTTTGTCCAAGGTAAGCTCCAACCGGTCGTTTTAAAAATAAAAATAACAAGTGTAATTATAAAAAAACAAAACTCAAAAATAATTCCATAAAAGTGTAGAATAAAATTTCTCCGTGTTGGCCGAGTTAGAGGTACCTCGACTTTCAATCTGCAGGTCGTGGTTTCGAATCCCGGCGTGCATCAATGGATTTTTCTGTTCGAAAAACATATATGCGCATCAAAAAACACGTGCTCAAAACGGTGAATGAAAACATCGTGAGGAAACCAGTTAGTATTCTTATAAGCGGCGATGAGCTTGCAACCTGTCACGTATGGAATGCTAACTACTGCAAAATGTGGGCATGTGCCAAATATAATGTTTAGACGTGCCTCTGACTACCCACTATAGTCGTGATTCTATTTATTTTTTGTAAAATTTCTCAAATAAGCGTAAAATCATAAAACTTTGTCCTTAGCGTGAAAAATAACCCATCACAATAATAAGTCTCGTTCTAATTATAGATTTTTGACACGGGTCTTTATCACGTAATTACCTTTAATTTACTTTCCCGACGATCTATAGGTTATGTCTACTAATCACGATAGTTTGAAAAATAATATGTCTCGTTCTCATCGCTGAACACCAAGTACAGCCATGTTTTCGCAAAACTCTACGCTGTAAGGAAACCACAATCCATTATTTTTCATCATACACAAGGTAGAAAACAGCTCGTTAAATTTTTTCAACAAACTCCGAAACGATGTTATTCATAATTATATACCTCTTTCGTTTTAATCTCGGGCGCGTTCTGTCGTGATATATGAAAACTGGTGAAAATGAAAGGAAAAATTACATTATGGAGGCGAAAATGCGTGAATGCGTTGAATAAATCGCAGAGTTATCTTTGAAGGGGTTTGCTGGGAGAAAATTAAACACGAGGTGATGTGAGATTCCACTTTCAAAACTTTCGTGAGTTGTACTACACATTATTACAACAACGGGAAATTACTCACGTAAATGATAAATTGTCAATGAGGACACCGACAATGTTTCGATTCATCTAGAGAATCTTCTTCAGGGTGAGTGGACCATAACGCGCGCGCTACCCTGCTCGCATTGCCGTCTCGTTATCATTTACGTGAGTAATTTCCCGTTGTTGTAATAATGTGATGTGAGATTGTTGATAAATTTAATCGTTTCTATCTGTAGAAAGAATTAGATCTCTATCGCAAGATAGAGGCTAACGGCACAAACGAAGAGAGGCCTATGATGATGATGAGGATGATTATGATGATGATGATGATGCTGATGATGATGATGAGAGTTTCAAAGTAAAATTATAAGTCGAGGCGCAAAGCAATATCTGAAATTGAATGTACAAGGGAGATCAATATTTAATAGTCTGGATGGGAGAGAGTACAGAAAAGTTAGTTTTAACCATAATATACATAATTATAAATTTTTTGTTATCCGACGTCATAGTTAAGTGATAAAAGCGACACTGTCTCTTTCCCAACATTATCTACGTGATCAAATTGGCCAAATAAATAGCCTAATTATTAATAAATATTAAATAGTAATAGTAAGATCACTACTGTAATCCCCAAGTTCGGTAGACAATAGACATACTCTCAGATCTCAAAGCGCTCAGATCCTTGAAGATGTCTCTAAACGGGTATTAAAAGGCACGCTTATGTTTGCTACAATACCCACATTTAGGTAAATAACATTTAGATATTTTCTCACTATAATTGTGTCACGTCACGTCTGTCTCATTGGACAGACTAGACGCCAGGAGCACACTTATTTAAAGAAACACAACATCGCCACAGAAATATACAAAAAAATGTGTGGTAAATCTGAAACTCGACAAATCTAATATTCATGAAATCGAAGTAAATTTAGAAAATTGCTCCAAACATTCGCTGGAATCCAATATTCTTTAAGCTTGTCGAGGACGCTATGATTTGCCAATTTCGTCCGACACTTGGAATATTATTTCTCAATATTGTGTCGAATTCAAATTTCCTAAATCGTAATGGCTGTCGCGCCAAAACGAAGGGAAACTTTGTGAGGGAAACGAGTATAAGGAACCGATATACCCTAGAAAACTCAATGTTTCGTTCTGGCGTCTGGTTTCGCTTAAAATACATAGTCCTGTGAGTGTACGCGTGGTCCGATAGCATAGTCCCCTCGATCGGACAAAGATATTTTTAGGTTTAGGCCGTACCCAAAAGGTAAAAACGGGACTATATTACTAAGACTTCGCTGTCCGTCTATCTTTCACAGATCATGTATTTATGTTGCCGCTATAACAAAAAATACTAAAAACAGAATAAAATAATTATTTAAGTAAGGCTGAATAAAGATAAAGGAGAAAATAGCTGTCATGTCGTATAAGGAAGTTAAGGAGACGGCGCTGGAGAGAAATAGATGGAGAGAGCTGCATCAATTACACCGACAAGAGCACAGATCTTAAGTTAGAAAAAAAAAAAACCCTGCCAACAAACGTGGTTTTTCTCCGTTTTTTATAAGTAATGGTACGGAACCCTTCGTGTGCGAGTCTTTATTTCTGTTATTGTTCTCTATTATTTCTTTTTATTTCTGTCTACAAAGAGCACTGAAATAATAAATTCGTTTTTTTGTTATAAAATAACTAGTGGTTTTTGTGAAAATAACTATCAGAAGGATCGTTCTATTTGAACGATACTATCTACGGTTTTATGAAAATAAAGGATTATTTGCAAGTTTTGTATAACCATTAAAATATCCATTGCCCTAGGCTGTGGGTAGAAACAGGCATAGATTTTGAGTAGAACACGAACTAAATATTAGGTATTTTATTTTTTCGTGGGTTGAAACCGGCATACATTTTGGGTTGAATCTGGAATTAAATAATTGTGGTGAAAAAACGCGGGTCGAAAACGAACTACATCAGACAATCGTACCATTAAAAATAAGAATGTTTAACAAATTTTGAATAGGCAGATGTAGTTTGTGATCTGTGATAGCATTTATGGAAGCAAAGTTGTAGACAGAACCGAGATCTCAAATCTCTTTTCCGGACAGTAAAAAAATAAATAAATAAATAGGTTCACGACTGTAATCCCCAAGTACGGTAGACATCCTCTCAGATCTTCAGCTGCTTAGATCCTTTGAAGATGTCTAGTGGGGGTAGTCAGAGGCACGTCCAAACATTATATTTGGCACATGCCCACATTTTGCAGTAGTTAGCATTCCATACGTGACAGGTTGCAAGCCCATCGCCGCTTATAAGAATACTAACTGGTTTCCTCACGATGTTTCCCTTAACCGTTTTGAGCACGTGTTTTTGATGCGCATATATATTTTTCGAATTGAAAAATCCATTGATGCACCCCGGTATTCGAACCCACGACCTTCGAAATGAAAGTCGAGGTACCTACCTCCCACTCGGCTAACACGGCTATTTTCCGGACAGTGATTGACTTAAAATTTGAAGACCAAGATGTCCTGTTACAAAAAAAAACTTGTTTATTGGATGGCATAATCAAAAACAACTGCGTTAAGTTAATAAGAACACGTGACAAAAGCAACGATCCGACAATTTGTTTTCATCTTCAACACAGTCGGTAAAAGTAACTGCTAAGAAAGTTTAAATGATTTAAAAACATCTATAGTAATATTATAAAGTGGAAAGATTTGATTGTTTGTTTGTTTGTTTGCATCGAATATGCTCCGAAACCACTAGACCGATTTGAAAAATTATTTCACCATTAGAATTCTACATTATCCCTAATGAACATAGGCTATAGTATATTTTCAAAAATGTTAGGGATCCGTATGAAATATTCGATAACCCAACGTGTGAAAAAAAAACCCAATTAAATCCTTATATCGCGTACGCTGCAAAAATTATTGACAATAGAGCAAAGTGATGTACTACAGTTTTATAAAAGACATCTATATCTACAAAAAAGTCCGTAATACCATATGTCTAACTATTTGGGATCCCTATTAAATTTCGATAATGTAACCCAAGGTGTAAAAAAATTTGCCATAAAATCATTGTTACACCTGTGCGACACCAGGGCAGACTGCTAGTCTAACTATAATTTTAGTACCTATATTTTGAATATGGTAAGTTAGGATGATTGCATTTTGTAAGTTCTAAAGTCAAAGTCAAAGTCAAAAGGTAGGTACATATTTCAATCAAATCACAAGGATCGCTTTGAAATGTCTTAGGAGCTAGGTGAAGCTACGCCTGTTCCTCGCGACAAAGCCTAGAAGAATCAGGCAACAAACACGGCTTGGGCCTATAATTTTTTTCAATTATCCTCAAAAGAATCCCATCAATAAATAAAGCTAAGGTATTTTTTATATTACCTGTAAAAAGTAGGTGCAATCTAGCAAATAGGTAGTATTCAACATAATTTTAAATAGCTTCCACGTATTGCGCTTGAGAGGTATCCAGATAAAAAAAAACTATGCCAGGTCATACTCGTATATGTGTAATAATTAGTGGGTTTATTAGGTGTGTGTTCAACTTATTGATAAAATAATTGTAAGCGAGGTCGTTTGTAAGCAATGACCCAGCTATCCCTCCAAATTTGTCTGTGTATTCAATCTTTTTTGTACGCTCCACATAAAAAATATCTGGGGGTGAAATTGTAAAAAGTCGAGTGAATTTAATTGTTCAGGAAAAACACTGAGGGTGCGTGGCCAGTCGGAACAATGTCGCCGCCCTCATTTGCCACATTCAGAGCAAAAGTCATAAATAAAGGTGGTCACATTGTCACATTGCACAGACCATGCGGCAATCTGCAGGGCTATTTTGTAAAAACATAATTATCATGTTATGATGTTGAAAGCAATAACCTAATGTTAGAGAATACCTAATCTGTACACTTTTCATAGTAACTATGCACCTATAAAAAGCGTAGGTATGGCATTCAGTACCATAACATGATAATCATGTTTTTACAAAATAGCCCCACTGGCCGGACTGCACTAGCCAGTTGGTGAGTAAATCGCATAATGCAAACGCTTGCGTCAAAACTGTACAAAATGCAATCTATACTCATTGAGCTTAATGTACTACGTACTAGAGATGACACCACAAAGTAATAATTTGCGGTGCGCCTTGCGGTCCCTGGACCACAGTGGACTCAGTCCGAGTCTAACGCCTGTGACGCGCGAACGTGTTTTTCGTGGCGCTTACGACCTTTTTGATTGAAAGTAACTTAAGCCATTCAGCGGTCAGCGCTTTACGTTTCAATGTTTCGTTTGGATAGCTCCTCTAGTACGTAGTACATTAAGCTCAATGTCTATACTTTACTGTACTTTACTTTTGCATCTATACTGATATTATAGATGCGAAAGTAACTCTGTCTGTCTATTTGTGACGTTATCACGGCCAAACCGCTGGGTCGATTGTCATGAAATTTTATTTAGGGATAGTTTAAAATTTTAGGATCACTATGCAAATACTTTTTCCCAAAAAAATATTTTGATTACCAGTAATTTTAATGTTTTACAAATTCAAAGTACCCAGTCGAGTCATTAGGAACAGCTAATAAGAGATAAGTCTCATTTTGTGCTTGCGTTGCATCTATCAAGTAAGAATAAAAAAAAAAATCTTCTATCAGTTAGCTAGTTCCATATCAGTTTGAGGCTAGATGGCGCTCTGTGAAATGTCCAAATTATTAACACACACACGTACATTAACACACACACACACACACACACACACACACTGAATTTCATCTCCCAACTTAAATATACTAAAATAATTATTATACTCAAAATAATAGGTACCTACGCTAAAGATTCCGCAAAACATTCATCTCATCTCAGAGAAAATGTAAGTGAAGACGACATTTAAAGTTTTCACTCCCAGAAAATTACGCCGAGATTGTACCCCCAAATTAAGTTTGAGTGAGAGAATACCCGAAAAGTTTTTTCCTGGTATAATAACTGGTTAAATTAAAACTTCTAAGTTCGCGTAGTCTTGATACGATCCAAATGAGATTTTAAAGCACTTTACGGCAAGTTTAATTTAATTGGTGTAGTTAATGTTTCTTGGTTTACAACAAATTGCATGAAATGCTTTTGTCGGGATTGAAATAAATTTTCACGCAATGGAACTCCATTATTGTTGTGGGTAAGACGCTGCCAGTCGACAATTATTTTTATTCGAAACGAAAAAAGAAATACTTGTGAACAAGCCACATCTCCTATTTTATAATGTATAGTATATGTGAATAAAGATGTACCCATCTTTAATCACTTCGATAAATAATTTAATTTTTAATTTTCGAATAAATTAATGATATAAATTATGTATAATTACTTATCAAAAATCTATCCTAATAGAAATCTAGATCTACATATTACCTATCTTTAACAATAAATCACAAGTTGATTTTAATAGTAGGTATATAAAATATTTCGATCATAAATTCTAAAACGTATCATTTTGAAATAACATCTTTATCGTGAAAAGTTTCTGCTATTATGTTTTCAGCTTAATAGAAATCTAGGTAGGAACCTGAAGTAATATACTTATAAAAATAGGAGATGTTGCTTGTTCAGAAGTATTTCTTTTTTCGTTTCGAAAAAGAGCAATCAGCGACTGGCAGCCTCTTAAGACGAGTAATAAATGTTTTTGATGAATGCAGAATAGTTTTTTCTCAATAACCGCAAAACATACAGTTTTGTTTTTTATGACAAAGATAACTTAAGGATATAATCTAGATAAATTAAAGACAGAAGCACGATTGGTGTAAACTTTTCTCGATATATTTATTTTCCAAAGTTGGCTCTTCAAAAACACTAGTTTCGTTTTTAATCAAAACTGTGAATAGCTAAATAGTTCATTTTATATAATTCTTTAAATAATCATACTAGCTAGGTACCTAAATTAAATTCAGTTTTTTTTTTATTTGATGGTTTTAACATAATGCAGTTATATCACTTATTCCGTCTTATCCGGGTAGATTCAGCCCATACAAAACGTAAAAATGTTCACTTATCACCTTATAATTTGTTTATGATGTTGTTCAGGGTTGTCACTACGAATTAAAGTAGTTAGTTTACTTTTGAGTAGTTATATAATTCGGTCTTAATTGGATATTCGGCGTTTTGAAAAGATTTTTAGTCGTGAATTAGCTGCTTGCCTCGGTTCGCAAGGGTATACAAAATGAACATTATAAATTTTTGCAATTTTCCCAAGGATCTCTAAATTTCTAAAAATAAAATATGTTTAATGTAGGTTTTAATAAATGGAGTTTTTTTTTAAACTGGCCTAATAAAGTGATATTTATATTAGATCGGGCCGTGTCCGGGCCGGGCCGGAGCCTTTAGTTAGTAGACGGACCTGGACGGGACACGGATCAGGCACTATTTAATATAAACTGCTTTTTACGAGAACAAAATGTATGTTACTATTCAAATCCATGCCCCGTCTGGGCCACGAACACAACACGCCCCAGGCATGACCCGGACTTATATAAATCTACCCTAATATAGGATTCAGTGGTGAGAGCGCTGGTTGTCGGCATTTTAACATTTTATTTTTCAACTATACGGTTTATATTGAAAAAAATATTATAAAGACTATTTTTAAACAATCTTGAATAGAGTATTTATCTATCTCTTAGGTTAAGCAAAGATTTCTTAACAGGCAATATTTAATTATTAATTATTCGTATTAAATTAGACAAAACGGAAAATATTTAGTTGTGGTCAATCAAGTCTAGAGATATAAAACATAACAACTTTCACTAGTCAAAACGAACTAACAGATAGACGAAGTTTGTTTGAAAATTGAAAATTACCAAAATCGGGGTTGGTGCCACAACCGGGTCTTTGACCCTATATACCTATATATCCTAGCAATGTTAGCCAGGCTGGAGGTACCTTCACTGTTTGATTCATTGATAAACACTCGATTTTTATAAAAACAACAAATAACAAATAAAATTAGCAGCTACACAAGGAAAATTAATTAAAACAAACCTTCTCCCATATGCCCATGCCCAGTATGCTTTAAAAATAAAACGTATCGAAAAGTTACTGATATAAAAGCTGAATTGCTCAAAATAAAAACAATAAAAAATTATGTAAAATTCCCTCTTCCATACATCAGCGCTTCTAGGCTTCTTTTTTAATGGCATATGCCGTTTATTGGTACAACGGCATATTATTGATAGAAGTTAATCCTCCTGGCTTTGCTCGCATGTACACTACGACGATAGAAATACGAGACGACGACGAGAGAAAGAATATAATAATCCTTATAATATTATAAATGCGAAAGTTTGTGAGTTTGTTTGTATGTTTTTGCCTCAATCAGGCCTAAACGACAAAACTTATTAAGATGAAATTTGCTGTTGATGTAGATATAATGCCGGAATAAAAAATAGGGTGGTATATAATCCGAAACGTCCCCAAAATGATAAAAAATGCAAATGGGGTGATTTTGGTATAGATGGCGCTGGTGTACAAAAAAACTGACATCAGTTTTGACTACACAGGACAGGACAAAGTCTGTCACGGGTCGGCTAGTATAATAATAAATAAATGTTTTATTTTATTATTTTATTTATTTATTATGGGTATCCAACAGTGATAACACAGTACAATGTAAAATAAAATATAGGGTAACTTAAATCTATGCGTATCACTAATTACAGAATACCACAGCATTTTGGTGGACATTATCACACATAACCATCTAGCTCCAAACTAAGCATGTACTATAGGAACTAGATAACTAATAGAATACCTATATTTTTTTTTGTAAATACATACATAAGATACTTTATAACATCCTGACACAGAGGAAACATTTATGTTCATCACACAAATATTTGCCCAGGGTTTAGATTGAACCCATAACGCCGGCGCCATAGTGCCGCTCAACACATAAAGTGATTTTTATGAAAAAAGATTTCGTCCACTGTGGGTGCGTGTTCTCATAGTGTCGTTCTTGAATACGAGGGTAAGGGTCACACACACGTCTACACATTGCATTTAGTATATGCCTACATATTGCAGTAGTAAGCACTTCATACAGGTTGCAAGTCCATCGTTACTACTATTAAAATACAAGATTTTTTTTTTTTTATTTATTTATCATAGAATCAACAGCACAACAGCACTTTGTGAATGTAACATAAAAAAAACTTAACTAAACATACTGCCAATAACAGATTCTTACTTTTTAAACAAGGTTTTTTTTTTTTTTTTATATATATAGTTGCTTTGCTTTTACATGAATAAAAATAAAGATTATAAATTAGACAATGTGTCAGTAGTTGACGTGCAAAATTATGAAATTACAAATAACAAAGATAAATTAGGTACGCGTGTGTATGTTGGGCGTGAATGTATGTGTATGTGTGTGTGTGTGTGTGTGTGTGTGGGTGTGTGTGTATGTGTGCATGCATGTATGTGTGGTGTATTTATGTAATATCTGTGTGTGTGTGCAAATACGTGTAGCTAAGATAAGTATAAAAGTTAAGTTAAGAGTTAAGTAAAGATAGGATAATTTGTTTCTTGAACGACGCTTTACTTTAAGATGGATGATTTTTAAGATGGTTTCTTTATGTTTTTTTCAACGTTGTGTGCAAACATTTAACATTTTTCGATAGAAAAAAACACTGACGCACGGTCGGGATTCGAATCTAAGACCTTCGGATTGAAATTCGAGGTACCTCGCCTTCAGTCAACACGGCTATCGTTTAAATATTCGGTTTTCATGGATTTTCACGAATGAAGCATTAGCGTTCATTAAATATTTACAGTGCGATGCCTAGTTCTGAATTATGTATTTATCTTTGTAGTACCTTCCAAGTAAGCAAAAGTTGCACAAAATTTATTCTTAAATATTTTCAAATTTAAACATAAGTTGTGGTAAAGATTTGAATACTAGCTTCCGCATGCATCTTCGCTCGTGTGGTACTTAGATAAAAAGCCAGTTTGTTATAACAGAGCATGGACTATGTATGTTACAAGTTTTATCCAAATCCGTTTAGTCGTTTGAGCGTGTCTGAAGCACAAACTTTCGCATTTATAATAAAAATGAAATAGGATCACGACTGTAATCCCCAAGTACTGTAGACATCTTCTCAGATCTCTAGGCGTTCAGATCCTTGAAGATATCTAAAGGGGTTAGTCAGTGGCACTTCCAAACATTCAATACATGCCCACATTGTGCAGTAGTTATCTACGATAACAGTATAGAATAACCTTTTTATAGTTCATTTTATTTTTTTGCAAACAGACAGAAAGTCTTACATTTTGTATAGATGGTATTCGCCATTTAAGCAGAAACAGGTGCTTTCCTGATTCCGTATCGCCAATAAATTCACAGCTCGAAGTAACTTTGTGAAGTATTTACACAATTGGAAACAAAATAAATAAAACAATGTGCTCGATATTGCTTTTCGTGTTTGCTTTCATATTTTCTGTTACAAAAGGGTGAGCAATGAGGTTCAACTTTATAATATTACGCTACTATCGAGCGACTTGTCCTAAAGGTGTGACCAGACATTACGCGGCAATCGCGGCGCGGCAGCTGCGCTATGTTTGGACGACAGCCGCAAGCTACCTGCCGCGCGCAAACGGTGTTATTGTTCGTTCGCACGGCCAACTTGTGTTCTGCGAATGCCGCGCTCGAATGCCGCGCAATGACTGGTCACACCTTAATAATATTGTAAACGCAAAAGTTTGTGAGGATGTTTGTATGTTTGAAAATCAATCAGGCCCAAACGACGGAACGGATTAAGATGAAATTTGCTGTAGATGTATAAGTATAAAAAAAACTGATTACAAAATACCCTTGAATTGAAGTTGACTGAAAGTGCTTTTTTCTATGCGAATATTGAAATTTGGGCAGGACAAAGTCTGTCACGGGATGGGTATTCTTATATTATACAACTGATTGACAATTGACAAACAGCTCTTGATTCTCAAAATTCTACCATTATGAGAACATCGATCGAGAGCGTCACATAGGTATTGATTTTTTAATCCTGTCTTGAATTAAGAGCCATCATGTGGGGCACACTCAATATCAAT
Organism: Hydriomena furcata; assembly: GCA_912999785.1. Classification (NCBI taxonomy): domain Eukaryota; kingdom Metazoa; phylum Arthropoda; class Insecta; order Lepidoptera; family Geometridae; genus Hydriomena; species Hydriomena furcata. Next base: position 3,258,579 of record OU538825.1, read on the forward strand.
TTAAATTTAAAATCAACTTACTTATAATAATGCTTTCTTATTTTTTGTTAGTCATCCTTACTTCTCCTAAAAATGTAACTAATTGGGATTGGCGAAACAGATCGTTTTTCTCGTAAAATAAACCCACAGGCAATAAGATCGTCGCGAGATCTCAGTTCGGGTTAAGTAACTAATAACACGCCAAGACTGTCAAAGATAATAGTCGAACTACAAACAACGACGACTGAAATAGATTAAGAAGTATCGCCCACTTGAGGTGGCGTCGAGGCGCGGGCGCTCCATCGCGTCCATTGCTAGCCCTCGCCTCAACTCCGAGACGCCTCCGCCTCGCCTGTACCGCGACTCCGCGCTATCAATTCTTTGCCCGCGCCTCGAGCCGCCTCGGCTCTAGCTCGTGTGGGCGATGCGCCTATAACCACGGATACACTAGGGGAAAATTTGTCCCGTAACATGCCACAACGTTCAATCTACGTGACGCTGCCGCGTTGCACAGTGTCCCGCAATATTTTACGTAAAGCGGGACAAGACAACGCAGCCCACAAGACACCTAATGGCTTAATTTCTTCAAACAAACAATTCTATCAAACTGTTGATGTAAAATGTCGGTTCACGGAAGCGGTTGGTACTACTGGAGAGTAGACGCGCTGTGTCTTATGTTAGCAGTATTAGCCTAAAGTCTTGCCAGACAGTGTTTGACTTGCATGGGGTGTCTATTGGGCTGTGTTGTCGATGTCCTCGGACGACATTACTATAAACACTGACTAGTGTGGCTTGTAAAAAGTTACACAACACCGTCCCCGAAATATTAACATAGTTGTTGAGCATCTTATTGCGGAACATGTTGCTCTGTCCCCTAATATGTCCGTGGCTTATCACGACCAACTAATCAACTTAAATCTAATCCAAGTGCCAAACTTCTTAAATAAATAATTCATTGACATTCGTTCGGAAGGATAATCTAAATTATACGCGAAATTGACAATAAGGACGGATAATTGGAATTATAAAAGAAATTCAACACGAAATTGACAAAAGGGATCAAGGAATAATCTTGAAGTTTCGATTTGAACAAAATTGTTTTTGGGTGAACGCGCTGAGCAATAAGGTACTGGAGCAGTAAATAGGAGGTTAGCATCCGTTTCAAATAACTAGAGATATGATTTAATTGTATTAATAATAGAAAGCTCTGTTTGGTAAATAGTAATGTTGAATTATTTTAATTTTACAATTTTTCATTCTGATGGAAGAAGAGGTCGTAGCTAAGAAGACACTGGCGGGATGATCTCGACTCCTTTGAGAGCATGGTGAGAGAACTCGATGGATAGAGATGGTTGGAAGGAATAAACGGTTGTGTCAAACTAGCTTTCGTGTGCAGCTTCGTTCGCGTCATACCTAAAAAGTAGGTTATTTGTTATTCCAGGATGTATATTCCTAGTTATTAGTATATTTGATTATATTACTTAGAGGTCTGGTACCATACTATGTGTTCTGGTTGGAAGCTTTGCGAAGCCTCGTTTCAGAATCTTTGAGAAAAATACAAAACAAAATTTTTCGCATTTTGACTTTTATTATCACAAACTAACGTTCTAATTCTAATTGAATATAACACACAAAATTTCAAAACTAAATGATCAAAAAAGACTTTCGTCGTGCACACTATGACCCAAGACTGTAATATTATTAAAGTACATAATTTATATTGTACGCTAACAAAAACAACCTCTGATGTTGACTGTTCGTGGAAAATTTAGCCCCAAATCAAATTAAGTAGAACCATCAGTGTAATATCAACATTATTTACGTAACATGATTTCCATCGATAGCCCCATTAGCTACAGCATAAATCACCTAAATTATTCAAGCACTTTGCCGATGCATATTGCATACTTAAATTTGCATTATGAATATTAACGTATATTATATAATTTAATACGTCAAGTTATAAAATAATTAAATATTTAGTTCTTTTTATGTATAAAGTACTTGGATGACCGAGCTTTTTTCGGTATTTCATTGCCTGAAAACACGAATAGAACGACGTTTTCCAAAAATGAAACCTAGCTAGATCAATTTATCGTCCCCGAAACTACCAGCATACTAAATTTTATGAAAATCGTTGGAGCCGTTTCCGAGATTCAGATTATATTATATATATACAGGATGTTACAAAACTACCCGTAAAGACGAAAGGAGGCTAAATAGGGCCTTAAAACGAGTCCATTCACAATATTTAAGAACCGCAGTAAAAACAAACAAACATTTATTTTATGAATGAAAAATAAAAACTATTAAGGTAGACAATTATTAGGTAAAATAGGTACGTAGGCCTTTCAGTTAAATAATCTGGTTCCCTGATATGACAGCTTACTAGGGTTGACAAAATTATAAATAATAATATTTTTTACGGGGTATTTTGTAACACGTTGTATAGACAATATACAAGAATTGCTCGTTTAAAGATATTATATAAATACGGCTCATAAATGATAGTGATAACTAGAGAAAACTAAATATAGAATTAAAACTATCGTGGTTGTTATTTATTTTAACTATAAATACGGCTAACTACCACGTTATTTCTGATATTTCTGACGTTTCGAGACAATTCAGATGCTGACAAGCATTGCGCTTGACCGCGATTACGTGGGGTAGGCACAACACCTAGATGTTGCCAATAGATTTGGCTTGGGGAGTTTTACAACCGGCCGCTTACCTGACGTCAACGTCTGCTTACTGGTTGATATTTCACTTGACGTTTTCGGGTTATTCATATCACTTCACTACATAGTATAAAACAAAGTCGCTTTCCGCTTCCCGCGTATGTATGTATGTATGTATGTTTGCTTATATATTTAAAATTACACAACGGATTTTGATGCGGTTTTTTTAATAGATAGACTGATTCAGGAGGATGGTTTATATGTATAATACATGCATAATATAGTAGACAAACACTGATAATTTTAGAGGTTTCTAATGTGATGTCGTAAATAAACACATTTTTTTGTGCTTACATTGCAAATGCTGGCTGAACCCCACGAGATACATCAAAATAATGTACTACAGTATTGTACACCTTAAAAACGTCTACAAAAAAGTCCACGATGGTATTAGAAATGTCTTACGCACAGCGAAGCGGGCACGTGTCAGCTAGTAAGTTTATAACTCCACAAAATTCTCAACATTTTCATACCAGCTTGCAGCTAATTATAAACGAATTAGACAGATGTTTCGTTAGTGAAAGCAACAGGTCTGCAATGTCAATTCAGGCATTCCTTTTACTGTCCGCTTATAAGCTTTTGCTAAAGGCTTATTCAGACAGTAGTTGCTTCGGAAAAAGCTGTCAAAACTAAAAAATAAAAATAAATAAATAGGATCACGACTGTAATCCCTAAGTACGGTAGATATCCTTTCAGATCTCTAGACGCTTAGATCCTTTGAAGATGTCTAGTGGGGGTAGTCAGAGGCACGTCCAAACATTTTATCTGGCACATGCCAACATTATGCAGTTAGCATTTCATACGTGACAGGTTGCAAGCCCATCGCCGCTTATAAGAATACTAACTGGTTTCCTCACGATGTTTTCTTTCACCGTTTTGAGCACGTGTTTTTGATGTGCATATAAATATTTCGAACAGAAAAATCTATTGATGCACGCCGGGATTCGAACCCACGACCTTCATATTGAAACTAGGCTATTAAAATTAAATGACAAACAAAATTTAAGACTTTTACACATCGCAATTTAAGCCTCAAATATGTAAAGCTAAAGGGTGCGTTTTCATCTAAGCGGAGCTGCCCTAAGCTGTATAGTGCGGACCAATGACAACGCTCAGATATTCGAGTTTGGAAATTTCAAGAGCTGTGTTTGGTCCGCTCCACACAGCTTAGCGCAGCTCCAATTAGGTGGAAACGCACCCTAAAGCTTTTACTATGCCTATAGGAATATACTTTTTTATATATACATACTTAAATAATAAACTATTACACCCAGACACAAAAAAAACATCTATGTATGTTTATCACACAGATATTTATCCTGTGTGGGGCATAAAATCCACAACCAACAGCGCAATACAGAGCTACTACCAACTAAACTGTGAGGCCAGTCAGTAAAATGAAAGAAAGACGATATTTTTTTTTTACTTTTTGCAATATTCATGCGCAAATGACTGATGGTATAATAACAATTAGTATGGTTTATATTGTACCCTTAGTGCTTTTTAGTACAGGAGTTGTCCCTTAAAATATAGAACTTCCGGAAAACATAATAATGTAACGATGCAGAAAACTGCAATTCTAAATACTTAGTCTTGCACTTAACTACTTCCTTGTTCGAAAGTTTTTACAGGACGACTCCAACACCATACATGAGCTTGACTTGTACCGAAATTTCATATTTCGAGAAGAATAGTAATAAAAGAATTAAAAATAATAATAATAATCGTATATTTCGGAACAAGTTATATGGCACAATATTTATAGAAATAACTATGATAACTACAGTAGTTATTTCTGTCGCAGCTACCAACGCCCACCTCATGGATAAGTGCAATTTGTTCCTTACTGTATAGGTACAAAATGTACTACAAAAAAAACCTGCCAAATGTAAGGCGGACTCACGCACGAAGGGTTACGTACCATTATCTATAAAAACGCAAAAAAAAACGTTTTTTGTACAAGAGCCCCACATAATTATGTATTTAAGGTGATAAGTGAAATGTTTGGTTTTTTGTATGGGCGGAGTCTACCCGGATAAGACGGAAAAGGTGATAAAACTGCATTATATTGAAAACTATCAAATTTAAAAAGAAACTGTCTGTAATTTACTTAGCTAGTATGATTATCTAACGAATTATATAAAAATGAACTGTTTAGCTATTCATGGTTTTGATTAAAAACGAAACTAGTGTTTTTGAAGAGCCAACTTTAGAAAATAAATCTATCGAGAAAAGTTCCACCAATCGTGTTTCTGTCTGTAATTTATCTAGATTATATATATCCTTAAGTTATCTTTGTCATGAAACAAAACTGTATGTTTTGCGGTTATTGAGAAAAAACGATTCTGCATTCTTCTAAAACATTTATTACTCGTCTTAATTTTTATTTTAGTATTTGTTGTAATAGCAGCAACAGAAATACATCATCTATGAATTTCAACTGTCTAGCTATCACGGTTTACGGTTTACGAGACACAGCCCTGTGACAGACAGACGGATAGACAGACAGCGAAGTTTTAGTAATAGGGTCCCGTTTTTACCCTTTAGGTACGGAACCCTTAAAATAGATCCTAAAAGTGATGGCGTCAATGTGTGAAGCAGCCTTTAGCAAAATCTTCTTCGCATTGCATGATTCACGATCGCTGGTGACTAATTAAAAGAGTCGAGTGTTGCAACTAATTATAAATTAATGGTAGCTTGCTTAGTTATATGCGAAACTCGAAAAAGGGTACCTGTGGTAATAAACAATGTAAGTTGTGTTCAGCTCTGAATAACATTTATTACAATAACGAAGATAAGTTTACCAAAGCACGCTGTAATAACAGAAACTATTAAAATAATAATTTAGAAATTATGTAACCAGGGTGTGCCATAAAATAGTGCCAGGCGGAAACCCAGAAGTAGAGCCTTAAGAGGCTGCCAGTCGCTGATTGCTCTTTTTCGAAACGAAAAAAGAAATACTTCTGAACAAGCCACATCTCCTATTTTTATAAGTATATTACTTCAGGTTCCTACCTAGATTTCTATTAAGCTGAAAACATAATAGCAGAAACTTTTAGATCTACAATTCTATTAGGATAGATTTTTGATAAGTAATTATACATAATTTATATCATTAATTTATTCGAAAAGCTAAGGCGGACCACGCGCGGACGTGTGTTTGTCATCATTGCAGCGGTCGGTAGGATTATTTATCGAAGTGATTAAAGATGGGTATATCTTTATTCACATATACTATACATTATAAAATAGGAGATGTGGCTTGTTCACAAGTATTTATTTTTTCGTTTCGAACAAAAACAATCGTCGACTGGGAGCGCCTTAATAACCGCTATGTAGATTATAAAATGTCAAGTAGATATCATTTGTTTCTAGGTTACATTTGTTGCAAAAATCATTAAATTTAAATTTGACCGGTTACAATATTAATCTAGCTAGGCTAACAAAATGATTCAGATCATTTAGAAAATAAAACCGGGCAAGTGCGAAGTGAGTTGTTGTACGCACGAAGGGTTCCGTACCATTATCTATAATAAAACGGAAAGAACACGTTTGTTTTACGGGAGCCCCATTTAAATATACGAGTACTTAAATATAAACACACCCACGAACAGACGGACAGCGAATTCTTAGTAATAGGGTCCCGTTTTTACCCTGGAATATGTTATGGAACCCTAAAAACCGTCGTTCTTTTTTAACCTGTTTCGTAAAATCATAATAATATAGTATTTCACGGAACGCACCTACATCGATTGGGATTATTCGTTTACTTTCAAGGGTTCTCTACCCCTGTTACCACGCTGGCGAAGCCGCGCGCCAAAGTTGTCCTCAATAAGTTACCATAAATCCCATACTTACAACACGGCGTCGCCTTCCCTTTAAACATCTGTGATAAAACAATATAAAATAAAACGTGCAAAAAAAAGTAGAGCCAACCTGTTTTCTCAAGTAAAAATCAACGATCCAATAAAATATTATTACTACGATGAAATTTTCCTTTCATAACAAATGTTTAACGCCTCGTTTAAGCGGAGCGTAATTGAATAAAATGACGGGCCCTAGAAATCTAAAATTATATATTTAAATGTATGGAAATTCACGGAATTGTTTAAGAATATCATATTATATACGTGATATTGTGGTATTGGGACATAGCGATAGAGTTAATAAAAAAAGAGTCATCGAAATCGGTTCATCCAGTCGAAAGTGCTGAAGTAACAAATATAAAAAAAAATACAGACGCATTGTGAACCTTTTTCATTATTTGAAGTCGGTTAATAAAAAAAATAAGGGTTTTTTTACGAACACGGGAGACCAAGTCATAGTATGTGATACTCAACACATAAAGTGATGTTTATGAAAAAAGATTTCGTCCACTGTGGGTGCGTGTTCTCATAGTGTCGTTCTTGAATACGAGGGTTAGGGCCGTACCATAAGCTCTTAAAGTAATATTAATCAAGGTGCGACAGTGACAACGCTATAATTACGAACTTATATACCATTACTTTTGAACTTGTGGTACAGTCTCCGTTTTTACAAGCTTTTATTTAATTTGCAATTTAAGTATGTATGTATGTAACTATGTTTGTTAGGGTGGAATCTTGCAACTCAATTTTGAAGCAGTTATCCGCAACCAATGAGCTGAAATTTTGCATACTTAGGTAACTTCAGAGAAAATGCAATAATATGGTGACAGCGAGCTGATCTGATGATGTAGTCAGGAGCTGTTCAACAGTCGCTCACAACGGAACTCCATAGTAAACAAATCAATTGAGTAAAAACTTTGCATTTCTGTCAACTTCCAATGACAATGTTATAATGATGACAGGTGATAGCGCGCTGGTGCTTTGATTTTACAAAAGCTTGTCATTGAAAAATATTTTCAATATTTGACTGGCATCACAGCTCAGTTGGTAGTAACTCTGCCTTCTGCGCTGTAGGTTGTGGGTTCGATCCCCACCCAGGGCAAATATTTTTGTGATGAACATAGATGTTTGTTCTGTATCATAATAAGTATGTACTCGTATTTACAAAAAAAAAAGTATATAAGTATTCTATCAGCTATATCTGGTTCCCATAGTACAAGCTTTGCTTAGTTTGGGGCTATATGGCGCTGTGTGTAAAGTCCGCCAATATTTACTTATTTATTACGTTCAAACTTTGTCATAAATGTACTCACTGAAATCGTTTTAGAAATTGTCTCCGTAATGTAGAAAAGCCGTCCGAACGCCGGCGTTCGGGCTCTGACGTCATCGCGCATGCGCATTTTTGAAAATTTATTATAAAATAACCAGAAGAGCTATCGCTTCCGGGTTTTGACTGTTACGAAGCTGACAGATGACAGTATCGTTCTGTGTAACAAAACCATTCACTTCCGGATCCGAAATATGTTTCCGCGCAAATTTAAAAATTTTTTTTTTTTTGCGCCATTTTTTTTTTATCTAAAAAAATTCACTAAAAATCCATTTATTTAGTTTATTATAAAGTTTCTTATTTATATGATAAACAATAGCTATTGTTATGATCTATAAAAGAAACTTCATTTAAATTGCTTTTAATTTTTTTTTGATGAATATAAAAAAAAAAAAAAAAAAAAAATTTTATTTATTACCTTATTTATTTTTTTCTAAAAAGGTTATTTACGCTCTAAATTGCATTTATAGATAAGTTTGTTGAAAATTTCACGGAGAATCCAAAAATATATAGATGTCTATACCTTTTCATGCAAAATAACGAGATATAGGTGAAATAGTGCATTTATGGCGCCAAAAAACCGCCAAAAAAACGGCGCCAAAAAAACCTGTCAAGACCCAGGGGTTAATGTTTGTTGATAAACTGAAATGTAAAATCAAAACGCGAGTATTACCTAAACAATTACCAAAAGTGGGCAAAATTAATATTATTGTAAGCAGAAAATTAACCCATTAATTCTGTTTACATAATGTTGTCTATATAGAAGAGTGGGTAATATAAAACAAATAAAGCTACACTCATATATAAATGCAGAAGTTTGAGAGTTTGTGTTTAAATCTCGCAATAACAGATGAACTGATTTAGATAAAACAAATATAACTAGTAAAAAGTATAAGGTTAACCGCAGGCGGATGCAAGTTGATAATATAATGAGTGTTTAATAGGTACATCAAATAGTACCTCCTTAAGGCGCAGAATACCCTGACAAATTTTTGAGTTCTTCCAAATATTTTAAAAATACTGCTCAAAGTAGGTATGTTGCTAAAATCTTATTATGTGATAGAAGGATAAAAAGTTATATTGTAATTGATCTAAATTCAATAATTCATGACTAAAAAAGCTCAAAATCAAAGTTCTGGGAATACCTCCGTAAAATACAAGTCCCATGTATCCAAATAGTTAATATTCTTCTAAGCGGCAATGGGCTTGCAAGCTTTCACTAGAATGTTAACTACTGTACAAAATTCAAATTCAAATGGCATTTTTTTCTCAATAAAATCACTAGGATCACTTTGAAACGTTTTAGGAGATAGGTGAAGCTACGCCTGTTTTACAATTTGGGCATATGCCAAATATTATGTTTGGACATGCCTTAGTCTACCGTTAGATATCTTCAAGGATCTGAGCGCTTGGAGGTCTGAAATGATAATCTACCGCACTTTGGGATTACAGTCGGTACTATTTCATTTTTCATTTAAAATATTCAATAAGAACGAGTTTGCAGTTTTCCTAGTTAAAATTACCTTCATTTATCTGTAAAATGTCCAGATCATGAATAAAAGATTACCTTGTCAAATGTAAAACTTTGTTTTTGCGTCTTAAGGAATCTGAAAGTTATGCAAAGTGAAATTAAGGTGCTAAATGAATCATCCCGACCGTAGAAAATATTTTTAAAGGCAATGCTTGATTGAATAAAATTACTAAAGTACCTACGAGTACTCTTATTCTATCCTAATATTATAAAGAGGAAATATTTGATTGTTTGTTTATTTGCATTGAATAGACTCCGAAACTACTGAATCGATTTGAAAAATTATTCCACCATTAGAATCCTACATTATCCCTGATGAACATAGGCTATGGAATATTTTCAAAAATGTTAGGGGTTCTTATGAAAACTTCGATAATGTGAAACCCAACGTGTGAAAAAAAAATCGCAATCAAATCGCAAAGGCGCTCGTGTGCAAAAAATATGACATCGGTGTTGACAGTAGTCATAACAACGTGCATTTCTCAATGCGATTATTTATATTTTTACAGGACATCGAGACTGCTAGTTATCTACAAAAATATATTCGCGAAAAGTACTCCTACACCATAGAATTCCGTTACTTTATTTAGGCTCTCGGTGAAAGCAGAACAAACTAAAGAAACACTTTTATATTTATGAAACTACTAGATTTTTCACGTTGCTTAGTATAAGTGCTACCTGGATAAAATTTTATCTCTCAAATTTTCATACAAAATTACTTATTCACCTAAACTTTTAAGACGAATTTGCACTAAGGGACATGTAGCAGAGACATGATGGGTGTGTCCCGCGCGACTTTCAAGGGACACGTAGTGAGCGTCAACACGCAACATGTGCTGCGACCCGTAGACGCAGAAGTTGCCTGCGATGTCAGGCGATGTCTCGCGACGTCGCTCGACAAGTCTTCTACGTGTCAGCGACAATGTCGCGGGACAAATGTCCCCTAGTGCAACTACGACTTGACTCTATACATATTCAAAGCATGTACTGAGGCAAGTAGGTACTTAGATAAAGATGAAAGTCTGTATAAGATAATTTTAAATTTTATGACGCAGAACCTGCCGTATATCATTCTGTTTTAATAGAAAATAAAATTTAAAAGCACCGTCATATTCCATTTGAGTTGCTTCTCACTACTTTGAAAGGAATAACTTTACTTCTTTGCTTGAAATGAAATGTTCTTTTTAGTTTTTCTAGATAAATTGAATTTCTTATTTACGATGGAACTAAATTGGTATACAATTTTATTGAATAGACCGTGCATTGTGTCTATTTGGCGGTCTTTTTATTACCCGACTGCAGAGGGTAATGTTTATCGAGCGTATGTATGTACGAGTATGTTTGTATGTCATAGGTATTCTTTGGCATGCTCTACAGCCCAAACGATTTGACGGATTATGACATATCTTCTAAAGTGCCCGAGATTTTTATCTATGAAGTGTCGTTGGATTCGTCTTAATTGTAAGGCTACATATAATTTTTATTATGACCCCCCCATAATAGGGGGGCATAATTGGCACATTTTTTTTAAATATAATAAGTTTCATAACAAAACAAGGTAATTTTTAGCAATATCATCATGTTTATGCGACTCTGATTACGTGAAATACTTTTTGAATACGACTTTACAGGTTTTAAATTGAAATTTCCTATTGAAATATGCAATTGCATGTTACAAAAGCCTAACAATTTTCGAGCAAATTATCTGTGACAGATAGACAGAACACAATAGTAATCTTAAAAAGATTCCGTTTTCATTAGGTGGTACCAAACCTTAAAACAATATCAAAGACTTTTTGTCTCGCTCGAACCAACTTTATCCGAAATCACATTTAATTTACTTCTCTTTTTGTATTCATTTTATCCGCGCCATCATTAAAAGCTTTAAAACCGGTACCGTAGCAATGGGGTTCATTAACCCGCACCGAACCCTATTTCAATAAATCCGTTGGGACACCTCGGACCCTTCATTACCATGTTATTAGCGACCCATAAAAATGACACCTAACATTTTTCAATCAGCACCATAACAGTAGGGGCGTCGTAAGGGATCAACATTTCAGCCCCGGGGCACAGGTTCCTGAAAACAGCTGGTCTGTTTTTACAAGCTTTTGTAGTTTTGGTTAAAAGGGTCAGAAACAACTGATACAGTTCCCGTTGTCCAATTAAGTTAGGACTTTACCTCCTGGTACCTTTGCTCGGTATTTTATTGCCCGAAAATACGGATAATAAAACATTTTCTAAAAATGAAACCTAGATCGATTTATCGCCCCTTAAACCCCCTGCATTCTAAATTTTATGAAAATCGTTTCGTCGTTTCCGATATTCAGTTTTTATATATACAAGAATTGCTCTTTTAAAGGTATTAAATAGATAAATAGATATTATGGTGATAACTAGTCGATCTGATGATGAAGCTGTTCTGTGGATACTTCGTTATTGTGTGTGTTTTTCATTTAGATTTATTTATATTATAATTTTTTACTTATTTTATTTAGCTTGATGTATAAAGTACAGTAGGTAATAAAAGATGACAGATGAAAAAATAAAATGTTTCCTCGTATTTTAAATTGATTTAATTAGATATGCGAGAATCAGCCCTGAATCATAAGCATGAAATAAATACACTAGGTAAAGTCTATATAATATTATTAACATAGATTTTTCCAAACTGTATTCACAAACTATTTCATGTTTAATTCCACCTAAATCATCAACTAAACCGTGGTCTGAAAAAACTAAAAAACTTGGGCTTCTCCTAAAACATGGTAACTTCGGAGCTCCAACTTGAAACTATTTCATTGTGCGCTAACTTTTTGTATTGAGTAAAGCTGCCTCTATAAAAAATTTAGCAAGAACTTACTCACTACAACTTGAGTTGCCACCAAGTTTTCCGGCTATTTTGTTTATTTTTTTCTTGAGTATTTTGTGATCCAGATCTACAAAGCATTAAGGAAAGGTTCATTGAAAAAAAAGGTAGACCCAAGCCGTGTTTGTTGCCTGATTCTTCTAGGCTTGGTCGCGAGGAATCGGCGTAGCTGCACCTAGTTCCAAAGACGTTTCAAAGTGATCATTGTGATTTTATTGAAATAAATGATTTTTTAGGTTTTGAATTGAATCTTTCCTTGGAATTCCTAAAATAATTGGTCTAAGTACGGTAAAAATCCTCTTAGATCTCTAGGCGCAGATATCTTTAAAGGGTTAGTCAAAGTCACGTACAAACATTACATTTAGCAATGCCCTCACTTTGCAGTAGTTAGCATTCCATACGTGACAGGTTTCTTCATGAGGTTTTCCTTTATCGTTTTGAACACGTATTAATGCGTATCATTTTAAAATATTATAATTAATGGTGCCCTCTTTTAAAAGTAATAAAAAGTGAAAAACAGCAATAGAAAAAAACCGGCCAAGTGCGAATCTACTCGCGCACGAAGGGTTTCGTACCATTATCCATAATAAACGGCAAAAAAAAAACACGTTTGTGAAATGGGAGTCCCACTTAAATATTTATTTTATTCTGTTTTTAGTATTTATTGTTATAACGGCAACAGAAATACAATAATCTGTGAAAATGTGAACTGTCTATCTTACATCGGTTTTTGAGATACAGCCCTGTGACAGATAGAAAGACGGACAGCGAAGTCTTAGTTCCGTTTTTACCCTTTGGATACAGAACCCTAAAAACCAAGGGCCAAAGGGATAGATTTTTGATTTTGTTTTTGGTCTGCGATCCAAAACGAATTGAAAAGACTTTTCTTTCTTCTCTTTTATTTTGTGGCCCCGGCTTTTCCTCTTATATTTCTTGTCAACCCTAAAACAACAAAGTGGTAGAAGTTTCTCATGACAAACAAAATAAAACAAGATTTTCTTTATGTAGTGTTGGAGAAAACTTGCCGCGATAAACACAGAAGTTTTTGTTACCTAAGCATTGGGTATATGAATGATTGAAACGTTTTGTGCAACGAAACGTTTCTCTCTTGCCTTTAGTTTTCTACCCGTTTTTGTGCCAGCAAAGAATAAACGCTACAATTTCTTAAGAGCATTCCTGGGCAGGATTTTCTATACAAATGTATTCCTCTATTTCCTCCTTAGATAATTAACCTAGAGCAAATATTTTTCTACAATACAATCTATGAGGACCATTGTATGCCGCTATGTTTTGTTTTTGTTGGTTTTTTAATTTCATATTTGCTGCTACTGGCATTAGTTACCTCTTAAGAAACGAAAATTATAAAACACTTTGTTATGCAAGTTTGCTTAATTCGCGACATGAATGAATGGACGATGAATGGAGTACTCTAGCCTATTTAAAACTACAACGAATTATAATAATTATTATTTTACGGTGTGTTCATCATATTTTGACGGAATAACGTCTGTCGTGTCAGAAAGTGTATAATTATAAAATTAAAATCTATATTTAAAATAATCCCTAACATCACGCGTGAACGACTGGACCGATTTTGCTAATTCTTTTTGTTTTTTTATTGAAATATTATGTTTTTTTATTATAATGATTTTTTTTTATATTAAGCGTAAATTTTAAAAATCGGGAAAAACTGATAGCCTTTTTTTTCTATGGGATTATTAAAATTTGACAGGACAGGATTTGTCGGACAAGTAGTCTAAATATTATAATACTTAGCCTAATGATTTATTGTAGTATGATTGTTCCAAAGGGCTACTTTAGTCTTGGGATAAAAGGACACGTACGTACTAGTAGACCAGGAATAATCATGGAAAACTACTTATTTCGCCCCGTAAAAATACGTACACTTTCTGCACAACAAGAGCAGCTAAATAATAAAATTAGACGGAGGCGAGAGCACGCGCCGCCATGGTAATGGATTACGTGATGCGCCATGGGCATCGGAAATAAAGGATACGAACCATCTAAGACGAAACACAAAGTCAGAGTAAGTAGGTAAGTGAACTACTTAGATAAAATGGCACTTTTAAGTGCCAAATTATCTTATTATAAACTAGCTGACCCGCTTCGCTGTGCGTAAGACATTTCTAATACCATCGTTGACTTTTTTGTAGACGTTTTTAAGGTGTACAATACTGTAGTACATTATTTTGATATATCTCGTGGGGTTCAGCCAGCATTTGCAATGTAAGCGTGTTTGTGTTTATGTGTTTATTTACGACATCACATTAGAAACCTCTAAAATTATCAGTGTTTCTCTACTATATTATGCATGTATTATACATATAAACCTTCCTCTTGAATCACTCTATTTATTAAAAAAAACCGCATCAAAATCCGTTGTGTAGTTTTAAAGATATAAGCAAACATACATACAGACATACAGACGCGGGAAGCGGAAAGCGACTTTGCTTTATACTATGTAGTGATGAAAAAGTTTGTGACTTTGTGTATATGTTTGTGGCTCAATCAGGCCTAAACAACAAAACGATTAAGTTGAAATTTGTCGTAGATATAGATATAATGCTCGAATAAAACATAGACTACTTTAAAATATGAAAAACATCCCGAAAATGATAAAAAACGCACAAGAGATGATTTTGGTCTAGATGGCGCCTGGTATGCAACAAATCTGACATCACAGACAAAACATTCAATCTTTTTTATTCGATTATTGAAATTTGACAGGACAAGTCTGTCACGGGTCGGATAGTCTAATATTTACAATTCTCGTGTCACAGTGTTTGTAACAAAACTTCTACGAAACTGCTGGACCAATTTTTATGTTTTTTGTGTACATTAGAAGGTAATTTTTATACCCCTAAGTGATAAAGCTCGGGAAAAACTGAAAGTGCTTTTTTCTGTATGATTATTATTAATTTTGACAGGACAGTATTAGGCTAGTAATAAAAAAATAATAATAATAGGATCACGACTGTAATCCCCAAGTACGGTAGACATCCTCTCAGATCTCCAGACGTTTAGATCCTCTAAAGATGTCTAGTGGTTGTAGTCAGAGGCACGTCCAAACATTATATTTGGCACATGCCCACATTTTGCAGTAGTTAGCATTCCATACGTGACAGGTTGCAAGCCCATCGCCGCTTATAAGAATTCTAACCGGTTACCTCACGATGTTTTCCTTTACCGTTTTGAGCATGTGTTTTTGATGCGCATATAAATTTTTCGAACAGAAAAATCCATTGATGCACGCCGGGATTCGAACCCACGACCTTCAGATTGAAAGTCGAGGTACCCTCCCACTTGGCCAACACGGCTTTTTAGCTAGTAATATTATACTTCGTATTAAATTTATGAGCCTGCAAACTACAAAATGACTAGTTGTTACTCGTTGTGATAATTAGTTTGGATATAAAAATAAATACTATGTAGATGCTGCCACTACTCCAAGACTTATTTACGAGCAAAATTTTAATAAACCACTTACTGCCGGGAATATTGTTAAAAGAACAAAAATATGTTTTAAGCTCCAAACAAAATGCAAGTGCTCCACTTATCGGCAACTTGGCAACAAGTCAACTTTGGGAACAACAACGTAACGCAATTTACAAACTTACAAACTTACCTATTCGAAATTGTAATTGCAACGCAGCAGACTATTTCTACCAGCTACCTGTTCTCACGGTATTGGGATAGAAAGAAGTATGTGTATTGTGTACGTACATATCTATACTTCTATACTAATATTAAAAAGAGGAAAGATTTGATTGTTTGTTTGTTTGCATCGAATAGGATCCGAAACTACTGGACCGATTTTAAAAATTATTTTACCATTAAAATTCTACATTATCCTTGATGAACATAAGTTATAGATTATTTTCAAAAACGTTAGGGATCCGTATGAAAACTTCGAGAATGTAACCCAACGTGTGAAAAAAAAACTAAAAAAAAACCTTATATTGCGTTTGCTGCAGAAATTATTGACAATAGAGCAAAGTGGTGTACTACAGTTTTATAGAGGACATCAATATCTACAAAAAAATCCGTGATAACATATATGTCTAACTATTAGGGATCCCTATTAAAACTTCGATAATGTAACCCAAAGTGTAACAAAATAGCCATAAAATCATTATACCCGTGCGACGCCGGGGCGGACTGCTAGTATAACAAAAACCACTGTTTCTTGTCTGTTTCTTTGAAGGGTAGGTAGAGACAGCTTTCTACTTGCTGATATACTTATTTTGCTTCATTCGATCCTAACACATTCCTTACCATGCTTGTTGGTGGAAGAAACGTCACCAATATGGTCCAAGAAAATACGCCGAGGTCGTCCTCTTACAACGATTCCGTTCACACTCGCCTTTATACGTATACCTATTTTGTCGTAGAAAGTAGTATGTATCTTCGTTAGTTTATAATTACCAATTTACGTACCAAATCGTATCAAAATCGATTAAGGCGCTCCCAGTCGACGATTATTTTTGTTCGAAACGAAAAAAGAAATACTTGTGAACAAGCCACATCTCCTATTTTATAATGTATAGTATATGTGAATAAAGATGTACCCATCTTTAATCACTTCGATAAATAATCCTACCGACCGCTGCAATGACGACAAACACACGTCGGCGCGTAGTCCGCCTTAGCTTTTCGAATAAATTAATGATATAAATTATGTATAATTACTTATCAAAAATCTATTCTAATAGAAATCTAGATCTACATATTAATCACAAGTTGATTTTAATAGTAGGTATATAAAATATTTCGATCATAAATTCTAAAACGTATCATTTTGAAATAATATCTTTATCGTGAAAAGTTTCTGCTATTATGTTTTCAGCTTAATAGAAATAGGTAGGAACCTGAAGTAATATACTTATAAAAATAGGAGATGTGGCTTGTTCAGAAGTATTTCTTTTTTCGTTTCGAAAAAGAGCAATCGTCGACTGGGAGCCCCTTAAGCTAGCCACGATTGAATTTTAATTATTATTTATTTTGTACTAGCATCTGTGACTTCGTTCGGTGACAGCGTCATAGTTTTCCCAAAAAATCAAGCCTACGTCCTCATAAGTCGTGACAACTTTACATTAAAGTCAGACAGAAAACTTTTAAATCTTATATATAAAATTCTCGTGTCACAGTGTTCGTAACCAAACTCCTCCGAAACGGCTTGACCGATTTTTATGATTTTTTTTGTGTATGTTTGGTAGGTATGAGGATAGGTCTAGGTATTTTGTTTAATAAGTGATGTGGCTTAAAGTTAGGGAAAGACTTAAAGTGCTTTTATCTTTGTTCTGTGTCTGGGTGTTAATATGTATAATAAGTATGTATTTACAGAAAAAAAAAAAAAGTATATAAGTATTCTATCAGTTATCTGGTTCCCATAGTACAAGCTTTGCTTAGTTTGGGGCTAGATGGCGATGTGTGTAAAGTCCGCCAATATTTATTATTATTATTATTATCTGTGGTATTATTGAAATTTGACAGGACAACGTTCTGTCGGTACAGCTAGTTTTCCTATAAAAATACGATATAAAGTTTGTTGTTACTGTTTTTGATCGTAAATGTTAATAAATATTTAATATGACATAGACGTTTAGAAAGTTTCTTTTACCAGGAACAATATTGGCTTCAATGTTTGATACGAAGATACACAATAATTACGTTTTAAAACTCAAAAGAAAACCGACGAAAATATATCGACCTATCGCAAAGTCAAGGGACGATATTCGTTTTTTAAGTTTTTGAAGGAACTGTCTGTCCTACATAAATATAATTTGAATAGAACCAATAGAAAAATCATCAAAATCGATTAAAAAATATATGCGTGGTCATACATAAAATAAAAACTGGTCATCTATAAAAAAACGACAAAAATAAGACGTTTGTTGTATGGGAGCCCCACATAAATATTTATTTTATTCTGTTTTTAGTATTCGTTGTTATAGCAGCAACTGAAATACATCATCTGTGAAATTTTCAACTGTCTAGCTATTACGGTTCATGAGATACAGCCCTGTGACAGAAAGACGGACAGACAGACAGACAGACAGACAGACAGACAGACGGACAGCGAAGTCTTAGTAATAGGGTCCCGTTTTTACCCTTTGATACGGAACCCTAAAAATAAGAAAAAAATATACGCGTCGACTTGAGACGTAATTGGTTAAAAACAGATCATTCTGCCACATATTGGTCAGATATTCGTATATATTCAGTGTTTTCTTTTGTGCTTTCTAGTTCAAAATGAATTGCCTAAAGTTACGACAAGCGAGCAAGCAATATCCAAAGAATCTGAACGCAAATAGAAAGAATAAAAAGACATTCGGTGCAGCGAAACGAAAGCACAGACGATACAATAGCACAGTCGTATTGAAGTTTCACTCAGAAACGATACTTTACTTCAATAAATTAAAAAACCGGCCAAGTGCGAGTCGGACTTGCGTTCTAAGGGTTCCTATAAAAAACAGCAAAAAAAAACACGTTTTTTGTATGGGAGCCCCACTTAAACATTTATTTTATTTTGGTTTTAGTATTTATTGTTATAGCGGCAACAGAAATACATCATGAAAATTTCAAATGTCAAGTTGTTTGCTTCTGTTACCATCATGGTCATGAGGTACAGCCTGGTAACAGAAAGACTGGCAGACGGACAGTGGAGTCGTAGTAATAGGGTCCTATTTTTACCCTTTGGTTACGGAACCCTAAAGAACCTGTACTTTACTTTACGGGGTTTCAACGACCGGAGTCTCGAATGCAAGTAGAATAATTGAACTCGAATGGTATTCGAAGTGACCGCTAGAGGTGATTTATCGTGACTTACATACATCGTACATTAAAATCAAAATATAAAAATTAATATAAAATCAATCCTATTTTGCAGAAGGGTAGGCAATGATCACGGCTTTCCTCTTGCTACGATCCTGACATACTCGTACATCTTTTGCTACAAGAGTGCTGTTTATTTTTAATCACAATTTTTTAGTCGATATCAAAAGGTAAATACCTTTTTCAATAAAATCACAAAGATCACTTATAAACGTCTTAGAAGCTAGGTAAAACTACGCCTGTTCCTAGCGACCAAGCCTAGAAGAATCAGGTAATAAACACAGTTAGAAGCATTCTCTAATTCATGAAATCCTGTGGTCACTATGTGTGGGCGTCCTGACAGACCATCTCAGTGCGTAGATACAGTTAGTGTGGTGTGCCGAACATGGACATTTCTATTTCTGAAGACCAAGTGAGGGTAGTTTCGTCAACTGCCTCCGCTTCTCGACGGTAGCACCGTGTTCTCCAGTCTGCCCGCGACCATGGCTATTGTTACATAGCCGAAACGTCGGGAAAATAAATTAAAGATATTTACGTGATAAGCAACCCGTGTTAAAATATGTATATAGTCATGTCTACTAATCACGATAGTATGAAAAATAATACAGTTAGAAGCATTCAGAATTCATTTTGTGCAGTATCAGTAACTTAAACAGAGAACTTAGACAGAGAGGTTAAACAAGTAAACTATGTTGAAAGCGACGACCGTGAAACGTAAAACGAATACCGGCTAAGTTCAGAGGCAGTATATTCAAGTGGAAAAAAAACGCGCAACGAGTGTTGCGTTATTCTTTGTAGACGCAAAGAGGTTGCCTTTTTGTCGCTTGTACGGGCGGATAAAAAGCGGTTATTTTAATTTTAGTTACTTAGTAGAGATGCGGCATATGAGATGGTGATTGTTAAAGACTGTTGTTGGCTTTAATGGGCTTCATATTTAATCTTTTTATTTATTTTTATTTTACTTATTTTGCACGGTACAAGACCAATTACTTAAATTATTTACACATTACATTATAGCAGGTCATTAAATACTTAATTATAAATAATTACACAAATTATATACCTACACAAATATTGATATTTTTCTACATGTCAACAGGAATGTCATAGATAGAAGAAAGAGAGAAATGTCAAAATATTAAAAAACTTAGATAGTGTGAAATAAAAGGACTATGTACGAAGAGAGATTAATTATATAAAATATGATTTATTCTTCAAACCGCTTCCACTATAACCAATACCGAATGGTGTATACAGAGTGTATTAAAACTACTCTCAAAATCTGAAACTCCACGCATCTTGATAAAATTTTGTCGAAAAAAACAAAACAAGAGTGGAGTTTGAATATAGTCACAAGCGGCCATTATTGCCTGTAACATTATCATGTTAATTATGTCTAATAAGTTTGTATTTACAAAAAAGTATCAGTTATCTGGTTCTCATACAATTTGTTTAGTTTGGGGCTAGATGGCGCTGTAATATTTATTATAATTAATTAATGTATTATATATTTTATATATATATATAAGAATAGGATTTCTAAAAAAAACAAGTTATTATCTTTTCGTTTTCACTAGGTGGGAGGAGACATCGGTAGAAGTAGGTGTACTTGTGCCTTCAGTTTTCAGGAATCGTCTTACTGCACCCTGTATAACACGAACGCGCAAATACTCGCAATTTACTGATGTTTATTCTTCTTGTTTTCTCCTGTTGATAAATTACTCGTTCAGGAATGTTTGTTAATTACGAGGTCGGGATATAACACTGCTTTCTGTACGAAGCATAATTAATGATAGGAATTTTGTAGTTTTATTTGTAAATAAAAAAATGGCTGGCAATTCTGATTTCTGAAAAAAGTACTTGTCTCAGTACCTACGCAAAAATAGGTTTATGCCTTAAAAGTTCTCAAACTCAAATTCAAACTCACACTCAAACTCAAACTCAAACTCAAACTCAAACTCAAACTCAAACTCAAACTCAAACTCAAACTCAAACTCAAACTCAAACTCAAACTCAAACTCAAACTCAAACTCAAACTCAAACTCAAACTCAAACTCAAACTCAAACTCAAACTCAAACTCAAACTCAAACTCAAACTCAAACTCAAACTAAAACTAAAACTCAAACTCAAACTCAAGCTCAAGCTCAAGCTCAAGCTCAAGCTCAAGCTCAAGCTCAAGCTCAAGCTCAAGCTCAAGCTCAAGCTCAAGCTCAAGCTCAAGCTCAAGCTCAAGCTCAAGCTCAAGCTCAAGCTCAAGCTCAAGCTCAAGCTCAAGCTCAAGCTCAAGCTCAAGCTCAAACTTTATTAGTGAATTCAATTCTCGCTGATGTACTAGAAAGTGTATTACTTGTATTATTTAATTTTTTATATTACATTTACTTTGATTTCAGGTGATTAAAAATAGTATATTTTTATATTTGATATTTAAAAATAATGCGTTTGTATCGTATTTTCGCTATCAAATCGAACATTTCAGAACATTGCAGATTCAGATCAATGGTTCAACAGTTATTAAGCTCTGTCAAGCATACATGACTAACATGAGACATCAACGAATATATACAATACATACCTACATACAAACAAACTACTCATACATTTTTCCAAGTTGTTTCAGAGATCTTAGCTAGCTTTGCTCGCTCAATCAATCAACAGTTCAGCTAAACAATAACTTCCTGCTCCATGTGGAGATAAAAAAAAATCTAACCGGGGTCAGATGAAAATCTGATTAATTCTCTGAACATCCATCATCTTTTTATTGTTATGAAAATGAATTAATTGCGGAACAGTAAGAAAAATATAACAAAAGCTGCTGCCTTTTTTGTAAATGTCGTCATTTTGTTGTGAACAATGAAAGCAAGATCTAGAACAATCTGACAATAACAATATAGATCAGGAGTCAGTGGTGACTGTTTTAGTCAAGATATTGTCTGAATGTTCGCCGAAGAATGAACAAGCGAGATCGAATGTCACTTGATAAGTTCGTTTGATCATGTAATAATCTGCATTAACTATTATGTTTTTTACCTTCATACCTACGCAGAAGCATAGGTATAGGTGCATAAACAGTGAATAGTTACTATGTAAAGTGTACAGAATAGGTATTCTCTAAAATTAGGTATTGCATTCAACATCATAACATGATAATCATGTTTTTACAAAATAGCCATGCTGATGCTGACTTGAAATATTCCAATAAGGTACCAACAAACCAGGTAATCCAAATTACACGACGTAGCCGGACCTAATCTCAACTTTTGAACAACTAATCAAATTTTTGAAATCAAAGTCACTATTAATAAAATTATTTGATAATTATTCCCAAGCTCTTAGACTACGAAGTTTTAACACGAAGTTAGCGGCGGAACTTCCAACGTAAATTAGCGTTGAGTGAACCACTGAACCCAATCCTTCTTTTTTTAAACGAAATGTCAAGTACATACTGCTAACGACTTCGGAGGAGTCTACAAAGAAATTACACAATTCTAAATTTGAAACAGCTCATTTGAGGTGGAGAAAGTTGCGAGTGACTTTGTGGGATATATTTTTCGCTGAAAAGTTGACGGCTTTTTTAGGGTTCCATACCCAAAGGGTAAAAACGGGACCCTATTACTAAGACTTCGCTGTCCGTCTGTCTGTCACAGGGCTATCTCATGAACCGTGATAGCTAGACAGTTGACATTTTCACAGATGATGTATTTCTGTTGCTGCTATAACAACAAATACCAAAAAAAGAATAAAATAAATATTTTAGTGGGGCTCCCATACAACAAACGTGTTTTTTTGCCTTTTTTTATAGATATGTCCGGAACCATTCGTGCGCAAGTACGACTCGCACTTGGCTGGTTTTTTATTATACTTTCCGGAACACTTTATAATCTTCTTATAGAACGTGAGTACAAGTGAGAGACGTTTGGGACGTGTTTAATTTACAAACAAGGAATCTGTTTTTACAAGCTTTTATTTTTTTACAAGCTATTTTACTTGCAATGTATGTATGTATGTATGTTTGTATGTAACTATGTTAGTACCATGTTTCCTAAGGTGGAACCTTGCAACTCAATTTTGAAGCAATTATCTCCAACCGATTGAGCTGAAATTTGGCATACTTATGTAACTTCGGTGACAATGCAATAATATGGTGACAGCGACCTGATCTGACGTTGGAGTCAGGAGTTGTTAGACAGTCACAACAGAACTTCTTATATACTTCGATTGAGTAAACTTTGCATACTTGTCAGGTTCCGATGACAAATGTTATTATGATGTGACAGGTGATAGCGCGCTGGTGCTGGCGCTGGCGCTCGATGGTTGATTTTACGAAAGCTTGCCATTAAAAAATATTTTTCAACAGAAAACTTATTTTAACCACAATTTTAGCGTTACAAAACTGGGGGCCATTCTGTTGTGTCCATACTAAAACTAAGGTTTTTTAATAAATGATCGCTCTTATTCCTTTACTTTAAAGTCTAAATTCGCGTAACCTGTCAGGACGACAGTTCTAAAAAGGTTTTTTATGTTATTTCACGTAAATTTAATTAGCATGTTAAAATTTTTAAACTTGTGATTTCCTTTTTTTTTGTACATTTGAAATACGACGAAATTTTTTATATATTTAAAATTTCAGAACTTACATTTAAAGGTTACTTTAACGAAAATGAATTTAAGTTGAATTGAAGTTTTTAGGAAATCTTAGGTTTAACATGGACACAACAGAATCGCCACACTGAACCATTATATAAACTGAAAATAATTTGTTTGACTATTTCGTTATTATGGGTATGTATGTAATAATGAGGCGGTAATGGGCTTGCCCCTGTCACGTATGGAATGCAAACTACTGCAAAATGTTGACAACATTTTGACTACCCCCATTTGACACTTTTAGGATCTGAGTGCCTACAGATTCGGGATCTCTACCGTAGGTACTTGGAGATTGATTAAAATCGTGATCCTAATCCTAGTATCATTATAAATGCGAAAGTTTGTGATAATGTTTATATGTTTGTGGCTCAATCAGACCTGAAGAACAAAACAGATTATGTTGAAATTTGCTGTAGATGTAGATATAATGCCCGAATAAAACATAGACTACTTTAAAATACAATCATCCATAAAATGATTAAAAAGGGATGATGAGGGATTTCGGTATAGATGGCGTTGGTAAGCAAAAAAATCTGACATGAGCGTTGACATCGTCATAGCGGACTAGCAACGTGCGTTACTCTATGCGATTATTCAAATTCTAAAACAACGTCTATCGCGGGTCTGTTAGTATTAATTTAGAAGAGTTAATTTAGCTTAAATTCGATGTATTGTAACATAGTCGGAACGTCGGGAAAGTAAATTAAAGGTAATTACGTGATAAAGACCCGTGTCAAAATCTATAGTTACGATTTTCGATGGTTTGAACCCTCCTGAGACATTAACATGCAACTATAATTAAACTAAGATCTTCCGAAACAGAAACGACCGTATACCTCTCCCGGCGCAAGTATATCCCGTAAGACGGAGCCAATAACGAACATTACAACACTACGGTATTATTTTAGTCGAAACGGCCAACAGTTTACAACTGCAGTAACAGTAAAAGTTGTTTGCTAACGAGCGGGCAGGGGAGATTTGTAGGTTTGAAGCTTGTTAAATGTTCCCTGTGTTGTGGTTGGGCGATAAAAAACAATGGAGACAGGGGCATTACATCCTGGGTTTAGGAGGCGGACCTAAACGGCGCACACCTAATGTGAGGTTGGGAAATAAAGGTCGTATGGGGAGTATGAAATTGAAATGAAGACGGTCTAAGGAGACTGATGTTTTCGGGAACACCACATACATACACTCACGCATACAACTCTTGCACATTTTAGACTTTTAGTTAGGTTTTCTTATTTTTTATACGTACACACTCACGCACACAATACTCCTTTTAGTCAGGTATTAATATTTTTTTATACATATACACTTACGCACACTATACTTTACACATTTTAACCCTTTAGGTATTTTTATTTTTTAACTTGTTTTGTTTTTATTATATTTTCCTAAGAAATGAATAATTATATTTATATAAGTTAAGTATATTAGTATAAGTATTTTTTTTTACTATGAATTAAACATTAAACTCTAGTTTAGTAAGTAGCTACATGGTTTTTAAGCAATTTAGAGTACTAAGTAGCTTTTAAAAAGGTCATGAGCAATATCTTGCATCTGAGTAAATGCCATCTAAACTTTCCGATGTTCACTGAAATTTAAAACGATTATCATTAGACTATGTCAGACTTAATAAACTTACTTTTTGATAGACTGAGCTTAAAATGACTTAAAGTCAATTGAACTCACACGGGTCATAGAAGGGTACATATTGAAAGTTAGGCATCAAGATCGCGTGTTTATGTTGAAGCGTTAGATGAGTATATTTTATTTTATTGATTAAGGTCTACCAACAATTGTTACAACGATACATGAAAAAGAAAAACCTTACAAATTAGGAACAATATATAGTACTGTCTTACGCTAATTGCAAAATCACTTATAGGTAAACACTGCATGCTTTTAATATCATATGAAGAAGCAACAAATTACAATCAAAAGAAAAATAATAATAATAATAATACTCGTATATAATTAGGTATTTTTTTGTTACAGTATTCAAATCCCAGACATCACTCTCCACGGACTCTGGTTTGTGCACGGAGAGAGGACTCCGAAGAACCCACATAGAGCTGCACAAGCCACCAGGAAAACGAATAGGACTTAAACTGGCAGGTGAGTCCCTAAAGATATAGACATAAAGAAAGTGTATAAAGAAAGTCCTCACTGACCAATAACATACCAATCGAAAATAAATTTAAAAAAACATGACTGTAATCCGTACACTCACAAACTTTCGCATTAATAATATCAGTAGAATTAGAATTGGAATTCATTTAATAGAGCCTCTAATTTATTTAGTACTAGCGACCCGCCCCGGCTTCGCACGGGTAGCATGTTATTATACATATAAACCTTCCTCCTGAATCACTCTATATATTAAAAAAAACCGCATCAAAATCCGTTGTGTAGTTTTAAAGATATAAGCAAACTTACATACAGACGCGGGAAGCGGGAAGCGGGAAGCGACTTTGCTTTATACTATGTAGTGATAATTATACATATAAACCTTCCTCCTGAATCACTCTATCTATTAAAAAAACCGCATCAAAATCCGTTGTGTAGTTTTAAAGATATAAGCAAACATACATACAGACGCGGGAAGCGGGAAGCGGGAAGCGACTTTGCTTTATACTATGTAGTGAAGTGTCAAAAATTACCAATTTCAAATGCGTTATTATTATGTTCAACATAATTATTTGAGTTGTGGTTGTATATTATCAAATAAAAATGTTGATTGAGCTTGTTACAAAATGTATTTAATTATAAGCCTTAATTACATACCAGACCGTAAGTTAATCACAGTTTGGTAAAAATATAGCATCAGCTAATAATTTACGAAGGCACTTGATTTTAGAAATATTTCATCCACCCAGAAAAAAATTGTTCGATGAACATATTATGTTCTGCTTCTGAGAAATAAAAGTATGTATTTATAAAAAACGGCCAAGTGCGAGTCGGACTCGCACAGAAAGGGTTCCGTACGATTATCTAGAAAAAAACAGCAACAAAAAAAAAGGGTTTGTTGTATGGGAGCCCCATTTAAATATTTATTTTGTTCTGTTTTAAGTATTTGTTGTTATTGTGGCAACAAAAATACATCATCTGTGAAAATTTAAACTGTCTAGCTACCACGGTTCATGAGATACAGCCTTGTGACGGACAGACGGACAGCGAAGTCTTAGTAATAGGGTACCGATTTTACCCTTTGGGTACGGAACCCTAAAAAAGGATATAAGTTACTGGTGTCGATAGGACAAGCTTTATCTAGTTTGAGTCTAGTCGGCGCTGTGTAATGTCGAACCAGTATTGAACTAGTTATTTGCATAACCCTTCGTAACATTTCATCTTGCTATTTCATTACTCGTTTCACAGAACTGAAAAATAACATAAATAATTTTATTCACACAGAAAAATATTATTGGTACCTAAGCCCTTTTACCTATATTTTATTATAATACTAGCGACCCGCCCCGGCTTCGCACGGGTAGCATGTTAATACATAAAAACCGCATCAAAATCCGTTGTGTAGTTTTAAAGATATAAGCAAACATACATACATACATACAGACGCGGGAAGCGGAAAGCGACTTTACTTTATACTATGTAGTGATTATAAATCCGATAGTTTGTTAGGATATTTGTATGTTTAGATGTTTGTGTCTCAACCACGCTCAGACGAACGAATTTGGATGAAAATTTTAATACACATAGCTTATATCCAGGAATAACATAGGATACTTATTATCTAGGTACCACACGAGCGAAGCCGTGTGGTAGCTAGTAAGGAATATAGAAAGAAAATAATGTTTTTACATGTAATATTATCGGTACTACGGTATTAACTTGAAATAACAACCCAAAAGACATTTTCTCTAGGTAAATTAGGTTTCGTCGTTTACACAGCTAACAACGTTATAATAATTAATTTTCAATGGTATACTAAAAAAATCCATTATTTCTTCTTTAAGTACATTTTATAAGTTGGTCGACTATTACGTCTATTAGTCGTAAGGGTTTCATATCTTGTAGACTACGAAACCCTAAAAACGGAAAAAAACACGTTTGTTGTATGGGAACTCCACTTAAATATTTATTTTATTCTGTTTTTAATATTTGTTGTTAGAGCAGCAGCAGAAATACATCATCTGTGAAAATTTAAACTGTCTAGCTATCACGGTTTATGTGATAAAGCCTGGTGACAGACAGACGGACAGCGGAGTCTTAATAATAGGGTCCCGTTTTTAGCCTTTGGGTACGGAACCCTAAAAAATAATACAGTATTCATAACAAAAACAAAAATAATGTCTGAATAAAACATTATTCGTATAAAATAACACATTTTCTTATCATTTTACGAACATACCGTTGCGTGAACATACGTTTTCGGGATTTGTAAGTTTTTCAGAGCAGTTTTTGGCAAAGTAAATTTAGTTAAAATATAGTAAGTATAATAAAATAATATAGTAAGTATAATAATAAAATATAGTTTAATAAAATAAGAAATTAAGTTCAAAACGCGTTGTTTTATCAAATAATAAATTGTCCCTGGGTATTCAAAAATTCAAATATATAAAGCAGCATTAAAAATATTTGCAAATTCAAACATGAATATTTGGGATTTGTAAATTTTTCAGAGTTGTTTTTGCAAAATACATACCTCAAGAAATTAAGTTAAGAAACGCGTTGCGGCCTAAAATTATTAAATATTAAATTGTTACTTATATCCTTGGTTCAGAAATTTAAATATAATATTTGCGAAAATTCAAACGTTTTTCAGGCTATCATGAACCTTTAAGGCGTTTAAACATGGAGGTTTTGCCTTCTCAAACGGCTTCTATAACCTCGTATAAATCGTTTTGAACCCATAAATTGTGCGACCGCGGAATTTTTTCTTTCACCGCCATTTTCGAATTAAAAGCATAATTTTCGCGGGATCGCGCGGTTAAACCGATTACGTAGGCTAGGTTCAGAATGGAAGGAGTATGGTTGATAGGTTGCCATATTTTAAAAGCTTTTATTTAACTTGCCATGTATGTAACAATGTATCTATGTAACTAGGTGGAATCTTGCAACTCAATTTGGAAGCAGTTATCTTAAACCGATGGAGCTGAAATTTGACATACTTATGTAGCTTTGGTGACAATGCAATACAATTTAAAATGCACTGCTAAATGTGGGCATGTGCCAAATATAGCTTTCGGACTTGCCTCTGACTACCCCCACTGGACAACTTCAAAGGATCTAAGTTTATGGAGATCTGAGAGGATGTCTACCGTTCTTGGAGATTACAGTCGTGATCATTTTTTTATACTTTAAAATTTAATTGAACTACAAGGTGGGACTATTATATACTTACTTCCTAATAAACTACATTGTAGGAAAAGAAAAAAACTGTTTCGACTAATTGTAATGTGAGACCCACATTACTATTTACATTGAATAAAAACTTATTTAATTTTTAAGTAACAAAAACTCTACGCTTGAAGCAGAAGGAAATGTAATGTCAGTGAGATTTTTTTTTTATGAAAATGGAAGTTAAGTTTTTATATACCTATTAGGGTAAATAAAAAAACTTTATTATGTTTTAATAAAGACAACAACGTAAAAAATATCTTTGGCCATATTTTTTCATTTTTTCCTTAAACTTTACCACGCTTTTAACATATTTCGATTTTAATAAAGATAAAAAATGATTATCCAAGCCGGCAACTTTCCATTCGCGGGCTAAGCGCGCCCGCCGGGCCTTCTTCTCGAATCGGCTTAGTGTCGAATGAACAGCTGGGTTATTACACCTTTCTAGCACTAAACGTAACTCAGTTCTTCTACCGTAAAATTTGTGAGATCCATGTAATACCAAGTCGGTTAATTTATTCAGTCCCTACTTTAAGGGTACTTCTGCCTTATGTTATTACGTAATTAGCTAACCTTTACGTAATAACTTAGGACAGAAGGACCCTTTAAGTAGAGACTGAATAAATTAAACGACTTGGTATTACATGGATCTCACAACTTTTTACGGTAGAAGAACTGAGTTGCGTTGCGAGACTTGGCTTTTTTTACAAGTTATGTTTTTGATGGCATTACTCCTTTCTAGCACTATTTTACTTTTACGTATATTACACCTTTATAGCACTCGTGATCCTATTTATTTATATTACAAAAAAATATGTAAAAGAGCCGTCTTGGCCAAGTGGTAGGTACCTCAACTTTCAATCCGAAGTTTATGGGTTCAAAATAATGTTTGAACGTGCCTCCGACTACCCCATTTAGACATCTTCAAGAATCGCGTTGGGATCTGAGAGTAAGTTTTTTTTTTTACCATATAAACAAAAAAATATGTAAAAGAGCCGTGTTGGCCAAGTAGGAGGTACCTCGACTTTTGATCCGTAGTTCGTAGGTTCAAATCCCAGCCGTGCTTCAATGGATTTTTCTGTTCGAAAAATGTATATGCGCATTTAAACACGTTCTCAGAACGGTGAAGGAAAACATCGTGAGAAAACCAGTTAGTATTCTTAGCAGTGATGGGCTTGTCAACCTGTCACGTATGGAATGCTAACTACTACACTAAATGTGACTATTGTAACAAAACGTAATGTTTAGATGTGCTTCTGAGTACCCCCATTAGTCTTAAAGTAGTCTATATCTACATCTACAGCAAATTTCATCTTAATCCGTTTAGTCGTTTAGGCCTGATTGAGGCACAAACATATAAACAAACTCACAAAATCACATTTATAACATTATTAAGATGTAATAAACGACTTTTATATTTATAGGTATAGTAATGGCAGGTTTCATGTTTACTGTTTACCCTAAATTAAACCAGCTGATTTATATTCCCTACGATCAGGGTTAATCCAGGGCGAATTTACATATTTATTGGGTGCCCGGGTACAGATGCGGTGTCTAATCGATAACCGAGCAACTTTTGGCCTTGATTGTACAGACAGCGACAGTAGATTTTTTTAATTTAGATTTAGAATAAAAAATGTATGGCTGTCCTGTTGTCCTGTTAAATTAATTTTTTTCCTTAGGATACTTGCGTTATGTAACGAATACAACAAAAAAAAATTAGCGATTTCGTTTCAGCTGCTCTCGAGATTTTCGCTTAGCAACACTTTCAGCGATTCATTTTTATATATTTTATATAAGATCTATCTTTGTTTTTGTGTCTTTTATTATGATTAACATAGCTAGAATTAAAATACGGCTTGAAAACATTGTGATTATCTTAAACACAAGTAATGAAAAAACCGGCCAAGTGCAAGTTGGATTCGCACACGAAGAAAACGACAAAAAACGATAGTTGTATGGGAGCCCCACTTAAATATTTATTTTTTTCAGTATTTATTGTTATAGCGACATCAGAAATATATCATCTGTGAAAATTTCAATTGTCTAGCTACCACGGTTCATGAGATACAGCCTTGTGACAGATAGACAGACAGACAGACGGAAAACGGAGTCTTAGTAATATGGTCCCGTTTTTAGCCTATGGGTACGGAACCCTAAAAAGTAGGCTTGACGTCATATTACGATTTTACCATTTTGTGGATGTCAGAAACTACCAATTTACCATCAGCTAGTCATGAATCAAAATATCACATGAATTTTTAACCCACGAATACCTTCAGTCAAACGTCAACATCAACAAGATTTTGTTGTTGACTGTACAAGGCCGGGTGAAGTGTTAATTAAGTTTCGGAAGCGATTGTACGGAAATTTATTGTGATCAAAGGATATTGTGGTGCAACCTAAAAATTATTGTTCCGGAAAATGTAATTCAAACAACAGCAATATTGACAGCTTCTTTGTTTGTTCAAAATTTCCTTGTTATGAAATAATTAAGAAAACATAAATACATACACAACCTTTTGTTGTAAATTAGATAAACAGTACAAATATATATTGTATGATAAGAATAAATTATATTACAATATAAATATATATTAAATATTAGTGGCAATTTTACACAGCGCCATCTAGCCCCAAACTAAGCAAAGTTTGTACTATGTGAATCAGATAACTGATAGAATAATTATATACTTTTTTTTTGTTAGTACATACCTACTATACATTTTAACACCCAGACACAGAACAAACATATATATGTAAGTACGTTTGTTGTATCCCGGGTGGGGATTGGGGATCTTTGCCGTAAGTGGGGATAGCCTATAAGCGTTACGTTTTCTATTAGTTGTCAAACCTTTTTAAGGGTTCCGTACCCAAAGGGTAAAATCGGAACCCTAATACTAAGACTTCGCTGTCCGTCTGTCTGTCTGTCCGTCCGTTCGTCCGTCCGTCTGTCTGTCACAGGGCTGTATCTCATGAACCGTGATAGCTAGACAGTTGAAATTTTCACAGATTATGTATTTATGTTGCTACTATAACAACAAATACTAAAAACAGAATAAAATAAATAATTAAGGGGGACTCCCATACAACAAACATGATTTTTTTGCCGTTTTTATAGATAATGGTACGGAACCCTTCGTGCGCGAGTCCGACTCACACTTGGCCGGTTTTTTTATAATATATATGATGTTTTTTAACCTTCCATCTCCATTGAATTTATAAGATGATTTGACAAATATCTCCCATGATGAAGTTCCACAAATATGATGTTGGTTTTTTGTAGTAGGTATTTAGAACGAAATTTGTTTCTAAAGCGATCGTTGTTCAACAAACAAAGATCTGAAAACCATTCGTCTTCCCCTTTCTTTACAAACCAAAGACCAAACAAAACCCGCAGATGAGAGATAAAGAGAACCAGTCGATTCGAATTCCACACGCACGCCTAACTAACAATATCTTAGAAGCATAACTTCAAGAAAGCGAAAAGAAAATTCCGTACTATCAAACATAGCTTTTCTGCAATAAATCAAACCAAGATTTCTTCGCTCTTATTTCTTTTTTATCGGGGATGTGCTAAGGATCAAATTATCAGGGGCTTACTATTGCAGTTTTGGCATTATATTTTTATCTGATATATAAAATTTCCATATCACAATGTTAGTTACCGTACTCCTCCGAAACGGCTTGACCGATTCTCATGAAATTTTGTGAGCATATTGAGTAGGTCTGAGAATCGACCAACATCTATTTTTCATACCCCTAAGTGATAAGGGTGGCGTAAAGATCGGGAAGAAACTTTACAGTAATATAGCTTATACTCCAGAATAACACAAGTTACTTTTTATTCAGGTACTATGCGAGCGAAGCCGCTGGCGGAAGCTAGTACCTAATAATTGTATCTTTCTGAAAATTAACTTTGCGTAAGAGTGTAGTTGTAACTAGCAGACACACGTTGTTCTGTCAAAACTTCAATAATCGCATAGAGTAACGCGCGTTACTTTTTTGCACACCAGCGCCATCTATACACAAATCTCTTTATTATTTTGGTGATGTTTTTCGTTAACGTAGTCTATTTTTTACTTGGAAATTATATCTACATCTATAGCAAGTTTCATCATAATCCGTTTTGTCGTTGAGGCCTGATTGAGACACAAACATACAAACAAACTTTCACATTTCTATTGTTATTAGAATAGTAGCCCCTTGCTAGTACCAAAATACACGCCCTTGCCACATACTCCCAAGAGTACAACATAATTCAACATATGTAACGAATGGTTCGGGAATATTTGTCAAAGGAAACCTTGGACAAACAGTGACCTTGATAATTGTAGGTATATTTCTTCGACAAAAATTTATGGGTACCATTATTTGTAATGGTTAGTGGACCCTTAAAGAAATATCTAACTTCAATCGAATTCGAATTTATTAAGACGAGTAATAATGGTTTTTGATGAATGCAGAATCGTTTTTTCTCAATAACCGCAAAACAGTTTTGTTTTATCACAAAGATAACTTTAGGATATAATCTAGGTAAATTAATTATTAAGAGGCTCCCAGTCGCTGATTGCTCTTTTTCGAAACGAAAAAAGAAATACTTCTGAACAAGCCACATCTCCTATTTTTATAAGTATATTACTTCAGGTTCCTACCTAGATTTCTATTAAGCTGAAAACATAATAGCAGAAACTTTTCACGATAAAGATATTATTTCAAAATGATACGTTTTAGAATTTATGATCGAAATATTTTATATACCTACTATTAAAATCAACTTGTGATTTATTGTTAAAGATAGGTAATATGTAGATCTACAATTCTATTAGAATAGATTTTTGATAAGTAATTATACATAATTTATATCATTAATTTATTCGAAAAGCTAAGGCGGACCACGCGCGGACGTGTGTTTGCATCATTTCATCATTGCAGCGGTCGGTAGGATTATTTATCGAAGTGATTAAAGATGGGTACATCTTTATTCACATATACTATACATTATAAAATAGGAGATGTGGCTTGTTCACAAGTATTTATTTTTTCGTTTCGAACAAAAATAATCGTCGACTGGGAGCGCCTTAACACGATTGGTGAAACTTTTCTTGAAAGATTTGTTTTCCAAAGTTGTCTCTTCCAAAACACTAATTGCGTTTTTACTCTAAACTATGAATAATCAGTTAATTTTTAGGGTTTCGTACCCAAAGGGTAAAATCGGAAGCCTATTACTATGACTTCGCTGTCCGTCTGTCTGTCTGTCCGTCCGTCCGTCTGTCTGTCACAAGGCTGTATCTCATGAACCGTGATAGCTAGACAGTTGAAATTTTCACAGATTATGTATTTCTGTTGCTGCTCTAACAACAAATACTAAAAACAGAATAAAATAAATATTTAAGGGGGTTCCCATACAATAAACATGTTTTTTTGCCGTTTTTATAGATAATGGTACGGAACCCTTCATGCGCGAGTCCGACTCGCACTTAGCCGGTTTTTTTTATATAATTCGTTTGATTATCATACTAACTAAGTAAATGGCATTATTTTTGTAGACAGGATTTTATTTTGCCGCAGATGGGTAAACCCTAGCTAAATAAATACGAGAGAAATACGAGTACTAATAGTCCGATTGATATTTTTCTATGCAATAATAAAATTGAAATGTTTCTGATACTTAGTTCAAGAGATGGGTTTATTTGGATTTCGTTTTTGCTTGTTGCTGTAGCATTTTATTCTACAAACTAGCGACCCGCCCCGGCTTCGCACGGGTAGCATGTTATTATACATATAAACCTTCCTCCTGAATCACTCTATCTATTAAAAAAAACCGCATCAAAATCCGTTGTGTAGTTTTAAAGATATAAGCAAACATACATACGCGGGAAGCGGAAAGCGACTTTGCTTTATACTATGTAGTGATAGTTATACAACATTAAATATAATTACAATTGGAATCCTCAAGTAAAGTATACTGAGGTTAGCACAAATCACTATCGTATCGTCCAAATGTCAAAACAAATAGGTTGCGCTGTAGGTTGTGGGTTTGATCCCCACCCAGGACAAATATTTGTGTTATGAACATAGATGTTTGTTCTGTGTCTGGGTGTTATTATGTATCTTAAGTATGTATTTACAAAAAAAAGTATTTAAGTATTATATCAGTTATCTAGTTCTCATAGTACAAGCTTTGCTTAGTTTGGGGCTAGATGGCGCTGTGTGATAATGTCTACCAATATTTATTATTGTTATTAATATTATTGTTATTGTACTTTTACAATACAAAAAGTGTAAGTTTTGACATCTGGACGATTCGATAGTGGTTCATGCTAAGGCTACTGGTAGGTATTCTATCAGATCTTTAGGTACTCAAATCCTTGAAAAAGTACAAAGTGGGTAGTCAAAGTCACTTTCAAATATTACATTTGGCACATGCCCACATTTTACAACGTGTTGCAAGCTTGATAGGTTGCAAGCACATCTATATAACTGGTTTCCTCACGATGTTTTTCTTCATCGTATTGAGGACATTATATAAGTTTAATATGTTTTTTTCATTGGAGCTCGACCAGGATTTGGCACCTTCCAACACGGCACAATGACCAATAGAGTAGTGATTTATTTTTATTGTGTTCTTTGTTTTAATAACAAACAAGCGCTCATGTAAAACCATAGCAATTGATGTTCCCACAGTATCTCATGATGGCAATTCCACAAAAATCACTTCGCAATACCACAAATCAATCTCAATCTGGAATACAATTGCACGGTTTGAGCGGAGCTTTGAGGAGGCGTTTCCAGTTAATTCCGTCCAATGAGATTTACAGCGTAATTACACCGTCAAATGCGATCTAAATCTGTACACGCGTTGCACTGAAGTGTAAAGTACTTATCTGGTTCACCTAGCACAATGATGCTTACTTCCTGAGTTTTGCGCTTTTGAGCGTACTTATTAATTGCTTTGGCTTCGCACGAGTGTACACTTACTTATTTAATATTTATACTGGCCTTACAGTTACTTACCCGGGACAATCATTTGTGTGATAAACTGAAATGTTTGTTCTGTATCTAGGTGTAATTATGGATCATTACGTATTTACAAAAAAAAAATTATAAGTATTCTATCAATTATCATTAAACAAAATTTGCTTAGTTTGGGGCTAGATTTCGATGTGTGATAATTTCCACCAATATTTATTTATTATACGAGTATGTATTGCAACTTTCATCCAAATCCGTTCGGTCGTTTGAGCGTGATTGAGGCACAAACATACAAACATCCTTACAAGCTCAGATTTATAATATAAGCAAGATCATAACTTATCGTTGTTTGTTTATCACTGTGAAGCCGCGTTCAAACGGTAAGCGATGTTGGCACAGTTCACTGAGCAAGGGTTTTATACCCTAGGCATAAAAATATAAAGCACCATAATGAAAATTAAACATTTATTTTTTCAAGCAAAAACAGAGAGTTATCTTCCGAGAACACATTTATCAGTACATAGTATAAAGCAAAGTCGCTTCCCGCTTCCCGCGTCTGTATGTATGCTTATATCTTTAAAACTACACAACGGATTTTGATGCGGTTTTTTTTAATAGATAGAGTGATTCAGGAGGAAGGTTTATATGTATTAAACCCGTGCGAAGCCGGGGCGGGTGGCTAGTGCTTGTATAAATATGAAAAACTAATTGTTACGCTGCGAACTTAATATTTAGAAAAAGTTATTTGCTAAGCCTGTTTCGAGGAAACCAAATTATTAAATGTTACAGCTCCCATCAAAATCTGTTTAGTAGTTTTCAAGTAAATTGCGGTCATATAAAAGACAGACAGACAACATTTGAAAATTATCATCTATTAGTCTTATATTCATGGTAGAAGAGATGTACTTGTATGCTATAATTATGTAAATAGTATTGCTGTAGACGTACATTACATAAACGTTTTACAGACACTGATATTTCTATGCCGACCCCACATAAAGTGAGAAAAGGAGGCGAAAATGATGATGATGATGAATACAAAGAGTCGCTATTTATCAATTTACTTTTGAAATACAAAACACATGATAGAGCGATCTAGGTTAAAACTTACCGAAACAAATTTTACAGTGCGTAAAAAACAGTAATTTAATATCAGTATCTACCTACCTAAATACCTATTATCAGTTGTAGACAAGATTAGTAATGGTAGAATGCTAGATTTAATGAGCGTTAAGTTAGCTAATTGGTGAGTTATGTGATGTTTGATTATGATTGTGATTATTAATGACTTTGATGAAATATGATGAGCAAAGTAGAATCCTAATCTATACTAATATTATAAAGAGAAAAGTTTTGATTTTTTGTTCTTTTGTTTTTTTGTAATGGATAAACTCAAAAACTACTGAAACAATTTCAAAAATTATTTCACCATTACCAAGCTACATTATCTCTGATTAACATAGGCAATTTTTTATTTTGAAAAAGGGAACGGGAACGGGAACGGGAACGGGAACGGAAGACAACATTTGTTAATTCTAAAGCGATACGAAATTCGCGGGGTCAGCTTGTAATATTATAAACGCGAAAGTTTGTGAGTTGCCTCAATCAGGCCTAAACGACAAAACGAATTAAGATGAAATTTTGTGTAGATATAGATAATAATGCCCGAATAAAACATAGACTACTTTGAAATACTAAAAACATCCCCAAAATGATAAAAAATCACATAAGGAATGATTTTGGTATAGATGGCGCTGCACTGAAAAAAAACTGACATCAGTCGTCTTAGCAACGTGCGTCTGCTAGTATGAAATATAATATTGAAGCCACATTTTGAATAGGCATTCCTGTCTAAACTATCTTCAGATTTGCCATTATATTCCAGCTTTTATCCCTCAAACGAACGCTCAGACTTCATGAATACTGAGAACGGTTTAATTCAAATCCGAGCCACTCAACGGGTACCTATATCCAATCTAACTGAACCCCTTTGTGGGAATGGGTGTTCTTCTCAATGACTATTCTACGAGGTCTCAACCGGAAGTATTGTTATAGGAAACAGGGTACCGCCGACTACCCGCATCGATGCCTCAAGCTGTCGTGGTTTTCTTTTGGTTTACCTGCTTCAGGTCAGATATGATGACCCTACTATTTGTAGAAAAACTGCGTTTTGTGGTCACGTCGAAATTGCCTCCTGACAAGTTTACCTGTGATAATAATAGAATGCTCATTACTGCTAAATGTTACGTTTGAACGTGCCTTTGACTACTCCTCTAGGCATATGCGAAGATCTGACATGGGTCTTCTGTACATGGGAATTACAATGAACTTATTTTCTACTAATATTATTTTATTATTATACTCGTATTCCACAATCTACTCTAAAATTTTCGCATTCACAAAAAGTATTAGCATGATTAAAATATAGGCGCCGGCAAATAATTTCATTGTAAATGCGGGTTGTTTCGATAGGTCTAGCTAGGTATCTCAATACTTAGATCTTTGAATTGGTTGATTTTCAGTTTGGGAATTTACTTGTAACTTTTGTTTTATTTTCAATTAGGTGTTAGTGGTTCCTTTGGAGAGAGGTTCCTTTTGTTTTAGGTATTTTGACATCAATTGACTTTTAGTTCGTGTGATATTTCGTAGCCGGACCACCTACTGGTTAAGGGTTTATTTAAATAAAGTTACAAAGAGAAGGAATTGTACGAATTGTTCTCCAAAAATCTATTCACTTATGCGACTGCATAGGTCAGTCATATTTTTTTTTCCTTCTCCCACTTGTTTGGTGATTAAAACCAGCACCAAGTGGTCTATACATGCTAGCATCTAAGCACATACTTACCTGAGTCTTTAAAATATCTTAATTTAATATGTAAAACATTATATATCTGAATAAAGGTTATTATTATTATTATTATGTAAGTTCGTATGAGCTAGTAGCCAACTCTGATGTTAAAGTTTTTAGGCATACCCAAAGGCCAGGTTTAGTAGATAAGTAGATGTAACACAAAAAACTGCTTTTATCGCCACTGTAATGGTTACTGAAAAGAGCCGACACTTTTTTCAGGCGGTTTTTTATGCTGCTGGGACGAACTCAAGAGCACCACTTAGGTACGGATCTCAGCTTTGGCTAGAAGGAAGGTTTTTTGAGGAGGGCAAAACCGTGATAAAAATCATTGGAACAAAAATCATTTATTTCAATAAAATCGCAAGGAACGAACTTTGAAACGTCTTAGGAACTAGGTGAAGCTACGCCGATTCCTCGCGACCGAGCCTAGAAGAATCAGGCAACAAACACGGCTTTGGGGTCCTTTCCTTAATGCTATGTAGAGCTCCAGTGTGGTGCCGATCGAACAAGGTGAAGACTCAAACAAGAATAATAATGAAAAGTATTACTCAAGTACGTACAACAATAAAAAAAATAACTAAAGAGCTTCAGCACAAATTCAAAAAACAGCACACGCTACACTTGATTTAGAAATAAAACCTAAAGATGAAATAACTATTTGCTTAAAAATAACCATTGGTAGTTTTCTTAAACCATTGAGTACAGTTAACTGACTTTCAGAAAAGCAGCTCATAGGGAATGGGTATATTCCCTTAAGTACTCAATTTAAAAGAAAAAATAAATATATAGATGATCACGACTGTAATCCACAATTACGGTAGATATCCTCTCAGATCTTTAGGCACTTAGATCCTTTGAAAATGTCTAGAGGAGCTAGTCCGAGGCACGTTCAGAAATTATATTTGGCACATGCCTATATTTTGCAGTAGTAAGCATACCATAAGTGAAAGGTTGCAAATCATCGCCGTTTATAAGAATACTAACTTTCCAATTTGTTACGGATTTTCAACTAAAATTATCAAATATATTAACATACTAGGAGTCCGCCCCAGCGTCACACGGACTAATGTTTAATGAAACTTTTATTACATCGTCTCAAATTGTTTGGTCTGTGTGTCGCATGTCGCGTGACGGTCGGCCGCGGAGTAGGGATAAAGTGAAAGGCGCTCGTTAGAGCAGCCGAGGCCAATATGGCGGCGTCTATTGTTCCATCAGCTGACCGTGTAGTGTATAGACTAAAAGTTTCACTTTTACCGTGGTTTCATAAAACCACACAATTCCTTTTTTTACACCTTGGGTGAAAATTTTTGATAATGTAATCAAAATTTTAATACGGATCCTTATTTTTTTCTAGTAATTAATATAGCCTATGTTCATCAGGTTATTACACAAAGGTTAGCTGGAAGAAAATGCTAACTAGAATTAAGTTCGCCTATGTACATGTTCTTGTATTGTGCAATAAAGAATTTTCTATCTATCTATCTATCTATCAGGGGTGAGGTAGAATGGTAAAATATTTTTTCAAATCGGTCCAGTAGTTTCGGAGCCAATTCAATTCAAACAATCAAATCATTCTCCTTTATAATATAAGTATAGAAGAGGTATGTATTTCCTGTGTTTCTTAGCAGTTCACCACATCTCACACCGATATGTTATCATAAATCGTACAAAATCATAAAGCAGTGAGTTATCAAAGGGCGGGAACAGATTTAAAGCGTCAATTAGTACCTCGCTGCTACTGAGGACTAAATTCGTACACTTGGGGGAGTAAAAATAGTTGCGCTTGTGATCTTGCGGTGACTGGAAGCGACATTATTCTTAAGAGGCTCCCAGTCGCTGATTGCTCTTTTTCGAAACGAAAAAAGAAATACTTCTGAACAAGCCACATCTCCTATTTTTATAAGTATATTACTTCAGGTTCCTACCTAGATTTCTATTAAGCTGAAAACATAATAGCAGAAACTTTACACGATAAAGATATTATTTCAAAATGATACGTTTTAGAATTTATGATCGAAATATTATATACCTACTATTAAAATCAACTTGTGATTTATTGTTAAAGATAGGTAATATGTAGATCTAGATTTCTATTAGAATAGATTTTTGATAAGTAATTATACATAATTTATATCATTAATTTATTCGAAAAGCTAAGGCGGACCACGCGCCGACGTGTGTTTGTCGTCATTGCAGCGGTCGGTACGATTATTTATCGAAGTGATCAAAGATGGGTACATCTTTAATCACCTATATACATTATAAAATAGGAGATGTGGCTTGTTCACAAGTATTTCTTTTTTCGTTTCGAACAAAAACAATCGTCGACTGGGAGCGCCTTAAACTATTAATGCAAAAGTTTGGATGTTAATGTAATTTTATATAAATATTGGTAGACTTTTTACACAGCGCCATCTAGCGTAGATTAAGAGCCCATAATACTTTTTATCCTGAAAAAGTTTTTACGAACAAACATATGGGGTCCACTAATTATATTTTCTGATATACTTCTCTTCTTGATATCTTCTTAAATATGCAATGAAATTGTTTCGGTGTTGTATAATGCTCTCTTTCATTTTTTCTTGATATACATTTTATTAAGTCTCATTTGGTGGGTTTATAAACGATTAGCAACGTCACAGTGGGATATTTTTATAATAATATAGCTATCAACATTCGTTTAGATCTTCAGTATTTAGACCTGAATCAAATCGTTATTCTGTAAGTTCGGTTCGTCCTGTTAACCGTGCGCAAAAGTGATATGAATTAAATTAAAGAAAGAGCGAAAAACCTCGCTCTTTCTATTCCTTAAAACAAGGAAGGAAAGTATCAACCACTACGTACGGTGAACTAACTTTTAGAATAACAGCGTGGATATCTGTTTTTGTTTCAACCAACTGCAACACCTGTACGGATGTTTGAAAGAGATAAAGTTCTTAAGATCCAATTCTTAAGATTCCAAGATAAATATATATATATATATTTATCTTGGACCAATGGTTAGCATTCTGTTTTTTACCGGTTTTGTTTCACAATTAAGTATTGCTATAAATAAAACAACTTTACGGTGAGCCGCATCCAGCATCATAAAATCCACGTCCACGTTAACATCGTGCAGCTGTCGACTCGTTTCAGCTCAGGTTTTAAAATTTTAGTTTTAACGTAAGGCAAAAACGACCGCCATCGTAAAGCAGAGAATTCTCGACATCGAACACTAGGGATGTGGATGTGATGATCCGGCGTTCCTGATTTAAGTTCCGAAATTGTATTTGGACACTCGGTTGGCGCCGTATGACAACACGGCAACAACTAACTAGAAAGCAAACAATACGTAGAAACCTTTTGAAACATAACAAAAATTTTGCAAAAAATACAAACTCAAATACTTTATTATTTTACCCTTTGTTTATCTGAAAGGAAAACCAACCAATTTATAAACCACTTTTTGCTGCATAGTATTCTTATTAGCGGCGATGGGCTTGCAACCTGTCATGTATGGAATGCTAACTAGACAATTTATTTACCATCCATTGACTATATTGATGTACAAACGTAGATGCGAGAATGCGAGAATGAATTCAAAATCTGTTTCAATGTAGATGATTTTGATTTGCCATAAACTACCGTCTGTTTGCAAATGCAAATATTTATGCCAGTTTAGATATTTATAAGTCGAAGCCGGTCATCATTATTTTCATCTTAAAATTTACTTTATTCATTGGACATAATGATCATGCCTCTGACTACCCCTTTTAGGTTTATTCGAGAATCTGAGCGCCTGGAGATCTAAGAGGATGTCTACCGTAGGGGTTATAGTCGTGATCCTATTTCATTTTACATTTAATATAAATACATTTTAGATTATAATATATCGCTCACTGTTTAGTTCTGTACGTTTGTACTATTTGGCTGTACAAAACATTTGTTCACACATTTTCAAATACCCGTGACACCCGAGAATTTGTAGGAATTTTGGATACCTATTTGAAGCTACGTCAAGCAGCAGTTTTATGTGTACATATTTTTTTAACTAGGCCAGAACTGTACTCTTTCCAGCGGATTTATCCGCTAGGAAATTTTCAACTTAAGGTAAAGTTGAAAATCTTCTTTCGAAATGAAATTCGTACTTAGAGGTTTGCCGAAGTTTTTAGAATTGGTATCAGCCTTTTAGTACTATCAAAGACTTAACCTAGAGCGAAGTTTAAAACAAACTTAAAATGTATATCTTTCGTTTCTCTAGAGTTGGCATTATCG
Source organism: Hydriomena furcata (assembly GCA_912999785.1). NCBI lineage: Eukaryota > Metazoa > Arthropoda > Insecta > Lepidoptera > Geometridae > Hydriomena > Hydriomena furcata. Next base: position 3,301,830 of record OU538825.1, read on the forward strand.
TTCCTTACCTCTGTGATCGACGAAAAATAAAAAAATATGACCGATTGTTACGAAAATCACGTGCGGTTCGAAAATCTCCTTCATGCTACGTCAAACAGCAGAATCAAAGTCAAAGTCTAATACTAGATTTACACTCGCGTACGAGTCGCGAGACGAGGTGCGAGGCGAACCACGAGACGAGAGTGTGAATAGAAGCTCGACTGTGACGCTGAAACTGTCTATAATTTACTTAGTTAGTTTGATTATCTAACCAATTTTATAAAAATGAACTGTTAAGCTATTCACAGTTTTGATTAAAAATAAAACAAGTGTTTTTGAAGAGCCAACATTGGAAAATAAATCTAATGAAAAAAATTCACTAATCGTGTTTCTATCTTTCATTAATCTAGATTATATATCTCGAAGTTATCTTTGTCATAAAATACAAAACTGTATGATTTGCGGTAATTGATATAAAACGATCCTGCATTCATCAAAAACATTTATTACTCGTGTTAAGTAATAAAATAAGATATTTTTTATCCAGGTACCAAGCAAGCGAAGCTGTGAGCAGAAATTAGTAATACATAATACCCGCAACCTATCTGAAATAAGTATTATTCTAAACTTAATTAGACTAGCACTAAGTAATTATATATTTTACTTCAAGCTTAAACTTGAAACTCAACTTAACGAAGCGTAAACATTGCTTACACGGGTAACCTATTATAATTAAATTTCTACCTTACAATTACCTAGAGCTTATTTACGTAATTCTATTTTTTTAGTTTATAAAAACAAATAAAAAAAAACAGGATCACGACTGTAATCCCCAAGTACAGTAGACATTCACTCAGATCTTCAGACGCTTAGATCCTTTGAAGATGTCTAGTGGAGGTAGAGGCACGTCCAAAAAATAAAATTTGGAACATGCCCACATTTTGCAGTAGTTAGCGGGACAGGATGCAAGCCCATCGCCGCTTATAAGAATACTAACTGGTTTCCTCACGATGTTTTCCTTCACCGTTTTGAGCACGTGTTTTTAATGCGCATATAAATTTTCGAACAGAAAAATCTATTGATGCACGCCGTAATTCGAACCCAAGATCTTCAGTTTTAGACCTTTTTAGATTTTACCTAACAATAACTATGTCTGGATTTTTCGGAGTTGGAATCGAACTTTTCTCATATCTAGAGTGAACAAGTTTATGAGTAGCAGAGTGTTTTGCGATGTTATACTGCTCTGCAAATGGAGTGTTAATGTCCTTGGCTATTTTAACACTTATAAGCATTCGGGTAGCTGAACACTGAACAATGCTTAGCACTAAGCACTAAGTTCTGACGTTACCGTATCACTAAAAAGTAATTTATTATTAAAAAAAAACCTGTCAAGTACGAACTTTCGCACGAAGAGTTTCGTACTATCTATATCTATCTATAAAATCTATAAAAAACGGTGTATGTATGTATGTATCTAGAAAAATCACGTTTGTTACATGGGAGCCCCACTTAAATATTTATTTTATTTTGTTTTTAGTATTTGTTGTTATAGCGGCAACAGAAATACCTATATCATCTGTGAAAATTTCAACTGTTTAGCTAACACGGTTCATGAGATACAGCCTAGTGACAGACAGACAGACGGACAGACGAACAACGGAGTCTTAGTAATAGAGTCCTGTTTTTACCCTTTGAATACGGAAACCTAATAAAAAAAATACTCTAAATCTCTTTTGCTGACTGGCTCATTGGCTACTCGATAACATTGAAAACTAGTGCTAAGAATTCTGTGTATATTAGCCGTAATTTAAATGAAATTAACTTAATGTAAGCACTTAGTATTCATAAAAGGGAAGTTAGCACTCTCAGAAACGGCAATGGGCTTGCAACCTGTCATAAATGTGAATAAGGCGCGCGATTACCGCCGAATATCGGAAATCTAATAACTATTGGTTGCAATTCGAAAATACGAAATTGCCGAGGCATATACACTTACACACACTTCAATTGCATAACTCATTGACTTTGATGTAAAATCTAATATACAGTGTAAACAAATATTGAAGTACCTACTATCTATATATATTACGCCGATACATATATATCTATTCCTGTAGTACCTACGTTATCTAAATTGCTAGAAATTTTGTCGTTCACTGTACTACACTACTGTTGAAATTTTGTCATTCACTGTACTGTACTACACATCAATCCTTAATGCAAATTTGAACCTTAGCAAAGCAGTGTACGAAGTGACCATCATTTGTGGGTTTTTTACATAATTTTTATATCGCTTTTAAAACTTTCAAGAGTGGTACACATTATGACAAAACGGAAAATTTCTCACGTAAAAATATATTATCGATGTCACTGACTTTATGTCGTTATATTTGGTCGAGTGTACGAAGTATAACCTTTTGAATGAGTAAGAGAATCGTTGCCTGGAAAATGTACTTTTAATCACGCGTCACAAGCCATAACAAGTTGGGTTGAAGCTAATAGTATTAGTCAGCTTTGGGCAGCGGTTACTGAAGCGAACCTATACGCCTGACTAGCCTGAATTATTTCTCATCGGATCAGTGTTAAGAATAGGTTCAAAACCTTACCAATTTAGTTTAAGCTTTTAAGTCACGAATTACTATGTCGTATCGACAACATATCGTCCACATGTTAAAACTGACACCTTTACATCGCAAAAAGGCAGTTTTGACATTTGGACGATACAATGTCGATACTATAGTAATTTGCGCTCAGGGTCTCTACTCCGAAAACCGATAAACGATAATCGTAACATGCGTTTCGTTGTTAGATTTAAATTCTCGAATTTTTTGTGTGATTTGTAAGTAGTAGAGCTACGAACATCGATAATTTTCAGAACATCAATAAAATTTAAAAAATAATTACAGTCGTTTCATCGTTCAAACTATATAGTCGAAGCGATGTAACTTTGGCACGTTTATGTCTCGATATATCGTTTCATTTTTCGAGTAGACTCCCAGGTTACCAGGAACAAATTTTTTGATAGAAGTAAGTAAATTATGATTAGAATTCTGAGAAGCTACGGTACAAATACTCTGTTAGAAGCAATATCGTTACGTTACGACTGCTTGAACGTGCATGCCTATACCCGGTCTTTGAACCTTAGAATGGTTCGAAGTTTCAAATACAAGTACCTATATATATGCACGAACAAGCAAATTGGAGATACCTTTGGATCAGAAGGAATCAACTTAGAACACCGATTTATTGTAATAATGTGTAATAATGTGTAGTTATATGGTGTTTAATATTGAAGTTAAGGTAAATTTTCGATACCTTGGGTCACATTATTGCAATTCTCGTGGAGATTATTAAATAAATTATGACTCATGTTACTCGCTGATAATGTTACTTTTAGAAGTATAATGTAGTGTATCCATGATAAACAATTTTTTATTATTATTATTATTATTATTATATTAATGTAGATAAAGATAATCCACCCAATAGTCACCGATTTAAAATAATTTAACAAAAATGCATTGAATCTAACTTCAAATTGAAGTTTTTAGTTTCGGCACAAATTACAGTTTTGGAAAACATTCGTTGTTAGTTTCGCTTTTCTATACTTCTATACTAATATTATAAAGAGAAAAGTTTTGATTTTTTGTTTGTTTGTAATGGATAAACTCAAAAACTACTGAACCGATTTCAAAAATTCTTTCACCATTACCAAGCTACATTATCCCTGAGTAACACAGGCTATTTTTATTTTGAAAAAGTAATACATTTTTTATAAGAATGACGATAGTTTGAAGCAAGGTGTAAAAAATTGCCAAAAATTTTGCTTTCTTCGTGTGCGCTACAAAAACTATTGAACGGGAATTGTAACGGGAACGGGAATGGGAACGGGAACGGAAGACAACATTTAATTTTGTTAATTCTAAAGCGATACGAAGTTCGCGGGGTCAGCTTGTGTTAAAATAAAGTTTGGTGGGTTAGTTAGTTAGTTCGAATGGAGCTAGTGACGGAGTTTTTAGGCCGCGTAAAGGTCTCCAGATTCCTAACAAACTAAGGCAAGTTTGATAGGAATCATATATAATATACCTTCATTGAAACTTATCTATTACTTATCCAACAGTCACATACATAGTCTAGTCCTCACACTAAGATTATTTGTGTCGTGGGTATAAATAACTACGAGTGCCATGGCACAATAACCAGACCCACAACATCATCTTTTGCCTACCCTCATCCCATATAATGTGGGGTCGGCACAATCCTTTGAGTCACCAGGTATTTTGCCCATACACTAAAAATCTCAGAAGTATATTTTGTAAACTTGAATGAAAATTCCAGCGCACTTCACCGTCCGTCTAGGATCCGGGAATATGATAAAAATGGGGGATTTATTTAATATTTCGAGCACTCTCGCACTTTTGAAATTGAATTTGTTGCCATAAATTAATCCGTCGCTTCCAATATTTCATTTGAATCAGCAATTCATTTGTATTTACTCGTAGTTTAATCTTCAAAGGCGTTGCTAGCAACGATAATGTTTTTATTCAAATGAAGCTTATTGAGATGAATTGTATTTTCTAAAACAGATTAAAGTTTCTATAGATAGTCTTTTGGTTTAAATAACTTTAAATCAAATTTTCGACAATTTGTTTCATTATTACTATTAGATAAATAAGTAAAAGTAAGTTATTATTATTAAAAGAAAGAAAGATGCCCAAGATGATAACAACTAGTTAGGGATTATCATTATCATCATTATTTCATCCTTTAAACGTGCATAGGCATTTAGACTTTTAGGTATATCTTTATCGAGTTTGCTGTCTATCTGTCTTGACAGATAGTAACTGAAAAACGGCTTGTCGTTTTTCAGTTTTAAGAGAGACTAACGAACAGTTATTCATTTTTATATATATAAAAGAAAAAAAGAAGAGAAGAAGAAGATTTGTGTTCCTAATAGAAGAAAGGTTTTTACAACAAGGTTGGTAAAACATGGCTTAGACGAAAACTTCTAGCCGTATAGTTCACGCATTATATGCTGCCGATAATCTATGGTAGTTAGTTATCTAAGCCTCCTCACTTTGGCTTCTCATCCTAAATTAACTCGGAAACTATTCACGCGCGGAACTAATAACCTTGCAAACAATGTACCAGTTTAATTGGATCGAGATCTTGCCTTAATTACCTGATTGCGTACTTATTGCGCAACTAGCCTAAAGTCATGCCTTCGTATAATTGTAAATTAAAATATTTTTTTTAATTTACAAATTATACTATTATATTAATTATATAACGTTTAGAAAACTAAAAAGAAAATCGACGAAAGTCTTCCGACCAACCAAAAAATAATAATTTTATGGGACCAACTTCGCACTTATACCCTATCCATTAAAAAAAGAATTATCAAAATTGGTCTACGCTGTAAAAAGTTATGCGTAGTCTAACATAAAAAAATACGTACGTGTCGAATTGAGAACCTTCTCCGTTTTTTTCGTTTGTTATTGAAATGAAGTAGGATCTCGACTGTAATCCCTAAGAACGGTAGACATCTTCTCAGATCTCAAGGCGTTTAGACCCGTGAACATGTTTAAAGGGGGTAGTCAGGGGCACGTCCGAATATAACATTTTGCGCATGCCCTCATTCCATACGTGACAGGCTGCAAGCCTGGAATTAAGAAAAGTAACTGGATTTATCACAATGTTTTCTTTCACCGTTTTGAGCATCTGAATTGTCTCGTCACGTCAGCAATAGCTGTAATTAGCTGTAAAGTACTTGGGAATTCAACATGATCCTATTTAATTTCAATCATAACCTATTTTTTAGTTAAAATCGGGCCCATACATCTACACAGTACAGTCTAATTGACCACTACTAATTTCAAAGTTAACTGGACCGGGCCAGTAGGCGAGTTTCTCCTATTTACTAACTCGTTCGAATTCACTTGACTCTTTTATTTGGTCGAGTGTGTAGTGTGTTATACGAGTGTGTAGTGTGCGTGTAGTATAGATACTCGTGTCTATTAAATTTAAATTAAATAATTTGTCTGTAATTTCTAAGTAGACAAACTCTCACAGGGTTTTTCTCACTTCGTACACTCGACATTAAAAAATAATTTTGATTCTCACTTCGTACACTCTTTCTGGTTGAAATTTGCATAGAAAAATTAAGAATTAAGTACAGTGAATGACAAAAGTTTTAGCATTTTTTTGTAACATACAACTATCAACCAAGAATTGATATGGGTATATATCGGTATTTATTGTAATGTATGGCGTGACTCTTTAGTAAATTATGCATCATAAATGCAGCTCCGATGCAAGTAAGCTTAGGCAGCAGCTGAGCGTGGATTGTGTAAACGACAGATACCACGTAGATACTCGTAAATTTAGGTTGCCTTACATTGTGGGCTACCCTAATTCAGCAGAAGCCGCAAGATATTACATTTTGCGAGGCAGTAAGCTTGTGTTGAAACTTTGCAAGCAAGTTCATGCCACTGGTTCTATCTATCGGTTTAGCTTCCGCACGCGGCGGTCATCATATTCCTGTAGGGTTGCCATCTCTAAAATTTGGCAACCAGGACAAGACGCGTGAAAACCCCGGATTTTAGAGCTAAAAAACCCGGACATGTTAACAGGTTTTTTTAAACATAGTCCCTGTAATAAAAAACGAGCCAAGTGCGTGTCGGGTCATGCGAAATGTAGGGTTTCGTAGTTTACACAGCTAACAACCTTATTAAGTAATTTTCAAATTATTGATATTAAGGTTTTGTTTTCTTATCAGAGATAAGAAAACAAAACCTTAATAAAATAGGAGGAACCGACGAACCGACTCGCTAAATTCACCCAATTTAGCGAGTCGGTTCGTCGGTTGATAGCGGCGTGCGGCCACAGTGCGTGTGCCGCGGAGTCGCGGGCGACCAAATTTTAAACCCGGACTACAAATGAAACTCCGCCCATACGCTTCCCGGACGCCCTCTAAACTAGGACAAATCCGGGGAAACCCGGACGGATGGCAGCCCTATCTTCCTGACCTTATCCTACTTAGGTGAGGTCGACACAACATAATGTGTTCTTCTTAAATTTACCTCTATCAGCCGTCATCTCATCGCTGACTCCTTTTTTACCCACGTCATCTTTCACACAGTCCAACCATCTTTTATTTCTTTTTCATCCTCTACTTCTACTCTACATCCTTCCACATTCATTCCTTACATTCTTCTCGTTACATGACTGGAGCTGGACACTGGAGCTCTACATAACATTAAGGAAAGGATCATAAAAAAAGGTAGACCCCAAGCCGTGTTTGTTGCCTGATTCTTCTAGGCTTGGTCGCGAGGAATCGGCATAGCTTCACCTAGTTCCTTAGACGTTTCAAAGTGATCCTTGTGATTTTATTGAAATAAATGATTTTTGAATTTGAATTTGAACTTTCTTCCATCTTTCTCCGTATGCGGAGGAAGGTAATCAGAAAAAAGTATATTATGTGTCAACCTAAATCAAAATCTATCTATATATTTCATCGAAATCGATTCAGTCGTTATGGCGTGATTTAATAACAAATAAACATCTAAACTATCACTTTTTGTAATATTGCGATTTTAAGAATATTATTAGCAATATTCAGTGGAAATTGCCAAATAACAATGAATTGGGATCACGACTGTCATGTTCAGATAGTAGGTACGAATCTGAATTCGATAAGATGTCTAAGGAGGTAACCAGAGGTGAGTCCAAATATTACACATGCATATGCGCATCATTTTGCAGTATTTAGCATTCCATTCAGGCTACAAACTTCTATAATCCTAACCGGTTTCCTCACAATGTTTATATCTACCGTTTGATTATACGTGTGCACGTGTTTCTTGTAACTAAAAATATAGCAAAATAAATACTTTTTGGGTAAAGTAGGCTAATGAACTTTATAACAACAAGACCAACCTTCAAAATAATAAACACATGAAGTGTAATTTTTTAGAGGTGATCAATAATTAATCAATTGACATTACAGACATACATATACATACACACCATACATTTCTTTTTACTAAAATAATCTAAAATTGAATACCTATCTACAAAGTTTACTTAACTTTATATTTTAATTAAACATAAACTTTGTTTGTTTAGAAAAACTTGTAAGTACCTTCCCTAGTTATGCAGGTACCTACTTATCATCGTTTCTATTTTGCACTGTACCCTCTATGTTTAATTTTCAACATAAAAAACAGGTCAAGTGCGATTTAGACTTGCGCACGAAGGGTTCCGTATCATTATCTATAAAAAACGTCAAAAAATCACGTTTGTTGTATGGGTTGTATGTTTACATATTTATTTTTTACTATTTATTGTTATAGCGGCAACAGGAGTACATCATCAGTGAAAATTTCAACTGTCTAGCTATCACGGTTCATGAGATACAGCCCTGTGACAGACAGACGGACAGCGAAGTCTTAATTAGTAATAATATGGTCCCGTTTGAACCCTCTGGGTACGGAACCCTAAAAATATGAATATGAAACAAATAAAAATGGATAACTACAACAAGATTGATACTTTTGCTTTTTTTCGATTTGCGAACATGAGACTGTTGGGCATGTAAAATCTCTTGAATATTTTTTTACTTTTTAGGCAAATTCGTTAGAGCTTTATAACGTCAGAAACTGGTGCTAACTACCTTGTCAACACTCCACAGAATGTGCAACGGAATTCAGTAACTTCGTTATGAGACGCAACGGAAGCACGTACAGTTTGCGAACGCCTGACTTCACCTGGTTCTATTCTATTCGGTTAATACATACGGGAGAGTTTTGCGGCAGAGTTTATTATGGCGCTGGTGTAAAGTGAATTAAAAAGTTCATTTATAGTATTGAAAGCTTGAACGAAAAGTTAAGAAAACTGACATAAATATTTCTACTAATCGACTTCTACTTTTCGATTAATCGAAAAGTCAAGAGATGATATTAGTTTTTTAAGTTTTATGAAGAAACTATTAGTACTACATATATATAATTTTAATGGGACTTTGAACTATTCTTAACATAATATAAAAAAATCATTCAAATCCGATCACCACGCAAAAATATGCGCAGTCATACATAAAAAACTAACAAAAATAAAAAAAATATATACCCACCTACCTAGTCTTCTTCTTCGTCTTCTTCTTCTCTACTTCGTCAACTTAAAAGCTGTGCTCTTGTCAGTGTAATTAATGCAGCTCTCTCCATCTGTTTCTCTCCAGCGCCGCCTCCTTAACTTCTCTATCGACACGACAGCTATTTTCTCCTTTATCCCGGCTCATGTAGCTTATTCGTGGCCTTCCTCTTCCTCTCTTCCCACCTAAAAGAGCCACCTACCTAGTATGTTTACAGTATTAAGCCAATCAAAAAAATCCAATTTAGATTTTGTAAGCGTTTCCGCCAAGTCGATGTGTACAACAAGGTTCCGTAGACATCCCCATTTCACATTCAGGTGCAGCAATAATCGGGTTAGCCGGCCACCCGGCGCAGAACTGCAACTGCTAATTATTCGGATCTGTAGCGAATGCAACTAAGTTTAAGGATAACCAGGGTAATTAATTTTGTAAACGGAATGGCGTAACTTTAATGCTAATTATTTAGACGACAAAAAGCCCTGGGACTGCTCCAACTCGCTCTATCAATAATAATTAAGCTTAATTTTGTATTAAAAATAAGTACAAAGACTTATAAAAAAAAACAAACAATGAACAAAATAAACTAAATTTGACGATTCTAAATGATCCAAGTGATTTCAATGAATAAACGCTATTTTGATTTTGATTTTGATTTTGTTGGTCCGATAATTAATCTATGCAGTTGTAGAAAAAATATAAATTTGAACTAGGTATAAACTTATAAGATCATGATTGTAATCCTTGAGGTAGACGCATAAATCCGGGGGTAGACAGAGGCACGTCCATATATTTTACTTAAGTATATAATTTGACACATACCTACATTTTGCAGTAGTTAGCGTGACGACTTACAAGCCCTTCGCCTCCGTTTTGAACACTAAAGCGCATGTAAAAATTTATTGATGCACGCCCGGGATTCGAATCTACGGTTTTCGAACTGAAAGGGGTCCCTAAATGTCTGTAGAATATTATGTAAACGGTCCGTGGATACTACGTGGTTCAGATAATATTCAAACAATTTGCAGTTGTATAAAACTAGTTACTATTTACAAATTTACAACATCTGATGGAATTACCGGAAAGTTTCTCCGTAAGCTTAGGCACGTACTTCATACACTCCCCTTCATCGATTTTCTCCGCTTAGTTTTGATAATTTTAAACATAAACACTCCACATGAGCGGCTTCGAACACGTCGCTCCTTCCCTTCGTTTACGCCTTTTCCTCATAAAACCTCTTCTAGGTAACGGAAAACGCACATATTTATGACTAAACAGGAATTTACTCACGTAAAAACATAATGTCGATGAAAGCACCGATAATGTTTCGGTTCATCTAAAGAATGTTTTGATCTTTCTAAACTTTCTTGAGTGGTCATTATGACAAAACAGGAAATTACTCACGTAAAATTATAATGTTGATGAAGGCACCGACGTTATTTCGATTCATCTAGAATCTAGAGAATCTTCATCAACTCACCCTGAGTTTTATCCATAGCGCCCTCACTCCCTTTCTCGTTCGCGTCTCAAAATGAGTTTCGAAGATTCTCTAGGTGAAGTGAACATTGTCGGTGCCTTCATCGTCATTATATTTTCACGTGAGTAATTTCCCGTTTTGTCATAATATGTAGAACCACTAACGAAAGTTTTGAAAGGCCAAAACGTAGTTCGTACCTAAGTACCCATAAGCTAGTTACCCCAACCTAATTTTTCTCCGCCTTCTGTCGCACGCCATATCACGATTTTTGCCATTTCGCCGGTCCAAGGAAACTTTCTCGAGCCGAAACAACAAAATAAAAACTCCTAAACGTTAAATTAACTTTCACCCACTTCCAGTAATGTATCGACCATCAATCTTCGCCGCCGAATTTGTTACCGGCTCGAAACATTTTATCTATAATAAAAACTTTGTTAGGGTAAAAAGTAAGTTTTTTGGAAGAAAATTTCGGTTCACTGCTCACTATTAGCCTCTTTGAAACTTTCCACCCTCTAAAGTTTCTGGGTGTGACGTGTTTACTAATGTTTGCCGGTACATTATTTATATAATCGATTCGCTCAAAAGAATAACTTTATTTAAATTTGCTGTTTATCTATGAGCATCGATTTTGGATGAGGTTAACTGACGAGATTTATTTTTGATCGTACCCATTGAAAATCAATCGTCCATTTTGCAAGCTCGTCCTTGTTCAAACATCGTAACAGCCGAAAAAAAGTAACAAATCGATCTGAAGTAAGGAATCACAACAGCATTACATTTTTTATTGCCGTTTATCTATAAAAGTGTTTTACTCTTGTCTTGACTGATTTCTACATTTGTCCGACTCTATCATCTCGCCGCTTGCTGCGATCTTTTGCAGCGATGTGCCCCGCCAAACCTCGCCTACTCGATATATGAACCTTTTTTCAAGAATCTTAATGTGTGTGTAACCTTTTTTTGAAGTCGGTTGTTTGTTTGAAAAGGTCTTTAATGAACATAAAATAATACAAATTAATATATCTAAACAGAGTCTAGTACGAGTACATTACAACATTGTATTCGATTGTTTTAATGTACTATTATGTTTTGTTTACATTTTATATTGTAAAGCGCACATTTTTAAAACTATAAGATATATTTGAAGTCGGTTGAAGTGTTCCAATCAATGTGCTGCAAAAATCTAACCCTGCATTTGTACAAGACATCTCATTTAAACTCAAAAAAGACGTATTTACTTTTAAACTTAAATCTTTTCCGGATTAACACTCATGAAGTTACAAAATTCACAAAGAAAATTAACTCTCAACAAACTTGGGGCAGGAAACTCACCAAATGGATGTATCTGTGCACTTGAGTATACTTCTGATTTTTTTTGCTTCGCGATTTTCAACTTTTTAACCATGAATTACGGTTCAGAATTGCGTAAATTTTATGTGAAAACAAAATAGTCATTACGAAAAGTTTCGTTAACTATTTTAGGTCGAAAGTTAGGCTCTACAGAGTAATGTGTAATATAAACTAATGATTTTGATAAAATATACGTGTTGAATTGAGAACCTCTCTCATTATCGTTGTTTAAAATTACTAAGAACACAATATACCTACAAACTGTGTGAAGGACAACTTTTTTTTAATTTAATAATCTAGTTTTACGAAAGCCTTCTACGACGTTCGTCAATGGGTTATTCGAAGAAATTATATGTGGTGGAGTTTTCAGCACTTTTTAAAACATACAGAAAAATCATTTTATGCACGACTGGGATTCGCAATCCCGACAATCGGATCGCAAGTTGTACCTCCCACCAACACGGCATATTGTATACTAGACGCCCCGTGACAGACGTTGTCCCGTCAAATCTCAATAATCAAATAGAAAAGACTGTTTTTTTTAGTCTGTGATGTCACATATGTTGCACACCAGCGCCATCTATACCAAAATCAACCCTTTTGCGTTTTTTATCATTTTGGATATGTTTTTCATATTTTAAAGTAGTTGTATGTTTTATTCGGGTATTATATCTGTGTCTGGGTGTTAGTATGTATCATATGTATGTATTTACAAAAAAAAAAGTATATAAGTATTCTATCAGTTATCTGGTTCCCATAGTACAAGCTTTGCTTAGTTTGGGGCTAGATGGCGATGTGTTAAATGTCCACCAATAATAATTATTATTATTAATTATTATCTAATGCAAATTTCAACTTAATTTGTTTCGTCGTTTAAGCCTGATTGATGCACAAACATACATACAAACTCACAAACTTTCACATTTATAATATTATTAGAGTATAATAATATTCATATAAAACTCTTGCATTACCGACTGACTAACTGATCGATTCATCAACGCACAGCCGCCACTGAGCATAGAAACTTGAAATTAGGGTATATTCCTTTTAGTGTATCCCCTATACACTAAAAAGACTAATAGCCTATGCACTAAGAAATTAATATTCGTAATTCAACTCCTACGGAATTGCAGCAGGTGTTGAAGACTGTTTAGAGGGTTTTTCAGTATTCCTACGGTCGTAATTTCACGGCTCCCACTCTTAAGGAATCAGGGGCATCACTTTGTTTCCCAGCATAGGCCAGCTATCGCAACCTCCTTGCCAGCGCGCGCCTGAGGCGGTTAACTAATAGCTAATTATTTTAGAAACTTTGCCGTGTTATCCCACACGTACGAACTTACCTCGGTGTATTGTTGAGGCAAGCTTTGTTTTTCAGTTGGAAGTTTGCACAAAGAAAATGATGCTTTCCTTATAAATTTAGTATTAGTTTTTCTTATATTCAAGGTATATTAAGAACTGAAGGTACGAGCACACGTATCCGCACAATACCTATCTAGTTTCTATCACTTCGATACATGTATACCTGCAAGCTTGTTGTCTAACGCTGATTTTTTCTCACAATATTTACCAAATTAAAAAACAAATCTCATTATACATAACTATAGATTTTGACACGTGTCTTTATCACGTAATTTGGGGGCACGGCAGTGCCCCCGCCAAGTCGAGCGCGAAGCAAACACTGCCGTACCATCCTTTACTGGAACCATTTCGCCGCATTTTCAGGCCCCTATTTGAGAACCTCTGGATAAGACCAGAACGCTGAAATTTTCGTCATCCAGTAAGCCATAATCACATACTTAAAATCCAAAATTTCAAGTCTGTAGCTCATTTAGTTACGAAGTTAAGCGAAAGCAAAGTTTCGCATTTTAGACAGACACTCACTCACTCACTCACTCACTCATGATCATCAGAATAGAACTAGTACTTCCCATAAACTCAGAGAGCTGAAATTTGGTACAGAGTTAGGGTTTAATGGCCACATAAAAGGAAAACCATAAAAACTAGGATAATCGAAGATCTGGAGTACCTGGTGACCCCGATAAGAAAACACAAGAGCCTAACCAAACTATTAGAGATCGACATACCGCCTTTACAAAAAATATTCAACTACTGGACCGACTTGAAAAATTCTTTCACCATTAGAATTCTACATTATCCCTGATGAAAATAGGCTAAAGTATATTTTCAAAAATATTAGGGTTCCGTATGAAAACATCGATAAGGTAATCCAAAGTGTGAAAAAATTAAAAAAAAATCCTTATATTGCGTTTGTTGCGGAATATATTGACAATAGAGCAAAGTAATGTACTACAGTTTTAAAGAGGACATCAATATCTACAAAAAAGTATGCAATATTATATGTCTAACTATTAGGGATCCGTATGAAAACTTCGATAATGTAACCCAACGTGTAAAAAAAAAACAAAAAAATCCTTATATTGCGTACGCTGCTGAAATTGTTGACAATAGAGCAAAGTGATGTACTACAGTTTTAAAGAAGACATCAATATCTACAAAAAAGTATGCAATACCATATGTCGCACTATTAGGGATCCGTATGAAAACTTCGATAATGTAACCCAACGTGTGAAAAAAATCCGCGTACTCTGCGGAAATTGTTGACAATAGAGCAAAGTGATGTACTACAGTTTTAAAGAGAACATCAATATCTACAAAACAAGTCTGCGATACTAAAAGTTTTATTAGGGATCCTTAAGAAAAATTCGATAATGTAACCCAAGGTGTAAAAAAATTACCTATAATATCATTATTACATCCGTGCGATGCCGCCGGGGCGGACTGCTAGTACGCAATAAAATTAAAGGAAAACTCTGGATAAGACTAGACTGGCTTTTATATTTACTTATACTTACAAGTTTACAAGAAGAAATAGTCGAACGATTAACTTTATTCTACTCGAACATTACACAAATTAAATAAACTAAAATATTAATTTCGCTCAAAATTTTATCAAAATATAATGCATTGGACTAAGAGTGGCGGTGATACCCGCACACGTCGCTAGATGGCGCTGACTGTATTTTAAACGCGCTTACGATTTGTTTTTATAATAAAAAAACTACTCATAAAAAGAAAAAAAAACTATCAAATAAGAAAATCTAATAAAATAAATCAATAAGCCCACGTTTCTACAAAAAGAAGTGAAATCCCACCAAAAACATTCTGTAAAAAACTAGCCAAGTCTCGATGGAGCTGCTTGTTTATCTCTAAAAAGTAATGAAATCTAGACAAAGTCGTGTCAAGTCTGAGGTTCTTTACTGCTATTTCTTTATTATTATAGAATGTTATGTGACTTGGCCGTTGAAGAGTACACAAGGGTACAAAACCAGGTGCTCCATGACACCATTGCACCAATCTGTCGCCAGAACCGCTATACCCATTAACGATGGAAAATTGCCACTTAGAAAACGTTGATTCAATAACCAGTCAATTGTAGGCTTGATAAAGCTGCGTATTTCAATAATACTTATGTAAAGGCGAGCCTGAAACAAACAGTATAAAAAATACGTCTATTTTATGTTAGATCGGTGGTCGATTTGACGCTCCAAAAAGAAGACAGCAGAAGTCAGCATTGTCAATGCTGAATGCATGTGTTGCACGATCAACAACAGCCTAAAATAAGACACTAGCGTCCAATTACCAATACCTGTATTGGCTATTATCTCGCTTAACAAACATAGGTAGTTACAACAAATATAACATTACGTGTAAACAAAATTGACTTGTACCCACTAACGTATAAAGAATGTTCAACGGCCAAGTCACACAACATTCTATAATAATAAAGAAATCGCAGTAAAGAACCTCAGACTTGACACGACTTTGTCTAGATTTCATTACTTTTTAGAGATAAACAAGCAGCTCCATCGAGACTTGGCTAGTTTTTTACAGAATGTTTTTGGTGGGATTATCTTTAATTTATTTTCCCGTTAGGTTTTTTTTCTATGTTCCGACTATGTTACAATAGCCATGGTCGCGCCACACTTGACGCAAACTCCGTCGCGGATCTTCACCGTCGTTCAAGTGTAGCGCTGGCCTACCCACGTACCAGCTGGCCACGTGATTGATGGCCGGGTGCAATCAATCATTTAATTTCAATTGAATTTTTCAAGTTTCATATAAAATAAAAAAATAGAATTCACTTTGCATTTCAGACAGAAATTCCTTTTGAACAGACTGAGCTTGAAATGAACAAATAAAATCTAGACACGCAGCAGCGTGTTCGACAAGGTTCAAAGAACGACGTGTGTAATGTGTATGTTTTACACGAAGTTTTATCGAACAAGTCCATACTTGTCTGATCTGATATGTGAATATCAGAAATGATGCAATAAGCCTACAGGTTACTGCAATTATTTATCTATATATCTATTTAATACCTTTGAACGAGCAATTCTTGTGTATACTCGTATATAATCAGAATCTCGGAAACGGCGCAATGATTTTCATGAAATTTAGTATGCAGGGGGTTCCGGGGGCGATAAATCGATCTAGCTAGGTTATTTTTTTAGAAATTGTCGTTTTATTCGTGTTTTAGGCAATGAAATACCGAGCAAATCGCGGTCATCCAGGTACTTATAAAGCGAGACGTCTGTAACTAATTTCGGTTAAACCAGTAAATTATGATAAACTTTCCCCATAGGTAACTTCGCCAAAAACACATCACATACCATTGCGTGCGAAATATAAGCGTTTAAACAAAGGGCGCCCGTCCTATCTGTCTACTAAACATTTCCACCGTACCTGACGAATAATAACCATAATTTATTTCTCGCTGTATATAAATTAACACAGGAAGCCATTATCATGCCGAGGGATGACAACCGGGCAATAAAGTCTAAAATTGTACGAACGAAGCTAATTACTCTAAAGCCGGGCGCTGGGTTTACTATTCACAATTCTAGCTTTAGAATAAAGCTAGGGTGTTTTGTTTTTATTTGGGCTTGATGGAATATGCAAATATGACCGTTGTGCTCAAACTCATGTTTAGAAAATATATTTTTAGAGAAAAAAACTGTTTGTATTATTATAAGCGGCAATGGACTTGGTACCGTTCTCGTATGAAATACTACTCGTATTTACTGCAAAATGTTTTTGAACGCATCTGTAAGTACCCCTTTTACACTTATTAAATGAACTGAGCGTCTGCAGATTTGAAAAGATGTCTACCCTGATTGGGAATTATAGTCGTGAACCTATTTATTACTCAGGGCCGGTTTTTTAAATCATGGCTTATGTGCTAAAATCTATACTAATATTATAAAGAGGAAAAATTTGTTTGTTTGCATCGAATAGGCTCCAAAACTACTAGACCGATTTAGGTACTAATATTATTATGATGAAAGATTATTTGAATATTTGCAATATACTCAAAAACTATTGGACCGATTTCAAAAATCCTTTTACCATTATAATGCTTCATTATCTCTGAGTAACATAGAGGCTATACTTATTACTAGAAAAAATAGGGATCCTTATTAAAACTTCGATAATATAACCCAAGGTGTAAAAAAATTACCCATAAAATAATTATTACACCCGTGCGACGCCGGGGCGGACTGCTAGTGTGGAATAAAATTATCATTTACTAAACAATATGTAAAATTCATTCAAGTTATCTCTTATCTGATGATTGATCAACATTTTTTTTGAATACTGCATGAATCTTCGGTAATCCTAATGAGATCTTGAAAAAGCCTGCGATTAGCACCAAAAATGTGTTGGTAAATCGTAAAAGTCTAGCGAAGATGTATTTTTTAAGCTAATTTATGTCTAGATTACATTTATAGACCACCTCGACTCGAAGTAATTTGCTTTGCTTAGATTGGGACTAGATAGCGTTGTGTAAAAAAAAATATATATATATATGTATGTATTTGCACTTACTCTACATAACACTACACTAACTCAAAAGGTTTCGTTCTTCTGAGCCTTCTTACCACAGGCCACTGCCTGAGCACGAACCATTTATCTAAAACGAAACATACCTATACACTGTAATAGGCTATTTGACAGTATTAAAATATGTAAATTATGTCTTCAAAAAGCGTTATGGAGTAAAATAATTTGAAAATTATCAATTTTTCAACGCCAGTCACGTGACACAAAACGGTCAGGATGGTGGTAAACGGTGGTCGAATCGACGATGACGTAGCATGCTTGTCAATATGTCTTCGCCTTCCTTGAAAAACTTGACGTTTATTTACTTGTTGACAAACATGTGACGTCACAGAAACTAGTGCGACGCCATTTGCATAAAGAAGCGTTTTTGCAGGTTATTTAAATTGACGATATTTAATTAAAATTTTTAGGGCTAATACTTATCAGAATTTCAAATAATATTATTTTATGGGTTCCTTAATATAATCTAACATGGTTTTTAAAATCTTGTCAAATAGCCCATTGTATAGTTTTGACGATACCTTTGCCATACGATAAGGATTAGTTTTCTGCCATAGGTCTGTGTTTCCGAATAGGCTTGGATTTCCGCATTCACATGAAGACAAAGTCTTTGTTCGTAAGCTTCTGCAAAAAATTTAAATGATTTTAGTCACGAAATCTGTGTTCTATCCAGTTTTGAAGATAAATACATTTGAAATGATAGTGGTGACTGTGTTGCAGATGATGTGTGGTTTTGTTGGAATCCGTATGAAATATGTGCAGACAATAATGTGAAAATAAATTGCTACAAAGCTCGTTGTTTAGTATTCACAAACGCTTTGGCTTTATAAATAAAGTCGACCTCGACGAAACTTCGTTTGCGTGTACTTTCAATTTGAATTTGCAAACTCTTGTAGATGTTAATTTGGAAAATCCTATCTTTGTACAACTCATAACACGAGTTTTCGTACAAACTTTATAAGGCTGTTTCACTCTTTTTCTAACTTTCAAATAGTTTACCGTTGAGAAAGTGGGAAGAGAAGTGGCGAAGGAGGAAGAAGAGAAAGCAAAGAAGTTATTTAGAGAATGGGAGAAGGGTTCTTTAGAGGGATTAGGAGAGTAAGATTATGAAGTTGAAGTCAATTGAGCCTCACTTTAATAGTTTTTCATACAAAATTCTATTAGCCTCTTTTTATGAGGTATATTAGAACAAGTTTAAAGACAATCCAACCATTCTACAGTAACTGGTTACAAACTTTTGGCCACGTACGAAACCGGAGGCTCGTAACCAGACTAGTTACAAAAGACAAAGTTTTTAGGGTTCCGCACCCAAAGGGTAAAAACGAAACCCTATTACTGAGACTTCGCTGTCCGTCCGTGGAATTTTCACAGATTATGTATTTCTGTTGCCACTATAACAACAAATACTAAAAAAAGAATAAAATAAATACTTAAGTGGGGCTCCCATACAAAAAACGTGATATTTTTGTACGGAACCCTTCGTGCGAGAATCCGACTTGCACTTGGCCGGTTTTATTTTCCTTACACGATACCGACTTTTGAATTCTTAAGTAAATTAATTATTTTTATTAGGTAATTTGCCGTTTTTTCGTGGTTCTACTGATCAAATTTTGTTGGAGCAATCTAGCAAAATGTTAAATAAATGAAATGCCTATTATTGAAACGTAATATCACTTGGTAAATATTAATGAAAAAGCAAACATTGTTTGTCAGGATATCAAATATTTAAATAATGTAAATGAAATAAAATTGTACGGCAGCCAGCTATACAAATGAAATTTGTATTAAAAACGTTTACTCGTAAATAATTATTTTGCAGTATTTTAGGATTGTGGTTGTATTTTGTTAGAACTGATACGAATTTTAATATTATCCTAAAACACAATAGCACAAATTAATGATTTGTTGAATTTATTAATTGATATTTTAATCATTTATCTTGCTACCTTTTAACTATTCCCGATTTATCAATTGAATTTTACGTGTAAAAATGTTGCGTGTTGCGTATGATGTTTTAAAGGATACATATATAAATATTATAAACAATTATATTATTTAATATAAGCCTGTATAAGCCTTTTTAGGATTCCGTACCCAACGGGTATAAAAAAGATCCTATTACTAAGATTTCGCTGTCCGTTTGTTTGTATGTCTGTCACAAGGCTGTATCTCATGAACTGTGATAGCTAGACAGTTGAAATTTTCACAAATGATGTATTTCTGTTGCCGCTATAACAACAAAAACTAAAAATAGAATTAAATAAATAATTAAGTGAGCTCCCATACAACAAACGTGTTTTTTTGCCGTTTTTTATAATATGTATAATGGTAGGGAACCCTTCGTGCGCGAGTCCGATTCGCACTTGGCCGGTTTTATGATTTTACCGCGTACCACCTCGGAGGGCAGATTTAATGTTACACTGTGCGCGTAATCTGTTGAGACCTAACACGACAGTTGACCGACTGGGTCATACGTAGCTAGCGCCACAACCAACTACGGATCTCTAACTCAGCTCTTTAGTTATTTTTTTTATTGTTGTACGTACTTGAGTAGTAGGTACTTTTAATTATTATTCTTGTTTGAGCCTTCACGTTGTTCGATTGGCACCACACTGGAGCTCTACATAGCATTAAGGAAAGGATCATAAAAAAAAAGGTAGACCCCAAGCCGTGTTTGTTGCCTGATTCTTCTAGGCTTGGTCGCGTGGAATCGGCGTAGCTTCACCTAGTTCCTAAGACGTTTCAAAGTGATCCTTGTGATTTTATTGAAATAAATTTTGAATTTGAATTTGAATTTAACGCATGGTGTTTTTTACCTTTATTTTCCTATGCACGCGGTGCGATAGATGAACCTGATTATTTAAAGTAATTAATCAAAATAGGTTATTAAGACCCGTGTAAAAATTAACAGTTATACAAACACTAGCTCCTGCCCGCTATTTTGCTAACATGTTACCAGGACAAAGGCCTATGTATATTCCAAGTTTCATCTAATCCCTTTGACTTTCAGACTTGTAATATTAATCTATACTATCTTCTATACTAATATTATAAATGCGAAAGACTATCTACCTGACTCTGACTATCTGTCTGTGACGTTTTCACGGCCAAACCGCTAAGCCAATTGTGATAAAAATTCTTACAGAGATAGCTTAAAGTCTTAGAACGAACATAGGTTACTTTTTTTCAAATATTTTTTTTACCGGATATTCAATGTTTTACGAAATAAAAATCTATTTTCTGAATCTACACGGACAAAGTCGCGGTAAATAAGATAAGATTTCCAGCGATATTATGTAATGAAATTGTCAAATGGCGTAGATAAATCATTTATATATATTTATTACCTGCCTTAGTCACAGTAGTCTTTGATGTCTGTAAAGGCGGAAGTCATAATCCTTCACCCGCTAATAATGTTCTGTAACCAATCTTTGCGCATTGAACGAAGAATAAACCCTACAAAAGTGTAGAACTGATAAATAGTTAATAATAAGTAAGTTTTCTGTTGAAACAATATTTTTAAATGACAAGCTTTACTAAAATATTCAAAATTATCCACTGAAAATCAGCGCTGCATCAACTCTCGCTGTTGCAGCATATAGCTGAGTGGTGACCAATTTTGTTGTCAATGTTCCCAATATGTATGTTTTTGTTTAGTTTTAAGAGATTATGTTGACACAAAATAAATTTATTCTTTCTTTCTTTCTTTCTTTCTTTCTTTCTATCATCATCGTCACTATGTTTGTTAAGGTGGAATCTAGCAACTCAATTTTGAAGCAGTTATCCCCAACCGATTAAGCTGAAATTTTGCATACTTATGTAACTTTGGTGACAGTGCATTAAGATGGTGACAGCGAGCTGATCTGGTGATGGAGTCAGGAGCTGTTCAACAGACACTCATAATGGAAATCCTTAGTGCATACTTCGATTGAGTTAAAACTTTGCATAATTGTCAAGTTTGTGACAGATGATAGCGCTGGTGCTCGATGGTTTAATTTTTTTACAAAAGCTTGTCATTGAAAAATATTTTTCTACAGAAAACTTTATTTATTTAAAATTATTTTCTGAAGCCAATTTGTGACTATTACATTTTCAAACAAACCAGAGCTCGTTAATCACATGACTTACTGCATCAGCTCAAGGTATTACAGTTGATTGATGGTAATTTTTTAAACCTTACCTTAGTTCAAAATGAAGACTAATTGGCTGGATTTGGCTTTGTTAGATCATTTCTAGACGATCGAATAAATAAATAATAAATAGGATCACGACTGTAATCCCCAAGTACGGTAGACATCCTATCAGATCTCTAGACGCTTAGATCCTTTGAAGATGTCGAGTAGGGGTAGTCAGAGGCACGACAAACATTATATTTGGCACATGCCCACATTTTGCAGTAGTCAGCATTCCATACGTGATATGTTACAAGCCCATCGCCGCTTATAAGAATACTAACTGGTTTCCTCACGATGTTTTCATTCACCGTTTTAAACACGTGTTTTTGATGCACATATCAATTGTCGCACAGAAAAATCCATTGATACACGCCAGGATTCGAACCCACGACCTTCAGATTGAAAGTCGAGGTACCTCCCACTCGGCCAACACGATCTACACAGCGTCAATTAAAACTTTCTACTCTATGGTACTCTGTTAGTACCTGGGATATGTTTAAGATGGATTAACTTGCTTAACAGCTGTACCATTCTCACAACTTAGTCGACCTCATCCACAAGAATTAAATGGTCAATACATGCTGCCTTTAGAACTTGTGCTAAAGCTCTTTAGTTATTTTTTTATTGTTTACGTACTTGATTAGTACTTTTAATTATTCTTCTTTTTTGAGCCTTTACCTTGTTCGACCGGCACCACACTGGAGCTCTACATAGCATTATGGAAAGGATCATTAAAAAAAATATAGGCAAAAGTGGATGGATGTAGACGTAGAGATAGGCCGAAGAAAAGATGGATGGACTGTGTGAAAGATGATATGGGTAAGAAAGGAGTCAGTGATGAAGTGACGACTGATAGAGGGAAATGGAAGAAGTACACACATGTTGTGCCGACCCCACTTAAGTGGGATAAGGACAGGAAAATGATGATGATGATAAGCCCCAAGCCGTGTTTATTGCCTGATTCTTCTAGGCTTAGTTGCGAGGAACAGGCGTAGCTTCTCAGACGTTTCAAAGTGATCCTTGTAATTATATTAAAATAAATAATAAACAAATAATAAATAAATATTGGCGGACTTTATACACAGCGCCATCTAGCCCCAAACTAAGCAAGGCTTGTACTATGGGAACCAAATAACTGATAGAATACTTTTATACTTTTTTTTATTTTTTTTGTAAATACTTACAAACTTATTATACATATTAACACCCAGACACAAAAAAATGAAATAAAATTAAATGCCTTTTCACTTTGACATGTGGAGCTAACTAAGGCACTATGCCACTTCTGACCACTTGTATACTCTATGGTTTGGGTTTTATGTCTAACCCGCTTATTAGCGGTATTCGATGCGGTAATTGGTTCAGGTGAATATTGGCGAGTTCACGCGGGAAGGAAATGGATGCTATTTTATCTACACCGACACTTTCTTAATAATGAGGTTAAATTTGTATGTTTGTTTGAACCGGATAAAACTAAACAACTAAACCAATAAAAAAAAACACTTATCAAAAGCTATATTATCAACGAGCTATATTATTTAAAGTAAAATATAGCCTATGTTAAGGCTATATTTTACTTTAAAAAAACATAGGAAAAAAATAGGATCATGTGTGTCACTCAGATCTCCAGACGCTTAGATCCTTTGAAGATGTCTAGTGGGGGTAGTCAGAGGTACGTCCAAACATTATATTTGGTACATGCCCACATTTTGCAGTAGCTAGCATTCCATACGTGACAGGTTGCAAGCCCATCGCCGCTATCTAAAATATCTATTATCTATCCAAAACAGAGATTCCCACGTAAATAATGTAATCTAAGGTATTAAAAAAAAATTGCTTATGACCTTCATTAGTAGACTTGTCTGTGCGAAGCCGGGGCAGATTGCTAGTCTAATATTGAGGGGGAAAATGGCGTGATACCAGTTTACAGTATACAAAAAATTGTTTGGTCAATTATATATTTTTTCAAATCTACGTGACAATTTTTCAAATAACCTGCCAGTTAAAACCGACATTTAATAAACAGAGTTCCGGGAAAACTGTTCAGTTTCGGCCATTCCGAGTGTAACAAAAAGAAAAACAATTTTTGTTATCGCAAAATAGACTCAATGGTTATCGGAATACAGTTCGGTTTTTTTTATTGGGGATTGAAGTATAGATTGCATTCAAACCAACGCAATGGATTTTCAAATTATGCAGCTTTGGACATCGGTCGTGTTGGTTCCAAATCTGAGAACGTTCGATGGAATATTTCAAGGTGTTGGTTGATTTTTTGGATTGTTTTATGGGATTTGTCCTACTAGATGTGGAAAAGTATTTCAAACAAGAGAGATTTTTATACATGAGCTCGACCTTCAACTGTAAATATTCCATTGTGCTTTGAAAAAACTCAATGAAATGAAATAGAAACACGACTGTTATTCCAAATTTTCAGTTCTTCAGGCTCTTAGATCCTTGAAGATGTTAAATGGGGTATAAGATGTAATGGGGTAATAAGATGTTAAAGGGGGTAGTTAGACATGATCTTTGACACATGTGGGCAACATGTTTCAGTAGCTGGCATTCCATATTTTTATCCACATTGTAAAATTGAATCTTCACTTCATTGTTTTATACACTTGTCTATCTATACATTGGCTTACTACTCAAACGTAAGTAATGCGATGGCCGTAAATTTAAACGAATTAATTTAAAGTTGAATCATTTTTATTAACATTATCCGCTCGTATTAATAAAGACAACATGTTTACCTGTACTTGTACTTTATCTGTGCGAAATCTGTGTGAAATGTCCACTTATATTATCCATGTAAAATTACGAGTATGATGTGCAATGCTTCCTATAAAACTAGAGCTTAACAGACATTGTCCTGTCAAATTTCAATAATCGAACAGAAAAGACTGAATGTTTAGTCTGTAGTGTCAGTTGTGTTGCACACCAGCGTCATCTATACAGAAATCATCCCTTTTGAGTTTTTTATCGTTTTGGGGATGTTTTTCATTTTTTAAAGTAGTCTATTATTTATTCGGGCATTATAACTACATTTACAGCAAATTTTAACTTAACCCGTTTTGTCGTTTAGGCCTGATTGAGGAACAAACATACATACAAACTCACAAACTTTCGCATTTCAAATATTATTAGGATATAGAAAAGTTATGTAACATATAAAAATGCAATACAAATTCGGTGAAGCAAAAAGTCGATCTCTAAAAATCGCTGAAATTGAAAGAGCAGCCTTTCAGTTTCAATGTATTAAAATCGTTTCAGTTGCAATATCGTCTGTGTTACTGACGGCTCACTCTCATGTATCACTTAATTTCACGGTGCTCATAGTAAGCGGGATGCCACAGGGTTGGCTTTTCGGCCCGTTGGTTTTCAATATGGCATGTTTGGAGTTGGGACGCATTTGTGTGAAAAGCATATTATTTTTGTCGCAAGTCATTCAATATCGGGGTTATTCAAATTCAAAAATCATTTATTTCAATAAAATGACAAGGATCTCTTTGAAACGTCTTAGGAACTAGGTGAAGCTACGCCGATTCCACGCGACCAAGCCTAGAAGAATCAGGCAACAAACACGGCTTGGGGTCTACCTTTTTTTCAATGATCCTTTCCTTAATGCTATGTAGAGCTCCAGTATGGTGCCAATCGAACAAGATGAAGGCTCAAACCAGAATAATAATTAAAAGTACTACACAAGTACGTACAACAATAAAAAAAATAACTAAAGAGCTTCAGCACAAATTCAAAAAGTATGATTATTCCTTTATATTTCAATTTACTGATGAGGTAATTAATATTTTATATAGTATATTTAGTATATTTCCCCGCGGTTTTACACGTGGTATGCTAGATAGCCTATAGCCTTCCTCATGAATGTGTGGCTATCATGTACAAAAAGATTTTTCAAATCCGACTGGTCGTTTTACAGATAAGCGCGTTCAAACAAACAAACTCTTCCGCTTTATTGTATTAGTATAAATCATTGATCCATACTAAGTGACTAAGTAACTTGGTTGAGATATTAGGGACACACAACATTATATAGCTCCAAACTAAGGAAAACTTGTACTATACGAACGTTTATGTATGTATGATCAAGATGTTCAAGAATAACAGTGCAACGACTAACAAACGTGTATAAATATCACTAGCAGAGATATAATTTATTTAAATTAGATGACTGATGATAATGAAATATTCTTCAGGCATAAATTTATGTGAAAGCTTTTCATTGAATCATTTCGTTACAAAGACTAAAATAACTAATTTCCTAAAACCTTAGTTGTATAGATCCTCATCACGTAAAAAAACTCCCTAGATTGATACTAATTAAAAACTTTTTGAATAAAATATACAAGAAAATTTATTAGAAAAATGTTTCAACAAATTAAAAAGTTTGAGTGAATATTATTTTTGTAGTTTTATGGTAAATTACTTAAACTACAAAAAGTGATCCTCTACAAAATAGGGAAATAACTATCGGCACTATATTGGACCAGCGGTTACGGAGTAACCGGTGATCTTTGATCGGAGATCTGTAAAGATGTCTACCGTACTTGGGAATTTGACTGGCCTCACCAGTTCATAGTAGCTCTGCCTCCTGTGCTGTGGGTTGTGGGTTCGATCCCCATCCAGGACTAATATTTGTGTAATGAACATGTTTATCGTTTGTTCTGTGTCTGGGTGAAATGTATTTACAAAAAAAAAGTATTTAAGTATTCTATATTTATCTAGTTTCCATGCTACAAGATTTGCTTAATTTCGTACTAGATGGCATTATTGACCAATATTTATTATCTATTATAATCGTCATTCTATTTTTTTTAACTGTTCTTTATTTTCTGCCTCAACCGGTACGCCGTTTCGCTTACATACGTTTTCTGTGTCGTTCGTCGCTAACGAATAATATATTGCACTTTTATACACTGCGGTAGTTACAATAAACGTTTGATATGGCTATACCAATCAATTCCAGAGAATTCAATAATTCCAAGAATTCGATACGTGTTAGGTTACATGGCCGCTTATAAGATGAAATTGTAAAAAAGATAATGCTTAGTTCATTTAGGTAACGCTTAATGGTGAAAACGTATTGCAGTAAAATAGGGTTTAACATTTTATGTACTTTCCAGGCATGAGCTAACTTTACAACGCAACAACATTTTGCCGTCAAAGTAAAATGCTGCCTCAAACATCCTGTGAACTTTTAGTTTAGTTACTACTCCGAGTTAGTGAGGCGAAGTGTAGTGCACCTGTTAGTGAAGGGATAAAGGAATTCAGAGAATATCTGGAAGCTGTACCAGCTTCCGCGGCTTAGCTGGCGCGGTGCCTGGATAAAAAGTTACTCCCATGTTGAAACATATCCCCATATTCCTAGTTGTAACCTCGACTCTACTTTGACTCAAACTATATCGTGGCCCCTCAAACTTTTCCTCGAAAAGAACCTCATGTTTGGTATTTTAGAAGTTCTTCAATTACGTCAATACGTCATCAGTCCGAGGAGATTTTCATCAAACAAACCGTCACACGCATGCGTCGTTCAGAAGCTGTCGAGGAATGTCAAGGTACATCTCTAGGTACCGTGAGTTGACAGTTCTGTTGACTGAGGAATCCTCGACTAGAGGCAAACTCGAGGTAATTTTGTCAACTAAAGCTACCAAAACACGTTTTCGAGGTCGAGTCGCAGACATATCTAAACATAGCTTAACGGCTACCAGCAGCTGTCTCTTAAAGTTTAGCTTGAAGACTTCCATATTATGATAGTGCGTATTGGCGAAGAACCAATATTAGTATTATCATAACACATTATCTCTTATTTGCTTTTTCTTACGTCTAACATTTTTTGTTATAACTCTGGTATAGAAAGTGATATGTGGTGATACCTACTGGGGGCGTACCACAAACTCAAATATAATATCATAACAACATTGTTCTGATATTACTTCAAGATCTCTTGTGGTACCCTGATATTTCTTGCAAAGTTCTTTATAGTCAAAAAGCCTCCAAATTCGAATGGGACTGGACATTTGCCACATGCCCGATATACTGTAGACCATGACAATCTCTGAGGTACGGTAGTATGATTATGGTAAGCAATGGCATGAGCTTGCACCTTCATCAAAGACCATTGCTTTGACCAACAGAAAACGATAATATTAACAGGAACAAATAACTTAGAATACATTTAGCTAAATTATTACTTACCTAAAATTGAAAACACTGTGGAGTTCATCAATGAAATCAGAGTTTCTAAAGCCAATTCACAAATGGCAAATCTAAATGTGAGCTACATAGGACTTTGTTACAATCACAAGCATTGTCAAAGATGATAACAATGGCCTCTTCACGGTCTGAATCCTCGTAAAGAACAAGAATGATTCAATATTTTGACCTTTCTGCATTCAATTCGACTGGTATGAGAGCAAGAACAAAATAAAAGCAAGTATTCTATTCATAACCGTTATACCTTTCCATCCGAGCGGAAATAGAAGGTAAAATTAATTAATAGGCTATAATTATAATTATGAGTACTCATTTATCAACATTTGGATCGATTTAACTGAAGAGCTATTTAAATGTAGGTATCGTTATTTTTTGTTAAGATTTGGATTCTATGAAAGATTTAATTTCTGTCATGGACGAACCACAACATACGAGTTCGCACGGAACCTTCGGTGCTCGATATAGACTCGCACTTGTTCGGTTTTTTTATAAATGCTTGAACTAAAGTAGTAAAATTTGTTAAGCCTATAAAAAAGAGGTGGAATAGAACTTCAAGACAGAGCGTTATATAATTTTTATTGAAAAGAAAATGTGAGGTATAAACTTTTTCTTCAGCATTTATTAGTTACTTGTACTCGTATCTTAGCAGTGACGGATCTTTAATCCGAAGCTATCATCAAACCTTCAGAGTATTTGCAGATCTCACATAAAAGATACAGAAAGAGAATTTATCGCAGTCCCGGTGCTAATTTGTTTGAAACGCTGAGCCGAATGCGTCCCCCGGCGGATGTGGACAATAAGCTGGCGATATTAAAAACGGTGCAGGTAAAGATAATAAAGGTGGGTTGATCTTTGGTAGAAACAACTGAACTGAGGCATGAAAATATGAATATGTTTAGACATAGTGTTGTTTCGTAAGTGAATGAACTCTGAACAATTTTGTTTAGAGAGAAAAGTTAGAAAGGTATTTAATGACAAAAAGAAATTTAATCTGATTACTTCGACTCATTCCACGTAGCAAATTATAGAATAGATAAGCAACGGTGAAATTGCATGTATATAAATTACTCTAAAGCCGATTTGAATTGGTTAAGTATTTAGCAAGTGACGAGTGGCGAGTTTCTGGATAGTGACTGTTTATATTAATATCCCGTCAAAATGCGTGAGAATACTTTGAATTATAATCAATACACTTTTACTCTACTCTTGCTACGAGTACAAACCAAAATCATTTACAATGATTTTTGAAGGAATCTGTTTTAACCTTCCGCTGAATGGTCAGTCATAGACTACATACAACAATAGAACGCACCAAAAAAACCATTTAATGTTCCAATTTCCCAAAGTTCTAGCCAATATACTGCCTACAGCAGGCGGTGCGTTTGTCAGCCCAAACAGCATACGCAAAAATTCACAAAGGCATTTTGCTTATACGAATACTGTCATACCTAACTAGTTTAGTTCTAGTAGGCATACAGATATACACAGATGATCAGAAAAACCAGGGCTATACGTCATAAATCTCTTCACAATTACATGATGGTAGAATCATGTTACTCTTATTTTTTGCGCAAAAAAGGCTGTTGGTAGAAAAAATATAATTCATTATTCGAAGCTAGAACGAGTAATGGATTTTGTAGCTTGCTAATAAGTTGCGCTTCTACATGACAGAGTTACATGCAGGGACTAATTCCCTAGTCACCCGGAGTTCAACCTGTAAAATATGCGAATATTACACGCTGGAATGTTATGATATCCGACTGCCCTTTGTTTGTTTGTTTTACAAGTGAATTATGTGGGATTTGCTACATGGTGACAGTTTTTATAGCCTTTGTTTTATAATTTGCATCAGATTTTGAAAATCAGTTTGCTTAAGGTAGTCTATCATTCGTACAGTCAACATCAAAGTGGATGTTGAATGAAGAAAGTCTCCGAAGCGTTTTTTGAATGAAAATAAATATTGTTTACTATAATAGTGTTGTGAATACTTTGTAGATTATGACTATAATTGATTTAAAACTGTCGTCAGCTCTAGATGGTGCTTTAGCGTGGGTGGAATGTATTTCTTATGCCCTAGAATCAACAAACTTTCACTGGAAGTTCCTTGTTTAAATTTATTAACTACCTTCGTTAACCTTCTGTCCTTTAATCATAATAATTTCCATAATCGCTATACTCATAATACAAAAGGTGGGTATACCTAACCTACTAATCTTTGGTTTTATAAAAAGTGGCACCGTCATAACGACGTTTATAGAGCGGTGAACTCATTTTGGGTAATATACACTCTAATATATTGGGTAGATATAATTGCAATGTTGGGATAAATCACAAAACATCGTTTACTATATTTGCTCCATTCTAAGATTGTCATAAGACCAGAGTTTAAATTCAATCATTGTTTTTTTTTTTACTGTACAATAAAACATATTCGGACATTTTATTTATTCACGTTGCAACGGCTGAACCGATAGTAACCTGATAAATTATTGTTTGAATTGAAACAAAGGAAACTTTATATCCGGGAACCACATGATTGAAGCCGCGGGCAAAACCTATCAATGAAACAGGACTACGGTTTGAAACAATTACCTACTCGTACATAAAAGACCCGTAAATATACGAAAAACCTTTTCACACAATTTTACTAAACAAAGTCAAATTAATTTATGATCGTCATCTCGCTGTAAATAGTACGGTTAACATAATGACGGTCATCGTTTGTCAGAAAACCAAAGGTCCACGATTTCGTAATGACGTAGTTCAAATTATTTGCATTGCCCCTTCTCGGGGATTATAAAATTAATCGTTGGGTCCATCTAGCTATAGTTGATAATTTCAACATCTAGCACCCTACATTGGATAGGTACGAGTATGATTAATGACTCTCACTTTGAAGGGAACCCTTTATTTAGGGTATGGTTCAAAAGCAAGAGGAAGCGACAACTGTTCAAATTATATTTTACTCGTAAGTACTTATTGAAAAC
This sequence comes from Hydriomena furcata, assembly GCA_912999785.1. NCBI lineage: Eukaryota > Metazoa > Arthropoda > Insecta > Lepidoptera > Geometridae > Hydriomena > Hydriomena furcata. Next base: position 3,333,096 of record OU538825.1, read on the forward strand.
ATGACGTGGTAAACAATTTGCTCATGCATACACGCTTTACCACGCTTAAAATATTTTTTTACTAGCTGACCCGTTACAAACGTTATTTTGTAAAAAAAAATTTAATAATCATTTATAGGAAAAAGGCAGGCATCATTATACTATTTCAGGCAGCTTCCAATTTTTGCCTACAAACCTGATTAAATAAATTACGAATTTTGGTAGAATGCGTATCCTTCATTAGTCAAAACTGCGTTGCTATGATGACTAAATGTTTTTAGTCTGTGATGTCAGATTTGTTGCACACCAACGCCAATCTATACCAAAATCATCCCTTTTACGTTTTTTTTATCATTTAGGGGTTGTTTTTCGGATTATAAGTTCCCCCATTATTTATTCTGTTTTTTTGATAAGGGAACAAACATAGCAGCCTTATCACAAACTTTCGCATTTATAATATTATTAGGATTTATTTTTGCGAAACACACTGAAAAAATATCCTTTGTATAGGCTACAATTAGCTTCCGCCCACAGCTCCCCTCGCGTGATACCTGGATCAAAGTATTCTATATGTTAAACCAGGATGTACTATGTATATACCGAGTTTCATTAAAATCCGTTTGGTCGTCGTTCTAGTTTAAGGCGTAAACAGTAATCTATATACCTAAAAAGTACCGTTCACATAGTATGGTAAAATCATGGAACATCATAGTGCGCAAAGAGTTATTCATATTAATTTATTGATATTATTGATTCCTTCAGTTTGAGCATTTTTCGGAGTCACTGCACCAATTAAAATATATGTGATTAAAATAAACTAAAATTAAACCTACCTATAATTAAAATGTTTGCTTTTATTTATTCTAAAATATAAAAGCAACCCTCGTACTTTAATGGAATGCTAACTTCCGCTAAATGTAGGCATTGTGCTGAACATGCCTCTGACTATCCCCTTTAGACATCTCCTGTACTTGGGGATTATAATCGTGATCCCTTTTTATTATTTATACATATTAAATGTCTTTAACAGTGGAATAATATATTTGAAGTGACAACGCTGAAACAGAGTAACCGCCTGCTACGAGTACTTTAAACATTCTGTAGCTCTATCATCGTTAAGGTAATTGATGGACAGAAAATTTGAGAGTATCAGAACATTACAGGAAATTATCTCTTGAAATATAATCGTATTGGGAAAGGCTTTTATTGGCTTCTGTTATGTAGTAATTAGCACAATTTACTTTTAAAATACTTTATTAGATTTAGAACTTAGTATTTACACTTTTACTAGATTTAGAACTTAGTATTACGAACTTAGTACAATGAGATGTGTCGAATTTGGATGTTGGAAGTGAAGTGACTTGCTTATTCTAATGCCACTTATTTATACTAAGAAAGGTGTGGGAATATTTAGACATATGTTGGGGATTTACATGGTCGGGAATGTAAAGTATCCATAAACTATCAGTTGTAGACAACTGAGCCACTTATCCTAATAATTTATTTAAACAAAAGTATTGTAAGAACTTAAACAGTTTTGAAAGTTAAGTACCTATAAAGAATACAAAGGTCCTTAAGATACAATACTACTTGAGAATCACGTAATGGTTTGCAGGTTAAGTCAAGTACCAAAAAGGTCCTTAAGATTAATAAATTGTATAACGTAATGGTTTGCAGGTTAAGTCAAGTACCAAAAAGGTCCATAAGATTATAAATTGTTCACAGAACTACAAACCACTTATCGTAGTGCAACTTATTTAAACAAAAAATGGTCATGTGAACTAAAAGCATTTTTAAGGGTTTTGAAAGTTAAATACTTATAAATAATACAAAGGTCCTTAAGATACAATATTACTCGAGAATAACATATTGAAGGTATAAGAAGTACGTGGGAATCACCTAGAATTAGTATTATGTAACATCTCCCCTCTTAGAATAAAGATTGGGCGTTAGTGCCTAATCTTTGGGAATGAGGTGATGTTAGAGGGTTTTCAGTGTTGATTTCTTCGTCGTCTGTTACGCGGGAAGACGTCTGATGTATATTTCTAAGCGGGATGGCGATATGTGTGCTGCGCTCTCTTCGGGAGTTGTCGAAGCAGTTGTTGAATATTTGAACGTATCCTCTTCCGTCCTTATGTCGGGAATTATAATGGGACTCGTCGCGTTTTCTTCCATTGATTGATATGCCGAAAGTGTGCTGTAGCCTGTGTGAAGCGTACACCCTTGTGATAGTGTTACAATGCCTGATCCTTGAAGCTTATGATTTGAAACTTCATTGTCGCAGTGTAGAACGCAGCTGGTTTCGGTGGTCAAGATGTAGAGCCATCTGTTGTGATGCAATGGTTGAAACGTCTGGATTTCCGCAGGAAATGTTGTCGCCGTGCAGGTTTCAGGAATAGTAGTTTTCTTGCTAAGAAGTAGTTGTAGCTCGCAGATGGGACGCTCCGCTGAGTCGTAGACCACAAGATCTTTGCAGACTCTGTTTCTCATAGCGAAGGTGATGCAGTTGTCTAGTGAACTCGTCGAAACATAATATTGCCCACTTGGATTAGTAGCCAGGTATATATGCTCAGGAATGATTGTGGAATAGTATGAGGAGTTAGGATGTTGTATTGGAATAGAATAGGTATGATACAAGGTTAAAGGATCATTCATGACGAGAGGAAATTCTAGAATATAGACTAATCGATTCGAATAAACATAGGCTGTCAAGAAGGAAGAATCTAGTAAAGTATGTAAGTTATTAGTAGTGACCGAAGTGACTAGCCTTCTGTTTGTTCTAATTTTATTCGATTTAAGAAGCTCATTGAACAACTTTTTAGAGCTTATGATTGAAGGATGAACTATATTACATTTAGCAAAAAGAATACTAGCTAGACAATCGTCAATTTCGTTTTCTAGGCTTGTAACAAGCTCTAGGATTTGCAAAGAAATAGTAGAGATATCTTCGTTTACTTTGATGTCGAAGATAAGAGTATCTGTCTTGTTGAGGTAGGAGTTGAGACGATTAATGTTTTCATTAATTACTTGTTCGTCAAAGGTAATTTTAAAGATTGTTTCATTAAAATTTCTTACAGTAGAAGATGTAATTTGCAACTGTTTTTGCATGAGATTGCTTAGATCCAACTCATTTCGTTCAAGTTTATCGATGCATTCGTCGTAGCGTTTTGCATCTTTTGCATCAGGTGTACCTATAAGCCACTTAAGAACAGAACCAAAGTCGTCTAAGAGTTCTCTTTTAACACGAAAGTTCTTTCCTAAGTACATGTTGAGTTCAGCTAGTTTTGATTCGATTTTATTTAGATTTACGTTAAGGTAAGATTTGGTCGATTGAACGTTAGGAAGAAATTGATATTGAGCTGATGTCGCTTGGAAGTTGTTGGAAAGGCGAGTTAGGGATTCGAAAGATATGAATAGTGGTTTTATGTCTTTATAGACGATAAGCTTCCATGATCCATCAGATATTGAAATTTGTCCTTCTTTGTCATAAAAAATACCAGCATGTGAGGTAAGGGAATCGGATATTATCATTTGAGCAACGATTTTCGTGGTTACGCTGGAATAAAAGTAATTGACGAGTTAGGAAAATAGAAGAGTTCTAATATAAATTTAAACCTAATTTTATTATATACCTATACTTAACTTAGTGGACATAAGGCCGTAGGCGATTGGCATGCACTAATTGATTTTTGCCTGCTTTCTTAATTAAATAGTTTTCGTTGAAGCCTACACGTATTATTTCGCACGGACCTTCCCACTTAGAATCTAAATTATTTGGGTTAGGGACCCTTAACATTACCTTATCACCTATTTTATATTCGATAGTATTTCTAATTTTGCTATCGTAGCGCTCTTTTGCTTTTTCTTTCATGTTTTCGATGTTTTTGAGTGCAGTTTCACGAGATGCGTTTAGACGTTCATTAAGGTCTTTTAAATAATCGCATGCAGTGTAATCAGAAATTGGCTTAATGGAATAGAATGGACGCGGTTTGTATCCGAAAAGAAGTTCATGCGGCGTATAACCCGTGGAGCTATTAATCGAGGTGTTATGACACATGATTGCGAATGGAATGATTTGGTCCCAATTCTTTAACCGTCGATTATGGTACATGCGAATGTGATCTCGTAGAGTTGCGTGAAATCGTTCGAGGGCACCGTTAGTTTGAGGATGGTAAGTTGTATTGAAAGTGTGATTAGAGCCGAAGAATTTCATCAGTTGTTTTATTACATTATTCGTAAATTCGGTGCCTTGATCTGAATGGAATCTCTTTGGTACTCCGTAGTGTTGGCAAAAGTTAAGCAATTGCCGTGCTACAGTTACCGCTTCTTTGTCTGGGATCGGGTATGCTTGTACATATCTCGTAAGATCGTCTTGGAGAGTTAAAACATATTTGTTATTGCCTTCACTGATGTCCGAGTAAGAGACTAAGTCCATTGAAACGCGTTCGAAAGATTCGGTTGATTGGGAGGTTATGACCATGGGAGCTTGAAAAGATTTTCTTTGTATTTTATTACGTTGGCAGATAACGCAAGATTCGACGTAAGTTTTTATGTCATTGGTCATCCCTTTCCAAAAGAATTCGTTTCTAATTTTCCTGGTAGTTTCGACTACACCACGATGTCCTGATAGAGGTTCATCGTGATAGGTTTTCAGGATATCAGGGATATCTTCTGACTTTGGATACTTAACTTTATTTTCGCAAATTGTGATTTCGCAATCATAGTTTTCAGCCAAGTATGTTGAGATATGAATTTGTTCATTATTGACTAGTTTACAGGTGTGGTCATTTTTAAGATCTGGGACAAAAAGTTGGGAGATAGTATGTTGTTGAAGACAGGAAAGCAGAGCTTTGAAATAGCTTTCAGCATCCCATGGGTCGAAGTGATTTGGCCTAGTACAGCAAAATATAAGATTTTGTTTTTCATTTGAAATTAGGATATCCGTGCCATAAAGGTTTTTGATTTTTGCTACATAGTGCTCTACACCGGAGCACAAGCTTAAAGCTTCGTTGAATATTTCGTTTTGATCTGAGAGTTTGCAAGATGTGGGAATAAAGACATTTTTATGTCTGGGATCTAATAATCGGTCAGGTGAGAACTTGACTTTAGAGGATTCAAAACAATTGCGTTCTCTTATATCTAAGGCTGCATAATGTTCATAATTGAGTTGGAGATACTCCTCTGATGGAGAATTTGGAGTCGAGTTTGTTAAGTCAATGATGTTAGAGTTCATAACCGGAGGGCGGGAAAGAGCGTCTGCATTAGTGTTGGTTTTACCCGATTTATATACTATCTCGTAGTCGTACTCTTCGAGTTTTAATCTCCAACGAACTAGGCGGCTACCTGGGTCTTTGATGTTCATAAGCCAAACTAGAGGTTTATGGTCCGTGAGTATCTTAAACCTTCGACCAAAAAGGTAAGGTCGAAAATGCTTTACTGCCCACACTATGGCTAATAATTCGCGTTCTATAGTAGAATAATTAGACTCGGCTTTATTTAGTGTACGTGAAGCATATGCAATTGGCAAGTCTTTGCTGACTTCTCCTTGTGAAAGAATTGCACCTATCGCGTATTTTGAAGCATCAGTCGTTAAATTGAATTCTCTGTTGAAATCGGGATATTGTAAAATAGGTGTCGTTGTAAGGATGTCCTTACAACTATCGAATGCGCGTTGTTGTTCTTCACTCCAAACGAATGGGACATCTTTTTTAAGAAGGCTTGTCATAGCTTTCGTGAGTTTGCTAAAATTCGGAATGAACCTGCGGTAGTAACCAGCAAGTCCTAGGAATGATTTTATGTCTTTACAGGATTTTGGGACTGGAAATTCCTTAACAGCTTTTACCTTGTCAGGATTCGGTTTTACACCTTCGTTAGAGATTATGTGACCTAGGTAAGCTACTTCTTTTCTCATGAATTCGCATTTATCTGGCTGGATTTTTAAACCATGTTCTCTAAGGCGATTAAAGACTTCAGTGAGTTTTTGTTCATGTTCTTGAAGACTAGATGCGAAAACAACGATGTCGTCAAGGTAGACGAAACAGCGTTCACCTTGCAATCCATGGAGGACACTGTCCATGGCACGTTGGAACGTGGCTGGTCCGTTTTTAAGGCCAAAAGGCATTCTACGGTACTCGTAATGACCGTAAGGTGTATTGAAAGCTGTTTTAGGGACATCTTTAGGGTCCATCTCTATTTGGTGGAATCCTGAGGCTAGATCTATTGTCGTGAAATAGATTGAGTGACCTAGTTTATCTAAAATATCGGAAATATTGGGTAAGGGATAGCTGTCTCCTACTGTTATGTCGTTGAGTTTACGATAGTCGATAACTACACGCCACTTTTGTTTCTCTGAGGCATCCAATTTCTTTGGTACTACCCAGATAGGACTACTCCAAGGGGAGGTGCTAGGTCGAATTATGTTTTGATCTAGCATTTTCTGAACTTGAGTTTTGACTTCTTGTTGATGAACGAAAGGGAACCTGTAGGTTTTCGTATGAATCGGTATCTCTGAAGTTGTAGGGATCGAATGTTTAGTGTGGTTTGTGAATGTCAAAGTTTCGCCTTCATAATAAAATATATCTGAAAATTCGTAGATGATTTTGTCGAGAGAGTCTTTCTCTTCGGCGTTCAAATGGTCTTGCCGTATAAGTCTGTTACTAGTGCCGTTACTGTTAATCGTTTTTGATAGATTTACTGGGAATTTGAGATTGTTTAATGACTTATCGTCGTTTGATAATAATGGAGTCGCTTGAACTATGGGAATAGAAATAATTTTGTCTTCGTTACTAGAATTTACGCAAGTGATTAAGAATTTGTGGTTTTTGACTGCGACTAACGCGTTAGGAATGGAGATATCGCTTTGAATTTGTTGTTTGTTGATTACAGCGTATCCGTCTTGAATATCATTAGTAAAACATGTGATAACGGTTTCTGAGCGTTGACCCACGAACTGTTCGTTTTTATTATTGGCTAATCCTTTTTCGCCGACATAGAAGAGTTTGTAAGAGCGATCATGGATTCTCATGGATTTTGATTGGACATAGATGTTAACGTTGAATTTTGACATGAAATCGTTACCTATGATACCGTCGACTTGAATGTTGAGGTTAGCTACATGGAATTTGAATTTAGGAAAATTGTCTAGTGATATTTGAGCCGTTCCAAAACTTTGAATTGAGGATTGGTTACCCGAGATACCTACGATTGATACGATGTTCGAAACATCTAGAGGTGCCATTCCTATTTTCGCTTTATTTATGACCGAAATAGAGGCTCCTGTATCAACGAGTAGCGTGACTGGGTTTCCTTCGATATGGAATTGGCAATGTAGAAGATTTTCTGGAGGTACGTTAAGTGAGGAAATAGTAATAGGTACAGCGGGTTTGGTATATTTTGATTGAGGGTTTGATTTCGATTTTGATTTAGGTTTTGATTTAGAGTTTGATTTAGATTTGGTAGAAATGGAATTTGAATTAGTATTGATTTGGGAGTTAGTATTTGATTGAGTCGATTTTGATTCAGAGTTTGATTTGGATTTTGCATCAGATTTGGTAGAAATAGAATTTGAATTAGTATTGATTTGGGAGTTAGTATTTGATTGAGTCGATTTTGATTCAGAGTTTGATTTGGATTTTGCATCAGATTTGGTAGAAATAGAATTTGGACTAGTATTGATTTGGGAGTTAGTATTTGATTGAGTCAGATTTAGGATTTCAGTTTGAGTGCTGGCATCACAAAATTGTCTCCGATAGACTGGTCTATTTTGTGGTGCCATTATGCGATTCTTGTTGAGCTGAAGCACGGGTGCCTGTCCCCGATGGACTGAATGAGGCAACCCATGATTCCTAAGATTACTATCTAGGGTTGGTTTAGGTTTTACCATCCTAGTTGGAGTGCCTCCGCCTCGATATCCATGTTCTGGTTCGAATTGGGGCTTGACATCAGTGTCCGGGCATTGGAGTAGCAAGTCGAAGCGGTTTCCGGAGTAGTGCCCATCTCTCCGGCCGCTTGAGAGTTTAAATTATTTACTCTAGCAGGGGCCGCAGGCCGTTGTTGAGACGTTTGTTGAACAGAGTTAAGATTTTGTCTTAGGTTGTTGTTATAAGCGCGTTTACGGCACTCCGAGATTAAGTGTCCCGGATATTTGCAATAGTTGCAAACTTTAGTATGGCTCTGTGATTGCTGTGGGATGCTATTCCTGTTTTGTGTCTGTCTAATTTCGTTCGTACGCATGCTATTATCTGTGCGGAAGTTGTTTGTTGGGTTTGGGACGCTTTTCTTATATAGAATTTGTCTAGCGTTGTTCATGTTTCTAATTTTTTCTTCTTGAATAGCCAAGTTTCCTGCGTCGGTGAGGTTAGATATAGTGTGAACCCTAAGCATTATACCTATATCTGAGTTTAACCCGTTAATAAAGACGTTTAGTGCCATTTCTTCGGTGGTGGCCACGCGGCCTTCCAATGTATTGTCTTTCGTTTCAGTGGATAATTTTTCTACGAGTTTGCTCCTACACATATCGACCCTATGAAAATAATCGGTGATGGATTCACTGGGTTTTTGAAAAAGAGATTGTAACTCTAGTTGTAAGTGTCCCAGCGTCTTTGTATGCGAGTACTTTTGAATTAAAAAACATTTTAAATCGGGCCATGTCTGAAACCGCTTCGTGTGGACGTCTGACGACCCTGGTCCCGTGATTTTGTTTAATGCGTATGTTAAAAGTATCTTAATTTGAGATTTTGATGCTAATTCAAAAGCTGAGTCACACGATCTAATGAATCGATAAACTTCTTGAGTAGGTTTGTGGGTGTCGAATTCAGGAATAAGTTGCAAAAGCATTCTGAAGTCTATATCCATTGTAGCGGATTCCGCTTCAGTTGTTTTAGAGTCGATGGACATAATGAATCGATGATCGAATAATTAAAGGAATCGAGATGAATGTTGTAGGATTAGGAAATAGAACAAAGGAGCATATAAGAATGAGCCACTTACCACAGTAACACAATAAATGTTTTGCGGATGCACATCGTTGGTTCGGCGGAGAAGATTAAAACCCTGTAGGCACCGTTTCACTGTTAGTCTTTTGTTTAATTAAACCGTAGAAACGTTATCTCCGACTTTTATTCGCGATTTTTGCATTCCTACCGGCTGCGCCAAAATGTTATGTAGTAATTAGCACAATTTACTTTTAAAATACTTTATTAGATTTAGAACTTAGTATTTACACTTTTACTAGATTTAGAACTTAGTATTACGAACTTAGTACAATGAGATGTGTCGAATTTGGATGTTGGAAGTGAAGTGACTTGCTTATTCTAATGCCACTTATTTATACTAAGAAAGGTGTGGGAATATTTAGACATATGTTGGGGATTTACATGGTCGGGAATGTAAAGTATCCATAAACTATCAGTTGTAGACAACTGAGCCACTTATCCTAATAATTTATTTAAACAAAAGTATTGTAAGAACTTAAACAGTTTTGAAAGTTAAGTACCTATAAAGAATACAAAGGTCCTTAAGATACAATACTACTTGAGAATCACGTAATGGTTTGCAGGTTAAGTCAAGTACCAAAAAGGTCCTTAAGATTAATAAATTGTATAACGTAATGGTTTGCAGGTTAAGTCAAGTACCAAAAAGGTCCATAAGATTATAAATTGTTCACAGAACTACAAACCACTTATCGTAGTGCAACTTATTTAAACAAAAAATGGTCATGTGAACTAAAAGCATTTTTAAGGGTTTTGAAAGTTAAATACTTATAAATAATACAAAGGTCCTTAAGATACAATATTACTCGAGAATAACATATTGAAGGTATAAGAAGTACGTGGGAATCACCTAGAATTAGTATTATGTAACACTTCAAAGCTTATTTGAATGAATAGCGACATTTGATTTGTTTACTTTTCTGACTAAACATTTATTACAAAACGAGGCGTAATGTACGTTGCTTAATTGTGTTTAAACAATTCTGGCTAAGCGTTGAATGAAACGTAGTAGCTTGAGGTGCGTTATGCTAATTAGCTTATCGTGCGTATAATATTATCCTATTTGTTTTCAGAAGTACGGAACTGATTTCGCATCACGATTGGTCGCGGTTGCTATCTAATAACCTTTAAGTTTTTGAGAATATACCTATCTACGAGTAAACTAGGAGGAGTTTCAATACCAAAATATCTGAGGTAGAGTTGTAGATTGTTTTATATCTGCATATTCCTTTTATAGAGTCATTCCCGGTCGGTAACACCCTATCGTCAACGCTGTTGACGAATGGCAAAAAAAGTTACACTCGTTCGCAGTATAACTATAGTACAACTATAGTACAACTTTTTATTTCTAGATCGTACCTACCCATCTAGTACAAGAGTCGAAATGTGTAGATTTATTTTTTTATTTGAATGAATTGCGACATTTTCTTTGTTTACTTTTCTGACTCTTGTTTATTTTGGAGATTGGTTTGTTTTAATTAGGTAAGATGCCGAAGGGTTAGTCTCAAATAGCTATCAAACAATCCATTAGCTGCTTTGATTTTGTACAAATTTCGATACTTTTAGGGTTCCGTACCCAAAGGGTAAAAACGCGACCCTATTACTAAGACTTCGCTGTCCGTCTAGACAGACGATATATATATGATTGTATATCATGAACCGTGATAGCTAGACAATTAAAATTTTCACAGATTATGCATTTCTGTTGCTGCTATAACAACAAATACTAAAAACAGAATAAAATAAATATTTAAGAGGGCCTCCCATACAACAAACGTGATTTTTATGCCGTTTTTATAGATAATGGTACGGAAACCTACGTGCGCGAGTCCGACTCGCACTTGGCCGGTTTTTTTTATAGATAATGGAACCCTTCGTGCGCGGTTCGGACTCGCACTTGGCCGGTTTTTTTTTATTTGTAGCCGTGTAGGCTGAACCTCAGGTATCTGGACTTTCATTCCGAAGGTTGTAGGTTTGAAATCCCGGCCGTTTATAAATTTAATATTCAATTTGAAAGATATAATATATAGATAGTTACCGGCTTGCAACTCGTCACGTATGTAATGCTAATGACTGCCAAATGTGGGCATGTGCCTGATGGAAGAATATGTACCGTACTTGGGAATTACAGTCCTTTATTTTCTTTTATCATTTAATTTTCTTTGTCAATATTTAGCTTCGAAACTCTCATAGCTGTCATGAAGTTAGATAACTTGATCTTAATAGACATTTTGAAGCATGTCTTCCTTTGAACTCTAACTTGTAGCTTCACATTTCTTTTCGAGTATTCAACGAGTCTGTTTACCATCACTTCGTTTATTGTGTATCAGAGTTTTATCCTTATCGAAAGTTTCGCTTATGACCTTACTCCGGATACGTATCAGTCCTTGCTTCCGTATTCACAAAAACTTATTTGGAAGTATCTCGCATAACTGAGCAAATAATAGAGGTAGATTAATATATTCTCGACCAGGTTTCAAAACCTGGTTTAGGCGTTAAAAAATAAGTACCACGTATGACGTCACAGTTTTTACGTGTATTTTATACATGAAAGCATTTCTGTACTTTAAAGTGTTTTGGTACTTAAAAGTATTTTTGTACTTGAAAGTATTTTTGTACTTGAAAGTATTTTTGTAATTAAAAGTATTTTAAAAGTATTTTTGTACATAAAGTATTTTGGTACTTTAAAATATTTTTGTACTAAAAAATAAAATCATTTTATTTCGAGCAACTTAGACTCACAACATTGTCACATTACACTTCATTATTTACTTAAATTACTCATAAATTTATAAAATAATAATAAAATAAAACAATGAAAATACAATAACGTATTTTTATACTTCAAAGTATTATATATATTTTTATTTTTATACTTAAAAGTGTTTGTTGGTTTATCAACCTGGTATTTATTAAAGGTGGTATTTATCCTGGTACATGAAAATACGAGTACGACCCTCCTCTAGCAAATAACTCAGGAGATACCGTATACCATAATCGGGAGCAGTGAGTGAGAAATACTGAGCGTACGGTCAATGATTTTCAATTTATTTCCATAGATGGAATGACGATGATGGTAAAAAATATGTTATTTAGAAAGAGAAATAGGATCAAAACCGAAGACACGTCCAAACAAAGTATTAGTCCACATTTTGCAGTAGTAAGCGGTCTATAGGTACCCCACAGGCCGCTTATGATATACTAACTGGTTTCCTCGCGAGGACATGTTTATTCGCATATACATTTTTTGAATAGAAAAACCTAAACCTAACCTAATTATACCTAGAATTTTTGTCATAATTATATAGCGAAATAAATTAGATTTTCGATAATTACTTCATTTACTTCGTTTATAATGAGAAAACGATCAAATATATTCCGTGGGTAGATTCAAGGTTTATCGCGATACAAAATGATATAATTATGCGTTCAATATTTTTAGGATTCCGTACCCAAAGGGTAAAAACAGGACCCTATTACTAAGACTTCTCTGTCCGTCTGTTCGTCACAGGGCTGTATCTCATAAACCGTGATAGCTACACAGTTGAAATTCTCACAGATGATGTATTTATGTTGCCACTATACCTACAAATATTAAAAACGGAATAAAATAAATATTTATGTAGGGCTCCCATACAACAAACGTGTTTTTTCCGTTTTTTATAGATAATGGTACGGAACCCTTCATGCGCGAGTCCGACTCGCACTTGGCCGGTTTTATTTATACCTCAAAACATTTTTCTCTTCACGAGCAAATTTACAAAGAATCAAAAGTCTCGTTCAAAAAATATCACACAATCCAAATATTGGGACGGCCTAAGAAAACAGAGGAGAAAATTCCGTAAATTAGAGCGGTATGTCACGGTCCAATATCTAAAATAGGCTTCTCGTCAACTGTAGAGGGCGTTCGAAATGTACTGACGCGACGCGAAATTTTCAAGGGCCCTGAACAGACTCTCTCAGTTCGTTCGCTGACGTCAGACCCCTTGAGTGGTTCGGCTGTGTTCATAAGATTGATGGCGTATTTTTATGTGGGGCATAAGGTGGAATGTAAATGAGATACGGTCTATTTAATCTGTAATGTTCGAACATGTTATTGTAACATCTGTAAAATGAATTCAATTTATGTATTGTGTGTTTGTGGTTTACTCACGATGTGTTTTAAGAATTCGGGTTAAAGTTGGAAAGAAAAAAAGAAACGACTGTAAATTATCGGGTGTCGCGCATAGTAGTAGATTACTAAATGGGGTAGTTAGAGGCACGTTTGTTGATTCTTGTCCACATATTGTAGTAGTTAGAATTCTAGTCGAAAGTCAATATTTATTTAAATAAAATCAGAAATATCATTTTAGAAAATCATGCGAAAGTAACTCTGTTCACATACAGATAGTTTAAAGTCTTAGGACGGAACTAAGCTACTTTTTTCCAATTTCGATTTGTAGGAATTTCAATGTTTTACGATAAAGTCGTCACGAATAGATTTTTTGATTCCACGCGGATGTAGTAGGGAATAAAAGCTCAAATAATAAACTAAACAATATCTGGCAAACCCGCCCTCATCTTTAGCGCAAACTCTAAAATACTAAAATTGAACTCGTCGAACCATCGCGTCTTCAGGAGTGGAGGAAATGGTCAAACTAGCGGGACCGCAGCCAAACTAAATAGCCGAAGACGTTTAAAGGATAATACATTGGCACGTTGCCAGTCCTTACAATACTGCCTGTATTTTACAGAACAGTTACGTTGTTGGCCGAGTGGTATGTACCTCGACTTTCAATCTGAAGGTCGTGGGTTCGAATCCCGGCGTGCATCAATGGATTTTTCTGTTCGAAAATTTATATGCGCATCAAAAACACGTGCTTACAACGGTGTAGGAAAACATCGTGAGGAAACCAGTTAGTGTTCTTATAAGCGGCGATGGGCTTGCAACCTGTCACGTATGGAATGCTAACTATTGCAAAATGTGGGCATGTGCCAAATATAATGTTTGGACGTGCCTCTGACTACCCCCACTAGACGTCTTCAAAGGACCTAAGCGTCTGGAGATCTGAGAGGATGTCTACCGTACTAGGGGATTACAGTCGTGATACTATTTTTTTCGAGTATCGTTAGCTATTTGTATGAAATCCAGCACAGCGTCTCTAGCGGTAACTACACTGAACTGATTTTTGTTTTTTTATTTGTGTATATTCGGTAGGTCTGTGGATAGGTCGTAGGGTATTTTATACCCCTAAGTGATAAGGGTGGCGTAAAGTTCGGTTAAAACTGAAAGTGATTTTTTCTGTGGGATTATTGAAATTTGTCAGGACAGCTATTTATTATGTAAAAAGTAAAACTGCACTAATAATATAAAAAGGTATAATTTGTATTTTTGTTTGTAATGGCTAAACTAAAAAACTACGAGACCAATTTTAATTATTTTTTAACTTATCAAAAGCTTCATTATAAGTGAGAACTTTGAAACGGCCTAATTACAAACTATGTCATCAAATTTCACTAATTTGTACCTAATTATGTTTGAAGTCAGAAATAAACATTGTACAAATTCGTTAAAACTAGATGGAAATTTGAATTTGATATTATAAGCATAATTGTATAGTCATTAGATTTATCTACGTAATGAATTTGTTAGATTTATAATTATAATGATCACGACTGTTAATCCCTAAATAATTACAGTAGCCAACATTTCAGATCAAGAGATCATTAGATCTACAGAGCATCGAAGATGTCTAAAGAGAGTCAAATCTAAAGAGAGAAGCACACCAAGATGTGGATCTTGCTGTGCTTTTAACTACACACACACACATCTCGTAGTAGTTAACATTCCATACGTGACAGGTTGCAAGCGAAGTTTCGGATAATAAAAGAGTTTTTTTTTCCTTACGTTTTCACAACTTTACCAATCGATCCGTGGTCGTTAAAATTATTTAGTTATTCGCGTTTTGTTGTAGCGATATGACCACGTCCTTACTTTGCCCCAGTATCCTTGAGCAGTGGAGTGTCAATTTTCTGTAAGGAAGACAGGTTAATCTTTCCTCGTGTATATTTTATTGAAACTTTGTTAAAACAGGTAAATTAATGTCTGACAAAATGGCGATGTTACGACGTTTCTTTGCAATTTAACTTACATTTCAAACCAGAACACACTATTTCCTTTTATTACAAGCTTTTATTAAACAAGTTGTTCAAATGTTTGTTTGTTTATTTAATTGTAAGTTGTCCGTCAAAATTTGCAAACCATTTTTAATAAGTCTTCGATTGGGTAAACAACTTTGCATGCACCTTGCCTACCATACCTTGTCAAGTTTCAATAGCAATATACCTAATATTGTGACAGGTGATAGCGCGCTGGTGCTCGATGGTTTAAATATGATGTTACAAAAGCTTGTCATTGAAAAAATATGTTTTAACAGAAAACATTTTTATCCCAACGTTTCGATGTGTTACAACTGCCTGATAATACTTTGGGTACCTTAGCAAAGCTGCTTCTACGAGTACAACTATTTATATAACAATTTTGGCGCGTATTTAGAAAATATTTCTACAAATTTAAGAATGCTTGGAGATAAAGCACGAATTGATCTTTGGCTTTCCAAAATCGGAAAACACTTACAAAGTCGTAAAATGCGCCGACATAAAAATCTTTGCGTTCCACTTCACAAAACTAAAAGAAATAACTTAGCGAATGTTGTTTCATTTCTTACCTGAAACGCGCGAAAATATTTGTTCATTTAAGTCCATGTAAAGCGTTAAAAAAAAACAAATTTGAAAGCAGCTGGATTCATTTTATAGAAAAAAAATAATCATAGGTAATTCGAATAAAGATTTAGGTACTCGCATTTAAAAAATTGAGTGAATAAACTAATTAAATGGGTGTTCAGTGCAAGTTTAAAAAAAAACTGATCGTCTACAAGATAGCAAAATCATTGATTTCAGTAATTCTGCAACCAGCCGTTACAGAGTAATAATAATAACATAACATAACGGAAAACCGCTTTCTACTTTAAAGTCGGTTACAATAAACGAGTAGCAATTTGATTGAAGCCTAAAATAATCGCACAAAAAAAATACTACAAGCGATCAAAGTCACTCGTGTCGGCGCGGCACGTTCGACTCAGTTGCCTCGAATCAAGTGCCCTGAAGCGCCCGAACGCTGACGCAATGATTGTGTCGCCAACGAACACTCGTCCCTCTTAAAAGATCCGCAAGTTTGACGTCAGTAACCCGAAGGACCACTCGAGGGCATCTAGCAACCCCGAACGTGTCCCACGAAGCCACTTTCAAGTCCTCCCGTACGTCCCTTCAAACGCTATTGATCAAAGACAAACGTGAATCAAACCGGCCAAGTGCGAGTCGGACTCGCGCACGAAGGGTTCCATACCATTATCTATAAAAACGGCAAAAAATCATGTTTGTTGTATGGGAGCCCCCCTTATATGTATATATATTTTATTCTGTTTTTAGTATTTGTTGTTAGAGCAGCAACAGAAATACATGCTCTGTCAAAATTTCAACTGTCTAGCTATCACGGTTTATGAGATACAGCCCTGTGACAGACAGACTGACAGCGAAGTCTTAGTAATAGGGTCCCGTTTTTACCCTTTGGGTACGAAACCCTAAAAATCAGAAGAAATCTCGAAATATGAAAATTATAATGATTGACTTGCTTTTATGTCCCGTAATACAATATTTTGGTTCAGCCGGCGCTAAGTGAAAAGTTTCTTTGTTAGATTTAATGATGTTTCTTAAATTTTAATTGTTAATTTTGGAAGTGGGTGTTGTAATTTGTTTGATTTTAGTTCGGCGTCAGTTTTATGAAGTACGCTTATTTGTCTTCAATTTGCTTTTAATGAAGTCGGCATTGTTTTGATTAAACTAAGGCAGACTTAGGCTTATTAATTATGATGAGTTTTGCGTTGGTTAAGTATTTGCGAAATGTGATTCCTTCACTTTTACTTGTTGGTAAACAACATTTTGGTGAACAAAACAATTAGAAAATAAGTATTATCACAGATAACATACAGTATAGATGACTCGGGTTATTCTTCGGGCTATATGAAAAAAACAGCTAAACAGCCATTTATTATTTATTTCTACTAGTGAAACGACGATATAAATGAATTTTGTTAAAATGTTAAAATTTGAAAACAACGTGCATGGATTAAAACAATATTTTTCAGGATATTATTTTGTTTTTCTTCATCTTTACACAAAATATGTTAATACCATATTAAGATACTAGCTGACCCGTGCCCGCTTCGCTGGGGGACATATAGTTTCACATCTGGTATTCTAATCTTCAAAATAAATTATAGCCTATATGTTGCCGAGGACTAATAGCTACTTAACAAAAAAAAATTCATCAAAATCCGTCTAGTAGTTTTTGCGTGAAAGCCAGACAACAGACAGACAGACAAAAATTTTAAAATGTTTTTTTTTGGTTTGTGTTACTTGTATGAAGACCCCTAGGAGTATTTTTTTTCGTTTTTATTCAATGTACAGAATTGAACTCTTCTACAGCTTTATTATATGTATAGACAATTATTTGCACTAGAGTTTTGCCTCCTGGTAGTACAGGTGATATCACTATCTTGTCACCATAGTTACAACATTGTAACATACCTGTAAACAAATCAATAGAGATGTCACTTTGTATTATTACAAGTACCTTCGGAATGAAACACCTTCCCTCTCGCAAATTTACCTTCCTGTGATCTCTTCACCCGTGTTATCAAATATACAACACGCCTAATTTCTAAAATAAATCATTCACGCATAATGTAATGAAAAATATGATCACTGTACTGTGAAAAGGTTTTTCCCCGCTTTATTGACATTATGCTTTTTGATGAGTAAGAAACGTTGGTATATTTTGCTTGTGTAAGCAAAAATATAAGGTACGTATACAATTTATTCAAAATTCGTATTCGTTACGAATGGTAGCAAAAATAAGTTAATTCAAAGTGATTATACAAATCTTGATATTTACAAGTTTATCGTTATAGATTGTAGGTACTTAACTTTACTGAAGCTGAAGCTGGTAGCTCCTTGCTAAAATGGATATGAGAAACGCAAAATCTTAGCTAAATAATACCTATTATGAATGCTAAAGTGTGTGAGGATGTTTGGATGTTTGTGCCTCAATGATTTGGATGAAACTTAGAAAATACATAGCCTGTACCCTGGAATAGTAAAAAGGCTCCTTTTACCGAAGTACCACGTGAGCGAAGCTGCGAGTGGAAGCTAGTACAATATACCTATTGTACAGGTTGCTTGGGTATTAAATAAAACATCTCGAATGATACATATAATCAAACGTGTGCTTCGCTCGCAGGCCTTGCTTGGAGTGCTCCGATCAACGCTCGGTATTCATTCGTATTCACTCGGCTAGCCTCGGGAATCGAAGACGTTATCATCACTTTAATATTCCGTATACACTACATCTACCTTTTACAAAAAGAAAATGAAATAATAATTCTAGTAACAACCTGGTA
This sequence comes from Hydriomena furcata, assembly GCA_912999785.1. Lineage (NCBI taxonomy): Eukaryota > Metazoa > Arthropoda > Insecta > Lepidoptera > Geometridae > Hydriomena > Hydriomena furcata. The sequence continues at coordinate 3,351,562 of OU538825.1, forward strand.
ACAATAATAATTAATTCTAGTTACATCAGATCATTTAAGTACAATATTTCAATCGTTAGGTAAGACTAATGTATATCATTAAATATGTAATTTTAATTAAATTAACTTTAACATATGATTTATTTAGTTGTTACATAAACATTTCTAAAATAGTATTTATTAATATCTGTGTAACCTACATTGTGTTCAAGCAAATAAACTATCTTTATCTCTATCAGACTTTCCACTTGCCTTCAACCCTTTTTTAATTAACTATATTTCTACATAGTGTTTTTCCATTAGCTTCATTTTCTAATACCACATCACTTCCTTCATCGCATCATTGCATGTTATTGCTAATTTATTTTCTTCAATTGCATCTTTGATGACTTTTCCGTCGTCACCTATCCTTCTTCTTTCTTTTAAATCTTCATCTCTGCATCCATATCCTTCGTTTCAAGATCTGCATGTGTGTCACTGCTCACTGTAGGCGTACTCGCAACGTTCAATTGATCAGAGTGAATGAAGCAAAAGAAGTGTCGGGATTGTAGCAAGTGGAAAGCCGTTGTCTCTGCCTACCTCTTTAGTAAACAGGCGTGATTTTATGAAAGTATGCATAATATTATAATAATAATATTACTATTATGTATTATATCAATAATATTATTTCTTTGTTTATTTCAAAGGCAAGCAAACATACCTTTAAAAATTTTCTAAAGTGATTTCATAACATGCATCTTATCATAGTTCTTTACTAATTGCAATTACCTCATCATGACTGTACTGTACAGACTCCATGATAATTCTTGCACGCGGTTTTTAATTAGGCCCAAATATTACCTCGAAAGGTTTATGATTACTTACCAAATTATTAGTAGCAAATATTATTATGCCATAGACGATTACATGAATGATAGAAATCTTGTAAATTCTAATTGTAATTAGTTATGTTTTATTATTTTAAATGTGCCTAATTATTTCCGTGTGTGACTGTTGTCTTTTTAAAAATATTATTATTATTTTTTGTAATTTTTATTAGGTATATCATTTAATTACATTTCATATTGCATGACTTCACATAGGCAGAGTACATTGGTTTCATAATTATCTAATACCTTTAAACGGGCAATTCTAATCTGAATCTCGGTTACGGCTCCAACGATGTTCGTGAAATTTAGTATGCGGGCGATACATCGATCTAGCTAGGTTTCATTTTTAGAAAACGTCCGTATTTCCGGGCAATGAAATATTGTCCTAGTCATCCAGGTAGATGTAATTAATTAACATCTTCTACACCTGTGTTTCAAGCAATGAATTCAAGCTTTGACTTTGACCTTTGACTTTGACTTTGACTTTGACTTTGACTTTGACTTTGACTTTGACTTTGACTTTGACTTTGACTTTGACTTTGACTTTGACTTTGACTTTGACTTTGACTTTGACTTTGACTTTGACTTTGACTTTGACTTTGACTTTGACTTTGACTTTGACTTTGACTTTGACTTTGACTTTGACTTTGACTTTGACTTTGACTTTGACTTTGACTTTGACTTTGACTTTGACTTTGACTTTGACTTTGACTTTGACTTTGACTTTGACTTTGACTTTGACTTTGACTTTGACTTTGACTTTGACTTTGACTTTGACTTTGACTTTGACTTTGACTTTGACTTTGACTTTGACTTTGACTTTGCAGTCAAAACCAATTTCTTTTTCTGTTTAGCAATACCAATTTTCGCGATCAGAAGACTTTTATTACCATTATACAATAATTCTTGGCCCACGGGGCTACCCATTCTTGACAAGAACAGCCCCTAACCCGACAGGACTAGCATCAGCGTAAACTTGTGTCTTATCATTAGAATCATAGTATCCTAATGTCTTAAGAGCATTGCTGGGCAGGCATTTTCCTCGACGTTCCTCGTTTTTCCCTGTCTCCTCCCTGAATAATGATGTTTTTAATATTTCGACCATACAATCTATGCGGACCATTGTATGCCTCTATGTTATGTTTTTCTCCAAAAACTAATTAGTTTATGATTTAGAAGCCTTCTAAAATCACAAAATTTTACCAGTTTTATCGCCCTCTTCAGACGTCCATAAAACCAATTTGACGAATGTAAAATAATAAAAGAAAAACATACAGGCAAAGCAAAATCTTTCTCTTTATTATTCTTGAAAAAAATATTAAAATCGATTTAGTTTTGAAGGAGAAAACAGGAGAATACGAAATAGCGATTTCATCATTAAGAATTTAATTGGGTCCGAGGTGCCGTTGTCTCTATCACCATTCATACGTTTATACATGTCATATCGGGCACAGCGCAACAGCAATAGATTTTTTAAATACCTAAGTACCTTTTTTTTCTATTTCAATTTTTTCTATATGTATACCTTTACGTGAAGCTCTCACGATGACCAAATAAGTTTATTTGTTTGACCCTACTATACAAGCATTTGCTCTTATTCGAAAGAACGGGTAATAACTACTAATACTTTTTTGATTCTCTCATCATGTTGGGCGTCGTCGCTTACATAAATAACGATGTCGTCAATAAAATTTACCATGTTTTCGCATGGCAACAAAATTAATTCCAATATTATTATTATTATTTTTTTAATAGTATTCTCGAGTCAACTAATAAACACCGAACACTGTCAAGCCTTTACTACAAATAAAGGTGATTATAATGTCTACCCTCACTAAGCCGATGAAATGCATTTTTTCCTTGGCTAATTTTTCCACCAACAAATCAAATCTTGAGCTTCAAGCTCAAGATTTTTTGAACATGTTACATGTTCTTGTAACTATTTTTTTTTTTTAGGATTTTCTACACAGAACTTGGTACTCATAGATCTCATTTCTTTTGTCGATTTCGTTGACATAAGAAGAACATACATAAGTTATAATTAACTTGGCTATCATTTCACATTTATGTTTTTGATGGAATATCTGTATATTTTATTTTTTATTTTATTTTTGTTTTTCAGGTACATACTTACAGCTTTTTATCTTTATCAAATACCTTTATGGTCGCAATATGTACATAAACTTACATAACACGACGTAAATGGTTAAAAACACCAAATAAAATATTTTATTTAAATACAAGTTAGGTACCTTCACAGATACATAATATATGTGTAATGAAACGACTTTGTCGTTAATCCGACCCGTTGGATAGTAAGCCTTATTTGTTTATTTTGATCTCGACAGTCTAACATAGACGCGTACCTACACTTTGGCAACGTTTCAAATCTTTAAATGATGCCAGCTAATGAATAATTGCAGGTCTCATCAATAACTATCAGAACCACTGTTTATTACACCGCTCGTACTCGACGCGGGTCAAATAACGTTGGTCCTTAACTTATTAAGTTAACTTTTTGAACTTTTTCTTTTGTATACTCCCAATAACCTACCTTGATGCCAAATATCAGGTTTCTAGGTCATCTGGAAGTAAGTTAGGTTTTTGATCTATAAAAGTCAGTGAGTGTGCGAGTCAGTTGTAAAAATACGGATTTTTAAACGTTATTAAGTCAATAACTGTTTGAGCTACATTTAAGCACATCAAAGTCGACATTTTGATGGGGAAAACTATAATAATAGTAAATCCCCTTGTTCAGATTTCTCTAAACTATTTCATATTTAGATAGGTACCGTTTGACAATTTTATCAAACTATAATTTTACCTTTCGTTCAGATTTCTTTAAACTATACCATATTTAGATACCGTTTGACAATTTTATCAAACTATAATTTTACCTTTCGTTCAGATTTCTCTAAACAATACCATATTTAGATACCGTTTGACAATTTTATCAAACTATAATTTTACCTTTCGTTCAGATTTCTCTAAACTATACCATATTTACATACCTTTTGACAATTTTGTCAAATTATAATTTTACCTTTCGCTTAGATTTCTCTAAACCATACCGTTTGTCAATTTGTCAAACTTTAATATTACCTTCTGTTTAGATTTCTCTAAACCATACCATTAGATACCGTTTGTCAATTTGGCAAACTATCATTTCCATTCAGATTTATTTAAACCATACCATAAATGTATTTAGATACCGTTTGTCAATTATGTTAAACTATCATTTCTTATTTTCGATTTTACAGGTACCGTTTGGTAATCCAAACTACCTCTTTTATCCAGTGATACCCCAATTAGTTTTTTGGAAACCGACAAATACAGGTGTTCGTTAAATGATTGTAACCAAAACAAATGCATAATGTATTATTTCACTTTGGATGGATGGATGGTCTATTTAAAGACAATGATAATAGTAATTATATTATATAAACGTTCCAATATTTTCTTAATATTGGGTTGAGTATTTCCAAATGAAATAAAATTAATCGTGACAAAACTATAAATAGTTTTGTTATATAACTTAAAAGTTATGGTTACAAATCGTTTAATATATTTTGTCGGAGACTCAAACCTGAGGTACCACTGTATCTATGTACATTGTACACATCTCGTTTTTCTATGCAGGCATAATAAAATGCCCACTCGTAGGTACCAACCAACGCGAAAACAGTAATTGCCTTCTTACAATATCAGACTAGGATACATACTTACTAAGTTTACTGCCTATCAAAGAAGGTAGGTGTGAATAAACGATATGAAATTCTAATGCAAAATGTATGATAACAAGTCGACCAGAAGGTAGTATGGAGGCGATAAATGCGCTCCTCTCACCTACTAGTCCGATAAGCTAGTAGAATCATTATAAAATGCACCTTAGAAAGATAATAATTAGGTACATTATCTTAGATTTTCGTTTTAGGTACATTAACTTTGATTTTTGTTCGTATTTTATTTGTAATAACAATCTAGTAAGTTTCCCATCTTTTATTTGTAAGACAAAACAGTTTCGACTCGTTGATCTACCTTTTTTTTTTGTGTTTTATTTTTTGTTTACTTACGTAAATAGTTGTAACCTGGCACGGTCGCCACTTGTACAGGTTGCTTGGGTATTAAATAAAACATCTCGAATGATACATATAATCAAACGTGTGCTTCGCTCGCAGGCTTTGCTTGGAGTGCTCCGATCAACGCTCGGTATTCATTCGTATTCACTCGGCTAGCCTCGGGAATCGAAGACGTTATCATCACTTTAATATTCCGTATACACTACACCTATTATAAAACGAGCAAATAAGACAAGTTCACTTTTAGTGCCTATACACACCGCGTTTTTCAAACGCGCCGTCGACGCGCGTTTGTAGCGATACAGTCGCGATACGCACGCGAGTCAGACGCAAGGTCCACAGTCTGCGTCTGACGTATTGCGTCTGTATCGCTACAAACCATTGACTACATGTACATAGCCCAATAGACGCATAGTGGCTTCATTCCTTCAAGCAAACACTTTAGTCAAATTGACTGGCCTCACAGCTCAGTTGGTATTAGCTCTGCCTTCTGCGCTGTAAGTTGTGGGTTCGATTTGCACCTAGGGCAAACATTTGTATGATGAACATAGATGTTTGTTCTGTGTCTGGGTGTTAATATGTTTAATAAGTATGTATTTACAAAAAAAAAACGTATATAAGTATTCTATCAGTTATCTGGTTCCCATAGTACAAGCTTTGCTTAGTTTGGGTCTAGATGGCGCTGTGTGTAAAGTCCGCCAATATTTATTTATTGAAATAGTGACGTGTGTGTGTCAGAGAAAACGGTAAAAAATGCATTCTGATTGGCCGGTTCAATGACACAGCCCGCCGCGGGGTGCGTCGTGAATCGCACTCGGTGGCTTACACCAGCTGTATATGCCTTATGTGTTATTTAAAAGTGTTCGCCTTGCATGAGGAGTCTATTAGACTGTGTGGTCGATGTTACAAACGCGCGTTGACGGCGCGTTTAAAAAACGCGTTGTGCAAAGGCTAGTAGCGTGAGTTTGTATTGCGGATTTGCGAGGCATTGAAGTCATTCAAACGGCAAACAAACTTTAACTCATTTTAATCTTTATTCTGTCTGAGTAAAGCTCATTATAGAATAGCTGAAGGGAAAATATTCCTTGTTAAAGGGCGTGACATAAAGGAGACGAAAGACAGAGTTACATCAAAGGATGTCAGTGCAATGTGTGATTATGATTCATGAGTTTTGAACTTAGAAATAACTTTGTTATGTGTATCTGCTTAAGGGCTTCACACACAGCAGCTATAATGCAAAGATGTACATTATAGCACGATACATCTCATTACATATTTTCATAGAAATCGTCAGGAGACCACACGCGACAGCTATAATATACATTGTTACATCTTTGTATCTTAGGATACAGAGCGATATGGAAATATAAATTTTTACATTTCCATATCGATCGTTACATCTTAATACATTTCAATACATTTCCGTATAATGGAATAAAGGGAAAGACGAAAGATACATTACCTGTTGTGTGTGTGATATATAAAGATAATTTAAAGCTATACATCCCGGGATGTTATGTACATTAATATACCTTGTAGCTGCCGTATGAAGCCCTTTACTCGTACGAGCTTCGTTCGTTTATTTTTATCCCCATATTCTTAGTTGTAACCTCGACTCTACCTTGACTCAAACTCTGAAGAAACTCCTCGAACTTTTCCTTGAAAAGTAACTCTCATGTTTGGTATTTTAAATCATTATTTTAGAGGTTCCTCGATTACGTCATTATGTCATCAAACAAACCGTCACTCGCATGCGTCTTTCAGAAGCTGTCGAGGAATGTCAAGGTACATCTCGAGGTTCCTTGAGTTGTCAGTTCTATTGAATAAGAAATTTTCGACTAGAGGCAAACTCGGGTTAATTTTATCAACTAAAACAACCAAAACACGGTTACGAGGTCGAGTCGAGGTGGAGATTTTTTTAACTAAGAATATGGGAATAAGTGTAGTTTATTTTATGTTATCAACATTTTTTACAACGATACATAACAATAATCATAACTTACAATTTAGGTAAATTACTAACGTAATGTAGTAATAATGATAACATTTTTTTTAGTGTTGGATCTCAATAATTCAATTAGCCATTTGAATTTCATAAACATCATATTTATATATACAACTAGCTGACCCGTGCCCGCTTCGCTGTGCGTAAGACATTTCTAATACCATCGTGGACTTTTTTAAGGTGTACAATACTGTAGTACATTATTTTGATATATCTCGTGGGGTTGCAATGTAAGCGCAAAAAAATGTGTTTATTTACGACATCACATTAGAAACCTCTAAAATTATCAGTGTTTCTCTACTATATTATGCATGTATTATACATATAAACCTTCCTCTTGAATCACTCTATTTATTAAAAAAAACCGCATCAAAATCCGTTGTGTAGTTTTAAAGATATAAGCAAACATACATACGTACATACATACATATTACATACAGACGCGGGAAGCGGAAAGCGACTTTGCTTTATACTATGTAGTGATTTATAGCTACAGTAGCTACGGTAGCTGTTATAAAAATATAGACAAAATAGCCTAAACCTAAGGCAGAACCTAAAATGCTGGTTCTACTAACTTGACATTTTGGAGAGCGTATTCCTTCTGGGACTTACTGAGAATAACTTTATTCATAACTAATTTCTCAGGAACCAGATCGCGGTAGTTCCCACGAGTTGCTGTCTAAATAAAAAATGAATCCGTAATAAAATTCATACCCGAAAAACAAAAATACTTATTATTTTTGTTTTATGTATATGAATTATGAATATTTTCAATAAATACCGCTATTCCTTTATATTAATTCATACACATTTATTTTGAATAAATAAATGTTCAAATTGAAATTGAAATATCAAAACGGTAACCCAAACTGTACAAAATAAATAACGTATCATTAATTAATAACGAAACTTAATGAATAATTTATTTGTGGACATTTAATATAGCGCCATCTAGCCATTGAATTATAGCTAGAACAAATACTAGTTCTACTGGTAGTAATAATATATACTTAAGGTTTTTTCTGTTGGGGCACGGGCAAAAAAGCGGCACGGCAGTACCATCCTTTTCTCGAAGTAAATACTTTACAACACCCAGAACAAACATCTATGTTTATTGTGAGCACACAACGGTAAAGGAAAACATCATGAGGAAACCAGTTAGTGTTTTTATAAGCGGCGATGGGCTTGCAACCTGTCACGTATGGAATGCTAACTACTGCAAAATTTGGGTATGTGCCAAATATAATATTTGGACGTGCTTCTAACTACCCCCACTAGACATCTTCAAAGGATCTAAGCGTCTGGAGATCTGAGAGAACGTCTACCGTACTTGGGGATTACAGTCGTGATAAAAAAAAATTAAACACGATTTAATACAGAAGGCCTCCTAGTTAATAAAAAACTGAGCTGTGATTCAAGTTTAATTCATAAACAAACAAACAAATAAGAAAGCTTTTAATGGTAAACGGCTCACAAATCCTTTTTGTAGCCACAATATTAGTAGTTTAAATAAATTACCATATTTGTGGACTATATGAATCCAAATACGTTATTTCTCTTTTGGTTTCAAAAGCGGACTATGATAGCACAGAGTAAATTTATCAAGCGCTTATTAGCTAAAAGATAAACAGTGGTCACGTTTGAAATACTACCTGAACCCCCTGTGATTTAAAACATATATCTCTACCAAAGAGCATCAGTGGAATTTCCTCTTTCAACGTTATGTTTTCCGCACATACAAAGTGAATGCTTCCGACAGCGAAAACTAAACCATTACATTTGAATCCATTTTATAACTTATGCCGTGCAGAACAAGAGCTAATTTCTATTGTACTACTTTCTGTACTAGCTTTTCCAGACTTTTTCACAAAAGGGAATGCAATTTACTTCAGACAATGGTTGGAATTAACTGTGTGGTGATCTCGGGTTTTTGAATTCCGTAATTTAGTGTTTGCTATAGAAGTTAATGTGAACATAGTTTTGCGTTCTGTTAATTTTCTCACGTTGACTTGGTCTCATGGAATAGGTAGTTTATGAGTGAGTTAGATGGTTTACACCGTGTTACTTGAAATTGGATCAACATAGAAATTCTAATCATGTTGAAGCTGATGTATTTTTTATTATGAATAAAGCATTTTTGTTCCATTCGATGTGCAAATTAAATGACAACATGCAAACAATGTTTTTCAAATTTATTTGTCTTAATTTACTTGCAGCTTTTGTGGCCTAATTGAAAGAAAGAAATAAAGAAAGAAGGAAAGAAAGAAAGAAGGAGAGAAAGAAAGGAAGAAAGAAAAAGAGAAGGAAAGAAAGAAATAATTTATTTTGTGTCACATACGAGTATCTCTTAAACAATGACTTAATATAATTGGAACATTGCATCATAGTGTTCCATGATGCTCAATACCAACGCTTTGGCGACTCGCGAATATTATTTTTCATTAAAATACACTACACTGACCATGATTTATATAACTTTGAAAGCAATCGCAAAGATATTGTGACGAACCACAAAACCCCTTCATAACATACTGCGAAACGAAAGGTAAAATTAAACAAAATGGGAGGAAAAGGAGTGTTACACATTACTGATGTTATCAACGTAACGTGTCTCCATTTATCACTGGGCTGAGGTATTGCGTATTATTCGTAGACAATATCAAACGGCCCGAGGGGTAAGGTAAAAGCGAGAGAATTGTAATTTTACAAAACTTTTAACTTTGATACAAAACCAGTCACATATGAAATTGGGAAGAGGAAAATTTGTAAGCAGCTTTTAAATTCTTGACAAAATGGCAGTGTTGACCGAGTTGTAGGTACCTTGACTTTCATTCTGAAGGTTCTAGGTTCCAGCTGTGCATCAAAGGATTTATTTATTCGAAAGATTAGATACGCTGTAGTGTGAGCCCAAAACGGTGATGGAAAACATGACAATGTGAAGAAACCTGAACCTGTTGCGTATGGAACGCTATCTACCGCAAAATGTTGGCATATGCCAAAAGTAATGTTTGAACGTGCTTTTGACAACCCCATCAGACATCAAAAAGCGACTGTAGATCTGAGAAGATGTCTGTCTACCAAGGCGTAAAGGATTAGAGTCGTGATCCTATTTTTTTTTTGATCCTTAACCTTATAACTTAGACCACTGATCTTTGGTGGTGGAATACGTAAGTATTGTACTACCTATATGTAATATTCAGTAATACATCGGGGGTCGAGAGAGCATTCTACATTCTTACACGTATATACGAATGTGTTTTGTTCCCAAGCATGCGAATAAGGATATGCAATGTAGACTAAAGGAAATGGCCATGTAGGATAAGTTGAATCCCGTCAACCTCTGTTGGATAACTTTGTAACTCTACAGTCAGTTCTATTTTATAGGTACCTATATTAGTTAACTTCATTGAAATTGCCTGAAGGGGCTAGTCAGAGGTGCATCCACCCATTACATTTGGTCCATGCCCACATTTTCTTACATTTAAGTTAGAATTCCATAATTTGACAGGTTGTAAGCTCAGCAAGACTTATTTATTGGTTTCCTTCGTCATTTTAAGCACGTTATAATGAGCATAATATCATTTTATTGAATAGAAAAATGCTTAATTTCCAATAATGTACGTCAGGCACGACCTTCGTATTGAAAGTCAAAGAACTGTCCCGGCTTTTTTAATATAAGATTTAGCAGGAAAAGTTTCAAATATAGTATAGTGTGTGCTAACGTTTTTAAAGAAACACACCAACTAAATTGTATGTTTCTAGGATAAGGGGTTGAGGTACGTTATCTGTTAGTAAATCTGTCAGGAATAGGAAAATATATTATTCAAAACGAGCATAAATTATAGTTCTGAACCTAATCCTAACTCCTCCCTACACTTATGCCAACAATGGCCCGTTAATGGCGGTATATAAAGAGTGCTATTTTGTTTTTCATAGCTTGCTTGTATTGTATGAATAAGAACAATATGAGATATACTTCGTTGGAATGACCTAATGCGATTAGATAGCTGTGTTAGCTAGCAATATTGTCATTTTCCAATTAAAAGATTACAAGGATCACTTTAAAAGACTTCACACACAGCAGCTATAATGTAAAGATGTAGATTATAGCAAGATACATCTCATTAAATCTTTCCATAGATCTCATCAAGAGACCACACACGACAGCTATAATATACATTTTTACATCTTCGTATCTTAAGATACAGAGCGATATGAAAATATATATTTTTTGATACATCATAATACATCTCAATACATTTCCGTATAATTAACTTTGTTCGAAAAGAATGTCAAAAACTTCAAAAAGATTCACACATTACCGGTTGTGTGTGTGATACATTATGATAATTTAAAGCTAAACATCCCGGGATGTAATGTACATTAATATACATTATAGCTGCCGTGTGTAAAGCCCTTAAAACGTCTTAACGTGTGTCTACGACGTGTGTGTGGGCGCGACCATCACTTCACTGTGAACGCAAAGGCGCGTTTCATATGTTTGATACTTCGCGCTCGTCATCGCCACCGCACTAGGCTCGGCAGTGTGGACGAACACTAAGGAGATAGGTGAAACTAGGCCTGTTAGTCGCGACGAATCAGGCAACAAACACGGCTTTGTGTCTACAATTTTTTTGAAGATTCTTTCTATAAATGCTATGTTGAGCTCCAGTGATTCGATCGGCACCTGGTGCCTGATGAATTCTCAAACAATAAAAATAATATACAGAGTTCGAAATCCAAAAACCAAAAACAGATACGATGAATAAACGTAAATTTTTGTCATTGTCAACTATGAACCATCAACCATTTTATGATTTAAACAATTCGTCAAATAAAAGTGCAGTGCTGATTTTTTTTAGAGTTACCTATTCGCAACCGGGTGCATTCCGATTCACTGCATTGCACATAGTTCTATAGAACGTCAATAAAATGCTGAAAAACCACCAAGAGCGATACCCGCAGACCATTTCATCTCACTGCGTTCCACTCCGGTAAAACGATGAACGCACAAAATACTGGTAACTAATACATAGATATTTGTTCCTTTAGACATTTGTGAAAAAATATACACTTAGGGTTCCGTACCCAAAGGTAAAAACAGGATCCTATCACTAAGATTTCGCTGTCCGTCTGTATGTTTGTTACAAGGCTGTATCTCATGAACCGTTATAGCTAGACAGTTGAAATTTTCACAGATGATGTATTTCTGTTGCCGCTATAACAACAAATACTAAAAACAGAATAAAATTAGTATTTAAGTGGGGCTTCTGTAGTGTATACGGAATATTAAAGTGATGATAACGTCTTCGATTCCCGAGGCTAGCCGAGTGAATACGAATGAATACCGAGCGTTGATCGGGCACTCCAAGCAAGGCCTGCGAGCGAAGCACACGTTTGATTATATGTATCATTCGAGATGTTTTATTTAATACCCAAGCAACCTGTACAAGTGGCGACCGTGCCAGGTTACAACTATTTACGTAAGTAAACAAAAAATAAAACACAAAAAAAAAAGGTAGATCAACGAGTCGAAACTGTTTTGTCTTACAAATAAAAGATGGGAAACTTACTAGATTGTTATTACAAATAAAATACGAACAAAAATCAAAGTTAATGTACCTAAAACGAAAATCTAAGATAATGTACCTAATTATTATCTTTCTAAGGTGCATTTTATAATGATTCTACTAGCTTATCGGACTAGTAGGTGAGAGGAGCGCATTTATCGCCTCCATACTACCTTCTGGTCGACTTGTTATCATACATTTTGCATTAGAATTTCATATCGTTTATTCACACCTACCTTCTTTGATAGGCAGTAAACTTAGTAAGTATGTATCCTAGTCTGATATTGTAAGAAGGCAATTACTGTTTTCGCGTTGGTTGGTACCTACGAGTGGGCATTTTATTATGCCTGCATAGAAAAACGAGATGTGTACAATGTACATAGATACAGTGGTACCTCAGGTTTGAGTCTCCGACAAAATATATTAAACGATTTGTAACCATAACTTTTAAGTTATATAACAAAACTATTTATAGTTTTGTCACGATTAATTTTATTTCATTTGGAAATACTCAACCCAATATTAAGAAAATATTGGAACGTTTATATAATATAATTACTATTATCATTGTCTTTAAATAGACCATCCATCCATCCAAAGTGAAATAATACATTATGCATTTGTTTTGGTTACAATCATTTAACGAACACCTGTATTTGTCGGTTTCCAAAAAACTAATTGGGGTATCACTGGATAAAAGAGGTAGTTTGGATTACCAAACGGTACCTGTAAAATCGAAAATAAGAAATGATAGTTTGACATAATTGACAAACGGTATCTAAATACATTTATGGTATGGTTTAAATAAATCTGAATGGAAATGATAGTTTGCCAAATTGACAAACGGTATCTAATGGTATGGTTTAGAGAAATCTAAACAGAAGGTAATATTAAAGTTTGACAAATTGACAAACGGTATGGTTTAGAGAAATCTAAGCGAAAGGTAAAATTATAATTTGACAAAATTGTCAAAAGGTATGTAAATATGGTATAGTTTAAGAAATCTGAACGAAAGGTAAAATTATAGTTTGATAAAATTGTCAAACGGTATCTAAATATGGTATAGTTTAGAGAAATCTGAACGAAAGGTAAAATTATAGTTTGATAAAATTGTCAAACGGTATCTAAATATGGTATAGTTTAGAGAAATCTGAACGAAAGGTAAAATTATAGTTTGATAAAATTGTCAAACGGTACCTATCTAAATATGAAATAGTTTAGAGAAATCTGAACAAGGGGATTTACTATTATTATAGTTTTCCCCATCAAAATGTCGACTTTGATGTGCTTAAATGTAGCTCAAACAGTTATTGACTTAATAACGTTTAAAAATCCGTATTTTTACAACTGACTCGCACACTCACTGACTTTTATAGATCAAAAACCTAACTTACTTCCAGATGACCTAGAAACCTGATATTTGGCATCAAGGTAGGTTATTGGGAGTATACAAAAGAAAAAGTTCAAAAAGTTAACTTAATAAGTTAAGGACCAACGTTATTTGACCCGCGTCGAGTACGAGCGGTGTAATAAACAGTGGTTCTGATAGTTATTGATGAGACCTGCAATTATTCATTAGCTGGCATCATTTAAAGATTTGAAACGTTGCTAAAGTGTAGGTACGCGTCTATGTTAGACTGTCGAGATCAAAATAAACAAATAAGGCTTACTATCCAACGGGTCGGATTAACGACAAAGTCGTTTCATTACACATATATTATGTATCTGTGAAGGTACCTAACTTGTATTTAAATAAAATATTTTATTTGGTGTTTTTAACCATTTACGTCGTGTTATGTAAGTTTATGTACATATTGCGACCATAAAGGTATTTGATAAAGATAAAAAGCTGTAAGTATGTACCTGAAAAACAAAAATAAAATAAAAAATAAAATATACAGATATTCCATCAAAAACATAAATGTGAAATGATAGCCAAGTTAATTATAACTTATGTATGTTCTTCTTATGTCAACGAAATCGACAAAAGAAATGAGATCTATGAGTACCAAGTTCTGTGTAGAAAATCCTAAAAAAAAAAAATAGTTACAAGAACATGTAACATGTTCAAAAAATCTTGAGCTTGAAGCTCAAGATTTGATTTGTTGGTGGAAAAATTAGCCAAGGAAAAAATGCATTTCATCGGCTTAGTGAGGGTAGACATTATAATCACCTTTATTTGTAGTAAAGGCTTGACAGTGTTCGGTGTTTATTAGTTGACTCGAGAATACTATTAAAAAAATAATAATAATAATATTGGAATTAATTTTGTTGCCATGCGAAAACATGGTAAATTTTATTGACGACATCGTTATTTATGTAAGCGACGACGCCCAACATGATGAGAGAATCAAAAAAGTATTAGTAGTTATTACCCGTTCTTTCGAATAAGAGCAAATGCTTATATAGTAGGGTCAAACAAATAAACTTATTTGGTCATCGTGAGAGCTTCACGTAAAGGTATACATATAGAAAAAATTGAAATAGAAAAAAAAAGGTACTTAGGTATTTAAAAAATCTATTGCTGTTGCGCTGTGCCCGATATGACATGTATAAACGTATGAATGGTGATAGAGACAACGGCACCTCGGACCCAATTAAATTCTTAATGATGAAATCGCTATTTCGTATTCTCCTGTTTTCTCCTTCAAAACTAAATCGATTTTAATATTTTTTTCAAGAATAATAAAGAGAAAGATTTTGCTTTGCCTGTATGTTTTTCTTTTATTATTTTACATTCGTCAAATTGGTTTTATGGACGTCTGAAGAGGGCGATAAAACTGGTAAAATTTTGTGATTTTAGAAGGCTTCTAAATCATAAACTAATTAGTTTTTGGAGAAAAACATAACATAGAGGCATACAATGGTCCGCATAGATTGTATGGTCGAAATATTAAAAACATCATTATTCAGGGAGGAGACAGGGAAAAACGAGGAACGTCGAGGAAAATGCCTGCCCAGCAATGCTCTTAAGACATTAGGATACTATGATTCTAATGATAAGACACAAGTTTACGCTGATGCTAGTCCTGTCGGGTTAGGGGCTGTTCTTGTCAAGAATGGGTAGCCCCGTGGGCCAAGAATTATTGTATAATGGTAATAAAAGTCTTCTGATCGCGAAAATTGGTATTGCTAAACAGAAAAAGAAATTGGTTTTGACTGCAAAGTCAAAGTCAAAGTCAAAGTCAAAGTCAAAGTCAAAGTCAAAGTCAAAGTCAAAGTCAAAGTCAAAGTCAAAGTCAAAGTCAAAGTCAAAGTCAAAGTCAAAGTCAAAGTCAAAGTCAAAGTCAAAGTCAAAGTCAAAGTCAAAGTCAAAGTCAAAGTCAAAGTCAAAGTCAAAGTCAAAGTCAAAGTCAAAGTCAAAGTCAAAGTCAAAGTCAAAGTCAAAGTCAAAGTCAAAGTCAAAGTCAAAGTCAAAGTCAAAGTCAAAGTCAAAGTCAAAGTCAAAGTCAAAGTCAAAGTCAAAGTCAAAGTCAAAGTGAAAGTGAAAGTGAAAGTGAAAGTGAAAGTGAAAGTGAAAGTGAAAGTGAAAGTGAAAGTGAAAGTGAAAGTGAAAGTGAAAGTGAAAGTGAAAGTGAAAGTGAAAGTGAAAGTGAAAGTGAAAGTGAAAGTGAAAGTGAAAGTGAAAGTGAAAGTGAAAGTGAAAGTGAAAGTGAAAGTGAAAGTCAAAGTCAAAGTCAAAGTCAAAGTCAAAGTCAAAGTCAAAGTCAAAGTCAAAGTCAAAGTCAAAGTCAAAGTCAAAGTCAAAGTCAAAGTCAAAGTCAAAGTCAAAGTCAAAGTCAAAGTCAAAGTCAAAGTCAAAGTCAAAGTCAAAGTCAAAGTCAAAGTCAAAGTCAAAGTCAAAGTCAAAGTCAAAGTCAAAGTCAAAGTCAAAGTCAAAGTCAAAGTCAAAGTCAAAGTCAAAGTCAAAGTCAAAGTCAAAGTCAAAGTCAAAGTCAAAGTCAAAGTCAAAGTCAAAGTCAAAGTCAAAGTCAAAGTCAAAGTCAAAGTCAAAGTCAAAGTCAAAGTCAAAGTCAAAGTCAAAGTCAAAGTCAAAGTCAAAGTCAAAGTCAAAGTCAAAGTCAAAGTCAAAGTCAAAGTCAAAGTCAAAGTCAAAGTCAAAGTCAAAGTCAAAGTCAAAGTCAAAGTCAAAGTCAAAGTCAAAGTCAAAGTCAAAGTCAAAGTCAAAGTCAAAGTCAAAGTCAAAGTCAAAGTCAAAGTCAAAGTCAAAGTCAAAGTCAAAGTCAAAGTCAAAGTCAAAGTCAAAGTCAAAGTCAAAGTCAAAGTCAAAGTCAAAGTCAAAGTCAAAGTCAAAGTCAAAGTCAAAGTCAAAGTCAAAGTCAAAGTCAAAGTCAAAGTCAAAGTCAAAGTCAAAGTCAAAGTCAAAGTCAAAGTCAAAGTCAAAGTCAAAGTCAAAGTCAAAGTCAAAGTCAAAGTCAAAGTCAAAGTCAAAGTCAAAGTCAAAGTCAAAGTCAAAGTCAAAGTCAAAGTCAAAGTCAAAGTCAAAGTCAAAGTCAAAGTCAAAGTCAAAGTCAAAGTCAAAGTCAAAGTCAAAGTCAAAGTCAAAGTCAAAGTCAAAGTCAAAGTCAAAGTCAAAGTCAAAGTCAAAGTCAAAGTCAAAGTCAAAGTCAAAGTCAAAGTCAAAGTCAAAGTCAAAGTCAAAGTCAAAGTCAAAGTCAAAGTCAAAGTCAAAGTCAAAGTCAAAGTCAAAGTCAAAGTCAAAGTCAAAGTCAAAGTCAAAGTCAAAGTCAAAGTCAAAGTCAAAGTCAAAGTCAAAGTCAAAGTCAAAGTCAAAGTCAAAGTCAAAGTCAAAGTCAAAGTCAAAGTCAAAGTCAAAGTCAAAGTCAAAGTCAAAGTCAAAGTCAAAGTCAAAGTCAAAGTCAAAGTCAAAGTCAAAGTCAAAGTCAAAGTCAAAGTCAAAGTCAAAGTCAAAGTCAAAGTCAAAGTCAAAGTCAAAGTCAAAGTCAAAGTCAAAGTCAAAGTCAAAGTCAAAGTCAAAGTCAAAGTCAAAGTCAAAGTCAAAGTCAAAGTCAAAGTCAAAGTCAAAGTCAAAGTCAAAGTCAAAGTCAAAGTCAAAGTCAAAGTCAAAGTCAAAGTCAAAGTCAAAGTCAAAGTCAAAGTCAAAGTCAAAGTCAAAGTCAAAGTCAAAGTCAAAGTCAAAGTCAAAGTCAAAGTCAAAGTCAAAGTCAAAGTCAAAGTCAAAGTCAAAGTCAAAGTCAAAGTCAAAGTCAAAGTCAAAGTCAAAGTCAAAGTCAAAGTCAAAGTCAAAGTCAAAGTCAAAGTCAAAGTCAAAGTCAAAGTCAAAGTCAAAGTCAAAGTCAAAGTCAAAGTCAAAGTCAAAGTCAAAGTCAAAGTCAAAGTCAAAGTCAAAGTCAAAGTCAAAGTCAAAGTCAAAGTCAAAGTCAAAGTCAAAGTCAAAGTCAAAGTCAAAGTCAAAGTCAAAGTCAAAGTCAAAGTCAAAGTCAAAGTCAAAGTCAAAGTCAAAGTCAAAGTCAAAGTCAAAGTCAAAGTCAAAGTCAAAGTCAAAGTCAAAGTCAAAGTCAAAGTCAAAGTCAAAGTCAAAGTCAAAGTCAAAGTCAAAGTCAAAGTCAAAGTCAAAGTCAAAGTCAAAGTCAAAGTCAAAGTCAAAGTCAAAGTCAAAGTCAAAGTCAAAGTCAAAGTCAAAGTCAAAGTCAAAGTCAAAGTCAAAGTCAAAGTCAAAGTCAAAGTCAAAGTCAAAGTCAAAGTCAAAGTCAAAGTCAAAGTCAAAGTCAAAGTCAAAGTCAAAGTCAAAGTCAAAGTCAAAGTCAAAGTCAAAGTCAAAGTCAAAGTCAAAGTCAAAGTCAAAGTCAAAGTCAAAGTCAAAGTCAAAGTCAAAGGTCAAAGTCAAAGCTTGAATTCATTGCTTGAAACACAGGTGTAGAAGATGTTAATTAATTACATCTACCTGGATGACTAGGACAATATTTCATTGCCCGGAAATACGGACGTTTTCTAAAAATGAAACCTAGCTAGATCGATGTATCGCCCGCATACTAAATTTCACGAACATCGTTGGAGCCGTAACCGAGATTCAGATTAGAATTGCCCGTTTAAAGGTATTAGATAATTATGAAACCAATGTACTCTGCCTATGTGAAGTCATGCAATATGAAATGTAATTAAATGATATACCTAATAAAAATTACAAAAAATAATAATAATATTTTTAAAAAGACAACAGTCACAAACGGACATAATTAGGCACATTTAAAATAATAAAACATAACTAATTACAATTAGAATTTACAAGATTTCTATCATTCATGTAATCGTCTATGGCATAATAATATTTGCTACTAATAATTTGGTAAGTAATCATAAACCTTTCGAGGTAATATTTGGGCCTAATTAAAAACCGCGTGCAAGAATTATCATGGAGTCTGTACAGTACAGTCATGATGAGGTAATTGCAATTAGTAAAGAACTATGATAAGATGCATGTTATGAAATCACTTTAGAAAATTTTTAAAGGTATGTTTGCTTGCCTTTGAAATAAACAAAGAAATAATATTATTGATATAATACATAATAGTAATATTATTATTATAATATTATGCATACTTTCATAAAATCACGCCTGTTTACTAAAGAGGTAGGCAGAGACAACGGCTTTCCACTTGCTACAATCCCGACACTTCTTTTGCTTCATTCACTCTGATCAATTGAACGTTGCGAGTACGCCTACAGTGAGCAGTGACACACATGCAGATCTTGAAACGAAGGATATGGATGCAGAGATGAAGATTTAAAAGAAAGAAGAAGGATAGGTGACGACGGAAAAGTCATCAAAGATGCAATTGAAGAAAATAAATTAGCAATAACATGCAATGATGCGATGAAGGAAGTGATGTGGTATTAGAAAATGAAGCTAATGGAAAAACACTATGTAGAAATATAGTTAATTAAAAAAGGGTTGAAGGCAAGTGGAAAGTCTGATAGAGATAAAGATAGTTTATTTGCTTGAACACAATGTAGGTTACACAGATATTAATAAATACTATTTTAGAAATGTTTATGTAACAACTAAATAAATCATATGTTAAAGTTAATTTAATTAAAATTACATATTTAATGATATACATTAGTCTTACCTAACGATTGAAATATTGTACTTAAATGATCTGATGTAACTAGAATTAATTATTATTGTTACCAGGTTGTTACTAGAATTATTATTTCATTTTCTTTTTGTAAAAGGTAGATGTAGTGTATACGGAATATTAAAGTGATGATAACGTCTTCGATTCCCGAGGCTAGCCGAGTGAATACGAATGAATACCGAGCGTTGATCGGGCACTCCAAGCAAGGCCTGCGAGCGAAGCACACGTTTGATTATATGTATCATTCGAGATGTTTTATTTAATACCCAAGCAACCTGTACAGCTTCCATACAACAAACCGTGATTTTAATGCCGTTTTTTTAGATAATAGTACTGGAACCCTTCGTGCTCGAGTCCGACTCGCACTTGGCCGGTTTAAACTAACGAGATTAGTAGGTACACGTAACTATTGTTTCTTAGATTTTTTGGCTCTTTATCTCAGTTAGTCAGCTAGTAACGCAAAAGTTTTATATATTAAGATGAAATCAAGAAGTACTCAAATTTCAATCGTGAAGACGGCTATAGACTCTCTAATTCTTGGAATCCTGTGGTCACTATGTGTGGGCGTCGTGACAGACCATCTCAGTGCGTAGATACAGTTAGTGTGGTGTGTCGTAATACGAACATGGACATTTCTATTTCTGTAGACCAAGTGAGGGTAGTTTCGTCAACTGCCTCCGCTTCTCGACGGTAGCACCGTGTTCTCCAGTCTGCCCGCGGCCATGGCTATTGTAACATAGCCGAAACGTCGGGAAAATAAATTAAAGGTAATTACGTGATAAACACCGGTGTTAAAATCTATAGTTTTATTAAGGTGATAAGTGAAATTTTTGACTTTTTGTATGGGCTGAGTATATGACCCGGATATGACGGAAAAAGTTATAAAACAGCATTATCTTGAAAACCATTAAATTTTAAAAGAAACTGTCTTTAATTTACTTAGCTAGTATGATTATCTAACGAATTATATTCATAGTAGCTATTCATAGTTTTGATTAAAAACGAAACTAGTGTTTTTGAGGAGCCAACTTTGGAAAATGAATCTATAATTTTAACCATCGTGTTTCTGTCTGTAATTTATCTTGATTATATCCTTAAGTTATCTTTGTCATTAAAAACATTACTGTATGTTTTTCGGTTAATAAGAAAAAACAATTCTGCATTCATCAAAAACATTTATTACTCGTCATAAGATGAACTTTTAAAGCTCCCAGTTTCAGGCAATTTACTAGTACTACGACCACTAAGTTACCTAATTTGAGAATTTACGAACGTCTGTCGTAACAAAACACCGTTTGTTCGGTATCTTGTTTCGTGCGGAACATTTTGTTCGCATGAATAAATATGCAAATATTGTGTTCATCCTGTCCGTGTTACGTACAGAGTATGGAAAACTTCCATAATAAATGACAGCCGTACCTGAGATAACATCGTTCTCTCATTTTTCTCTCGATAGATTAATCTTCCTCGCGCCAAGCCCTAAGAAGCGGTGATAGTCATAATATTGTCGTATTTTTTTAGTTATATGAGTCATCTACTGAGACATTTATTCCCAAAGATGGTTGAAGTGGCTGGTTGTAACATGTTGTGCCGACCTCACATTAAGTGGAAAAAAGGAGAATAAAACGATGATAGGAGTCATCCACTGCTGCTAATTTTACTTCTTCCAAAGGATTAATGAATAGGGAACCCTTTCCCGGCGTGCATCAATGGATTTTTCTGTTCTAAAAAATATATATTATGCGCATCAAAAACACGTGCTCAAAACGGTAAAGAAAAACATCGTGAGGAAACTACGAAACCTACTGCAAAATGTGTGCATGTGTATAATGTTTGGACGTGCCTCTGACTACGAATCTATGAATCTCTTTCAAATCAAATTATTGTTTAGTGAATTATAGTACTGGATAAGTAGTCTTATCTTTATCACGTATCTTAATTAGTTTTTATCGACAAAACGAAATGGCACAATATGCCAGATTGGTACATTTAACTGAACATTGTCGTATTGTGAACTCGTCTGCCTTAATAAATACGCCATCACTGAAATAACAATTCGCTATAAACGATTCTGTAAATAGTTTCAGTGTAAATGAGATGTTACTTACGTCTTTGTAACCGTGCGTTCAGGGTATCACTCGGTGGTCGTGGTAGACACCGTTTGTTTGTTGTACAGTTATAGTTACAGTTAAGTTGTCTCTGTGTCTAGTGTTCTTATAAGCGGCGATGGGCTTGCAACCTGTCACGTATGGAATGCTAACTACTGCAAAATGTGGGCATGTGCCAAATATAATGTTTGGACGTGCCTCTGACTACCCCCACTAGACATCATCAAAGGATCTAAGCGTCTGGAGATCTGAGAGGATTTCGACCGTACTTGGGGATTACAGTCGTGATCCTATTTATTTTATTATTTATTTTAAGTTGTCTCTTCAATTGAAATAAAAGGAGGTACTTAGACGCGTATTTAATGTTGCTTTTTAGAGTTCCGTACCTAACGGGAACCTATTACGAGTATTTTTAGTATTTTTTGCGAGTCGGACTCGCGCATGAAGGGTTCCGTACCATTTATTTATTTATTTATTTATTTATTTTGAACTTAAATACACATGCACAATATATATCATTATAATACATTATCTATAATAACGCCAAAAAAATCATGTTTGTTGTATGGGAGCCCTCCTAAATATTTATTTTATTCTGTTTTTAGTATTTTTTGTTAGAGCAGCAACAGAAATACGTAATCTGTGAAAATTTCAACTGTCTAGCTATCACGGTTCATGAGATACAGCCCTGTGACAGACAGACGGACGGACAGACAGACAGACAGACAGACAGACAGACAGACGGACAGCGAAGTCTTAGTAATAGGGTCCCGTTTTTACCCTTTGGATACGGAACCCTCAAAACTAATCAAACCTTTTTGATTGGTCGAAACATATTCGTCGCTTTTTTTTTAGTTTTTAAAATGTATGCCGTTTGAGTCCGCTTCTGTTACGGTCACGAATCCTTAAGAAATGTGTAGCCTCTTGAATATTCAACCATTGTATTGGTAAATGTGAGTGGTATCACTTTTTTCAACGACGAAAACTGTGAAGTACCTGCCCACCTGAAAAGCTTTTGTACGGCTCAAAAGAAAGACAAGCCGTCTCTTAAGATGTTTGGTAAAAAATCGAGGCTTTATTTTTTTGTGTCAAAATTATGGCTAATGTATACCTGCACATAGAAACCTGACAAATAGGTACGAATATTTTATTATTAAAATAGACCATTCTATTTTTACATGCTTTTATTTAACTTGCAATTTAAGTATGTATATTGTATAACTATGTTTGTTAAGGTGGAATCTTGCAACTCAATTTTGAAGCAGTTATCTTCAACCGATTGAGCTGAAATGTGGCATACATACATACATAGGTAACTTCAGTGACAATGCAATAAAATGGTTACAGTGAGCTGATCTGATGATAAAGTCAGGAGCTGTTCAACCGACACTTACAATGGAACTCCTTAGTAAATATTTTGTTTGAGTATAAATTTTGCATACTTGTCAATTTCCAATGACAATGTTATATTATTATGTGGTGCTCGATGGTTTGAATGATTTTACAAAAGCTTGTCTTTGAAATATATTTGTCAACAGAAATCTTATATATTTTTACTGTGAAAATTAGATTTTCAGTGTACAGGTTTTGACCAAAGCCAAGTTTCGATTAAACGTATCCCCAGTAGATCAGTCTCAACGTAAATTACACTAGTTTGAAACCCCCAAAGCATACAATAATTATTATGCAGGAACAAAGACATACTTGAGCATCAGTTTCTGATGTTATCAGTCCTTTTGCGAGGTTTAAGCTATAAAAAATATTCACCAACAAAATATTTCAAGACAAACCATTCTGTGGCTGTTAATAAGCCTTTGCGACATGCTCCATGTTTAAAAAAACCGACCAAGTGCGAGTCGGACTCGCGCACGAAGGGTTCCGTACCATTGTATGTGTATGCCCCACTTAAATATTTATTTTATTCTGTTTTTAGTATTTGTTAATATAGCGGCAACAGAAATACATAATCTGTGAAAACTTCAACTGTCTTATCACGGCTCATGAGATACAGTGACAGACAGACGGACAGCGAAGTCTTAGTAATAAGTTTCCGTTTTTACCCTTTGGGTACGGAACCCTAAAAACTAGTGCTTATCCAGTTCTCTGGAGACATGATATACATGTAACTACCGCATATTATATTAACAGTACCCATAAAGCAAAGCAGCTTTGATAGAGACGAAATTTGCTATAACCCGAGTATTAATTTACAATGTTTGTTGAGCGAAGCAGAAATTTGTACGAACAATGGCTGTAAGATGGCATATACTTCGAGCAAGCCTAACTCCATCCAAATGTCTCAAGCACTACATAACATCTCGTAAATGAGAAATAAGCTCTGCATAAATCAATTTTTGTTCCAAAGCTGTAATAATATTTTTTATTTGACTCTACTCCTGTAAGGCTATTTTGTAAAAACATGATCATCATGTTATGATACTCATACCAATAGTTATTGGTTCTGAATGCCTTAATGCCTACGCTTTTGCTGTTTAGGCACCTATACCTAAATGCTTCCAATACAATACCTACGCAGAAACGTAGGTATAGGTGCATAAACCGTGAATAGTTACTATGAAAAGTTTACAGATTAGGTATTTCTCTAACATTAGGTAATGTTTTTTTTTAGAAAATAGCCCTGCAGTTCTTTTAAAACTATCTTAGTTATTGTATTTGACGTATTTTCAGTTTTTATTAGCTTCCATGACAGATTTTCATAACATACACGTCGGTTTTAACAGGCTTGTAGATACTCTCAACCCAAAAAAGCACTAAAATTATACTTTAATGATAATAATGATTAAAACTATCGTGGTTGTTACACATTTTACCTTTAAATACGGCTATTTACCAGTTTTTCCTTGCATTGCTGAAGTGTCCAGATAATTTATATGCATAATTTATATCATGAGCAACACCCAGGACCGCGATCAACGGTAGATCGGCGAATACTCACGTACGTGGTAATTAGCCTTTATTTATTTATTTTATTTATTTATTTATTTAGGGCGTCCTTCAGAAAAATCACTTACTACATCTAATTAAAAACAATTATACTTAAATCTATGTGTTTTCCCAGTTACAGGATGCCACAGCATGCACTTAGATGACTCAACTTAACAACTAGGTTTACCATTATGAGCAACTTAAAACAATAAAAAGAGAAAGAGAAACATGAGATCAAAAAATTGAGTGAGAGAAACATGAGATCAAGTTATAAGAGCTTCCTTAAACAGTACATAAATTAGATTATAAAATATAACTACTTAAAATCAATATCACAAAAATTATAATTATTTAACTATATTATTTGCTTATTATACTAGGACATAATCTGATGAGTGTATTACAAAAAATCCTACTAATATTATAAATGCGAAAGTTTGTGAGAGTGTGTGTGTGTTTGTTTGTTAATCTTTCACGCAAAAACTACTGAACGGATTAAAATGAAACTTTACAGTAATATAGCTCATACATTAGAATAACAATAGGCTTTTTATCCATTTACCACCTATGAAGACGGGGTGAGCAGCTAGAAGTAAAATTAGAATTCTGTGAAAGGATTAGTCGGTCAAAGGATTGTCATCTCACGTTTGTATTAATTGCCAAGCCATCTCCATGACCGGCGAGTTACTCTCTTTGAACAAACACTCTATGGTGCATTGTCGGACAAGTTGTCTACGGTCCCCTGATACCTATTCAAATAGATGTTGGTAGTTTAGCTCACTGTTTGCCAAGGAACATGAGTTGGTGCATCTTATTAAATTAAATTCTTCGGTTTAAAGTTTCCTATAGAAAATCTTATCCTAATCCTTATCCTTATCCTTATAATATTATAAATAATGTGAAAGTTTGTGACTTTGTATGTATGTTTGTGCCTCAATCAGGCCTTAACGACAAAACGGGTTAAGTTGAAATTTGCTGTAGATTTAATATAATGCCCGAATAAAGCATAGACTACTTTAATATATGAAAAAAAAACCCCATAACGATAAAAAACGCAAAAGGGATGATTTCTGTATAGATGGCGCTGGTGTGCAACAAATCTGACATCACAGACTAAAAACATTCAGTCTTTTCTATTCGATTATTGAAATTTGACAGGATAACGTCTGTCACAGGTTGGCTAGTAATACCTAATTAGTACTAATTTTACCTACTAGAATACAATCACTACATAGTATAAAGCAAAGTCGCTTTCCGCTTCCCGCGTATGTATGTATGTTTACTTATATCTTTAAAACTACACAACGGATTTTGATGCGGTTTTTTTTAATAGATAGAGTGATTCAGGAGGAAGGTTTATATGTATAAGACCATGCTACCCGTGCGAAGCCGGGGCGGGTCGCTAGTTTAAAATAAGATCATACTTTACATCTCTCTCTAGCAGCGTAGTCGGACTATGTCGAGCTCAGAGAACGCTAAAGCCGGGGTCCCACGGCGCGTAAAAACGCGGGCCGTGGGACCCCGGCATAAGACAAAAATGTAGTTTGGGGCAAAATGGCACTACTTAGATAATTACACTCAAATGTTTGATTGGGAGCCAATGTATGGTATACATCCTGTCAGATGTTATGAAAAAATATCCTAATCTGTAATGTATGGAACGCTAACTACTACAGAATGAGGAAATGGTGCCAAAATTGAGGTTTGAACGTACTTGACTTTTTGACATCTTCAAGGATCTGAGCGCCTGAAGATCTAATAAAATATCTACCGTAGGTACTCGTATCGTTATATACATATATATTTATATATAATTATATTTTATATGAGTATTTAGTTATATAGGTATGTATTTATTTAAATTTACTATATATATATATTATGGATTCTGTATCACAGATTCTATATTTATATAGGGATATACATATATACTTAATATAAATATTTCTGTATTCGTATGTTTTTAGGTATATAATTATTTATTTGATTAAGTACATTTATAATAAATATTTTTAGTAGTGCACCTCGACCAATCTTCCATTCTTCGTTATATTCATTCCATTCTAAGGTTGTCTGGAAGAGATCGCTTTTGAGCGATAAGACCGCCCATTGTACAGTGTTTCTTCTAGTTTAAGTTTATTATTATTTTGTTTTAATGGTGTACAATAAAGCATTTTCATTCGTACATAAAATCGTGATACTTTTTCATTCATTTTCAATAATGGTGTCAAGCGGAAGACTTGTACAGTACGCTAACTAATTTTACTTGGTGGTCATAATATGACCATATGACAAAATATTATGTTTGGACTACTTAAACTACATCCTACTAATCACTACATAGTATAAAGAAAAGTCGCTTCCCGCTTCCCGCGTCTGTATGTATGCTTATATCTTTAAAACTACACAACGGATTTTGATGCGGTTTTTTTTAATAGATAGAGTGATTCAGGAGGAAGGTTTATACGTATTAAACCCGTGCGAAGCCGGGGCGGGTCGCTAGTATATTATAAATGCATAAGTTTGTGAGTGTGTGTGTTGTGTATTTGTTACTTTTTCACGCAAAAACTACTGATTCGAATAAAATGAAACTTTACAGTAATATAGCTTATACATCAGAATAAAACATAGGCTACTTTTTATCCAGCTACCACCCGTGCGAAGCCAGGCGAGCGAGCAGCTAGTAATTCAATAAACCTAGAAATCTATAAGGACGTCTGTTATGAGATTCAGTCGATTTACAGTCAGACCCTAATTATTTTCATTTACGAAATACACAATAAATAAAATAATAATTACATAATTAGGTACCAATAACACGCCTTTTCATCCACCCTCTTCTCACCTTTCGTGAGTAATTGCTCTTATCCGGGGGTGCCCCACATAATTTCGGTATACCTACTTGCAACGTTATCCATAATAATATTCAGACCCAAATAAGGATTTCATCCCCAAGGACAGGGGATTAGGAAAGACAGGCCTCAAACAAAATATGATACGATAAGTAATATCTCTCGCCCAAATTCAGATGTACCTACGTACAATTTCTTTATTCCGATGTCTATACAATTCTACTAATATTATAAATGCGACAGTTTGTGGCTTTCTACAATTACAATTTTTCTATTTCTACAAGTAAAATATATTTATGATCTAAGTAAGTTTCAGTTATTTTCTGTTACGCTAATTTAGACTTTAACGTAAACGGAATAGGATCGATCGCATTTTCATCAATTTAAGACAATTTTTGGTAACAATAGAATCAAGCTTATATAAGAAGATAAGAATAAACCATAAAAACCGGCAAAATTCGAGTCGGACTCGCGCACGAAGGGTTCCGTACTATTCACTATAAAAACAGCAAAAAAATCACATTTGTTGTATGGGAGCCTCACTTATTTATTTGTTTTATTCTGTTTTTAGTATTTGTTGTTATAGCGGCAACAGCAATACATAATCTGTGAAAATTTCAACTGTCTTGCTGTTACGATTACGACTTGCTGACAGACAGACAGACAGTCTAACAGCGAAGCCTTAGTAGGCTTCCGTATTACCTTTTGGGCACGGAACCCTAAAAAATGGAATATTGTTTTATAGGAGAATCTTTAGTTTTTTTATGTGTTACAACTTCCTTATAAAATAGTTCCCAGGAAAGATAGGAATCTCGAATAGAATACTTTTTAGGATCAACAAGACTCGTAATCTTTTAATTAAATAAATGCTTCAATTTATCCATTCAGAAACAAGTGGGTTCGATTCAGTGTCACCTAGAATCAAATAAAAACTATGAGTCAGACTTGATCAACGTAAAATAAGCTATAAACCCTTTGGAATAAGGTTCAAAGTGGAATTATTATTTTCTTAAACGTTTATTGTATGTTTAAATTGTTTCAAAAGCTTTCTTTAAATTACAGTTTCAAGTAATTGCTCTGTTCTGTACAATTGGAATTGCACTTAATTGAAATTCTACTTCGGAAGAATAATAAATAAGGATTTTCTCAATTCCTTAGTGTTGCAAGATGTAGATAGAATAGGAAGATAGTATTATTATTTTCAAATAGAACAAGTGCAAGTTGGACTCGCGCTCCGAGGGTTCCGTACGAATTCCTTAAGAGCCTATTGATGTAGCCTTCACAATAATTGACACCAATAAACTTGACTACAAAAATGTGCCATGTAATTTTTGTGCAGAGAACTTTATCGGGATTTATTTGTTATTAATTTACCCGAATAAGATCGTAATAACAGTTTACTAGAAAAAAAGTTGCATTGAGGAGTCGGTATTAATCTGTTATGACGATATTCGAGGTAAAAAAAGTGTTTTTATTGACAGTGGAATAGTACAGCTGCTAAATCCATTACAAAACTCCTAAAGTACTCGAACGTATAGGCTGAAAAAAAATCACAAGGTGTAATCGGAACTCTAGAACAATTATTTTGAATAAAAGCACTTCTATCGTAACAGTTGATTACGATATTATTCTTTGGGGGCGGCGTTATAACACAGGTATCTTCATAAAATTTAAATAATACTCACAATTCTATAGTAGTGGTGAATCATTATATAAATTTATTAATTAAATTCCATGCTATCCCACCTTTCGGCCAATTAAACATTCAACGTATGTGTGTTCGCAACCCTCGTGAAACACAGCTTAATTATTAGACTAATATGCGAACATACTAAACCTACATGTATTTCAGCGATACGTATATAGTATATCCTCATCTTCTTTATGTGTAAGAAACTGGCCAAGATTCGCGCACGAAGGGTTCCGTACCACTATCTATAAAAAACGGCCAAAAAACACGTTTGTTGTATATGTGCCCCACCATCTGCATCATCTGCAAAAATATCAACAGTCTAGCTATCACGGTTCATGAGATACAGCCCTGTGACCGACAGACGGACAGATAGACAGACAGACGGACAACGAAGTCTTAGTAATAGGGTCCCGTTTTTACCTTTCGGGTACGAAACCCTAAAAATGAATCGCTGAATGTGTTGCTAAGCGTAAATCTCGAGAGCAGCTGAACCGATTTCGCTAATTCTTTTTTTGTTGTATTCGTTAATATCAGGAGAAGGTTCATTATAAAAAAAAAACAGGACAACGTCGTCCCGACAGACGTTGTTCTAGCTTACTAGCTGTAATATTATAAATGCGAAAGTTTGAGTTTGTTTGTATCTTTGTGCCTCCATCAGACCTAAACGACAGAATGGATTATGATGAAATTTGCTGTAGATGTAATTATAACGAATAAAACATAGACTACTTTATAATACGAAAAGCATCTACAAAATGATAAAAAACGCAAAAGTGATGATTTTGGAGTAGATGCGTTGGTGTGCAAACAATCTGACATCGAAATAGCAAAGTGGGTTACTCTTTGCGATTATTGAAAGTCGGACAGGACAACGTGTCATGAGTCGGCTAGTAGTATATAGTATTCTTATAAGCGGCGATGGGCTTTCAACCTGTCACGTATGGAATACTAATTACTGTGCTAAATGTAATGTGTGGACGTGCCTCCGACTACCCCCATTAGACATATTCAAAGGATCTAAGATCTATCTAACAGGATGTCTATCATACTTGGGGATAACAGTCGTGATCCTATTTATTTTTTTAATATTTATGTGTTGGTTTTAGGAAGAGGCCTTCGACTTCTAATCCGAAGGTCGTGAGTTAGAATTCAATAAAACGAATGGAATTTTATTATTTTATTCGTGCAGAATGGTGTTTTCGGTGAAAACAATTCTTTCGCCCACACTCACTCATGATATTACGTTCTAGTGAGAATTTGTTCACGAAATACATCCTCCAAATTTAAATTTTTGGCAATCCACATCATACATTCTGATACGACAGACGGTGCGGTTTTGCCGAATATATCGAAACACTGTCGTCAATAATGTCGAAATCATTTTCAGGGGTCGAGTTTATCCCGGAAACCTCTGCTTTTTAAATTCAGATAAAAAAAATATTACGACGTAATCCCCAAGTATGATAGACATTCTCTCAGATCTCCAGGCGCTTAGATCCTTTGAAGATGTCTAGTGAGGGTAGTCAGAGGCACGTTCAAACCTTAAATTTGGCACATGCCCACGTTTTGCAGTAGTTACGTGACAGGTTGCAAGCCCATCGCTGCTTAAAATAATACTAACTGGTTTCCTCACAATGTTTTCTTTCACAGTTTTGAGCACGTGTTTTTGCATAAATTTTTCGAACAGAAAAATCGTATTCGAAATATCATTATTACACCCATTATTAATATTTCACAAGCGATGTCTATCTCAAATATAATGTTATAGTACTAAATGTATATGATTAGGTACTCATCTGACTTTACCGTTCACAAGATGAGAATAATAGCTTTGGGTTCCCAATGGGATCCAACAAGAGTACCGTTCAAATATCTTGGTTTGTGAAATAATATAACTAAGTACAACACAGTTTGCATAATTAACATGAGGAAGCTACTGAGCCGAGCGATTATGCTCTCTATTCCTTGTTGTAAGCTTTGGTTTCTAAAGTGTCGGCAACTGTAATAAGCTAACTATAGTAAAGCGGAGATATTGAAAATCTATCTGTGGTTATTGATGAATAAAAATAAAAATAAATAGGATCACCACTGTAATCCCCAAGTACGGCAGACATCCTCTCAGATCTCCAGATGCTTAGATCCTCTAAAGATGTCTAGTGAGAGTAGTCATAAGCACGCCCAAACATTATTTGGCACATGCCCACATTTTGCAGTAGTTAGCATTCCATACGTGACAGGTTACAAGTCCATCGCCGCTTATAAGAACACTAACTGGTTTCCTCACAATGTTTTCCTTCACCGTTGTAAGCAAGCACGTGTGTTACTGATGATCATGATGAAATCATCATCAATCAAAATAAACAGATGGCAAGATTGACTTTGGCCAGGAAATCAAAAGCAGTGTTGACTTACCAAAGTGACTGATGAACACAAAGTGCATGCATATATCTAATTGACTGAATGACTGACTGATCTATCAACGCACAGCCTAATCCACCGGAGCTGAAAATTTAGATGGAAAACCTTCTGATCTTCTAAGATGATGATGATAATCCAAGCCGATTACGGCCAGTGAGTTTCACAATATAAATAGGGTACTATAATCCCCAAGTACGTTAGACATCTTCTTAGATCTCCAGGCGCATAGATCCTTTGAAGATGTCTAGTGGGGGTCGGACGCGCGTCCAAACATTATATTTGGCACATGCCCACATTTTGCAGTAATTAGCATTGCATGGCAGGTTGCAAGCCCATCACCGCTTATATGAATACTAACTGGTTTCCTTACGATGTTTTTTTCTTTCACAGTGTGAAAGGCGGTTGACTTTATTCCACTTGTAACTCCCAACAAAGGACCATGGTCATTGGATAATGAATAATTGGCATCCAATAATAGAGAGACGTAATGTGCATAATTGTATTGAAATTGATTGAATACCTACCTACTTGTACATAATATAGAGTTCATTTATATTATGTTGGCTAATAAATTCCTAATATATTTATATAAATTATGCGTCACGTTGTTTTTCCGCGATGGACTCCTAAATTACTAACTGATTCAAACTTTGCACACCGTGTGCAGTTTGATTCAACTTGAAAGATAGCTTACATCTCAATTTATAGTCGGAATATTATTTTATTGCAAATTTTTTTGTTTATTATCTGACAGTCACAATTATCCGTTAGCTCCAAAAGATTCTAACAGATGGCGATATCTGTTGACACAGCAACGCGTGGCCGGGTCTGCTAATAATCTAGGAATAATAAAAGAAAGTCGTGTTAGTTACACTATTTACAACTCAAGATCGGCTAAACCGATTTGGCTGAAAATTGGTGGGGAGGTAGCTTAGAACCAGGAGACGGACATAGGATACTTTTTAACGGGAACGGGAACGGGAACGGGAACGGGAACGGGAACGGGAACGGGAACGGGAACGGGAACGGGAACGGGAACGGGAACGGGATATTCTAAAACGATACGAAGTTCGCCGGGTTAGCTAGTCTAGGAATAATTCTAGGAAATTGGCAAACACTGCTTCACTGCCTCCGCAAAGCTTGACTTTTTTTATTATTCCATCCTGTCAATCCAAAGGTTGCCTCAAAGAGATCGCTTTGAACGATAACGCTGTCACATAGTTCACTGTTTTTATTATTTTATGTTCTGTTTTTTTCAGGTCTTTTTGATATGGTCTACATTAAAGATATAAATCGAATCTAATCTAATCTACACTCTCTGGGCTACGAAGCGCGTTAAATGTAAAAATTACTATCTCACACATCCAGCTTCGTTGGTATTTACCTGGCCACCCAAAAATTATCCGACTGGCTGCGCAAAGGAAATTTAGCGCCCAAATATCTATTGCGCAGTCAGACGGATAACTTGAGGTCGAACTAGCGAAAATAAATCTATGTAAAATATAAAAACAAAGTTCATTTTTAAAGTTACTAGCTTTCATGAGCGGCTTTCCAGAGAAAAGTTTTCCATGTTTAATCCAGGTTACACTTTATCCATGTATCAAATTCATCGAAATCAGTTCAACCGTTACGACTTGATTAAGTGACAAACAAACAAACATTCGTTAAGTTTAAATGGAAGTAAGTAGGTTATATTTTTTATATTTTTAATAAATGTAAAAAAAATCCCCAAGTACGGTAGACATCCTCTCAGAACTCCAGGCGCTTAGATGTTCAGTGGGGGTAGCCAGAGGCGCATCCAAACATTATGTTTGGCACATGTCCACATTTTGCAGCATTTTTCTCTATGTAGTTGCAAACAATTATTGCAATTTTGTCGATCAGTTAAAAAAAAAATTGGTCAAAGTTATATTCAATTTTAGAACTTGAAATTCAACGTTGCCCTTATTGCCCATATCAGACCCAAGGCTGTTCTGTCAAACAAAAACTGACAAAACCAGACCACTTGAGGAACCGCTAATCCTTCACGTCCAAACTTCGCATCCAAACTTCGCTATAACTTCTTGTCCGAGGGCGTAAATAGAGCATAAAACTGAGAATTAAACATCGAGGACAACCCTTATCTCGACATAAATAATTTTTCATTTATTGCA
This sequence comes from Hydriomena furcata, assembly GCA_912999785.1. Taxonomy (NCBI): domain Eukaryota; kingdom Metazoa; phylum Arthropoda; class Insecta; order Lepidoptera; family Geometridae; genus Hydriomena; species Hydriomena furcata. The sequence continues at coordinate 3,385,334 of OU538825.1, forward strand.
AAACTATGCAACTAGAACTATGCAACATTCAGTGTTTTTTTTCGGTTTTAGAACGTAATTATTATTAAATAAATTATTCCGGAGAAAAAAAAAATTAAGCGTCTGGATGAAGAGCTCCTATTTTTTCAACATATTTGAGAGGTGTCAAGGGACACCCGGATGGAACGAAGTTCTCACAAAATAACGTGGGACAAGGGAAGGGGAATCAACTTTGACTTCGACTTCGACCTCTATACATATAATAAAACTGTAGAAGATTTCAATTCTGTACATTGAATAAAAACTAAAAAAAATACTCCTAGGAGTATATAACACAAGCCAAAAAAATACATTTTGAAATTTTTGTCTGTCTGTCTGTCTGTCTGTTGCCTGGCTTTCACGCAAAAACTACCGGACGGATTTTGATAAAACTTTTTTTGTTATGTAGCTATTAGTCCTCGGCAACATAGGCTATAATTTATTTTGAAGATGGGAATACCAGATGTGAAACTATCTGTCGACCAGCGAAGCGGGCACTGGTCAGCTAGTCTATCATAATACACGATTTACAATTATTTTAATGATGACATCTAATTTATTTTTTGTTTATTAGACGGCTTTGTTATGCTAAAATCCAAGATACGAGCTCTCCGTCCATACACACACGTTAGATTTGTGTAAGATAGTTCTCTGCCCAAAAAACAGTATACCTACCCTACCCTACCTGTGATAACCTGTTAGGTAGTGTCTTATCAACCTTAATGGTTAATATGTGTGCATGTTCTTACACTTATGTATTGTTTAAACGTGCCTCTGACTACCCCCTGTACACGTATCCAACGATCCAAGCAACTGGAGATCTAAAAGAATGTCTATCGTTTTTGAGAATTCGATTTGAGTCGTGACTCTTATTAATTTTTCATTTTAATGTAAGCGGGATTACCTTGGTCAACGGTGTTCGTGATAGATAAAGAGGTGAATTTCCATACAAACAGTCTCGCGCTAGATCTAGTCTAGTTTTAATATTTATGAGGTCACCGTTCATGCTGCTGCATATGATTGGAGGTTTTTCAAAGCCTCCTTTCAATATTAACTGCTTTAATGCATTTTTCATGCATTATGGAAAGATTTCTTTGTCCATCGAAACGTGCTCCACGTTGAAGGACAAAATCGTAACGAAACCAGTTACTAATCTTATAAGCGGCGATGGGCTCACGACCTGTCACGTGGGATGCTACTACTGCAAAGAGGTACTCTAAAAGCTTTGCCTACGTGATACTCGGATAAAAACTAGCCTTTCTTCTTCCGGAATAATAAATAAATAGTAACTAACCCCATAAACTCACAAAATTCACACTCTCTCATTACAGTAATAGTAAGATTTCGGATTGATAGTAGTGGCAACTCCCAGCTAACAAAGTTTTTAATAAGACTACCTCGGATTATGACTATAAATTTTTACACGGGTTTTTATCACGTTATTTATTACTTTATTATTAATTAATTACCTATAATTTATCAGTCTGTCTATTGTAACATAGCCGAAACGTCGGAGAAAAAAAACTTTAATTAACTAATAAATATACCCGTGTAAAAATCTATAGTTATGTCTACTAATCACAATAGTTTGATAAATTATTAAATAACTAGCCGACCCGTGACAGACTTTGTCCTGTCAAATTTCAATAATCGAATAGAAAAGACTGATTTTTTTAGTCAGTGATGTCAAATTTGTTGCACACCAGCGCCATCTATACAGAAATCATCCCTTTTGAGTTTTTTGATCGTTTTTCGGGCATTATATCTACATTTACAGCAAATTTAAAATTAATCCGTTTGGTCGTTTAGGCCTGATTGAGAAACAAACATACATACAAACTCACAAACTTTCACATTTATAATATTATAGGAATAGGACTTGGATAGGATTACCTCGGAATAATTCCAGTTATAGCCGAATTTTATAAAACGAGTGCACTTACTTATTTAATCAATTTTATCCAAATCAATCAATTCGGACGCCGTCAGAATGCGTTCGGATTACGATCGCGTTTCCTCGCTACGAGCAGTGTCAAAGTAATCAGAGTGAACTACGTCTGACCGCTCTCGTATCACGATAACTCGGTTTTACTCCGCTTCTACAAGAGTCAACTCTAAATAAACGCAACTTATTTCAAAAAAGTCGACAGTTTACGGTTTAATTTTATTTAGTAAAGATCGTGTTTTTATCAATAATTATTACAAAATATACTTAGCTTTGATTTTATGCTATAGATAACTATAGCATTTTATTTATCCAAAAGACAGAACTTTTATACTTAGATAGATTTATCATTCGAAAATGGCTCTTAAAAACTACTTTTTCGTTTAATCAAAAAAGGTTTACCAAATCATATTTTCGTAATCTATTTGTTATTTAAGTCAAAGCATCTACATTTAACTTATGGAGATTATGAGATTATTACAGACAGTTTATTAAGTTTTATTTTTAAGTTTGACAGTTTTTATGATAATAAAAATTTATTACATTTTCCGTCTTATCCATCCTCTGCCCTACAGAAACCGAAAAACAATAAATATCTCAGTAAATAACCGATATTGATACCGAATTGCTTACGTAACTTCTTAGATAGTAATAGATTATATAGGCAAGATATTAAAGTTCCTGAACTGTGATTATCATTAAAGCTTAATGCTGAGTGGCACCGATTTTGCTGCCACAATTTGTACAAATCTACTGTGATCCTCTTAATTTATGTGTGTTCCTCTCTGCGTGCCCAAGCCACCTTAACCTATCTTTCTTGACTCTCATTGCTGTCTTAATTTAATTCGCAGCATTCTCTTAATCTCACTATCACTCAAAGTTACACCACGCTAGAGAGGTTTTAGTGCTGTCAGTTTAAGAGAATAATTCGTTGAGTTACCACCACATTTAGTCTAAATTCAAATTTCATCCGTGTTCCATTTAACATTTAACTTGGTCAAGACAAGCTCTTTCACACAACACGATACGATAACCAGTATCGGATTATTGACTATTTATGCGGGTTTTTTATGACTAGCCGAAGTCGTTAGCAGTAAGACTATAGCGACTCAATAATGACAGAAACTATGAAAACTACTTGGAGGAACTAAACGTTTTAAGCCAACAAACACATGCACTGACACATTTCGTGGGTATATTATAATCGTGATAATGTATAAAATAATAAAAATAGAATCACGACTGTAATCCCCAAGTACGGTAGACATCCTCTCAGATCTCCAGACGCTTAGATCCTTCGAGAATGACTAGTGGAACATTACATTTGGAACATGCCCACATTTTGCAGTAGTTAGCATTTCATACGTGACAGGTTACAAGCCCATCGCCGCTTATAAGAATACTAACTGGTTTCCTCACGATATTTTCCTTCACCGTTTTGAGCACGTGTTTTTGATAATGTAGCTACAGCAAATGTATGAATTTATGGCCTAGGGAGCTATCCTAGGGGGGGAGCTATCCAGATCAGACACTAATGATAGTTCCATAGTGGCAAATATTTGTTTCTGCTCTCAGTTTAATTATACCAACTACAGTACTTACTAAAAGATTATATTCACAATACAAGGAATTGAGTAGGTCACTAGGTCGGTTTTTATCCTAAACCAATTTATTCAGGCTATTTTATTATGTTCTTAGAAATAGGATCACGATTGTAATCCCCAAGTATATTTTCTTGGAAATTGTTTGATACTGTTTCATCACAATATTTTTATTTCAGCTGTATTTGTATTCGTTCGTTAATAACACCCTTTTATTTTTTGTTCACAGGTACGTCTCATTTACCAAAATGAAAAGTAGGCCGCATAACGCGCGAGAAGGTAAACACACAGAACTCAATTCCATTAAAATGATTCCAGAATTATACAGTGTTTCCCAATGCTAGTCCAGAATCCACATCTGAATTACAAACATGTAACCGTAGCTCATAGAGGTGGTAACCGGGTACGTGTTCAGTCAGCCACTGAGACTCCGCTGTACATGGATGCTACACGGAAAAAAACCGGCCAAGTGCGAGTCGGACTCGCGCACGAAGAGTTCCATAGTTCAGATAACTAGTAGAATACTTATATACTTTTTTTTTGTAAATACATACTTATATAGTAACACCCAGTCACAGAACAAACATCTATGTTCATCACACTAATATTTTCCCTGGGTGGGAATCGAACCCACAACCTACAGCGCAGAAGGCGACTACCAACTGTCAGTTGTGAGGCCTGTGATTATCTATAAAAAATGGCAAAAAACACGTTTGTTGTATGGGAGCCCCTACACGTTGTTATAGCGAAAACATAAAATTTAACATCTGTGAAAATTTCAACTGTCTAGCTATCACGGTTTATGAAATACCGCACTGAGACGGACAGACGTACAGCGAAGTCTTAGTAATAGGGTTCCGTTTTTACACTTTGGGTACGGAACCTTAAAAAAAAACACCTACCATTCCCTTATAAGGGTTTTTGTAATAATCCGTGTAATCCAGCTGGTAATTTTAGAAGCTGCAACAGCACTCCCGAGGGCATTGATGTGCGGGACAAACAATACACGTTTATAGGGATACCCGCACTAATTTGAGACACCTTTATGTGGGCTCGTGTGGCGGTTAATAGGGATACGATATGTTTTTTGTGGTAAGCTCAGGGGAAATGATAGCCTTCGCTCACACAACAGGGGAAAACAGACAGGTAGCTCGTTGGCCCTGGTACGTATGTGGTGCTCATTTCATTGTTTACTTAGGGTGTTTCGTGTGTAAACAAGAGCGACAAGAAGATTGGCTTTTCTACTTTAAGGAACGACCTTCCCTAAGAGGCTGGATACTGGCCCTAAGCCAAGGTTATTTTTCAGGGTACTCTAAAGCATCTAAAAACTGTACTATCCCCACCCCCGTTTTTATCCCAAAACATCTAGTGATTGGTGTAAGTAATTGAACTTTATGGAATAACATAACCTATTTGGCTATTTTTACGCAACTGCTCCGGACTTTTTTTGGTCTATTCCTTTTTTGTAGTTTTATTGATGTTGATTTGAATAAATGAGGTATTGTTTGATTTTCTTTGATAATGGAAGTGACATTCATAAAACGAATATGGCAGCTGAGTTTCTAAAAATCGATTATAATAGAAAAAGTTTATTTATAAAATGAAAAAATAAACTGTAAGAGTAGATTTATATTAGACCGGGCCGTAGCCCGGATGGGGCACGGATTTGAAACGTTACATACATTTTGTATGAAGCAGTTTATAATAAACTAGCTGACCCGTGCCCGCTTCGCTGTGCGTAAGACATTTCTAATACCATCGCGGACTTTATTGTAGAAAAAAAAATGTGTTTATTTACGACATCACATTAGAAACCTCTAAAATTATCAGTGTTTCTCTACTATATTATGCATGTATTATACATATAAACCTTTCTCCTGAATCACTCTATCTATTAAAAAAAACCGCATCAAAATCCGTTGTGTAGTTTTAAAGATATAAGCAAACATACATACATACATATTACATACAGACGCGGGAAGCGGAAAGCGACTTTGCTTTATACTATGTAGTGATAGTGACAATGCCTGATCCGTGTCCCACCCGAGCCCGTCTTCTAACTAAAGGCTCCGGCCTGGCCCGGGCACGCCCCAGACACGGCCCGGGTCTTATATAAATCTACCCTAAGAAGATGTTATGTGTTTCGGTTTTAAATAGATTACTTGTTTTTACTGCGTACCGAAAGAAGGTTGATGTTAGAACATAGACCAAGGGTCTTAAATGGGTTTAATTTAAATTTTGTTCATAGTGTCCTTACTGTTTGTTTCTATATTGAGATCCAGTGTCCAGTGCTAACCAGCCAAAGTATATATAAAATTATGTAGGAAAGAATAAAGGAAGGTTGTAGAAAGTAAAATGTTTTGTGAAAGGCGTAAATTGGCCTGACTTTTAATACACTTTTCAAAAGTTATTAATAGATACGAAAAATAAAACACAATTTTTGTGAGTTGTGGGAACTAAAGTGGCTATACTACTATTTATTTGCCGTTTTGTACTTATTTTTTTAAATGAATTTAAATACATTTATTTGACACACACACAGATAAATAGGTACACATTAGAATAAAAAGAAAGGTAGATACTTGTACATCGACTACCTGCGTGGTTCACAGCTCTATGCTGCTCCACATTCATTTAATCATATCCTTTCTCTATCTATCTTCTTTAGAGTTTTATATATTTAGATATGCTTTTATTATGAGTAAATGTATGCTTTAGAACTTAATAAGAGAAAACTACGCTGGTAATAGGTACTTTACTTTTATATCCTAAACGTTTTTCTGCTAAGTGGTAATTTTCTTGGCTCGGCTTTAGTTTTTTAGGCACTTTGCTCTTTTTAAGTGTAGTAATTTTATTTCGGTGTGATTAAAACTCTTGCGCGCAGTGAAAATTCTCTATGTCTGATGGAGGCAAATAAAATTTGAGTAATAAAAAATTACGTGCTTAAAACTATGAAGCAATACATCTTGAGGAAAGTACTTACTATTAAAAACGACTATGGGCTTGCAAATGACAGGTACGGACGGACTGCTACATACCGCAAAATGTAATTAGAAATTAAATTTTGAATAGCTATGATTCAAAATGTTGAATAAATAAAAAATAATAATATTGGTGTACATTTTACACATCGCCATCTAGCCCCAAACTAAGCAAATCTTTTATTAAGAAAACCAGATTACTAATATCTATATCTATATAATATAAAAATCAATTGCTGTTCGTTAGTCTCGCTAAAACTCGAGAACGGCTGAACGGATTTATCTTATCTTGGTCTTGAAATGTTCGCGGAGGTCTAGGGATGGTTTAAAAGGTGAGAAAAATTAGAATAATGGTCGGAAAAACCCTAAAAACAGCCCTTTTCTATTTCCCATAAAAACGTTTTCTAAATAAAATTTAGAGTCAATTTGAACTTTATTGGAAAACGGGAACGGGAACGGGAACTTAACACAGCATTTGTTAATTCTAAAGCGATACGAAGTTCGCGGGGTCTGCTTGTAATATATAAATATACAATATTTTTTGTAAATACATACTTAAGATACTTTATAACACCCGAATAAGTTGTAAAGTATTCTTTATACACCTAAGTGATAAGGGTGACATAAAGTTCGGAAAAAACTGAAAGTATTTTTTTCTGTGGGATTATTGAAATTTGACAGGACAACGTCTGTCGGGACAGCTAGTGAACAATGAGACAAACTTGAGTAGTACTTTTAATTTTGTTTGAGCCTTCACCTTGTTCGATCGTCACCACACTGGAGCTCTACATAGCATTAAGGAAAGGATCATTGAAAGGTAGACCCCAAGCCGTGTTTGTTGCCTGATTCTTCTGGGCTTAGTCGCGAGGAATCAACGTAGCTTTACCTAGTTCCTAAGACGTATCAAAGTGATTCTTGTGATTTTATTGAAATAAATGATTTTTGAATTTGAATTTGTATTTGAATGCACTCACTACCTTCAGGTGTGCCTATAATTTCACCGCCAACCATGTTCTTCAAACCTAGTAACTCAAATCTAAACGATAAAATTTCACATAAACCGACAAAGCATTTTCTAATAATAAATAAGTACAATATTTCTATGCTACGGTACGTTTCCTGCGTAAACAGATAGTATTGCAATTGTAATGGAGAATGGAGCTGGCTGGGCGCCAATGTAGCATGTTATATCACAGTCATACTAAAACTCTAGTTCACTTGCATAAGCGTAAGGCCTGATTGAAAAAGCAGTTTTTATCTAACAGGGGTCTATCACACTCTCTTAAAGAGGTCTTTAGTGTTCGTCACACCGCCGAACCTAGAGCGGTTACGATGACGGGTGCAAAGTACCAAACATATGAAAGCGCCTTTGCGTTCACAGTGTACTGCGCGTTTCATATGTTTGTCGTGCCCGTCTCCACCACTGCGCTAGGCTCGCCGTATAGACACACACGCTTACGAGTTTGTTTATGTTGTTATTTCTGCACCGCAAGTATTACTTTAAAAGCTTGTGGTAAGGTGGTATCTTTTCTTTGACATTGTATTCTGACAGTAATCACAATAACAGAACTTTACTCGAAGATGCTCATGTGAGATCACAGACCACTATCCGATACTCGTAGTAAGTTCCGATAAGTTCAGACACAGACAAGATAACTGAGCTGGCACCAGTTTCTGTCCCAACCTGTTCGAACCTCTATATAGTAGGTCAAATCAAATCAAGTTAATTTGCAAGAATATGATTATGTAGTGATCATTTTCAGAATCTGTTCAGTAGTTTCTGAGATAACCCTCTTCCAAGCAAACAAACTTTTAACTTCATAATTTAGCTTAAGGTATAACTATTTTTTATTGTCAGTATAATGCCTTACAAAAATCTTAGGATCCAAATTTTCGGTCTGTTAGGTAGTGGTGACGTGGCAGACCCCGGAGGAGATGGCAGGACGATCTTGACTGTTATTAGAATTACTGGTGCAATATAGCTGGAGATCGAGAGGTGTGAGAAAAAAGGGAGAGCAGGCCTTTGCCCTGCAGTGGGATGATATAAGCTAAAATAAATAATAGGTCTACTACGTCTACCTGACAAGCGATTTGATGAGTCGCAAGTGTCAATTATTATTTTTAATTACGTAAAAGCGTGCGTAATATACATATATATTTCTGATTCAACTGGTATTTTTTTGTTGACATATTCACTAGCGGTAAAACAACAGAACCTTTCAGGCCTATTGATTAAGATAGAGAAATTTATTTGTCTACGAAAGAATCGACAAAAATTAAGCTTGTACGTAGAATATACACATACACGTAGCGCCGTTGACGTGAAATTTTGGTAAAAGCAAGTTTAGAAATAACTTTTTTCGTTCATTCTTGCGATTATTGCTCAAAATGTCGAAATATTTTTATTCTTTTTGTTTATTCTTCTGTAAACTATATTTTTCTTGGGTCATCTTGCTAGCCATGCTGGTGCTAAGAACACAGATCTGAATTTCAGATGCGACGCGGAATACTGCACCACTTACACCCGAAGAATATTTGTTTTAGTATCAAAGTCAGCGTTTTGTTCTGCTATCGCCGATGGGATTGACTTTGCAATGCTGATGCGGTTGGCTTGAAACATTGTTATGGCTGACCATAATTTTCATAGAATTTTAAAATTATACCAGAAATTGAAATTTATCTGAAATTAAATAGTTAGGATCACTACTTGTACCTACTCTCCAAGTACTGTAGACATCCTTTCATGTATCAGACGTTTTAGGTCAAAAGAGGGTAGTCAGTATGCCTAAATTTCGCACCAGTTGGCATTACATACACAAGCCCATCACCGCTTTAATTATTTTATTTGTTACTAGTTGACCTGGTATTTCAATCTTCAAAATAAATTATAGCCTGTATGTTGCCTAGGACTAATAGCTACATAACAAAAAATGTTTCATCAAAAACCGTCTAGTAGTTTTTGCGTGAAAGCCGGACAACAGACAGACAGACAAAAATTTTAAAATGTTTTTTTTTGGCTTGTGTTACTTGTGTATAATAAGGTCCTTGAGTGTTTTTTTTAGTTTTTATTCAATGTACAGAATTGAACTCTTCTACAGTTTTATTATATGTATAGATAACAGTCGCAATTAAAATAAAATAAATAAATTTTCGAAATCTCTCATCATACCCGTAATATTTAAAATGTAACCAACGATGTTTTTTTTTAATTAACATACATTTTACTTGTCACCGCTACATCGCAGCCATCGTATGTCAATAGGCGTTTTTTTAGCAATTCTAAACCGCTTTACGAACCAAAGCAATTTGCGGTGTGAGTTACAAGTTTCGACATTTTAGCTGTGCTCCGATTGGTCGGCTAATCTGACCATTTGTGGTCAGAACTCGACTGGTTCTACTAAGCATTGTTTGAATACTTTCACATTCCGGTATTATAACGGTATCACTACATAGTATAAAGCAAAGTCGCTTTCCGCTTCCCGCGTCTGTATGTAATATGTAATATGTATGTATGTATGTTTGCTTATATCTTTAAAACTACACAACGGATTTTGATGCGGTTTTTTTTAATAAATAGAGTGATTCAAGAGCAAGGTTTATATGTATAAAACATGCATAATATAGTAGAGAAACACTGATAATTTTAGAGGTTTCTAATGTGATGTCGTAAATAAACACATTTTTTTGCGCTTACATTGCAAATGCTGGCTGAACCCCACGAGATATATCAAAATAATGTACTACAGTATTGTATACCTTAAAAACGTCTACAAAAAAGTCCACGATGGTATTAGAAATGTCTTACGCACAGCGAAGCGGGCACGGGTCAGCTAGTAAAGGTATAAACGGTATAAACCTAATACCTAGTAGTACCTAACCTACTAATCGTAGGACGGTTTCGATGTTTCGTATAGTAAGGTCGTATGAGTTTGTGGCCAACTATGGTAAATTAACTTTTGACGGTTAACTGATTATGATGATGAATTGCGATTTGCAGACTCGCCAATCAAAGTCATCAAATAAATAGGATCACGACTGTAATCCTCAAGTACGGTAAACATCCTCTCAAATCTCCAGGCGCATAAATCTTTTGCGGTGCTATTAATAAAAATTTACTTATCCAAAGATCATCTGAGGTTACACCAAGACTTGTTAATACCAGCTTAATGTAAGCAACTCCATTTCTAGTCCTTGTTTATTAATATTGAATTTGACTAGTCCAAACGTAAGCGTTGGACTAAATTTAATCCTGCGCTAGTCTACGTTTATTAATGAGACGGTTGAATTCTAGAGAGGTTAGTCAGCACGTCCAAACCTTATATTTGGCACATTCTCACATTTTTCAGTAGTCGGCATTCCATACGTGACAGGTTGCAAGCCCATCGCCGTTTATAAGTGTAAAAGTCAAAATCAAGAGATATTTATTTGAATAAAATTACAAAGATCACTTTGAAACGTTATAAAAGTTAGTCTGGGTTAGGAAACTACGCCTGTTCCTCGCGACGCGACCGAGACTGGAAGAATCTCTATTTTACGAAAAATAAAATATGAAAGCAATCTATTATCTGGTTCCTATAGCTTTGCTTATTTTGGGGCTAGATGGCGTTGTGTTTAAGAGTCCACCAATATTTATTATTTATTTATCTAATAAGTGTGTAGTGTCAGTATTGTTTACATCCTAAACTTCTCTCAGTAATATCAGTAACAAGAATATCAGTAGCAATGCTGGACCCTAGAGAAAAATACCGGCTATTTTAACGGGTAGCTCCATTATTTTGTTTAGGACAACGCAATGTCACAGCACCCGCCCTGGGACACACTGCGATAATTTTCTAACGTTGGCACAATACTGCTCCATTTATTAGCTAGGTATACGTACACTGTACGAATGTACGAGTATGTTGTAGTCTATTTATTTTGTACTCAAAGCGTTTTTGTACGAAGCACTAAATGTTGTAGTAGCGTTATAAATTTGGGAGCAGGAATTATGTTTATTTTTTATTGCTGTTGTTGTTCTTTATAACGGCTTTTCCTTTTAAAAATCAACTACCTTAGTTTGATACCATTTTGAATTTGATTTACGGTGAAGGATTACATCGTGAGGAAACCATATTATTCTCATAAGTGACAATAGCCGTGTTGGCCGAGAGGGTGGTACCTCGACTTTCAATATGAAGGTCGTGGGTTCGAATCCCGGCGTGCATCAATGGATTTTTCTGTTCGAAAAATGTATATGCGCATCAAAAACACGTGCTCAAAACGGTGATGGTAAACATCGTGAGGAAACCAGTTAGTATTTTTATAAGCGGCGATGGGCTTACAACCTGTCACGTATGGAATGCTAACTACTGCAAAATGTGGGCATGTGCCAAATATAATGTTTGGACGTGCCTCTGACTACCCCCACTAGACATCTTCAAAGGATCTAAGCGTATTTTTTACAATGAACTAGCAACCTGTCTTGTATGGGATGCTTACTGCAAAATGTGGGCATGATCTAAATGTAATATTTGGACGTGACTTTGACAACCCCCTTCAGATACATTCAAGGTTCTGTAGATCTTGATGTCTTCTATGTAAACTTGAGAATCACAGTCGTGATCCTATTTATTTTTCAATTTCATCAGTAATTTTCGAGTTGGAAATATTTGTATTACCTATTATCACCGTGTTTCATGTTGTGCAAATTGGCTCGCAGCGCAAATAATTTTATGCTTTACGCTGTGTTTATGACTTACACTTGTAATTTGTAGTATAAAATTACGTTTGCTCGCAGTGATTAGTTGGCGAAGCATACAGTAGCTAAGGAAATTAATAGTTAGGAAAGTAAGAAAGAAAGAAATAAATAATAAATTTATTTTGTGTCAACATAATCTTTATGCGCGTTAAACCTCATAACGATAAATGAATACTGAATTAATCTTGTATGGAATGCTAACTAATGTGGGCATGAATGGTGTCTTAAACTAAGCAAAGCCTGTACTATGGGAACCAGATAATTGATATAGAAAACTAATACCTAAACTAAAACTAATACTTAAAATACATTATAGACACAGAATAAACGTCTATATTCATCACATACAATGTTAGTCCTGGAAATTGAACTTGATTATGAGACAGAACAAAGCAAATGCTGCACATTTCCTTTAATTGTTCTAAATTCAAATTCAAATATAATTTATTTCAATAAAATCACAAGGATCACTATAAAACGTCTTAGGAACTAGGTGAAGCTACGCCGATTCCACGCGACCAAGCCTAGAAGAATCAGGCAATACATACGGCTTGGGGTCTACTTTTTTTTTAATGATCCTTTCCCTAATGCTATGTAGAGTTTCAGTGCCTCTGTCTCACAATTTGCCGTCATAAATAAAAACATTTTCTATATTTCTATTTATTTGCTTTAGACTCGCCATCAAAACAAAACCCATGCTTCAGGCCGAAAACTACTCGCATTTCCTCAAACTACTGCAGTTTAAAAGAACCACTCCAAACCAGCCGGCGAATCGTTTGTTCGTTTAGCCAACGATAACAATGATATCGTAGGATCGGCTTCGAACCGTGGCTCATCTGAAATTCCGATGCCCACTTGAATTGGCTGGTTCTTTTGACTTTGTACGATCTATGGTCGACCAGTCGCAACGTATCTAACGTTGTATTTTTATTGTTTTCTAATGAATTTATTGTTTTGTTTTGTAATGTTTTGTTTCGAAAAAAAAACATCGTCTTTGATACGAGGGTGGTCCGATACTTAGCCAACAAAATAAAAACGAAAATTTTGGAAAAGTTGCGATTTATTTATTAACGTAGAGTACGTTTTTAACCCACTTCAAACAGGAACTATTCAGAAATTAATGAAACAACATTTTTGTTAATTCTACAGCGGTACGAAGTTCAGCTAGTCTATAAAAGAAAGTCGTGTTAGTTACACTATTTATATGGGTACGGAACCCTAAAAATGAATCTCTATTTCCCTTGGTCATAGCATCACGCGTGTATGATTGTATATTGGCTGGACCGATTTTGCTAATAATTTTGTTGTGTTTGATAATGTCAGGAGACGGTTCTTCTAGCGTAAAATTGCAAGTTTGACATAACAACGTCTGTCAGTACAGCTAGTCTTTAAAACTACACAACGGATTTTGATGCGGTTTTTTCTAATAGATAGAGTGATTCAGGAAGAAGGTTTATATGTATTAAACCCGTGCGAAGCCGGGGCGGGTCGCTAGTACAATATAAAAGTACTAAGAGCACATATATTATAACTAATTGACGAATCCTTTCTGAAAAAAAAACAAAGAATTTTCAATCGTATTTCATCCAACCCAAAGAAAATCGCGTGAATATAAACCGAAATTATATGCATATTTGATCTCAAATGCCTCAGAAGCTATGAAAAGGTACGAAGGACCAAATAATAACGTACAATTAACAATCCGCGGAGAAAACGTAAATACCACCTGGAAAGTTCAAAGTGATCTTTTGATGTGTAGATAAAATTTCATGTGCAAAATAAAATTAGAGAGAACGCTTAGCGTACCGTGTCGTGGGTAATAAGCGTGCAAAAAGACGGCTGGAGGGGGCTACTAGGGATGAACGAACTCGAATGAGGTATGTTTTGAATTTTTAAGGAACTCTGATCGTTGAAGTGTGAAAAATCATTAAAAAACATAGACAATTAAATAAATAAATAGAAGAAATAAGATCATGACTATAAGACGCTCGGTTTCTTCAAAATTCCAAAAGAGGGTAGTCAAGGTATGTTCGTTAAATTTGGAATAAGCAGCCATTATTGCAATCTCTGGCCTGTAGCATTATTAATATCAAAGGATTTCTGAAAAAAAAAATTGTCTTTTCGCATCGATAAAAAACATTTCCCAAATGGGACATTGGTAGAGAGAAAAAAAAATTGAAACACGACACGACTGACAGGTTGCAAGTCCATCGCCGCTTATAAGAATATTAACTGGTTTCCTCACGATGTTTTCCTTCACCGTTTTGAGCACGTGTGTTTTTGATGCGCATATAAATTTCACGAAGAGAAAAATCCATTGTAGCACGCCGGGATTCGAACCCACGACCTTCAGATTGAAAGTCGAGGTACCTCCCACTAATTGGCTAATTGGTAGAGTTATAACGTAAAAAGTTATAACTTGGTAGGTCACAGAATTTCATGCTCGCTACGCTCGTATCGTAGAGGCAAAGTACATGGAAAATAACAATTTGAATAATAGCAAAATTTACTGGATTTTCTAAGTTTTTCTAGTCGATAAAATAAGGAAGTCGATAGCAACTTCAAAAGGAAAGTTGTTAGCGAGTTTGACACGGGGTATCTACCCTTCTTTGTGTTAACTCAAACTGTTTTTGCATTTTTGTTTTATGTATATCTTTTATTTTTATTAAAAACAAGCTAACCCGGTGAACTTCGTATCGCTTTAGAATTAAGACAAGTAATAAATGTTTTTGATGAATGCAGAATCGTTTTTTCTCAATAACCGCAAAACATACAGTTTTTTTTTTCATGACAAAGATAACTTTTCTCGATAAAATTATTTTCCAAAGTTGGCTCTTCAAAAACACTAGTTTCGTTTTTAATCAAAGCTATGAATAGCTAAACAGTTCATTTTTATATAATTCGTTAGATAATCTTACTAGCTAAGTAAATTACAGACAGTTTCTTTTTAAATTTGATGGTTTTCGAGATGATGCAGTTTTATCACTTTTTCCGTCTTATCCGGGTAGACTCAGCCCATACAAAACGTCAAAAATTTCACTTATCACCTTAAGGATATAATCTAGATAAATCACAGACAGAAACACGATTGATGAAATTTTTCTCGATAAATTTATTTTCCAAAGTTGTCTCTTCAAAAACACTAGTTTCGTTTTTAGTCATAACTATGAATAGCTAAATAGTTAATTTTTATATAATTCGTTAGATAATCATACTAGCTAAATAAATTACAGACAGTTTCTTTTTAAATTTGATGGTTTTCAAGATAATACAGTTCTATCACTTTTTCCGTCTTATCTGGGTAGACTCAGCCTACAAAACGTAAAAAAATTAACTTATCACCTTAATAAAATATTGTGTTAGGTTCCCGCCGCTGTCCCTGTTCCCGTTCCTGTCCCTGTTCTTGTTCCTATTCACTTTCCCGTTCCCGTTAAGTTCCGATGACAATATAACATGATGTGAAAGGTAATAGCGCGCTCTCGATGGTTTAAATGAATTTACAAAAGCTTGTCATTGAAAAATATTTTTCAACAGAAAACCTATTTATCCTTTACATCAGTATCTACAAATCGTCTATAATTTTCTTGAGGTGAGCTGTCTAGTCTAGTCAGATGTAAGTAGCTAGTATGAACGCATAAATGTTTAAAATGAGAGCTTACTAAAGTTCAAAGAGTTCGTGTCATTGCAATCACGCCGCCATCCGTCGTCAACCTTCTCCATCGTCAATTGATCCTAACATCAGACGAATCTCAGCGTAAACGCAATATAAATCACACAAAACTGTTTATAGCTCATATCTCAGCAACGTGCCCCGTCAAATTCATGAATTTCTTCGTAAACAACTATAGGATAAGGCGACGCTGGTTCGATGAAGTCGACGGGTCATGCATACAAATTCGTTTGTTAAAATTTAAAACTGTTTCTCTTGGCGCGTGGATAATTTTGGCTTGTATCTACTTTGGTTGAAATGGTTACAGTTTACCTGCCACGTATGGAATGCTAATGATGTTTGGACGTGCTTCTGACTATCCCTTTTAGTCATCTCAAGGATCTTAGACCTGAAGTATGTCTGTCTACTTATTTGGGATTATAGTCGGTATCTATAAACTTTTGTAATATTTATAATGCATGCTTTTATTATGAAGCTATTAAAATATTCGTTCAGTTTTACTAATGTTCTTGAACTTTGAATTTCAAGGTGACAGGGTAGTGCTCCTATATGGATAATTTAAATTGCTTTAGGACCATCTTCATTAAGTTTTGACGCCTTATATCGCTTAGAATGTGCTTCGAATTTCGGGGATATTGACTTGATTGGTAGAAATTATAATCCTCTATGAAATAACACTTTCAAAGTTCCGAGAGTATAGGTTGTCTGCTCGAAATTAGAGTATTTAAATATTTTTAGGGTTCCGTACCTAATAGGTAAAAACGGGACCCTATTAGTAAGTCTTCGCTGTCCGTCTGTTTGTCCGTCCGTCTGTCTGTCTGTATATCTGTCCGTCTGTCTGTCCGTCCGTCGTCTGTCTGTCTGTATATCTGTCCGTCTGTCTGTCCGTCTGTCCGTCTGTCTGTCCGTCTGTCTGTCCGACTGTCTGTCCATCTGTCTGTCCGTCCATCTGCCTGCCATAAGGCTGTATTTCATGAACCGTGATTTTTTATAGAAAATGGTACGGAATCCTTCATGCGCGAGTCCGAAACGCACATGGCCATTTTTTTAAACCTTCAGTTTATGACTGTACCTTATAAAAATGTTCTCTTCCATAACAATCAAAGTTGAGTGATCATCCTCACAACGTAATCGCTATATACCATCAACAGAAAATGAAAATGTGGACCATTCGTGCGTTCAGCCAATTACTACCCTTGCTATTATAGCTGCGAGTACTCTATCTCGTCGCAATAAAGCGTATTTTCCTTTGATTGCTAGCAACACAAAGGTGGTTAGGTAACCTTTCGTATCTGAAATTCAGATGGAGTTTTTCAGCGGTTTGGGCGGACGCCAATATTCCGTGGTCAAGTTTGTTTTCAGTTAGGTAATTTGTGAACTGTGATTGTGTGGATTTTGGATGGATCTCAAAAATATGATGGCGGAGACAGGATTGAACTAACGATGAAAAAATATGTGGGTACTAATCTAGGTAATTATTTAAACTACTAATTGTGAATAGTGAAAAAGAATGGAATGCGCTAATATTTCGATTAGAGAAATCTATTTATGACTCCTAAATTTATAGTCAAAGTAACTCCTACTAGGCCAAAAATTATAATGCCATCTAAAACATAACTTTTGTAAAGAAAGCCAAGTCTCGGAACTCAGTTCTTCTACAGTAAAAAGTTGTGAGATCCATGTAGCAGGGTACCAAGTCGGTTAATTTATTCATTCCCTACTTATGGGTCCTTTATTACGTATTATTATTAGCTAACCTAACAATATCTTATAGTGAGCATATCAATATTAAAAATCTTTTGTGTTTTAAGGGGCTGTATGTCGACGATTGCTCTTTTTCGAAACAAAAAAAGAAATACTTCTGAACAAGCCACATCTCCTATTTTTATAAGTGTATTACTTCAGGTTCCTACCTAGATTTATATTAAGCTGAAAACATAATAGCAGAAACTTTTCACGATAAAGATATTATTTGAAAATGATACGTTTTAGAATTTAAGATCGAAATATTTTGATACCAACTATTAAAATCAATTTGTGATTTATTGTTAAGGATAGGTAATAATAATATGTAGATCTAGATTTCTATTAGAATAGATTTTTGATAAGTAATTATACATAATTTATATCATTAATTTATTCGAAAAGCAAAGGCGGACCACGCGCCGACGTGTGTTTGTCGTCATTGCAGCGGTCGGTAGGATTATTTATCGAAGTGATTAAAGATGGGTACATCTTTATTCACATATACTATACATTATAAAATAGGAGATGTGGCTTGTTCAGAAGTATTTCTTTTTTCGTTTCGAAAAAAAAACAATCGTCGACATGGAGCGCCTTAAATAAATATATTGACTTGGCCATCCTATGAAAACACAATTTACCTCACAAGTAATACATAATTATTTTAAATTGGATTGTATAGTGCGAAGTCCAATCTATTTATTTAAAACATAAAAAAAATATTGATGTGATCACTATAAGATATGATAATTTAAGACACAATAACTTGATATGATAATTTAAGACTCATAACTTGAACTTAAGACAGAAGGACCTTTAAGTAGGGACTGAATAAATTAACCGACTTGATTGTTATAAACCAGTAGGTTCCGACAAAAGTCTCAGAAGATTTATATTAGTTAGACCAAACTTAAGTCTACTCTAAATCGGAAAAGAAATATTATATTGAAAAATATGCAGAAAGTTTGGTTTTCCTTCGAGCACAAGGTAATTTCCTCCAAGAGTAAGAACTCTACACACTGTCAGATATTAATAGTTTCTTTTGTCTATACATACCTGTCGATATATCATTCTTTGTCTACTGCTAGTGACGGGACCGTCAATCAATCACTAGTAATTGTATCGATAATGTTACTTCATCGCATGTACTAGCTACGTCTTTCAAGCATAGGATTTCATTTCTCCATCGTGATTATTTTTAGAGTTCCCTACTTTTGGGGTTAAAACGGGACCTAAGACTAAGACTCTGCTGTCCGTCTGTCTGTCACCAGCTAGACAGTTTTCAGAAATTTTCACAGATTATGTATTTCTGTTGCCGTTATAACAACAAATACTAAAAACAGAATAAAATAAATATTTAAGTTCCCATACAACAAACGTGAGTTTTTTGCCGTTTTTCATATAATGGTACGGAACCCTTTGTGCGCGAGTCTGACTCGCACTTGGCCGCTTTTTTGTAGAGTTAGTACGGATTAAGATCGTAATTGTACACTTTGATCCGAGTTTCTAAGCAATATTCGCAACAAAATGCCAATTAGGTACAAACGGAGAACGATTGTCATCTAAAGTGTATCTGAAATTAATCTTTATGTCCACCGAATAAAGTCAAATTTATCTTCGAAGGTGAGTAATATCTGAGCAATATAGATATAAGTGGCAACTCTAAATTGACCTTTATACAATGGGCATAAGGATTTCCCACGGATGTACTACTGAAGATTATAGACAATTTTTTGCCTATTATACCTATTTATACCTTTGATAACATTATTCCAATATTCGTAGGGATCCTTTTTTTTTAAATAATATGTTACCCATGTTCTTCGCTGATAATCTAGCTTTTGATTGGCAGATGAATTTTAAAAATTGTTTCAGTAATTTTAAATATATATACAAACAAACATACAAAACTATAGATTTTGAAAAAAAAATTGATCACGACTGTAATCCCCAGGTACGGTAGACGTCCTCTCAGACGCTTAGATCCTTTGAAGATGTCTAGGGGGGGTAGTCAGAGGCACATCCAAACATTATATTTGGCACATGCCCACATTTTGCAGTAGTTAGCATTCCATACGTGACAGGTTGCAAGTCCATCGCCGCTTATAAGAACACAAACTGGTTTCCTCACGATGTTTTCCTTCACCGTTGTAAGCACGTGTTTTTGATGCGCATATAAATTTTCGAACAGAAAAATCCGTGTAAAAGTATAGCCGTGTTGGCCGAGTGGGATGTACCTCGACTTTCAATCTGAAGGTCGTGGGTTCGAATCCCGGCGTGCGTCAATGGATACAATGGATGAAGGCTAAGCCAAAGAAGATGGTCTGCTCTTAGTTAGTAAAAAAGTACTATTTTTGTTACAATGCCTAAAAATATTAAAAATGTTTATTATATATAACAATTTCTTTTTATTTTTTCTCCTAGTCTAGAAACAATATTAATACATCACTACATAGTATAAAGCAAAGTCGCTTTCCGCTTCCCGCGTCTGTATGTATGTATGTTTGCTTATATCTTTAAAATTACACAACAGATTTTGATGCGGTTTTTTTTAATAGATAGAGTGACTCAGGAGGAAGGTTTATATGTATAATACATGCATAATATAGTAGAGAAACACTGATAATTTTAGAGGTTTCTAATGTGATGTCGTAAATAAACACATTTTTTTGCGCTTACATTGCAAATGCTGGCTGAATCCCACGAGATATATCAAAATAATGTACTACAGTATTGTACACCTTAAAAACGTCTACAAAAAAGTCGACGATGGTATTAGAAAATGTCTTACGCACAGCGAAGCGGGCACGGGTCAGCTAGTATAAAATAAACTTTAAAAATATATTCCCTATAAAAAGATAGAATGATGTTGGGGTATTAGGAAACCCCAGATAGTGAAGTACGCAACTTTTATCCACGTGGTTCATGGAAGGTTAATTTACTTTCCCGACGTTTCGACTATGTTCCAATTAGTCATGTTCGCGAGCAGACTAAACTAAAGGTAATTACGTGATAAAGACCCGTGTCAAAATCTATAGTTAAATAGTTATGTCTACTAATCACGATAGTTTTGAAAAGAAAACATACAAAAAAAATGTTTTTCTCTAGTAGAAAACTAGTCGTATATTTTATTTTTAACTAAGAACGAATCTCCATCACTTATTGCAAATGAGTTTAGTTAATTTAGCTTCATTTAATTACTAGAATTTATTTGACTTAGTTGTGCTAAGTCTAGAAAGTTTAATTGTGATCTATTGAAACGAGTACTTTACTTTGTTTGCAACTACATCAAACAAGGTTTGAAATAAGTTAAAAACTTTTTAATTTTGACATAGTCAGCTTTGGAAGTTGTAGGTTTGATTATAAGTTTTAATAAGCTTAATTTTTAAGCAAAAGTTTTTGAACACTAACGATGTTTCTTAAATTGGTTTGAGAACAGTTTATTTTTCCTTTGCAGAGCTTTATAAGAGTAAGTATTTCTAAAGTTTTATGAATTTATTTTATGTAAGTATATTTAAGACCTAGCGCAATTATATATATTGACATAAACAAATAACATCTAAGTAATACTACTATAATACAGAACACTTACAAAATATATAAGAACCAGTTGAGCCATCTAAAGAACGTTGCAAACAGTCTATAGGTAGCTCAATGAATCCAGATCACTACCAGTAGGAAGAGTTAAATAATAAATAAATATTGGTGGACAATTCACACTGCACTAAGCAAAGCTTGTACTATGGGAACCAGATAACTGATAGAATACTTATATACTTTTTTTTTAAATACATACTTATTATACATATTAACACCCAGACACAGAACAAACATCTATGTTTATGACACAAATATTTGCCCTGGGTGGGGATCGAACCCACAACCTACAGCCACGACCTACACAACCTACAGTTCCCGAGATAGCCACGCTGGAGGGCAATCCTGTAGGGCTATTTTGTAAGAACATGATTTTCATGTTATGATATTCATACCAATAATATAATTATTAGTACTGAATGTTATAATACCTACGCTATTAATGCTGTTTAGGCACCTACGCTTCCAATACAATACCTACGCAGAAGCGTCGGTATAGGTGCATAAACAGTGAATAGTTACTATGAAAAGTGTACTGATTAGGCTGGTATTGTCTAACATTAGGTATTGTATTCAACATCATAACATGATATTCGCAATTATATAAAAAACTATATATAAAATATGAATTCGTATAACGTCTTTGTAAAGCGCGATTTTGTTGTAAATTTAACCGAATTTTTCACGCACAAAGGAAATGCTCACCGTTTGGGCTCATTCTCCAGAATATAACCGAAAAATACCAGCAACGAGCGAAGAGAAAGTAAGTTATTTATAAAATTTTATCTACATTACCATCGCCCCCCGAAAAGTGAGGAATGCGAGACAAAAATGTGGTAAAATCGCCTGAAAGTGTCAACTGGAACTTCGCGGAATATTAACAGGAATTAAGCTTTGACGGGTTTTTAACTAGATTGTTGCCGGGTAAATTGCTAAACATCGGTATAAAATTCAAATCTCTAGGTTGAATTTTGTATTTCAAAAATGAAATAGGATAACGACTGTAATTTTCAAGTGCTGTCGACATTATCTCAGATCTATGGACGCTCAGATGCTTTAAGATTTTTAGTCAAGGTAGTCAAAGACACGTCCTTACATCACATATGAAATCTACATTTTGCATTTAACATGACGGTTTTATTGTTGACACTTAAAAATTACCTTACAATGATATCTTTTTAAAATTTCTTCTTAAAAACCAATTGAGCTGAAATTTTGCATACACCTTCCTAGACTCACTAGAACTATGTTCAGGTGACCAAACAATAATATTGTAACAACGAGCTGATCTGATGATGGAGTCAGGAGCTGTTCAACAGTCACTCACAACGCAACTCCTAAGTAAATACTTAAAATTGAGCAAAAACTATGCATTCTTGTCAAGTTCCGATGGCAATATTATATGACTAGCGACCCGCCCCGGCTTCGCACGGGTAGCATGTTATTATACATATAAACCTTCCTCCTGAATCACTCTATCTATTAAAAAAAACTGCATCAAAATCCGTTGTGTAGTTTTAAAGATATAAGCAAACATACATACATACATACATACAGACGCGGGAAGCGGAAAGCGACTTTGCTTTATACTATGTAGTGATTTGGCAGATGATGGCGTGCTGATGCTCGATGGTTTAAATGATTTTACAAAAGCTTATCATCGAAAAGTATTTTTCAACAGAAAACTTATTACATAGCAATTCCAGCTTTATTTTTTGCCAGCATTTTACGTGAATGTGACTTTAGAATGACAGATGTTTGATCCAATTCGGTTCGGGCCCATACACTCCAGGGATGCCAACGAAGCCTGAATAATTCCCAGCAGTCCTTAGAAATACCCACCAAATGGAGCAAGCTTCTACGAAAATGAGAGAAAAAGAGAAAAAAATCGATGTATTACGTTATTTTTTTCTTGTGAATAATTAATGGGTTTGATACATCAACGTGCAAAAAGAACAAGGGAAAATGGTGATGTAATTTAGTCTGTAGCCTGAAAATTATTATAAATTGTGAATAATTCGCAGTAAATAGGCCATAAAGCAAAAATACTTACATCAAAAAATCTTGGAAATTGTTTGTTAAGGAAAATCTGGAAATTCTTCATGGGATTTTAGCCATGATATTTTTTCTCCATATTTATAAATGAATCCTTTCTGCAAGTTTGTAAATACTTCAAAATTGTGGGTATTTTCTACTACTACTACTGATACAAACTATATATAATACTATATATACTACAGATTCAAGCTGGATTGAATGATATTAATGATTGAATACTTCATTATAATAAACTTTTCGTAAGTTTTTTAAAAATAAATTAGACATAGGCTCGCTATAATAAGTAGGTATTTGAAAATAGTCGTGATTCAAAAACATTGTTTATTTGATGATGTAAAAAAAGTGTATTGACTCGCGTTATGTTTGTAATGATAAATTGATTTTGACAGATTGCAAGCTAGTTTCCACACGATATTTTCCTTTACAGAGTTTGAGCACGTATTACACACATACACTACAATTTTTTTTATAGAAAAACTATTTTGAACACGATTGCGGATCCAAAGTCGAAGAAATTACAAAATTACACCTCTCAATTATTTTCCTCCAAATATTTTTCCTAACATGGCGTTGAAATTCATCTCATAGTAACATATAGCACTCGCAACATAACGTTGAAAAGGCAATCTCGTCTGATAAACGAAATTCGGGAAAATTCAGGGATCGTTTAAAAATACCTCTCGCGAACATTCGGTGATATATTGAGGGGGCGGGTCTCCTGGTTATTTTATAATCTTTACTTCGCAGTCGTATCCCTTTTGACACAGTGGATATTGATTATGCAGTAAGATCAAGTATCAAGCAAAGAGTGCTCGAAGCAGACTTTTAACAGCGTTTTCGTTGGCGTGGTATCGGATAGTAAGTATCCTATCTTTGGATGCAAGTTAAATCCTAGGATCATATTTTATCAACATCGCTTCATCTGTTACTATGTGATTTACTAACAATGAAACAAATATCTATAATTTATTTATCAATTCTTCAGCGTTATCATCTTTTAGAAGTCATCAGCGTTGAAAAGAAGACTTATACAAAAGTAGCGTTTTTTTATTGATAAAAATTTTGAAATCTTAGATGTATTTATTTAGTTACATTCCTACGAACGAATGTTTTCAAAACTTTAAAATTAGTTAACTATTTGTTCATACAAACTCTCTACTTTAATAAATATTTCATATTAGCCGGATATCATTATTAAATTCTCTAACATCGCTATGAGAAAATCGCAGTTTGTATATTGCAGGGTAACAAAGATTTATTGACATCTTAAGGTACACTTCAAGGGGTTCTTTGAAGTGATAGATAGACCTGCTTCATTATCTTGCTCTGTGACCAATTCCTAAAGGCAGAAATTCTTTGATGTCAGAAGTGGCAATAAAGAATATTTTGTTATTATGTTACATTCTGTAAGATATTTCACTTTGCTCGCTACCGGCTGGTGACTAAAGTGGTGTTCTTGTAGAAAGATGCAAGATATTGTCACGGTAGATTCACATTTTTGTTTTTTAAAAGGAACCCTAAACTAAATAATTTCACACGCCATCTAGCCCCAACCTAAGTAAAGTTTGTACTATGGGAACCGGATTAATGATAGAATACTTATAAAAACTTTTTTTGTAAATACTATACTATAGATCTTATAGAATACTTTGATATCCTAATATCCTATTAATATTATAAATGTTACGAAAGTTTGTGAGTTTGTTTGTATGTTTATGCCTCAATTAGGCCTAAACGACAAAACAGATTTAGATGAAATTTGCTGTACATGTAGATTTAATGCCCGAATAAAATTTAAACTACTTTAAAATACGAAAAACATTCCCAAAATGATAAAAAACGCAAAAGAGATGATTTGGGTATAGATGGCGCTGGTGTGCAAAAAATCTGACATCAGTCGTCATAGCAACGTGCGTTACTCTATGCAATTATTGAAAAATGGACCTTTATTTTTTTGTTGTTAAAACGCTTTTATTACGCCTGATGGGATACCGTAAGTAATTAGGCCCGCAGGTGTCCAATATTTTGTAATATCCGATAAGCTGCAGCAGATCGCTAGTAATTTTTCACCAGCTTTTAAAACGTGTTGAGCGAAAGCCGTGGAATAACTGAAATTCAATTCATTACGCGAAGCTTTTTCCCAGGCGTTCGGCAAAACGTTGTTATCGTGAATTAGTAGTCCATTTGCGCACCATGCCTCATGCCTGGGTAAGTTAGTTAGTGACTGGTCTTTTAGACTCTTTTAAGGACGTAATGAGTTTTTTATGACTCGGAATACATGAACATTTTTAGGTTCTTCCAAATATGCTTACTCCTGCTCAATGTACGAGTAGCTATTATTGCTAGAATGTCAACTAAAGGGTATTAGTTACATTATCACTACCATAAATGCGATTATTTTTAACCCTTTAAAGGTGTGACCCAATATTGCGCGGTAGTCACGCGCGACAATTATGCAGTACGAACGAACAATAACACCGTTTGAGTGCGGCAGGAAGCTAGCAGCTGTCGCGCGCGGCTGTCGTTCAAACGACTACCGTACTCGATTGCCGCGCAATGTTTGGTCACACCTTTAGTAGAAACAAATGATTATTGTCGCTAAGCCGCAACCAAAGAAGAAGCATTTAAATGGCATATGAACTTAACTAGAGGACTATTAAAGTTATGCAATTATTAAAAGACTGTCGCTCATTACAACACATCTGCCTACACAATCTTTTGTATTTTAAACCTCGAAAACTGAATCTTATAGCATACAAACTCACAGCAGGTTTAGCTTTCGATATTATTTTACAGAAAAGTTCTACAGTTATTGTTGAGTTGTTGAACTAAGTCTTTGAATTAAGTGAGATGCACATTGAAAGAAAATATCGAGAAATATTCTAAGCACTGCTCATACTATTTTTATTCCGAAGTATTTACTACAAACAAACCGCAAGAACTCAAGAAGCATATTAGCATTATCATATTTATCTCATAGCTTGTGATACAGCACTGCGAATAATAGAAACGCAAACAATAGTCACTGATAGTTTCAAAAGAAGCGTTCCTAGAACACAAACAAAAGCATTTTGAATAAAACGCAATTGCTATAACTCAATTGAAACAGAAATCTGGTTAGCTAGATTAGAACCGAGGAAGTCTCGTGTGCTCTGAGGCTGGCTGCTATTATGAACAAATACTTTTAATTAAATTTTATGGTGTTTTTTTTCTAACTAGATCGCGATCAGAGCATGTCATCTATATATTTATTAACGAATAAACTCAAAACTACTGGACAGATTTTGAAAATTCTTTCACTATTAGAATGCTACATTATCCTTGAGTAACTTAGGCTATATTTATTATTAACTAGCGACCCGCCCCGGCTTCGCACGGGTAGCATGTTATTATACATATAAACCTTCCTCCTGAATCATTCTATCTATTAAAAAAAACCGCATCAGAATCCGTTGTGTAGTTTTAAAGATATAAGCAAACATAAATACGCGGGAAGCGGAAAGCGACTTTGCTTTATACTATGTAGTGATAGTGAAGAAAATTAGGGATCACTGCTAAAACTTCAATAATGTAACCCAATGTGTAAAAAAATATTAGTATACCCGTTTAACACGCCGGGGCTGACTACTGTCATATTAATAAGAAAGCTCTGAGCGTCCAGTGGCCAATTGATTTTTAAATAAAGTTTTTCAATTGAAAACAGAGAAATGTCATCTTACGCACAATGTGACAGCCTTCTTTTCGACATCATTTATTTAAAATTATAAAATACTAGCCGACCCGTGACAAACGTTGTTCTGTCAATTTTTTTTGTAATAGTCACTTAGGAAAAAGCATTTTCAGGCAGCTTCCAATTTTTACGCTACAAACCTTGTACTGATAAAATAAATTACAGATTTTGGTAGGATGCGTATCATTCATTAGTCGATCATTCATTAGTTGCACACCAACGCCATCTATACCAAAATCATCCTTTTTGCGTTTTTTTTATCATTTAGAGGTTGTTTTTCGAATTATAAGTTCCCCCTTTATTTATTCTGATTTTTTATCTACATACTACAGCAAATTTCATCTTAATCCGTTTTGTCGTTTAGGACTGATCAGGGAACAAACATAGCTTTCTTTTCACAAACTTTCACATTTATAATATTATTAGGATATTTAAAAATCAATTACGGACTCTACAGCACGCTCAGAGCCGCCACGGATATACATCATGTATATCAAAGTCAAATGTATATATTTCTAAAGCCGGGGTCCCACGGCGCGTAAATCGA
The DNA here is from genome assembly GCA_912999785.1 of Hydriomena furcata. NCBI lineage: Eukaryota > Metazoa > Arthropoda > Insecta > Lepidoptera > Geometridae > Hydriomena > Hydriomena furcata. Next base: position 3,412,961 of record OU538825.1, read on the forward strand.
CGGGCCGCGCCGGATGACGCTCCGCCTGTGTGCGTCCGGCGCGTCGCGTACAGAGCGTTTCGTGCACGGGCCACCACAGATGCATCGTTCCCACGGTGCGTCCGTCCGCCTTGGCGCGGTCTGGCGCGTGAAAACGCGGGCCGTGGGACCCCGGCATAAGTAAAGTCTTAAGATTAAACTGGTGGTTTTGAAGTAAAAGGTAACATTGGTTTGCACACGAAAACATCCTCTCACGCCAAACGCATATACCGTCTCCGTACCGTGCGGGTAATAAGAATTTTAACGGTCGTCATTGACGATCACCGTTGTTTTGAGAATTCAAAACTTAGCCTAACATCCTATGCAGTTATATTATACATTCTTGTTGAAAATCACATATTGTTACGAGTATATAAACTATTTGATATTAACAATGTTGGTATTTATATTGCATCTAGTTTCGAGTTTAGGAGCCATGGGTGCTACAACTGCTACAAGTATTCTAAAAGGCTTAAGAGGCTCCCAGTCGCTGATTGCTCTTTTTCGAAACGAAAAAAGAAATACTTCTGAACAAGCCACATCTCCTATTTTTATAAGTATATTACTTCAGGTTCCTACCTAGATTTCTATTAAGCTGAAAACATAATAGCAGAAACTTTTCACGATAAAGATATTATTTCAAAATGATACGTTTTAGAATTTATGATCGAAATATTTTATATACCTACTATTAAAATCAACTTGTGATTTATTTTTAAAGATAGGTAATATGTAGATCTAGATTTCTATTAGAATAGATTTTTGATAAGTAATTATACATCATTTATATCATTAATTTATTCGAAAAGCTAAGGCGGACCACGCTCCGACGTGTGTTTGTCGTCATTGCAGCGGTCGGTAGGATTATTTATCGAAGTGATTAAAGATGGGTACATCTTTATTCACATATACTATACATTATAAAATAGGAGATGTGGCTTGTTCACAAGTATTTATTTTTTCGTTTCGAACAAAAACAATCGTCGACTGGGAGCGCCTTAAATTAAAATACTTTTAATAGTCAGTTTCTAGAACGGTAACCATTTTTTTGTCACTACATACTGAAAAATTTATTAAAGTTGAGTAAAATGTGAATGTGTGGGGTAAAAAGTTATGTAACAGTATATACATACATTAAACATAGATGTTTGTTTTGTGTCTGGGTGTTATAACTTAAAATAAGTATAGATTTACAAATAGTACATAACTATTATATCTGTTATCTAGTTCCTATAGTTTTACTTAATTTGGGGGTAGATGGCGGTGAGTAAAATGTCCACTAATATTTAATTGTTTATTTATATATATTTTATCGAACACAAAGTTCCACGCACGATCGGATTTAAAAACCTTTGGATCGAATGTGGAGACACTTCTAACTATGTTAAGGCTGTTCGAGCTGTAGAAACCCGCGTGTGACTTCGTTTGTGAAAAAATACGTGACAATCCTTAACTTGATTTCAAGATAACTGAAAGAAATTGCTTATACCTTCGATCACTCTTTGGCCTACGCTATTAGATGTTCCCATAATCCATTTAGCAATACTTCTTCTGAACACAACAAACAAAATATGGCTGTATATTATTATAGTTACTTACTTCTATACGAGTGTTATACAGGGTGTATTAAAACTACTCTGGAAAACTGAAAATGGAGGTTCAGACTGCTTTAAAAAAAAAATAGGACACGACTGTAATCCCCAAGTACGGTAGACACCCTCTCAGATCTCCAGACGCTTAGATCCTTTGAAGATGACTAGCGGGAGTAGTCAGAGGCACGTCCAAACATTATGTTTTACGGGTTTTTACAGTCCTTTAAATAAATTTTAACATTCATGATAAAATATTTTTTTTTTTTACCTAAAACATTCATAGGGTGTCTTGTGGTTGTTTTTTAGTTCTTAGGTAACTTGTGTCTTTTGTTTTCGAGAGTGATCTTAGTATACCCAATTTACTCGTATGTGCCGATAGATAATGTCTCTTCATGTAACCAAACATTTAGGTCTGACTATAACTCAGCAAGATTACTTCGCCGTTTTTAAGGCAATACGTGTGATTTATACCCGAACCGTTTTCGGCTATACATCCTATAAAATCCCTTGGAAGTGACAGTCCGAAGTTACGACAACCCGGAAGTTCGATTACGTTTTTTTCTTTGCCAATTTTATGGGCGGATTAGGGGCGACTGGGCTAGCGTTGCAAGGGAATGCAAACAGCTGAATCAATTTTTACTTTTAATATATTACAATTAGGCTATTTGACAGTATGAAAAATAAAGTGTTGTTGATAATAATCTATATAAATTATGCCTTCATAAAGCGTTATGGAATAAAATAACTTGAAAATAAACAATGATTTATTAAAAAACCCATAATTAAAATTATCTATTTTTAAACGCCAGTCACGTGACACGAAACCGAATCGAACACTTGGTCGAATCGACGATGACGTAACATGCTTGTCAATATCTCGTCTGACGAAAACTTGACGTTTGTGTATTTGTTGACAAGCATGTAACGTCACAGAAACTAGTGCGACGCCATTTGCATAAGAAGCGTTTTTGCGGGTTATTTAAATTGTCGATATTTAATTTTCATTTTTAGGACCAATACATAACAGAATTGAAAATAATATTTTTTTATCGGTTCCACAGTCACTACTGAATAATCTAGAATGGTTTTCAAAATCTTGCCAAATAGCCCATTTGTGCGTTTATACACGAAAGCTTTTTTATTTTAATTTGCCTTGTTAATTATTCAATTTGTTAGTATGTGCAGGTCAAATCTTGCAATGGAATTTTAAACCACTTTCCCCCAATGTACCTGTGTAACTTCGTTGACAACGCAATATTATAGTGACAACGAATGAAATGAAGGAGTCTGGAGTTGTTCAACAGAACTCCTTAGTAAATAGTTCGATTGGGTTAAAACTATTACATACCTGTCAAATTCCAATGACTATGTAATATTATGTGACAGGTGACAGCGCGCTTGATCTCTAGCTTGAAGGAGGATTTTACAAAAGCTTGTATTTTTGAACAGAAACTTATTTTTCGTTGGTTTGAAAAGAAACTTTATGTACAAAAAATATGAGTGTGGGAAAATATGTGCTACATAAAATGGGATGCCTGTATTAAGACAAGTAATAAATGTTTTTGATAAATTAAAGATAAAAACACGATTGGTAAAGACAGATTTATTTTCCAAAGTAGGCTCTTCAAAAACACTAGTTTCGTTTTATGAATAGCTAAACAGTTATTTTTATATAATTTGTAAGATAATCATACTAGCTAAGTAAATTATAGACAGTTTCTATTTAGGCTTGATGGTTCTAAAGATAATGCAGTTTTATCACTTTTTCCGTCTTATCCAGGTAGACTCGGCCCATACAAAAAACCAAACATTTCACATCACTCCCAGCTGTCTTTACGTAGCTGTGCAGTGTAAGCCCTCTTATAGTAGGCTCAGCTCAGTTTATTTGTTTGCTAGGAGTGCGTTAAGGACTTGGAGGTTTATTGCTGGTACTGTAGTTTACGAATAATACTTCGTTTAGTTTGCAGGGAAAGAATAGTTGAGCCAATAATCCAGATTATGTGTTTATTGTCTTATCTGTTTTTTCTGTGAACGGTGAAAGAAAACATTGTAAGGAAACCAGCTAGTATTGTTATAAGCGGCGATTTGCTTGCAATCTGTCACGCATGGAATGCAAAATATAGGCATGTGCTAAATATAATGTTTGGACATGTATCTGACTACCTCCACTTGGCATCTTCAAAGGATCTAAGCGTCTGGAGATCTGAGAGGATGTGAACCGTACTTAGGGATTACAGTCGTGATGTTGGACATTTCACACAATGCCATTTAGCCTCAAACGAGGCAAAAAAAATTCCACGAGAACCAGATAACTAGGTACATACGTTTTTTTAATACATACATTAGGTAACATCATAACACCCAGATACAGAACAAACATCTATGTTCATCACACAAAGGTTTATTCTGGGAGGGAATCGAATTACTGCCTACAGCGCAGAAGGCAGAATTACTACCAACTGGGCTGTGTGTAAACGTCAAACATCACTACACAAAACGTCACTACACATAACTCCTTTAAAAATAATATGTTCAAGCTGCATTCATGAGACGCGAAACGCAAGCTCAAAGAGAAACTCTCGGCGCTTTGATAATATTTTAATAATAACTAACATAAATTCCTGTGTTACAAAGATAGTGTGTGACACAAACCAAATTGTATGACAAAGAATTTTGGTATTTTACGATTAAAACAAAATAAACTGAACTATTTTGGTTATAACATTATTGTTTACCAGTGAAACTTGAATAACGTAACTACATTAAAATAATTGAATCATTACTGTGTCACAAAATAAAATTACAAGATATTATATAAAAATGAACTGTTTAGCTATTTGTAGTTTTGAGTTAAAACGTAATTAGTGTTTTGGAAGAGCCAACTTTGGAAAATAAATCTATCGAGAAAAAAATCATCAATCGTGTTTCTGTCTATAATTCATCTAAACTAAATCCTTAAGTTATCTTTGTCATAAAAAACAAAACTGTATAGTGTATATTTTGCGGTTATTGAGAAAAAATGATTCCGCATTCATCAAAAAATTTATTACTCATCTTAAGCGAAAAATAAACCAGTACTAAAATATAGCTACCTAGATAAGGTTTATATTCCAATGTATTCCTCTCAGCACTAAAAGGTTTTGCTCAAAACAAACATTGAAATCGGACCTGTCGTTATGGATACGGAGTGGCCGTTGTAAATTCATTAAAAAAATACGTAGAATTCATAGAACCCCTACTTTTTTATGATGTTGGTTTTGAGTTTATTCAAACAAGACAATCCTAACTAAGAATCTGTGACCACGATAAATATGACAAAGTATTTCGTCATCATCATTAATCATGGTTTGAATAGGGCCGCGTAGCCTAGTACGTAGCCGCGTAAAGACTGGTTGGACCAAGCTACGCGTCGCGTAGCAGCTCCGCTACGAATTCCTGCGTTCTACGCACGTAGCTCATCGTAGCATGTCTACTATTCTAAATAAAGTTTATTTAAGAAAATTATATTGTCTTTGGTAGCATGCAATAAAGATCTAACGTGTAGATACTCGTAGTCTCCGGAGAGTAATAAATCAGTCTGACATTTGAAAAAGCCGAGTAAATTAAAGAACTAGACTCACAAAGCCACGAAAATAAAAACACCAATTTTCCTCTCATTCCTTGTAACTTGAGCCAGAGCTTAAAAGCGGAGATTTATTATGGATTCTCGCAGCCACAAATCAAGCGTAGCTGTCCGAATTTGTGTAAATTATACCAAATGTATGCAGTTTTTTTGGCCGGCACTGTATTCCGCACTAAAAATGCTCTATTAATTTGCATTTGGCGTGAAGCTCTTTTTATCGTGCAATTTATTTACATTATACACTTGGGAACACAACTGGCACCACGAGAATCGTAAACCGACATACGTATACACCTATTCTGACAGTACTATTAACTATTGAAATACAATAACTTCTGTAATATAATTGTTGGTACCTTTCAACCACAGTTTTTTATCAGTTCTCAATGTATGAGCAAATTACTATTACAAAAATATTTTATAATAAGTTTTTTTATAAAAAATAAATTTAAAATTTATATTTATAAATTTTAGGGCTCTAGTAGTCGTTAAGAAAAATCCAACGAGCCCAAACGCGCCTTAGTTATGTTGTGTAGTTGAGGAGTTCCTATGGCTGACATCCAAGCTCCATCATCAGACCAGCTCGTTAAAATCAAAACTTTATATTGTCTTTGAAGATTGATAGGCATGCAAAGTTTTATCTCAATCTGACTATTTACTGAGGAGTTGAACAGTTCCTGACTCCATCATGTAATAAAAGAAAGAAGACACAATCATGTAATAAAAGAAAGCGGGTATGAAGAACGACGACCTGATAATGACTACTGGGGCGCCGTTGGATGCAGAACGCATAAAATTGGTCTCCCTTTAAATCAATTGGGGACAATAAGCCCAGCAGTGGATATCCTATAGCTTAAAATAAATAGATGATGAATTATACTAAGCGCCTCAAGATCTGAGAGTTACGTACTTGGGGATTACCGTCGTAAACCTATTTCATGAATTGTTCTAGAATTAGGTATAACTTGCAGACGTTTGTTATTAATTATTTGTAGTAGCTAAAATAGTGCTAAAATAGTATGTGGAATATTCGCATCTCTCCACGTTTGTAAATGCCTCATACTCGTAAAACTAATGTGTTGTGGCATAATATCCGAATAAATTGCAATTTGAGATAACGACAATATTACTATAGATTTTTACACGGGTCTTTATCACGTAATTACCTTAAATTTATTTTCATTCTCAGAAAAACTCTTTAACTTTTAAGTTATATAAATGTTTTTTTTAAGTTGCTTTAAAATAAACTATTCAATTATAGATTTTTACACATTCTTTATCATGTAATTAACTTTTTGAGTCTGCCCGTATCCCTATAGCTAATTGTAATATAGCCGAAACATCGAAAAAATAAATAAAAGGTAATTACGTGATAAAGGCCCGTGTAAAAATCTATAGTTATGTCTACTAGTCACGATAGTTTGAAAAATAATAACGACGGTTTAGATAAAAGACAAATTGATATAACAATGCATTTTTATCACCATTCCACGTCTGTACGTTCACTTCTTTAATCAGGAAGGCAAGAAGAAGTAATTCCGTCCTCCTTACGTTTGTAGACGGATTAGCCGCAGTGGAGTGCAGGCTCAGATTAGGCGCCGTCTGTGGGATTACCGCGCGCCGATTGCAAACTATATTAATTGCATTTCGATGTTTGTGGCACTGTTCTTATTTGTCATCCCGTTTAGTCCGAAGGTGTTCTTACGAGACCATAAAAATAATGCCTGTTTCTCTTGGTCACGGCATCACGCGTTTATGGACCTATTTTGCTAATACTTTTTTTATTGTTAGAAGGTTTTTATGAAAGGAAAATTTTGAAAAATTAGGGTATTACTGCAAATTTAAAAAAAAAAAAAAAAAAAAAAAAAAAAAAAAATGCTTTTTTTCTATGCAATTACTGAAATTTGACGTCAGTCGGGACAGCTGTTTTAAAAATAAAAAAACCCGATGGAATAGTTGATAAATAAATTAGGAATTTTGGTAGAATGCGTGTATCATTCATTTGTCAATTCAATGACGACTAAATGTTTTAAGTCTGTGATGTCAGATTTGTTGCACACCAGCGATCTATACCAAAATCATCATTTTTGCGTTTTCTTATCATTTAGGGGTAGTTTTTCGAATTATAAGTTCCCCCTTTATATATTCTGTTTTTTTTATTTATATACTACAGGAAATTTCATTTTAATCCGTTTTGTCGTTTATTTTTGATTAGGGAACTAACATAGCAGCCTTATCACAAACTTTCGCATTTATAATATTATTAGGATATTAGGATAAATACGATTTGATTGTGACAAACTTTAGACTTATCTACACAATAAAAAAAGATCCAATTCGAAAAAAAAAACAAATATATACAAACATAATATATAAACAAGACAAACTTAAGTGGTTGACAGCTAAAGAAACCATTTCTAATGAAATTAAACTTTCAAGACAAAAAAAACAAGTTTTTCAATTACCGACTCGGAGAGTTTCATAAAAATCCTAAGCTTCGAATAGTTTCTATATAGCTCTGGCTTTCTTCATTCCTTTTTAGATAATATAGAGCAAATAAAATTGGAGTGCTTTTAAGAGGGAAGATAATCCCCTATATTTTTAGTCGAGTGTGTTCAACGACCTCCGAGATATTTGATTTTCTCACAATGACATTGTCAAATTAAATCCTCAAATTCCCTTCAAGATAGATTTCGAGGCTTAGACTAAGATGCCGATAAAATATTATTGTAAATGATGACAAGTATTATATTACTATAGTAAAACATGATGTAATACAATTATATATAGCCGTGTTGGTCGAGTGGGTGGTACCTCGACTTTTATTCCCAAGGTCCCGGCGTATATCAATGGATTTTTCTGTTTGTAAAATTTATATACGGTAAAGAAAAACATCGTGAGGAAAACCAGTTAGTATTCTTATTAGCGACGATGGGCTTGCAACTTGTCACGTTTTTTTTTTTTTAATCTACAATAAACACCTTAATATTTGTTGATGAGCAGGAATAATTACCAGCGCTGTATTATTAACGTTATATGTATAAGTTATTTTCATAGCTTGAAAAATTACATCATCACTGGACTATTACACACTTTCGAACTACTTTTTAGATATTTTTTTATAGATATAGTTGAGTACGAGTGTTGAATGTCTTTATTGGACCACTGTACCTATGATCTTAGTTTATAAGTCGTGAACGACTTAGCAGACGAAAAAATAACGAATAAAAAGAAACAAAGAGTGGAAGAAACCACAATATAATCTACTTAGTACAAGTACCTATTTTGCAAAATGAACTAACACGTCTTCAAAATGTGTTTACTTTCGCGGTATGCTTCTCGGAAAAGCTTTATAAGCAGTTTGGCGTAATTACCTTTATATGAGCTTGCGCTTTACAGTAACAAAGCGATTAGCTAATTCTTAGGTAAGCTGATTATTACACAAACAGTGACGATGCTAGCTTTGGTTTTTAAAGAATAAGAGACATATTTATAACGGCCGTAATATTTAAAAACCGTCCAACTGCGAGTCGGACTAGCGTACGAAGGGTATAAAAAATCTCAAAACGGCAAAAAAAAAAAAGTTTGTTGTATGGGAAACTTAAATATTTATTTTATTCTGTTTTTACTATTTGATGTTATAGCGGCATCAGAAATGCATCATCTGTGAAAATTTCAACTGTCTAGCTATAACGGTTCATGAGGACAGACGGACAGACAGACGGACGGCGAAATCTTATTAATAGAGTCCCGTTTTTCCCCTTTGGGTACGAAACCCTAAAAAGCATACAAAACTATTTATAAATCAGTGTGACATTGGTAAAGTGAATACAAGAATGAAGTCTAGAAAAAATATATAGAAATAGGATCACGACTGTAAACCCCAAGTACGGTAGATATCCTCTCAGATCTCCAGACGCTCAGATCCTTGAAAATATATATCTCCTTGAATAGGGGTTAGTTAGAGGCACGTCCAAACATTACATTTGACACATGCCCACATTTTGTAGTAGTTAGCATTCATCACGTGACAGATTGCAAGCCTATCACCGCTCTAGAATGATGACAGGTAATGTATTTAAATAAAGTATTCAAAATCAGGTATTTTATCTTCAGTTCCTAAAGATTTTGACTGATCAGAAGTGTCTGTTGGCAAACGAATATGGGAAGATTTATATGAGACCGCGCCGTGTCCGGGCCTTGCCGGAGCCTTTAGTTAGTAGACGGGCCCGGACGGGACACGGATCAGGCACTGTTTAATATAAACTGCTTCATACAAATATAAGTAAATTTCAAATCTGTGCCCCGTCCAGGCCACGTACACGGTACGCCCCGTACACGGCCCGGTCTAATATAAATCTACCCTAAATTTGCTCGCTACCATGTGCCTCGTTTATTCTCGAACGTGAGAATTTAAATGCATTCGCTCTGACAAGATGACGCAGAGCACCAACGCCAGTAACCGGCAGTAGCTCTGCTTTCTGCGCTGTAGGTTGGGTTCGATTCCCACCCAAGACTTAAACAACATTCGTGTGATGAACATATTTTATATAAATATTCTAAAAAATCTGGCGTCAATTAGACTACCGAATGATACGCATTATACCAAAATTCGTAATTTATTTTATCAGGACAAGGTTTCTAGGCAAAAAATTGTTTTTTTTTTCTATGCGATTACTGAAGTTTGGACAGGACAAAGTCTGTCGCGGGTCGGCTAGTTGTTAATAATTTTTATATGTTCGTTGTTCATGCTTTATGTATTGGTTTGCTTTTTTCCTACCCACATATAAAATTCTCTGTGTTGTCATAGCTCTCTAGCTAGCGGTTGGTTTTGGAAATATCACATGCAGCCATTTCAGAATTTTAGATTTTGGACCATGTTTCTTTTATTAACATTGCCTGGCGGACAAAGACAGATAGTGAAAAATAGTGAATAGTGATTTTCCATTTTTGTATAAAGTTTTTTTATTATTTTTCGTTTCTATAGAGTTATTGTGTAGCAAAATCTGAGTCTAACTAAACTAGAGATGAAAAAAAATATTGTATTTTTTTAAATCATCGACTTATAGTTTCGTAAGGATGGAGGGTGTGTAATTCTAAGATAACGGTTGGCCAAATTTTTTTTTAAATAAAATTTGGCCTATCATTATCATTATCTTCTCTTTTTTCCACTTGACGTGGGATCGGCACAGCACCTTGACAAACATCTTACGAAAAGGATTTGGCTTATGTTTTACAACCGGCCACCTGCCTAACGTCAACCTTCTTACTAAGTTTAGCCTAAACTTTTTTAAGAAAAAAATAACATCACCACTGAAAATTGCAATAATTAAACCTAAACTTTCAAAAAAATGCCAATAATCTTAATTAGTACCCGTGCGAAATCAGGATGGGCAGCTAGTCCTAAGATCTTAATAATATTATATATGCGAATGTTTGTGATAAAGCTGCTATGTTTGTTCTATAATCAAAAATAAACGACAAATGGATTAAGATGAAATTTGCTGTAGTATGAAGATAAAAAATTAGAATAAATAATAGGGGAACTTATAATCTGAAAGACGACCCCTAAATATTTAAAAATACAAAAAGGATGATTTTGGTATAGATGACGTTGGTGTGCAACAAATCTGACATCACAGACTAAAAATATTTAGTCGTCATAACAGCGCAGTTTTGACTAATGAATGATACGCATACCACCAAAATTCGTAATTTATTTTATCAGTACAAGGTTTGGGAAAAATTTGAACCTACCTGAAAAAGCTTTTTCCTAAATTATTATTACAACGTTTGTCACGAGTCGGCTAGTAGGTACTACATATAGTTGCAATACATTTTTCAAGACATTACAAAGTTTTGAAGTTGTAAAAAGATTGAAACTTTCGTCTCGTCTAACGTCTCAACTAGCGAGACAGGAAAGTGGCTTTTAGCTTGTAATCCTTCTTTGACTGGATGTTACAGTGTTATTTGTAAGAGCGTGTGTTGTTTTTAATGCATTTCTTCAAAAATACACTTGAGCTCTTTCGAACTTGGTTTATGACAAATAGAATAGAATAGTTTATTAAGTTTATTAAACTTTGATCTTTGAACTGATCCGCATTGTACGCAGTAGACGCACTAGTGTGACTTTATATACAAAGAATACTACGATTCGTTAAATGCGTACGATAACAACCTGTGGACGCGTAACTTTAGCGTACGATTTTATTTTCTACTTAGGTTCATGTTTTTATACAAAACCTACGCTCAAAAGTTGTCCTAAGCCTACAGTGCAGTAATGACAGCACACTTGTCAGCACTCCACCCTACTCACCTGGCTTGTGTCTGGTCTGAACCGGTAAGGTAACATCAGTTTATAGAAGCGCAACTGATTAAATCGCCATTTCTGTAAAGCTACGTCCAGAACAGCAGATTAGTGAACTCCAAGCGACTTCAGATTATCAGTGTTGGTTATTTTTCTTGTTTGAGCCTTCACATTGTTCGATCGGCAGCACACTGAAGCTCAACATAGCATTATGGAAAAAAACCGGCCAAGTGCGAATCAGACTCACGCACGAAGGGTTCCGTATCTATAAAAAAACGGCTCAAATATCACGTTGTTGTATGGGAGCCCCACTTAAATACTTATTTTATCTGTTTTTAGTATTTGTTGTTATAGCGGCAACAGAAATACATCATCTGTGAATTTCAACTATCTAGCTATCACGGTTCATGATATACAGCTTTGTGACTGACAGACGGACAAATAGACGGACAGCGGAGTCTTAGTAATGTGGTCCTGTTTTTAGCCCTAAACGATAGGCCCCAAGCCGTGTCTGTTGCCTGTTTCTTCTAGGCTTGGTCGCGAGGAACAGGCGTAGCTTCACCTAGCTCCAAAGACGTTTAAAAGTGATCCTTGTGATTTTATTGAAATAAGTACTTTTAGTCTTCTGAATTTGATAAAGCCAAGCTGTTCAGCCCAACTTTTCTGTTACACTGACATCGGTCGCGTAATGTAGTCATGTGAGCCGACCAATCCGAGGCGATTACCCGATACCAATGTCAGCAGTGCTTCACGCGTCACCACTCACATCAGCATAGAAAGAAACCCAGGTTTAGTATCGTGCCGCATCACTGACGCGTTGGTCACACCCTGATCCCAATACACGAATGGCGTGGCAAGCTCCTTGTTGTCCAGTGTGTCTACTCAGGCGAGTTAGCATGAACCACTATCGTATCGACAACGTATCGTTCGAATGCCAAAACTGACTCTTTCACTATTCAAAAAGTATCAGTTTTGACATTTGGACAATACGTTGTCGATACGATAGTGGTTCGTGCTCAGGCCACAGCAAACCGAATACGATATCGTAACATCAGTTTCGTTGTCCAATTCAAATTCTCGTATTATTAGTAGGGTTTGATTTGAAGTTACGAACATCAATGATTTTCAAAAGTAATTACGGTCGTTTCATCATTCAAACTATAGTCCAAACGATGTCACTTTGGCACGATTATTACGATATATCGTTTTTGTTCGCGAGTAGACCTCCTGACCTTTGGGGCTATTTTGTAAAAACATGATTATCATGTTATGGTACTGAATACCATAATACCTACGCTTCCAATACAATACCTACGTAGAAGCGTAGGTATAGGTGCATAAACTATGCATAGTTACTATGAAAAGTGTACAGATTTGGTATTCTCTAACATCAGGTTATTGCATCCAACATCATAACATGATAATCATGTTTTTACAAAATAGCCCTGCTGCATTCGATTCGATTGCGTCGATTTGACAGTAGAGCTGCCACTCCATTTCCACTGATAATGATAGGCACTGAACAATCTGACTGACAACTTCATTGGCCTCACAGCTCTGTTGGTAGTATAGTAGCTTTGCCTTCTGCGCATTAGGTTATGGGTTTGATCCCCAGCCAGGGCAAATATTTGTGTGATTAACATATTCGTATATGTTTGTTCTTTGTCTGGGTGTTATAATGTACCATAATTATGTACCTATGTATTTACAAAAAAAAAGTAAACAAGTATTCTATGAGTTATCTAGTTCCCATAGTATAGTACAAGCTTTGTTTAGTTTTAGGGCTATATGGTGATGTGTGAAACGTCCACCAATATTCATGTATTTATTTATTATATTTAATCACGACAGCTCTATGTGTTATTTGTTTGTGAAAAAGCTATATTAAGCTAGGCTGCTCGGTGCTGGAGTTTCGCTTCTACATAATCCGCTTGTTTGTCGTTTTCTAGCTATATCCTAGCTGAGCCGTCAATTCGACTGACGCGTCGCTTCTACACCAACGCCCCCGGAACGGAGTTCTTTGATTTATCGGTGATCCGGTTTCAATCAACCTTTGTCAAAGTGGTCTATCTTTTTTTTTATTCGGCTAACGGACAGGACAATATTTATACCTCTCTGAACCTTTTTCATATAAGAATATAAACGTGTGACCAGACATAGCGCGGCATTTGAGCCGCGCGCTGCTAGCCGCTCTATGATTGGACGACGGCCGCACGTATATTTACCTTGTTGTACATGTACCATTTATGTTTAAACTGTTCTCGGGGCAAACTTGTGTAAATTCCGCGTCAAATGCCGCGCTATGTCTGGTCACACCTTTATAGCTGCTCATTTTTTTATTAATTGAAAAAAAAAGATCTAAGAGGAAATCGTCAGTACTGTGGGATAGCAGTCGTGATCCTATTTAATTTAATTTCAAAACCAATTGAGGATTATCTTTTTCACTGTCCTTTTTGTAGTCCAATTACAACATCTTTAGGCGTTATCTATATCATTTTTAGGGTTCCGTACCCAAAGGGTAAAATCGGAACCCTATTACTAAGACTTCGCTGTCCGTCTGTCCGTCTGTCCGTCTGTCCGTCTGTCCGTCTGTCCGTCTGTCCGTCTGTCCGTCTGTCTGTCTGTCACAGGGCTGTATCTCATGAACCATGATAGCTAGACAGTTGAAATTTTCATAAGTTATAAGTTGAGATTATGTATTTCTATTGCTGCTCGAACAACAAATACTAAAAACAGAATAAAATAAATATTTAAGGGGGGCTCCCATACAACAAACTTGATTTTTGCATTCCAGCGCCATCTAGTTTCATTTGATGTTACTACGTATTATAGGTACTTTTCGCGGTCTCATGCGACCGCTCGGGGTTTGAGAGGTAAGATGAAATAGGTTTGCGATTCCGCTGGCAGGTGGCGCTATTTTACCACTATCGGTAAAGTAAGTCGGTAAATAGGTGGTACTTCACATGATCGAATAAAAAGTTTGAAATTGAATTATTGAATTCATGTAGTTAGGTAAATAGGTACCTAGGTAGATATTATTAATTTCCAATTAATTTCGAGTTCGAATCCTGGCCGTGCATCAATGGATATTTCTGTTCGAAAAATGTACCTATATGCGCGTTACACGTGTTTATAACAGTGAAGGAAAACATCGTGAGGAAACCTGTTAGTATTCTTGAAAGCGGCGACGGGATTGCAACCTGTCACGTGTGGAATGCTAACTACGTAGTTAGGTAAATAGGTAGGTTACGAGATATTATAAATTATTTTTTTTTCTAGGGTATCCGTATCTAAAGGGTAAAAAACGGGACTACTAAGACACCGCTGTCCGTCTGTCTGTTACCAGGCTGTATCTCGTGAACCGTGATAGCTAGACAGTTGAAATTTTCACAGATGATGTATTTCTCTAAAATCAGCATAAAATAAACATTTAAGTGAGACTCCCGTACAACAAACGTGATTTTTTTGCCGTTTTGATAATAGTACGGAACCCTTCGTGCGCGAGTCCGACTCGCACTTGGCCGGTTTTTAATTTTTATCTTTAACGAGTTTTTTTCTAATAAAATCAATAAAATTATTATTTTTCGCTAAGAACAAATTGGGGGCATCCATATCTACCTTGCCATTATAATTAAGCTATGCAATTAGTAGTTTACGTACGGTTTAGTTCATGTCAGTCCGGTCTGTCGTAATAATGTTTCATGAAATGACGGTCATTATGCCTAAAAGGTTGGATCACGCGTCGCTTCGATAAAATTTTGAAAACAATTTTATAAGAAATGGTGTTGTTAACCGTTTTGTATTAGATAAAAACACGTTCAAAATAAAGTACCAAAACAGTTTTCCTCAGACAAACTTAGCACCAATAATTTCGAATCTAGAATTTTATATTTCAGTACCAAGCAATAATAAACTCTAATCAGATAAAACTACGGTCCATATCGTTACACGAAACACAAAGGCACTCCGCAGTCCACTATGGCCTGCTGAAACAACATCTCAAGGAAAAATAAACCCTATTGCCTTTGAAATAGAGTTGAATAGTCGTAAGTTTTCTGGTAGGTTTCGAACTCCCCAAGGACTCTAGGACGGCTTCGATAATGATTTCATCCGATATAAAAAATCTGATAATATTTCTAAATTGCCTTGAAAATGGGACTCGTAGTAAAACGTTTTGAGGGGCAAGAGATTACGATCGGCGCTAAGGATTCGTTTGAAAAGGCATAGTTTTATGGGCCCAAGAGGCTTGCAAACGGTAATGGAATGGTAATACTGGCATTTCTACAAGAATTGAAATCATAAGATTATTTTCGATCTTGCCGACTTGGTGAAAAAAATAGGCAGATGTAAAACCAAATCTCAAACATTTACCCTTATATTCTTAGTTGTAACCTCGACTCGACCCAAAACCCTGGTAGATTTAGTTATAAAATTACTTAGAGTTTGGCTCTAGTCGAGGATTCCTCAGAAAACAGGACTGTCAACTCAAGTTACCTCGAGATGTACCTTGACATTCCTTAACAGCTTTTAAACGACGCATGAGTTTGTTTGATGAAAATCTCCACGAACTGATGACGTAATGACGTAATTGAAGAACCAATTATCGACTTAAGATACCAATCATGAGGTACTCGAGGGGCCTCGAAAGAGTTTAAGTCAAGGTAGAGTCGAAGGTACAACTAAGAATATGGGGTTTAAACACGCTATTATAGAAATTTAGCCTAAAATTACCTATACATAAGTAAGTACCTACTGTAACCAATAATGAATTCATTAAATCCAAGGTCTACTCACACAAGCCTAATGCCTGTTAAGCTGCTATAGTCCTTTTGATCTAACATGGGTACAGCGACGTTTGATTAATTCCATTTTACGTTATGTTGTATTCGGAAACAATTCAAAGTGATAAATAAAATAAAACAAGTAAATAAATTTGTAATAGGATCCCGATTGTAATTCCCAAATACGATATCCCCTCAGTTTTGTAGGCAATCGGATCCTTGATCTAAAGGGGGTAGTCAAAGGCACATACATCACTACATAGTATAAAGCAAAGTCGCTTTCCGCTTCCCGCGTCTGTATGTAATATGTATGTATGTATGTATGTTTGCTTATATCTTTAAAACTACACAACGGATTTTGATGCGGTTTTTTTTAATAGATAGAGTGATTCAAGAGGAAGGTTTATATGTATAATACATGCATAATATAGTAGAGAAACACTGATAATTTTAGAGGTTTCTAATGTGATGTCGTAAATAAACACATTTTTTTTCTACAATAAAGTCCGCGATGTTATTAGAAATGTCTTACGCACAGCGAAGCGGGCACGGGTCAGCTAGTTTAATAATAATAACAATAAATATTGGTGGACATTTTTACACAGCGCCATCTATCTATCATCTATTTTGTATAGTTCCATACTTGAAGGTTGCTTGCTAGCGCTTTTATGAATATTAACTGGTTTTTTCACGGTGTTTTCCTTTGCCGTTTTGAGTACTTTATAATAATCAATTAAATAAATAAATAAATATTGGTGGACATTTCACACGGCGCCGTCTAGCCCCAAACTAAGCAAAGCTTGTACTATGGGAACCGGATAGCTGATAGAATACATATATCTTATCCTACTGATACCTTGGAAGAGACTAGCCACCCACAACACAGGGTATCCTAGTGTGGGGGCTAGTTAACCACTAATATACTTAATAATTATTTTTATGTTGTAACCATGTCTAATTGTACGCAAAAAGAAAAAAAAATCTAATATACCTACTACTGTTTTTGAATAGTGTATTTAAGTATAATACTGTACTTCAAAAATATTTAGTTACAAATAAATGATTATTATTATTATTATTATTATTATTAATTGTACCTACATACATTTTTTAAATTAAATAATTCATAGATACACAACCGGGATTCAAACAAGCGACCTTCAGATTGAAGATAATAAGATACCTCTCAAAAGTATCAGTGCGTATATGAAACTAGTATTTACCCTCGACTTTGTCCGCGTAGATACAGTAAATAAATTTTTGATGACTCTATCTTAAAATATAACAATTCCTGAAAACCAAAAAAAAAATGTAGGCATAAAAAGTAGCCTTTGTCCGTCCCAAGACTGTCAACTATCTCTATAAGGAATTTCATCACAATCCAGCGAGCGGTTTGGCCGTGTTAACATCACAGACAGACATGAATACAGTTATTTGTGACAGACAGACTATTTTAGGAGTGATGATTTGAGAACACTAGAAAAGTGATAAAATTAATACCTATTATTATATTTTGTAAGCCTGCAAAACATTGTATGCTTTTATTTCAAATCTTCTTCTTTCATAGCTGACTGAAAAACTTTAAACCTTGTCTAAATCTTCAACTTCATAACTTTCAAGTTTGAGTACAAAAGAGATGTAAATTATCGTCCAGTAATAGTTAGTAGTTGAATAAGTTTCGCGTAAATCTTCATAAAATTTTTGGCTTATTATGTCTTGGCAGTTTCAATAGGTTACAGTTGAGGAATGTAACTCAACTTTCTTATGAAGGTAAGTTGTTTCGTAATATTTTTCACTTTTTAAATGTATTCAAAGCAAGGTGGATATTCGGTAATAACGATTTTTTTAATAATAACTAAACACCCAACTTGAACAACCATGTATTTATATATTCAACTTGTCACGTATGGAAACTACTAAAATCTGTGGCATGCGTCAAATGAGACATACCTCTGGCTACCCCATTTAGACAACTTCAAGGTTCTAAGGGATAAAAATACTCAAGTACAGATGCCGAAGGTACTTGGGGATTACGGTCGTGATACTAAATATAATGTTAATAGTAACAAAATAGTTCACACCACATTAGGATTATTTATGTCCTGGGTATCAGAAACTACAAGTACTATGTGGTACGTACCGCAATACTCGGACACGGAACAAATATTTTTTGATCTTGCAAACGGTGGTCCAGTTACTGGGATTGAACCCACTACGCCACCGAGGTCGTCCTTGTATTATGATACTCTGTAATACCTGAATCGATTTATGATCCTTGACATTTTGAAGTTAAGAAAAATACTAAGCCGTGTTGGCCAAGTGGTACCTCGACTTTCAATCCGAAGGTCACGAATCTCGGCATCAATGGATTTTTCTGTACGAAAAAGTATGTGCGCATTAACACGTGCATAGAACGGTGAAGGAAAATATCGTGAGGATATTTACCGATTATTATTCTTGTAAGCGGCGACGGGCTTGCAACCTATCACGTGTGGAATGCTAACTGCAAAATGTCACCCTTGAGGTCACATTGGATTTTACGAGCCTCTGACTACCCCCTTTAGACATTTTCAAAGGATCTGACCGCCTGGAGATCTGAGAGGATGGCTGCCGTACTTGGGGATTACAGTTGTGATCCTATTTTTGGAACGAAGTTCCTTATCGCGCGTTGTGAAAGGGGGCTAGACGGAAAAAATTCTTACGAAAAGTTGTCACGACACTTTTTTGCTATAGTATATCTATTAATATAAATATATATCTATTAATTGTGTCGAGGTCGAGGTCGAGGTGGAAGTGGAGGTCGAGATGGAGGTGGAGGTCGAGGTCGAGGTCGAGGTCGAGGTCGAGGTCGAGGTCGAGGTCGAGGTCGAGGTCGAGGTGGAGGTCGAGGTCGAGGTCG
Source organism: Hydriomena furcata (assembly GCA_912999785.1). Classification (NCBI taxonomy): domain Eukaryota; kingdom Metazoa; phylum Arthropoda; class Insecta; order Lepidoptera; family Geometridae; genus Hydriomena; species Hydriomena furcata. Next base: position 3,432,180 of record OU538825.1, read on the forward strand.
AGGTCGTGGTCGAGGTCGAGGTTATTTTGTGAGAACTTCGTTCCATCCGGGTGTCCCTTGACACCTCTCAAGTTTTTTTTCCTGCTTTCGTTTCTCGGTCTAAACAACTAGTTTTAGTTTTCAGAAGCCTGCTTATCATCCTGTATACATTCATAGGGTTACAAAAGCTTTCAAAATACTAAAGTTCACAGTATTTATTTTAATATGAATTGGAAAATATTTATCTTATCAGCACAAACTGTTTTCGATATTCATTGGCAATGAGTTTATTATAATTTTGACCAAAATTGTGTATTTAATTACTCAATGTAGTTTGTTTAAAGCGTGATTTTAATTTCGTATCGGGACAATTTAACCCAATTAATTAATTTTAAAGGTATTTCGTTTAACTAAATTGTAGCGCATAATTTTACCGATACTTTTAGTGGGTGTTCATTTAGCTACGCTTAAAATGTTGTTTGTTTTGATGACTACGAAAGCGTGGGCAATTGGCCGACTGAGTCTCGGGAGGTGCGGGTTACCTGTCACGGACAAAAGTTTAATTGAACTGCTGGTGCTGATATTTGTCCGGGTCTAGGTGCTGTAGTATCATGGTACTCGTATTAATACCAACACAGAGAATCCTAGACGAGAAAGACGGGATATTTCATTAGTTGTTATCAAAACTTGAGGCAAGATATTATTTTATAATAGGTTTTCAGTTGAAAAATATTTTTCAATATTCTCATCACCTGCCACCATCATATAACATTGTCATAGGAACTAGACGAGATTGCAAAGTGTTAATCAATCGAACTGGAGTTCCGTTCTGAGTGTCTGTTAAACAGCTCCTGACTTCATCAGATCAGCTCGCTGTCACCATATTATTGCATTGCTACCTAAGTTACATAAGTATGCAAAATGTTAGCTCAATCGGTTAGGGAAAACTGCTTTAAAATTGAGTTGCAAGATTCCACCCGAACAATCATAGTTACATACATACATACATACATTGCAAGTTAAATAAAAGCTTGTAAAATTAGCGGTTCACACAAAATTCTGTTAGCGAGTTCTCATATTTTTTTTTTAAATTAATTGCGCATGGATTAAAGCCCCTCAGAAAGCAACATTCAATTTGTTCAAAAATGTTTCGAAAAAGAAAATAATATTTTGATTTGAATCGTAAATTTAACTGGTATTACCTCGATTGTAAGAGTATAAATGGATAAATTCCAGCATTTCCTATCCCCAACGGATTGTATCTCGCACAATGTAGATGCAACCTCAATTCCTGGCCATAATTCAGCAATCCCCACGGAGTCGACGATTGCTATAAGCTAATTTGCGTGATCAGTTAATTGTTTGGAAACCTATCTCTAGCTGCTCTAATTTGTTTAAGGTGATAAGTGAAATTTTTGACATTTTGTATGGGCTGAGTCTACTCGGATAAGACGGAAAAAGTGATAAAACTGCATTATCTCGAAAACCATCAAATTTAAAAAGAAACTGTCTGTAATTTACTTAGCTAGTATGATTATCTAACGAATTATATAAAAATGAACTGTTTAGCTATTCATAGTTTTGATTAAAAACGAAACTAGTGTTTTTGAAGAGCCTTGGAAACAAAATCTATCGAGAAAAGTTTCACCAATCGTGATTCTGTCTGTAATTTATCTAGATTATATCCTGAAGTTATCTTTGTCATCAAAAATAAAGCTGCATGTTTTGCAGTAATTGAGAAAAAACGATTCTGCATTCATCAAACACATAAATTACTCGCCTTAACCTTCGGCAGGCTTGGTATGTTCTGTCAGACTGCGCAAGAACACAGAACGTTTCATTTCATTCAAATTATTTGATTGTTACGTATAACCGCTACCAATAGCTGGGCGTTTCAAATCGCTCGATGCCATCGCCAATATCCTAATAATATTATAAATGTGAAAGTTTGTAAGTTTGTATGTATGTTTGTTCTTCAATCAGGCCTAAGCGACAAAACGGATTAAGTTGAAATTTTCTGTAGATGTAGATATAATGCCCGAATAAATAATAAACTTCTTTAAAATATGAAAAACATCCCCAAAACGATAAAAAACGCAAAAAGTATGATTTATGTATAGATGGCGCTGGTGTGCAACAAACCTGACATCACAGACTAAAAACATTCCGTCTTTTTTCTACTTGATTATTAAAATTTGACAGGACAACGTCTGTCACGGGTCGGCTAGTAGTCTATATACTCCTCATGTAAGGCGAACACTTTCAAACAAGACATTAGGCTTATACTGCTAATATAAGACCGAGCGCGATTCACGACACGCCTGTGTCATGAACCGGCCAATCAAAATGCATTTGTTTGAAGAAACGAAACCATTAGGCGTCTATTAAACTCAGCAAGCAGCTCAGCATAATGCTGCAGCATGTTGCCATGCTACAGTGCTGGTCTTCTATTGTGGTCAATGTTGACATCACAGACATCTTGACTAATCTCATAGTTTGCTCAATCTAATCTCAAGCTAATTAATCTTATTTATGTTTTTTATAACAGATTCAAAGTCTTATTTGTTCCTAAACAAAATGAGCTTATTTGAATCAGATTTTTTGACTGAATGTTTTTAGTCTGTGATGTCAGATTTGTTTCACACCAGCGCCATCTATACAAAAATCATCCCTTTTGCGTTTTTTTATCATTTTGAGGATGTTTTGCATATTTTAAAGTTGTCTATGTTTTATTCGGGCATTATATATCTACATCTACAGCAAATTTCATCTTAATCCATTTTATCGTTTAGGCCTGATTAATGCACAAACATACAAACAAACTCACACACTTTCTCATTAATAATATTATTCTGTTAATATATTCGTATATTTCACCACAGCGAAGGATGTAACAGTACAAATAAAAATGTCGGAAAATATTTCGTATAATGCAATGTTCCGAACCCGTTACAGATCATTGCTCACAATATCCAATTTCCCTAATTCAAACGCGACAAACAGGCAGACGTCTCGTCTGAATCAACAACCGGAAGTCGACCGGGCCCGCGGCGTGACTTACGGGCTGCATCCGGCGACCATATTTGCTCTCCCCGTGTTTCGGATAATCGTCCGATTAATGACTGTTAGTTGCAAATAATAAATAAATGATGTTGGATATGTCACACATAGCCGTCTAGCTCCAAACTAAGCAAAGCTACTATGGGAACTAGATAAAGTGAAAGAATACTTATAGGTATACTTTTTTTTTTAAATACATTATAACCCCAGATATAAAACAAACATCCATGTCCATCACACAAACGTTTGTCCCGGGTGGGAATCGAACCCACAACCTACAGCACATAAGGCAGGGTTACTATCAACAGAGATGTAAAGCCAGTCAATAAAGTAACTTTTATTGACTGAACCTTTATATGACGCGCCGGACGCACACAGGCGGAGAGTCATCTGGCACGGCCCGTCGTTTTACGCGCCGTGGGACCCCGGCTTTAGAAGAATGTTTACATGCAATAGGTGGTATATAAACAAAAATTTAAGCCGTCGCGGGAAACCTGGCAGATGTGGAACATCGTGACAGCTTATCGCGAATCGGATCGGATGCGGTCGGTACTTCTTCGGCAGCAACTCATCTAGTTCGCGTATCTAGCCGCGTCACCGCGTGTAGCTCGAGGTGCGGCGTCGCCACGGCAGCATGGTGACGTAAGTCGCCAGGCCAATAGCTAGTCTATCCCACCGTTATAGATATTTCACATCAAAAACATTTTGTTAGTTTTACGAAATGTCATCCCATTAATATCTCCAGGATGGTTTTTCGGAATAAAAAGTATCCTATGTTTTATCCAAGTCAAAATCTATCTATATTTATGTTATGTATACCAATTATATTGTGCCGTTACGTTGTGATTGAATAACAAACAAATAAACCACCAAATATCCAAACTTTCACATTTATAAAATTGTTAAGGTGATTTTAGAATTTTAATTAGTAGGGTGAGAGCGCTGGTTGTGGGCACTTTAACATTTTTTTATTTTTTAACTAAACGGTTCATATTGACAAAATGATTAAAAGTACGATTTTTAAACAAGATAGAATAGAGTATTGATATATCTCTTAGGTTACGCAAAGGTTTTGTAACGGGCGATATTTATTTATTAATTATTCATATTTAAATATACAAAACGAAAAATCAATAGATGTGGTCAATCAAATCTGGAGGTATAACGCATTAAAACTGTCACTAATCAAAACAGACTATACTTGTAATAACTACAGATTTTAAACAAGTTTGTTTGAAAATGCCCAAACTCAGTGTAGGCATCACTACCGGGTCTATGGCCCTAAATATATTTATTAAATGTCCTATATTTCTCCTCTGCTGGGCAAAGACCTTTTACGAAACTTTATTGTTGTTCAACTGTATCTATATAAAAATACTTTTTGAGGATGATAACGAGCGACATCTCGCCTCTTTATTCCCAAAAAGTTTAACCGATTTTTCGCGTCGTTTTTGGCTGATAACGTTTTATATGATAATGCGCGTACTTTATGTGTAGTATGTGGAAAAAATCGGATTTTTCGCTCCAGTATTTCTATAAGTTAGTCGTATATTAATAAAGAAAAGTAACGGGATTTGTTAGAGCGGATATAGAAAGATAATGTGCCACAAATAATCTTTCTTCTTATACATATATAAAATTCTCGTGTCACAGTAAAAAATAAATAGGATCACGACTGTAATCCCCAAGTTCGGTAGACATCCTCTCAGATCTCCAGACGCTTAGATCCTTTGAAGATGTCTAGTGGAGGTAGTTAGAGGCACGTCCAAACATTATATTTGACACATGCCAACCTTTTGCAGTAGTTAGCATACGTGACAGGTTGCAAGCCCATCGCCGCTTATAAGAATACTAACTCATTTCATTTCATTTCAACTGGTTTCCTCACGATGTTTTACTTCACCGTTGTAAGCACGTGTTTTTGATGCGCATATCATTTTTTTCGAACAGAAAAATTCATTGATGCACGCCGGTATTCGAACCCACGACCTTCAGATTAAAAGTCGAGGTACCTTCCACTCGCCCAATACGGTTTTTTTTGTAACCAAACTCATCCGAAACGGCTTGACCGATTTTTCTGATTTTTTTAGGTATATTTGGTAGGACGATCTCGACTCCTTTGAGAGAGCATGGTGGGAGAACTCGAAGGATAGAGATAGTTATGATGAAGAGCATCTGAATTGTCTCGAAACGTCAGCAATACAAGAAAAAAACGTAGTAATTAGCCATAATTATAATTAAAATGAGTAACAACCACGATAGTTTTAATTCTATATTTGTTTTGTCTAAAACTAAGCGATATGAAATATGTAGTTTATATTGTAATATGATATAAGAGGTATTCTTTGATACCAAAATTAAATTATTTTATTAATAAAACTGTTTTACGCAATAGAATAAAATTACATCAAAGTTGGGGTACATAATATTAACCCCGCGAGAGCACTCCTATATCCTAGGTGCATATTTTCCCCCAATTTCATAATACATATGTATTATTATGTAGGTCTTTTTTTTAATTGGATTTTTAGATTACTCTTTCAAAATATAATTCATAGTAAAAATGCAAATCTACCACACAAAAAAAAAACATTATATTTTTTTGCTTTTTAATTTATTTGTATGTGACACTTCTATGAAAAACCATTTTAGTAACACAATTTTGCGATTACGTGAGTAATCATTCGGCATTTTTCGCCAAAATAAATAAAATATTTGAGGAAGAACTGGGTGTTACGCGGTCATAAATCAGACTTATGTAAACGGTTTATAGGAAAAAGTAAGTTTCAAACAAGTCGAATAATGTATGTAGATGGATGTAAAATATCGTTATGGGTTAAAGAAGGACTTTCTTGTTCAAAAAAATAATATCGTCGTTATTCGGGTCGCGATATAACGGTAACGGTAACGGTTACCGTTATATATGTCGCGAGGTATCGGCGTAGCTTAACCTAGTTCCAAAGACGTTTCAAAGTGATCCTTGTGATTTTATTGAAATAAATGATTTTTGAATTTGAATTCGTCGTTATAATACAAATGTAAAAATAAATAAGATCACCACTGTAATCCCCAAGTACGGTAGACATCATCTCAGATATCCAGACGTTTAGATCCTTTGAAGATGTCTAGTGGGGGTAGTCAGAGGCACGTCCAAACATTACATTTGGCACATGCCCACATTTTGCAGACATTTCACACATCGCCATTTAGCCCTAAACTAAGCAAATCGTGTACTATGAGAACCAGATTACTGATATAATACTTATAATACTTTTTTTTGTAAGACGAGGCTAAGAGTAATCTGTTGTATTTCCATAGATAACTCACATAGCCACAAAAAATAATCCAAGAAACAAACCCACGGGACAATCCCCTCTTAAAGGAGAAAAACTTGTCATGTTACAAGTAAACCAACCATACATTATCATTCCATGGACCCCGCAGTTGAGGATAAACAGAAACCAGGTCAAAGTTCCTAAACATTTTCAATACATTGTTTTAGCAAACAAAAACATCGCATTCAATCTCTGAGAGCGTGAAAAAAACTTGATACTTTCATATTAGTTATCACCATAAACGCGAATACTGTACTACGTTACCGTGCTAAGTTATCGCAAAAAAACTACAATCATTTTTCAACTTTATGGCTATGACAATAAAGGCGGTTGTAACGGAAGCAATAAAATTGTTATACGATTTTATCATACGCGCTCAAATTGGTTGTCACTGGCCGGAGTTATAATTTTTTTTTCCACGACTTGTGTTTTTGAGTTGTTGCGTGATTTTTTTGTCAGTAGGGTTTTTATTATTTATAATACCCGTAGTTGCTGTAATAAACCAATGTTTGTTTGTGTTTATGTTTGGAAGTAGCTTTTGTTTGGCAATAACAGTTTATATTGATAAATTATAATATGAACGATTGTGGCTTAAACTAAAAGTTATTATTTGTGTTTATTTATTTTTAACTACATTAAAAAAAGAGGATGTAATATTCGAAGGTTATTTAATATTTATGTCCCTATGTACACCGATTACTTTGTAACGACTGTGGCCTGAGCACGAACCACTATCGTATCGACAACGTATCGTTCAAATGTCAAAACTGACACTTTTTGTATAGTAAAAGTGTCCGTTGTGGCTCATGATAATCCTCCTGGTCTTATTTCCATGGTTTAATAGCTGTTTTGTAGAAAATATATAACTTATCACAGGGCAACAAATTTATTTCGATTTTGTGTAATTTATAATTGATAAAATACAAGATCATTAAGTATTCTCAAATAAATAAATAATGTTTGGGTAACTCATCTCTTAGCTACTTTAAATCTTTGATGCTACTACTTTTATATATATAATATATTATAATATTATTCCTACTAATATTATAAAGCCGAAAGTTTGTGAGAATATTTGTGTATATTATGTTTGTGATATAATGTTTGTTGCATAATCACGCCTAAACGACTAAACGGATTTATATGAAACTTGGAACATACATAGCCTATGCCCTAATATAGGATAATATAGGCTACTTTTTTATCTAGATACCACGCAAGTAAAATCGCTGGCAAAAGCTAGTAATGTTGTAAATATTTACCCCGGGGTTAAAGTAGCATCAAAGCCGAGTTTTTCTAGGTAAAAATACATAGACGTCGCATGGATAACCTCCTTTTGAAGTCAGTTTGACGGCCTCACAGCTCAGTTGGTAGTAACTCTGCCTTCAGCGCTGTAGGTTGTGGGTTCGATCCCCACCCAGAGCAAATATTTGTGTGATGAACATAGATCTTTGTTCTGTGTCTGGGTGTGTAGTATGTATCATAAGTATTTATTTACAAAAAAAAACGTATATATGTAAGTATTCTATCAGTTATCTAGTTCCCATAGTACAAGCTTTGCTTAGTTTGGGGCTGGATGGCGATGTGTAAAAATGTCCACCAGTATTTATTTATTTATTTATTAGTTGAAAATGAATAACTTAATAATTTCATAAAAATTACTTGAAAATGTACTTTATTTCTTACTAGCAGATCTGCGACATACGTTGTCTTGTCCAAATTTCAATAACGTTGCTATGATGACTGCTGTCAACCCTGATTTCTTGCACACCAGCGCCATCTATACCAAAATCATCCCTTTTGCGTTTTCTTAATTATTTTGGGATGGTTTTAAAGTCGCCTACGTATTATTCTGGCATTATATTTACATCTACAGCAAATTTAATCTTAATCTGCTTTGTCGTTAAGGCCAGATTGAGGCACAACCATGCAAATAAACTCACAAACTTTCGCATTCACAATATTAATTTTTTTTTTTCCATAAGAACCTTCTTCTGATAAACGAATACAACAAAAAATGAATTAGCAAAATCGGCTCCGTCCATACATGACAAGTTGCAAGTCCATCGCCGCTTATAAGAATACTAACTCGTTTCCTCACGATGTTTTCCTTCACCGATTTGAGCACGTGTTTTTGGTGCGCATATAAATTTTTCGAACAGTAAAATCCATTGATGCACGCCGTGATTCGAACCCACCTTCAGATTGAAAGTCGAGGTACCTCCCACTCGGCCAACACGGCTTAAATATGAAACCAACAATTTCATAATTTTCATTGCACAACAATGTTGCTGACAGCAAACATTGCAACATCAGACAAAATGGTTACATCAATTTTTCGCTCAGTGTTACATTTTATGTCTTCATAAATAAGTTACCTTGAACCGTTTTTCTCCAAGACTTTAAACAGAACCAAGTATTTCTCCTTCTTGAAAGTTAGTGCATTTCTGTAGCTTCTTGTTGATTGATGCTCGTCTAATTTATGCCGTGTTGGCCGGAGGTATCTCGACTTTCATTTCGAAGGTCGTCGGTTCGAATCCTATTTATTTTATTTTTTATATTTATGAATGATTTCAATGTATACACTAAAAAACTACTGAATCAATACACATTACAATATCGAGAAAATTTAGCATGCACTACCAGCATGGATATTTTAACAATAAATATTTGAAGACTTATTCAAAGTTTCCATTACAACTAGCTACATTATCAATGAGAATCATTAGCCATATTTTATTTAGGTAATAATAAGGTATCAAAAAATGCCTAAATTTTCATTATTACACCCGTGCGAGTACAGATGAACCAGTATCGTGTCGACAACGTATCGTCCAAATGCCAAAACTGACACACTTTTACTAAACAAAATTTTGAGTTGCACTCTAGTGCAACTAGTATTATTTTTGCTTGGGTCATGACTACGGGTGTAAACTCTTCTGATTTAAACGATTGATGTAGTGAAATGACTCTATGCCTATTAAAAGAATAAGACTATCACTTCGCCACGATGCGTTTTTATGAGCTTGCAAAATATTGTACCTATAGGTACAGCTTTGATTGTAATAAGTCTTTCTCGCCTTTAAACCAGATAATATAATGTTTTCAGTCACAAATGGATGTTTTACTAGCCATGACGTACCCTGAAAGGGATTATGAAGTGTAATAATACCTTTCAGGGTAAGAAGTAGGTAGTATTAAGTTGGCTATTAAGGCGAACAATATACGCGGATGTAATTTGTATAAGCACGCTAAGAGAAAATGCTGCGTTGGCCGTGTGAGCACTTCAATTTTATATGATATGATAGAATCCCAGCCGTGCATCAATGGAGTTTTCTGTTTGAAAAAATCACATGTATAGGAAAACATCGATAACTTGTAAAGAGTAAATAGGTGACGGGCATGCATCTTGTACCTACATAATATAGAATACTAACTACTGCAAAATGTAGGCATGTAGCATGTAGTGTTTGGATGGGCCTCAACTGTGACCTATAGACATCTTCTTAGGTCGGCGTGCCTGAAGACCTGAGAGGATGTCTATCGTATATGGGAATAACAGTCCTAATCATGTTTTTACAAAATAGCCCTGCTGAACCAATTTAATTTTTTCATGATTTAATGATTGACTAGCTGACCCGCGACAGACGTTGTCCAGTCCAAATTTCATTTAATTGCGTAGAGTAACGCACGTTGCTATGATAACTGATATCAGATTTTTTGCGCCACCAGCGTCATCTATACCAAAATAATCCTTTTTGTGTTTTTTTGTTATTTAGGGGATGTTTTTCGTATTTTAAAATAATCTTTTTTTTATTCGGGCATTATATCTAAATTTACAGCAAATTTTATCTTAATCCGTTTTGTTGTTTTGGCCTGATCGAGACACAAACATACAAACAAACTCACAAACTTTCGCATTTATAATATTATTAAAATAATCATGAAAAAGTAATGATAGTGAAGCTACAAAACAAAATGTGATAAGACGGTATGAAAAATTGTATTGACAGAATGATGTTTGTGTTTTCAGGGATCTTTTAATATTTTTTCATGATATTCAAGGTATTCATTTTTGTTTCAGGTATGGAAAACCTCTCTGAAGTAGCGGTAGATATAACTTAGAAAAATATATTTAACTAACTGCCCGCCCCGGTTTCACACGTAATTCACGGATGTACTAATAAAGACTAGGCAATTTTTTAATGAATGAATGAAATGAATGAATGAATGAAATGAATGAATGAATGAAATGAATGACTGAATGAAAAAGCTTTATTGTACACCATAAAATAGAAAAATGACAACAAAAAAAACTTAAACTAGTTCAAACTGTACAATGGGCGGTCTTATCGCTAACAAGCGATGATCTGAAAAACTAATTTCAAGTCGGATTCAAGTCTTTTTCATTCAAATCAGTGATATACTACTTCAAAGCATGGTAAGGATATCCCCTCGTATATTTCACCCGACGATACAAAAAGGTGGAGGTTCTCTATTCGTATATATTTTTTTAGGGTATCTTTAGGGAACGAGCTGCGTGCGGCAGACTTTAATTACTCACTTAATGTTGTTTAGTGATGTTCCGAATATCCGGTGACCACGGAAAAGTAACACTTTTTATAATAATAAAAGATTTTTTATAAGAAGATTCTATAAAATCTGTTACAATAAAATCACTCAGACGTGTGCGCTTTGGAAAATGAATGAAATAGGAAGTAACTTTTCATATTTTATATTATTTTAATTATTTTTTATTCAATCATCTTTCATAGATGTTACAGGCACATGACTCATATTTTTTAATGGACTTTTTACTTGTTACATAAACTCTTGTATCTACCTAAGTTTCATTAAATTTATCGAAAAACAGTCATTTTTAAAAGCTTTTATTTATCTTGCAATGTATGTATGTACGAGTAACTATGTATCTATGTAACTATGTTCGTAAAGGTGAAATCTTGCAACTCAATTTTGAAGCCTACCTATTTATACTCGTAATAACAAAAGACATCGCTTTTACCACATTAATTCCAATATCTTTATCCGGATAATTCTCCGAAGGACATCACTAAATAGGCAGTTATGTGGTGTTGCTATAATGACTTTACTTCAGAAGGGTCAACTTCCTTATACAGGATACATTCAGGTGCGAAATTATACTCTCAAAATGATTTTCTGTGAGTATTAAATGATATAAAAGTGAGACGTGTAATTTTTAGAACATAGTAGAAGCGAATCTTTTCTTATAAAGAAAAACAATTATGAGTTTGATAGTTAAATCTCTTTCAAACGAGGAAAGTCGTAGGTAATGTACCTACTATCTTACTTCCTACTATTATGAATGCGAAAATTTGTGAGTGAGTGGGTGGGTGTGTGTGTTAGTTACTCTTTCACGCAAATACTACTGAACGGAATAAAATGAAACTTTACAGTAATATAGCTTATACACCAGAGAAACACATAGGCTACTTTTTATCCAGGTACCACCCTTGCGAAGCCGGGGCGAACAACTAGTACATGATAGTGTGTGTGTGTGATAGATATATTACATGTTTAGTAGTGTGTTGTAAATATTATAGATAATGACAGCGTCCTGCCGTGAGGATCTTACCCTCACCTCTTGCGTCTCAGTCGGGTATTTGCCTACACGCCGTCGAGTTCGAAAAAACCGTTATAATATTTAATTAAAGATATATAATATTATATCCACTGTTTTATCTTTCGTGTCACAAGTTTCACTCAGCTTTATTTTATCTCACAAAACACAAAGTACGAGCATCCTTTTGCCAAACTTTATAATTTTTTTTAAAATCCTATTATACACACCAAAAAATCATGTTGTTTTATCCGTCGATCTACTCAGTTCCACAAACGTGGCTCCTCTGAATTACGGACGATTATTTTCAGTTTGTTTTTCGCACACTTCTACGAAGATTTATAAGATCTTGCCAGAATTTTCATTCACGTATTCTAACATTTGAGTTTTCCTACGCTTTTGCGTCTTTAGATAATATATCTTCTGGGTCATATTTGTGCGACACTATCTAAATATTCCAGTAGTAAAACGTGGAATTAACTCCTTATTGTCATAATTTTTCCAAAAAAGTAAAGTTTATCTTCACCAAAATCAAAGTTAGTCTCTGTACGACCCGATATTGACATGACCAGATACAAACTATTACTAATTTAATTTTAGAATTTACAATATTAGTGTGAATATTATGGATATTCAATAAATTGCATAATAACCGCACTATTCAATATTAAATGGCATGAGTAAATATCAATCACGCACATACACGCATGAACTAATGCCGTACATTAAACCAAGATAAAAAGGCCGAACCACCATTAATGTTTTATTGCCGGTAATATTTGTATCAGTTTATTTATTAAAAAAAAGCGGACGCGAGCCATCGCAGACGCACGCATTCTATATTTAATCGACACGCGTGCTCACAAAACAACAACTCACAATATTTAGAAACCAATGCGAGAGCGCACGCGTCCCTAGTTCTCGGATAGAAAATGACAAAACGTGATGTGATGTGAAGTGTACGGTTCAGTGAAATGTTCAATTTTAAATTAAACTCCAAACAGAAAGGGAAGGATGAACCCCTTTACTGCTACAGGAGCGTCAAAACTAAGCCGCCGAAGACGCCGACTCTGTCGCGCGCGAAGCGACATCAAAGGCGTAAGTTGCAGAATATCGCTTGTATTTGTACATGCAAAAATAAATACAGCTTAATGAGGTGCAGCCCGGTCTGTTTGTTCGCACGGCAAACACCGAAATTAGATGTTTCTGCTAATGGGATGCGTTGAAATCTGGATTGAGCTGAATCTCTGTTCTCGCTGTCTAGTGTCTACACAGTGGGTGCATCTTTTGAAAGATATCTGTTTTGTAGCTTACCTAATAATCCGAAATAAATAATCATTCTCTTATTAACAAACAAAGCACCTTTTTGAAATCAAATATAATAAATAGTATTATCAAAGCCAGATTTAATCAAATTTCAAAGGAGGTATTTATTACTTACCTCCACTTTTTAAACGATTACGATTATCTATCAAACCGTATCACGTGTTCGACGCTTTTTTGTTTTTTTTTTTAACTAAATTGATACCCTCTCTACAATCGATCCCTTTCTACAAAAACATTCTTCGATATAACAAGCAAAGTTTTTGAACTCGGTGTGCCATACGTATCTACACACATACGTACATACCTACGAGTATGTGTTGGTGTGAGTTTGGTAGTGTGCAGACGTGCAATCAGAACGCGGTACCGTCTCGATTCTGTCTGGCGTATGCTAGAACTGTGATAATCTTGATTAGTTGATGAGAATCACAAGTACGGTTGTTATTTCATTCACAGTTATTGAGGTCATTCATTCCACTTGCATGCTCCTGTTTTTGAATGTTCGTATTTCATTTCCTTCTCACAAAAACAATAATTTTTTGTTGAAAATTATTTTTCAATGACAAGCTTTTGTAAAATCATTCAAACCATCGAGCACCTGTCACATAATCTACCTAATCTAATCTTAAATAACTTGACAATAATTCAAAGTTTTTACCCAATCAGAATATTTACTAAGGAGTTCCGTTGTGAGTGTCTGTTGAACAGCTCCTGACTCCATCATCAGATCAGCTAGCTGTCACCATATTATCGCATTGTCACCGAAGTTACATAAGTATGTTTGACTGGCCTCACAGCTCAGTTGGTAGTAACTCTGCCTTCTGCGCTGTAGGTTGTGGGTTCGATCCCCACCCAGGGCAAATATTTGTGTGATGAACATAGATGTTTGTTCTGTGTCTGGGTGTTACTATGTATAATAAGTATGTATTTACAAAAAAAAAAGGTATATAAGTATTCTATCAGTTATCTGGTTCCCATAGTACAAGCTTTGCTTAGTTTGGGGCTAGATGGCGCTGTGTGTAAAGTCCGCCAATATTTAAAAAAAAAATTTAATTTAAATTTATTTAAATGTGAAATTTCAGCTCAATCCGTTGGGGATAACTGCTTCAAAATTGAGTTGCAAGATTCCGCCTTAACAAACATAGTTACATAGTTATATCAGTTTAAATAATAGCGTAATATTCTACAAAAAAATATAGAGTTTCCATATTATGGAAATGTTCAATATTTATAAAAAGAAAACGTGTGTCATCTTTTCACGCACTAGAAATAACTTATTATTTTTCCCAACGAAAAAGGTAGCTCATTATTGAATTCATCCAAGCATTTCGTCCGCCAAGACTTTTTTGATTAGGATGTCCACTGCAAGCTAATATCACTACATAGTATGAAGGAAAGTCGCTTTCCGCTTCCCGCGTATGTATGTATGTATGTTTGCTTATATCTTTAAAACTACACAACGGATTTTGATGCTGTTTTTTTAATAGATAGAGTGATTCAGGAGAAAGATTTATATGTATAATACATGCATAATATAGTAGAGAAACACTGATAATTTTAGAGGTTTCTAATGTGATGTCGTAAATAAACACATTTTTTGCGCATACATTGCAAATGCTGGCTGAACCCCACGAGATATATCAAAATAATGTACTACAGTATTGTACACCTTAAAAACGTCTACAAAAAAGTCAACGATGGTATTAGAAATGTCTTATGCACAGCGAAGCGGGCACGGGTCAGCTAGTTAGTATTAAAATGTTGTCATTCAATTTAAAAAAAAAATCATTTAGGATATGGCAATTATAATTATTACGGGTACTATCTAAATCAGCTTGCTCATTCTTGAAAGCAGAAAAAAACATCGTCTAATATCTCTATATAATACAATCGCAATATAGGTACTGTCTATAATGTATGAACGGCGACGGGCTTGCAACCTGTCACGTATTAAATACTACAAAATGTCGGCATGTCTCAAACATAATGTTTGTCCTGTGGGGCTATTTTGTAAAAACATGATTGTCATGTTAATAAATATTATTGGACTGAATGCCATAATACCTACGCTTTTTATGCTCTTTAGACACCTATACCTACGCTTCCAATACAATACCTACGCAGAAGCGTAGGTGTATGGGTGCATAAACAATGAATAGTTACTATGAAAAGTGTACAGATTAGGTATTATCTAACATTAGGTATTGCATTCAACATCATAACATGATAATCATATTTTTACAAAATAGCCCTGCATCGAATCCACAACCTACAACGTAGAAAGAAGGGTTACTATCACAGCCTATACTACTAACTGAGCTGTGAGGCCAGTCCATAAAGGATATATTATTACGAGTACCTTTGATCATAACTGAAGGATATAGTGACCGATATATTTATTGGTTTTTTACGGTTTGATATGTACATAATCTATAACGTATACGATGTTTACGAATAAATATCCACACAGGGACTCTGGCAACTCAATAATTCTATTAAAACTAGCGAAGCGTGCATAAGGAGAGTTGGTTATCTGAATACCGAATTAGGGCGGTCGAAAGACTTCTACATTAGGTATACTACGAAGATGCTTGTGTTGACATGTTATGCAATACCTGTATCACTGATGCAGTAGGATAGCTAACCACCCAGCTTGCTTAGAGTAAGTCTAAGTATGTAGTATAGGTGGGTGGTACTTGTGTTTTGATGTACCAGGTGTAATAAATACCACTCAAATATACCAGGTAATATCAGGATAAACCAGGTTTAAAATACTTAAAAGTATTTGGTGCCCAACCAACTCGTACAGCAAACCCCCCCCGCTAAAAAGTACAAAAATACTTTAGAGTCCAAAAATAATTTCAAGTACAAAAATACTTTAAAGTACAAAATACGCATTCAAACTGTGACGTCATACCTGGTACGTATTTTTTTATGCCTAAACCAGGTTTACAAACTTGGTCGAGTAAATACGCACCACCTCTAGTATGTAGGTACGAGTATATTGCATTGAGTCATATAAATACGCGCACTACTTTTACTACGCAAGCCACAAACATAATAGATCTATGTTCGTGACAAAAGCTATGAAAGAATTCCCAAAACTCAAGGTAGAGGTGATAGAGGCTTACTTTACTTTTTCGTAGTAAGAGATCATTTTCTACTTGTGAACAAAATTGCAGTATTCCTTCAAACTTCGGCTTAACACGCGTGAACCCGGATAAAAAGTAATCCTTTTTAGGGTTCCGTACCCAAAGGGTAAATACGGGACCCTATTACTAAAACTTCGCGGTCCGTCTGTCCGTCTGTCTGTCACAGGACTGTATCTCATGAACCGTGATAGCTAGACAGTTGAAATTTTCACAGATTATGTATTTCTATTGCCGCTATAATAACAAATACTAAAAACAGAATAAAATAAATATTTAAGTGGGGCTCCCATACAACAAACGTATTTTTTTCCGTTTTTCATAGATAATGAAAACCTACGGATCGGAACCCTTCGTGCGCAAGGCCGACTCGCAAATATAATGATCTATAATAATGTCCTATCGGCTGAATCGATATCGTTTCATAACTATAGATTTTTACACAGGTCTTGATCTTGTAATTACCTTAAATTAATAAAAGACCCGCGCAAAAATCTATAGTTCTGTCTTCTAACAGTTCGAAATCATTTGAGCCGTTATGACGTAATTGAGTATCATTATCCGACTGGCCTTACAGCTCAGTTGGTAGTAACTCTGCCTTCTACACTGTATGTGGGTTCGATTCGGGTTCGATTTACCAAAAAAACATTTTAATTTATATTTATAGTTGCTTATTAACTAATGTAGCAGGTTTTTCTTAAAATGTCCGGGTAATATAATGACAATAGGATGTATTATCGGCTTATTACTGAATGGAATGACAAAAGCGTATTATAAGACTTTCTTTTGGGAACTATTCTTTTTCTCCTTTCTTGGAAGTCGTTGAGACAGGAATAGTACAACCGTAAACAAAAAGGTTTATTAGGCCAACATGTGTTTCTGGTGCATATTTTAACGTGTTTAATGTTTCCCTTGCTTAATTTAAACAATAAATTCTTGGTTCTTATTGGGTATATGAGGTGTGATTTATTTTATAAAGTTTTTTACTGCAATGCTTGCACTAATTTAATGAAAACTTTTTGTAGCATTACTGTATGTGAACGACCAAAAAATATAGTTTGAAAAAATAACTGCAAATCTCTGTTTTTATATACATGGTAACATTTTAGTTTACTCTTATAAAGTTGCAAAAATAAAAATAAATAAATAAATATTGGCGGACTTTACACACAACGCCATCTAGCCCCAAACTAAGCAAAGCTTGTACTATGGGAACCAGATAACTGATAGAATACTTATATACTTTTTTTTTTTTTGTAAATACATACTTATTATACATAGTAACACCCAGACACAGAACAAACATCTATGTTCATCACACAAATATTTGCCCTGGGTGGGGATCGAACCCACAACCTACAGCGCAGAAGGCAGAGTTACTACCAACTGAGCTGTGAGGCCACTAAATGAATTTAATTTCTGTATTTTGTTTTCATAAAATCTGTAAAAGAGCGATGGGCTTGACGCGCCGGAAGTGTGTTTCGGTACTCGAAATAATGGAAAAAAAAGAAGAAAATGTTTAAATTTTTTAGACATAAATACAAAGTTTATTATCGTCTAAAACAATGGGATTTATCTAAAACTTTGATACAATAATGATGACTTTGCCCGCAATTGTGTTTGCCCGTACAAACACTTAAAAATCACGCGAGTATTTTGCTTTGGAGATCATAATACAAACAATAACCCTGTCACTCTTCTAACAGATGGTGACGCTTAAAACATACAGAAGTTGTCAAGTTAATTAATTTAAGCGTGATGCGTCAAAAATATTACAGACAGTTCCTGGATTGACAGTTTTAGTTTTACAGAGATATTGATATTCATAGATAACCTACGTTTTATAAAGATATTTGTTTTTATAGATACCCTACTTAAGAGTACCTACATATTCAAATACCACGAACCACGAACAAAATGACACAAAAAATAACCCTCACCTAGATAAATCTAATCAGATTTACATTTATTTAGGTGAGGGTTCATTTCCTAAATGTCTAGAAGTTGGGCGTTGAGTTCTAAAGAGAGCTACATATTTCTACTTATCTATTACAGTTTTCATCATTTAATCTGCAGCATACTTTGTTCTGAGTAAATAAATTTTGAGTATTATATTATGTACACATTTATAACTATTCATAAACATTGTTGCCCCTCGTTGCTTATCATAAAAACGTAAATGAAACCTCTATGCGTAAATTCTTACTCGCAAGTTCACAGACATTGTATAACCCACACAAAATTTCCCGCCGTCTCCGCTGAAAACTGCAAAAAGCTCTCATAAAAAATTTGTTATAATCTTGGACTTCCGCCGACTGATGGCCCAAGTCCAATGAGTCCATAATTAGGGTCAGCCTCTTTTACGCAACGGGCTAAATATACCGAGGCCCTCACTCAATGGGGGGAGAACTGACGTGCGGTCATGGATACGACGCGTGACTTTGGATAGATAGACAGAAAATTCTTCATTGCACAATACAAAAACAACTTCACTAAACAATCAAATGATAAAGAACTTATTGCTAGTTAGCATTTTTTTTTTCAACCTTTTATTTAACTTGCAATGTATAGATAGATAGATAGATAGATAATACTTTATTGTACACCAGAAATAAACAAGCAAAACATTAAAAAATAATTTTAGAATTACGTACAATGGGCGGCCTTATCACTAAAAAGCGATTTCTTCCAGGCAACCTAAGGATGGAAAGTAGTGAGCAAAGTAAACAGTGGAAGGCAGTGTACAAGCAACAAAATTTATGACCATCATAATACCTATGATAAGCATAAAAAGAACCTATGAATACTATGATATAATATGACTACTTAAAAACTTACAATATATATACCTACACAAATAGAAATATATATATAAATATACACAATGTTACAATATTATGTTAAGAGAAATATAATAATAATAATAATAATAATAAAACTACAAAAAGGGTTATATAGGAGGATCATTGAGATAAAATAGTTTTATCTTCTTCTTGAAAGTGTGCAGCGAAGATGAACGTCTGATGTCTACCGGCAGACTGTTCCATAGACGCACAGCTTGGATTGTGAAGGACTTATCGTAGAAGGAACTGCTGTGCACTGGTGTTTTAAGAGACAGGTTTTCTGATGACCTTAAAGAAAGAGTGTTGGAAGAGTGAAGATACTCAAACCTTTCTTTGAGATAGTTAGGAGAGGAGGAATTGAACAAAATAGTATATAGAAGGGAAAGAGTATGCAAGTTACGACGAAGACGAATAGGAAGCCACTTAAGCATAGAGCGAAAAGGCGTCACATGGTCAAATTTTCGTAATCCAAAAATGAATCTAATGCAGAAATTTTGGAGACGTTCAAGCTTATCGGTCTGCTCCTCCGTAAGGTCAAGGTAACAAGTATCAGCGTAATCCAACACTGGGAGGAGAAGCGTCTGTGCGAGTGTAATTTTGGTGGCAGTTGGCAAAAAATTTCTTAACCTCCTTAAGGATCCCGCCGAGGCAAAAAGCTTCTGACAAGTGACCCGTAATTGAGCTCCCCAGGAAAGATTACGGTCAATTGTGATACCCAGACTTTTCACCGACTCACTGAAAGGAATAGGTATTCCATCAAATATAACCGGCGGAACAGTAGCCAAGTCCAAGTTGCACAACAGCCTAGAGCTGCCCACTATAATAGACTGTGTCTTAATTGGGTTAATTTTTAATCCATGAGCCAAGCTCCACTCAGCAATACAGCGTAAATCAGAGTTAATTATTTCAACAGCATCAGCTATACTACTGGGGGGAGCCTGAGTATAAATCTGAAGGTCATCCGCGTAGAGGTGAAAGGAAGAAGTAAGGTTGTGAGAGATAGAGTTAATGAAAATAGCAAAAAGTAGAGGAGATAGAACGCCACCCTGTGGTACACCAGCCGTCGTTGCACACCACGAGGAGAAAGACTCCTCTAAACGAACTCGTTGCCGGCGCCCGTGCAGATAACTGGAGAACCAATTAATCACCTCGGAAGATAAGTTAAGAGAGGCGAGAAGAGCAAGGAGAATATCAAAATTAACTGTGTTAAAGGCGTTACTGAAATCCAAAAGGGTCAGAATTGTAAGATGTCTATTATCCATGCCCAGACGAATATCATCGGTGATTTTCACTAGAGCAGTAGTAGTACTGTGACCCTTACGAAACCCAGACTGCATTGGATTCAGGAGATTATTGGAGGAGAGGAAAGAGTTTAATTGATTATGAACCAGACGTTCAGAGACTTTTGAGAGGAATGGGAGTATAGATATTGGCCGATATTCGGAAAAAGATTTTGGATTAGATTTTTTAGGTAAAGGAACTATTTGTGCTTCTTTCCAAATAGATGGAAAAGCACCGTTAAGCAATGAGTGATTAAGGAGATGACAGAGGACAGGAAGAATGAGATCTAAGATAGGGACGATCATATTACGGCTAATACCATCAAGCCCAACAGCGTTTGAAGTAATGGAAAGGACACTCTTTTTAACATCTGAAGCGGTGACTTGGCCGAAGGTGAATTGCGAATGATCTGGAGGCTGCAACGAAGAGAGGTGATTAAGGGTTCTATCCTTATCGGCATCATTTATTGGAGAAGCAGAGGAGAAATTAATATTAAGAGAGTCAAGGTCAAGGTTATTCGGAGTAGCATCTAGTTTAGATCTACCAACTCCAAAAGACTTAAGAAATCGCCAGACCCTAGCTGGATCTTCTTCAGAGACGGACTCATGAATGTGGCGCCGTTGGGCATCTCTACATGCCATAATACATCGATTACGCGAGTTGGTATATTTTATTTTATTTGTGTCACTAGGGTTTATTCTGTACTTGGTCTTGGCCACAGATTTTTTGTGCATAAGTGACCTAATTTCATCAGTGAGCCAAGGTGCCGGGAGGTGTCTAAGCTTTATAGCACGGAAGGGAGCATGCTTATCATATAGATTAGTGATTATGGAGTTAAAAATTGCAGTTTTGTCATCGATAGAATCAGAATTTACCACTGGTGACCAATCTATATCACGCACATCATTATGGAGAAGTTCGTTGTTAATACCACCAAAATTACGCTGTAAAATGACTTTAGGCTTGGCCTTTGGAGGACGCAGCTTGTATGAAAGAAATATGAGATCATGATGTATGTATTTATTTAACTATATTTGTTAGGGTGAAATCTTGCAACTCAATTTTGAAACAGTTATCCCCAACCGTTTAATATGAAATTGTGCATACACATTTAGTTCTGGTGACAATACAATAACAATAGTGATAACGAGCTGATCTGATGATGGAGTCAGGAGCTGTTTAACAGTCACTCACAACAAACTCCTTAGTAACAAATTCGATAAAGTAAAAACTTTACATTCTTGTCAAGTTCCGATGACAGTGATATAATTATGATGTGACAGGTGATAGAGCGCTGGTGCTCGATGCTTTAAATTATTTTACAAAAGCTTGTCATTAAAAAATATTTTTCAACGGAAAACTTATTTCAGCAAATCTTTGTGTAATTTCAAAAATAAAAAGTTTTGTTTGTATGATAAAAATATATATATACATAAAATTAATTTGTATGGGCTGAGTCTACCCGGAGAAGACGGAAAAAGAGATAAAACTGCATTATCTTGATAAAACCATCAAACTTTAAAAGAAACTGTCTATAATTTACTTAGCTAGTATGATTTTCTAACGAATTATATTAAAATAAACTGTTTAGCTATTCATCGTTTTGATTAAAAACGAAACTAGTGTTTTGAAGAGCCAACTTTGGAAAATAAATCTATCGATAAAGTTTCATCAATCGTGTTTCTGTCTATAATTTATCTCGATTATATCCATAAGTTATCTTTGTCATAATAAACAAAACTGTATGTTTTGCGGTTATTGAGAAAAAACAATTCTGCAGTTATCAAAAACATTTATTACTCTTCTTAAATGTGTATATTCCATGCACATATTTCAGCCTCACAGGAATAGGCATTGTTACAGCATTAATAAAATAAAATTGTTAGCTGAAATAAAATATTGTGTACAAAAATTGTATGCAACTGGAATTGTTACAAATTGATTTCCGTGACAAAATTTAAATGAAATATGAGATCCGATGGACAAACTGATGCTTCGCTGATCTGAATTAAACTTTATGTCTGTGGAATAAGGTTCAAAGGTTAACTCATCGATCATTGTGATTAGCTTTGACAGTCACTATTGTGTGACATAATTTCACCTGTCACCTGTTGCTCTATATTTTTTTGTTTGTGACCCCTGCTCTTACTATTTTGACGAATTTATTTTATAAAAGTTGTGACAATTATGTTGGTCCTGGACTTGCCAGCTTTAGTTTAAATCCTGTTCTTTGTACGCTAACCAAAAAGCCACAACTTATCTAAATAATATTATAAATCTGAAAGTTTGTGAGTTTGTATGTATTTTTGTGCCTAAACAAGTGCCTATTTTTTAGGCCTAAACGACAAAACTCTAGTTCGAAGGTTTGATTTATTTAACAAAAGCTTGTTTGGGTTCCGTACTCAAAGGGTAAGAACGGAGCTGATATAACTAAGACTTCGCTGTCGTCTGTCTGTCTTTCACCAGGCCGTATCTTATGAACCATGATAGCTAGACAGTTGAAATTTTCACAGATGATATATTTCTATTGTCGCTATAACAAATACTAAAAACAGAATAAAATATATATTTAAGTAGGGCTTCCATGCAACAACATTTTCCGTTTTTATGGATAGTGCGAGTCTGACTCGCACTTGGCCGTTGTTTTTAATATATTGCAACAAAAAGTTTATATATAATATTGTTCGTTGAATCACTACAAGTACCTTACTTCCATAGAATAAAAGCTTGTAAAAATGCAGCTGCCATAAAGCTACGTTTCATGTATTATTATGTTATCTGCATTTTTATATCGCAACCTGTATATTGGTACTGTACGTGGTACTGTCATAAAATGTTATAACATTTTTATTGATAATGGAATGTGGAAAATGAGTTGATTTTGTTGCACAATAAAATGTTTATGCAATATCTGTGTTAGGTTTTTTAAAAAAATTGCACTTCCATGTGTCTGAACGTACATTAACTAATACATCTTATATATAAAATTCTCGTGTCACAGTGTTAGTTACCTTACTCCTCCAAAACGGCTTTACCGATTTTTACCAAATTTTATATGCATATTCAGTAGTCTGAGAATCGGCTACTATCTATTTTACATACCCTTAAGTGATAAGGGTGGCGTAAAGATCGGGAAAAACGGAAATTGCTTTAATCTGTGGGATTATTGACAATTGACAGGACAACGTCTGTCGGGACAGCTAGTATTTTTATAAAATACTGATGGTCATTTTAGCACCGTGGAAACCAGATAGCATATAGAATACTTTTTATTCAGTATTTATCAAGGTCTATCCTAGTAACTGGATAATAACTGATTGAAAGAACGAGTCCAATAATTTATAACGAGCAATTCTTGTACATATTTATTCTAAATCTCGGAAACGGCTCCAACGATTTTCATTAAGGGGCTGTATGTCGACGATTGCTCTTTTTCGAAACGAAAAAAGAAATACTTGTGAACAAGCCACATCTCCTATTTTATAATGTATAGTATATGTGAATAAAGATGTACCCATCTTTAATCACTTCGATAAATAATCCTACCGACCGCTGCAATGACGACAAACACACGTCGGCGCGTAGTCCGCCTTTGCTTTTCGAATAAATTGAAACAATCGTCGACATGGAGCGCCTTAAATTTAGTATGCAATTTACTCTGCATAAATCGATCGGGGCGATAAATCAATCTAGCTAGGCTATCATTTTTAGAAAACGTCGTTTTATCCGTGTTTTTAGGCAATGAAATACCGAAATAGAGTAAAGTATAAAGAAATAATTAAAAAAAAGAAATAAAGAAAAGTAAATTAAAGGTAATTTAATTACGTGATAAAGACCCGTGTCAAAATCTATAATAGTTATGTCTACTAATCACGATAGTTTGAAAAATAATGAAATACCGAGTAAAGCTGGGTCATCCAGGTACTTTTATTTAAGGCGCTCCCAGTCGACGATTGTTTTTGTTCGAAACGAAAAAATAAATACTTGTGAACAAGCCACATCTCCTATTTTATAATGTATAGTATATGTGAATAAAGATGTACCCATCTTTAATCACTTCGATAAATAATCCTACCGACCGCTGCAATGACGACAAACACACGTCGGAGCGTGGTCCGCCTTAGCTTTTCGAATAAATTAATGATATAAATTATGTATAATTACTTATCAAAAATCTATTCTAATAGAAATCTAGATCTACATATTACCTATCTTTAACAATTAATCACAAGTTGATTTTAATAGTAGGTATATAAAATATTTCGATCATAAATTCTAAAACGTATCATTTTGAAATAATATCTTTATCGTGAAAAGTTTCTGCTATTATGTTTTCAGCTTAATAGAAATCTAGGTAGGAACCTGAAGTAATATACTTATAAAAATAGGAGATGTGGCTTGTTCAGAAGTATTTCTTTTTTCGTTTCGAAAAAGAGCAATCAGCGACTGGGAGCCTCTTAAGAGGTGTCAGAAACAAATATTTTAAGACTAGATTAACTTCCTACACCATAAACTGAACCATTAAATTAAACCATTTCACGTAATTGAGACTGAATTACTCTAAATTAACTGTTTTATCTAATTATCACAACTCTCGCTTAGAGCCAATCATCCGTGCAAATTGCCAGGACTCCTTTTGAATCAGGTTGAAAAATTACGTAGAATTAGTTTTTACTTGCTTTAAATATTTGACTTTTCAACGGACAAAAAAATTTTTTTAAATAATTTAACTCCAATATTATTTATTATGCTTTTTTAGGGTTCCGTACCCAAAGGGTAAAATCGGAACCCTATTACTAAGACTTCGTTGTCCGTCTGTCTGTCTGTCTGTCAGTTGAAATTTTCACAGATTATGTATTTTGGTTGCTGCTATAACAAAAAAAAACTAAAAACAGAATAAAATAATGAATTATTTGCCGTTTTTATAGATTATGGTACGGAACTTCGCAATAAAAATAAATAAAATAAATAGGATCACGACTGTAATCTCCAAATACGGTAGACATCCTCTCTGATCTCCAGGCGCTTTGATTCTTTGACGATGTCTAGTGAGGGTACTCAGAGGC
Organism: Hydriomena furcata; assembly: GCA_912999785.1. Taxonomy (NCBI): domain Eukaryota; kingdom Metazoa; phylum Arthropoda; class Insecta; order Lepidoptera; family Geometridae; genus Hydriomena; species Hydriomena furcata. The sequence continues at coordinate 3,457,815 of OU538825.1, forward strand.
ACGTCCAAACAAAACATTTGGCACATGCCCAAATTTTGCAGTAGTTAGCATTCCATACGTGACAGGTTGCAAACCCATCGCTTATAAGAATACTAACTGGTTTCCTCACGATGTTTTCCTTCACCGTTTTGAGCACGTGTTTTTGATGAGCATATAAATTTTTGAACTGAAAAACCTATTGATGCACGCCCGGATTCGAGTCTACGACCTTCAAATTGACAGTCGAGATACCTACACTCGGCCAACACGGCAAAATTTAAACTATAATCTGTATAAATAATAAAAAACACTGACTGACTGATCTATCAACGTACTAATAAGCCATTGGTCCTAAAAACATACGAGTAAATTATGGAGGGTTTAATCTTTTTAGTGTACCTATAGAGAACGTAGGGCGTTGTGTGTTCGCGTTAATATGTTGGCCCGGAGGTTTGCAGCCAGTAGCAAGCCTGTAAAGATTACGCTCTTCAGAGCGTTTTGCCAGTCTTTCTATACGTGCAGCCTCTGGACTAGATATACGCAGAAAGCTTACAACGCCTTACGGGTCCAATATAACAACGCGTTCAGGGTGCTGTTGGGGCTGCCTCGTTTCTGCAGTGCTTCGGGCATGTTAGAGTAGATTGCTTTCATGCCATAATGCGCAAAAGAAGTGCGTCTTTGAGAAGCCGGATCCGTGGCAGCCCGAACATCATCGTCAACGTATTGTCCGATAGGTAGGACTGTCCGCTAAATCATTATTGGATGCTACTGCATACCAATACGCAAAGCTGTAAAATGAAATATATCTTGTAATGTAATTTGTTTTCACTAACATTAGTTTATAAGTCACAATGTTACTAACTATAATATGGACTAAGTCTGAAATAAACAATTTATTATTATTATTATTATAGATGTGCACGAAAGGAATTCTCGAAATTGAACCCCTAAGAGGGTGCAGCGGGGTTTGAAGTCTGTTTAAAAATAACTTCATGTGTACGATGTTGCGAGAGTTTCCACTAGTTGATAAAAATTATTTACCCATCGCTAAGGAGTTTAAGGAGTAAGGAGTAGGGAGGGAGAGTAAGTTTACCAGAGGTTTAAGAATACTCTGAATAAGTTTTCTGTTTAAGAATATTTTTCAATGACAAGCTTTTGTAAAATCAATTAAACCATCAAGCACCACCGCGTTATCACCTGTTACATCATATAACATTGTCATCGGAACTTGACAGGAATGCAAAGTTTTTAGTCTATCGAAGTATTAAACACTCTTGCATCCCGGATTTTAAAAATTTCGCATCAAAATGCAGAATTATTTTTTCTCTACAAAACTGTGTTATATTGGGATTTACCTAGGACACTTTTACGTATACTAGCTTCTGCTAGTGGTTTTGCATGCGGGTTAGGTTAGGTTAGATTTCCATTGTGAGTGTCTGTTGAACAGCTCCTCCATCATCAGATCAGCTCACTGTTACTATATTATTGTATTAACACCGAAGTTACATAAGTATGCGAAATTTCAGCTCAATCGGTTGGGGATAACTGCTTCAAAATTGAGTTGCAAGATTCCACCTTAACAAACATGTTACTTAACATACCTAGTGCAAGTTAAATAAAAGCTTGTAAAAAGATAGGACATCTTTGAAATCCTTTTGGATGGAAGAATAAATCAAGTTGCCAATATTATCAAACTATTCCCAAAATACAGCACACGTGGTCTTTCAAGCGACGCGTCAAACCGTGAACCATCCGAAATTTCATTGATTCTAGCACAAGTTTGCGAGTCAATTGACTTGACTGGCCTTACTACAAATCTACTACAATCTCAAATTCAAATTAAAAAATCATATATTTCAATAAAATCAGGATCACTTTGAAACGTCTTAGGAGCTAGGTGAAGCTACGCCTATTCCTCGCGATCAGCCTAGAAGAATCAGGCAACAAACACGGCTTGGATCTATCATTTTTTTTTTAAATTATCATTTCCTTAATGCTATGTAGAGCTCAAATGTGGTACCGATTGAACAAGGTGAAGGCTCAAACAATAATAATAATTAAAAGTACTAACTACTTAGTTAGTACTTTTAATTATTAGTTTTAGTACTTTAATTAGTACTTACGTACAACAACAAAAAATGAACTAAAGAGCTTCAACACAAATTCTTAACCCTATACTTGGCAGAGTGCCTAATTTGGTACGTTCAACTTTCAAAAATTCCCAACGCGTGAAAAAATATTTTTAATCTATTTTAATTATTACATAATTTAGAAAATATTGTCCCAATTCTACTAAAAAATACGTTTTGATGATTTGCAACTCTCAATTTGAAGTAGAGCAAATGATAGCTGACCAGTGAAAGGAGTCTTCGCACCGCAGGGTAAAGAAATTAAATATTACTAGTATTTTTTTAGTATTTCTGTCAAAAACGGTTGATATGTAATAGTTAACATTTTTTTACACCCGAAATTAATATTTTCATGTTCCTAAATGAATTACAAAGGCATGCAATCAACTGGTTTTTCATGATGTACCAAATAAGTCACATTGCCAGATGAGCGCCATTCAAGTTTATCTTTACTATGTACCTGATATGTGACATTGCCATACTCGTATAAATTATATTTTTTCAAAATTACATACATTTATGATTTTTGATCGAGCAAAGCGAGATCTCTTTGACAACTCGGAGGTGTCGTCGGCCCTTTTATGCGAGTATGAATGTTTTTTCGACGATAGCATTCTAATTGTTGCTCCAATAAATCGAAATTCACCAATCGTCATAAAATTTTCAAGCTTGAGCTTTAATTGTCAAGAAATTATAGAGATGAGAATGTACGTAAGGTGTCAGTTTGATGCGAAGTACTTGGTAAAATGACATTTTAGCGCCACAGGTGCCGCAACTATATCAACAGCAGCAACATCGAACTAGTCAACTTGTGGGTCTTATCTTCAAGTCGGGGGCAAGTCAGATTTAGACGAAATTTAATCATCAGATGATGAACAATAGCAATGCTGTGATAGCAGTTCACCGCCTTCACACCTTCCCATTGCCATTTTCACTGGAAAACCTAAACTTTTTATGAAATGTTGATAATGAGATGAATCAAGTTGTTACATCAACATTTCTGCTACAATATCAACTGTCATCGCTGTCGATCACTGTTCACTGCCCGTTGATTCTGAACAAGTACCTTCCCTATTGTAGGTATGCAGCCTTGACCCTAAGCAGCTACTTAATCAATAAGACCTAGTGTATTAGGCACGAAGGAAGGTCTTAAAGACTAACACCTTATTGGCGTTGTAAAAAGTTCACTAGTTCTGCTGAAGTCAAAGATCATGTCTTCTTTGGGGTTTGACTTGCAGGAAAGAGTGTCATTCAATACTTCAAGCTGTTCTACTTAGATGACATCATCTCTCTATATGTGCAAAAACAAATCTTTACAGCCCATAAATAACTAGCACTTCTTCCGAAGTTTCAGAAGGCGATAAAAAATATTTTTGGCAATCATTTTCCGATCTAGCAGATCGTTTTGGGGCATATACATCATTTCGGGGCTGTTGATAATACTCGCCTATCTTCTCTAAAACGCTTGATTAAGTTTCTCATCACCCAACTTTCAAATTTAGCAGAGGAAGGTGCATACATTGCACAAAAGTGCAAACTAAGAAAGGATTAGGGGAATACTAAAGAGTTTTATATACTTATATATATATATTATCTACAGATTATAAATTGAAAATGAATATAACGTAATCGCAAATTATTTTTAGCATGTTTTTGTTACTTTTTAATGTAAGAATGTAATATTTTTGTTATATAAAGTGTTAAACACAAATGTATATAAGCCTGGCAGTGTGACACATATGGTACGTTGATTTAGTAAAGTTGATTATGACACATCTGGCAATGTACCAAATATGGTACATTCAATAAATCTAAAAGTATTAATAATATATTTTTTTTTTCATACTATCCTCTCTATTAATGACCCTAGATCACAAATTATACAAAAAATATCAACATTTCAAAAATAAAAATTCCTGCCAAGTATAGGGTTAAAGAAACACACGCTACACTTAAATCTCTAAAGTAAGACTAAAGCAGTATTACTCACGGTGCGAAAGTGACAACGCCATATGTGTTCATGTAGCGTTGTCACTTTCACTCTTAAAGTAATACTTTAGTAAGTACCTTTAGAGATTGTAGTACGGCTCCTGGTCGACTTAACTACTTGTGCGCGGATGTTAAAAGACGATTTTTGTGTTTATTGCTACGCATAGCTCGAGCAAAGTTTACGCATTTCCCTAAAATACGTGTGAACAGCGACATAGAGCTATTTGAAAAACAAATTAACAGGTTAGTGGTAGGCTCTTAAGTTCCTTAGTCACGGCAGGATTCGACGCAGGGAACCCGAACTATGGCGTGGAAAGCGCGTTTTGCATGACAAAATGATTGCGCAACTCACGCTTTTCGCAAACCTGTCGTCGTGATACGTAATAAATATGAATGCAAATTTAAGTTGGAAAATATATTTCTCGAAACAAACTTTTATAAAATCCTAGCTAGTACTTGTCAAGACAAAACTGACGAGCTTTAAGTAAGTGCGACAGAGTTATGTTGTCAAGTAAGGAGTTGTTCTATAGCCACCTTTTGAGCATTTAGGGAAAAATATGTTAATGTCAAATCCTATCCTACATTATTATTCGTATTATAATATTATCCTAATAATAATAATATTATAAATGTGAAAGTTTGTGAGTTTGTATGTATGTTTGTTCATCAATCAGGCCTAAACGACAAAACGGATTCAGTTGAAATTTGCTGTAGATGTAGAAATAATGCCCGAATAAATAATAGACTACTTTAAAATATGAAAAACATCCCCAAAACGATAAAGAAACGCAAAAGGGATGATTTCTGTATAGATGGCGCTGCTGTGCAACAAATCTGACATCACAGACTAAAAAAATCAGTCTTTTCTTTTCGATTATTGAAATTTGACAGGACAACGTCTGTCACGGGTCGGCTAGTAATATCATAAATGCGAAAGTTTGCGAGTGGTTATGTGTGTTAGTTACTCTTTCACACAAAAACTACTGAACGGATTTAGATTAAACTTTACAGTAATATAACTTATACATCAAAATAACACATAGGCTACTTTTTATTCAGTTACCACGCGGGCGAAGCCGCTGGCGCTAGTAGTCAAATAATTCGTTTTTCAACCAACGTACAAAGGAAAAGGTTCTCAATTCGACGCGTACATATTTTTTTTATTGCTTAAATAAACCTTTTTAACTGGTGATCTGATTTGGATGATTTTTTTTTATATTTTATGGAAAATAGTCCTAAGTTGGTCTCATTTCATTATTTATGTAGGACTAAATAATTCCGTCGTAAAAAAAATCTATTAATCATCTATCTGACTACCCAGCTCACTCTACATCACCGACTTTTCGATTGATCAAAATATTAATGCCGGTTTTCATTTTTTAAAAAATATTAATTGTTGATCAACACATACTATTATGTGTGGCCAATTATTATTGGTTCAAAACAATTATGTAAGATCACCATCCATGCTTACAAGATACTTTAAGTACCAAGAAATTGTATTCCTACGAGTTAGTTGTTCAGCGCTCACACCATGCTCTTAGCCCAGTCGGCCTTATCCGCAGGAAAGAAATGGCCAATACGTGCTGAACTGAATAAGTCGAAAGTCGTCACTAGGTCAACTCGGCCCTATTTGCAGTGCCAGAAACTGGTGCTATCGACGGACGCAGCCCCGGCAGGAAATGCTGTGACCTGGCAGTAACGTGCGATCACGACGACGTGCCCAGAAACTCTTACCAAATATCCTAGTACGATGTTTTCAAAATATAGAATTTAAAATATACCTGGTCAAGTGGTCACCAATATTTTATTAAAGAATATATATTCGTCTAAAATACAGTGGCGCATATAAAGATATATGTATGTCTAATTCAATCGCAAATTTTATTAAACATTTTTATAACCAACGGTGGAAACATCGGTACGGTGGTTGGATTTAGTATACGTAATAAAAAAATATCTTGAAATATGGAGCAATATTGCAATGTTTTCTATAGACGATAATAAAATAATCGAGAGATTGAAATTAAATAAATTATTGCTATTAAAAATGGTGGATATAAAATATTTAGCACAGGCAACTGATTGCGGGTAATAAATTAACCAACAAACTATGGGTTTTAACGACACCCCAATAGAAACCCATACCATAAAATAAGCAAAGAAACCAGACTACAACCCATAAAAATCACCATGAATCGAACACATTGATGCCATTTATTACGCGCACTACGAAACATTTTATCACGCAAGTGTTGCCAACTTAGCTATTTTCAGCTAGATCTAGCAAGATTGCAATCTTATGCTTCAATGTTTTATAGCTGACATATCGAAAATTATGATTAAGAAATCTAAAAAACTGACATTAAATGTGCCGAAGAAAATAAATAACAATAGGTTTGATAGACTGAGACCAGAGATAAAATTTAAAGGTTAAGGTGAGTAATATTTTTTTTGATGAGAGCAGAATCTATTTTTTCAATAACCGCAAACCTTTGTTGACAAAGTTTTGTTTTTTATGACAAAGATAACTTAAGGATTTTTTCTAGATAAATTATAGACAGAAACACGATTAGTGAAACATTTATCGATAAATTTATATTAAAAAGTTGGTAATTTTCATATTTTTCGATGGATAATCATACTAACATAATCATTAAGTTTCACATTTTGGGTATCAAACGTTTTCTTGCTAGTAGTGCCACTGCATTTTGACAAAAACTGTATTTTTTTACTAGAAATAACGCTAAATACCACGTTTTATTGTATTGTGTTTCGAGACAATTTACGACTGTTTATTTTACTTTGATAATTAGTTCCAATTCGTGGCTTTAGTCCAATTACAAACAACATAGTATTGATGATTAGGTTTAAATTCGTGTTACCAGTAACATTTCTAAGTTAGGTAGTTACTTTAGTAAGTACATTTACATTTGAAAGTATTGAACACTAACAGGTTGTCTGAATAAAGTTAGCCACATTATCAAGTACCAGTTGGCAGCACAGCCATGCGATACAAATGTCTTCCCATTATGAACAAACCTTTACTCGTAAACTGTTTTATAGTTCACGTCAACACCTCCAACAACAGATGTTTGTAACCAATTGCGATTTTCGAAATGTTACCCTGGTTTTTCGAGGGGAAAAAATCAATCTTTTTCATTGAAATAAATGTACCTTAATAAAAAATATTAATACACCTGTACCCTGAATCTTTCTGTTGTGACTGGTATTCCTCTTAACTGACTGTAATTGATGATCTCAGTAGCGTTGCGGACAAGTGCCTAGTTGAGACAGAAGAGAAACATGGGTTCGAACGCCGCGGCGGGGCAATCCTAATAATATTATAAATGCGAAAGTTTTTGAGTTTGTATGTACCTATGTTTGTTCCTCAATCAGGCCTAAACGACAAAACGGATTAAGTTGGAATTTGCTGTAGATGTAGATATAATGCCTGAATAAAACATAGACTACTTTAAAATTTGAAAAACATCCCCAAAATGATAAAAAACGCAAAAGGGATGATTTCTGTATAGATGGCGCTGGTGTGCAACAAATCTGACATCACAGACTAAAAACATTCAGTCTTTTCTATTCGATTATTGAAATTTGACCGGACAACGTCTGTCACGGGTCAGCTAGTTATATATATTTGACTGACTCTGGGTGTCGTGATACCATAGTACTAACAGTTTATAATGGTACTAGTAGATAAGCGTGGTATGGGCTTGTTACGTTAAGGAAGAAAGTCATGTTACAAAAAGAGTGATGGGTATGAATGTGGATTGATACAGGAGTAAAGACAGGCCTAAGAGGAGATAGATGGACTGTGTGAACGATGATAAAAATAAATAGGATCACCGACTGTAATCCCCAAGTACGGTAAAAATTCTCTCAGATCTCCAGACGCTTAGATCCTTTGAAGATGTCTACCCCCACAGAGGCACGCCCAAATATTATATTTGGCACATTCCCACATTTTTTAGTAGTTAGCATTCCAAATAGGTTGCAAGCCACAGTTCACGATGTTTTGATGCGCATTTAAATTTTCGAACAGACAAATCCTATTTATTTATCTTATTTTATAATTCGATCTAAACTCAGTACAATAAAGCTTATTTTCGTTTGAGCTGCGATATAAAGTGGCACGAGCCTGTAATATTATATCAATCGCGATGTAAGCACGTATGCAAACCGACATAGATCACATTCTTGTTTTATTGGATTCTCATAACCTTATTTTCCTTTCGCATCATGTCTTTGCGTCTCTCTTTAATATTTTTATTCGAGAGTTCAATATCAGTTATTTTGCAATAATTGTATTGAATCAGTAGCTGTCCCGACAGATTATAAATTAAATTCATTTTAACTATAAATACGGCTCTAAATCTGAGAAGATGTCTACCGTACTTGGGGATTATAGTCGTGATCTTAATTATTATTTATTTACATTTAGTGATATCCACACCAATTTATCAGTTCGTCTCATTTTCGATCAGTGATTGGTAAATTCATATAATTTGGAAACGGCTCGCATTCAAATCGTTTGAATTGGCTGGATTTTTTTTATTTTTAGCTCCGTACCGTACCCTGATTGGTAGTCCAAATTTCATTTCGTCCTATTCTTTTAGTCCGTCCATTACGTCCCAGGTGAAAACGGAGCAACAATTGGAATGTTTAATACGTTCTGTAAATGAGATTCTGTCGGCGACTGTACGTGGTTAAAATAAATTAATTTGATCAAATATTTTTTTTAAATGATGCCTTTTAGACTTAAAATAAATCTGTTGTAAAAACTTATCCACTTCTAATCCAGGTCTAATCCACTTTTTAATTTATTTTAGCAGACAAAGTCGTTAGTGGCGAGTCTCTTGAATATATATTCCACTCTAATAATATATATATGTATAGGATTCCTAAAACCTTCCTTTTACTTTAAAGTCTAAATTTGCGTAACCTTAAAAGTAAAAGTTCCTAAACCTGGTTTTTTTTTATTAAAAAAAAAACAAATTTCACTTTAATTATGTAAAAAAACTAGCCTACGTTTTAGAACTGTCATCTTGAAGTTACGCAAATTTAGACGTTAACGTCAAAAGACTAAAAGCGATCATGTTTTAGGAATTCTGAATTTTAGCATGGACACTCCAGAATCGCCACCATTATGATAGGTACTCGTATTTATGTGCCAAATAGCCAAATATAATGTTTGGACGTGCCTCTTACTACCCCCACTAGACATATTCAAAGGATCTAAGCGCTTGGAGATCTGAGATGATGTCTACCGTACTTGGGAATTACCGTCATGATCCTATTTTTTTTTCTTCTATTGGCACAACTTCCACACTTTTATTGGAACATTCTGTATAATCACTGCAAATTACTACCTAATGACGCTTCATATTACGAAACCAAACTGACATACTCGACAATAAGTAACAATCAAGTAATTACCATGTTCCGGTAGCTCGGAGAGCAACGTCGTGGTACTCGTAATTACAGGCATTTGATTGAACTCAATTAGTTGATGCAATAGGAGATACCTTTTCGCTAACGAAGTCTTAGAACTAAATCGCAAACAGAACTCAGGTACAACAAAAAACCGGTCATTATCTATATGAACGGCAAAAAAATCACGTTTGTTGTATGGGAGCCCCACCTAAATATTTATTTTATTCTGTTTTTAGTATGTGTTGTTATAGCGGCATTTTAAATACATAATCTGTGAAAATTTCAGCCATCACGGCATTTTCATTGTCTAGCTATCACGGTTCATGAGATACAGCCTTGTGATAGACAGACGAACAGTGAAGTCTTAATAATAGGGTCTCGTTTTTACCCTTTGGGTACGGAACCCTAAAAACTATTGATTTAATTTCAAAAGTAGTGTACCATTTAAAGCATTGTTCAGCAATACGGATTGCAACCTTACACGTTGTACAGTCTTCAACCGCCAACCCTTACACACGATTCTAGACCTTACCATTACTACACGGCACTATAATTTAATAAGATAATTCAAGAATATTAATATTCTATCAGTTATTTAGATCCCATATACAGGGTGAAATCGTAAACACACGTCAAATTGATATGGGTGGTTCAGTATACGTAATAGTTTGGTTTCATGAAAAAATAATACACATTAAAAAAAAAAACAACAACTGCAAAGGCATCTTATTACACTCGCAAAGTTTTGTGTACTTAGTTCAACTAAATTAACTTGATACTTTAAATGTTTTTTATCCGAATATTATTTTTTAAATATTTTAACAAAAAAAAACACTGATATTATGAACTTATTTGAATACATTGACTTTGTCTGCATCGTTTAAATTGATTACATCAGTTGTTTTTTTTTTTTTAAATGTGTATTATTTTTTCATGAAACCAAACTATTACGTATACTGAACCACCCATATCAATTTGACGTGTGTTTACGATTTCACCCTGTATATACAAGATTTGCTTATTTTGGTGCTAGATGACGATGTGTAAAATTTCCACCAATACTTTTAATATTTTATTTTTTTACTAGCTGACCCGTGCCCGCTTCGCTGAGGGACAGATAGTTTCACATCTGGTATTCCAATCTTCAAAATAAATTATATACTATATGTCGCCAAGGACTAATAGCTACAAACCAAAAAAAGTTTCATCAAAATCCGTCCAGTAGTTTTTGCGTGAAAGCCGGACAACAGACAGACAGACAGACAGACAAAAATTTCAGAATCTTTTTTTTTGGTTTGTGTTATTTTTATAAAGGCCCCTAGGAGTATTTCTGTTAGTTTTTATTCAATGTACAGAATTGAACTCTTCTACAGTTTTATTATATGTATAGATTCTGACTGTATGGTTGTACCTAGACAAAACGCTGTATCATGCATAAAATGCAGTTGGACTCTCAGATTATGTCAACAACTCCTTCCACCATAGCTCATCTTGTCTGGTCGTTGTAAAAAATAGCCAGTCTCGGACTCCAGCGTAGAAAGTTTCACTCTAACCCGACATAATATATTAAATCAAGCATATTATTATTATAAGATACTTGTTGGTCAATCTGGAATTATGGAATAGGTCAATAACCAGGCTGAGATATAGTGAGTTATGATTAGCATTTTTATAAAATAAAAAAGTATTGTTTCAGTGTTTTTTTAATTATTTCAGACATTGGTGTCGATTCTGTTGTCTACGCTAAAAGTTAAAATTCCTAAAGCACAACCACTCTTATTCCTTTTACGTTAAAGTCTAAATTTGCGTCACCTCATAATGGAAGTTCTTAAATTTATTATATACCTATTTATATTCTAGTTTTGAGTGGTGAAAGCTTAACCCGGCATGAACATTGGCAGGCATTACCATATGCCCAATTACTTAGGATTGTGAATTTGTATTCTCCCATAGCAAGTATAAGTTAGGGGGTCGTCGACTTTTCATAATTCTAACATCTTCATACATTTTATGTAAACGGGATTAGGGGGTGGCTTTCTTTTGTTTTACTAGTTTTCTTGAGGTAAATTTATATAGCACAACTGGTTGTGCTTATCAGTTGTGTCGCGGAGTTTCAGTTGTGTCAAATCAAGCATTCAAAGATCATAAACAACAATAAATTATTTTATAAAATTAGCTTATAGTTCTAACAAATGCCTTTTTTACAAGCTTTTATTTAACTTGCAATGTATGTATGTATGTATGTAAATATGATTGTTTGGGTGGAATCTTGCAACTCAATTTTAAAGCAATTATCCCCAACTGATTGAGCTGAAATTTTGCATACACTTTTAGTTCTGGTGACAAAACAATAATATGACAGCGAGCTGATCTGATGATAGAGTCAGGAGCTGTTCAACATATACTCACAACGGAACTCCTTAGTAAATAGTTTGAATAAAAACTTTGCATTATTGTCAAGTTCAGATGACAATGTTATATGACAGATGATAGCGCGCTTGTGCTCGACGGATTATCGTTATTTTATTATTATTATTATATATTTATTATAAATAAATTTACAAAAGCTTGTCGTTGTAACATATTTATCAATAGAAATTATTTAACTTATATAATAATTTATAACTTATTAATAATAAAGTTATATAGCACTTACTAAATAGTTGTGTCTAATCAAGCATTGAAAGATCCGATCAGCAGCCATATTAGAGAAGTTACGGTACTCTGGTAAACGTTATCGGCTTGGTGAAACACATTAGGATTTTGACAGTTACACAATGGAAGTTCGAGAGTAGACGCCAAATACGATCATTAGTTCAGTTAGGCAATAACAAGAACTTTAGAAAAACAATTTTGCTCAAATATAATAATATCGTCTTTTGCAAAGTTCTTTTATTTGACTAGCAGTCCGTACCGGCTTCGCACGGATGTACGTAATGAAAATTATAAGCAAATTCTTCTTCTTTTATTTAAAATAAAATGATACTCGCTGATAATGTGTAACGTTTGATATCTATATCTATACTAATATTATAAAGAGGAAAGATTTGATTGTTTGTTTGTTTGCATCGAATAGGCTCCGAAACCACTGGACCGATTTGAAAAATTCTTTCACCATTAGAATCCTACATTATCCCTGAAGAACATAGGCTATAGAATATTTTCAAAAATGTTAGGGATCCCTATGAAAACTTCGATAATGTAACCCAAGGTGTAAAAAAAATACCCATAAAATCATTATCGGCGTCGCACTACACCCGGCGTCGCACGGGTGTAGTGCGACGCCGGGGCGGACTGCTAGTAAAAAATAATATTTAAAATTGGTGCAGTAGTTTTTTTAGTTTATCTGGTACAAACAACAAAGATACAATAATATTATTTTAGTGTTATTAAGTAGAGAGATGAAAAAAAAGTACCCAAGAAATTTTAGGATACAAAACCATTGCATAATTTGTTTACTATTAAATTGTAGTTTCACGCCATTACCGAATTGAGACTTAAAAAATACCTTTTCCCTTAACTCTCCCGCGACACTGTAAGCGGATTATTCATTTGATTACTGAGCCAGTCGTAAAAGAATTCAATTTCGGGTTGAGCGAAATGAAATTTCAGAAACATCGTTTTCTGCAGCAAATAAATTTAGCTTGGCAATTGGCGTTCGGGCGACTTAACTCAGCAAGTGGCAACAGTATTCCGCTTTTCTGATTTGACTTAGTTTTGGTTTATAATTTGGTTGCAATTAATATAAAATGGCTGGTGCCGGGAAGAGACGCTAATTAATTGTATCACCTGAAATTTAATCTTACACTTAAGGCCCTGTATGTCGACGATTGCTCTTTTCCGAAACGAAAAAAGAAATACTTCTGAACAAGCCACATCTCCTATTTTATATTGTATAGTATAATGTGAATAAAGATGTACCCATCTTTAATCACTTCGATAAATAATCCTACCGACCGCTGCAATGACGACAAACACACGGGGCACCATGGGAGGCGCGTGGTCCGCCTTTGCTTTTCGAATAAATTAATGATATAAATTATGTATAATTACTTATCCAAAACCTATTCTAGTAGAAATCTAGATCTACGTATTACCTATCTTTAACAATAAATCACAAGTTGATCTTAATAGTAGGTATCAAAGTATTTCGATCATCAATTCTAAAACGTATCATTTTGAAATAATATCTTTATCGTGAAAAATTTCTGCTATTATGTTTTCAGCTTAATAGAAATCTAGATAGGAACCTGAAGTAATATATTTATAAAAATAAGAGATGTGGCTTGTTCAGAAGTATTTCTTTTTTCGTTTCGAAAAAGAGCAATCTTCGACATACAGGGCCTTAACAACTTGGAATATAATTAGTGAGAACTACGAATTTGTTCACGTAAAGTTATTTTCAAACACACTTTAACCTCCGCTGCACCCCCTTTAGGGGTTGAGTTTTGGGAATTCTTTCTTAGTGCACCCCTACAGCCTACACCCTCTTAATTTCTAGGACCAGTGTTTTCGTTGTTATTCAATGGCTGTGCATTGATAAATCAGTCAGTCAGACGCATGAGTTTTATATTTTTAAAGTTTTTTATTTGTCAAAATAAACAATTTTTTTGACTGTATTCAAATTGAATAAATTTTCAAGCATAGATTTTTTGCCAATAAAATTAGGATAATTTCAGAATATGTCTTTTTACCATCACCAATTTAATTTATAAATGATCAGTGAAAATCAAGCTAAGCCAAATGGGATCGTCCACTAGGCCATTTAAATAGGACTCCCTAGCCTAACTGATCACGTCAACTTGCGTTGAGACTAGTGCTGTTTTACAGCACTAGTCACCCAATACAATAGCTAGTATTTTTACCAAGCATCTCACGTTTCGGAAGCTCCACTTCGACGCCCATTCTCCATTTTTAGGGTTTCGTACCCAAAGGGTTAAAACGGGACCCTATTACTAAGACTTCGTCCGTCTGTCCGTCTGTCTGTCACAGGGCTGTAACCTCATGAACCGTGATAGCTAGACAGTTGAAATTTAGACAGATTATGTATTTCTGTTGCCGCTATAACAACAAACACTAAAAACAGAATGAAATACATATTTAAGTGGGGCTCCCATACAACAAACGTGTTTTTTGCCGTTTTTTATAGATGAAATGGTATAGAACCCTTCGTGCGCGAGTCCGACTTGCACTTGGCCGGTTTTTATCTACCGAAATCGAAAAATAGAGCTTTTGTTATTCATCAAAAGTTATTCTAAACTCAAATCGCAGCTGCGCTGTCAATCTGGCGCGGTTAATTGACATCTGTGAGCGTATTGTCACCTGTCAGGTTATACAATTAAACGCTGTGCTCGACTGTACCGGAGTATCACAGAAGAGAAAAAGTGCTATTATTCGAAACTTTCAGTCCAATTGCGACCTAATAGTGGCTAACAAACCAACAGTTTGACATTAAAAAGGACATACAAGAGCAGTATGCTGTATTTCGCATATCACAGGCACTGAGGTTTATATTATCGGGGTTTATTGGTAGTCTTAAAAACTTGATGTGAAAAAACAAAATCCCACATTACGGATTTGTAAAAAAAAATTAAGTATATCGATATTTCAGAGTTCATATTTAAACCTTAAAGTGGCTCTGATCAGTAGTTCTGATACCTTTATAATATACGATATACGGCGTTAAATATTTATCTATTTACTTACGGGACCTGAGATAATAATAATTATAGGTTACCCAAAACTTTATTATCTTCTTAACTTAGTCGGCATAACCCATTAAGAAATGGTCAAAACGGGTCTGCTCACGTTGTTTTCCTACACCATTTCAATGTGCTAATGCACAATACATTTTTGATTCGAGCAAAAACCAGTGTAGATATTTTCCAGCCTCCCCCATCAAGACGATACTAAACTTGATTTTCGATTAGTCATTGTCAATGGTACAACCAAATGTCAGCCTTAATACGAATGGAACAAAGCCCATCTATCGTGATTACGTAAATCCGTGACGAATATCAGAAAAGATTTCTGAAACAAAATGCACGTGTCCTTCCAATATGCAACCTAAGCCCAATGCAATAAAGCTTTTTTTACATTGAAAGCTATTTGCAGTGACAGTCTAGCCAGTAGAGAGTAGAGAGCCGCAGTTGATTTCATTCGAAATTGAAATAGTGAGAGAAAACTGGAGTGATTTATTGGTTCGTCGGAATTGTTTGATTACAAAAAGATCTCAATAAAAACCTAACCTAAACCTTCTCGATACGTTAGCAAATTAAAATGGCTAACTTATGTTTCCAGGGGACTGAAAAAATACCACCATTTTTATCTAGCTGCCTCATTATAAAACTGAAATCTATATCAAATATGTTTTAACGTAGATGAAAATAATATTGGTCATTTTTAGGGTTCCGTACCCATAGGGTAAAAACGGGACCCTATTACTAAGACTCCGCTGTCCGTCTGACTGTTTGTCACAAGGCTGTATTTCATGAACCCTGATAGCTAGACAGTTGAAATTTTCACAGATGATGAATTTATGTTGCCGCTATAACAACAAATACTAAAAGCAACAAACGTGATTTTTTGACATTATTTGTCGATAAAGATGCGACCGATCGACCCTTCCTGCGCAAGTACGACTCGCACTTGGTCGGTTTTTTATATAACTTTTGGGTTTTCAGAACCCCAGAAATAAATCTATCAAATTTTAATTAAAAAAAACTTTTTGGAACAGGATATTACACTTCTAAGTTTGTTTTTCTTCCGTTTTCCCCGAAATGTATCACACTGAAATTTAAATCAAAATTCCAATACACTTCAGTAAGTAATAAACCCAACATAACACCGTATAAGTTACATTTTAATTACAAAATACAAAGTGTCCAAGAACCCTTATCAACCCACCGGGGGCCGCAGATAGAAATATTTATGTACCCAAAACTGTGCGAAGGTTGACAGTGCGCAATTCATTGGTAAGTTTCCCTAAGCCAGCTAACCCAGCCTCCCCCATAACAATAGCGTAGTGGCCAGGGAGAGCGCAGGGGATCATTTCAACAATCTTATTCATATAAATAAATACGTTCGAACTTCAAACGACTAGAATAAATCACACACACGGCCAAATTCCTGGGTCCAATATAGTCTCGGAACGGATATAGGCTACCTTTTTCTAAATTTTTTTGATATTTCGGAATTTTAATGTTTTACGATGGTGTCGTCAAAAATGCAGGTAAAAATTTGTAAATAAATAAAAATTAATATTGGTGGACTTAAGACGCTGCCAGTCAACGATTATTTTTGTTCGAAACGAAAAAAGAAATACTTGTGAACAAGCCACATCTCCTATTTTATAATGTATAGTATATGTGAATAAAGATGTACCCATCTTTAATCACTTCGATAAATAATCCTACCGACTGCTGCAATGATGACAAACACACGTCCGCGCGTGGTCCGCCTTAGCTTTTCGAATAAATTAATGATATAAATTATGTATAATTACTTATCAAAAATCTATCCTAATAGAAATCTAGATCTACATATTACCTATCTTTAACAATAAATCACAAGTTGATTTTAATAGTAGGTATATAAAATATTTTGATCATAAATTCTAAAACGTATCATTTTGAAATAATATTTTTATCGTGAAAAGTTTCTGCTATTATGTTTTCAGCTTAATAGAAATCTAGGTAGGAACCTGAAGTAATATACTTATAAAAATAGGAGATGTGGCTTGTTCAGAAGTATTACTTTTTTCGTTCCGAAAAAGAGCAATCGTCGACTGGCAGCCCCTTAACACACATCGCCATCTATTGTTTTGGCTCTATCAATACAAACTAGAGCAACAACAAGAGCGGTCCAACAGCAGTAACGTTTAAAAAAAAGCCATCTCGGGATGCCTGGCACATCGTAAACAGTATATTGCGAACCGGATCGGACGGGATCGGCACTTCTTCGACAGCAACTCATCTAGTTCGCGTAGCCGCGCGGCACCGCATGCAGTGGAGACGCGTTGTCAAGCCAACAACCGCTTTAACCCGCCGTTATAGATGTTTCATATCAAAACTCGTCGATTATGCCGAAGCCTAACAAAACTTAGAACTCAAGGAGAAAACCACGGCGGTTAACTGATAAACTATCGCGATCGATTTGTGTCATGGCTTTTGTATTTATTTAGGATAAACTTGGAACTCTTCAGCCTGTTATACCAGCTGTCTAGTTCAATAAACTTTCCAACTCGGTTTGAATTTTTGATTTATTTGAAACTTTCAAGAAGTGCCCACTGCCCACGCCTCAACACAAAAGGGAAGTCAATCTACGAACTAAATTTATAATAATAATAATTGGTAGACATTTTTTACACAACGCCATCTAGCTCCAAACTAAACAAAACTTGTACTATGGGAACCAGATAACTGGTAGAATAGTTATATACTTTTTTTTGTAAATAGATAAAGGCTATACCTATAGCGTGACATCGCGTGTTTAAACATAAACTAAATACAATGCCATTGCCTTATGTTATTTTTAGGGTTCCGTACCTAAAAGGTATAAACGGGACCCTATTACTAAGACTCCATTGTCTGTCTGTCTGTTTTTCCGTTTGTTTGTCACCAGGCAAAGGTCTGTCTGTATCTCATGAGCCGTGATAGCTAGACGATTGAAATTTTCACAGATTATTTATTTCTGTTGCTGTTATAACAACATCTAAAAATAGACTACAAATATTTAACTGGGGCTCCCATAAAACAAACGTGTTTATTATTGCGTTTTTTATAGATAATGGTACGGAACCCATCGTGCACGAGTCCGATTCGCACTTGGCCGGTTTTTTTTTATTCATGCGTAATTACACATTGATAGTGACTAATTACTCTATGGTGTCTAATAATAAATTGAGATCATAGAAAAGTTCTGAATAAGCTTATACAATGAACTTTCTGACGACACGATTTCTAATAAAAATTGATTGGGGTTAGAATTAAAGTCTAGGTCACTGTGAACGCTATAGGTAGCGTAAACGGTAGTATTGTAGAAACCTAACAATTAGGACAAAATGTCAAAGCTTATAAAGGTTCCCAGGAAATTTCCTTTGCGCTAAAAGAGGGTAGTCATTTAACGAGATCAAAAATTTCGCGGAATTACGTGTTTATGAAGAAGTAGAGGAAACTTTAATACCTGGTATTTAGATCTGTAGCGATAGTAAGGATAAGATTGTAAACTAGATTATTACTGGAGACATAATATGGGTTTATTACTAAGAGCCTGAATCAAAGCAGGAGTTTTATAATGACAGAAAAAAGCAGCACTATTTAAGGGGCTGCCAGTCGACGATTGCTCTTTTTCGGAACGAAAAAAGTAATACTTCTGAACAAGCCACATCTCCTATTTTTATAAGTATATTACTTCAGGTTCCTACCTAGATTTATATTAAGCTGAAAACATAATAGCAGAAACTTTTCACGATAAAAATATTATTTCAAAATGATACGTTTTAGAATTTATGATCGAAATATTTTATATACCTACTATTAAAATCAACTTGTGATTTATTGTTAAAGATAGGTAATATGTAGATCTAGATTTCTATTAGGATAGATTTTTGATAAGTAATTATTATATCAATTATCATTAATTTATATCATTAATTTATTCGAAAAGCTAAGGCGGACCACGCGCGGACGTGTGTTTGTCATCATTGCAGCGGTCGGTAGGATTATTTATCGAAGTGATTAAAGATGGGTACCTCTTTATTCACATATACTATACATTATAAAATAGGAGATGTGGCTTGTTCACAAGTATTTCTTTTTTCGTTTCGAACAAAAATAATCGTCGACTGGGAGCGTCTTAAGAAATTCTAGGTACCACAATCAGCGAAAGTATCATTACATGGTCACTGTTTCCTTAGGATTCGGAGGGAATTTTGTTAAATCGACTACAAATGAAAAGGACTAAATATTACAGGAGATACTATGGAACTCTAATAAAGTCTAATTATGTCATGCCGTGTTGGCCGAGTGTGAGGTACCTCGACTTTCAATCTGAAGGTCGTGGGCTCGAATCCCGGCGTGCATCAATGGATTTTTCTGTTAGAAAAATTTAAAAGCGCATCAACACACGTGCTTAAAACGTAAGCGGCGATAGACTTGCAACCTGTCAAGTATGGCATGCTAACTATTTCAAAACGTGGGCATGTGCCAATTATAATGTTTGGACGTGCCTCTGACTACCACCACTAGACATATTCAAAGGATCTGAGCGCCTGTAGATCTGAGAGGATGTCTACCGTACTTGGGGATTACAGTCAGCGTGATCCTTTTTCTTCTCTTTTTAAGGTTCCGTACCTAAGGAGTAAAAAACGGGACTACTAAGACACCGCTGTCTGTCTGTCTGTCACCAGGCTGTATCTCGTGAACCGTGATAGCTAGACAGTTGAAATTTTCACAGATGATGTATTTCTCTAAAAACAGCATAAAATAAATTAAGTGATTAATTTAAGTGGGACTCCCGTACAACAAACGTGTTTTTTTTGTTGTTTTGATAATAGTACGGAACCCTTCGTGCGTGAGTCCCACTCGCACTTGGCTGGTTTTTTCTAGGAGTTCTGCCTTTTGTAAGGTTGTGAAAAGGTAACGCACCTTTTTTGCACTAAGTGCGTTATCTATTCACAAGAGCCATGTCACAATTGCTGCATTGCGAAACGTGATTATGGAATCACTACATAGTATAAAGCAAAGTCGCTTTCCGCTTCCCGCGTCTGTATGTAATATGTATGTATGTATGTTTGCTTATATCTTTAAAACTGCACAACGGATTTTGATGCGGTTTTTTTAAATAGATAGAATGATTCAGGAGGAAGGTTTATATGTATAATACATGCATAATATAGTAGAGAAACACTGATAATTTTAGAGGTTTCTAATGTGATGTCGTAAATAAACACATTTTTTTGCGCTTACATTGCAAATGCTGGCTGAACCCCACGAGATATATCAAAATAATGTACTACAGTATTGTACACCTTAAAAACGTCTACAAAAAAGTCCACGATGGTATTAGAAATGTCTTACGCACAGAGAAGCGGGCACGGGTCAGCTAGTACTTTATAACCCTCCCCAGAGCTCACTTCCTCCAAATATTGTTTGTTTCAAAAATTTAAAAAAGAACTTCGGCGTAAAAAATTACTGACAATGAAGAAGTTAAGAAGTTAATTTCAGCCCATTTTAGAAGAGAAATTATTTTTTTAGGGTATTAGGAAACTTCGAAGGGAGAATTATTTTGTAAAATAAAAATAGTAGGTTATGTACTTGTTTCATACCCTATTCTGTGCAATTTTTTGACCTCACTTCTAAATTTGCATTGTATTTGACACCAGTATAGTAATTAAACAGCTATTTAGTAACATTACTCATTTAATATTCTTATTCGTACATTAATATTTTTTATTATAACTCACAGCTCTGTTGGTAGT
This sequence comes from Hydriomena furcata, assembly GCA_912999785.1. Classification (NCBI taxonomy): domain Eukaryota; kingdom Metazoa; phylum Arthropoda; class Insecta; order Lepidoptera; family Geometridae; genus Hydriomena; species Hydriomena furcata. The sequence continues at coordinate 3,478,839 of OU538825.1, forward strand.
AGCTCTGTCTTCTGCGCTGTAGGTTGTGGGTTCGATTCCCACCCGGGATAAACATTTGTGTGACGGACATGGATATTTGTGCTGTATCTGGGTGTTATAATGTAAGTAATAATTTACTAAAAAAAACTATCAGTTACTTAAATCCCATAGTACAAGCTTTGCTTAGTTTGGGGCTAGATAGCACTTGAAAAAGTCCACCGATATATAATATTATTTTTTATAATATCAGGTAAGTGATTAATCATTGTATACATTGCATTATTCATGGCAACTATTATGCTAGTGTTGCCACCCTGATAAAAATTCGCAACCTCATCCGTTTCCGCTTCCTTTTCTACCGTGTAACAGCATCATAAATCTGCAGATGTGAACCTCACTGATTTGAATCTCCCAGTCTTCAATGGAAGACTCGTTCATTAGAGCCAGATTCTGAATGTTCTTTTCCATTCAATCAAGTTTAGATCACTTTTCAGTTACATTATTAGCTGATTAGTTAGTATTCTTATAAGCGGCGATGGGCTTACAACCTGTCACGTATGGAATGCTTACTACTGCAAAATGTCAGCATGGATATGAGAGTATGTCTACTTAGGGATTACAGTCGTGATCCTATTTTTTTTTAGCTGAACAGAAAACAATCTTTGTTGTTATTTTATTAAGGTTTTGCAGTTAACATTAAAAATACAAAAGCTCTTAATGAAAATGGATCTGGTAATATGTTACCAAGTACTGTAGACATCCTCTTAGATCTCAAAGTACTCAGATTCTTGAATATGTCTAAAAGGGGTAGTTAGAGACGTCTAAAGATTACATTGCGCACATAGCCACATTTATCAGTAGTTAGCATTTCATTATGAGACAGGTGTAACGTGTAGCCCATATACGGGAATATGCGCCTTAACAGCCAACCATTAAATAAATAAATATTGATGGACATTTTTACACGTCGCCATCTAGTCTCAAACTAAGTAAATCTTGTACTTTGAAAGATAACTGATAGACCCCTTATATATATATTTTTTTTTTAAATACATACATTAATATACATAATAACACCCAGAAACAGAACAAACATCTATGTTCATCACACAAATATTTATCCTGGGTGGGAATCGAACCCAAAACCTACAGCACAGAAGGCAGAATTACTACCAGCTGTGAGGCCAGTCACACGTGAACAAACCCCATGACTCATGGGACAACTTGAATCAATGTTTCATATAAAAACCGCCATTAAACACCAAATTGTATACCATTTTCACCCCTTCAGCTGACTAAGCTCTGCACGCACGCACAGTAAATCTAAATTCACGTAATTAATTCCCAACAAACGCTACCGTATTAACTTCATCGCCATATTGCTAATGACACGAGTGACGGCTCACGTAGTTTGCACACAGTGAATTTTACTGCAGTAGGTTTATAAAGAGGTGGTGTTTTATATACCCTATATTAGAGGTTCACACCTCAGAAGAAAAAAAAACCGAACAATTCAAGTCGACTTGCTCGCCCTCGCCTCGCCTGTACCACCACTCTGCACTGTCAAAAAAGCGGCGCAGCGCCGCATGCTCCCCTCCGCCTCGACTCCGAGCCGCCTCCGCTTCGCCTGTTCCGTGACTCCGCCTCGACTCTAGCTCGTGTGCACGATACGCCTAAGGGTTCCGTTAACACAACATGTGTAGTTTTTATTTTATTTTATTAACATTGTAAACCTTTGCATCATAAATATAAATGAAAACCTATTCTATAATATGCAAATCAAGCCTTTTTGAATACCCCACTTAACCTAGAACAGTCGAAAGCTTCCGTCTCGGAGGGCACGTTGACATCTAGTTCTGGTTATAAAAGTCGCTAAGCCATGACGGGGGCCTTTAAACATCCTAAAAATTCCATCACTAGGGCCTAGCAGCCTAAAAATCCCATCACTAGGGCCTAGTGGCCTAAAACTCCCATCAGTGTTGGCCACTAGCACAAATCTTACTGCAGTTGTAGCTGCACTATGTATGTAAAGACGAGGTAGCGTGTTGGCTTAACTAATGTACACAGCACGCTACACGCTAAACTGTAATGAATAACTCGCGACAATCACGCCATGACATGAGTGTGACTCACAAATGGGACACGTTTCACTGAACGACGGAACAAACAAAGCTTTGACATTGATATCATGGGATTATAAGTTCAATATTAACAGTAGTAGCATAATAATTAACATTAAGAACATTCCTGGGCATGCGTTTTTCTATACAAACGTATTCAGCTGTTTTCACCCTGATTGATGACACTGGAGCAAATATTTTTCGACCATACAATCTATGAGAACACTGCATGTCTTATTTTTCTCCATAAATTAGTTACTTTATGAATTAGGAACCATTTAATATCACAAAAATTGGCCAGTTTTTATCGCCCACTTTAGATGTCCAGTGAACAAATTTGACGAATATAATTATTGAAAGGTATACAGGCATAGCCTGCATAAAATTTTTGTTGACTTAAAGTAAAGATTATGATGAATAATAAACCCTAAACCTCACAATCATAAAGGATTATTCGTGCGCCTTCTAAAATGATTGCACAATCACAATTACTCAAAATAATTAATACTAGCGACCCGCCCCGGCTTCGCACGGGTAGCATGTTATTATACATATAAACCTTCCTCCTGAATCACTCTATCTATTAAAAAAAAACCGCATCAAAATCCGTTGTAGTTTTAAAGATAAATATAAGCAAACATACATACAGACGCGGGAAGTGGAAAGCGACTTTGCTTTATACTATGTATTAGTGATAAGGTCATACTAACTTGATTATCTACTGTGGCCGGCCGAGGCGTGGTTGCGTTTTGGCTAAACTCATTTACAAAGTGCACAGCACGCCCCCGCGACTGAGCACTAAAGCCACATTAACACAGGAAGCCGGTCACCAAGCGCTAGTTCAAAAGCATAAACCTGCGTGTAACTTCATTTAAGTTAGTATATCAAACGAAGAAAGTTAGAATTGTTTCCGAAATCTCGACAAAAAGACTTGTTTCATTTCTTTTCTTCAAAGTAAATCTCGGTTGTGATTTTCATTAACTTTATTTACCTCGAAAACACGACTGTAGGTATCCAAGGAGCCGAAGAGTTTTAAGCCAAACAAGTTAGTTTTCAACTTTGAAAATAGAATAGAATAGTTTTTAGGGTTCCGTACTCAAAGGGTAAAAACGGGACCCTATTACTAAGACTTCGCTGTCCGTCTGTCCGTCTGTCTGTCACAAGGCTGTTATCTCATGAACCGTGGTAGCTAGACAGTTGAAATTTTCACAGAATAATGTATTTCTGTTGCCGCTATAACAACAAATACTAAAAACAGAATAAAATAAATATTTAAGGGCTCCCATACAACAAACTTTTTTATAGATAATGGTACGGAACCCTTCGTGCGCGAAAGTTGGCCAGTTTTTTTTCCACACACATTTGATAGTAATAAGACTGCCTAAAAAGAACACTAATGCTGTATGAACTAGAGCTATTCTGCTTTATTTCTTTTTAATAGTGTTGTGCCAGTTATATAATTGGTGGTAACACGCTTTTTGCGTCAACATAGCTAAACAGTAATGACTCACGGGACTCACGCGAATGACTCACAAATGGGACACATTTCGTTCGACGAATTGCGTTGGTAGTGACAGCTTTGGTAATCAGCTGATTAATGAGTTCGCATTCGATCCAAACTATTTGGCAAGTTCAACCTCTTATTTATATATTAATATATTTTTATTTAATATAATATATTTTTATTATATTGAGGGGTCGTTTTTTACGAGAATTTTTTTTTTTCAGTTTTTTTCTGAATTTAACAATGTTTCGTTATTAAAAACTATGGGATTATTGAAATTTGACATTTGACAATTTGATCTTTTAGGACTGCTAGTTTATATTAACAAACAAAGGTAATGCAATGAAATGAATAACGTTTTATAAAGAAAACCGACGTAAATATTTCGACTAATCGTAAAGTCAAGAGACGATAAACAAAACAAAACCGGCCAAGTGCGAGTCGGACCCGCGTACGTTCCGTACCATTATTTATAAAAAACGGCAAAAAAAATCACGTTTGTTTGTTGGGAAACATTTATTTTATTCTGTTTTTAGTATTTGTTGTTATATTGGCAACAGAAATACATCATCTGTGAAAATTTCAACTGTCCAGCTATCAAGGTTCATGAGATACAGCCCTGTGACAGACAGACGGAAAGACAGACGGACAGCGAAGTCTTAGGGTCCCGTTTTTACCCCTTGGGTACGGAATCCTAAAAATTTGTTCAGGGAAAACTGTTTGTAACGTGCATTATTTAGAGAGCTTTTTCCGAAATTGTCCAAATGAAAATGGCAAAAAAGTAAAGACATTGTTATTCAAGTCCACGCTCTGCTTATCCCAATTCGTTTCGCGTGAAAAATATTGAAACACAGTTGAAGAGAACAAAAATAATCTATCAACAATGCATAAGGTGTGAGCGCGAGCGACTGTCCGGACGGTTTTTACAAGGCCGTCTTGTTTCGAAGTAAAAATTAAAATTATAAGCAAAATCTTGTAAAGATGTTTTATATTACTAGCAGAGCCGCGACAGACGTTGTCCTGCCCAAATTTCGATAATCGCATAGAGTAACGCATGTTGTTATGACGACTGATGTCAACACGGATGTCAGATTTTTTGCACACCAGCGCCATCTATACCAAAATCATCCCTAATGCGTTTTTTATCATTTTGGGGATGTTTTTCGTATTTTAAAGTAGTGTATGTTTTATTCGAGCATTATTATCTACATCTACAGCAAATTTCATCTTAATCCGTTTTGTCGTTTAGTCATTATTGAGGCACAAACATATATACAAACTCACAAACTTTCGCATTTATATGTACGCATATATTATGTAACTAATATAATACTTCTGTAACTACTCTTAAGTTCTATATAATTTTCTAATATTTATTTTCTTTCTAGCATTACTATGTTATATCATATGCCTATATACATTACTAGCGATCCGCCCCGGCTTCGCACGGGTTTAATACATATAAACCTTCCTCCTGAATCACTCTATCTATTAAAAAAAACCTCATCAAAATCCGTTGTGTAGTTTTAAAGATATAAGCAAACATACATACATACATACATACATACAGACGCGGGAAGCGGAAAGCGACTTTGCTTTATACTATGTAGTGATATATCGATAATACCGTCTACGATATTTTACTTATGTCTCTGTTATTATTTCTTATATTCCATGTGTAGAAACTTGTAATAAGCCGTTAGGAATACATGTATCTATCTTTGTAGGTACATGTATTATTTTCTCTGTGTTAGATGTAAGTTTTTCTAAAATTATAAAATAAAATATTCCTCTAACTACCACATTTAGACATCTCGGATGATGATGTGATCTTTACAGTTTTGTACAGGGGATTACAGTTTTGATCCATTATAAGCGTGTGCTTTTATAAATATTGCTGAAGCTATTTTTTTACCCACTTTATGATGTTTATCGTCTGAGCCTTCACGTTCTTTGATCTACACCAAATGATCCCTGTGATTTTATTGACTTTGACTTGGTTAAAATCATTCAAGTGGTTGTAATACAATTATCTTGCAAAATAGAATAGAATTCACGCGAGTGAATCAAATTGTATTACTCGTATCTCACGTCATCAAAATATTGTTATTTTCTGAAATAGTACGAAGTAATCAACCATTAATGTACGTCTGATAAGAATACTAGACGAAGTTAGAGCAGAGAAACCAAGTTTAAATTTACCTATCTAAAAACCACTAACTCGTACATTCAGAATACGTAACCAAAACCCCTATTTCTTAGACCAACCTCCTGGAGTGGATTTTCTCGCTGAGCTGTTGAATTAAAGATAGCACACGTAGTCCGTAGTCTCAGTCACATCACTCCACAGCTTAGAAATGGCTGGTTCACTTTGTATATACTTGACCTCAATTTAAACAACCAAGTTTTAGCAAGGTAGGAAAATTCACACTTTCATTTGCACTACCTAAATGCAAAATACGGTTAATTAGCTTGTTTAAAGTTGTATTGCTGATGTTTAGAGACAACTCAGATGCTCATGATAAATACCTTTCGAATTGTCTTTAGACGTCACGAAAAAATAGAAAAATAACTGAACCATCCTAATTTTTTTCGTCCTTTTTAAATTGTTGGTACGCTAATTTGAACTTCGCCATAAACCAAATAAGAACGTTCCTATTTTACTTACTTTTAGATACTGCGCTCTTAGTTCGTTTCTGGTGACATCAGTATTGTCAGCGTAGCAATGCATGCTCTATCTATAGAATGTAAATATAGGTATTGCTACAAGTGAATGATGTCAGCAACAGAAATGCCAGGCTTTGAGATACGGAACGATAACAAGATAAAAGCTGCGAAAGAGTCACGCAAAGTGAAGAGCACTCGTGTACCTCAAAAGACATTTTCATATTTCAAAGTGAGCTATCTATTCTCCATAGACTATGTTTTAGTGCTGAGATGATTCAGTGCACTTGACTCACGCCGCTCATGGCATCTGATATTTACGTAACATTCGATTCCTAACCGTGTTACAATATGCAGGCGAATTAAGACTCTCTTAAGCTATATTTACACTCTTGCCTCGTACCTCGCCTCGTGCTTCGTCTCGTATCTCGGCCCGCACCTCGAGTGATCGATAGTAAAGGAAAGAGGCGCGAGGCGAGCCGCGAGCGTCTATTCACACTCTCGTCTCATGGTTCGTCTCGCGACTCGTACGCGAGTGTAAATCTAGTATTACCACATTCGTATGTCATTTCTTTAGGGACTATAAATAGCCTAGACGTTATAAGAATAGGAAGAGTAGACAAAAGAACACGGTGCCACGTGAATGTGAATTTTATCGAGAGAAATGTATAGATATTGTTTTAATTCATAGCTCCAATTGGTATTCTCAAGCATTGTATCGCTCGCTGCTTTCGAAACAAAACAATATAATTCGTCTACGCTTATTTATAAACAAACGTATTCTTGGGTCGTCAAGTCGTCATGCTAGTTCAAAACTATTTTCGTTCTCTTAACATTGTTCGATCTAATCGGAACATTCAGCATGTTACGATAATTTGTTAGAAAATCTATATATTTTCTTATGTGTATAATTTAGAGATATAATATATTAATTTTAACGATAGGCTTGCAACCTGTCACGTATGGAATGCTAACTACTGCAAAATGTGGGCATGTGCCAAATATAATGTTTGGACGTGCCTCTGACTACCTCTACTAGACATCTTCAAAGGATCTAAGTGCCTGGAGATCTGAGAGGATGTCTACCATACTTGGGGATTACAGTCGTAATCCATTTTTTTTAATATTATTAACTAGCTGAACCGTGCCCGCTTCGCTGGTCGACAGATAGTTTCACATCTGGTATTCCAATCTACAAAATAAATTATAGCCTATAATTATGTTGCCGAGGACTAATAACTACATAACAAAAAAAGTTTCATCAAAATCCGTCCAGTAGTTTTTGCGTGAAAGTCGGACAACAGACAGACAGACAGACAAAAATTTCAAAATGTTTTTTTTTTTGGCTTGTGTTACTTGTATAAAGGCCCCTTGGAGTTTTTTTTTTAGTTTTTATTTAATGTACAGAATTGAACTCTTTTACAGTTTTATTATATGTATAGATTTATATAGCTATATAGCTTAATATAATATATATCTATATATCTATCTCTATAATATCTATCTTGAAAAGCCATTCTTTCGTCTATACCGACTACCTACTACGGCAAAATAACATCAGAGATTAATACAAGCACTGCTGCTATAAGGTAAAACTTCTTGATAAATACATATGTATATTCAATACAGCAGTAAAACCAAATGGTTTTACTGCTGTATTACTAAATACATTTTCTACTAGAGCTTAAATAATTTTATCTGAATTACAGTGTTCTTTTACATCTCCAATTATATCCTAGCTAGAACGGATCTCCATTGAATAGAGAAACGTGAGCCATATCTTTAATTCAAAAGAATCGCATAGGGTTGGCTCAACAAGGAAATGGACGGATAAAGTGACGCGACTGCTTTAGGACAGTGACTGTCGAATGTCAGACTATTCAGCTCTCAAGAAAGACAAGGAAGGATATATTTTAATCAACCCTGAATTAATGATACCTGTCGCTTACTTTCTCATGAACTCATCCAGTGTTAGAATAGTACAATGAGTTTTGAGTTTGTGTCAAATTGAACATAGCCCATGGGCTAATGAATGAACTGTTATTTTACACTGGTAAAATATGTTAGGCATGGGCAAATACATTTTTTAAACGCCTTTTAAAGTGAACTCATATTTTTAACACGCTTATATTAGCTCGGGTTGTATTTAACATAACATAAAAAAATACGATAGAATTGTACAATTTTTAAAAATGATTTTGATTAAAAAAATATTCCTTACGGCTTAATCATTTCCTTTGCTTTGATAGTTTTATCCAAATTTAATGTCATAATGATTTAAAAAAAAAAAAAGGTTCACGACTGTAATCCCCAAGTACGGTAGACATCCTCTCAGATCTCCAGACGCTCAGATCCTTTGAAGATGTCTAGTGTGGGTAGTTAGAAACACGTCCAAACATTATATTTGGTACATGCCCACATTTTGCAGTACTTAGCATTCCATACGTGATAGGTTGCAAGCCCATCGCCGCTTATAAGAAATACTAACTGGTTTCCTCACGATGTTTTCCTTCACCGTTTTGAGCACGTTTTCGAACAGAAAAAATCAATGATGCGCGCTCGGATTCGAACCCACGACCTTCAGATTGAATTTGAGGTACCTCACACTCGGATTGTAAGACGTTATTTGGACCGTAGTAGGTTTAACACTGCCTTTGATGTAAACTGAGGAAGAAATACTTACCGTGGCGAAGTTGGCGTTTGCGAAGCCAGTTGTCAACTCGCAAAGATTGAGTTTAATGCTTGACAGCCCTGGCTGCCACCACTTCTTTATTCCCCGCCTAAGTGATCTTCTCGTACGTTGAATGAATCGAGGTATAAAAGTCTTTTAGATGTTATTTTGCACTTAACTGAATGTGAAACGGGTGGAGTGCTTAGATTAAACGGTACTTAAAGATTGTTTGAGAAGTTACAAGTTTAAACAGAAAATGTATCTTTATGAGAAAGTTTGTTGTGAGTTTTGGTATATTTTTTGTGATATCATTGCAAAATTATTACCATAACAAAGTTCGATTCTACTAAAATTATGTTTTTTCTTCTAATTCATATTCGGGTACCAATAATAGAAGCTTCGTCTTGTGTACCCGAGACAGTCAAAGCATACGTCTGCGTTTTCTAAAAGAGAATAGTGTCTGCCAGATACTTCACTTTCAAAGTATGAACTACTTACTTAAAAACAAGGGTACAATATTATACTACTACGATTAGCAGACCCGGCCACGCGTTACCGTGGCTAAGGTTATTTACTTTTAATTGAGATGTAAGCTATCCTATCTTTTAATTTGGATCAAACTGCACACGGTGTGCAAAGTTTGATCAAATTTGGTTAAATAGTTAAGGAGTCCATCGCGGACAAATAACGTGACGCGTAATTTATTAAGATTTTAACTTCAACTCAATTGTCATGGGTTCTTCTTCCGGCCGTGCAATAATAGAATGTTCTATTAAATAATCAAAAGTTTTATAAGCGGCGATGGGTTTGTAACATGTCACGTAGGGAATGCTGAATACAAAAAAAATACCCCTTGTATCTTTAAAGATCTGAAAACCTGGAGATCTGAGAGGATGTTTAAACTTATGATAATAATAAAAAAAACACAATCCGATTACTTCAAATAATGTAGGTTTACTAACAATACATTATTTATGATTTACAAGCTTCATGCCTGCAGCAGAAAACCTGATAAAAAATAGCCTATTTATATTCCGATTTTCATCCGAATAATTTTGATATTACGGCGTGATTGAACCAGTAAAGAAAAAACATACAAACGTGCTTTTTAAAATTGCTTTTTAAACCTTTACTGTTATAAATATTAGTAGGTAGATGATTTCTATCTATAAACACTTTCGTTTTAATGTTACCATACTCGTACCTTTACCGAAGATAGATCTAGGGAAAGATATAAGAGATTCGGGAGACTTCAAAGATATTTTTAGGTTTTTTTATAGTTCTAGCGACAAAAAAAATTGTATTATGACTATAATCCCCAAGTACCATAAACATCCACTCAGATCTCCAGACGCTTAGATCCTTTGAAGATATCTAGTGGGGTTAGCCAGAGGCACGTTCAAACATTATATTTGGCACATAAACATTATATTTGGCACATGCCCACATTTTGCAGTAGTTATCATTCCATACGTGACAGGTTGCAAGCTCATCGCCGATTATAAGAATATTAAGAACGCTTAACTAATCAGACTCGATATACTAATGGACCTTCAAATGCATTGCATAGCCAATACACTATGCCATAATGGTCTCCTCGGCTTTGGACTCGTTTCAAACGACACCGTTAAGTCGATCCAGTGTCGTTCCACCGCAAACGCATGTTGTGGACAATAGCTGGGACCCTGGATTTGTGAAAAGCGATCACCGCCATACAGTAAAGACAACCATATTATACTCGCTTCCGCCACGGCTACGTATACCTGGATAAAGAGTAGCCTATGCTGTTTGAAGTTACAAACTTATATCTGTTTCAAATTTTATATTTCAACCGTTATTGTGGTGTGAATGATTAAGAAAAATTATAGAACACTAGTTTTTACCCGCGACTTTGATCCCATAGCGATTTTTGCGACTTTATAAACATTGAAATTCTGAAAAATCTAAATATTTTTTTTAGAAAAAGTAACCGATGCTTGTTCCAATTGCTGTATTAAATTTCATCACAATCAGATAACGTCACAGACATACAGAGTTACTTTCGCATTTATAAAATTAGTATAGATTATATTTTACAAAGATTATCTTTGCAAATTATCATTATTTTTTTTGTAAACTTACAGATTGTTGATGGTGATAATCAAAAAATACCAGTCATATTACGGTGACTTCTTTTAAAAAAACGCTTCGAAACTAGAGTATAACCATCAATTGTGCAGCGAAAATAGTATCCGGTGATTATGGGTGCAGCATTTGCATCAGAATAGATAATAGCTTACTTTTTGGGTCCAAGCTACGAAATAAGCATTCTAACTTTGAATCTAGGTTAGCGCAAAATTAATAAATTTTACATAAAATCACGTCTTTTTCCCAGAGGAATAGGCAGAGGCCATAGCTTTCCATTTGCTACAGGCCTAACTACCATTTTTGTTTCACTCTCATCACATTCCTCATGAATACTCTTCGTTTTAGAATAGGTACTCTTGTCCTGGCCTTTTTTCAAAACATCACTAGTAAAAAGATATGCGCGTTCATACATAAAAACCGGTCAAGTGCGAGTCGGACTCGTGCACGAAGGGTTCCGTACCATCTATAATATAAAATGAATCGCTGAACGTGTTGCTAAGCGCAAATCTCGAGAGCAGTTTAACCGATTTCGCTAATTCTTTTTTTGTTGTAAGTATTCGTTATTATCAAGAGAAGGTTCTTGAAAAGAAAGAAGATTCTACTCTTTCATGGAAAAAATGAATTTGACAGGACAACAGTCTGTCAGGAGAGCTAGTTATCTATATAAAAACGGCAAAAAAATCACGTTTGTTGTATGGGGGCCCCACTTAGATACTTATTTTATTCTGTTTTTAGTTTTTGTTGTTATATCGGCAACAGAAATACATCATCTGTGAAAATTTCAACTGTCTAGCTATCTCGGTTCATGAGATACAGCCTTGTGACAGACAGACAGACGCACAGCGGAGTCTTAGTAATAGGGTCCCGTTTTTACCCTTTGGGTAAGGAACCCTAAAAACAACAAAATCTGTACGCGTTGAATTGAGAACCTTCTTTTTTAATCCGTTAAAAACATTGGGTAAGCACAAAAAACTTGTGTGGTATCCAAAACATGTTCAATACTTCTGCTCGCGCAAATAAACACTGAAAATGAATGAAATGAATTAATGAAAATGAAGTATAATTGATTAAAATCCGTGTTGACCGAGTGATATTGACTTTCAATTCGACGGTCGTGGGTTCAAATCCCGGTCGTGCATCAATGGTTTTTTTCTGTTCGATAAAATTATATGCGCAATTAATAAGTGCTCAAAACGGTGAAGTAAAATGAGGAAACCAGTCATGTAATGTCATGGAATGCTAACCACTGCAAAATGTGAACATAAATATGCCAAACTAGCTGACCCGTGCCCGCTTCGCTGTGCGTAAGACATTTCTAATACCATCGTTGACTTTTTTGTAGACGTTTTTAAGGTGTACAATACTGTAGTACATTATTTTGATATATCTCGTGGGGTTCAGCCAGCATTTGCAATGTAAGCGCAAAAAAATGTGTTTATTTACGACATCACATTAGAAACCTCTAAAATTATCAGTGTTTCTCTACTATATTATGCATGTATTGTACACATGAACCTTCCTCTTGAATCACTCTATTTATTAAAAAAAACCGCATCAAAATCCGTTGTGTAGTTTTAAAGATATAAGCAAACATACATACATATTACATACAGATTACATACAGACGCGGGAAGCGGAAAGCGACTTTGCTTTATACTATGTAGTGATGTAATGTTTTGACGTGCCTCTGACTACCTCTTTAGGATCTTCTTAAGGATCTAAGCGCCTGAAAATCTAAGAAAATGGCTACCGTAGGCGTTACAGTCGCGACTCTTTTTAATTTGATTACAATCTAAACATTTTCAGTTATTCAGCAAATCCATGTACCGTTTAGCTTCAAATTAGAAAAGCCATTCGATTACTAGTATGAGCAATTGAGTATTAACTAACCAATCAACTCTCATACGCCGTAACACGATGTATCGAACAATGAAGCTGAAACAAATGCATAATGCAGCTATGCAGGGGCCGTACCACAAGCTCAAAAGTAATAATAAAGTTAAAAAAAAAATCTTACTTTTAAGCTATTGCATAGCTTCTATCGCGGGCCTTGAGCGTGGAGACCGAATCCAGAAATTTCGTAACGAAAATTTACGCAAAATTTTACGAGACACTCACACTCACGCAATGTGCGTGAGTGTGAGTGTTAGAGATTTCTCTTTTTGGATTTCAAAAAATCGATTTTTAAAAAATCGATTATGTAAATTACACATATAAATCGATTTTTGTAAACTAAGTTTTCCGAACGCGAACCGAATCGTTCGTTGGCCATTTTCCCGGACGTGAACCTACAATAGTCGCCTCCCAAACGGAAACCGACTCATCGGTCTTGTCTCCGAACGCAAACCGAACCATTGATCGTTTTTCCGAACGTGATCCGACCAATAGTCGCTTCACAAACGGGAACCGACCCATCGATCGTCTCTCCGAAAGCGATCCGAACCATATAATTCGATTTTTTGGAAAATCGATTTATTTGTAGGGACAAAAAATCGATTATTAATTAATAGATTTTTTTCAATCAATATTACATCCCTATGACTCATGTCATGCCTGCTTAGAGTGATTTTCGCATTCCAGCGCCATCTAGTTTCATTTGATGATACTACGTTATTATAGGTGCTTTTCGCGGTCTCATGCGAAAGCTCGGGGCTTGAGAGGTTCGCAATTCCGCTGGCAGGTGGCGCTATTTTACCACTATCGGTAAATAGGTGGTACTTCACAGACATGATCGACTAAAAAGTTTGAAATTGAATTATTGAATTCATGTAGTTAGGTAAATATCGAATCCTGGCCGTGCATCAATGGATATTTCTGTTCGAAAAATGTATATGCGCGTTACACGTGCTTATAACGGTGAAGGAAAACATCGTGAGGAAACCTGTTAGTATTCTTGAAAGCGACGACGGGCTTGCAACCTGTTACGTGTGGAATGCTAACTACGTAGTTAGGTAAATAGGTAGGTTAAAGATTTTGACATCTATCGATGAATAGCAGAACTTTTAATGACTTTTTGAAATATCACGCTTGTCTCTTTAGTTTAGCAACTCGCCAATAGGTGGCATTGGTTGTATCGGCGTTACTGCGCATGCCTAATCCCCCTCTTCCCCCGCAATCTAGGGATGTAAAAAAAAAAAAAAAATTTTTCTTTTTCTTTTCTTATCGGTCACCACGCTCAAAAAGTTGAATATCAAAGAAAAACAAAGGAAAAAAGGATAAATAAAATAAATAAATAAATAATTATAAATACATAAGTTGATAAAAAATGTTATGCAATAGCTTTACCGCGGCAGTCTCCGAGTGCCACACGTCTTTTTTTTTTAGTACATTTTATAGTTTTACATCCTTACTTTATAATCATTTTTAGTATTGTGAAACACTGTTTTCGTTATGCTCTGGAGGAGGACGTTGACTCTGCTACTCAGTTTTTACTTTTGCTGTTGTCATCGTTATTCACTTGTTTTTTTGTTCCAAATAAATACATTTTAAATTTAATAATTTGAAATTTCCATGTATAGCGTTGTCACTTTCGCACCACGAGTAATATTGTTTTGATATTACTATAGGATTTCGTGGTACGGCCCCAGTTCAATATTGCGAAGCGTATTGACCGTTTATTTGTGTTTGTGTGGTTACTGATATGTTTGTGGATTATTATCCACATGTTTTCATTACTTAGTTTCGTCTGTGTATAGTTATTTTGTCTCATGAAGACGGGTTGATCTTAGTTGTGTGACATATTGTTTATGTGTGTGATAGCTCAGGAACGCCATGTATCATCTAGTTTTCATTCGTGACTTCGCTATAAAGGTATGGCTATAGAGTATATTATGGAATAAATAGCCTATAATTATTCCAGGACATAAGATATGTATGTTATTAGTTTTTTACATATACGTTTACTCTTGAGGCACAAAGATCCAAACATACAAACATCCTGACAAACTTTCAGATTTGTTATATGAGGATTAACCTGTGAATATTGTTCTACCAACAGCAGGAGGTATTGTAAATACAGAAACATCAAATAAACATTGTTATTTTAAACCCAATTTATTATATATTTTATTTGCTTTTTAATTATAAATTTGGCAGTAAATGGGAAAAATATGGGTTCCAGCGGACATTCTAACATAGACAAGACAGTATTCCCACCGAAACCCAATCCCATTTTAGGTGGTAAAAAAATGGAGTGCTGCCAACATTTGCACGCTAATTCTCACGTACGAGTACACGCACACATATACACATCATCAGCGCAATTACATGCGTTTGAGTATCGTTTCACATGTAAATGCGACAATTTGAATATCTGCGGTCAGGTGCCCACTACCACAGAGTATATACGATAGCCATGTCGGCTTGACAGCAATCTGAGGTAATTTTCACTAACACCTCACTTTCAAAACTTTTGCGAGTGGTACTATACCTAATGCCAATAAAACCGCCCAAGTGCGTGTCGGCTCACGCACAATGTAGGGTTTTGTAGTTTACATGTAATTTTCAATGGTATTTGTACTAAAAAATTGATTATTTCTTCTTCAAGTACACTTTATAAGTTGGTCGACTATTAAATCTATTACGTCTATTACTCGTAAACTTGTAACGCCTACTTAGCTTCATTTTGCTTTTAATTTCAGTATTTATGTACTACTACCGTATACCGTACTGAATTTTTTCACGCCCCCAAACCCAATAGTTTATCTTTTAGGTCGGGGGACACTCGACTCTAACAAAAATTGGCTTTTTAAAGCTAAATATTTCACAAACGAATCGTTGTTTTCACAAAGCCGCAATACTTTTTAAAGACCTATAACGATACCCCAAAAACATCCCCTTTTTAGGTGTAGGAGAGGTAAAAGGATATAAACATAAGATCACGACTGTAATCCCCAAGTACGGTAGACATTCTCTCAGATCTCCAGACGCTTAGATCTTTTGAAAATGTCTAGTGGGGGTCTAGACAGAGGCACGTCCAAACATTATATTTGGCACATGCCCACATTTTGCAATAGTTAGCATTCCATACGTGACAGATTGCAAGCCTATCGCTGCTTATAAGAATACTAACTGGTTTCCACACGACGTTTTCCTTCACCGTTTGGAGCACGTGTTTTTGATGCGCATATAAAATTTTCAAATTGAAAAATTCATTGATGTACGCCGGGATTCGAACCCATTCAGATTGAAAGTCGAGATACTTCCCACTCGGCCAACACGGCTTTTAAAAGGATAAATATAATCTTTAAATTTTTATTAAAAAATCGATAGAGAAGTGGCTTCTTTTATATTGTTACGTAATTTATTAGGTACTTCTTTCAACACAGATATACTCTACGAGCTACGAGTACTCTATGCAGATCGGGAGGATTGGGGCCGAGAATTAGGACTGAAATTCGACATGAATGCTCTGGCTTCCCCGTCCGGGGATTTGGTAGCATGTCAAATCAAAGTCAAATCGTTTAATCTGTAGATTGTGCACCAGTCTACGAGCAGTTCAGTGAAGTTTATGAGGCAGCTTTGTCGGAGAAAAAAACATTTCATATCTGCAATGAAAGAAACACAGAGATGTACTTCTACTGTTCTTTCATTGCATATTACGTTATTTAAAGATATTATGTTCATTACTAAGCTAGGAATTTGTTTAATGAGAAAACTTAGAACTGACTAAAATGTGGGCATGTGCTAAATGTAATGTTTAGACTAGCCTCTAATTAACTCCTTTAGACATCTTAAAAAATCTGATCGCCTGGAGATCTGAGAGGATGTCTACCGTACTTGGGGATTACAGTAGTGTTTTGAAAGAATGGGCGTTAGCATAATAAAGTTAAGACTGTAGTCAAATGCCAAAATAAATGTTTATAACTTGTTCGGAATTTAGAAATCAATTAACAATTTTGAAACAATTTTACTCCCTACTCTTTTAAATATTTACAAAATTTCGATGGTTCAAAACAAATAGGAAAAATCAAAACTAACGAACGTTGGTAACAAAAATACCTAATATTTAAATTAATATTTAAGTACATCAGTCACTGAACTTACGATTCAAAATAGATTGAACTCTTGCTACAGAAAACCCTTTTAAACCATGTTCCATTGTTACCTGATATAATTAATCATCATTAATTAATATACCTTCTACTATTAGAAGGTATGTTATCTGCTTGATAATAATGAACAGTGTTTTGTGAGCTTTAATTAATTAATGCTTATTAATTTAAAGATTATTTAAGTTCTGCATTGAAAACTATGATGTATCTTTGATTAAACTATAGATTTTGACACGGGTCTTTATCACGTAATTAAAATAATAATAAAAATAATATCTTTGATTACATAAAAACGCCATACGTCATAATTTACCATAAAGGCACGGAGAGGCGAAGCACGTGCGTTAAGCTTCGCTTTGCAAGAAAATGGATGTAGTTGTGTCCACTGCAACCCACGAACACGCTACGCATGAATTGACATCATTGGTACACGCGTGGCTTGCTCGAATATTGTGCTCACGTAGCTAAACGCTGTCGACACCATGCACGCTGTGTACGCGGTGCACACAAACGTTTCAAAATGATGAAAAAAAACGATTCAAAACTGTGCTGCGCTACAGTTGTTCATATTCGTATATAGATAGATAGATAGATAGATGAACTCTTTATTGCACACAAAGAAAACAAATGGTAAATAACAACAAACATAAATGTACAATGGGTGGTCTTATCTCTAAAAGCGATCTCTTCCAGACAACCTTTGGATGGATAGTATAACAAAAACAAGAAAAGACGGGGTGTACAAAAGTTTAACTATACAAAACAATTCCTACAAATATTATAAATTACTACCTAATTATATTCATGCCTAACGTAAATAAATAAATATATATATATATATATAATCATTGTATACCTAATACATGTACCTACATATATACCCACACTTAACCTACACCTAAATATATCTTAATATACTTACATACATATTTATTGTTATATAGATTATAATAATATGACAGATAAAACTAAATTAATAGATTACAGAAGACAACGACAAGTAATGCTCATATACCATGGTTTTAAAGGTGTTAATTGATTTAGCAGATCGCACAGAGACAGGCAAGGAGTTCCATAACCGAACAGCTTGTACACTAAAAGATTTACTATACATCTCAGTGGTATGTATGAACAGGCGTAACTAATTGCATAGTTTCTGAGGATCGTAGATTTCGGTCATTTGCCTGATGCAAAAATTGAAAAGGCTCCTTTAGATAAGGCGGAGTGAAAGAAAGAAACAGAATATTATAAAGAAGGGATAGAATACGCGCATTCCGGCGAAACCGAATCGGGAGCCACTTGAGCCTCGTACGGAATTCCGAAATGTGGTCAAATTTGCGCAAGCCAAAAATAAACCGAATACAGAGATTCTGAAGACGCTCAAGTTTATCCAATTGAGCTTCGGAAAGATCAAGATAGCTGGCATCTGCATAGTCCAATAAAGGGAGTAAAAGAGATTGTGCGTGACTTTGGTAGCAGTTGGCAAAAAGTTACGTAGTCTCCGTAGAGAAGCAGATGATACAAACAATTTGCGACTAATTTCGTTAACCCAAGGTTCCCAAGATAATTTGGAGTCTAATATTATTCCTAAATTTTTAACGAAATGACTGATGGGAATTATTGTACCCTCGAATAGTATATGTGGTAGTAAAGAAAAGTTAATTTTACAAATTTGTTTACTGCTACCAATTATAATAACTTGCGTCTTATTTGGATTTACTTTAAGACCAAACGATTTACTCCAGTTACATACCTGTTCCAAATCAGAGTTGAGCATGTTAATGGCTCCATCAATGTTATCAGTAATGGTTTGGTTGTATATTTGCAAATCATCAGCATACAGGTGGTAGGAAGATGTAAAATTTTGAGAGATGGAATTAGTAAAAATAGCAAAGAGAAGGGGAGAAAGGACGCCGCCTTGAGGGACACCAGCAGAGATATCACACCATGAAGAGTAAGTGTCTTCAATACGAATACGCTGTCGGCGTCCAAATAAATAGCTATGAAACCAATCAATAGCCGTTGGAGATATGTTAAGAGAGCATAGTACACCCAGAAGTAAGTCAAAGTCAACATTATTGAATGCGCTACTAAAATCGAGGAGTGACAATAGTGTAATTTTTCCACAATCCATCCCAAGCCGTATGTCATCGGTTATTTTAACCAATGCGGTCACGGTGCTGTGACCTGAACGGAAGCCCGATTGGTAAGGATTGAGGAGGAGGTTTTTGCTTAAAAAGGAACTTATCTGCTGATGAACAAGGCGTTCAAAAACTTTAGATAAATAAGGAAGGATAGATATAGGACGGTATTCGGAATAGGTAGTAGGGTTGGCTTTTTTAGGTAAGGGAATAATCTGAGCTTCCCTATATAGCATGTTATGCAGTGGAAATGTAGACCCACGTTGTCAAACAAATGAATGCGTCGCGTGCCCGTGCACAGCACACGCAGTGGTAGGTCTGCGCCATAATGTACAATGACATCGAAGATTAATATTATGTTCGATCATAAATATTTAACATACTCCGCATTATAATGTGTTTTTGAAGTTCTGCATTTTGAACAGCGGCGCTGCAGCATTAGCCAGATCGTCAGTTCAAATATTGCGTAAATTCGGGTATATATTGCTTTAGCTTTGTCGTGTTATCTCGTTTCATTGTGTCGTCCATTTATTGGATGGTCGCATAAATTCTCTTTAGTACTAATTTATTTTTCGTCAAAATGATTTGAATATTCCTGCTCGGTTTGAACGTTTCTGTTTATTTGCTGCTGTGGTATTTACTAGATTTATTATTGTGTTTTTATATGGTATAGAAGGCGCTGGTGTGTAAAAAATCTGACATCAGTCGTCATAGCAACGTGCGTTACTTTATGCGATTATTGAAATATGAACAGGACAATGTCTGTCGCGGGTCTGCTAGTAAAAAATACAACTATAATGAATATTATAGACTATAATATAGTCGCGACAGACGTTGTCCTGTTCATATTTCAATAATCGCGTAAAGTAACGCACGTTGCTATGACGACTGATCAACACAGTCAACACTGATGTCAGATTTTTTGCACACCAGCGCCATCTATACCTAAAACATCCCTTATGCGTTTTTTATCATTTTAAAGATGTTTTTTGTAATTTATAGTACCTAGTCTATTTTTTATGCGGTCATTATATCTACATCTACAGCAAATTTTATCTGTGGTAGTACATAAGGTGTTATATTTGCTCAACAGCCTAGAATGAGGGTGATGTATTTTGATTATTCTGTGCGTTTGTCTGTTGTTTTGGCTTATCCTATAGCCCAAATACATGATGGATGTTGATAAATGGGGTGTCGTTATATTTGTCCCTTGATTACGAGATTCGAGAGCAAAGTGTCAAAAAATCCAATAAGGCTTTATGCCGGCATATATGATTACCTTCAATGGTAAAACAAAAAAACTGGACAAGTGCGTGACGAGCCAAGCGCAATATAGGGGTTCGTAGATTTACACAGCTAACAACGTTATGTAAGTAATTTTCAACGATATTTGTACTTAAAAGTTTGCTTCTAGTTTACGAGTAATCGTTGAGCAACTTATAAAATACATTTTCTTGGTCGATGATTACTCGTAAACTTGTAAAGCCTACTTAGCCGTGACAGTTTTCCTTTTAAATTCGTTATATATGTACAACTACCGTGAATTTTTTCAAACTTCAAAAACCAATAGTTTAGCTCGTAGGAGGGACACTTAACTCTGACAAAATTTTGCAATTTAAAGCTTAATATTTCAGAAAGGGATCTCATAATCGAAAAGTTTCCTTAACAAACCCATAATATTTTTAAAAGACCTACTTAATAACACTTTAGGTTTAGGGGAGGTACCTAAAAACAAATATTTATCAAGATTTTTTTGTACTTACCACTTTGTCAGCGAAACCAATATGCATATTGCATATTCATGTCAAGTAAGCGTTCTAGCACTAAGGGTCTCTGAGTAAAGCTGCGGACGGACGGACGGACATTGCGATAATATAAGGGTTTCTTGTTGAATACGAAACCCTAAAAACGAAAAAAAAAAACGATAAATTGCAGACGCTTGCGGCATTGCTTGTGTAATAAAAAGTGGCTTATCTGTCTATTTCCAGTGATGTATTATATTAGATGATGATGAAGATGGAAATACCTACAGCAAAACTTATCGATAAACCGATTCAAAAGACGAAGAAAAGTTAGTCCAATTGTCAATAGATAGAAGGAATAAAAATAAAAATTATCAACTTTTACAAAAGTATCCCTTGCTTTTGATCAACAACGTAAAATTTGTTGGTAAGTAACCATTTTATTAATTAACTTTTTAAATTTCAATAAATTTATGTTTAGTTCCAATTTTTCATACTTTCCGAGCCAGGAACCACGAATTCATCTGTTACAATTTGTATAAAAATTGGTACGACTGATCGTATTGAAGCTAAAACATTTTTGTTATATGTAAAAATAAACAATAATGGGATCGCGACTGTAATTCCCAAGTAAGGTAGACATCCTCCTAGATCTCCAGGCACTCAAATCCATAAAGATGTCTAAAGGAACTAGTCAGAGGCATTTAGCACATACCCACATTTTGCAATAGTTAGCATTCCACACGTGAAAGGTTGCAAGCCCGTTGCCGCTTACAATAATACTAACTGATCCTCACGATGTTTTCTATCACTGTCTTAACGTGTAATTTTTCGAACAGAAAAATCCAATGATTCACGGCCGGGATTCGAACCCGCGCCCTTCGGATTGAAAGTCGAGGTACCTCCCACTCGGCCAACACGATAGATGTCAAGCTTAAATTAAAATAGGGTTACCATTGTAATCCCTTAAGTATGGTACACATAATGGAAAACACTGCTGGTCAAGGTGACCAAAAACAAAACACTACAGTGATCCCATACCCTCATCAAGGGACCTGTATTCCCTCAGATATCCAGTGAAGTGTCACTAGAACTCTTATTAATATTTATAATAGAACTTACTTTATTAAAAAACGACCAAGTGCGAGTCGGACCCGCGCACCAAGGGTTCCGTACCATTATCTATTAAAAACGGCAAAAAAAACACGTTTGTTGTATGGGAGCCACACTTCAATATATATTTTACTCTGTTTTTAGTATTTGTTGTTATAGCGGCAACAGAAATACATCATCGCCGTCAAAATGTCAACTGTCTAGTTATCACGGTTCATGAGATACAGCCCTGTGACAGACAGACGGACAGCGAAGTGTTAGTAATGGTCCCGTTTTTACCCTTTGGGTACGGAACCCTAAAAATGAATATTAATGGACATTTCACACAGCACTAGTAGTCCGAACAAAGCAAAGCTTGTAGGTACTATGGGAACAAAATAACTAGAAGAGCTTATTAATTTTTACAAGCTTAATAATTTCTAGAATAAACATCTGATTCTAATGTCTAGTGAGAACATAAACAACATAAAAGTTTTGTTCTGGATGGGAATTGTTAAAACCATTTTATTTATTTATTTATTTATTTAGTTACTCATTAAAAAATGCGCTATCTAGCCCCAAACTAAGCTAATCTTCTTCTACTAATTGGGACGAAATATCTTGTGAAAATAGTACTTATTACAGTACTTATTACTTATATTATTACACCTATACATTATAACACCACAGAACAAACATCGATGTTTATCACACGAATATTTGTCGTATATGGAGATCGAACCCACAACCTACGCAGAAACCCCTGACCTGTGGACCCAGATCCGCTCCAATAACGAATCCCAGGCTTTTCTATACAACAAACTAAACCCCATTAACTAAACCCTTTATTAATTATGCCATATCTTACCCCTTACAACACTATCGAAGCATATTATGCCATTATTACTAAAGCCTCCGATAGTATTAAACTTGGCTTGTAAATCAATAGAATAGTATTAGAATAGAGATTGGTATTCAGCGTACGTGATCGGATGATGTTAATCGTTCTTTGTGTTTGAAAGGGCGGCTCTCTTGTGCCTCTATAAGTGTATAAATAATAATAAAAGTAAATAAAACCCACAACCACATACATAGTTGATCCTATCCTAGAGTTCCCTGCACAGAACACATATATCCTATTCCCTGTGTTGTCGATAAGACTACGACTACCTTGGTGGTATTACAAAATACCATATCACAATCCTAATAATATTATAAATGTGAAAGTTTGTGAGTTTGTATGTATGTTTGTTCCTCAATCAGGGCTCAACGACAAAACGGATTAAGTTGAAATTTGCTGTAGATGTAGATATAATGCCCGAATAAATAATAGACTACTTTAAAATATGAAAAACATACCAAATCGATAAAAAAACTCAAAAGGGATGATTTCTGTATAGACGGCGTTGGTGTGCAACAAATCTGACATCACAGACTAAAAACATTCAGTCTTTTATTCGATTATTGAAATTTGACAGGCCAATGTCTGTCACGGGTCGGCTAGTATATGATAACTATTATTTTTACATAGTCTTTATCACTACCTTTAGTTTATTTTCCGTCGTTTCGACTATGTTACAATTAGCATGACTAATCGTCGTGAGCAGACTGGAGTACTCGTACCTACATAGAATAGCAGCATAGGGTGTCCACGGCTATGCAACACGGGGAAAAGTATCTTAAGTATTGTAAATAGGATATTTTGCATTATGGAGACATTCTTTATAGACATTATAAAAATAATACTTACTAAATTGAAAAATTTAAAGAAATGCTTGCCTCATCAGGAAATTGAACCGATCAATGGTAAAAAAAACGTATTTTTTGTATTAACGTACCTATATCTTTATGATGCCAATTACAAGGGTAAATGATAAGGATAAATAATATAGCACCTTTAATCAATGGAAAATTGTGAAATGAACCAATTAGATTGTACATATGATCCATATGGTCCATAACACCCAAACCCGGAACAAATATTTGCAGATCATGCATTCAGCATCAGTATTCTGTGTGTCTGGTCTGACTCGTAGGATTGTATTCACCCGGAGGGACATCCTCGGGCGAATCGCTGTCATCGTTCCCTTTCAAGAGCGTAGTATTGATAATTTTATAGTGAAAAACCTGACCTGGAAACAAGGTTTTTAAGGTTTTTACATTTATATTGGTTTATTTTTAATCGACGAAATAAAATGAAGGAGGTTCTCAATTCGACGCGTTTTAATGTAATGTATGACCACGCATAACTTTTCTGGTGATTCGATTTTGATGATTTTTATTCTATTGTGTAGAAAATAGTCCAAAATGTCCCAATTAAATTTATGTAGAACTTTTTATGAAGAGTATCTGAATTGTCTCGAAACGTCAGCAATACAAGAAAAAACTTGGTAGTTAGCCGTATTTCTATTTAAAATGATTAACAACCACGATAGTTTTAATTATTAATTATATAATTATTATTCACATATTTGATATTATCTATATTACTTTCAGTATTACCTACTAGTGTCCATGTCGCCTGACTTTACAGGCAATACTTGACAGTAATGTTGTCGGAATGACCGCCCGTGCCCAGTTCATATTTACGAGCGATTCATACTTTTATGACGGAGCTGCAGGCGTTTACGATATTTTTAGGGCTTGATGGCAAATGATCGAGTTTGTAGATTTTGTATCAAATCGACTAAGTAACATGTACGACCATCCAGCTTGGCAATGCCGCTAGAATCTTGGGTACGCTTACGACTGATACTAACTTGACTACTAAGTACACGGCCATAAGTAACACTATTATTAAATAAAAACTGGTCAAGTACGAGTCAGATTCGCGCACGAAGGGTTCCGTACTATTATCTACAAAAAATGGCCAAAAAGTCATGTTTGTTATATGGGAGTTATATATTTACTTTATTCTGTTTTTAGTATTTGTTGTTATAGCGGCAACAGAATACATCATCTGTAAAAATATCAACTGTCTAGCTATCACGATTCATGAGATACAGCCTGGTTTTACAAACAGATGGACAGCGGAGTCTTAGTAATATGGTCCCGTTATTACCCTTTGGATACGGAACCCTAAAAATGAAGCAAAATTCATATTTTACTCCGTGTTTACTGCTAAAGCTTGTTTGTGGATCAATAAATAAAACTTGTGGATAATAGGCTTTTTATATTTTTACTACACAAGCAAAGCCGCGCGTACAAGCGTGCGTACAATATATTATGTAGACTGACAATGAAACTCAGTAATTTTTCATATACCCAACTTTTTTCGTGATTTATATAGAGCATTGAAAGATTTGCAATGCGTGCTCTGAATATTATACTGTGTACTTACATGAGTTACTGCTTCTACATTATAGTCGGAGACCATTGATCTTTTTGAAAACAGTCAAAGGAAAAACTTTAATCCTTTCACCACACTTGTACCTTTAGCAATGGTCGTTAGACATTTTTAAAGCCATACCTCGACTTGGTCATTTTTGGTCACTTGGTCTTCAAAGTCATACCTCGACTTGGTCATCGATTTAAATTGAGAATGATCAAAAAAAGACTACATGCAAGCATAGACAAACATGGGTAAAAACCTACCTTAAAAACTATCAAACATATAAATTTGTCTTCATTTTAAGTAGGTACATACGTTCAAGTAAGCGAAACGTTGTTTTCATGCGAAACGTTGCGTCTAGGAGCTATTTTCTTCGGAATGATAAATCTAGAAAAGCTTTACCAATCGTGTTTCTGTCTAAAATCCTACAGTTATCTTTGCTATAAAATCAAAGCTGAAATGAAAATAAAGTGGGTACAAGTGTACCTACCCATTTTATTGTTGTTCAACACGCAATCTTTGAATTAACTTCTGCATCTAAATCATGAAGTGTCATGAAAGCAAGTAAGCATGACCCACAGTCTTACAATACCCCCATTAGTATGTCTCCATAAAATTATGCTTTTACATGACAAACAATAAAGACAGTTCAAACTGAACCCTATTTCAATCTCCATACGTCATAATTTTGCTCAGCACAAGTCATGTTTTCAGTTGTACCCAATCGCTCGTGAAACTTCTCCGGTCAAGTTACCCTTCCATAACAAACGCCCCAGTATTTACAACGTCATAGATCAGTTATTTATGCGAGAATGAACGGAGTAAATTTTAACTAGCCATGGTATTAAATGGATGTATGAACTAGTTATGTATTATTGAACCAACTCATATTAAATTAATTTGGATCAAACTTTTATTTCATGCCTAGCTTCTCTAGGATGTACCTAGCGATATGAATTCGTTTGGACATGATCCAGCTAAGTGCATATCAAAATGGCAAGTAAAATAAAATAAAATAAATAGGATCACGACTGTAATTCCCAATTACGGTAGACATCCTCTCAGATCTTCAGACGCTTAGATCCTTTGAAGAGGTCTAGTGGGGGTCACGGCACGAGTCAGAGACACGTCTAAACATTATATTTGTCACATGCCCACATTTTGCAGTAGTTAGCATTCCATACGTGACAGGTTGCAAGCCCATCACCGCTTATAAGAATACTAACTGGTTTCCTCACGATGTTCTTCACCGTTTTGAGCACGTATTTTTTTTTTCATTTTTCGTATTGAAAAATCCATTGATGCGATCAACTTCCATTTTGAAGGTAGTGGGTTCGAATATCGGTGTTATTTGAACCCACGACCTTCAAAATAGAAGTCGAGGTACCTCCCACTCGGCCAATACGATATACATCAATCGATATACACTGAAGAAATTGAGAACCTCCTTTTTGTGAAGTCAATAAAATTTTGATATCTCACCTGTGAAACCATAATGTTGACATGTTTGTGTCATAAAACAACGACGACATTCCCTCTCAGCCTGGCTAGCGCCTGGAGATATCTGTAATGATTATGATGCATAAGGATTATAGTCGTATCCTTCTTTATTGTGTTGCGGCTGAAAATTACGGTCCAGAGCTAGTTTACATTACTCGGAAGTCCACTTCGACGGATCGTTTCACCCGCTCGTATTGGTTCGATAATTGATCGTTCAGTTTACGCTGTGTCGAGTAATGTGTCGCCGCAAATACCCTCAATATCACAACATTTAAAGCATTACGTATAGCTTAGATATAGAGTTGCTGGGTCTGTGATTTTAATGTTTATGAACTGAAAGCTTCCTCCTTCAGCTTTACTTGCATGGTACCTGAATTAAAAGTAACCTATAGTTATGCTATCCCAGGCTAACTACATGCGAACTACATCTATTCTAAGTCATTCATTTAAATCGGTTCAGCCGTTGTAGCGTGATTAAGTAGCAAACGTACATCACCACGAACTATTATTAGTAAAACTGGATCTGTCTCTCAAACTATCGTGATTAGTAGACATAACTATAGATTTTTATTCCTTATCACGTGATAACCTTTAGTTTATTTTCACGGCGACGTTTCGACTATGTTACAATAGTATGCCCGCGGCTATGGCCGTGTATAAAACTATAACTATCTCGCAATGCAAAAAATAATAGTCATTTTCTTCACCAGGTCGATCAGAACCCGGCATCGTACCTTCGATAGTAGGCTTCACCAAGGACTCGGTTGCCCACGAATCAGACCGGTTAGCGCCGGGAGATAGGATCTGCAGCGTCAACGGGATCTCCACCGCAAGGCTCACCAATGATGAGGTGCTTCGGTTGCTGGACAATGTGGAAGAGAGAGCTAGTTTGGAAGTGGAGTATTATATGCCGAATTATGGTAAGCATTATTATGTTATTCTTTATTTGTAGTACCTATTTAATCATCATCTTTCTGCTCTTTATCTCACTTAAATGGGGTCGGAACAACATTGTGTTCTTCCTCCATTTACCTCAATCAGCCGTAATACTTACTTCTATGCGCAATATTATGAGAGGTCCATCAGTCAATCAATCAGACATAGCACGGCATTCGCAGGACACTAGTTACATAAAGTTACATAAAGTTTATATTCTAGTTACATAAAGGTAAATGTGCGCGCAGCCGTCGTCCAATCATAGCGCGAATAGTCGCGCGCGGCTGCTGCGCTCTATTGCCGCGCAATTTCTAGTCACACCTTAAAGGAACCGCCACAAGCGCACTTTAAGAGGAGTAATAAATGTTTTTGAAGAATGCAGAATCGTTTTTTCTCAATAACCGCAAAACATACAGTTTTATTTTTTACGACAAAGATAACTTAAGGATTTAATCTAGATAAATTACAGACAGAAATACGATTGGTGAAACTTTTCTCGATAGATTTATTTTCCAAAGTTGGCTCATCAAAAACACTAGTTTCGTTTTTAATCAAAACTATGAATAGCTAAACAGTTCATTTTTATAAAATTCGTTAGATTTTCATAGCTAAGTAAGCTAGCTAAGTAAATTACAGACGGATTCTTTTTAAATTTTATGGTTTTCATGATAATGCAGTTTTATCACTTTTTCCGTCTTATCCGGCTAGAATTAGCCCATACAAAAAGTCAAAAATTTCAAGTATCGCCTTAATACTTTCATCACATTGATTCCTGCACCTCCAGTTCTTAGCCTGGCAACTACAGCCACTTCTGATCTCCTAAAGACTATGCGTCAGAGCTTTAATATGAAATTAATATTTTATTGCAGCAGCCTCTCAAAACTCCCTCTACATCACCACAAAGCTAGCAGAGGTTCCTATGGAGAAGATTGGTGGTTCCCTCGGTATTACAATTCGAGGCGGACTACCAGAAAATTCCGCTCCTACTGCTGATTTGGTTCTGAACAGCAGGTCGTTAGATGCTCAGCCTTTGGTAGTGACGCACGTGAGAGCGGGAGGTGCAGCCTATAACACATCAAGGATCAAACCTGGAGACAGGCTGTTAAAGGTTGATCATGTAAGTAAACTATCTTCATCGGCAGTTTAAGACACTTTTTACTCATAAATACAGTAAGCCAGTTGAGGTTCCCGTGGAGAAGATTTGCGATTTTCTCAGTATCAATTCAGCATTCAAGGCAAGTTCCAAGGCAGTTCCTGGAACTCCACGGAATTTCACTTCTGCTGCAGATCTAAAGATCTGTTCCTGAATAGCCAGTCATGGATGGAAGAGTGTCTGGAGATCTGAGATGTCTTTTATGCTTTGGGCCTAGACCTGATGAGCCTATTTCTTTTTAGTCTCTTTCTTTATATCGTTGTCATAGCACGTGTAGTTCTTAAAATGTGTTTCTTTTCAAAACAGATATCGCTCACCAATAAAACTCTCTCTGACGTCCACCAAATCCTGCAAAACTGTCCTCAAATCACCAGTCTCATCATTGAGTACGATGTTTCTATTATGGAGTCGGTAAAACTCGCCACGGGACCCCTGCTCATAGAGATCGAGAGGCCGTGCAACGAAGATCTTGGCCTATTCTTGTCCAATCAGAGGGTGCCTGAAGATGTGTATAGTTCTGGATCAGACACTTATCAACGGGTTGGCACATGTAATGCTATTTATATCGATAGTATTCTTCCGGCTAGTATCAGCGATAGGTGAGTAACCTCTTTAGATATGCAATCATTTTTTTAGGTACCTACACAAACACAGCCCAGCTCTTTGGGTTTCGTACCCAAAGGGTAAAAACGGGACCCTATTACTAAGACTTCGCTGTCCGTCTGTCCACCTGTCCGTCTGTCTATCACAGGGCTGTATCTCATGAACCGTGATAACTAGACAGTTGAAATTTTCACAAATTATGTATTTCTGTTGTCGCTATAACAACAAAAATACTAAAAACAGAATAAAATAAATATTTACGTGGAGCTCCCATACAACCATACATACATTTATAGTTTGACTTTTTTTGCCGTTTTTTTATAGATAATGGTACGGAACCCTTCGTGCGCGAATCAGACTCGCACTTGGCCGTTTTTTTAGAAACTGGAATTTTTAGAAATTGCCCTGACGCATAATTTAAAACATCCTCAAATGAGTAGATTTAAAGTATCAAACTAGAACATGTCAAAGTTTCTCTCAAAAATACATATTTATCAAAAATATTATTTTAGTGGAACCTCTAAAATAAAATTCCACGTTCTTTTTTACGTACTCTGTTTAGTAATAAGGTTTTTTTCATTAGTATCCACTCATTACCTCGGCTTTATTTCGGCTATTTTGTCTTGAGCCCATAGCACCAGTTTTATGTAAAAATAACTAGCGTCTGCGTATACATTTTTGAATGTCTCTTCGCTATAGATTTTAAACGCTAGAAACTTGTGCTGTAGGGATGTGTACTTAAAGGTACTAATGTTTTCAGGCCTATTGAAAACTCCGTTTTCTTTAAGCAAAGGTATTGGTAATTGGAAATTTGTAAGCAAAAGACATCCTTGATTATCTTGTTCGCCTTTGTTAGTTTTCATTTACAAGCTTTTTGGAAAAAAACTCAATTAGAAGTTGGTTTTTGGAAAACAATTTGTTTTTATACGAGTAAAAATAAAATATTTAAATTGGTAACCTTTTATGCGAATGCGCCTTAAATGCGTTTTCATAAAATTAGGAATCATTAAGGGTCAATTAGGGTCTCCAAAATGACCTGATATTTTAAACTACACGCCATGTACTTATTTTAGTGAGTGTATAATCAAATAAAACTCGATATGGAAGGTATATGGAGTCTGAAATGTTTTTTTTAGTACCGCTCATAATACTTAAATAATAACACAATCCTAACGAATTTAGGTCTTTGCTAGGTGAAAGAAAATCAACTTATTACGTGATTTTTCAAACTACAAACTATTATTTGTAAACTTTGAATTATCATTTCTATAAAAGTAATTAAAAATATTTAATGGATGAATTTCATTAAAATCGATTCAGACATTACGACGTTATTGAGTTACAAATATCCAAACTATAAATTATATAATACTAAGTGATGTGATTAGTGTCTTACACTACACACTTAATTCTCCCTATAGCTTTAAAGTAAGCTGAAACTACAAATGTTTATTATTTTTAGATGTGGTGCCCTCCATCCAGGTGACCAGCTCTTGGCCTTTGACGATCACGTAATAGACGGCAACAACTACACCGCTGAGGAAGTGATGTGCTACTTGGAAAATTGTGAAGGTGGCTTCACGAGGCTGCATATAGCGCCGAGGCACGTCCTGGCGCACAATGGCCAGTTCACCAGCAGAGGTGAGAGATACATTGATAAAAAGTTGTTAACTGGTCAATCCAGATTATTAATACTATCAACGAGCTAGAGTTGAGACGGAGTCACGGCACAGGCGAAGCCGAGGCGCCTCGGAGTCGAAGCGAGGGTGAGCAAGCGGCGAGAGGGCGCGCCCGTTCTTCGACGCCGCTTCGACTCTAGCTCGTGTGGGCTACGCTTCTAACATGTGTGTTTTATGGATAATGTTGGTTCTATATCTGGGTGTAATTGTTATTATTATTATTATAGTGCTACACAATAACCTATATATATGTCGGATATTTTAGTAATAAGTTTTTTTTAATTTAACTCATGTTGGCAACCCTTTGTTTATAAAGCTGTCAAAGTCAAAATCATAAAATGTCATGAGAGTTGCAGAGTTGTTTTTTGGTTATAAAAATAGGAAGACGGAAGATTGTTTACGTTATTGTGAAAATTAAAGTATTGGTGTAAAAAGAAGTTGTTTCGGCTCAAATCTATGGTTAAATCCTACAACTTTTGGGGGCTCGTCTGGGATAGCCTTTGGATTTGAGACGAATCGAAGATTATCGCAAACCATCCGACGGAAAGAACCGGTACGCAACCATTCATTTACGCCATATTGGTATAAAATCCGAGAAGCTGTTGCAACTGAACATAGTCACAGGTCCGTACTGTTTTACCGACATGTTGGTCATAGAGCACAGCTAGACCAACATCATGATAAAAAATGTTGCCAGCTAAGAAATAATTCTAATAAAATGGTAGCTTTTGAATTTGGTATGAAGACTATTTTTTTTAAAGACTGAAGACTGAAGACTGAAATATACCAAGTAAGCCACTATTTTGCAAGACGAAAAAGAATTACCATTCGAAGCGTTAAATGATTAACAATAAATTAACAACCACAATGCCACCGAAAAAAGATGAAAAGGAAAGTGAAGACGAAGACCAAGACGTAGACGTACGGATTTCATTCAAAGATTTAGAGAAGTCGATGACCATTTTTACCGGAGATGACACCTACCCGATTGATACATTTATCGATGATTTTGAAGATACTGCCCAACTCATGAAGTGGACTAAAATCGAAAAGTTGATCTATGCAAAGAGGCTTTTAGACGGAACTGCCAAGCTATTTCTGCGATCTTTGGGAAGAGTAAAAGACTACGCAAATTTAAAGAAAGCACTAAAAGAAGAATTTGGCCCTAAGATAAATAGCGCAATCATACACAAGAAACTCGCATCACGTAAGATGAAGAACGACGAAACTTACCAACAATATTTCCTGTCTATGAAAGAGTTGGCACTTCATGGTAAGGTTGAAGAAACTGCACTGATAGAATATGTCATTGATGGTATTCGTGACTTGGAGACCAATAAAAATATTTTATATGGTGCTACAGATATGAAAGATTTTCGCAAGAAGTTAGATATTTATAGTGACTTCCGAAAGAAGGTAGCTAATAAACCATCTCAGCCGAGCCAATCATCTGGGCATCATTCAACCCGTAAGACGAATAACGTGAAACGATGCTACAACTGTGGCGACTTGGATCATCAATCATCCACCTGTCCAAAGGGAATCAAATGTTTTAAATGCAATGAATTTGGACACAAATCAACAGAATGTACAAACAATAAACCAAAGAAGACGCTGAATATTCAGAATAAAAATGAAGAAGAAAAAGTTCCCTACAAAAAGATTAAGATTAATGGAGAAGACTTTGTAACCCTAATAGATACTGGGAGCGATATCAACCTCATAACAAAATCAGAATTTGAGAAGATTAAACAAAGAATTGAAGACTATAAAACAGAATCAACGTGTATAACAGGAATTGCGGGAAAGAAAGTTTACACTGAAGGGATGTTTACAGCTAATGTACAAATGGATCAATATTACACAGACGTCAAGTTTCATGTTGTGAAAGACGACGAGATACCTGTTACTATGCTGATTGGAAGTCCTATTCTAAAAGATTTTGAAGTGTGTTTCAAACCCGAAGGTATTTTTATGGAAAAGATAATGCATCTTACACTTCTAGCAGAAGAGAAAGACAAACAAGAATATGATATAGAAGACTCTAAATACGCAGGAAAGATTCATAAGATGTGTGATGAGTATACGCCTAACGAAAAGACGAAAGAAAGCAACGTTGAATTAAAAATAATACTAACCGACGAAGATCCAGTATTCCAAAATCCTCGACGTTTGTCGCCCTTGGAAATGAATGCAGTCAATACGCAAGTTGAAGAATGGCTAGACAAAGGAATAATTAAACCTAGCAAATCTGATTTCGCCTGCCCTATTGTTCTGGCTAACAAGAAAGATGGATCACGTAGAATGTGTATGGATTATCGACGACTAAACAAGAAAGTAATTAAAGAACGATTTCCCTTGCCAATAATCGAAGACCAGATAGACAAACTGAAGGAGGCAAAGATGTTCACGTCCCTTGATCTGAAAAACGGCTTTTTACACGTGAAAGTACACAAAGACAGTCAAATGTATACTTCATTTGTAACTCCTCAAGGTCAGTACGAATTTAAGAAAATGCCGTTCGGATTGTGTACAGCACCATCTGTATTTCAAAGATTTATAAACAACATCTTCAGCGACCTAATCATAGATGGAACTCTACTAGTGTATCTTGATGATTTAATTATACCCTCGAAGACTGAAGAAGAAGGAGTAATTAAGCTAGAGAAAGTACTTAAAAGAGGTGAAGAGTTTGGTTTAGAGTTTAATTGGAAGAAATGCCACTTCCTGAAGAAGGAAATCCAATATCTTGGCTACATTATTTGTGATAACGAAGTACGACCATCTCCAGAAAAAATCAATGCTGTAGCAAACTTTAAGAAGCCAAACAATGTTAAGACTATTCAGTCATTCCTCGGACTGACAGGTTATTTTAGAAAGTTTATTAAATACTACTCCCTGATTGCGAAACCAATGACTGATATGCTAAAGAAAGATGCTTTATTCAATTTTGATGAAAGATGTGAAAAAGCATTTGTAGAATTGAAACAGATATTGTGTAGCTCACCTGTTCTCCGAATATACATTCCAGATTTAGAAACCGAATTACACACCAACGCAAGCGCTGACGGGTATGGAGCTGTTCTTCTACAAAGAAGTCCGAAAGACAATCAACTTCACCCTGTTCATTACATGAGTAAGAAAACGACTCCAGCAGAAAGGAAGTACCATAGCTATTACTTGGAAATTTTAGCTATTGTCGCTGCTATAAAGAGGTTCCGAGTCTACTTACTGGGGATCAACTTTAAGATAATCACAGACTGCTCTGCCCTAACTATGACACTACAGAAAAAGGACTTACCACCCAGAGTCGCCCGTTGGGCCTTGCTTTTAGAGGAATACAACTATACGATCGAACACAGACCAGGAACACGAATGAAGCACGCAGACGCTCTGAGCAGATATCCTATCTGTATGGTTCTTACTGAAACGACGGCCCGTATAAGAAAAGCACAGAATGAAGATGACTTTATAAGACTGGTTAAGAAAATTTTAGAAACGGAGAATTACCAAGACTATATCCTAGAAAATGAAATTCTCTATAAAAATAAAGATGGAAATAAACTAATAGTTGTACCTAAGAAAATGCAGATTGAGATAATCAGAAAGAATCATGAAAGAGGACATTTTGGAATAACAAAAACTGAAGAACTGATTAATAGAGAATATTTCATTGAGAATTTAACACAGAAGATTAAGAAAGTCATAAGTAATTGTGTTGAATGCATTCTCATTTCGTACAAAAGAGGTAAAAAGGAAGGATTCCTACACCCGATTGATAAAGGCAATATTCCGCTATCGACATACCATGTGGATCATTTAGGACCAATGACTTCGACTCACAAGAATTACAAATACATCCTAACCGTTGTAGATGCCTATACGAAATTTACATGGATTTACCCTGTTAAGACTTTAACCACTGATGAGACATTGGAAAAACTAAGACTACAACAGCAAACTTTTGGTGCACCTGAAAGGATAATTACTGACCGCAATGCTGCTTTTACCGGCAATGACTTCCAGGACTATTGTAGAAGTGAAAATATAACGCACTATACAATCACAACCGGACAACCCAGAGGAAACGGTCAAGTTGAGCGTATCCACCAGATCACTATCGCCGTGTTGAGCAAACTAAGTTCTGATGACCCGACGAAGTGGTACTGCCGTGTGTCCAAAGTACAACGATGTCTGAATGGAACATACCAAAGAAGCATTCGAATGACACCATTTGAGCTGCTTTTTGGCACTAAAATGAGAGATAAAGACTATGAACTTCAAGAATTGATAGAAGAAGAAAGTATACAGAGCTTTAACGAGAAAAGAGAAGAGCTTAGAGAAAAAGCCAAAGAATCAAT
The DNA here is from genome assembly GCA_912999785.1 of Hydriomena furcata. Taxonomy (NCBI): domain Eukaryota; kingdom Metazoa; phylum Arthropoda; class Insecta; order Lepidoptera; family Geometridae; genus Hydriomena; species Hydriomena furcata. The sequence continues at coordinate 3,514,495 of OU538825.1, forward strand.
ACAGAAAGTACAAGAAGAAAACATAAGATACTACAATAAGAAGCGAAAGGAAGCGATAACCTATAATATTGGTGATTTAGTGGCTATAAAAAAGACACAGTTCTCACAAGGAAATAAATTGTATCCTAAGTATTTGGGACCCTATGAAGTTGTGAAATGCAATCGCTTTGACCGCTATAGCGTGAAGAAAATTGGAACAAGCGAAGGCCCGATTAACACCACTACCTCAGCTGATCTCATGAAGCCGTGGATCTCACAAGAAGACGATTCATCTGGGACAGATGAATGATCAGGACAGCCGTGTCGGATATTTTAGTAATAAGTTTTTTTTAATTTAACTCATGTTGGCAACCCTTTGTTTATAAAGCTGTCAAAGTCAAAATCATAAAATGTCATGAGAGTTGCAGAGTTGTTTTTTGGTTATAAAAATAGGAAGACGGAAGATTGTTTACGTTATTGTGAAAATTAAAGTATTGGTGTAAAAAGAAGTTGTTTCGGCTCAAATCTATGGTTAAATCCTACATATATATTATAGGATCACGAATGTAATCCCCAAATATGGTAGAGATCTGAGAGGATGTCTACCATATTTGGGGATTACAGTCGGGATTACAGTGGTAGACATCCTCTCAGATCTCCAAACGCTGAGATCCAAACATTATATTTGGCACATGCCCACATTTTGCAGCAGTTAGCATTCCACGTGACAGGTTGCAAGCCCATCGCCGCTTATAAGAATACTAACTTTTTTCCTCACGATGTTTTTCCTTCACCGTTATAAGCACGTGTTTTTGATGCGCATATATTTTTTTATGAACAGAAAAAATCATTGATGCACGCCTATCCTATTTTCAAAAAAATACCTAAATGTATTACTGTGAAAATAGTAGCTCAAACATACAATTCAAGTCAGGCTAATTAAATATAATGACGTCATCAAAATCATAACCCACTAGGTCATTACCAACCATCGACCACACAGCCTAGACTCTTCATGCAAGGCGAATATTGTCAGACAACACATATGGACTACAAACCCTGTTTAAACCACCGAGCGCGGCTCACGACGAACCGGCCAATCAGAATGCATTTTTTACTGCTCCCCCTGACCCGCACACCTCAACATTTTCACAGAATAGTTTGTTTAAAGAAATTAAGACATTAGGCGTCTATTGGGCTATGTGGTCGGTGTATCCAACGACTCCCAGTTGCCCTCTATGGGGTCGGTTACAAATGTTTTTCCCAGCCATCCCGCATCGTTACCCCTACAGAAGAAAGCGAACGAAATGTTAGGTCGTGAAAATGAAATAATTAGGTACTTAGTTTAACTTTGCAAAAGGCTGTAAATATCCACTTGAGAACTTTAGAACTAACTGAGTGTAAGTTACAAGTTTTTAGCTTTGATTAATTTTCAAATTACGAGATGCCTGAGGGTTTTAGTTCGGTCTACTGTCATACTTGTAACAAAATTTGGAATACGGCTAGAATCCTAATCTGTTAGTTTTTAGGGTTTCGTATCCAAAGGGTGAAAACGGGACCTTATTACTAAGACTTTGCTGTCCGTCTGTCTGTCTATCTGTCACCAGGCTGTATCTTATGAACCGTGATAGCTAGGCAGTTAAAATTTTCACAGATGAACAAATACTAAAAATAGAAATACAACATTATTGTTTTTTTGGCTTTTTTTATAGATAAGGAACCCTTCGTTAGCGAGTCCAACTCGCAATTGACCGGGTTTTTTTGTTTATTTTTATATTTTGTTGTCTGTCTTTATTTGTCTTGTTTGAGCCTTCACATTGTTCGATCGGCACTACACTGGAGCTCTACATAGCAATAAGGAAAGGATCATTGAAAAAATGATAGGCCCCAATCCGTGTTTGTTACCTGAATTATGTTGTATTTCTATTTTTAGTATTTGTTCATCTGTGAAAATTAAACTGTTTAGCTATCACGGTTCATAAGATAAAGCCTGGTGCCAGATAGACAGACAGACGGACAGCAAAGTCTTAGTAATAGAGTCCCGTTTTTGGCTTTGTCGCGAGCAACAGGCATAGCTTCACCTAGCTCCTAAGACGTTTCAAAGTGATCCTTGTGATTTTATTGAAATAAATATATAATACCTTTGAATTTGAGTTTGAGTTTAAGTTTACGGTTAGTAGAACATCCCTGTAAAACCATCAAAACTAACAAAAGGATAGCTCTACCCGACAAGAACAAACTGAGTTTAGTTCCATTCCCGTAACTTACGCCGACTTAATAAGAACGTATGAACATCAAACTTAGCTCGTATAACTCAAAAGGCTTAACTTCTGATGTGTAATGTGCTCCTACTAATATATAGCTCATTAACTCAAGCCCCGCGTCGGAAAGTTTGCTTTCTTGCAGACATTGGTAGTGTAGTTGCTATTTTTAGGGTTTCTAGTCTACAAGAAACCCTTATAGTTTCTCCATGTCTGTCCGTCCGTCCGTCCGTCCGCAGCTTAGCTCAGAGACGCTAGTGCTAGTGCTAGAAAGCTATAATTTGGCATGTATATACATATTAGTAATGTCAACAAAGTCGTAGAATAAAATCTTAAAAAACATTTTTTTTAGGGTACCTCCCCTACACCTAAAGTGGGGATGTTTGTTTTTTTCACGCGCACCCCATGTTGTGGGGTGTAACTCATAAAATGTAATCGAAGAAGAAATAATCAATGTTTTTTGTACAAATACCATTGAAAATTACTTATGTAACGTTTTTAGCTGTGTAAACTACGAAACCCTACATTGCGCGTGGCTCGACACGCACTTGGCCAGTTTTTTATTAACCTCGTTTTACTGCTGACTGGGCAAAGGTCTCTCCAATAATGTAAATCAAATTTTTATCGAAAATTTTAGATAAAGTTAAAAATACTAAGTTTAATAACCGTGTCTATTGGAAATCTCATCGGGATATTTTCTCTTTGAAAATATAAAATGTATTTTTATAGACCACGAAATTAAACTTTTAGGTTTGGATGAGCTGATTCTCAGTAAGGCAATTTTATAGTAAAATTTTACTAATTTTTATTGGCTTCTATGCAAACAAAATAATTTCATTATAAATTGAAACTAAAACGATAAGGATTTTTGACCTTAATTTCAGCAACGGTAGAATAAACAATGAAGCACCTAGGTCGTTTAACGTCCATTTAATTTAATCATAAGCCACAGCTGCACAGTTTTTTAACAAGAATTTACTGAGACTTACCGTCTCCGTTACACTTCAGGAGAATTTATTATAAAAATCTAAACTTTTAATTTTACTGCGTTTTTTTATTAAAAAGTGTAAATTCTATTAAGTACAATAATAATTTTGTTATTGTATACGACTAGCCGCAACAGACGATGTCCTGTCTAAATTTAAATAATCACATAGAAAAAAGAACTTTTAGTTTTTCGAATTTTACAATTTTTCATTTCGACTTCTTGCATATAAGTTCAAAGTTCGATAATAAATTTTACCCCGTTTAGGCATGAAAATCAAAAAACCATACAATATGAATTTCTTTAAAACACTTAAACACGTGTTTCGTTAATTTTGATAATAAACAACGAATTTGTCATACAAACTTTAACACCCCTTTTACCCCGTTAAGGGATAAAATTCAAAAAAGCCATGTTTAATTATTTTATATTTTGAAATTAAATACCAAATTTCATTTGTTTCAAATAAAAAATGGCAGAGTTTCATACAAACTTTCACCCCCTTAGAATTTCGAGAAATCCGTTTTTATCGGATGCCTACGTCATACAAAGAACACACCCTCCAAGTTTCAGGTCTCTGCGATCAGCGGTTTAGGCTGTGCGTTGATAGTCAGTCATTCAGGACAAAGCATTATATATATATGTATTGTTACAACTTTATTTTTCATCATAGCAATCAGTTATGGTACATGGTAGATTATTGTGAGAATCGCAGGCGCCGGCCTCTTTAAATAACCTTAGGCGTTAATTGGTTCGCTAGTGACGTCACAAATGTCAATGGAACATTCTAGTGAAACTAAGAATGTTGCAGTGTCTTTGGAGAATCTTCCCATTTTTATATTAGGGTGAATCTAATATGTAATTATTTACAAAAAGCGATATAAGTAACTTGTTTTGTGTGGATTAATGTTCGTCTCGCTATTTCAGTCGCCGAGAGCATTCTGGAATATATGTGTTGTTATTTTTGGTCGGGAAGATGATTTCGTTTTGGGTAATCGTTGTGAATTCTCCCCGAGTTTTTGGAAAATAGGTTGAGAGCTGACCTCACCATTGCCGGCAAAGGATTGTTTCTTTTCTGGGGTCGCCACCACGGCGGAAGGCCGTGGAGGCCTATTCCTTTTTGGGAGGTCAGGAAGCCCTGAGGAAGGGTTATGTTGCGTAACCTGTGAGCGGCCTGGTGCGGGATTTCATTCGAAGGGGAAACCAAACCCCGCAGAATGTGAAATCACGGGATGTCCGGCGCTTAACCAGGATATCCGAGGCTAATCACCTGCGCACGCACACGTGCGATTGTAGGATAGAAAAGGTTGCCTAGCTGTCGTGGACGTTTTGCTGGGATGCTGAAGCTGTATTGCCGATATACTATCGGTGGTGTACAGGCGTTGTAACACCTTCCTAAAGAAGGTGTTTTTGGGATACCCCGAGAGGTGTTTTTGGGATACCCCGAGAGGTGTTTTTGGGATACCCCGAAAGGTGTTTTTGGGATACCTAAAGAAGGTGTTTTTGGGATACCCCGAGTGACCTGACCATGTACTTGGTCACCCGAGGTTGGCGTTGGAGTTTTCTGGGCTGTGGTTGGATTGTGGGTAGGAGTGGAACCCTCATGGTGGTTTTCTTCTCAGTACCTTAGTACTGAATCTACTACCTGATATATCCGTGAGTAAAGTGCTGTTTGTGGAAGGATTTTTTTTAAACGGTCTCTCACCCGTAGTGAGAGTGGCGTCCAACTATATTTACTTTTTTATTTTAAAACCCAATGGTAAATGTTATCTCTGACATCCTACCTACCCTGAGTCTAGCTGGCATAAAATAGATAGGTTAGGGTGTACCCTATTATTATAGAAAGTGAACATTGTATGTAATAGCAGCTGTCCTAATATGTATTACTGTAACCCTAATTTTAAAGAAACAAGTGTAATCTAACTACCTATAAAATTAAGAATTAAGTTTTGTTTATTCTGAGAAATTCTCTCCCATCTCACTGTCTCTGTATTGTGTTTTTTTTTGTAAATTAGAATAATAATTTCAGTTTAAACTTATCAAGCCTTGTTTATTCTTACCCGACTACTCAAACCTTACCCTATAGGTAGGTAGAAAAATATTTGTAACAGTATAGATAAAGCAAAATACATTTTGATATTTATTTTAAGAAAAAGATTTATCAAGCTTGGCAGTTTATTTTATTACATTTTGCTGAGTGAAACCCAATAATGTTTAAGTTCTGAATTCGTTTATGGCTTGCATGTTTTTGTATCGCTAGTTCTTTCTTGGTTCTTCTGCATTAGGTCAATTGACAGGTAATACCAAAATGGTATAATAAAGAAAGTGCGTTTAAACTATCTGACCCGACAGACATTGTCCTTTAAGGGGCTTCCAGTCGACGATTGCTCTTTTTCGAAACGAAAAAAGAAATACTTCTGAACAAGCCACATCTCCTATTTTTATAAGTATACTAGCTGTCCCGACAGACGTTGTCCTGTCAAATGTCAATAATCCCACAGAAAAAAGCACTTTTCGTTTTTCCCGATCTTTACGCCATCCTTATCACTTAGGGGTATGAAAAATAGATGTTGGCCGATTCTCAGACCTACTCAATATGCTCACAAAATTTCATGAGAATCGGTCAAGGCGTTTCGAAAGAGTACGGGAACTAACATTGTGACACGAGAATTTTATATATAAGATTACATCAGGTTCCTACCTAGATTTCTATTAAGCTAAAAACATAATAGCAGAAACTTTTCACGATAATGATATTATTTAAAAATGATACGTTTTAGAATTTATGATCGAAATATTTTATATACCTACTATTAAAATCAACTTGTGATTTATTGTTAAAGATAGGTTATTATGTAGATCTAGATTTCTATTAGAATAGATTTTTGATAAGTAATTATACAAAATTTATATCATTAATTTATTCGAAAAGCAAAGGCGGACCACGCGCCGATGTGTGTTTGTCGTCATTGCAGCGGTCGGTAGGATTATTTATCGAAGTGATTAAAGATGGGTACATCTTTATTCACATATACTATACATTATAAAATAGGAGATGTGGCTTGTTCAGAAGTATTTCTTTTTTCGTTTCGAACAAAAACAATCGTCGACTGGGAGCGCCTTAAATAGAAATATGGCTAATTACTACGTTTTTTCTTGTATTGCTGATGTTTCGAGACAATTCAGATGCTCTTTATCATGAGCATCGTCCGCGACCGCGATCAACTGCGGTCCTGTCAAAATTCTAATAACCCCATAAAAAACACTTTCTGTTTAAACTAATTTAACATTTTTCCGATGGATATTCAAAAAACTTTATTTCATACAAACCCTTTCCTGATGAAATACGTTGATACGATTCCTGATGAAATACCTTTCCTGATGTTGATACGAACACAACAAAAAAAAATTAAATAGAAAAAAGGTATTTTTTTTTTGTTTTCTTGTACTACTGACCAAATTGGACTGGTTTTTATTTATGTACTCGTAAGTATTTTTTTTCATTACTGAACATAGGTACTCGTAACATCTAATTAGGTAAAAGTTTGAGATAGCAAATGGTAGATTTGTCCTACAAAAAAGTCCAAATTGGTGTCCTGTCAATGTCAGATTATATATGTACCTACATAAACAATTTGCTTGTCCATTGTTACAGAAAACTCCATATCGGGAACATCGACGTTGAATGCGAAGAAACATCGCCAAAGGAATTACAGGCAAAGCTCAATGCCCAAACTAGGCTTACAAGATGACTACGGTGAGATACCACTGAACTAAACAAAGCTTTGATTCGCGAATTCATGCTTTAGCTCCTAAGGAATAAGGAATCGAATGGATTGTGACAATTCAGCTGGCACTTATCGGATTTGTATCACTCACTTGGTGTGATCGGTTGATATCGTGACATCAGAAGCTCTATTTGTGATGTGATTACATGAAACTGAGGAAGTATTTATGTAGGTGCACTGTCAAGATAATGGCTTCAAAATATTGCTTACTAGCTGACCCGTGCCCGCTTCGCTGTGCGTAAGACATTTCTAATACCATCGTGGACTTTTTTGTAGACGTTTTTAAGGTATACAATACTGTAGTACATTATTTTGATATATCTCGTGGGGTTCAGCCAGCATTTGCAACGTAAGCGCAAAAAAATGTGTTTATTTACGACATCACATTAGAAACCTCTAAAATTATCAGTGTTTCTCTACTATATTATGCATGTATTATACATATAAACCTTCCTCTTGAATCACTCTATTTATAAAAAAAAACCGCATCAAAATCCGTTGTGTAGTTTTAAAGATATAAGCAAACATACATACATACATATTACATATTACATACAGACGCGGGAAGCGGAAAGCGATTTTGCTTTATACTATGTAGTGATAAACGCGTAACTAACCATCATTATACTAGGAACGATAGTATGAAAATTATCAAAATATCAGTTTTTTGTTACAAAAATATATTTTTTAAATATTTGTTTTTAACTTTTTAGAAAATCCATTGAATTATTCTTTGACATAAAAATTATATCAGATACAGCATTTAGCACAGTACAGTTATATCAATGTTTCTACGCATTTCAGAAAAATCGATTTTTGTAGTTACAATATCAAATTATGAACTTATAATGTCATAGCTATTATCCTTAAGTTTTGAAGCATCATTGCAATACATTCAGCCATCCCACTTACCAAAATAAGTGAACCTAAAAAAGCTTTGATAATATTTTCTTAAGTTCATTAATTTGGCCTCAAGTGTAGCTAAAGTAGGTCGACACCGACACTGACCAGAAGTGATCAATGTTCTGATACTTTTCTAATAATATTATCCGGTATCTATGAGTTTTCACCCGACGGTTGGCAATGTTAAAGGAACATAGCTCTTATAGATGGACTTTATAGAGGCGTATAATTACAATGTGTAAACTTTTAGTAGTCTAGCAAGCTTGGTTGATGAAAAACACGCCAGCAACGAACAGGGCGTATCTATCCGTAATGGTTTGACCTGAATGATCTGGGAAGGAAAACTAAATTAGTTTCTCATTAATATTAGGTTACACGCTGATAGTAAAGTTAGGTGGCATCAATCAATTTTTTTGTTTGAAAAATGTATATGCGCATCAATAACACGTGCTCAAAACGGTGAAGGAAAACATCGTGAGGAAACCAGTTAGTATTCTTATAAGCGGCGATGGGCTTGCAACCTGTCACGTATGAAATGCTAGCTACTACAAAATGTGGGCATGTGCCAAATATAATGTTTGGACGTGCCTCTGACTACCCCCACTAGACATCTTCAAAGGATCTAAACGCCTTGAGATCTGAGAGGATGTCTACCGTACTTGGGGATTATAGTCGTGATCCTATTTATTGTTGATGTTTCCCTTCACCGTTTTGAGCACGTGTTTTGATGCGCATATACATTTTTCGAACAGAAAAATCCATTGATGCACGCCCGAATTCGAACCCACGACCTTCAGATTGATAGTCGAAACAATGTAACTTTACGTTTCGCGAGTAGACCAGTTCATGTAATTTAAACCCCACCACTACTGCCACTAATCACAGACCGCAAAAGGACCAAGAACAACAAACCTACAACTAATTGCAACTAGGAATCGAAAGACCCAAAAGTTTCCGGGGGCAGGATAAATAGGCACAACTAATTAATTTGCCTTTGGAAAACATGCAGGAAAAGAATATTTGCTTAGGACCACTGCGACTTGTTTAGGCTAGTTTGAGTCAACATGTTTGCACGCGCATTATGCTAATGAAGCAGAGGCGGTAATAGACGGGTGTGGGTTCGCTGGCAAATAGTGATTAGACCGGCGTGCCATGGTGTCTCTTTACTTAATTACTCAAAAAGTGATTAGAATTCTGTCAGGTGGAACAATGGAATGACTCCCATAATCTCTACAAAGTCTGCGCTACTGATGAAAATGTTTTTTTTATTACGATCCGTAGTCTTATTCCTAAAGCTCACTGATAATCAACATTTACACAGTAATCAGTTTCAATAGCAAAACCAAAGTAAATCCTAGGTTTCGATATTAAAAAAATATATATATGAACACGACGACTGTAATCCCCAAGTACGGTAGACATCTTCTCAGATCTCCAGACTCTTAGATCCTTTGAAGATGTCTAGTGGGGGTAGTCAGGTTACAATATATTTGGCACATGCCCTCATTTTGCAGTAGTTAGCATTCCATACGTGACAGGATGCAAGCTCATCGCCGCTTCGATATTAATCTGTCCGCTTTAAGGTCAAAGTACCGTAAACCGTGATAGTTCTAAAAAAATAGGACAATTTATATAAGAATCCCTCATGACTTTGACATGAACTGTAACTTTGACTATTGATCTAATCAGCAAGACTTCGACCGTTAAAGATTGGGTTCAAAAACCTTTCTTCCACATTATTTTATGTTTATATGTTCATACAGAAAGCCAATCAAACTATATGAGCATGGGGGTATGCAGAACGGAAGCACTGAACGTCCAGCTTGAAGTGCCTCCAGGACACAGCTGCGGCTTGGCAGTGCACGAGGAAAACGCTGGTCTAGTGGTCTCACATGTGGCGGTGCAGTCTCCAGCTTACAGGTAATTTAAGCACTAGAGTAAAGGGGTTGGGATCTAGAGTAAAGGGGATGGAAATTTCTATAAAACTAGCTGAACCAACATCCGTTATCCTGTCCAATTTCTATATTCCCATAGAAAAAAGAATGTAAATATTTTCGATAGGTTTTTGAAATATTTTGTTTCATGCAAACTTTGTCCTGACAATAACGAACACAAAAAAAAATCTGGCAATTCGGTGGAATACTCGTATACGTACCTAATGAAAAAGTTGCCAATAACATTGTAAAATTCGAAAAAATATGAGAGCTTTTTAGGGTTCTGTACCCAAAGGGTAAAAACGGGACCCTATTGCTAAGACTTTGCTGTCCACATGTCCGTCCGTCCTTTTGTCTGTCGCAAGGCTGTATCTTATGAACCGCGATAGCTAGACAATTGTCATTTTCATAGATGATGTATTTCTGTTGCCGCTATAACATCAAATACTAAAAACAGAATAAAATAAATATTTTAGTGGGGCTCCCATACAACAAACGTGATTTTGTTGCCGTTATTTATAGATAATGGTACGGAACCCTTTGTGCGCGAGCCCGACTCGCACTTGACTAGTTTTTATGGGATTATTGAAATTTGAACAGAACAACATGTCTATCTGTCAATTAGTACAACTATATTATATCAAAATCAATGCCACTTTTCGTTGTAATTTTATAACTCAAAAACGGGCTCACCTATCCAAACCAAATTTTTAGGCTTTGTTCGGACTACTTAGTAGATTTATGTGAAGTTTGCACAGAATCGGTAGAGTGGTTCTTCATTTATCACATTTTTGATAACTAACTCAACAACAAATGAATTCAATAAATGGCGGATGATTTTGTAAATGGAGATTTTGCTGTCAATCAATTATTGAACTTTGACAGGACAACGTCTGTCACGGGTCGGCTAGTTTAATATATATACATTTGATACCACTTTTTTTTTATTTCAACAGGTCTGGTTGCCTCCAAATCAGAGATAGAGTGATGTCGATCAACGGACACGAGAATCTAACAATGGACGTTGCTAATGAGATACTACAAAGGAGGAACGACTCGCATAACCCGAAGTACCTTACTCTGAACGTGGAGTTTAGCATGCCGAACACGATTGAGGCTTCCAGCGGAGTCTTCAATGTAAAACTGGCGAAAACAACAGCTGGACTAGGAGTTACTATCACAGGTAAATGTATACACATACACATGTGTTTTATTAAAGGATCATTGAAAAAAAAAACCTACCAAGTGCGAGTCGGACTCGCGCACGAAGGGTTCCGTACCATTATCTATAAAATACGGCAAAAAAATCACGTTTGTCGTATGGGAGCCGTATTTAAATATTTATTTTATTCTATTTTTAGTACATATTTCTTGTTATAGCGGCAACAGAAATACATAATCTGTGAAAATTTCAACTGCCTAGCTATCGCGGTTCATTAGATACAGCCCTATGACAGACAGACGGACAGACGGACCGCGAAGTCTCAGTAATAAGGTCCCGTTTTTACCCTTTGGGTACGGAACCCTAAAAAGGTAGACCCCAACAAACACGGCTGTGTTTGTTGCCTGATTCTTCTTGGCTGGGTCGCGAGGAATCGGCGTAGCTTCACCTAGTTCCTAAGACGTTTCAAAGTGATCCTTGTGATTTTATTGAATAAATGATTTTTGAATTTGAATTTGATTAGACAGAGTGTGTGTTTAGGCTATTCTCGGTAACTAAAACTGGATGTCCAGACAGGATGTTTGTATGTTGACTGATTAAATAAACTTTGTAACAAATAAAATAGGATCACGACTGTAAATTTCCAAGTACAGTATACATCCTCTCAGATCTCCAAGCGCTCAGATTATTTAAGATATCTAATAGAGTTAGTCAGATGCACGTCCAACGTCCAAACATTATATTTGGCACATGCCCACATTTTGCAGTAGGTAGCATTCCATAAGTGACAGGTTGCAAGCCCATCGCCGCTTCTAAGAATACTAATTGGTTTCTTCACGATGTTTTCCTTCACCGTTTTTGATGCGCATATAAATTATTCGAACAGAAAAATCCATTGATGCACGCCGGGATTCGACACTACGACCTTCGAAATGAAGGTCGAGGTACCTCCCACTCAGCAAACACGGCACAACAAGTTTTTATTCCAATGCCAATTAATCCATTTCCGTCCTGTTTTAACTGCCAACGTTTTGAATTCCATAGGTAACCTCAAACTAAACATCTACAAACACTTGTAGCTGGCACTATGTGCCAGATACGCTGGTATGAGTACTTTCGTTGGCAGGGAACGTATAAAACGTTTTTTCCTCGTTTCGAATAGATACAAAAACAGTCATAAGTTGACATCAAACATCCTTCACGAGAAAGCAATTTGGTTTTAGGGCATTGCTAGGAATAGTTGTACTGATCTATTCCCGTCTAATACCAAAAAACTAATACCAATGGTATTTCTTTATTGCCCTAATTATTATTCTATTCCTAACGAATACCAAATTATAAATATTGAAATGAAGTACCAATTCTATTCCCAACGAATACCAAAACATAACTTTTGGTACAGTCACAATAACGATTTATTCTGCTATCTAATAATTTAATATTTAATACAAACCTTTACGAATTCACTTAATTCCAATATTTTTAGTTACGAGTAATGAAAGCATAGGTGAAAATTATATCTTTAGTTTTTTTTGGTATAGGTATTCAAGTCGTGTTGGCCGAGTGGGATATACCTTGACTTTCAAACTGGGTTCGAGTCCCGGCGTGCATCAATGGATTTTTCTGTTCGAAAATTTATATGCGCATCAAAAACATGTGCTTACAACGGCGAAGGAAAACATCGTGAGGAAACCAGTTAGTTTTCGTATAAGCGGCGATGGGCTTGTAACCTGTCACGTATGGAATGCTAACTACTGCAAAATGTGGGCATGTGCCAAATATAATGTTTGGACGTGCCTCTGATTACCCCCACTAGACATCTTCGAAGGATTTAAGCGTCTGGAGATCTGAGAGGATGTCTACCGTACTTGGGAATTACAGTCGTGATCCTATTTTTTATTTTATTTTATTCAAGGACCCGAGCGACTGAAGATCTTAAAGGTCTTCCTTAGGAATTACAGTTATCTTGGTTGATTGTTACTTTCTATACAAACATAGACATAGGGCACATCTATACGAGTATCCTACTATCCTACTAATAATATAAATGAGAAAGAATGTGAGTGAGTAAATGTGTGTGTGTGTGTTTGATACTCTTTCACGCAAAAACTACTGAACGGATTTAGATAAAACTTAACAGTAATATAGCTTATAAATCAGAATATCACATAAGCTATTTAGCTTTTTACACAGGTACCATGCGGGCGAAGCCGCTGGCGGAAGCTATTATGTAATATACTTTCGTGTCTTTATTACAAAAAAATTCGTATGAATAATTATATGTCAAACACGCACACACGCACACGCAGTACACATTCATCGAACAAATTTTCTCTCAACAGGATGCAAGCAAAAACTGCTAAGTACAGAAGAACCGATGGTTATATCAGACATAAAGCCTGGTTCAGTGGCTCATCGCAGTGGAGCTTTAGCACCTGGTGACCAACTTCTAGCTATCAATGGACAACCCCTTCACAATTTATCTTTGGTAAGCCATACACATCATATCTTCTTATTCCTGTTATAAGTCCTGTAGATAGGCGATTCACATACCGCCCTAAAATGAAGGTACTACTGTGTATGCAATCTTCTGATACTTAGTAGTGTCAAAGGTTGTAAAGCCTACCCCGGTTTTGCTCATTTTAAATTTTGCCAGTCAATAACAAAACATAGCAAACAAACTTGTTTAAAGTCTATAGTTATACAGTTATTTGTCTATAGCCCGTTTTGATTAGTGACAGTTTGTGATGCGTAACACCTCTAGATTTGATTGACCACAAATATGAATAATTAATAAATAAATATCGCCCGTTACAAATCCTTTGCTTAACCTAAAAGATAGATACATATTCTATTGTATGTTGTTTAAAAATTGTCGTTGTAATATTTTTTTCAATGTAAACCGTTTATTCGAATATTAAAATGTTGTTAAAATGGCCACAACCAGCGCTCTCACCCTATATACCAATTGTTAGAAGCAGAAAAAGGAGGCTATTAAAAAATGAATATTATTGATTATTATGATTCAAGTCCAATTATAGTAAAAACCCACTCGAGTATCAAAATGTTAATTTATCAATTTGAATTTGCAGGATACCGCATTCAACATCCTTCAAAACTCACCTGATGACATAATTACCCTTAAGATCAGAAAGAGAGACTTGACCGAGGACTGGTCCAGCATTCACCGTCAGAATGCCAAAATGACTCTACAAAGCTTTAGCAACATCGAAATAAAAGCGGTAGTTCACAGTGGGGAAGACTCGGGTCATCATACGGAGAGTCCGAATAACAGTGCGAAAGAAAGCGAAAGGAGTAATGGCAGTGATAATGAGAATACAGCAGTTTTTAATATTGAGTTGCTGAAGCAAGAAAATGGGCCTTTGGGTCTGACTATAGCGGGCAGTGAGGATGTCACACAGCCTATTTTACTCAGTGGTCTCGTTGAAGGTAAAAACAAAAGAAAAGATCTCAAATTACGTAGACTTGTTACCTATAATTACGTTTAAAAAATTCAAAATAATACCGACTTCATGTTGTTTTAAGTGCATTACAAAATTTCATTCTTTACATTTTTCACCTTTAGAGCTGGTTATTTTTTTTCGAATTTAAATGAAACCAAACAGAAAATATATCCTCTCATTCAAAATAAATATTTTTTCCCAATCGGTTAATAAATATCGGAGTTCTGACGTCACTGAAATAACATTCGAATTGAGAATCTTCTTTTTTGCGAAGTCGATTAAAAAATACAACCGAGTTAAGAACCCTTTTGAGTTTTTAGTCGTTAACGCGATTCAAACCGCGGTGCGAATTTCCAAATTTTAAAGTCAGTTATAAACAAAACAAAATATCTCAAACTACGAAAAAAACAAGCCTGCTGTATACTTATACTGTTAAATTCTAAGTTCCATTGTCAATAATCATGAAAATGAAACAACTAAAAGTACTAAAAACGTTCGCAATGGACAATAAAATTGTTGGCAAGCAACAGTTAACAAATGTGTTTGTTGTAGGTGGTGTAGCTGAGAAATCTGGGAAACTTCAAATAGGTGATGAACTTATAAGTATAAACGGCGAAAGCGTCCTCAATAAACCTCTATCTGAAGCTATCAAACTACTTCAACAAAGTGGGACACGGGTTCAGTTGCAGCTATGTAGAAAAATGACTGGTGAGTTTGCTTTGAACAGCATCGAAGGCCGGTGCTAAGCGTATAGGATCGCTTGCTTTGATTTTTTTGAAAGTGTTTTTACTGGGTCTAATAAATAATATACTTTATTGTACACCAGAAATAAACAAGCAACATAATGGTTACGGGATTGGGAAAAATATACCGAAGACGTCATTGCAGTGATTGCACCATTTTCATAAGAAAATCAACAAATATATAGTGGAGGTTTTTTTTTTATTGAATTTGTTGTAAATTAAAAAAATCAACAAATTTAAATCATTTTAGTTTTTTTTTTCTTTGTTATTTCCTATCTTTTTCTCACGTGTATTTTATGTTTTAGGTTTAATTGTCCTGTTGTTTTCCAAATAAATAAATACCCTACAGCCATCTCTGAACTTAGAAAAAGTATCATATTTTATGTTCTTTTTTACGAGGCAATAAAAAATCAGGGTTACATAAATACATATTAGTCGCATATTTAGAATCCTTCTGCGATAGTAGTGAAGTGAAAACTAAAACATAGTTCGTATTTGCGTTGTGTCAATTTAATTGTTATACTGTTTAAAAATTATTAAGAGCTTATGGTATAGCCATACCATAAGCTCTTAATAATTTTTAGTAGCCACTACTGATGCCTACTCAACTTCCTCCCCGTAGGTATATTTAGCTAGAATTTTCTTATGAAAAACCCTTATCATATATGTAGTACACCTGTATTGGGAACCAATGTCCTACTCATAAAAAGTCGAAATTTCCGGTTTGGAAATGTTTTTCACCACCATTTTAGTTATTTTTGAAGTAATACTCGTATGTACGTACACACCCTGAAAAAATCATAACGATATCTTAAAAAGCCGTGTTGGCCTAGTGGGAGGTACCTCGACTTTAAATCTGGAAGTCGGGTTCGAATCCCGGCGTGCATCAATGGAGTTTTCTGTTCTTAAAATTTATATGCGCATCAAAAACACGTGCTCAAAACGGTGAAGGAAAACATCGTGAGGAAACCAGTTAGTATTCTTATGATCGGCGATGGGCTTGCAACCTGCGACGTATGGAATGTTAACTACTGCAAAATGTGGGCATGTGCCAAATATATTGTTTGGACGTGCCTCTGACTACCCCTACTAGACATTTTCAAAGGATCTAACCGTCTGGAGATCTGAGAGAATGTCTACCGTACTTGGGGATTACAGCCGTGATCCTATTTTATTTTAGCCTATAAAAAAGTATGTCTGGTAGAGGCAAGAGGTTAAGCTAACATAATTTTATACCTAAATAAATAAACTCTTCATACAGGGTCAATAGAAAGTGGAGAATGCAGTGCGCGAGATTCGAGCCATTCCACGTCAAGTCCAGGCCTCTCAAACGACAGTGCTGTTGAATCCTGGGATCAGAATACTCCAGTGAGGACTAGTGCAAACTGTGGTATGTCCTTTTTTTAACACAATTTAGTTGAAAAAGAGCTTTATAAATACTAAAACGTTATTGAACTAGTATGATTTGAACCCACAACTGAATAATGGGGCTGGGTTATATACAATTTGCTGTCGGACCTTCTCTTCACTAAGCGAAATAAATTTGGTCAAGTGAAAGCGGTTCTATGGCAACCTTACTTCCACCTATCCTAATAATATTATAAATGTGAAAGTTTGTGATTTTGTATGTATGTTTGTTCCTCAATCAGGCCTAAACGACAAAACGGATTAAGTTGAAATTTACTGTAGATGTAGATATAATGCCCGAATAAATAAGACTACATTAAAATATGAAAAACATCCCCAAAATTATAATAAAACGCAAAAGGGATGATTGTGGTATAGATGGCGCTGGTGTGCAACAAATCTGACATCACAGACTAAAGACATTCAGTATTTTCTCTTCGATTATTAAAATTTGACAGGACAACGTCTGTCACATGTGGGCTAGTTGTTTGATAAATTAAATAACACTTAATGATCATAAAAATACGAGTAATTATGATAATATAGGTACCAGGATTCCTTGTGTCGTAGATATTAGTAACTCCGAGTACCATGGTATATACAACACCCAAACCCGGAACAAATTCACACCATTAGATCCTGCAAACATTTTTCCTGCCACGGGGCGCGGGTTCTAACCAGCACCTCTTGCCTCTCAGTCGGCACACGCCATTATGCCGCCGAGGTCATTGAGAATTTAAATTACCGCGTCTATGCGTCTATGTCTAAGTTATGACCGTCATAATTTATGACTGGCCTTACAGTTCGGTTGGTAGGTAATAATAGCTCTGCTTTCTGCGCTGTAA
The DNA here is from genome assembly GCA_912999785.1 of Hydriomena furcata. Classification (NCBI taxonomy): domain Eukaryota; kingdom Metazoa; phylum Arthropoda; class Insecta; order Lepidoptera; family Geometridae; genus Hydriomena; species Hydriomena furcata. The sequence continues at coordinate 3,531,966 of OU538825.1, forward strand.
GTAGTGGGCTCAATCCCCACACAAACAATTGTGTGATGAACATAGAATCTAATGTTTGGTCTGTGTCTGGGTGGTCAAAATACCCTACGACCTGTTCTCAGACCTACCTAATATTCACAAAAAGTTTTATAACTATCGGTCATGCCGTTTCGAAGGAGTTTGGTTATAAACACTGTGACACGAGAATTTTACAGTACAAAATTTGGCCAGATTGCGATGTGAAAGATGTCCACCAATATTTATTTACCTATAGTTTATGACAATTGTCGTTTTGTACAGAAACAATTTTTCCAGGTCCATCCGACGTAATAGAGTATGCAATACCAGATAAATCTAGATTAGACAAACAACCTTACTCTCCAACAGACGAAGACAAAATAATGGCGTGCAGTTTTAACTCCTCCACGCCGTATACCATCAACGATCTGCCGCTGCCGAATTACTCATTAAACAATTCCTTGAAAACTTTCCATTACGAGAACACTTGCATCATTCCCGAGAATACTTTGAAGAATAAGCAGAATATAACTAGAGAAGACGACGTACAGCAGATAGAGATACTTACGACAAACATGAAGGATTGCCAAATCCACAACATGGAGAAGGCTTCATGTAAATGCGATTACGTGCAAATGGGACCGTATGGAATAGTATCTCCAAAGAATAGAAGGCCGAACTGGGATAACGATTTTATGAATAATGGAATATACACTGTGACTACGCCCCAAAAATCTCCATTGAAGCCAGCTGTCCCTGGGACGAGTTTTCAGTTTACTACAAGTCCAATCTATGAAAATGATGTCCCAGGTAAGCAAACAAGAATTTTTTGTACTTACACAGTGCTTTTTCGAGTAATAGAGACCATAATTCTTGATGTAGGTTTTTTGAATAACAAAATACTAAAATAACCTGGGTAATGTATTTACGGGCATCTTCAATATTTAACCCTTCAACGTCTTATGCCGGGGTCCCACGGCTCGCGTTTTCACGCGCTAGACCGCGCCAAGGCGGACGTATGCGCCGTGGGAACGATGCATCCGTAGTGGCCCGTGTCCGGAACGCTCTGTACGCGACGCGCCGGACGTACACAGGCGGATCGTCATCCGGTGCGGCCCGTCGTTTTACGCGCCGTGAAACCCCGGCTTTATTCTAGTGTAATGCTCGCCGCAAACAGGCCACCGACCATAGCCACTTATCAATGGTTATCATACATTTTATAGTCGTAACAAACTACAGGAAATATGCCGGTGGCGGCGTTTTGTGGTTGTGGCTGGAGGCCCGTGTGCGGGCCTAGGATGCCTTAACTTTCGATCAGACGATCGTTAGTTCCTTTTTCTATTCTATTTTTTTTTTGTTATTTAAACAAGCTATCCCGGCGAACTTCGTATCGCTTTAGAATTAACAAATGTTGTGTTAAGTGCCCGATCCCGTTCCCGTTCCCGTTAAATTTATCCTATGTCCGTCTCCTGGTTCTAAGCTTTCCCCACCAATTTTCAGCCAAATCGGTTCAGCCGTTCTTGAGTTGTAAATAGTGTAACTAACACGACTTTCTTTTATATATAGATAATATTTGTTTTAGGTCTCTACAGCAGCGATTCCACCATCTCCCCAGCCCGAGGGTCGGTTCACCACGTGATTCTATATAAAGACGCTATATACGACGACTATGGCTTCTCTGTATCGGACGGATTGTATGAACGAGGAGTTTACATCAACAGGATCAGAAAAGGTGGACCGGCCGATATTGTGGGGCTACTCAGGCCGTATGATAGAATATTACAGGTAAGCTGTAAACAGTGTGTTCTGGAAAGAAGTAACAAGCAGAAGTTCAGGTATATAGCTCCTTTAGAGGTAGGAAAAATTGTGTAAGGGAACGTACCCATACTACGTGATCCCCTAAACAGATCACGCATGGTCTTCAAAAATACCACGCATGGTCACGGAAGGATGTCAGGCGGAGGAATGTCAGTCTTAGCAAATACTACGGGTGGTCACCAAGGTAGGAGCGTGGTCAAAAACTGTATTAAATGGGTCACGTATTATGAGTACGTTCCCTAACATACATGGGGTACCTACAAGGATGCTCTAACGCTTGACACATTTACTGACATATTCGTAATATTTAAGACCTCTTTAAAGGTTCAATAAATATTTATAATTCCTTACCTCTATAAATTAGCCATGGACGGAAAGTTTTTCCTAAACTAAAAGAGTAGATCTTTATTTTAATTTGTTGTATACGAAACCAAACTGTTACCTTTCTTGTACGTACAATAAAATGGTTTCGTGACCCGTTTACGCAATATTTCGTTTAAATCCGGCTGCACATTTTATTTTTCTAATGCCTATTAATGAACTTTTATTTGTTTTTTAGGTGAACGGCACCAGAACTGTTGACTACGACTGCTGTCTTACAGTACCACTCATCGCTGCCGCCGGAGATCGCCTCGAAATCGTCGTCCAGAGGCTGATCACTTCTAGAGTAAGTTTAATCAAATTTACTATCACTACATAGTATAAAGCAAAGTCGCTTTCCGCTTCCCGCGTCTGTATGTATGTATGTATGTTTGCTTATATCTTTAAAACTACACAACGGATTTTGATGCCGTTTTTTTTATTAGATAGAGTGATTCAGGAGGATGGTTTATATGTATTAAACCCGTGCGAAGCCGGGGCGGGTCGCTAGTTTTGTAATAAATATGACTCCATCTTGTTTAGTAAGTTTTTTTTCTTGCCGTTCCAAATTTAATTTCATAACTCTGCAGAAGCAAATTATATTTATAAAGTATGAACGATAAAGTTTGCAATCATTTTATTGATGTTCTATCGAGTAAGTATCGGTTTTCTTGTTGCCGTGAAAAACGATTCTAACCGCCGAAAATAATCAGTAATATACGAGTAGAGTTTATGTTATGTTTTACCATAAAAGTATTCTGTCGGTAAATAAAACTTTCTCATATAAACAAAAAGTTATACAACCGTGACAATACATGAAATATTACATACATAAAATGCAAAGGAGCCCGATAATTTCACAGACCAGTTACTTTGACAATTCCTTCTCTCGTATTCACGGAGTTGTAAATCGATTTCCTTTTGACATGTAAAGTTATGTAATCGCTTTCACCAGCTTTTTGTCTTGGAATGCGAAGCGGTTATGAAAAACTTGGAATAACAATGATATGATTTTATAGACAAAGGGAATTAAGGCTTCTAGTCGGAATGACTTTGTATAGCTTTCTGTTTCAATCAGAATTTTTACAGAAACCTTTTTGCTTGTGAGTTTGAACTATGAATAAAGTACTACCTCGACCCCAACTGAGATCTCGCGATTAATATCTTAAGAAACCCGTTAAACTGCGTCTACTTACTCCGATCTGTATGAAACTTAGTAGGTTTAGTATGTAAGTTTCAGGAGTTACTCGCCGAAGTTACTGATACAAATTATTCTCAATAGAAAGCTATAGCTCTATTATACATACTCTACTCTATATACCTTTCCCGTGTGCTTTAAAACAATATTTTTTTTATTAGATAAAAAGTAGTTTTTGTGTTTCATTGGCGGGACGCAGCTAGTTTTACATATAAATGTAATTTATATGAAAAAAATACTTTAGGGATATGTACGCTTTATGTTTCAGGAACTGAAAAACCACAGAGCGGACGATAACTCCAGCGCGAGCGATAGCAGTATAGTGACTAAAACAATATAGTGTTTAACTCGACTGTAGTGTGGTCACGACAAGGACATGGACCTAAGGGTGTATATAAAAATAAATAAAGATATGTGGCCTGTAAATAATATTGTGAAGAGTGCTAATGCGGTCGTTGGACCTGATTAAAAAGTGTTAGAAAATATAAAAAAACCTAATAGGTATTATAATAAATTTGTGAAATAACAGGTACTTATTAAATTAATAATAATGAGTGGTGGTTAATTAGAAAAGTAATTTAAAAATAAAAATAAAAACTATTCGATGAAATTTCAGAACATGCGCTTTCGTTGTTTTCAGTAAAACACGAAAATAAAAGATAAACTAACGCTTAGTTAATTTAGATTCCAATTGTAAATACGAGTGGTTTTTGACCCCAATGTGCCTAAAATAATGGTAATTATAGTTATAAATTGAATTGTTAGTTTCCGTTGTACCAAAAACCTTTCAAAAGAATAACCTTGCGGCTACTTGCCAAATATGGATACTTGAATTTATAATGAGCAATATGTTTTAATAAGTTTTGATATCAGCAAAATGTTTATACTCTATTATGAAATGGCTACATGGAAGCGAGCCAAAATAACTTTAGTACCATAAAATTAACAGAATACGGAAACTTTAGTAAATTTCATATGTTATGGAATTTATAATCTCTCATACGTAATTATTAATGTTATAAGCCGTGTTGGACTAGTGGAAGAGTCTCGTTACATCACTCGCCCCGCTCCCAGTCTCTCTATTTAAAAATGTACGTGCTTAAAACAGTGAAGGAATACATCGAGAAGAAAGAAATATATATTTTTATGATGGGTTATCAACCTGGTACAAGGAATGCTAGCTATAGTTTGACCCCACTTCGTGCGGCGAGGAGGAATAAGGGTAGATTTATATTAGACCGGGCCGGCCCGGACGGGGCACGGATTTGAAACGTTACATACATTTTGTATGAAGCAGTTTATATTAAACAGTGCCAGATCCGTGTCCCGTCCGGGCCCGTCTACTAACTAAAGGCTCCGGGCCAGCCCGGAAACGGCACGCGGTCTAATATAAATATACCCTAAGGGAAAGAAAGAGCCTATTGCTGTGAGCGTAGCGGCCTGCTCTGCCTTGTCTCGCCGCGCACATACGAGTACCTCAGATAAAGCGGTTTTGATCAAACTATACAACAAAATGAGGCATGTGGCCAAATGTAATGTTTGAAAGTGCCTGACCCTATAAGGAGGTCTCATAAATACATCTTCATGGATCTGAGAGGATGTCACGCTTGGGCATGCAAAGTTTACAGTTTTTTTTTACCTATTTAATATGTTTGTATGTCACATTACATATTAGGCCTTAGGACGTTTTTTTACTATTATAGCTCAAACTCATACGTTCATTTGAATACATCCCTTATTTGAAAATGTACATTGTAAAATTACATCCAAATGTGCGTAGAATTAACTTGTTAAAATCAGACTGATAGAAGAATAATAGTTATATATACCTAGCGTGTAATATAAATAAAATGTTTTTGAAATATTAGTGGCGTTTCGTAAAAAAATGTGCATAAAATGTAATATTTTAAGTGATGTGAGCGCGGGACAGTTTTAATAAATTAATTATTTAATGCGTGGCAACACTAGGCTTTTCCATGTGTATCTAAATCAAGGACCAGCCTGTGATTGCCACCTATATATAGAAATTGTGTGAATCAAAATGACTACCTACTAAGATAAAACTTTCTAGAATATAAATGCGGTGCACTGTAATTTAAGATACCAGAAAAAAATATTTAACAGCTATGAAAACGCGAAACCTCAGACACTCCAACAGATTTTGTTATTGCAAAAAAATTATGTAATAAATTATATGTTTAATTTATGTCTTAATTAAATAATTTATTATGTCCCTTGGACGTAAATAAAATAAGATCAATTGTATGTTAGTAATCCTCGTATTCAAGAACGACACTATGAGAACACGCACCCACAGTGGACGAAATCTTTTTTCATAAAAATCACTTTAAAAGTTGAGCGACACTGCATAGTGTGATTAGAGGCACATTGTCGTGTGCCCATAGCCAAAGTTGAGCTCTAAAGACACACGGTAACACATAAAGTGATGTTTGTGAAAAAAGATTTCGTCCACTGTGGGTGCGTGTTCTCATAGTGTCGTTCTTGAATACGAGGGTCAGTTTGTCAATGCAGTAGATGCCATCATTCTAAAAGATATTAAGTAATGTTGGCATAAAAATATCTTTGCTTCTTTTTGTGACGAAAACAGTGCCGGTTTTTTTAGTATAAGCTATTAATATTTTAATTATAATATGAATAAACGTTTTTTTCTGGTATATTAAATTAACCTGTGTATAAAAAATGTAAAATAGTTGGAAGGAAGACTTTAAAATGTTTAATGAATAAAGTTTGTCGTAGCAAATAACACTGATGTAGATAGAAGATGATAATGGCGTTTTTAGTATAAAAAAACTACTCGTATCATAAAACCAAAGTTTTTTATACGCTTAAATTTTTCAAAGAAAACATAATTTATTTAAAGCTTTTATAAAAATAATGATCTTTAGTGTATTCTAACCAAAATATAAGTTCTTTAATTTCAAAGCACGATGATTATTTTGATGAAGAAGCAAATAAATTATTTGCACATTTCAATATAATGTATCTTTTTAGTCATATTGCATTGAATTCGTGGCTTCGTTTGCCTAGGCAATCGTTAAACTAGACTAGGCAATGCCTAGTCGTGTTTAACTGTTCGTCTAGTAAAGCAACCTTCAGCACGGTCACCAAATGGAAGGGTGACCGCTAGTGGCACTAACAGCATAGGGCAACTGTACTCCAGAGAGCACGCTAACATAAAACAATAAAAACATCAGCTGAGTTTGCCACCAGCTCATACGAACTTACATTTTATCTGGTATTTTTAGATAGTTAATAATTTTTTACATTTTATTTTTGTACCCTACGTTTAAGAATATTTATATTTGTCAATTAATGTGTTATTAATTGAAATAATAGAGGCAGCCTAGCTATCACATACGACTTAATAAAACAATATGCGTGATTTAATTTTGCATTTTATTTTAGCATACATATTATGAATTGTTTATTGCCAGGTAGTACTTACCGTAGATGAAGTTTTGTGGTGGAACTAGTGAGACTTGTTTTCCCAATAGTTCCGTCAACGATACCTATGAACATACGTGAAAAAATAACCCACACAATGATAACTTTATCAATATAACATGCCAGATATCGCAGGTTTTTTTTAGATGCTCCATGCGTCCATCCTACTTATAATAGCACTTGCTTTTTAGGGTTTCATAGTCTACAAGAAACCATTATGGTTTCTGTCCGCAGATTAGCTCAGAGACTATTAGTGCTAGAAAACAATAATTTGGCATGAATAAACATTTAGTAATGTCAACAAAGTGGTAGAAAAAAATCCTTAAAAACATTTTTTTAAGAGTAACTCCTCCCCTACATGTAAAGGGGGATGATTTGATGGTCTTTAAAAAATATTGAGGGTTTGTAAAAACAACTTTTAGATTAAGAGATCCGTTTGTGAAATATTAGGCTTTAAAGTGGCAAAATTTTTGCTAGAAACGAGTGTATGTCCACCAAAATCTAAACTATTGGGGACGTGAAACAATTCACGGTAGTAGTATTATAACGAACCTAAAAGGAAAACTATCACAGCTAAGTTGGCGTTACAAGTTTACGAGTAATAGATGTAATAGTAGACCAACAAAATGGACTTGGGGAAGTAAAAATAAAAATGTACGAGTAGTACAAATACCATTTAAAATTACATAAACAAGGTTGTTTGCTGTGTAAACTACGAAACCCTACATTGCGCGTGACCCGACACGCACTTGGCCCGTTTATTATAAGGTCATGACCACTTGGTTATGGGAAACAGCGGTAGCCACATCAAAACAGTGACTCATCACTGAAAATTGCTTTTGTGAATAGTGAGTCATGTAGAATAACATAGGTAGAATAACATTATACAAATTTGTAAATTTGTGAAACGTAATAAAAATAAATTTTGGATTTAAAAACTCCTTACTCTTTTGTTGGCATCTCAAGTCCCTAGAATAGGTCTTGCTACCATTTATTTATTTATTTATAACTAGCTGTCCCAGATGTTGTCCTGTCAAATTATTTTTTTTCCATAAGAACCTTCTCCTGGTAATAACGAATATAACAAAAAATGAATTTGCGAAATCGGTCAGTTGTTCGAATTGAAATACAACTGTGTTCACACCACTGTTTGTTTGTTACTCAATCACGTCGTAACAGCTGAACGAATTTTAATGAAATATAGATATAGATATATAGATATAATTAAAATATGGGATATATTCTGAAAGGATTAAAAAGGGACTTCACGGTCCGCCACTTATACTACGGTTTTGCTACGGCACCTTGTTCAATTGGCACTCCACAAAACATTTACGAAAAGAATCATTATAAAAAGCATAGGCATTAAGCCGTGTTTATTTTCTGATTTTCTAGGCTCAGTCGCAAGAAACAGGCGTAACTTCACCTAGCTCTTAAAAAGGTTCAAAATGATCCTTTTCACTTCTACTTGCTACGCCTCCACTACGTCTTCGCTACGCAACTGCTACGCGTCGACCCGGGTAACAGATCTTTGCTACGTCGTCTCTACGTCTTTGCTACGATTTTCCTGTGATTCTGCTACGCTTCTGCTAGTGCAGAAGTACTGTTAGTGAACTACTAACAGTACTTCTGCGTTACGTTCGATTGAGTTTTTGAACAATGGATCATTTTACGGTGTTTTAATCGCTCTTTGACAATGCCTTAAGAGGAGTAATAAATGTTTTTGAAGAATGCAGAATCGTTTTTTCTCAATAACCGCAAAACATACAGTTTTGTTTTTTACCACAAAGATTTTATGATTAAGGATATAATCTAGATAAATTACAGACAGAAACACGATTGGTAAAACTTTTCTCGATAGATTTATTTTCCAAAGTTGGCTCTTCTAAATCCCAAGTTTCGTTTTTAATTAAAACTATGAATAGCTAAACAGTTCATCTAATATCTCAAATTTCCATGTCACAATGTTAGTTACTGTACTCCTCCGAAACGGCTTGACCGATTCTCATTAAATTTTGTGAGCATATTGAGTAGGTCTGAGAATCGACCAACATCTAATTTTCATACCCCTAAGTGATAAGGGTGGCGTAAAGATCGGGAAAAACGGAAAGTGCTTTTTTCTGTGGGATTATTGACATTTGACAGGACAACGTCTGTCGGGACAGCTAGTTTTTATATTATTCGTTAAATAATCACACTAGCTAAATAAATTACAGACGGTTTCTTTTTAAATTTGATGGTTTTCAAGATATTGCAGTTTTAGCACTTTTTCCGTCTTATCCGGGTAAATTCAGCCCGTACAAAAGTCAAAAATTTCAAGTATCGCCTTAACAGCCAGGACTCGTTAGTAGCGTCACTCAAGGCATGCAGAACGTGAATTTTGAATGCCGCATCGTATAGGCTTGTTAAGGTTTCATATTCGTAATATTCAAGAATATCTTACATGGTTTTCATTGAGTCAAATTGTGGTTGGATTATTTTTGTTATTGTAACATACTCGTGCCTTTATACCATTAGTCTGGTACAAATTCTATAAATTATGTAAGCGTATTTGGCTCATTTTTTGTCCATCTGCACTAAAGTTTAATATTTATTTTTTAGAACACGATCGATGTATAAAAATGTGTTTTAGTGATAAGCGATTACATTCGGGCCTTATTTATAATTTTCATCATTGCCTATGAATATTTTGCATCACATCAATGTTCTTGTTTCTTTCTGTCCCTTTAGACTACAAAAAGTAAATTACTAGCGGTGTAATTTCAAAAAAAATTATAGGTAATAGGTTAAAAACAATGTCACAGATAAGCATAATTTTTCGGGTTCCGTACTCAAAGGGTAAAAACAGGACCCTATTACTACGCTGTCCGTCTGTCCGTTCGTCCGTCTGTTTGTCTGTCCGTCCGTCTGTCTGTCACAGGCTATATCTCACGAACCGTGATAGCTAGACAGTTGACATTTTCACAGATGATGTATATTTATGTTGCCGCTATAACAACAAAATAAAATGAATATTTAAGTGGGGCTCCCATACAAGAAACGTGTTGTTTTTTGCCGTTTTTTATAATGGTACGAAACCCTTGGTGCGCGAGTCCGAATCGCTTTTGGCGGGTTTTCAATTATATATTTTTTTCGATATAATTATATTGGTGTTATTTCCATAGATATTGATAAAAATCTGAGTAACTCTAATTTGTATAATTAGTAAGTATGGATTTGTTATGTTCTTAGCAAGTAAAAAATAGAATGCGGGGTTACAAAATATTTTAAGACAAGGTATATGTAGGTATATTCAATTTAGATGGTACCCAGCCAAGCAAACGCCCGTTTGAGTTAAAAGTTATATAACCACTCCACGGAGAATGTATTTGTACACAGTTTACAACAACGATTCACAACTTTGCAGAAACCACAGTTTTCAAGAAAAATGCAAAAATAATCTACAATCTTTCGAGATGCCTGGAAGATGTCTACATCAAACTTTATACGAATAAAATATGTTATTCTCATTAAAGTACGCTGCGGGAATTCCTATCACGTTGTGCCCTTCGCGACCACATATATATGCAGCGGTTACAAACCTTATTCCGTCGAAATACGGTAGGTATTCGCTTGTATTCCGGCAAAGTTGTGTTTATGTGGCATATTTGAGCTGGCGGGGATGCCACGGGCTGCACAAAATTTCCATTTTCCGCGCGATTTACCACAAATTAATGCCCGAATCCGTCGGGCTCTCGCCAATTTATATCGGGATTTGCTTAGCAACTTTAGGGTTAAGTTTTTAAAAGTGTTTGCGACACGCTAATGAGGCAACGCTTGTCTTGTAGAGTGAATTTAATTAACAACATCGACGATTCAATTTATCTTTAGTAGGATTTGTATCATTATATGGGGCTTTTTTCAAAGGGGAAAGACGTAACAATATTGTAGACATAATAATATTGTTACCTCCACACAATACACAATTCAACGATCATGTAACATCAAACAAGGTTCCAAAGGTATTTTACTAATGAGCTAAAACTAACTTAACTAACAAGTATTTATAATTTGTTATTTATTCTTGAACAGTTTATTTCATACCTAAAAAAAGTCATGTAATGATCATCGTTCTGAAATCAAATATGTATTTAGTTTATCAGAATAATAACGGGCTTGCAACCTGTCACGTATGGAATGCCTAACTACTGCAAAATGTGGGCATGTGCCATTACAGTCGTGATCCTATTTATTTATTTATTTTTATTAAATTTAATAATTACCTTTACTTATTTATGTGTATTTTGTAAATTTATATATTACTAACGACCCGCCCCGGCTTCGCACGGGTTTAATACATATAAACCTTCCTCCTGAATTACTCTATCTATTAAAAAAAACCGCATCAAAATCCGTTGTGTAGTTTTAAAGATATAAGCAAACATACATACAGACGCGGGAAGCGGAAAGCGACTTTGCTTTATACTATGTAGTGACTAGCGTTCCGCCCCGGCTTCGCACGGGTTTAATACATATAAACCTTTCTCCTGAATCACTCTATCTATTAAAAAAAACCGCATCAAAATCCGTTGTGTAGTTTTAAAGATATAAGCAAACATACATACAGACGCGGAAAGCGGAAAGCGACTTTGCTTTATACTATGTAGTGATTTTGAGAGCAAAAGTAGTTATCATATATGTAGCTAAAACACAAGGAATATTAATTTTCAAACAACGAATTAATTATACACCTGTCATTAACAAACAGAGACGACTTACACTCACAATCATTATAACTATATATACACACAACTGACACGTTCAGATATCATAATAATTGGAAATTGAAATTCGTAAAATATTTTACATAATAAATATGTATATTTATTTGTGTAAGGTACAAGCCCTATATTGCAATCCTACTAATATAATAAATGCGAACGTTTGTGAGTGTATGTGTGTGTTTGTTACTCTTTCACGCAAATACTACTGATCGGATTAAAATGAAGCTTTGATGATTCGAGACAATTCAGATGCTCTTCATCATGAGCATCGTCCGCGACCGGCAGATTGACGACAACCAAACGAAACTCGAAGCGTTAGCAATACAAAAAAAAACGTGGTAGTTAGCCATATTTTCTATTTAAAATGATTAACAACCACGATAGTTTTAATTCATAAAAGTATTGAGTAAGTATGCAATATCACGCTATTACTTACCAGTTTCGCAATATTCGTGCAATCGCAAGGAAGCTGCGTAAATTATCAAGTTTTGTAGCCCTCACCTTTCCGAGTCTCATTATTGGAACTAAATCTCACCAAACTAAAGCGCTTACCGGCGTGACCGAAGATATAGTGCTATCTTCAAGATATGGCAACGTGTTTTCACGTGTCTTTAAGATTTGTATTTTTAGTCGTGAAAGTAATGTTTGATCGTGCCTAACTCTGACTAACCCGTTTAGACATAATCTAGAAAATATTTTTTTTAATGGGTTTCAAGAAGATAAATTTATTAGCAATTCGATTAAAGAATTATTTTCAACTACCCATCAATAAGCCATACAATATTATTCCCAGGCGTCTCAAGGTATCATTCTACTTTGTTCAACCTACAGTGAATAATATGGAATAGGTTACATAAACCTACTAACCTACCATCATGCGTTCAAAGTCACGCACAGTTACTGCTAAATCAAGCATGAATCGGTTTTTCAAGGAACAAACCAACATGTGAAATGATTTGTTAACGATAGAAATCATCTGCTGTCTTAAAAACGTATTGTGACTCCACCACCATTTCATTTATTTACTTTTTCTTTCAAACTCTAGCCTATTTCATCATTTTCTTCTCTTTTTCCCACTTAATGTAGAGTCGCCACAACATGGTGACAAATATTGCTTCTACCATTGTATATTGTTTCTACCCATTGTTTTCAATGTTTTATTCTACAACCCCTCAAATATCTCTAAAATAAACCCTAAACAAGAGCGAAATCTATGACAAGTATTTTTTTTTATTAAAAGGAGATCTCATTGTTTATAATAATTGTACTTTTGGAAACTCAATAAAAGCATTTATTATTATTATGTCGCGAAGAGGATTTGGCTTATATTTTACAACCGACCGCCTGCCTGACCTCAACTCTTGCTGGAAAAAAAACTGTAGTACAATGCCTATTCCAGAATCTATACACCTTCATTCCCTTCCGGGTAAACAATCTAACTGCGTTAACGCTAAGCTCAAAGTAAATCTTACTTGACTTATCCGCTTTCCCTCCTGCGGCGTTATTAAACACTGATCTACTAGCTGCATTATAAACAGTAACTAATTATGATAGTGAATATTCAGTAGTATTATTTATGATAAGAACTTTGATCTTCACTTAAGACTTGCAGAGTACCGAATTAATCAAAACTACATAATGAAGATCATCTGAATTGTATCGAAACGTCAGCAATACAAGGTGAAACGTGGTAATTAGTATTTCTAGTTAAGACGAGTAATAAATGTTTTTGGTGAATGCAGAATAGTTTTTTTAATAACCACAAAACATACAGATTTGTTTTTTATGACAAAAATCTAGATAAATTATAGACAGAAACACGATTGGTGAAACTTTTCTCGATAGATTTATATTCCAAATTTGTAAAAACTAGTTGCGTTTTTCATCACACACACATACAGTTCATTTTTAGGGTTCCGTACCCAAAGGGTAAAAACGGTACCCTATTACTAAGACTTCGCTGTCCGTCAGTCTGTCACAGGGCTGTATCTTATGAACCGTGATACTAGACAGTTGAAATTTTCACAGATTATGTATTTCTGTTGCTGCTATAACAACAAATACTAAAAACAGAATAAAATATATATAAGGAGGGCTCCCATACAACAAACATGATTTTTTTGCCGTTTTTATAGATACAATGGTACGGAACCCTCCGTACCATTGTGCGCGAGTCCGACTCGCACTTGGCCGGTTTTTTTATATAATTCGTTAGAGATTCATACTAGCTAAGTAAATTACAGACTTTTTTTTTAATTTTGATAGTTTTCAAGATTATTTTGTTTTATCACTTTTTCCGTCTTAGATATCCGGGTAGACTTACCCTCGTATTCAAGAACGACACTATGAGAACACGCACCCACTTTTTCATAAACATCACTTTATGTGTTGAGCGGCACTATGGCGCACGCTACCGTGTGCCTTTAGAGCTCAACTTAGCCTAGAGGCACACGACAATGTGCCTCTAGTCACACTATGCAGTGTCGCACAACACATAGTGATTTTTATGAAAAAAGATTTCGTCCACTGTGGGTGCGTGTTCTCATAGTGTCGTTCTTAAATACGAGGGTTAGCCCATACAAAAAAAAAACATTTCACATATCACCTTAAAATAAAAAATTACTGAACCAATTATTCAGATTCTTTCTCTTACCAAATGCTACATTATTAGGGAGTAAGAAAGGTCATATATGTATATATTTTTTTAAAAAGGGATCCTCACGAAAGTTGTAATAATGTAGCTTAAGGTATCAAAAATTGCCGTAACCAGTATACCAGAGAAGCTGTGGCGGACATAAAGTGCTCGCCTGAAGTCGCCTCTGATCAACATTTACCGTAAAGCTATATCTATATATAAACAAACTATAGCTATATCAATATATATAAATATATTTATATAAATATATATTTTTTTTATGGCAATCTTCCTTATTTGGACATTTCTGCCAGCGTCACGTCATTAGTACATAAATATACAAAGAACTTGGTTATTGCTACTTATTTTTTTACCCCATGTTGGTCTCACGATGTCTTTGTGTCAATATATGTCATGTTGGGTGCGTAGCCTGTCAACGCCGAGATGCTTGTCATAGCTTGTCATGTCGTGACCTTGTCACCGCTGTGTCAACGTGCTAGTACACATCACCAGCGTTAGTACTTACCGAATTTGGAACCTATTATGAACCCTTGCATACTTAAGAAAGTAATAGCTTTTACCCACGACTTCGTATACATTTGCAAAAACATTTGCACGCCTGCGTGCAGGCTGAATACAATCTACCATAATAGTTTTAAGATCTGACATGTAAAATAATAATGTATTCTTGCAAATAAATGATTTGATTTGATTTGATTGAAATTGGTAAAAATCAATATATAAAAAAAATAGCCTATGTAACGATTTTTGTCGACCTAATCGTAAAACATTGAAATTGTTAAAAATCATTTTTTTTTGGGAAAAAATACCTATTTACATCCGAAGACTTAAAATTATCTTTTATAAAACTTCATTACTAACAGTCCAGCGATTTGGCCGCGATAACGTCACAGACAGACAGACAGAGTTACTTTGTGTCGTGTGTCGTGCTGATTTCAATTATCTCTTAACTTATCGCGGTAAATGGGTTCAATGATTTTGAAGCATCCTTGAGTCTAGTCTAGACTTAAGATTTAGACTCTTCGATTTCGTGTGAATGATAATTGTAAACGGCTCTAACTGGAATCATCCAATTTTGAAACCACACAATAATTAAAGTTATAAGTTACTATCAGTTTGCCCCAGCTTCGCACGAATGTACTAATAAATATAGGATTTTTTTTGTTGATAGTTGAAACTTTATAGGTGAAAGATTAAACATGGTCCATTCGTTTTAAGGGTTTCGTACAAGAAACTTAAAGTTTTGCCATGTCCGTCCGTCCGTCCGTGAGGATGTTTTTTTTTTCTCGCGTACCCCATGGTGTGATGTATTGTTAGATAGGTCTTTAAAAGTATGAATGGTTTATTAAAACATATTTTCGGTTAAGAGATTCGTTTGTTAAATATTAGGCTTGAAAGTGCCAATTTTTTTAAAGTCGAGTGAATTAAACTCAATATCGTTGCTGTTTTTCAAAAAAACCGTACCCTAAGTGGCCGTTGATCACGCGGGGCAGATTTGGGGTAGATTAAGAATTAATTCGTCGCGGAGCGCGATTGGGTGTGCGATTAATTTTCTCCACCGTGGTTTTACCTGACTATCCACAGGGTTGTTTTAAGGACGGTCATTAACCTGATCGTTGGTTCATTCTGGTATCCATCGCTCAACAAAATAGCTCACCTCAAAGTGCCTGAAAGTCAAACTCAAAATTAACTTTACTAAGTCGAGATAAGGATCATTTTGAAATTCATTTTAGGCATTAAACCTTATTGAAAATATGTAAATTTGCGGGATTTTAATCTCGGCTGTAGCGCGTTTGAATTGAGATTGTAGACATATGAGTTGTTTATCTAACTATCTTGTTATTATTTTTGTGTAAAAACAAAGTTTGTCATAACTATTTTGAATAAAAGCAAAACTACTTAACAAATTCTCAGTTAAAACTATAGTCCACACAGTTATTTACTTACTATTTTCTAGTGAAATAATAATAATTATGATGATAATAAGTGAAATTTTTGTTTTTACAAATTTTTTTAAAGATTTTTTTTAACAAGAGAGGGTTCAACTTTTTTTGTAAAAAAACGAGTGTGAGTCTTTGAGATCAAAATTAAATAAAGTCGGTATATCAAATAAGATACCAACAACACAAATAAGATAATATATTTATTCTTAATTATCACTTATAGATAAAAATCAATTACATAAAAAAATATCAACAAACATCAGTAAATACCTACCAGTGTATGCATACCAGTAATTGCAACTCTTTATTTTTTTATTTATATAATATATCCGAACAAGAAAGTAAAAATATAAATAAAAAATAAATAGGATCACGACTGTAATCGGTAGTACGGTTAATAAAGTACGGTAAACATCCTCTTAGATCCCCAGGCTCTTAGATCCTTTGATTATGTCTAATAGGGGTAGTAAGAAGCGCGTCCAAACATTATATTTGGCACATGCCCACATTTTGCAATAGTTAGCATTCCATACGTGACAGGCTGCAAGCCCATCGCCGCTTACAAGAATACTAACTGGTTTCCTCACGATGTTTTTCTTCACCGTTTTAAGCACGTGTTTTGATGCGCATATACAATACATTTATCGAACAGAAAAATCCATAGATGCACGCCGGGATTTAAACCCACGAACTTCTATCAGTTATCTGGTTCCCATAGAATGCAAGCATACAAGCTTTGCTTAATTTGGGGCTAGATGGCGAAATGTGAAATGTGTGAAATGTCCACCAATATTTATTTATTTATTTATTTATTTATTCTACCAATAGATTTAAACGTAGCAAATTTAAAACTAAAACTTGCTAAGTGGAAGCTCATAGTCCTAGATCCGTCTCACCAATAATAGATGAACCGGATTAGGGTTCAATTGAATCGAATCGATTTTAATTGAATTACCTGCAGAGCGGTTTCGTTACAAAAGAGGAGTTTCCTGACGGATTTCAGCGGTATCACACTTTGGACGTAGCTGAAAGATAACGGCTAAATCAAAACAAACAATATTAAAACTCTTAAGGTTAAAAGCCGTGTTGGCCGAGTGGGATGTACCTCGACTTTCAATCTGAAGGTCGTGGGTTCGAATCCTGGCGTGCATCAATGGATTTTTCTGTTCGAAAATTTATATGCGCATCATAAACACGTGCTTGCAACGGTGAAGGAAAACATCGTGAGGAAACCAGTTAGTGTTCTTATAAGCGGCGATGGGCTTGCAACCTGTCACGTATGGAATGCTAACTACTGCAAAATGTGGGCATGTGCCAAATATAATGTATGGACGTGCCTCTGACTACCCTCGCTAGACATCTTTAAAGGATCTAAGCGTCTGGAGATCTGAGAGGATGTAAACCGTACTTGGGGATTACAGACGTGATCCTATAAATAATTAAAAAAAATTAAGGTTAAAGAATTTTATTACTCATAAAGAACATGGTTTACTTACAATGAGCTTAAGAACTAGAATTATAACTAAATATAAGTTATTTAAGTAATTTTTTTCAGAAATCTTAGGAGTTACTTAACAAAAAATGTGGTCATATTCAAACTTTTTCAGTTTAGTCTTAAACTAGCAGTCCGCCCCGACGTCGCACGAGTGAAATAATGATTTTATGGGTATTTTTTTACACGTATATTTTATTGTCACGTATGAATGCTAACTACTGCAAAATGAGGGCATGTGCCAAATATAATGTTTGGACGTGCCTCTGACTACCTTCGCTAGACATCTTTAAAGGATCTAAGCGTCTGGAGATCTAAAAGGTTGTCTACCGTACTTGGGGTTACAGACAGGTTTATTTTTTTATATTTATTATAAGTGATATGTTTTCAATGTTTCATACATAAATAGATCAGATTCTCTGGCGCTCAAATCCCTTAAAATATAAGAGGGTTGACAGAGGCACGTCCAAGCATAACTTATGGCACATGCCTACCTTTTTCAGTAGTTATCATTCCATACGTAAATATTAAGAAACAATTAAACTCGCAAATCATCTTAAATACTCGTCCGTTTAACGTAAATTATATTGTAGAAAGTTTAAAATTTATTAGCCAGCCGCCTCACCTAGGCTACGGTTAATTCGAATAATCCTGGCAAGGCCGGGCTAAGTACAGGAGAATCGTGTAAATTATAATTGAATTACAGAGAGATAAGTGGAGCTTTAGGATTCTAATACCCTAATTTGTTTCGCATTTTATTCGAACCGAATGCAATTAAATTGGTAACCTGGCCATTTAAGAGTACACAAGACTTTAATATATTTATTAGATTAATGCGCTATTTATCCTTAACATAACAAATTGTAATATAAAACAATATTCTATTAAAACTCTTTCTTATCATTACCAATCAAAATTATAAAATTGGCGATGGGCTTGCAACGTAAGGAATGCTAACTACTTAAACATGTGGGCATGCGCTAAATGTTTATTTACGACGTGCCTCGGACTACCCCCAATTAGACATCATCATAGGATCTAAGCGTCTGGAGATCTGAGAGGAGGTCTACCGTACTTGGGGATTACAGTCGTGATCCTTTTTATTTCAATCAAAAATTACAATAAAAATTTATATACTTTTTAAAGATGAAATGAAATAAAATAAGATCACGACTGTACTCCCCAAGTGCGGTAGACTTAGACATCCTCACAGATTGTATGGACAGGCGCTCAGATCCTTGAAGATGTCTAAAGGCACGTCCAAACATTATTTTTGGTACATCACATTTTTAATTTTTTATAGATATTTAATAATTACTAGCTGACCCGCTTCGTACTGCCTTAGAATTAATAAATGTTGTGTTTAGTTATTATCTGAGTTATACCGACATCAGCGCGACCTATCGGGTCCAATTGTGTTTTCAAACTATCCAGGAACCATTGAAATATGCATACGAAATTTCATCCAAATCGGTCCAGTCGTTTAGGAGTTAGGTGACAAACACTCGCACAAAAGTAGGAATAAGATAATATTAATCATCTTTAAATTAACAAATTTATTAATTTCTCAATTCTTAATTCAAAGTTTAACATGGAACCCCAGATAATCAGGTCGAATGTCAAATTTGGTAAAATTTGTAAGGCAATTACTTAAGTCATTTGGTTACCATTTTATCATAAAAATATGCTAATATGACAGTGAAACCTGATACGGAACAGAAAGACTTTTTCACAGATTATTTACTTTTGTTGCCGCTAAATACTAAAAACAGAATAAAATAAATATTTAAGTGAGGCTCCCATACAACAAACGTGTTTTTTTTGCCGATTTCTATAGATATTGGTATGGAACCCTTCGTGCGCGAGTCCGCATCGCACTTGGCTGATTTTTTAAATGTAAGCGGAGATCCAAATTCAAGATCAAAAAACATGCGGAAATTTATATCTGAAAAAATCACAATCTCTCGCGCGCCCCTCAGCATGTTAAACATAATTTAACAGACTTCAAAAGTTAAACAAAAACAGTGTTCTTTTGTCATTTTCCTCGTTGTGTCAAGCCTGTGCCACGCCGAGCCACTATTAATGTAAAATTAACTTTATTACGTTGGCTTAAGACTGAATATCGTAGCATGGAAACCAGCCGACTTTCTACCGGTCAAAGGAAAATAATGATAACTACGTATAAATGCGAAAGTGTATTTGTTGGTTTGTCCTTCTTTCAAACAGTAATAGATTAACGGAACGATAATTCAAATTCAAAAATCATTTATTTCAATAAAATCACAAGGATCACTTTGAAAGGTCTTAGGAACTAGGTGAAGCTACGCCGATTCCACGCGACCAAGCCTAGAAGAATCAGGCAACAAACACGTCTTGGGGTCTACCTTTTTTTAATGATCCTTTCCTTAAAGCTGTAGAGCTCCAGTGTGATGCCAATCGAACAAGGTAAAGGCTCAAACAAGAATAATAATTAAAAGTACTAGTCAAGTACGTAAACAAAAAAAAAAAAAAAATAACTAAAGAGCCTCAGCACAAATTCAAAAAGCAGCACACGCTACACTTGATTTAGAAATAAAATTTAAAGATAAATTAACTAAATTCAAATTCAAAAATCATTGTTTAATATAATTCAAAAACTATTTGCTTAAAAATAATTAAAGTAGACAAATGTTACACAAAATAAAATAGTGCAGATTAAGTAAATTAATATATAGCTGTTGAGTGGCAGAGCGACATCAGGCCACGAGGATTTATCATTTATATAATCATCTACAGTATAATACGCTTTGTTTATAAGATTATTCTTTTTGTAGGCTTTAAATCTTCTAACGGGAAGTTTTGTTGCGTTTTCTGGCAGTTTATTATAGAATCGTATACAATTCCCCATAAACGACCCCTTCACTTTTTCTAATCTAAATTTGGGTATGTACAATTTGTTCTTATTTCTTGTGTTAATACTATGTACATCACTTTTTTTCTTAAAGAAAGCCATATTCTTATGAGTATACAATAAGTTTTCATATATATTATATATTGTGAGATTACAGTGAGAATGTTAATTTCTTTAAATTTTTGTCTCAAGGAGTCCCGGGACTTCATTTCCCAGAGAAGAATCCCATACGACATTACACTATGGAAGTAACTAAAATAAATTAGTCTAGCTGTAGCTTCATCAGCCAGCCGCCTTATCGTGCGGACTGCATAAGCAGCGGCCTTATCGTGCGGACTGCATAAGCACCGGAACTAAGTTTACCAGCAAGTGTTTCAATATGAGGTCCCCATTGTAAGTGTGCATCATTATCAATTATCAATTAACAAGCGTAAGAGCCTCTTCATTTATTTCAATGTTAGTCGGAGTATGCACCACACTAGGCAAAGTGAATTTAATGCATTTTGTTTTCTTAGAATTAAGCAATAGGTTGTTTACAGTGAACCAATCAAAGACTAGCGACAGCGACGCATTATGATATGATGTTTGCATACCGTTCAAGGGCCGAAACATTATAATAATAGGTATTACGGTGATATGATACATGTTTGTTTTTTGTATGGGCTGAGTCTACCCCGATAAGACGGAAAAAGTGATATAACTGCATTATCTTGAAAACCATCAAACTTAAAAAGAAACTGTCTATAATTTACTTCGCTTGTATGATTATTTATCTAACGAATTATATAAAAATAACTATTTAGATATTCATTAAAAACGAAACAAGTGATTTTGAAGAGCCAACTTTGGAAAATAAATCTATTGAGAACAGTTTCACCGATCGTGTTTCTGTCTATAATTTATCTAGATTATATTCCTAAGTTGACTTTGTCATAAAAAAACAAAACTGTATGTTTTGCAGTTATTGAGAAAAAACGATTCTGCATTCATCAAAAACATTTATTACTCGTCTTAAGCTTTTTATCCAGATATCACGCGTACAAAGTCACAGGTAGAAACTAGTGTTTTATATTTTAACGTGCTAATCATGTTTTAGCGGTGAACGGAATGAAACTTCTGCACATACTATATTACATCTTCTATGTAGTTACCTTCGACTAAAGCTTCTATTATCTGAGCTCTAGGATTGATAGGTGCAGACAAAAGCGGGGGCTCTAGTCAAACTGGTCGCATTTACCTGCAGATTGCGGTGGATTCCACCAATTAGCCGGAGCGCCTTCGTAAATTAACATTTTTAGGGTACCGAGTTTTAAACTGAAAAATTTCGATGATTTTTCAAACTTGGTAGCTAAATTTCTCGAGCGGTTATTTTGAGATATATTAGGTCTTTGTTCAGACTTCAATTTTTTTTTCTAAGATTAAAAGACAAAACAAAAGACATCTAACTAACAATCAGCAAAATCCATTTTTGATAATTATTTTGTAAATTAATCAAAATTATGAGATAAAACATTACGAGTGATGTGATGAAAAATTATTTTTATAACATTGTGTTATACTTAAAAACACCATTTAATAAATAAACTAGCTGCTCGCCTCGGTTTCGCAAGGGTGGTACCTAGATAAAAAGTAACCCATGTGTTATTCTGATGTATATTACTGTAAAGTTCAGTAGTTTTTGCGAAAGAGTAACAAACACACACACATACCCACTCATTCACTCAAAAACTTTAGCATATATAATATTAGTAGGATATTTCCAGCTGCGCCATCTACGTAAGTCAAGCTCGTAGAAATAAAGTTAATATACCTAATATACTACCTATACATTATTTTTATTATACGTAAAATAAAATAAAATAAATAGGATCACGACTATAATCCACCGTACTTGGGGATTACACATCCTCTCAGATCTCCAGACGTTTAGATCCTTCGAAGATGTCTAGTGGGGGTAGTCAGAGGCAAGTCCAAACATTATATTTGACACATGCCCACATTTTGCAGTATTTATCATTCCATACGTGACAGGTTGCAAGCCCACCGCCGCTTATAAGAATACTAACTGGTTTCCTCACGATGTTTTCTTTCACCGTTTTGAGCAAGTATTTTTGATGCGCATATACATTTTTCGAACAGAAAAATCATTAATGCACGCCGGGATTCGAACCCACGACCTTCAGATAAAACGGCCAACACGGCACACTCAGACATAGAACAAATACATATTAATTCATCACAAAATAGATTGTCCTATGTGGGAATCGATACCAAAACCTACAGCGCAAAAGGCAGAGTTATCAACTGAGCTATGAGGCCAGTGAATAATATTTTTCACATATTTTTTACTAGCGACACGCCCCGGCTTCGCACGGGTAGCATGTTATTATACATATAAACCTTCCTCCTGAATCACTCTATCTATTAAAAAAAACCGCCTCAAAATCCGTTGTGTAGTTTTAAAGATATAAGCAAACATACATACGCGGGAAGCGGAAAGCGACTTTGCTTTATACTATGCAGTGATAAATTGATTTTATGCTATTCCAGAACCCATCACGTTACATTGTCAACACTCTTGCCAACTTCAATGTATGAATGGAATATTTTTTCAAAAAATTGTTCCACATTAGCCTAAAACGGGGTCGGCAGAGTAAAAGTGCTTTGCAGCCATTGAGCTTAATGTACTACGTACTAGAGATGACACCACAAAGTAATAATTTGCGGTGCGCCTTGCGGTCCCTGGACCACAGTGGACTCAGTCCGAGTCTAACGCCTGTGACGCGCGAACGTGTTTTTCGTGGCGCTTACGACCTTTTTTGATTGAAAGTAACTTAAGCCATTCAGCGGTCAGCGCTTTACGTTTCAATGTTTCGTTAAACCATATAAATATTTATTTTACGCTGCAAGCGGACTTTGGCTTTATAATTGAAAATTGAGCAATTTATTTGGCTTGGATAGCTCCTCTAGTACGTAGTACATTAAGCTCAATGTTTGCAGCTTGTGTTAATACTCGTACATTCAGCTGATTAATGATAGAAGGTTTTGTAAACATAAAAGTATTATATTATATTGTGTATTTAAGGTAAAATAAGCGGTACAATAAAAAGCACATCATATCACGGTTTTGCTAAAAGTTTGCATTTTGAACCGAATGATACAGACCGAAGAATAGATTATGTCTTAGTTGTTGTGTTGTAGTTGCAGTCAGAGGCTATGTATTATTTTGTATTACACCGATTGCTCGGTATATACTTTACTAACAAAAAATTTTATATAAAAAACCGGCCAAGTGCGAGTCGGACTCGCGCACAAAGGGTTACGTACCATTACCTATAAAAACGGCAAAAAATCACGTTTATTGTATGGGAGCCACACTTAAATATTTATTTTATTCTGTTTTTAGTATTTGGTGTTATAGCGGCAACAGAAATACATTATCAGTAAAAATTTCAACTGTCTAGCTATCACGGTTTATGAGATATAGCCCTGTGACAGACAGACGGACAGCGAAGTCTTAGTAATTACCCTTTGGGTACGAAACCCAAAAAAATGAAAAAAGTAGGTATATACATATTGACCGTTAATTTATATCCCCATTTTTACCCCCTTACCCAACTCCACTAATTTCTTCTCCATCCCCAAGGAGAGTCGTTAGTTCGAAGCGAAATTGAGTTTTCGGTTAACCAATATTTATTTTTTATGTTTTTAATTAAAAACACCTGCAAGATTGCTTCACTTAAGTACAGTTTAATTCCTTTTTAACGAAATTAAACAAGAAACGCCTTTAACTGCTCAGGGTCTTATCGTGAGTTTGAGAAAATGAGAGTCATGGAAATACACGGCTATATAATTTGCTGTGAATACATTAAGCAAACCCGTAGGGCACACTTTATCTTATCTTATCTGTATATTCATGAAAAGCGATTTCCGTGCTCTGTCTTCAAAAAACTCGAAAATAATTCGATTCCTGTAAAATACGCAAAATAAATAGAAAGAAGATTATGGAGATAAGCTATCATAAATTTCGCCTGTCGCTCTACAGTTTACACTAATTTAGACTGTAACGTAAACAGAATAAGAACTTTCGTATGTTACATAATTTTAGCTAGTTTTTCAAGACAACAAAACCACTTAAACAACACTAACATAGTCATATATATTTTCAATAAAATACTCGAGATATTTGTTACCAAAAACCAGTTTCGCTCCGAATATTTTCCCGTAAATCCCAAACTCATTGAGAGAGAGAAAAAAGGTTGTTTTACGTTACTAATGTTAGGGCGCTTAATTCATTATCTTGTACCGAATCACCAATAAATCGCCTGGCACTCGTTAAGGGTCATTTTATAGAATTTATTCTCCGCTTAGGTTTTATTAGGGGTGAATTGTGGGCACTGCCTAATGAATTGGAAGAAAGTTATTTTTTTATGAAAATCGTGCTACGTATACATAAACAAAATAGTTTCGTAAAGGCAGCAGTCCATAAAGAAGCTAATCTGAATAAAAATGTTAACATAATTATTGAAAAAAACCGGCCAAGTGCGAGTTGGACTCGTGCATCAAGGGTTCCGTATCATCTATAAAAAAACGGCAAAAAAAAACACGTTTGTTGTATGGGAGCCCCACTTAAATATTGATTGTTATAGCGGCAACAGAAATACATCATCAGTGAAAATTTCTAATTTCTGTCTAGCTATCACGGTTCATAAGATACAGCCCTGTGACGGACAGACGGACAGACGGACAGCGAAGTATTAGTAATAGGGTCCCGTTTTTACCCTTTGGTTACAGAACCCTAAAAAGATATATAAATGAAATAGGATCACCACTGTATCTTCAGGCACTTATACAAATTAAACTATTCAAAAAAGGTAGTCAAAGGCACGTACAAACTGTATTACCTGGATAAAAAGCATCCTATATGTTATTCCAGGACAAGGACAAGTCTTCTATATTCCAAGTTTCATCACAAGCAGTTTGGTAATTTGGTCGTAATTGAGGCACAAACATCAAAACATCCACCCAAACTTTCGGTATCCAAAAACTCGCAATAGCCAGTATGTCGATAATTCAGTATCAACACAGAGCAAATTGGCTTAGCTGTAAAACGCCTACATGTTTCACAGCCAAACCGCAATTTGCCCTGTAGCAGAGTTGAGTCACCCTAGAGATTAGCCCTACTACACAAATACCTATTTCCTATACCTTCCGGCGTCCCCTGGCGCGCCAGCACGCTCTATCGGGCTCGATTTTTTATTTTTTCTCTTTTAGCCTGGCTAATAGCATTACGAACTTGCTTTTAAACTGATTTATGCAGGCGGTCTTGGAGTTTTTATATATTTTTCACCGATAATAAACAGCAAGAAAGATCAGGCAGGCAGTTCGCACTTTTAATTTATCTTATCTTATTTTACTTTTCACAAATTAATCAAGCTTAAAAGATTATTACAAAGTTGTGTGTTTCACTGATAATAAACAGCAAGAAAGATCAGGAGGGTATAGTTTTCACTTTGAATTTATCTTATCTTATTTTACTTTTAACTAAATAATTATGCTTATAACATTCCTTACAAGGTTGTCTGGTAGTTTCGCTGACTGCCATTACACCATACTCGTAGATACCATTAGGTTGTTTTTATTTTTACTGTTTTTTTATGGTGCGCAATAAAATATGTTATTCGTATCTATCTACTTACTTGCTCTTTAATTAAACTAACGTTATTCTATTTCTTTGGGTACAAAATGACTGATCTACATTTTTCAGATTTTATATAACTGTTTAGCAGTAATAAAGCGGTTAGATAGATAAATAATATCGTTTATGAAAAACTTTATTCTCACAGGACAAAAACTTAAATTTCTTTTGAAAAGAAAGAAGAGAATTTGTCAGAGAAACATGATTAATCATTTTATAGTCATTATTTTTAAGTGGTTGTAATGTGTTTTGTGCGTCTTAAAAAAAAACTTGAGAGGTGTCAAGGGACACCCGGATGGAACGAAGTTCTCACAAAATAACGTGGGACAAGGGAAGGGGAATCAACTTTGACTTCGACTTCGACTTCGACCTCGACCTCGACTTCGACTTCGACCTCGACCTCGACCTCGACCTCGACATCGACCTCAACCTCCACCTCGACCTCGACCTCGACCTCGACCTCCACCTCCATCTCGACCTCCACTTCCACCTCGACCTCGACCTCGACACAATTAATAGATATATATATTAATAGATATACTATAGCAAAAAAATTGTCGTGACAACTTTTCGTGACAACTTTTCGTAAGATTTTTTTCCGTCTAGCCCCCTTTCACAACGCGCGATAAGGAACTTCGTTCCAAAAATATATATATATATATAGGTACACGTACCTACTACTAGAAATACATAGACTTGTACTGTACACACCTTCATAAATAATATTTACAAATAATATACAAAGGCCAAATACGATGAGTATTTTACAAAGAGAGTAATAATTAAAGCACACATAATCAAATAAAACCAGCCAAGTGCGAGTCAGACTCGCGCACGAAGGGTTCCGTACCATTATCTATAAAAAACGGCAAAAAACACGTTTGTTGTATGGGAGTTTACATATTTATTATATTCTGTTTTTAGTATTTGTTGTTATAGCAGCAACAGAAAAACATCATCTATGTAAATTTCAACTAGTTAGTATATATCACTACATAGTATAAAGCAAAGTCGCTTCCCGCTTCCCGCGTCTGTATGTATGCTTATATCATTAAAACTACACAACGGATTTTGATGCGGTTTTTTTTTAATACTTAGATATAATTTAGGGTCCGGTTTTCACCCTTCGTGTACGGAACCCTAAAAACGAACATCGTTGTTTGTATACCTGCCTAATTATTTATATCAGTAGAAAGTAAGAAGTATTTGATTAAACCAACTATCGAGTTCTGGGATCAAAATGGCTACCAATTAAATAATTTGCTGTGCCTACCTCTATAAACCTTACCCTCCTCTATCCTCTGAAGAACAGAAGAAAACTTTACGTTAAATCATCCCCATTCAAGCTTACATAATCCATAAATTGTTTCAGAATTCACGATAGTTTCAGTTAAATAGTAGGATATTATTCGAAGTTACCTCCTAATATGGAGTAAGTAGCTAAAATATCGAATTCTTAAATTTAGAATATTTTTAAAATTACGTTTTTTTTTCGTATATTTCGGATGTGCTTAAAATAATAAGAAAATCAAAATTTCACTTTAGTCAGCACCTTTTTATATGCTGCCTAAATTTACGTAAAAAAACGTTAAATTATTTAAAACTGTCATCCTGAGGTTACGCGAATTGAGACTAACGTAAAGGAATAGGAGCGAAATTGTTTTAATTTTATTTTAGAATTAGAAGACGAGTAATAAATGTTTTTGATGAATGCAGAATCGTTTTTCCTCATTATCCGCAAAACATCCAGTTTTGTTTTTATGACAAAGATAACATAGGTACAGATATAGTCTAGATAAATTATAGACAGAAACACGATTGGTGAAAATTTTCTCGATAGTTTTGTTTTCCAAAATTGGCTTTTTAAAAACACTAGTTAATCAAACCTATGAATAGCTTAACAATAATTCGTTAGATAATCATTATAGCTATGTAAATTATAGACAGTTTCTTTTTAGGTTTGATGGTTTTCAAGATAATGCAGTTTTATCACTTTTTCCGTCTTATCCAAGAAGACCCAGCCCAAACACAAAACCAAACATTTCACATATCACCTATAAGCGATTACTCTATGCCACACATTACTCACACATTACTCTATGCCTTTGGTCAACACAGGTCTTAAGTCCCACGAGTCGACCATACATGTAAACTCTGGCAAAGACTTCACCTGACCCTCATAAAGTCCCATAAAGACGGACTGCATGATAGAAGGCCCCAGATTATCCTTCAGACCGCAAATAAAACAAAACGGCGGAATCAGGACGGAATGAATTCGTTGCCTGCAATTATATGCTGACCCTGTCGGGCAAAGGACGAAGAGATATATTATAATTTAAATAACAACTCTTGCGTTGCTGACTGACTGGCTGATCAGAGTCAAAGTGAATTTTTTTCAATAAAATCATAAGGATCGCTTTGAAAGACGTCGCTGTCCGTCTGTCTGTCACAGGGCCGTATCTCATGAACCGTGATAGCTACAGTTGACATTTTCACAAATTATGTTGACGCTATAACAATAAATACAAAATAGAATAAAATAAATATTTAAGTTGTACTCCCATATAACAAACGTGATTTTTTGCCGTTTTTTTATTAAAAAATCATTAGGTACGGAACTCTTCGCGCGCGAGTCCGATTCGCACTTGGCCGGTTTTTTTTACATCAGCCTAAACCGCTGGTCCTAGAAACTTGAAATTTGAAGGGTGTATTCCTTTTAGTTTGTAGCCAGGGGTGCACTAAGAAAGAAAATCTAGAAATTCGATCCCTAAGAGGGTGTTGAAGTCTGTTTGAAAATAACTTCAGCTTCACCGTGATCGAAGTCGCAAGGGTTTCCACTAGTTGAAATGACGAATAACTAAATTTGAAATAACTTTTTTTTAAATTAATTAAAAGCTTTATTAAACATTTGTTTTTGCCCAGTTTTACTTACGTATGATGATTTTCAATTATATTTATACAAAAAACCAATTAATCTAAGCTCGATAGCTAATATTTCTGGCTTGGTTCCTGTAACCTCTTTCATAGTCACATCCATGACCACAGCGGCCATATTAGTTTATGAATATGACGTAAACTGATAATATTTCCGCAATTTCCAGTACAGCCTACAACGCTTACGTCAGCGGTACGACCGTACCTTCTTATAGCGTGTCTTCGTAGAACAATCACTTCTAAGGAAGCAAATTACGTTTTGCTAGTGTTCCTTTATTCTACATCTACACGAATTAAAACGAATAAACTAAAAAAATATATACGTTTGTTTGTAATGGATAAACTATATACAAAAAATTATATGCGCATAAAAAACACGTGCTAGACGTGTTTCCTCGCGATGTTTTCCTACACGATAAAGGAAAACATCGTGAGGAAACCAGTTAGTATTATTGTTAGCGGCGATGGGCTTGCAACCTATTATGTATGAAATGCTAACTACTGCAAAATGTGGGCATGTGTCAATTACAATGTTTGGACCTCCACACTAGACATACTCAAAGGATCTAAGCGTTTGGAGAACTGAGAAGATGTCTACCGTACTTGGGGATTACAGTCGTGATCTTATTTATTTTTATTTAAAAACAACTTATAGAACTACACCGCACCGCATATACAACGTAAAGAGTGTATTATAAGCAGTCAATTATGTTAACCCCTCACCAAAAACATGTTGATTGTTGACACGGTTCCCGTTTTCCCGGCTTTTTTCATTTGTCCGCTGTGTGACGTCACGCGAGCACTTCATTACCGCGCCGTGCTCGCGCATAATGCTCGAGTGAATAATGCGCGCGAACTCAAACTGTTATTATGCCGCGAAAGCTTTTACAATGGCGGCGCGCTTTTAGCCGAGTTTGACATAAAGAGGTTCTAAATTTGCTATGTACATATTTTCTGTTTGAATAACACGTTTATGATATGAATTGCGATATTCTATGATTGGATAAATTCAAAAAAAATGTAAGTAGGATTAGGTAAGTACATCGATATTCAAAAATAATTACGTTCGTAACTATGTAACTTTTAAACAATTTTGTTACGAGATTTCGTTTTCGGTTCGCGAGTAGACCCTAATTTATTACGATGTTTTTAACGATAGGTACATTTAAAAACAATACATTGAAGGTTAACTTAACATTGATAAAAAAATTGGTATTTTTAAAACCCTATAAATATTGTTAGGTATGTCATTTTTCACGGCTTTTGAACTTCAAATTCAAAGAAATTTCTTTGCTATGTATTCGTTATACATTCGTATAAGTAAATAAATAAAAATCGTAGGCCATTATTGCAAAATAGGTAGGCATGTGAAACTTTGTAAGAATGTTATGATGTTTGTGGGTTAACCACA
Source organism: Hydriomena furcata (assembly GCA_912999785.1). Classification (NCBI taxonomy): domain Eukaryota; kingdom Metazoa; phylum Arthropoda; class Insecta; order Lepidoptera; family Geometridae; genus Hydriomena; species Hydriomena furcata. The sequence goes on from OU538825.1 coordinate 3,562,591, forward strand.
CTGTAAAGGCTCCACCGGTTTTGATGAATTGATGATGATCTGGGACACCATATCTAAGTTTTTATTTGGGTAGGTACTTTTAAATTTTTTACAAAATTTACCCCTTGACGCCCGCGTGTTGCAAAATTGTAACGGGTGATAGGTTCTTGTTTAAAATAATTTATGTAGCTTTATTTAAACTGACAGCATACTTTAGTTTAATATAAAGGTCCTCTATGTATTGTCCAAAAGCTGTTTATTCCGACTTACAAAAAAGGAGGAGGAAAACATTGTTTGGATAAGTTTTAGTGTCTTATTTAGTTTAAAAGTGTATTAATAGTAAAAATAAATCGACAGTTACATTTCTCAAATTAGACGACATATTTTTTTCAACAAAATTATTATTTATTCTCTGTCTTACATTACTTTTCACTGACCAATTCTGACCAGCATATTAAATATTAAAATAAATAGTATCACGACTGTATTCCCAAGTACGGTAGACATTCTCTCAGATCTCCAGGCACTTAGATCCTAGACAATGTCTAAATGGATTAGTCAGAGGCACGTCCGAACAATAAATTTGGCACATGTCCACATTATGCAGTAGTTAGCAGTAATATATTGAACCAAAATTAATAATGTGCTTTGTAAACGCGATGTAATTTAAAATATCTTCTATTTCTCAACTTAATATTCTAAGGATGCATTGCTGGAAACAGATAACATTTTACAACGACCCACTTTAAAAGTTCACACATAAAACACCTTCGCTTGATGTTACGTTCCTTGAAAATACATACGTACAGTTCCGTAGGACGTTGGCAAGAACTTGTTATTTTTACAGGTCAGAGTGCAGGAAAAATAGTGTGCCGGTTTCTTAAAAAATATTAAAAAAACCGGCCAAGAGCGAGTCAGACTCGCGCACGGGTTCCGTACCATTTATCTATAAAAAACGGCAAAAAAAATCTGTGGAAAAAATATGTGGGAGCACCACTTAAATAATTATTTTATTTTGTTTTTAGTATTTGTTATAGCGGCAACAGAAAAACATAATCTGTGAAAATTTCAACTGTCTAGCTATGACGGGTCATGAGATACAGCCCTGTGACAGACAGACGTACAGACGGACAGCGAAGTCTTAGTAATAGGGTCTCGTTTTTACCCTTTGGGTACGGAACCCTAAAAAGCGGTGACCGTCGTCATTATAATGGTTGTAATGAAGATGCGGAACATAATTTATTTGACGCACGATATATCATAGTCATTATCATCATCATTATAACCTGGTACAGTTATTCTATCTAACAAAGGCGGGTAAGTCTTTTAGTAGTTTTAGGTACCTCGCGATGTACCTTGAGCATTTCTCGACACTTAAGAACCACAGACTGCAAATTTATTGAGGCTTGACGGTTTGTTTGATGAAAATCTCCTCGGATCGTAATGAGGTAATTGTGGAACCTCTAAAAGATCGCAACATGAGGTACTTTTCGAGGGATATTTGAGGGATATCAGTCATATTAGTCAAATTAGTTTCGAGGTAGTTTCGAGGTTACAACTAAGAATATGGGGATAAGAGCCCCATATAATCACATATATTCTATATAATATTTAAAAGAAAGTCGAGTTAGCCATGTATTTATAACTCAAGAACGACTGAACCGATTTGATTGAAAATTGGTGAGGAGGTAGCTTAAAACTAGGAGACGGACATAAAATACTTTTTAACGGGAACAGGAACGGGAACGGGAACGGGAAATTAACATTCTAAAGCGATACGAAGTTCGCCGAGTTAGCTAGTAGTTATATAAAGTACGGAATAATGTATATAGGTACTATAAGCTGTGGTTTGAACTAATTGAGGAGACAATGAACCGTCCCGCCACACCTCAGTAATCTTGAATTACTCGGAGTTGAGACGTCTAGGACACCTTAATGAGACAACCTAATCTAACTTAGTACCTAACTTAAGCTACTCTTTACCAACACTTAAAGTGTCCGATACAGAACCACCGGTTAAGTAGACACTAGACAGATAAAGTGAGAAATGTGCAGACTAATTATTAGCCTGTTTGATAGAACTAGGTATATTAATCCTAATAATATTATAAATGTGAAAGTTTGTGTGTTTGTATGTTTGTGCCTCAATCAGGCCTAAACGACAAAACGGATTAAGACTACTTTAAAATATGAAAAACAATTTCAAAATTATAAAAAAAACGCAAAAGGGATGATTTTGGTATAGATGGCGCTGGTGTGCGACAAATCTGACATTACAGACTGTCTCTGACATTCAGTCTTTTCTATTCGATTTTTGAAATTTGAAAGGATAACAGCTAAAAAAAATATAGTACTTTTAGCATCCACATAAAAGATAAATCAATTCATTAACAAAAAATCTTTCTTTGTAAAACCTATTATATATTAGATTATACCTAAATATTCAAAATCTTGTTTTTTTTATAAACTCTTTTTAGCTGTTTTTGTAGTTAGCGGCAGGCTTGCGACATGTCTCGCATTGCAGGCAAAAATGTAGGCATGTCCCAATGTAATGTTTAAACGTGTTTTTGATTTCGATATCTATAAAGATCTGAAAGAATTTCAACCATAGGTACTTGTCGTGATCACAGTCGTAAACCTATTTTTTTTTGGCCGAATTACTTTTCCAAAGAGATTCCAAACAAGGAGGTGACCACAACAAATCCTCAGTAAATAAGAAACTATTTGTATGAGTAAATGTAAATAAGGCCTCCTTTGATTTATCATACGGGAAAAATAAGAAAGATGGCACAAATGCATTGTCGTGAAATATTGCCGATGTTTCCGGAACGCGGTTCGGCTTAGCGAACGCCGTATTTCAGAGGCTGTCCTCAACAGAGAAATCATGTAGGTACAGGGTGTTCAAGAAGAACTCACGATAAATTAACTTTTATACACGTGTAATTTTTATAAAAAATACGACAGAACTTTGTTGAAACTTATCAAGAACTGTAGAAGTATGCTGGATGCCACAATACCTAAAGTTGTATATATATGTTAGTATATATAGTTTAATGAATTTGAAGAGCTTACTTTGGCATAATTGTCATTTTAAACAAATTTATACTAAGTGAAATATTTTAACGCGCAATTATTTATTTACAACTGGCAACAAGTCAGTGACTTCAAATATTTTGATCAATCCGGATTTTTTTATTTGTGTTCCACTTCAATTTTTGAATTCGAATGTATTGTATATTTCTCTAGGCAATGTCTAATTATTAGTGATTTCTTTAAGTTTTACGCAAGTGGAACTGCGAAGCATGAGAACAGCTGGTATACATAATTATATCACATACCTACAGGTCAGCTAATATTCACGAGTAAAAAATGTTTGAGAATCATTCGAATTACACTTTGACATTGATTTTACTTTGTTTACAAAAAAGATCTCTGATTATGGAACGTTGTAGGTATGTTTACATCTAAATAAAAATGCAATTGCTATAACCTAATTGATGTATTAGTGTCTTTGTATAGATCCTGCTTTACAATAATAACTTAAAATGAATTCAATTCAAATATAAAGCATTTCACAACCTCCGTGACGCGATGGGCGCGTGCCCGATTCATATACAAGAGGCGCGGGTTCGATTCATGTGGCCTGCTATTTTTAAAAATGTTACATGATAGTCGTTTCTGAGGTCATTTTTTATATATTTTACTTATTTAGGAATAGCTAGTAATTAGAAAACGGATATTACATATTTATTTATTTGACATTTTGGTAAATATAATATTATTAAAAAAAGCAAGGTAAGTAAACTTAAAATAATTATGTCAAAAATGGTATTTGATGAAGAAACTCCTATTTTAGTTTTAGCGAGTAGCTTTTTACACTCTCTACGTATAATATTTTTGTAATAAACAAAAGGATTAGGCTAGTATGTGAAGAAATAATACAGGGAATAACGTACAAATAATCTCTAAGCAAATATTATTGGAATGTGGAAGTATTAACCTGTAGGTATCAATAATGGTTATTTTAATTATAACTATAGTACAAAAAAAATAGTTTTTTTAATGGTCTTTGCCCTGCAGTGAGACACTTAATAATAAAATAATAAACTAACAGACCCTTACAAAAATTACAATTATAAGGTATCTTAATTTTATTTTAATACTTTAATTGCACTTCAAAATAAATACAAAAAGGCGGACTTAATGCCAAGGCATTTTCTACCTGCCAACCTAATTGGTAGTACCTAGAAATGGTGGTAGGCAACAAGAAAATCAAAAAACTTAAAAACTTGGTAGTTAAAACACGAAATAGGACATAAAATAAATATGACAGTTAATATTATTATGATAATAATACCTATACGTACTTAATACAATATTCATTTGTACACCCGCCCAAAGCGAATACAAAAATAATATTCATGTATGCATGTTTGGTTTATAAAATCATTCGCTGTTAATTCATAAGGCAACTTAAAGTACATTCCCGAGCAACGCGACAGCTGCAAGAAAGACCCGGAAAAGCACATTTTTAGGGTTCCCAAAGAGTAAAAACGGGACCTTATTACTAAGACTTCGCTGTCTGTCTGTCCGTCAGTTCGTCTGTCTGGCACAGCTGTATCACATGAACTGTGATAGCTTTACAGTTAAAATTTTCACAGATTATGTATTTCTATTGCCGCTATAAAAACATAATAAAATAAATATTTCAGTGGGGCTCCTCATACAACAAACGTGTTTTTTTTGCTGTTTTTTTATAGATAATGGTACGGAATTCTTCGTGCGCGAGTTTGACTCGCACTTAGCCGGTTTTATTTTGATATTTATACTATCCATCAATCGGGCATGAATCGCTCGCATCATAGCCTATTCATTCATAATAGATCACTTTTGACGTGGTCACTAACTAATAGTCCGGCTTTAAAGTTATTTTATTTACGTGTGCGTCCACACTGCGGGCCTAGTACGGTTGGCGTCGACGGGCGTGAAGTAGGTATTCAAATTCAAATTCAAAAATCATTTATTTCAATAAAATCACAAGGATCACTTTGAAACGTCTTAGGAACTAAGTGAAGCTACGCAGATTCCACGCGACCAAGCCTAGAAGAACCAGGCAACAAACACGGCTTGAGGTCTACCTTTTTTTTAATGATCCTTTCCTTAATGCTATGTTGAGCTCCAGTGTGGTGCCAATCGAACAAGGTGAAGGCTCAAACAAGAATTCTTCAGCACAAATTCAAAAAGCAACACACGCTACACTTGATTTAGAATTAAAACTTAATCAAACATATGAAACACCTTTGCGTCCATAGTGTAGTGATGGCGCTTTTCAATGTTCGATACATCGCGCCCGTCATCACAACCGCGCTAGGCTCGCATTGTGGACGCGGGTTAGTTTCGCTATGCTCGATTCCCGCTATGCTCGGATTCTAAAATACCTAAATAAAAGTGCCGGTATGCTATGAATTTCTCAGTTCCACCTTAAACAATGGAAGGTACAGTGACGCACACAAAGACTTCCGTCATAGCGATTGTCATAGCCAGACCGACTATTTAGCGTGCGAGTATAAACGAAAATGTGACCATGTGGCCAACGGCATTGACGCACATTTAATTATAATAATTGTGACCACGATGAATTTATCTTTACTTGATGGATCTATTAGAATAAAAAAAAAAATATCACGACTGTAATCCCCAAGTATGGTAGACATCCTCTCAGATCTTTAGACGCTTAGATCCTTGAAGATGTCTAGTGGGGGTAGACAAACATCCACGTTTAAACACGTTTAAACGTAAAATGAATAGCACGTTTTGACGGCTATGAATAGTCACGCGTGTTCAAAGAAGACTCGCACGACCGGGTACGCTATATTTGGACGGCAAAATGAATAGTCACGCGTGTTCAAAGAAGACTCGCACGACCGGGTACGCTATATTTGGACGGCAAAATGAATAGTCACGCGTGTTCAAAGAAGACTCGCACGACCGGGTACGCTATATTTGGACGGCAAAATGAATAGTCACGCATGTTCAAAGAAGACTCGCACGACCGGGTACGCTATATTTGGACGGCAAAATGAATAGTCACGCGTGTTCAAAGAAGACTCGCACGACCGGGTACGCTATATTTGGACGGCAAACATTTTTGCCGTCCAAATATAGCGTACCCGGTCGTGCGAGTCTTCTTTGACGCGCGACCGAAAACCGACTGACGGCGGCTCGCGCGATACGCGTTCCCCAAGAGTCTACGCGTAGACTAACACGCGTGACTATTCATTTTGCCGTCCAAATATAGCGTACCCGGTCGTGCGAGTCTTCTTTGAACACGCGTGACTATTCATTTTTGCCGTCCAAATATAGCGTACCCGGTCGTGCGGGTCTTCGTTGAACGCGCGTGACTATTCATTTTGCCGTCCAAATATAGCGTACCCGGTCGTGCGAGTCTTCTTTGAACACGCGTGACTATTCATTTTGCCATCCAAATATAGCGTACCCGGTCGTGCGAGTCTTCTTTGAACACGCGTGACTATTCATTTTGCTGTCCAAATATAGCGTACCCGGTCGTGCGAGTCTTCTTTGAACACGCGTGACTAGAACACGCGTGACTATTCATTTTGCCATCCAAATATAGCATACCCGGTCGTGCGAGTCTTCTTTGAACACGCGTGACTATTCATTTTGCCGTCCAAATATAGCGTACCCGGTCGTGCGAGTCTTCTTTGAACACGCGTGACTATTCATTTTGCCGTCCAAATATAGCGTACCCGGTCGTGCGAGTCTTCTTTGAACACGCGTGACTATTCATTTTGCCGTCCAAATATAGCGTACCCGGTCGTGCGAGTCTTCTTTGAACACGCGTGCCTATTCATTTTGCCGTCCAAATATAGCGTACCCGGTCGTGCGAGTCTTCTTTGAACACGCGTGACTATTCATTTTGCCGTCCAAATATAGCGTACCCGGTCGTGCGAGTCTTCTTTGAACACGCGTGACTATTCATTTTGCCGTCCAAATATAGCGTACCCGGTCGTGCGAGTCTTCTTTGAACACGCGTGACTAGAACACGCGTGACTATTTTGCCGTCCAAATATAGCGTACCCGGTCGTGCGAGTCTTCTTTGAACACGCGTGCCTATTCTAGAACACGCGTGACTATTCATTTTGCCGTCCAAATATAGCGTACCCGGTCGTGCGAGTCTTCTTTGAACACGCGTGACTATTCATTTTGCCGTCCAAATATAGCGTACCCGGTCGTGCGAGTCTTCTTTGACGCGCGACCGAAAACCGACTGACGGCGGCTCGCGCGGTACGCGTTCCCCAAGAGTCTACGGCAAAATGTTTGCCGTCCAAATATAGCGTACCCGGTCGTGCGAGTCTTCTTTGAACACGCGTGACTGTTTGCCGTCCAAATATAGCGTACCCGGTCGTGCGAGTCTTCTTTGAACACGCGTGACTATTCATTTTGCCGTCCAAATATAGCGTACCCGGTCGTGCGAGTCTTCTTTGAACACGCGTGACTATTCATTTTGCCGTCCAAATATAGCGTACCCGGTCGTGCGAGTCTTCTTTGAACACGCGTGACTATTCATTTTGCCGTCCAAATATAGCGTACCCGGTCGTGCGAGTCTTCTTTGAACACGCGTGACTATTCATTTTGCCGTCCAAATATAGCGTACCCGGTCGTGCGAGTCTTCTTTGAACACGCGTGACTATTCATTTTGCCGTCCAAATATAGCGTACCCGGTCGTGCGGGTCTTCGTTGAACGCGCGTGACTATTCATTTTGCCGTCCAAATATAGCGTACCCGGTCGTGCGAGTCTTCTTTGAACACGCGTGACTATTCATTTTGCCATCCAAATATAGCGTACCCGGTCGTGCGAGTCTTCTTTGAACACGCGTGACTATTTATTTTGCTGTCCAAATATAGCGTACCCGGTCGTGCGAGTCTTCTTTGAACACGCGTGACTAGAACACGCGTGACTATTCATTTTGCCGTCCAAATATAGCATACTCGGTCGTGCGAATCTTCTTTGAACACGCGTGACTATTCATTTTGCCGTCCAAATATAGCGTACCCGGTCGTGCGAGTCTTCTTTGAACACGCGTGACTATTTTTGCCGTCCAAATATAGCGTACCCGGTCGTGCGAGTCTTCTTTGAACACGCGTGACTATTCATTTTGCCGTCCAAATATAGCGTACCCGGTCGTGCGAGTCTTCTTTGAACACGCGTGCCTATTCATTTTGCCGTCCAAATATAGCGTACCCGGTCGTGCGAGTCTTCTTTGAACACGCGTGACTATTCATTTTGCCGTCCAAATATAGCGTACCCGGTCGTGCGAGTCTTCTTTGAACACGCGTGACTATTCATTTTGCCGTCCAAATATAGCGTACCCGGTCGTGCGAGTCTTCTTTGAACACGCGTGACTAGAACACGCGTGACTATTCATTTTGCCGTCCAAATATAGCGTACCCGGTCGTGCGAGTCTTCTTTGAACACGCGTGCCTATATTCTAGAACACGCGTGACTATTCATTTTGCCGTCCAAATATAGCGTACCCGGTCGTGCAAATCTTCTTTGAACACGCGTGACTATTCATTTTGCCGTCCAAATATAGCATACCCGGTCGTGCGAGTCTTCTTTGACGCGCGACCGAAAACCGACTGACGGCGGCTCGCGCGGTACGCGTTCCCCAAGAGTCTACGGCAATATTTGCCGTCCAAATATAGCGTACCCGGTCGTGCGAGTCTTCTTTGAACACGCGTGACTATTCATTTTGCCGTCCAAATATAGCGTACCCGGTCGTGCGAGTCTTCTTTGAACACGCGTGACTATTCATTTTGCCGTCCAAATATAGCGTACCCGGTCGTGCGAGTCTTCTTTGAACACGCGTGACTATTCATCATTTTGCCGTCCAAATATAGCGTACCCGGTCGTGCGAGTCTTCTTTGAACACGCGTGACTATTCATTTTGCCGTCCAAATATAGCGTACCCGGTCGTGCGAGTCTTCTTTGAACACGCGTGACTATTCATTTTGCCGTCCAAATATAGCGTACCCGGTCGTGCGAGTCTTCTTTGAACACGCGTGACTAGAACACGCGTGACTATTCATTTTGCCGTCCAAATATAGCGTACCCGGTCGTGCGAGTCTTCTTTGAACACGCGTGACTATTCATTTTGCCGTCCAAATATAGCGTACCCGGTCGTGCGAGTCTTCTTTGACGCGCGACCGAAAACCGACTGACGGCGGCTCGCGCGGTACGCGTTCCCCAAGAGTCTACGCGTAGACTAACACGCGTGACTATTTATTTGCCGTCCAAATATAGCGTACCCGGTCGTGCGAGTCTTATTTGAACACGCGTGACTATTTATTTTGCCGTCCAAATATAGCGTACCCGGTCGTGCGAGTCTTCTTTGAACACGCGTGACTATTCATTTTGCCGTCCAAATATAGCGTATCCGGTCGTGCGAGTCTTCTTTGACGCGCGACCGAAAACCGACTGACGGCGGCTCGCGCGGTACGCGTTCCCCAAGAGTCTACGCGTAAACTAACACGCGTGACTATTCATTTTGCCGTCCAAATATAGCGTACCTGGTCGTGCGAGTCTTCTTTGAACACGCGTGACTATTCATTTTGCCGTCCAAATATAGCGTACCCGGTCGTGCGAGTCTTCTTTGAACACGCGTGACTATTCATTTTGCCGTCCAAATATAGCGTACCCGGTCGTGCGAGTCTTCTTTGAACACGCGTGACTATTCATTTTGCCGTCCAAATATAGCGTACCCGGTCGTGCGAGTCTTCTTTGAACACGCGTGACTATTCATTTTGCCGTCCAAATATAGCGTACCCGGTCGTGCGAGTCTTCTTTGAACACGCGTGACTATTCTTTGCCGTCCAAATATAGCGTACCCGGTCGTGCGAGTATTCTTTGACGCGCGACCGAAAACCGACTGACGGCGGCTCGCACGGTACGCGTTCTCCAAGAGTCTACGCGTAGACTAACACGCGTGACTATTCATTATATTTGGACGGCAAAATGTTTGCCGTCCAAATATAGCGTACCCGGTCGTGCGAGTCTTCTTTGAACACGCGTGACTATTCATTTTGCCGTCCAAATATAGCTTACCCGGTCGTGCGAGTCTTCTTTGAACACGCGTGACTATTCATTTTGCCGTCCAAATATAGCGTACCCGGTCGTGCGAGTATTCTTTGACGCGCGACCGAAAACCGACTGACGGCGGCTCGCGCGGTACGCGTTCCCTAAGAGTCTACGCGTAGACTAACACGCGTGACTATTCATTTTGCCGTCCAAATATAGCGTACCCGGTCGTGCGAGTCTTCTTTGAACACGCGTGACTAGAACACGCGTGACTATTCATTTTGCCGTCCAAATATAGCGTACCCGGTCGTGCGAGTCTTCTTTGAACACGCGTGACTATTCATTTTGCCGTCCAAATATAGCGTACCCGGTCGTGCGAGTCTTCTTTGAACACGCGTGACTATTCATTTTGCCGTCCAAATATAGCGTACCCGGTCGTGCGAGTCTTCTTTGAACACGCGTGACTATTCATTTTGCCGTCCAAATATAGCGTACCCGGTCGTGCAAGTCTTCTTTGAACACGCGTGACTATTCATTTTGCCGTCCAAATATAGCGTACCCGGTCGTGCGAGTCATCAATGTGTCATTTTGCACTGTGCATGAATAGGCACGCGTGTTCAAAGAAGACTCGCACGACCGGGTACGCTATATTTGGACGGCAAAATGAATAGTCACGCGTGTTCAAAGAAGACTTGCACGACCGGGTACGCTATATTTGGACGGCAAAATGAATAGTCACGCGTGTTCAAAGAAGACTCGCACGACCGGGTACGCTATATTTGGACGGCAAAATGAATAGTCACGCGTGTTCAAAGAAGACTCGCACGACCGGGTACGCTATATTTGGACGGCAAAATGAATAAGGCACGTCCAAACATTATATTTGGCACATACCCACATTTTGCAGTAGTTAGCATTCCATACGTGACAGGTTGCAAGCCCATCGCCGCTTATAAAGAATACTAACTGGTTTCCTCACGATCTTTTCCTTCACCGTTGTAAGCACGTGTTTTTAATGGGCATATAAATTTTCGAACAGAAAAATCCATTGATGCACGCCGGGATTCGAACACACGACCTTCAGATTGAAATTCGAATTCGAACATATCTTTTTTCGTCAGCTAAAGAAGCCTTTTCATTTCTATTGACCATACTTTTTTTCATGGCCTGTCCAGAATAGAAACAACTCCACCGCAGATAATACATGTTTGGACGTGTGCTGAATAGTCACGCGTGTTCAAAGAAGACTCGCACGACCGGGTACGCTATATTTGGACGGCAAAATGAATAGTCACGCGTGTTCAAAGAAGACTCGCACGACCGGGTACGCTATATTTGGACGGCAAAATGAATAGTCACGCGTGTTCTAGTCACGCGTGTTCAAAGAAGACTCGCACGACCGGGTACGCTATATTTGGACGGCAAAATGAATAGGCACGCGTGTTCAAAGAAGACTCGCACGACCGGGTACGCTATATTTGGAAGGCAAAATGAATAGTCACGCGTGTTCAAAGAAGACTCGCACGACCGGGTACGCTATATTTGGACGGCAAAATGAATAGTCACGCGTGTTCAAAGAAGACTCGCACGACCGGGTACGCTATATTTGGACGGCAAAAATAGTCACGCGTGCTCAAAGAAGACTCGCACGACCGGGTACGCTATATTTGGACGGCAAACATTTTGAATAGTCACGCGTGTAAGTTTACGTCTTGGGGAACGCGTACCGCGCGAGCCGCCGTCAGTCGGTTTTCGGTCGCGCGTCAAAGAAGACTCGCACGACCGGGTACGCTATATTTGGACGGCAAAATGAATAGTCACGCGTGTTCAAAGAAGACTCGCACGACCGGGTACGCTATATTTGGACAGCAAAATGAATAGTCACGCGTGTTCAAAGAAGACTCGCACGACCGGGTACGCTATATTTGGACGGCAAAATGAATAGTCACGCGTGTTCAAAGAAGACTCGCACGACCGGGTACGCTATATTTGGACGGCAAAATGAATAGTCACGCGTGTTCAAAGAAGACTCGCACGACCGGGTACGCTATATTTGGACGGCAAAATGAATAGTCACGCGTGTTCAAAGAAGACTCGCACGACCGGGTACGCTATATTTGGACGGCAAAATGAATAGTCACGCGTGTTCAAAGAAGACTCGCACGACCGGGTACGCTATATTTGGACGGCAAAATGAATAGTCACGCGTATTCAAAGAAGACTCGCACGACCGGGTACGCTATATTTGGACGGCAAAATGAATAGTCACGCGTGTTCAAAGAAGACTCGCACGACCGGGTACGCTATATTTGGACGGCAAAATGAATAGTCACGCGTGTTCAAAGAAGACTCGCACGACCGGGTACGCTATATTTGGACGGCAAAATGAATAGGAATAGTCACGCGTGTTCAAAGAAGACTCGCACGACTGGGTACGCTTTATTTGGACGGCAAAATGAATAGTCACGCGTGTTCAAAGAAGACTCGCACGACCGGGTACGCTATATTTGGACGGCAAAATGAATAGTCACGCGTGTTCAAAGAAGACTCGCACGACCGGGTACGCTATATTTGGACGGCAAAATGAATAGTCACGCGTGTTCAAAGAAGACTCGCACGACCGGGTACGCTATATTTGGACGGCAAAATGAATAGTCACGCGTCTTCAAAGAAGACTCGCACGACCGGGTACGCTATATTTGGACGGCAAAATGAATAGTCACGCAAGTTAGTCTACGCGTAGACTCTTGGGGAACGCGTACCGCGCGAGCCGCCGTCAGTCGGTTTTCGGTCGCGCGTCAAAGAAGAATCGCACGACCGGGTACGCTATATTTGGACGGCAAAATGAATAGTCACGCGTGTTCAAAGAAGACTCGCACGACCGGGTACGCTATATTTGGACGGCAAAATAAATAGTCACGCGTGTTCAAAGAAGACTCGCACGACCGGGTACGCTATATTTGGACGGCAAAATGAATAGTCACGCGTGTTCTAGTCAAGCGTGTTCAAAGAAGACTCGCACGACCGGGTACGCTATATTTGGACGGCAAAATGAATAGTCACGCGTGTTCAAAGAAGACTCGCACGACCGGGTACGCTAATTTGGACGGCAAAATGAATAGTCACGCGTGTTCAAAGAAGACTCGCACGACCGGGTACGCTATGGTACGCTATATTTGGACGGCAAAATGAATAGTCACGCGTGTTCAAAGAAGACTCGCACGACCGGGTACGCTATATTTGGACGGCAAAATGAATAGTCACGCGTGTTCAAAGAAGACTCGCACGACCGGGTACGCTATATTTGGACGGCAAAATGAATAGTCACGCGTGTTCAAAGAAGACTCGCACGACCGGGTACGCTATATTTGGACGGCAAAATGAATAGTCACGCGTGACTATTCATTTTGCCGTCCAAATATAGCGCTCTCGGTCGTGCATAGTCACGCGTGTTCAAAGAAGACTCGCACGACCGGGTACGCTATATTTGGACGGCAAATGAATAGTCACGCGTGTTCAAAGAAGACTCGCACGACCGGGTACGCTAATTTGGACGGCAAAATGAATAGTCACGCGTGTTCAAAGAAGACTCGCACGACCGGGTACGCTATATTTGGACGGCAAAATGAATAGTCACGCGTGTTCAAAGAAGACTCGCACGACTGGGTACGCTATATTTGGACGGCAAAAAATGAATAGTCACGCGTGTTAGTCTACGCGTAGACTCTTGGGGAACGCGTACCGCGCGAGCCGCCGTCAGTCGGTTTTCGGTCGCGCGTCAAAGAATACTCGCACGACCGGGTACGCTATATTTGGACGGCAAACATTTTGCCGAACAAATGAATAGTCACGCGTGTTCAAAAAAGACTCGCACGACCGGGTACGCTATATTTGGACGGCAAAATGAATAGTCACGCGTGTTCAAAGAAGACTCGCACGACCGAGTACGCTATATTTGGACGGCAAAATGAATAGTCACGCGTGTTCAAAGAAGACTCGCACGACCGGGTACGCTATATTTGGACGGCAAAATTAATAGTCACGCGTGTTCAAAGAAGACTCGCACGACCGGGTACGCTATATTTGGACGGCAAAATGAATAGTCACGCGTGTTCAAAGAAGACTCGCACGACCGGGTACGCTATATTTGGACGGCAAAATGAATAGTCACGCGTGTTCAAAGAAGACTCGCACGACCGGGTACGCTATATTTGGACGGCAAAATGAATAGTCACGCGTGTCCTAGTCACGCGTGTTCAAAGAAGACTCGCACGACCGGGTACGCTATATTTGGACGGCAAAATGAATAGTCACGCGTGTTATTCTACGCGTAGACTCTTGGAGAACGCGTACCGCGCGAGCCGCCGTCAGTCGGTTTTCGGTCGCGCGTCAAAGAAGTCTCGCAGGACTGGGTACGCTATATTTGGACGGCAAAATGAATAGTCACGCGTGTTCAAAGAAGACTCGCACGACTAGTCACGCGTGTTCAAAGAAGACTCGCACGACCGGGTACGCTATATTTGGACGGCAAATGAATAGTCACGCGTGTTCTAGTCACGCGTGTTCAAAGAAGACTCGCACGACCGGGTACGCTATATTTGGACGGCAAAATGAATAGTCACGCGTGTTAGTCTACGCGTAGACTCTTGGAGAACGCGTACCGCGCGAGCCGCCGTCAGTCGGTTTTCGGTCGCGCGTCAAAGAAGACTCGCACGACCGGGTACGCTATATTTGGACGGCAAAATGAATAAACACGCGTGTTCAAAGAAGACTCGCACGACCGGGTACGCTATATTTGGACGGCAAAATGAATAGTCACGCGTGTTCAAAGAAGACTCGCACGACCGGGTACGCTATATTTGGACGGCAAAATGAATAGTCACGCGTGTTCTAGTCACGCGTGTTCAACGAAGACTCGCACGACCGGGTACGCTATATTTGGACGGCAAATGAATAGTCACGCGTGTTAGTCTACGCGTAGACTCTTGGGGAACGCGTACCGCGCGAGCCGCCGTCAGTCGGTTTTCGGTCGCGCGTCAAAGAATACTCGCACGACCGGGTACGCTATATTTTGACGGCAAAATGAATAGTCACGCGTGTTCAAAGAAGACTCGCACGACCGAGAGCGCTATATTTGGACGGCAAAATGAATAGTCACGCGTGTTCAAAGAAGACTCGCACGACCGGGTACGCTATATTTGGACGGCAAAATGAATAGTCACGCGTGTTCAAAGAAGACTCGCACGACCGGGTACGCTATATTTGGACGGCAAATGAATAGTCACGCGTGTTCAAAGAAGACTCGCACGACCGGGTACGCTAATTTGGACGGCAAAATGAATAGTCACGCGTGTTCAAAGAAGACTCGCACGACCGTATACGCTATATTTGGACGGCAAAATGAATAGTCACGCGTGTTCAAAGAAGACTCGCACGACCGGGTACGCTATATTTGGACGGCAAAATGAATAGTCACGCGTGTTCAAAGAAGACTCGCACGACCGGGTACGCTAATTTGGACGGCAAAATGAATAGTCACGCGTGTTCAAAGAAGACTCGCACGACCGGGTACGCTATATTTGGACGGCAAAATGAATAGTCACGCGTGTTCAAAGAAGACTCGCACGACCGGGTACGCTATATTTGGACGGCAAAATGAATAGTCACGCGTGTTCAAAGAAGACTCGCACGACTGGGTACGCTATATTTGGACGGCAAAAAATGAATAGTCACGCGTGTTAGTCTACGCGTAGACTCTTGGGGAACGCGTACCGCGCGAGCCGCCGTCAGTCGGTTTTCGGTCGCGCGTCAAAGAATACTCGCACGACCGGGTACGCTATATTTGGACGGCAAACATTTTGCCGAACAAATGAATAGTCACGCGTGTTCTAAAAAGACTCGCACGACCGGGTACGCTATATTTGGACGGCAAAATGAATAGTCACGCGTGTTCAAAGAAGACTCGCACGACCGAGTACGCTATATTTGGACGGCAAAATGAATAGTCACGCGTGTTCAAAGAAGACTCGCACGACCGGGTACGCTATATTTGGACGGCAAAATGAATAGTCACGCGTGTTCAAAGAAGACTCGCACGACCGGGTACGCTATATTTGGACGGCAAAATGAATAGGCACGCGTGTTCAAAGAAGACTCGCACGACCGGGTACGCTATATTTGGACGGCAAAATGAATAGTCACGCGTGTTCAAAGAAGACTCGCACGACCGGGTACGCTATATTTGGACGGCAAAATGAATAGTCACGCGTGTTCAAAGAAGACTCGCACGACCGGGTACGCTATATTTGGACGGCAAAATGAATAGTCACGCGTGTTCAAAGAAGACTCGCACGACCGGGTACGCTATATTTGGACGGCAAAATGAATAGTCACGCGTGTTCAAAGAAGATTTGCACGACCGGGTACGCTATATTTGGACGGCAAAATGAATAGTCACGCGTGTTCTAGAATATAGGCACGCGTGTTCAAAGAAGACTCGCACGACCGGGTACGCTATATTTGGACGGCAAAATGAATAGTCACGCGTGTTCTAGTCACGCGTGTTCAAAGAAGACTCGCACGACCGGGTACGCTATATTTGGACGGCAAAATGAATAGTCACGCGTGTTCAAAGAAGACTCGCACGACCGGGTACGCTATAGTCACGCGTGTTAGTCTACGCGTAGACTCTTGGGGAACGCGTACCGCGCGAGCCGCCGTCAGTCGGTTTTCGGTCGCGCGTCAAAGAATACTCGCACGACCGGGTACGCTATATTTGGACGGCAAACATTTTGCCGAACAAATGAATAGTCACGCGTGTTCAAAAAAGACTCGCACGACCGGGTACGCTATATTTGGACGGCAAAATGAATAGTCACGCGTGTTCAAAGAAGACTCGCACGACCGAGTACGCTATATTTGGACGGCAAAATGAATAGTCACGCGTGTTCAAAGAAGACTCGCACGACCGGGTACGCTATATTTGGACGGCAAAATTAATAGTCACGCGTGTTCAAAGAAGACTCGCACGACCGGGTACGCTATATTTGGACGGCAAAATGAATAGTCACGCGTGTTCAAAGAAGACTCGCACGACCGGGTACGCTATATTTGGACGGCAAAATGAATAGTCACGCGTGTTCAAAGAAGACTCGCACGACCGGGTACGCTATATTTGGACGGCAAAATGAATAGTCACGCGTGTCCTAGTCACGCGTGTTCAAAGAAGACTCGCACGACCGGGTACGCTATATTTGGACGGCAAAATGAATAGTCACGCGTGTTATTCTACGCGTAGACTCTTGGAGAACGCGTACCGCGCGAGCCGCCGTCAGTCGGTTTTCGGTCGCGCGTCAAAGAAGTCTCGCAGGACTGGGTACGCTATATTTGGACGGCAAAATGAATAGTCACGCGTGTTCAAAGAAGACTCGCACGACTAGTCACGCGTGTTCAAAGAAGACTCGCACGACCGGGTACGCTATATTTGGACGGCAAATGAATAGTCACGCGTGTTCTAGTCACGCGTGTTCAAAGAAGACTCGCACGACCGGGTACGCTATATTTGGACGGCAAAATGAATAGTCACGCGTGTTAGTCTACGCGTAGACTCTTGGAGAACGCGTACCGCGCGAGCCGCCGTCAGTCGGTTTTCGGTCGCGCGTCAAAGAAGACTCGCACGACCGGGTACGCTATATTTGGACGGCAAAATGAATAAACACGCGTGTTCAAAGAAGACTCGCACGACCGGGTACGCTATATTTGGACGGCAAAATGAATAGTCACGCGTGTTCAAAGAAGACTCGCACGACCGGGTACGCTATATTTGGACGGCAAAATGAATAGTCACGCGTGTTCTAGTCACGCGTGTTCAACGAAGACTCGCACGACCGGGTACGCTATATTTGGACGGCAAATGAATAGTCACGCGTGTTAGTCTACGCGTAGACTCTTGGGGAACGCGTACCGCGCGAGCCGCCGTCAGTCGGTTTTCGGTCGCGCGTCAAAGAATACTCGCACGACCGGGTACGCTATATTTTGACGGCAAAATGAATAGTCACGCGTGTTCAAAGAAGACTCGCACGACCGAGAGCGCTATATTTGGACGGCAAAATGAATAGTCACGCGTGTTCAAAGAAGACTCGCACGACCGGGTACGCTATATTTGGACGGCAAAATGAATAGTCACGCGTGTTCAAAGAAGACTCGCACGACCGGGTACGCTATATTTGGACGGCAAATGAATAGTCACGCGTGTTCAAAGAAGACTCGCACGACCGGGTACGCTAATTTGGACGGCAAAATGAATAGTCACGCGTGTTCAAAGAAGACTCGCACGACCGTATACGCTATATTTGGACGGCAAAATGAATAGTCACGCGTGTTCAAAGAAGACTCGCACGACCGGGTACGCTATATTTGGACGGCAAAATGAATAGTCACGCGTGTTCAAAGAAGACTCGCACGACCGGGTACGCTAATTTGGACGGCAAAATGAATAGTCACGCGTGTTCAAAGAAGACTCGCACGACCGGGTACGCTATATTTGGACGGCAAAATGAATAGTCACGCGTGTTCAAAGAAGACTCGCACGACCGGGTACGCTATATTTGGACGGCAAAATGAATAGTCACGCGTGTTCAAAGAAGACTCGCACGACTGGGTACGCTATATTTGGACGGCAAAAAATGAATAGTCACGCGTGTTAGTCTACGCGTAGACTCTTGGGGAACGCGTACCGCGCGAGCCGCCGTCAGTCGGTTTTCGGTCGCGCGTCAAAGAATACTCGCACGACCGGGTACGCTATATTTGGACGGCAAACATTTTGCCGAACAAATGAATAGTCACGCGTGTTCAAAAAAGACTCGCACGACCGGGTACGCTATATTTGGACGGCAAAATGAATAGTCACGCGTGTTCAAAGAAGACTCGCACGACCGAGTACGCTATATTTGGACGGCAAAATGAATAGTCACGCGTGTTCAAAGAAGACTCGCACGACCGGGTACGCTATATTTGGACGGCAAAATGAATAGTCACGCGTGTTCAAAGAAGACTCGCACGACCGGGTACGCTATATTTGGACGGCAAAATGAATAGGCACGCGTGTTCAAAGAAGACTCGCACGACCGGGTACGCTATATTTGGACGGCAAAATGAATAGTCACGCGTGTTCAAAGAAGACTCGCACGACCGGGTACGCTATATTTGGACGGCAAAATGAATAGTCACGCGTGTTCAAAGAAGACTCGCACGACCGGGTACGCTATATTTGGACGGCAAAATGAATAGTCACGCGTGTTCAAAGAAGACTCGCACGACCGGGTACGCTATATTTGGACGGCAAAATGAATAGTCACGCGTGTTCTAGTCACGCGTGTTCAAAGAAGACTCGCACGACCGGGTACGCTATATTTGGACGGCAAAATGAATAGTCACGCGTGTTCAAAGAAGACTCGCACGACCGGGTACGCTATATTTGGACGGCAAAATGAATAGTCACGCGTGTTCAAAGAAGACTCGCACGACCGGGTACGCTATATTTGGACGGCAAAATGAATAGTCACGCGTGTTCAAAGAAGACTCGCACGACCGGGTACGCTATATTTGGACGGCAAAATGAATAGTCACGCGTGTTCAAAGAAGACTCGCACGACCGGGTACGCTATATTTGGACGGCAAACATCACGCGTGTTTAAAGAAGACTCGCACGACCGGGTACGCTATATTTGGACGGCAAAATGAATAGTTCACGCGTGTTCAAAGAAGACTCGCACGACCGGGTACGCTATATTTGGACGGCAAAAATAGTCACGCGTGTTCAAAGAAGACTCGCACGACCGGGTACGCTATATTTGGACGGCAAAATCAATAGTCACGCGTGTTCAAAGAAGACTCGCACGACCCGGTACGCTATATTTGGACGGCAAAATGAATAGTCACGCGTGTTCAAAGAAGACTCGCACGACCGGGGACGCTATATTTGGACGGCAAAATGAATAGTCACGCGTGTTCAAAGAAGACTCGCACGACCGGGTACGCTATATTTGGACGGCAAATAAATAGTCACGCGTGTTATAGTCTACGTGTAGACTCTCGGGGAACGCGTACCGCGCGAGCCGCCGTCAGTCGGTTTTCGGTTGCGCGTCAAAGAAGACTCGCACGACCGGGTACGCTATATTTGGACGGCAAAATGAATAGTCACGCGTGTTCAAAGAAGACTCGCACGACCGGGTACGCTATATTTGGACGGCAAAATGAATAGGCACGCGTGTTCAAAGAAGACTCGCACGACCGGGTACGCTATATTTGGACGGCAAAATGAATAGTCACGCGTGTTCAAAGAAGACTCGCACGACCGGGTACGCTATATTAGGACGGCAAAATGAATAGTCACGCGTGTTCAAAGAAGACTCGCACGACCGGGTACGCTATATTTGAACGGCAAAATGAATAGTCACGCGTGTTCAAAGAAGACTCGCACGACCGGGTACGCTATATTTGGACGGCAAAATGAATAGTCACGCGTGTTCTAGTCACGCGTGTTCAAAGAAGACTCGCACGACCGGGTACGCTATATTTGGACGGCAAAATGAATAGTCACGCGTGTTAGTCTACGCGTAGACTCTTGGGGAACGCGTACCGCGCGAGCCGCCGTCAGTCGGTTTTCGGTCGCGCGTCAAAGAAGACTCGCACGACCGGGTACGCTATATTTGGACGGCAAAATGAATAGTCACGCGTGTTCAAAGAAGACTCGCACGACCGGGTACGCTATATTTGGACGGCAAAATGAATAGTCACGCGTGTTCAAAGATGAATAGTCACGCGTGTTCAAAGAAGACTCGCACGACCGGGTACGCTATATTTGGACGGCAAAACGAATAGTCACGCGTGTTCAAAGAAGACTCGCACGACCGGGTACGCTATATTTGGACGGCAAAATGAATAGGCACGCGTGTTCAAAGAAGACTCGCACGACCGGGTACGCTATATTTGGACGGCAAAATGAATAGTCACGCGTGTTTAAAGAAGACTCGCACGACCGGGTACGCTATATTTATACGGCAAAATGAATAGTCACGCGTGTTCAAAGAAGACTCGCACGACCGGGTACGCTATATTTGGACGGCAAAATGAATACACGCGTGTTCAAAGAAGACTCGCACGACCGGGTACGCTATATTTGGACGGCAAAATGATGAATAGTCACGCGTGTTCAAAGAAGACTCGCACGACCGGGTACGCTATATTTGGACGGCAAAATGAATAGTCACGCGTGTTCTAGTCACGCGTGTTCAAAGAAGACTCGCACGACCGGGTACGCTATATTTGGACGGCAAAATGAATAGTCACGCGTGTAAGTTTACGCGTAGACTCTTGGGGAACGCGTACCGCGCGAGCCGCCGTCAGTCGGTTTTCGGTCGCGCGTCAAAGAAGACTCGCACGACCGGGTACGCTATATTTGGACGGCAAAATGATGAATAGTCACGCGTGTTCAAAGAAGACTCGCACGACCCGGTACGCTATATTTGGACGGCAAAATGAATAGTCACGCGTGTTCAAACAAGACTTGCACGACCGGGTACGCTATATTTGGACGGCAAAATGAATAGTCAAGCGTGTTCAAAGAAGACTCGCACGACCGGGTACGCTATATTTGGACGGCAAATAAATAGTCACGCGTGTTAGTCTACGCGTAGACTCTTGGGGAACGCGTACCGCGCGAGCCGCCGTCAGTCGGTTTTCGGTTGCGCGTCAAAGAAGACTCGCACGACCGGGTACGCTATATTTGGACGGCAAAATGAATAGTCACGCGTGTTCAAAGAAGACTCGCACGACCGGGTACGCTATATTTGGACGGCAAAATGAATAGGCACGCGTGTTCAAAGAAGACTCGCACGACCGGGTACGCTATATTTGGACGGCAAAATGAATAGTCACGCGTGTTCAAAGAAGACTCGCACGACCGGGTACGCTATATTTGGACGGCAAAATGAATAGTCACGCGTGTTCAAAGAAGACTCGCACGACCGGGTACGCTATATTTGGACGGCAAAATGAATAGTCACGCGTGTTCAAAGAAGACTCGCACGACCGGGTACGCTATATTTTGGACGGCAAAATAATTAGTCACGCGTGTTCAAAGAAGACTCGCACGACCGGGTACGCTATATTTGGACGGCAAAATGAATAGTCACGCGTGTTCAAAGAAGACTCGCACGACCGGGTACGCTAATTTGGACGGCAAAATGAATAGTCACGCGTGTTCAAAGAAGACTCGCACGACCGGGTACGCTATATTTGGACGGCAAAATGAATAGTCACGCGTGTTCAAAGAAGACTCGCACGACCGGGTACGCTATATTTGGACGGCAAAATGAATAGTCACGCGTGTTAGTCTACGCGTAGACTCTTGGGGAACGCGTACCGCGCGAGCCGCCGTCAGTCGGTTTTCGGTCGCGCGTCAAAGAAGACTCGCACGACCGGGTACGCTATATTTGGACGGCAAAATGAATAGTCACGCGTGTTCAAAGAAGACTCGCACGACCGGGTACGCTATATTTGGACGGCAAAATGAATAGTCACGCGTGTTCAAAGAAGACTCGCACGACCGGGTACGCTATATTTGGACGGCAAAATGAATAGTCACGCGTGTTCAAAGAAGACTCGCACGACCGGGTACGCTATATTTGGACGGCAAAATGAATAGTCACGCGTGTTAGTCTACGCGTAGACTCTTGGGGAACGCGTACCGCACGAGCCGCCGTAAGTCGGTTTTCGGTCGCGCGTCAAAGAATACTCGCACGACCGGGTACGCTATATTTGGACGGCAAAATGAATAGTCACGCGTGTTCAAAGAAGACTCGCACGACCGGGTACGCTATATTTGGACGGCAAAACGCGTGTTCAAAGAAGACTCGCACGACCGGGTACGCTATATTTGGACGGCAAAATGAATAGTCACGCGTGTTCAAAGAAGACTCGCACGACCGGGTACGCTATATTTGGACGGCAAAATGAATAGTCACGCGTGTTCAAAGAAGACTCGCACGACCGGGTACGCTATATTTGGACGGCAAAATGAATAGTCACGCGTGTTCAAAGAAGACTCGCACGACCGGGTACGCTATATTTGGACGGCAAATGAATAGTCACGCGTGTTCAAAGAAGACTCGCACGACCGGGTACGCTATATTTGGACGGTAAAATGAATAGTCACGCGTGTTCAAAGAAGACTCGCACGACCGGGTACGCTATATTTGGACGGCAAAATGAATAGTCACGCGTGTTCAAAGAAGACTCGCACGACCGGGTACGCTAATTTGGACGGCAAAATGAATAGTCACGCGTGTTCAAAGAAGACTCGCACGACCGGGTACGCTTTATTTGGACGGCAAACATGAATAGTCACGCGTGTTAGTCTACGCGTAGACTCTTTGGGAACGCCTACCGCGCGAGCCGCCGTCAGTCGGTTTTCGGTCGCGCGTCATAGAAGACTCGCACGACCGGGTACGCTATATTTGGACGGCAAAATGAATAGTCACGCGTGTTCAAAGAAGACTCGCACGACCGGGTACGCTATATTTGGACGGCAAAATGAATAGTCACGCGTGTTCAAAGAAGACTCGCACGACCGGGTACGCTATATTTGGACGGCAAAATGAATAGTCACGCGTGTTCTAGTCACGCGTGTTCAAAGAAGACTCGCACGACCGGGTACGCTATATTTGGACGGCAAAATGAATAGTCACGCGTGTTTAAAGAAGACTCGCACGACCGGGTACGCTAATTTGGACGGCAAAATGAATAGTCACGCGTGTTCAAAGAAGACTCGCACGACCGGGTACGCTATATTTGGACGGCAAAATGAATAGTCACGCGTGTTCAAAGAAGACTCGCACGACCGGGTACGCTATATTTGGACGGCAAAATGAATAGTCACGCGTGTTCAAAGAAGACTCGCACGACCGGGTACGCTATATTTGGACGGCAAAATGAATAGTTCACGCGTGTTCAAAGAATACTCGCACGACCGGGTACGCTATATTTGGACGGCAAACATCGCGTGTTCAAAGAAGACTCGCACGACCGGGTACGCTATATTTGCCAAAATGTTTGCCGTCCAAATATAGCGTACCCGGTCGTGCGAGTCTTCTTTGAACACGCGTGACTATTCATTTTGCCGTCCAAATATAGCGTACCCGGTCGTGCGAGTCTTCTTTGAACACGCGTGACTATTCATTTTGCCGTCCAAATATAGCGTATCCGGTCGTGCGAGTCTTCTTTGACGCGCGACCGAAAACCGACTGACGGCGGCTCGCGCGGTACGCGTTCCCCAAGAGTCTACGCGTAAACTAACACGCGTGACTATTCATTTTGCCGTCCAAATATAGCGTACCTGGTCGTGCGAGTCTTCTTTGAACACGCGTGACTATTCATTTGCCGTCCAAATATAGCGTACCCGGTCGTGCGAGTCTTCTTTGAACACGCGTGACTATTCATTTGCCGTCCAAATATAGCGTACCCGGTCGTGCGAGTCTTCTTCGACGCGCGACCGAAAACCGACTGACGGCGGCGCGCGCGGTACGCGTTCCCCAAGAGTCTACGCGTAGACTAACACGCGTGACTATTCATCATTTTGCCGTCCAAATATAGCGTACCCGGTCGTGCGAGTCTTCTTTGAACACTCGTGACTAGAACACGCGTGACTATTCATCATTTTTCCGTCCAAATATAGCGTACCCGGTCGTGCGAGTCTTCTTTGAACACGCGTGACTATTCATTTTGCCGTCCAAATATAGCGTACACGGTCGTGCGAGTCTTCTTTGAACACGCGTGACTATTCATTTTGCCGTCCAAATTAGCGTACCCGGTCGTGCGAGTCTTCTTTGAACACGCGTGACTATTCATTTTGACGTCCAAATATAGCGTACCCGGTCGTGCGAGTATTCTTTGACGCGCGACCGAAAACCGACTGACGGCGGCTCGCGCGGTACGCGTTCCCCAAGAGTCTACGCGTAGACTAACACGCGTGACTATTTATTTTGCCGTCCAAATATAGCGTACCCGGTCGTGCGAGTCTTCTTTGAACACGCGTGACTAATGAATAGTCACGCGTGTTCAAAGAAGACTCGCACGACCGGGTACGCTATATTTGGACGGCAAAATGAATAGTCACGCGTGTTCAAAGAAGACTCGCACGACCGGGTACGCTATATTTGGACGGCAAACGAATAGTCACGCGTGTTCAAAGAAAACTCGCACGACCGGGTACGCTATATTTGGACGGCAAAATGAATAGTTCACGCGTGTTCAAAGAAGACTCGCACGACCGGGTACGCTATATTTGGACGGCAAAATGAATAGTCACGCGTGTTCAAAGAAGACTCGCACGACCGGAAACGCTATATTTGGACGGCAAAATGAATAGTCACGCGTGTTCAAAGAAGACTCGCACGACCGGGTACGCTATATTTGGACGGCAAAATGAATAGTCACGCGTGTTCAAAGAAGACTCGCACGACCGGGTACGCTATATTTGGACGGCAAAATGAATAGTCACGCGTGTTCAAAGAAGACTCGCACGACCGGGTACGCTATATTTGGACGGCAAAATGAATAGTCACGCGTGTTCAAAGAAGACTCGCACGACCGGGTACGCTATATTTGGACGGCAAAATGAATAGTTCACGCGTGTTCAAAGAAGACTCGCACGACCGGGTACGCTATATTTGGACGGCAAAATGAATAGTTCACGCGTGTTCAAAGAAGACTCGCACGACCGGGTACGCTATATTTGGACGGCAAAAATAGTCACGCGTGTTCAAAGAAGACTCGCACGACCGGGTACGCTATATTTGGACGGCAAAATGAATAGTCACGCGTGTTCAAAGAAGACTCGCATGACCGGAAACGCTATATTTGGACGGCAAAATGAATAGTCACGCGTGTTCAAAGAAGACTCGCACGACCGGAAACGCTATATTTGGACGGCAAAATGAATAGTCACGCGTGTTCAAAGAAGACTCACACGACCGGGTACGCTATATTTGGACGGCAAAGAATAGTCACGCGTGGTTCAAAGAAGACTCGCACGACCGGGGACGCTATATTTGGACGGCAAAATGAATAGTCACGCGTGTTTAAAGAAGACTCGCACGACCGGGTACGCTATATTTGGACGGCAAAATGAATAGTCACGCGTGTTCTAGTCACGCGTGTTCAAAGAAGACTCGCACGACCGGGTACGCTATATTTGGACGGCAAAATGAATAGTCACGCGTGTTCAAAGATGAATAGTCACGCGTGTTCAAAGAAGACTCGCACGACCGGGTACGCTATATTTGGACGGCAAAACGAATAGTCACGCGTGTTCAAAGAAGACTCGCACGACCCGGTACGCTATATTTGGACGGCAAAATGAATAGTCACGCGTGTTCAAAGAAGACTCGCACGACCGGGGACGCTAAAACCGACTGACGGCGGCTCGCGCGGTACGCGTTCCCCAAGAGTCTACGCGTAGACTAACACGCGTGACTATTCATTTTGCCGTCCAAATATGGCGTACCCGGTCGTGCGAGTCTTCTTTGAACACGCGTGACTATTCATTTTGCCGTCCAAATATAGCGTACCCGGTCGTGCGAGTCTTCTTTAAACACGCGTGACTATTCATTTTGCCGTCCAAATATAGCGTCCCCGGTCGTGCGAGTCTTCTTTGAACCACGCGTGACTATTCTTTGCCGTCCAAATATAGCGTACCCGGTCGTGCGAGTCTTCTTTGAACACGCGTGACTATTCATTTTGCCGTCCAAATATAGCGTTTCCGGTCGTGCGAGTCTTCTTTGAACACGCGTGACTATTCATTTTGCCGTCCAAATATAGCGTTTCCGGTCATGCGAGTCTTCTTTGAACACGCGTGACTATTCATTTTGCCGTCCAAATATAGCGTACCCGGTCGTGCGAGTCTTCTTTGAACACGCGTGACTATTTTTGCCGTCCAAATATAGCGTACCCGGTCGTGCGAGTCTTCTTTGAACACGCGTGAACTATTCATTTTGCCGTCCAAATATAGCGTACCCGGTCGTGCGAGTCTTCTTTGAACACGCGTGAACTATTCATTTTGCCGTCCAAATATAGCGTACCCGGTCGTGCGAGTCTTCTTTGAACACGCGTGACTATTCATTTTGCCGTCCAAATATAGCGTACCCGGTCGTGCGAGTCTTCTTTGAACACGCGTGACTATTCATTTTGCCGTCCAAATATAGCGTACCCGGTCGTGCGAGTCTTCTTTGAACACGCGTGACTATTCATTTTGCCGTCCAAATATAGCGTACCCGGTCGTGCGAGTCTTCTTTGAACACGCGTGACTATTCATTTTGCCGTCCAAATATAGCGTTTCCGGTCGTGCGAGTCTTCTTTGAACACGCGTGACTATTCATTTTGCCGTCCAAATATAGCGTACCCGGTCGTGCGAGTCTTCTTTGAACACGCGTGAACTATTCATTTTGCCGTCCAAATATAGCGTACCCGGTCGTGCGAGTTTTCTTTGAACACGCGTGACTATTCGTTTGCCGTCCAAATATAGCGTACCCGGTCGTGCGAGTCTTCTTTGAACACGCGTGACTATTCATTTTGCCGTCCAAATATAGCGTACCCGGTCGTGCGAGTCTTCTTTGAACACGCGTGACTATTCATTAGTCACGCGTGTTCAAAGAAGACTCGCACGACCGGGTACGCTATATTTGGACGGCAAAATGAATAGTCACGCGTGTTAGTCTACGCGTAGACTCTTGGGGAACGCGTACCGCGCGAGCCGCCGTCAGTCGGTTTTCGGTCGCGCGTCAAAGAATACTCGCACGACCGGGTACGCTATATTTGGACGTCAAAATGAATAGTCACGCGTGTTCAAAGAAGACTCGCACGACCGGGTACGCTAATTTGGACGGCAAAATGAATAGTCATGCGTGTTCAAAGAAGACTCGCACGACCGGGTACGCTATATTTGGACGGCAAAATGAATAGTCACGCGTGTTCAAAGAAGACTCGCACGACCGGGTACGCTATATTTGGACGGAAAAATGATGAATAGTCACGCGTGTTCTAGTCACGA
This sequence comes from Hydriomena furcata, assembly GCA_912999785.1. Classification (NCBI taxonomy): domain Eukaryota; kingdom Metazoa; phylum Arthropoda; class Insecta; order Lepidoptera; family Geometridae; genus Hydriomena; species Hydriomena furcata. The sequence goes on from OU538825.1 coordinate 3,590,775, forward strand.
GTGTTCAAAGAAGACTCGCACGACCGGGTACGCTATATTTGGACGGCAAAATGATGAATAGTCACGCGTGTTAGTCTACGCGTAGACTCTTGGGGAACGCGTACCGCGCGCGCCGCCGTCAGTCGGTTTTCGGTCGCGCGTCGAAGAAGACTCGCACGACCGGGTACGCTATATTTGGACGGCAAATGAATAGTCACGCGTGTTCAAAGAAGACTCGCACGACCGGGTACGCTATATTTGGACGGCAAATGAATAGTCACGCGTGTTCAAAGAAGACTCGCACGACCAGGTACGCTATATTTGGACGGCAAAATGAATAGTCACGCGTGTTAGTTTACGCGTAGACTCTTGGGGAACGCGTACCGCGCGAGCCGCCGTCAGTCGGTTTTCGGTCGCGCGTCAAAGAAGACTCGCACGACCGGATACGCTATATTTGGACGGCAAAATGAATAGTCACGCGTGTTCAAAGAAGACTCGCACGACCGTGTACGCTATATTTGGACGGCAAAATGAATAGTCACGCGTGTTCAAAGAAGACTCGCACGACCGGGTACGCTATATTTGGACGGCAAACATTTTGGCAAATATAGCGTACCCGGTCGTGCGAGTCTTCTTTGAACACGCGTGACTAGAACACGCGTGACTATTCATTTTGCCGTCTAAATATAGCGTACCCGGTCGTGCGAGTCTTCTTTGAACACGCGTGACTATTTTTGCCGTCCAAATATAGCGTACCCGGTCGTGCGAGTCTTCTTTGAACACGCGATGTTTGCCGTCCAAATATAGCGTACCCGGTCGTGCGAGTATTCTTTGAACACGCGTGAACTATTCATTTTGCCGTCCAAATATAGCGTACCCGGTCGTGCGAGTCTTCTTTGAACACGCGTGACTATTCATTTTGCCGTCCAAATATAGCGTACCCGGTCGTGCGAGTCTTCTTTGAACACGCGTGACTATTCATTTTGCCGTCCAAATATAGCGTACCCGGTCGTGCGAGTCTTCTTTGAACACGCGTGACTAGAACACGCGTGACTATTCATTTTGCAGTCCAAATATAGCGTACCCGGTCGTGCGAGTCTTCTTTAAACACGCGTGACTATTCATTTTGCCGTCCAAATATAGCGTACCCGGTCGTGCGAGTCTTCTTTGAACACGCGTGACTAGAACACGCGTGACTATTCATTTTGCCGTCCAAATATAGCGTACCCGGTCGTGCGAGTCTTCTTTGAACACGCGTGACTATTCATTTTGCCGTCCAAATATAGCGTACCCGGTCGTGCGAGTCTTCTTTGAACACGCGTGACTATTCATTTTGCCGTCCAAATATAGCGTACCCGGTCGTGCGAGTCTTCTATGACGCGCGACCGAAAACCGACTGACGGCGGCTCGCGCGGTAGGCGTTCCCAAAGAGTCTACGCGTAGTCTAACACGCGTGACTATTCATTTTGCCGTCCAAATATAGCGTACCCGGTCGTGCGAGTCTTCTTTGAACACGCGTGACTATTCATTTTGCCGTCCAAATATAGCGTACCCGGTCGTGCGAGTCTTCTTTGATCACGCGTGTTCTAGTCACGCGTGTTCAAAGAAGACTCGCACGACCGGGTACGCTATATTTGGACGGCAAAATGAATAGTCACGCGTGTTAGTCTACGTGTAGACTCTTGGGGAACGCGTACCGCGCGAGCCGCCGTCAGTCGGTTTTCGGTCGCGCGTCAAAGAATACTCGCACGACCGGGTACGCTATATTTGGACGGCAAAATGAATAGTCACGCGTGTTCAAAGAAGACTCGCACGACCGGGTACGCTAATTTGGACGGCAAAATGAATAGTCACGCGTGTTCAAAGAAGACTCGCACGACCGGGTACGCTATATTTGGACGGCAAAATGAATAGTCACGCGTGTTCAAAGAAGACTCGCACGACCGGGTACGCTATATTTGGACGGCAAAATGATGAATAGTCACGCGTGTTAGTCTACGCGTAGACTCTTGGGGAACGCGTACCGCGCGCGCCGCCGTCAGTCGGTTTTCGGTCGCAAGTCGAAGAAGACTCGCACGACCGGGTACGCTATATTTGGACGGCAAATGAATAGTCACGCGTGTTCAAAGAAGACTCGCACGACCGGGTACGCTATATTTGGACGGCAAAATGAATAGTCACGCGTGTTCAAAGAAGACTCGCACGACCAGGTACGCTATATTTGGACGGCAAAATGAATAGTCACGCGTGTTAGTTTACGCGTAGACTCTTGGGGAACGCGTACCGCGCGAGCCGCCGTCAGTCGGTTTTCGGTCGCGCGTCAAAGAAGACTCGCACGACCGGATACGCTATATTTGGACGGCAAAATGAATAGTCACGCGTGTTCAAAGAAGACTCGCACGACCGGGTACGCTATATTTGGACGGCAAAATGAATAGTCACGCGTGTTCAAAGAAGACTCGCACGACCGGGTACGCTATATTTGGACGGCAAACATTTTGGCAAATATAGCGTACCCAGTCGTGCGAGTCTTCTTTGAACACGCGTGACTAGAACACGCGTGACTATTTATTTTGCCGTCTAAATATAGCGTACCCGGTTGTGCGAGTCTTCTTTGAACACGCGTGACTATTTTTGCCGTCCAAATATAGCGTACCCGGTCGTGCGAGTCTTCTTTGAACACGCGTGACTATTCATTTTGCCGTCCAAATATAGCGTACCCGGTCGTGCGAGTCTTCTTTGAACACGCGTGAACTATTCATTTTGCCGTCCAAATATAGCGTACCCGGTCGTGCGAGTTTTCTTTGAACACGCGTGACTATTCGTTTGCCGTCCAAATATAGCGTACCCGGTCGTGCGAGTCTTCTTTGAACACGCGTGACTATTCATTTTGCCGTCCAAATATAGCGTACCCGGTCGTGCGAGTCTTCTTTGAACACGCGTGACTATTCATTAGTCACGCGTGTTCAAAGAAGACTCGCACGACCGGGTACGCTATATTTGGACGGCAAAATGAATAGTCACGCGTGTTAGTCTACGCGTAGACTCTTGGGGAACGCGTACCGCGCGAGCCGCCGTCAGTCGGTTTTCGGTCGCGCGTCAAAGAATACTCGCACGACCGAGTACGCTATATTTGGACGTCAAAATGAATAGTCACGCGTGTTCAAAGAAGACTCGCACGACCGGGTACGCTAATTTGGACGGCAAAATGAATAGTCACGCGTGTTCAAAGAAGACTCGCACGACCGGGTACGCTATATTTGGACGGCAAAATGAATAGTCACGCGTGTTCAAAGAAGACTCGCACGACCGGGTACGCTATATTTGGACGGAAAAATGATGAATAGTCACGCGTGTTCTAGTCACGAGTGTTCAAAGAAGACTCGCACGACCGGGTACGCTATATTTGGACGGCAAAATGATGAATAGTCACGCGTGTTAGTCTACGCGTAGACTCTTGGGGAACGCGTACCGCGCGCGCCGCCGTCAGTCGGTTTTCGGTCGCGCGTCGAAGAAGACTCGCACGACCGGGTACGCTATATTTGGACGGCAAATGAATAGTCACGCGTGTTCAAAGAAGACTCGCACGACCGGGTACGCTATATTTGGACGGCAAATGAATAGTCACGCGTGTTCAAAGAAGACTCGCACGACCAGGTACGCTATATTTGGACGGCAAAATGAATAGTCACGCGTGTTAGTTTACGCGTAGACTCTTGGGGAACGCGTACCGCGCGAGCCGCCGTCAGTCGGTTTTCGGTCGCGCGTCAAAGAAGACTCGCACGACCGGATACGCTATATTTGGACGGCAAAATGAATAGTCACGCGTGTTCAAAGAAGACTCGCACGACCGGGTACGCTATATTTGGACGGCAAAATGAATAGTCACGCGTGTTCAAAGAAGACTCGCACGACCGGGTACGCTATATTTGGACGGCAAACATTTTGGCAAATATAGCGTACCCGGTCGTGCGAGTCTTCTTTGAACACGCGTGACTAGAACACGCGTGACTATTCATTTTGCCGTCTAAATATAGCGTACCCGGTCGTGCGAGTCTTCTTTGAACACGCGTGACTATTTTTGCCGTCCAAATATAGCGTACCCGGTCGTGCGAGTCTTCTTTGAACACGCGATGTTTGCCGTCCAAATATAGCGTACCCGGTCGTGCGAGTATTCTTTGAACACGCGTGAACTATTCATTTTGCCGTCCAAATATAGCGTACCCGGTCGTGCGAGTCTTCTTTGAACACGCGTGACTATTCATTTTGCCGTCCAAATATAGCGTACCCGGTCGTGCGAGTCTTCTTTGAACACGCGTGACTATTCATTTTGCCGTCCAAATATAGCGTACCCGGTCGTGCGAGTCTTCTTTGAACACGCGTGACTAGAACACGCGTGACTATTCATTTTGCAGTCCAAATATAGCGTACCCGGTCGTGCGAGTCTTCTTTAAACACGCGTGACTATTCATTTTGCCGTCCAAATATAGCGTACCCGGTCGTGCGAGTCTTCTTTGAACACGCGTGACTAGAACACGCGTGACTATTCATTTTGCCGTCCAAATATAGCGTACCCGGTCGTGCGAGTCTTCTTTGAACACGCGTGACTATTCATTTTGCCGTCCAAATATAGCGTACCCGGTCGTGCGAGTCTTCTTTGAACACGCGTGACTATTCATTTTGCCGTCCAAATATAGCGTACCCGGTCGTGCGAGTCTTCTATGACGCGCGACCGAAAACCGACTGACGGCGGCTCGCGCGGTAGGCGTTCCCAAAGAGTCTACGCGTAGACTAACACGCGTGACTATTCATTTTGCCGTCCAAATATAGCGTACCCGGTCGTGCGAGTCTTCTTTGAACACGCGTGACTATTCATTTTGCCGTCCAAATATAGCGTACCCGGTCGTGCGAGTCTTCTTTGAACACGCGTGACTATTCATTAGTCACGCGTGTTCAAAGAAGACTCGCACGACCGGGTACGCTATATTTGGACGGCAAAATGAATAGTCACGCGTGTTAGTCTACGTGTAGACTCTTGGGGAACGCGTACCGCGCGAGCCGCCGTCAGTCGGTTTTCGGTCGCGCGTCAAAGAATACTCGCACGACCGGGTACGCTATATTTGGACGGCAAAATGAATAGTCACGCGTGTTCAAAGAAGACTCGCACGACCGGGTACGCTAATTTGGACGGCAAAATGAATAGTCACGCGTGTTCAAAGAAGACTCGCACGACCGGGTACGCTATATTTGGACGGCAAAATGAATAGTCACGCGTGTTCAAAGAAGACTCGCACGACCGGGTACGCTATATTTGGACGGCAAAATGATGAATAGTCACGCGTGTTAGTCTACGCGTAGACTCTTGGGGAACGCGTACCGCGCGCGCCGCCGTCAGTCGGTTTTCGGTCGCAAGTCGAAGAAGACTCGCACGACCGGGTACGCTATATTTGGACGGCAAATGAATAGTCACGCGTGTTCAAAGAAGACTCGCACGACCGGGTACGCTATATTTGGACGGCAAAATGAATAGTCACGCGTGTTCAAAGAAGACTCGCACGACCAGGTACGCTATATTTGGACGGCAAAATGAATAGTCACGCGTGTTAGTTTACGCGTAGACTCTTGGGGAACGCGTACCGCGCGAGCCGCCGTCAGTCGGTTTTCGGTCGCGCGTCAAAGAAGACTCGCACGACCGGATACGCTATATTTGGACGGCAAAATGAATAGTCACGCGTGTTCAAAGAAGACTCGCACGACCGGGTACGCTATATTTGGACGGCAAAATGAATAGTCACGCGTGTTCAAAGAAGACTCGCACGACCGGGTACGCTATATTTGGACGGCAAACATTTTGGCAAATATAGCGTACCCGGTCGTGCGAGTCTTCTTTGAACACGCGTGACTAGAACACGCGTGACTATTTATTTTGCCGTCTAAATATAGCGTACCCGGTTGTGCGAGTCTTCTTTGAACACGCGTGACTATTTTTGCCGTCCAAATATAGCGTACCCGGTCGTGCGAGTCTTCTTTGAACACGCGTGACTATTCATTTTGCCGTCCAAATATAGCGTACCCGGTCGTGCGAGTATTCTTTGAACACGCGTGAACTATTCATTTTGCCGTCCAAATATAGCGTACCCGCTCGTGCGAGTCTTCTTTGAACACGCGTGACCATTCATTTTGCCGTCCAAATATAGCGTACCCGGTCGTGCGAGTCTTCTTTGAACACGCGTGACTATTCATTTTGCCGTCCAAATATAGCGTACCCGGTCGTGCGAGTCTTCTATGACGCGCGACCGAAAACCGACTGACGGCGGCTCGCGCGGTAGGCGTTCCCAAAAAGTCTACGCGTAGACTAACACGCGTGACTATTCATTTTGCCGTCCAAATATAGCGTACCCGGTCGTGCGAGTCTTCTTTGAACACGCGTGACTATTCATTTTGCCGTCCAAATATAGCGTACCCGGTCGTGCGAGTCTTCTTTGAACACGCGTGACTATTCCATTTTGCCATCCAAATATAGCGTACCCGGTCGTGCGAGTCTTCTTTGAACACGCGTGACTATTAATGTTTGCCGTCCAAATAAAGCGTACCCGGTCGTGCGAGTCTTCTTTGAACACGCGTGACTATTCATTTTGCCGTCCAAATTAGCGTACCCGGTCGTGCGAGTCTTCTTTGAACACGCGTGACTATTCATTTTGCCGTCCAAATATAGCGTACCCGGTCGTGCGAGTCTTCTTTGAACACGCGTGACTATTCATTTTGCCGTCCAAATATAGCGTACCCGGTCGTGCGAGTCTTCTTTGAACACGCGTGACTATTCATTTGCCGTCCAAATATAGCGTACCCGGTCGTGCGAGTCTTCTTTGAACACGCGTGACTATTCATTTTGCCGTCCAAATATAGCGTACCCGGTCGTGCGAGTCTTCTTTGAACACGCGTGACTATTCATTTTGCCGTCCAAATATAGCGTACCCGGTCGTGCGAGTCTTCTTTGAACACGCGTTTTGCCGTCCAAATATAGCGTACCCGGTCGTGCGAGTCTTCTTTGAACACGCGTGACTATTCATTTTGCCGTCCAAATATAGCGTACCCGGTCGTGCGAGTATTCTTTGACGCGCGACCGAAAACCGACTTACGGCGGCTCGTGCGGTACGCGTTCCCCAAGAGTCTACGCGTAGACTAACACGCGTGACTATTCATTTTGCCGTCCAAATATAGCGTACCCGGTCGTGCGAGTCTTCTTTGAACACGCGTGACTATTCATTTTGCCGTCCAAATATAGCGTACCCGGTCGTGCGAGTCTTCTTTGAACACGCGTGACTATTCATTTTGCCGTCCAAATATAGCGTACCCGGTCGTGCGAGTCTTCTTTGAACACGCGTGACTATTCATTTTGCCGTCCAAATATAGCGTACCCGGTCGTGCGAGTCTTCTTTGAACACGCGTGACTATTCATTTTGCCGTCCAAATATAGCGTACCCGGTCGTGCGAGTCTTCTTTGACGCGCGACCGAAAACCGACTGACGGCGGCTCGCGCGGTACGCGTTCCCCAAGAGTCTACGCGTAGACTAACACGCGTGACTATTCATTTTGCTGTCCAAATATAGCGTACCCGGTCGTGCGAGTCTTCTTTGAACACGCGTGACTATTCATTTTGCCGTCCAAATATAGCGTACCCGGTCGTGCGAGTCTTCTTTGAACACGCGTGACTATTCATTTTGCCGTCCAAATTAGCGTACCCGGTCGTGCGAGTCTTCTTTGAACACGCGTGACTATTCATTTTGCCGTCCAAATATAGCGTACCCGGTCGTGCGAGTCTTCTTTGAACACGCGTGACTAATTATTTTGCCGTCCAAAATATAGCGTACCCGGTCGTGCGAGTCTTCTTTGAACACGCGTGACTATTCATTTTGCCGTCCAAATATAGCGTACCCGGTCGTGCGAGTCTTCTTTGAACACGCGTGACTATTCATTTTGCCGTCCAAATATAGCGTACCCGGTCGTGCGAGTCTTCTTTGAACACGCGTGACTATTCATTTTGCCGTCCAAATATAGCGTACCCGGTCGTGCGAGTCTTCTTTGAACACGCGTGCCTATTCATTTTGCCGTCCAAATATAGCGTACCCGGTCGTGCGAGTCTTCTTTGAACACGCGTGACTATTCATTTTGCCGTCCAAATATAGCGTACCCGGTCGTGCGAGTCTTCTTTGACGCGCAACCGAAAACCGACTGACGGCGGCTCGCGCGGTACGCGTTCCCCAAGAGTCTACGCGTAGACTAACACGCGTGACTATTTATTTGCCGTCCAAATATAGCGTACCCGGTCGTGCGAGTCTTCTTTGAACACGCTTGACTATTCATTTTGCCATCCAAATATAGCGTCCCCGGTCGTGCAAGTCTTGTTTGAACACGCGTGACTATTCATTTTGCCGTCCAAATATAGCGTACCGGGTCGTGCGAGTCTTCTTTGAACACGCGTGACTATTCATCATTTTGCCGTCCAAATATAGCGTACCCGGTCGTGCGAGTCTTCTTTGACGCGCGACCGAAAACCGACTGACGGCGGCTCGCGCGGTACGCGTTCCCCAAGAGTCTACGCGTAAACTTACACGCGTGACTATTCATTTTGCCGTCCAAATATAGCGTACCCGGTCGTGCGAGTCTTCTTTGAACACGCGTGACTAGAACACGCGTGACTATTCATTTTGCCGTCCAAATATAGCGTACCCGGTCGTGCGAGTCTTCTTTGAACACGCGTGACTATTCATCATTTTGCCGTCCAAATATAGCGTACCCGGTCGTGCGAGTCTTCTTTGAACACGCGTGTATTCATTTTGCCGTCCAAATATAGCGTACCCGGTCGTGCGAGTCTTCTTTGAACACGCGTGACTATTCATTTTGCCGTATAAATATAGCGTACCCGGTCGTTCGAGTCTTCTTTAAACACGCGTGACTATTCATTTTGCCGTCCAAATATAGCGTACCCGGTCGTGCGAGTCTTCTTTGAACACGCGTGCCTATTCATTTTGCCGTCCAAATATAGCGTACCCGGTCGTGCGAGTCTTCTTTGAACACGCGTGACTTTTCATTTTGCCGTCCAAATATAGCGTACCCGGTCGTGCGAGTCTTCTTTGAACACGCGTGACTATTCATTTTGCCGTCCAAATATAGCGTACCCGGTCGTGCGAGTCTTCTTTGAACACGCGTGACTATTCATTTTGCCGTCCAAATATAGCGTACCCGGTCGTGCGAGTCTTCTTTGAACACGCGTGCCTATTCTTTTGCCGTCCAAATATAGCGTACCCGGTCGTGCGAGTCTTCTTTGAACACGCGTGACTATTCATTTTGCCGTCCAAATATAGCGTACCCGGTCGTGCGAGTCTTCTTTGAACACGCGTGACTAGAACACGCGTGACTATTCATTTTGCCGTCCAAATATAGCGTACCCGGTCGTGCGAGTCTTCTTTGAACACGCGTGACTATTCATTTTGCCGTCCAAATATAGCGTACCCGGTCGTGCGAGTCTTCTTTGAACACGCGTGACTATTCATTTTGCCGTCCAAATATAGCGTACCCGGTCGTGCGAGTCTTCTTTGAACACGCGTGACTATTCATTTTGCCGTCCAAATATAGCGTACCCGGTCGTGCGAGTCTTCTTTGAACACGCGTGACTAGAACACGCGTGACTATTCATTTTGCCGTCCAAATATAGCGTACCCGGTCGTGCGAGTCTTCTTTGAACACGCGTGACTATTCATTTTGCCGTCCAAATATAGCGTACCCGGTCGTGCGAGTCTTCTTTGAACACGCGTGACTATTCATTTTGCCGTCCAAATATAGCGTACTCGGTCGTGCGAGTCTTCTTTGAACACGCGTGACTATTCATTTTGCCGTCCAAATATAGCGTACCCGGTCGTGCGAGTCTTTTTTGAACACGCGTGACTATTCATTTGTTCGGCAAAATGTTTGCCGTCCAAATATAGCGTACCCGGTCGTGCGAGTATTCTTTGACGCGCGACCGAAAACCGACTGACGGCGGCTCGCGCGGTACGCGTTCCCCAAGAGTCTACGCGTAGACTAACACGCGTGACTATTCATTTTTTGCCGTCCAAATATAGCGTACCCAGTCGTGCGAGTCTTCTTTGAACACGCGTGACTATTAATTTTGCCGTCCAAATATAGCGTACCCGGTCGTGCGAGTCTTCTTTGAACACGCGTGACTATTCATTTTGCCGTCCAAATATAGCGTACCCGGTCGTGCGAGTCTTCTTTGAACACGCGTGACTATTCATTTTGCCGTCCAAATTAGCGTACCCGGTCGTGCGAGTCTTCTTTGAACACGCGTGACTATTCATTTTGCCGTCCAAATATAGCGTACCCGGTCGTGCGAGTCTTCTTTGAACACGCGTGACTATTCATTTTGCCGTCCAAATATAGCGTATACGGTCGTGCGAGTCTTCTTTGAACACGCGTGACTATTCATTTTGCCGTCCAAATTAGCGTACCCGGTCGTGCGAGTCTTCTTTGAACACGCGTGACTATTCAATTGCCGTCCAAATATAGCGTACCCGGTCGTGCGAGTCTTCTTTGAACACGCGTGACTATTCATTTTGCCGTCCAAATATAGCGTACCCGGTCGTGCGAGTCTTCTTTGAACACGCGTGACTATTCAATTGCCGTCCAAATATAGCGTACCCGGTCGTGCGAGTCTTCTTTGAACACGCGTGACTATTCATTTTGCCGTCCAAATATAGCGTACCCGGTCGTGCGAGTCTTCTTTGAACACGCGTGACTATTCATTTTGCCGTCCAAATATAGCGCTCTCGGTCGTGCGAGTCTTCTTTGAACACGCGTGACTATTCATTTTGCCGTCAAAATATAGCGTACCCGGTCGTGCGAGTATTCTTTGACGCGCGACCGAAAACCGACTGACGGCGGCTCGCGCGGTACGCGTTCCCCAAGAGTCTACGCGTAGACTAACACGCGTGACTATTCATTTTTTGCCGTCCAAATATAGCGTACCCAGTCGTGCGAGTCTTCTTTGAACACGCGTGACTATTAATTTTGCCGTCCAAATATAGCGTACCCGGTCGTGCGAGTCTTCTTTGAACACGCGTGACTATTCATTTTGCCGTCCAAATATAGCGTACCCGGTCGTGCGAGTCTTCTTTGAACACGCGTGACTATTCATTTTGCCGTCCAAATTAGCGTACCCGGTCGTGCGAGTCTTCTTTGAACACGCGTGACTATTCATTTTGCCGTCCAAATATAGCGTACCCGGTCGTGCGAGTCTTCTTTGAACACGCGTGACTATTCATTTTGCCGTCCAAATATAGCGTATACGGTCGTGCGAGTCTTCTTTGAACACGCGTGACTATTCATTTTGCCGTCCAAATTAGCGTACCCGGTCGTGCGAGTCTTCTTTGAACACGCGTGACTATTCAATTGCCGTCCAAATATAGCGTACCCGGTCGTGCGAGTCTTCTTTGAACACGCGTGACTATTCATTTTGCCGTCCAAATATAGCGTACCCGGTCGTGCGAGTCTTCTTTGAACACGCGTGACTATTCATTTTGCCGTCCAAATATAGCGCTCTCGGTCGTGCGAGTCTTCTTTGAACACGCGTGACTATTCATTTTGCCGTCAAAATATAGCGTACCCGGTCGTGCGAGTATTCTTTGACGCGCGACCGAAAACCGACTGACGGCGGCTCGCGCGGTACGCGTTCCCCAAGAGTCTACGCGTAGACTAACACGCGTGACTATTCATTTGCCGTCCAAATATAGCGTACCCGGTCGTGCGAGTCTTCTTTGAACACGCGTGACTAGAACACGCGTGACTATTCATTTTGCCGTCCAAATATAGCGTACCCGGTCGTGCGAGTCTTCTTTGAACACGCGTGACTATTCATTTTGCCGTCCAAATATAGCGTACCCGGTCGTGCGAGTCTTCTTTGAACACGCGTGACTATTCATTTTGCCGTCCAAATATAGCGTACCCGGTCGTGCGAGTCTTCTTTGACGCGCGACCAAAAACCGACTGACGGCGGCTCGCGCGGTACGCGTTCTCCAAGAGTCTACGCGTAGACTAACACGCGTGACTATTCATTTTGCCGTCCAAATATAGCGTACCCGGTCGTGCGAGTCTTCTTTGAACACGCGTGACTAGAACACGCGTGACTATTCATTTGCCGTCCAAATATAGCGTACCCGGTCGTGCGAGTCTTCTTTGAACACGCGTGACTATTCATTTTGCCGTCTAAATATAGCGTACCCAGTCGTGCGAGTCTTCTTTGACGCGCGACCGAAAACCGACTGACGGCGGCTCGCGCGGTACGCGTTCTCCAAGAGTCTACGCGTAGACTAACACGCGTGACTATTCATTTTGCCGTCCAAATATAGCGTACCCGGTCGTGCGAGTCTTCTTTGAACACGCGTGACTAGGACACGCGTGACTATTCATTTTGCCGTCCAAATATAGCGTACCCGGTCGTGCGAGTCTTCTTTGAACACTTGTGACTATTCATTTTGCCGTCCAAATATAGCGTACCCGGTCGTGCGAGTCTTCTTTGAACACGCGTGACTATTCATTTTGCCGTCCAAATATAGCGTACCCGGTCGTGCGAGTCTTCTTTGAACACGCGTGACTATTCATTTTGCCGTCCAAATATAGCGTACCCGGTCGTGCGAGTCTTCTTTGAACACGCGTGACTATTCATTTTGCCGTCCAAATTAGCGTACCCGGTCGTGCGAGTCTTCTTTGAACACGCGTGACTATTCATTTTGCCGTCCAAATATAGCGTACCCGGTCGTGCGATTCTTCTTTAACGCGCGACCGAAAACCGACTGACGGTGGCTCGCGCGGTACGCGTTCCCCAAGAGTCTACGCGTAGACTAACACGCGTGACTATTCATTTTGCCGTCCAAATATAGCGTACCCGGTCGTGCGAGTCTTCTTTGAAGACGCGTGACTATTCATTTTGCCGTCCAAATATAGCGTACCCGGTCGTGCGAGTCTTCTTTGAACACGCGTGACTATTCATTTTGCCGTCCAAATATAGCGTACCCGGTCGTGCGAGTCTTCTTTGAACACGCGTGACTATTCATTTTGCCTTCCAAATATAGCGTACCCGGTCGTGCGAGTCTTCTTTGAACACGCGTGACTATTCATTTTGCCGTCCAAATAAAGCGTACCCAGTCGTGCGAGTCTTCTTTGAACACGCGTGACTATTCCTATTCATTTTGCCGTCCAAATATAGCGTACCCGGTCGTGCGAGTCTTCTTTGAACACGCGTGACTATTCATTTTGCCGTCCAAATATAGCGTACCCGGTCGTGCGAGTCTTCTTTGAACACGCGTGACTATTCATTTTGCCGTCCAAATATAGCGTACCCGGTCGTGCGAGTCTTCTTTGAACACGCGTGACTATTCATTTTGCCGTCCAAATATAGCGTACCCGGTCGTGCGAGTCTTCTTTGAACACGCGTGACTATTCATTTTGCCGTCCAAATATAGCGTACCCGGTCGTGCGAGTCTTCTTTGAACACGCGTGACTAATTTGCCGTCCAAATATAGCGTATCCGGTCGTGCGAGTCTTCTTTGAACACGCGTGACTATTCATTTTGCCGTCCAAATATAGCGTACCCGGTCGTGCGAGTCTTCTTTGAACACGCGTGACTATTCATTTTGCCGTCCAAATATAGCGAACCCGGTCGTGCGAGTCTTCTTTGAACACGCGTGACTATTCATTTTGCCGTCCAAATATAGCGTACCCGGTCGTGCGAGTCTTCTTTGAACACGCGTGACTATTCATTTTGCCGTCCAAATATAGCGTACCCGGTCGTGCGAGTATTCTTTGACGCGCGACCGAAAACCGACTGACGGCGGCTCGCGCGGTACGCGTTCCCCAAGAGTCTACGCGTAGACTAACACGCGTGACTATTCATTTTGCCGTCCAAATATAGCGTACCCGGTCGTGCGAGTCTTCTTTGAACACGCGTGACTAGAACACGCGTGACTATTCATTTTGCCGTCCAAATATAGCGTACCCGGTCGTGCGAATCTTCTTTGAACACGCGTGACTATTCATTTTGCCGTCCAAATATAGCGTACCCGGTCGTGCAAGTCTTCTTTGAACACGCGTGACTATTTATTATTTTGCCGTCCAAATATAGCGTACCCGGTCGTGCGAGTCTTCTTTGAACACGCGTGACTATTCATTTTGCCGTCCAAATATAGCGTACCCGGTCGTGCGAGTCTTCTTTGAACACGCGTGACTATTCATTTTGCCGTCCAAATATAGCGCACGCGTGTTCAAAGAAGACTCGCACGACCGGGTACGCTATATTTGGACGGCAAAATGAATAGTCACGCGTGTTCAAAGAAGACTTGCACGACCGGGTACGCTATGGTACGCTATATTTGGACGGCAAAGTTCAAAGAAGACTCGCACGACCGGGTACGCTATATTTGGACGGCAAAATGAATAGTCACGCGTGTTCTAGTCACGCGTGTTCAAAGAAGACTCACACGACCGGGTACGCTATATTTGGACGGCAAAATGAATAGTCACGCGTGTTCCAAGAAGACTCGCACGACCGGGTACGCTATATTTGGACGGCAAAATGAATAGTCACGCGTGTTCAAAGAAGACTCGCACGACCGGGTACGCTAATTTGGACGGCAAAATGAATAGTCACGCGTGTTCAAAGAAGACTCGCACGACCGGGTACGCTATATTTGGACGGCAAAATGAATAGTCACGCGTGTTCAAAGAAGACTCGCACGACCGGGTACGCTATATTTGGACGGCAAAATGAATAGTCACGCGTGTTCAAAGAAGACTCGCACGACCGGGTACGCTATATTTGGACGGCAAAATGAATAGTCACGCGTGTTCAAAGAAGACTCGCACGACCGGGTACGCTATATTTGGACGGCAAACATTTTGGCAAATATAGCGTACCCGGTCGTGCGAGTCTTTTTTGAACACGCGTGACTAGAACACGCGTGACTATTCATTTTGCCGTCCAAATATAGCGTACCCGGTCGTGCGAGTCTTCTTTAAACACGCGTGACTATTCATTTTGCCGTCCAAATATAGCGTACCCGGTCGTGCGAGTGTTCTTTGAACACGCGTGACTAGAACACGCGTGACTATTCATTTTGCCGTCCAAATATAGCGTACCCGGTCGTGCGAGTCTTCTTTGAACACGCGTGACTATTCATTTTGCCGTCCAAATATAGCGTACCCGGTCGTGCGAGTCTTCTTTGAACACGCGTGACTATTCATTTTGCCGTCCAAATATAGCGTACCCGGTCGTGCGAGTCTTCTATGACGCGCGACCGAAAACCGACTGACGGCGGCTCGCGCGGTAGGCGTTCCCAAAGAGTCTACGCGTAGACTAACACGCGTGACTATTCATTTTGCCGTCCAAATATAGCGTACCCGGTCGTGCGAGTCTTCTTTGAACACGCGTGACTATTCATTTTGCCGTCCAAATATAGCGTACCCGGTCGTGCGAGTCTTCTTTGAACACGCGTGACTATTCATTAGTCACGCGTGTTCAAAGAAGACTCGCACGACCGGGTACGCTATATTTGGACGGCAAAATGAATAGTCACGCGTGTTAGTCTACGCGTAGACTCTTGGGGAACGCGTACCGCGCGAGCCGCCGTCAGTCGGTTTTCGGTCGCGCGTCAAAGAATACTCGCACGACCGGGTACGCTATATTTGGACGGCAAAATGAATAGTCACGCGTGTTCAAAGAAGACTCGCACGACCGGGTACGCTAATTTGGACGGCAAAATGAATAGTCACGCGTGTTCAAAGAAGACTCGCACGACCGGGTACGCTATATTTGGACGGCAAAATGAATAGTCACGCGTGTTCAAAGAAGACTCGCACGACCGGGTACGCTATATTTGGACGGAAAAATGATGAATAGTCACGCGTGTTCTAGTCACGAGTGTTCAAAGAAGACTCGCACGAGCGGGTACGCTATATTTGGACGGCAAAATGATGAATAGTCACGCGTGTTAGTCTACGCGTAGACTCTTGGGGAACGCGTACCGCGCGCGCCGCCGTCAGTCGGTTTTCGGTCGCGCGTCGAAGAAGACTCGCACGACCGGGTACGCTATATTTGGACGGCAAATGAATAGTCACGCGTGTTCAAAGAAGACTCGCACGACCGGGTACGCTATATTTGGACGGCAAAATGAATAGTCACGCGTGTTCAAAGAAGACTCGCACGACCAGGTACGCTATATTTGGACGGCAAAATGAATAGTCACGCATGTTAGTTTACGCGTAGACTCTTGGGGAACGCGTACCGCGCGAGCCGCCGTCAGTCTGTTTTCGGTCGCGCGTCAAAGAAGACTCGCACGACCGGATACGCTATATTTGGACGGCAAAATGAATAGTCACGCGTGTTCAAAAAAAGACTCACACGACCGGGTACGCTATATTTGGACGGCAAAATGAATAGTCACGCGTGTTCAAAGAAGACTCGCACGACCGGGTACGCTATATTTGGACGGCAAACATTTTGGCAAATATAGCGTACCCGGTCGTGCGAGTCTTCTTTGAACACGCGTGACTAGAACACGCGTGACTATTCATTTTGCCGTCTAAATATAGCGTACCCGGTCGTGCGAGTCTTCTTTGAACACGCGTGACTATTTTTGCCGTCCAAATATAGCGTACCCGGTCGTGCGAGTCTTCTTTGAACACGCGTGACTATTCATTTTGCCGTCCAAATATAGCGTACCCGGTCGTGCGAGTATTCTTTGAACACGCGTGAACTATTCATTTTGCCGTCCAAATATAGCGTACCCGCTCGTGCGAGTCTTCTTTGAACACGCGTGACTATTCATTTTGCCGTCCAAATATAGCGTACCCGGTCGTGCGAGTCTTCTTTGAACACGCGTGACTATTCATTTTGCCGTCCAAATATAGCGTACCCGGTCGTGCGAGTCTTCTTTGAACACGCGTGACTAGAACACGCGTGACTATTTATTTTGCCGTCCAAATATAGCGTACCCGGTCGTGCGAGTCTTCTTTAAACACGCGTGACTATTCATTTTGCCGTCCAAATATAGCGTACCCGGTCGTGCGAGTCTTCTTTGAACACGCGTGACTAGAACACGCGTGACTATTCATTTTGCCGTCCAAATATAGCGTACCCGGTCGTGCGAGTCTTCTTTGAACACGCGTGACTATTCATTTTGCCGTCCAAATATAGCGTACCCGGTCGTGCGAGTCTTCTTTGAACACGCGTGACTATTCCATTTTGCCGTCCAAATATAGCGTACCCGGTCGTGCGAGTCTTCTTTGAACACGCGTGACTTTTGCCGTCCAAATATAGCGTACCCGGTCGTGCGAGTCTTCTTTGAACACGCGTGACTATTCATTTTGCCGTCCAAATTAGCGTACCCGGTCGTGCGAGTCTTCTTTGAACACGCGTGACTATTCATTTTGCCGTCCAAATATAGCGTACCCGGTCGTGCGAGTCTTCTTTGAACACGCGTGACTAGAACACGCGTGACTATTCATTTTGCCGTCCAAATATAGCGTACCCGGTCGTGCGAGTCTTCTTTGAACACGCGTGACTATTCATTTTGCCGTCCAAATATAGCGTACCCGGTCGTGCGAGTCTTCTTAGAACACGCGTGACTATTCATTTTGCCGTCCAAATATAGCGTACCCGGTCGTGCGAGCCTTCTTTGAACACGCGTGACTATTCATTTTGCCGTCCAAATATAGCGTACCCGGTCGTGCGAGTCTTCTATGACGCGCGACCGAAAACCGACTGACGGCGGCTCGCGCGGTAGGCGTTCCCAAAGAGTCTACGCGTAGACTAACTCGCGTGACTATTCATTTTGCCGTCCAAATATAGCGTACCCGGTCGTGCGAGTCTTCTTTGAACACGCGTGACTATTCATTTTGCCGTCCAAATATAGCGTACCCGGTCGTGCAAGTCTTCTTTGAACATGCGTGACTATTCATTTGGCCGTCCAAATATAGCGTACCCGGTCGTGCGAGTCTTCTTTGAACACGCGTGACTATTCATTTTGCCGTCCAAATATAGCGTACCCGGTCGTGCGAGTCTTCTTTGAACACGCGTGACTATTCATTTTGCCGTCCAAATATAGCGTACCCTATCGTGCGAGTCTTCTTTGAACACGCGTGATTATTCATTTTGCCGTCCAAATATAGCGTACCCGGTCGTGCGAGTATTCTTTGACGCGCGACCGAAAACCGACTGACGGCGGCTCGCGCGGTACGCGTTCCCCAAGAGTCTACGCGTAGACTAACACGCGTGACTATTCATTTTGCCGTCCAAATATAGAGTACCCGGTCATGCGAGTCTTCTTTGAACACGCGTGACTAGAACACGCGTGACTATTCATTTTGCCGTCCAAATATAGCGTACCCGGTCGTGCGAGTCTTCTTTGAACACGCGTGACTATTCATTTTGCCGTCCAAATATAGCGTACCCGGTCGTGCGAGTCTTCTTTGAACACGCGTGTGTCAGAAAATAGGATACAGGTCTCCCTAATAATCTACCAAATAAGTTGGAGAATGAGGGCTAACGAAATATAAGTTAAACGTTATGGGTTTTTACATATTTATTTCACTCTCAATAACATAGATAGATTAAAGCTTTCAAGGGTTTTATTTTAAAACATACAAGTAAACACAGAAACATAATTAACAAGTATTATTGGTACTAATAAAATTACAGTAACCTGCACAACATCAACATAACGAAAGTTGGTAACAAATGTACATACACATAAATTATCATAAGTACACAATAGCACAATAACATGATAAGAAGAAATCATTTACAGAAAAATAAGAATGTGGGTACTTGGAGAAATATCAAGTTAGTGCTAAAGCTTGGGAAAGCTACCAAGCAACGAAACAAAGGAATATTAAGTACATACATATAAATTAGTACACACTATTAGCACGTTAATATAACAAGTAGGTACAATTTACAGGAAAATAAGAAAGGGGGTACTTAGCTTTAACTGTTGTTCGGTCCTAACTCTCACTGCCTTTCCGAGGTAATATTCCTCCCTTTTTATATAATTCTGACGTTAACACAACGGATACATTATATCAGCCAATCACAGAACAGTAGCTAAATATTTATGTACATATGTGATTAAAATTGAACCTTATATCATAAAAATATGTTGAAATATAAATAAGAGATTGTATTGTTTTTTTTATTATTATTGTTTTCCTTAGATAGGAACTATCATCAAATAAGTAAAATTAATTATTAACCAATCACGGAGAACAATTAATTAACATAGTATAATGATAATAATCATTTAAGGAAGTAAGATATAAAGATGTTAAAATATAAAGGAAGAAGCAATGGATTTATGGTTTTGGTATTTAAATCTTAATATTAGAATTTAGAACAATTTACCGAAATAGTAAAGAATCAATTGAGAAACTCACAATACTAGAATAATGAAAACATAAATCAAAATTCGTACACAGACATGAATAACTCGGAAATTATTAATTATAATAAAATTGTTATGAAAACATACATAGATAATATAACTATATTATCTATTAAATATTAGTTTGGAAACTACTTCTAACAATCGTTGCTCTGAGACACCATCTGTGAGTTTACTTGAGAACTATATTGGTAAAACCACTACTAACAATCGTTGTTCTGAGACACCATCTGTGAGTTTACTTGGGAACTAATTGATGACTATTGTTTCAAAAGGTGTTATCTGTGACCATAAGACACGCTATTTTTTGTAAAGTTAAATAATACGAGTATCATTTCCAATATACTGTCACGGCCATTCTGATACGTACTTCGCTCTCGAAGTACATACCTCTATATTTTAATAAGATTTTGCATTATAGACATTAAAACATTGATCTTGTCTTACTTTTCCTATCAAGGGACCGGCATCAACGGCTAATTTTGCTATAGGGTTAAATATAAATATTCTTAATAAACCGCTTGGCCAATCTGACAATCTAAAGTGGTATTAAACTATTGATCACTGCAATAATGTACCTACTGTTACTACCTAATCATTGCATAAACTAGCAATAAGATAATAAGAATGAGAAAAAAAATTTAGGGCTTTCGATAGACACAATTTTATAAATCCATCTTACATGACTACCAAGTAAATTTAGAAACGGTAATGAACGGTATGGTAAAACTATATAACTTTCGATCACACTGAGCTTGGCTTAGATTGACACTTTAGAGGTTACATTGTATTAAAAAAACGGAGATTTAGAGGAAATTCTTAACCTAGATTGGCACTGTCAAACTCAGAGGTCACTCACAGCTTGACTCGCAAGTCCAGAGGCTGTCCTTGACTTAGATTGGCACTGACAAACTCAGAGGTCACATCGTAACATTATCACGTATATTCAGAGAAAATTCTTAACTTAGATTGGCACTGTCAAACTCAGAGGTCACTCACAGCTTGACTCGCAAGTCCAGAGGCTGTCCTTGACTTAGATTGGCACTGACAAACTCAGAGGTCACATCGTAACATTATCACGTATATTCAGAGGAAATTCTTAACCTAGATTGGCATTGTCAAACTCAGAGGTCACTCACAGCTTGACTCGCAAGTCCAGAGGCTGTCCTTGACTTAGATTGGCACTGACAAACTCAGAGGTCACATCGTAACATTATCACGCAAATTCAGAGAAAATCCTCAACTTAGGATTGTTACCGTCAAACTCAAAGGTAACCTAACCTAACTCATTGTGATCAATTTTTTCGCAAAAGGCAAAGGTAGTTTCATTGTTCTCTAATTGCCTAATTTTCTACGTAAGCCAAATCAGTGAGATTAGCAACATAGTTATATAAATATACATAAATATTATTCCAATTAAAATCAATTGGGCATTCAAACAGTCATAATAAGTAATCTAATTTAGTGTCTCGTAAATTCAATTAGTACCTACATGATCTACCAATCAAAAAAGAGTATGGAACCGATTTCCTAACTTAGCTGGAAACTATCTTCTTAGGCTAAGCATTAATGATAAAAACACAAGATCGACCTCACGGAAGGTTCGAGGTTTCGAACCATATCAAAGCAGAGTCTTTAAAGTCCTTACCGGCTTTCACTGCCGTTTTGATGATACTCCACTGGAACTCCTTGGAAAGAGCCTCGATGCTGGTACACCATGCTGCTGATAATGCCGATGCCGATGCCGATGCCGATGCCGATGCCGATGCCGATGCCGATGCCGATGCCGATGCCGATGCCGGCTCGTAGCTCCGTAGTCGTTTTTCTCGGGATCATATTGCGGCAGCGCAACGTCGACAGCCTTGGTTGAGGATCGCAGTTTGAATTGCTCGAAGAACCAGTGGTTACTTCACTCCATTCTGAAAATAAATAAAACATTAGGAATTTGTAACTATGGACATGTGTTTTTATCCCACTTCTGATGTCAGAAAATAGTATACAGGTCTCCCTAATAATCTACCAAATAAGTTGGAGAATGAGGGCTAACGAAATATAAGTTAAACGTTATGGGTTTTTACATATTTATTTCACTCTCAATAACATAGATAGATTAAAGCTTTCAAGGGTTTTATTTTAAAACATACAAGTAAACACAGAAACATAATTAACAAGTATTATTGGTACTAATAAAATTACAGTAACCTGCACAACATCAACATAACGAAAGTTGGTAACAAATGTACATACACATAAATTATCATAAGTACACAATAGCACAATAACATGATAAGAAGAAATCATTTACAGAAAAATAAGAATGTGGGTACTTGGAGAAATATCAAGTTAGTGCTAAAGCTTGGGAAAGCTACCAAGCAACGAAACAAAGGAATATTAAGTACATACATATAAATTAGTACACACTATTAGCACGTTAATATAACAAGTAGGTACAATTTACAGGAAAATAAGAAAGGGGGTACTTAGCTTTAACTGTTGTTCGGTCCTAACTCTCACTGCCTTTCCGAGGTAATATTCCTCCCTTTTTATATAATTCTGACGTTAACACAACGGATACATTATATCAGCCAATCACAGAACAGTAGCTAAATATTTATGTACATATGTGATTAAAATTGAACCTTATATCATAAAAATATGTTGAAATATAAATAAGAGATTGTATTGTTTTTTTTATTATTATTGTTTTCCTTAGATAGGAACTATCATCAAATAAGTAAAATTAATTATTAACCAATCACGGAGAACAATTAATTAACATAGTATAATGATAATAATCATTTAAGGAAGTAAGATATAAAGATGTTAAAATATAAAGGAAGAAGCAATGGATTTATGGTTTTGGTATTTAAATCTTAATATTAGAATTTAGAACAATTTACCGAAATAGTAAAGAATCAATTGAGAAACTCACAATACTAGAATAATGAAAACATAAATCAAAATTCGTACACAGACATGAATAACTCGGAAATTATTAATTATAATAAAATTGTTATGAAAACATACATAGATAATATAACTATATTATCTATTAAATATTAGTTTGGAAACTACTTCTAACAATCGTTGCTCTGAGACACCATCTGTGAGTTTACTTGAGAACTATATTGGTAAAACCACTACTAACAATCGTTGTTCTGAGACACCATCTGTGAGTTTACTTGGGAACTAATTGATGACTATTGTTTCAAAAGGTGTTATCTGTGACCATAAGACACGCTATTTTTTGTAAAGTTAAATAATACGAGTATCATTTCCAATATACTGTCACGTGCCTATTCATTTTGCCGTCCAAATATAGCGTAACCGGTCGTGCGAGTCTTCTTTGACGCGCGACCGAAAACCGACTGACGGCGGCTCGCGCGGTACGCGTTTCCCAAGAGTCTACGCGTAGACTAACACGCGTGACTATTCATTTTACCGTCCAAATATAGCGTACCCGGATGTGCGAGTCTTCTTTGAACACGCGTGACTATTCATTTTGCCGTCCAAATAAAGCGTACCCGGTCGTGCGAGTATTCTTTGACGCGCGACCGAAAACCGACTGACGGCGGCTCGCGCGGTACGCGTTCCCCAAGAGTCTACGCGTAGACTAACACGCGTGACTATTCATTTTGCCGTCCAAATATAGCGTACCCGGTCGTGCGAGTCTTCTTTGAACACGCGTGACTATTCATTTTGCCGTCCAAATATAGCGTACCCGGTCGTGCGAGTCTTCTTTGAACACGCGTGACTATTCATTTTGCCGTCCAAATATAGCGTACCCGGTCGTGCGAGTCTTCTTTGAACACGCGTGACTATTCATTTTGCCGTCCAAATATAGCGTACCCGGTCGTGCGAGTCTTCTTTGAACACGCGTGACTATTCATTTTGCCGTCCAAATATAGCGTACCCGGTCGTGCGAGTATTCTTTGACGCGCGACCGAAAACCGACTGCTATATTTGGACGGCAAAATGAATAGTCACGCGTGTTCAAAGAAGACTCGCACATCCGGGTACGCTATATTTGGACGGCAAAATGAATAGTCACGCGTGTTCAAAGAAGACTCGCACGACCGGGTACGCTATATTTGGACGGCAAAATGAATAGTTCACGCGTGTTCAAAGAAGACTCGCACGACCGGGTACGCTATATTTGGACGGCAAAATGAATAGTCACGCGTGTTCAAAGAAGACTCGCACGACCGGGTACGCTATATTTGGACGGCAAAATGAATAGTTCACGCGTGTTCAAAGAAGACTCGCACGACCGGGTACGCTATATTTGGACGGCAAAATGAATAGTCACGCGTGTTCAAAGAAGACTCGCACGACCGGGTACGCTATATTTGGACGGCAAAATGAATAGTCACGCGTGTTCAAAGAAGACTCGCACGACCGGGTACGCTATATTTGGACGGCAAAGAATAGTCACGCGTGTTCAAAGAAGACTCGCACGACCGGGTACGCTATATTTGGACGGCAAAATGAATAGTCACGCGTGTTCAAAGAAGACTCGCACGACCGGGTACGCTATATTTGGACGGCAAAATGAATAGTCACGCGTGTTCTAGTCACGCGTGTTCAAAGAAGACTCGCACGACCGGGTACGCTATATTTGGACGGCAAAATGAATAGTCACGCGTGTTAGTCTACGCGTAGACTCTTGGGGAACGCGTACCGCGCGAGCCGCCGTCAGTCGGTTTTCGGTCGCGCGTCAAAGAAGACTCGCACGACCGGGTACGCTATATTTGGACGGCAAAAATAGTCACGCGTGTTCAAAGAAGACTCGCACGACCGGGTACGCTATATTTGGACGGCAAAATCAATAGTCACGCGTGTTCAAAGAAGACTCGCACGACCCGGTACGCTATATTTGGACGGCAAAATGAATAGTCACGCGTGTTCAAAGAAGACTCGCACGACCGGGTACGCTATATTTGGACGGCAAAATGAATATTCACGCGTGTTCAAAGAAGACTCGCACGACCGGGTACGCTATATTTGGACGGCAAAATGAATAGTCACGCGTGTTCAAAGAAGACTCGCACGACCGGGTACGCTATATTTGGACGGCAAAATGAATAGTCACGCGTGTTCAAAGAAGACTCGCACGACCGGGTACGCTATATTTGGACGGCAAAATTTTTGCCGTCCAAATATAGCGTGACGTTTAAACGTCACGTCCAAACATTATATTTGGCACATGCCCACATTTTGCAGTAGTTAGCATTCCATACATGACAGGTTGCAAGCCCATCGCCGCTTATAAGAACACTAACTGGTTTCCTCACGATGTTTTCCTTCACCGTTGTAAGCACGTGTTTTTGATGCGCATATAAATTTTCGAACAGATCGTGTTGGCCGAGTGGGATATACACTTTCAATCTAAAGGTCGTGGGTTCGAATCTATTAGAACTAGGAAAAAAAACGTACATTCTATGCTTGTGCTCAAAAAAGTTTGTGTTGGCGATTTTTTGACCTGTCGCGTTGCTTGAAAAATTACCTTAACTCGCGTTGAAAGAGTCTTTTGTTTCGGCCACAAATGGTGGGGTCACCCCAAAAAGCGTTCGCTTGTAAAGCTGATAATGCTGATGGACTACAACCTTACTTGTTTTAGTAGGTACTCGTAACATGGAACTGCGTCCAAGTTTCATGGTTGCTCGTGTATACTGTGTAACAAGAAATAAACTCGGAAACTTCAAATTGTTCATAGGATTTATTCATTGGAACATAGGCTATTTTAAGGGTTCCGTAGCCAAAGGGTAAAAGCGGGACCCTATTACTAAGACTTCGTTGTCCGTCTGTCCGTCTGTCTGTCACAGGGCTACCTCTCATGAACCGTGATAGCTAGATAGTTGACATTTTCACAGATGATGTATTTATGTTGCTGTTTGTTGTTATACAAAACAGTTATACTAAAAACAGAATAAAATTAATATTAAAGTGGGCTACCATACAACAAACGTGTTTTTTGACGTTTTTTTAATAGATAATGGTACGAAACGCTACGTGCGCGAGTTCGACTCGCACTTACCCTTTTTTTTTATTCTGGGTTTGCTATTAAACGACAAGAATATAATTTTTAGTGCCAAATGAACATTGTTCTTGAAATCCATCTATCCTACAGAAAAACCAGACGTCCACAAACATCCAAGTTGATCACACAAAAGTTTATCCCGGGTGGGAATTGAACCCACAACCTACAACACAGAAGGCAGAGTTACTACAAACTGAGCTATGAGGCCAGTATATATAGGTATGTACTTACATAGCTCAACACACGTTTTTGAGTATAATTCTTTGAAAGAAAGAAAGAAAGAAAGAAAAAACATTTATTTGCTCCAAAAAGCACAACACAATTAATGAATAAAGGGAACAAAAAACAATGAACAGCAGATTGTGCCATGTGGGGGCAAATAGGTCCCCGTCTCAGCATTAAGCCGCACAGCACCGAACCTATGGAATAGGCGAAGCGCGGTGCGACGCTGGTTTTCAGTCGGGGCCTGGACGCGATGTGGCGACACAACAAGTCGATAAACTAAATAAGAAATAAGTCTTAATTCTAAAGAATTTACATACAATAGACTAAACAATAAAATAAATAAATATCAAAGTAGTATGCGAGTGTGCATGGTAAATATAAATATTCATAATATGTATATATAAAGGTAAACGAAAATAAATAAATATAATGAAAAACAAAAAAATAAATAAAATACACGTAATCCATCTTTAGCGATAGGTGTTCTGTGGTCTCGGTCTCGGTCTGTCCGTCTTGTCTGTGGTAAAAGTAACACATGTTTTTATTTATTTTTTACTGATTTATATTGTTTTGATAATTTTGATTGAGATTGATATTATATATTATAATTGAGATTGATTACATAATTTGAAAGGATGGGAGATGGATTGGATATGTGGAAATAGATTAAAAATTGGTACATGAAGGCGGGATGAGAAGGAGAGATCGACGCAAATGCTCGACGCGCATAAAACGAGGGTAAGTTGAGGTTATCTTTGGTAGTGAGGATGTGGCATGCATGTTAGTAGGTAGGAAGGTAAGTTATTTGGTTATGTTGACTCAGATTGCTCTCGCAGAAACTGGACCTTTAATGACCTTCTAAAAATACTGACTGTTTTCAGGGCGCGCACAGGCGGAGGCAGGTCATTCCAACACCGTGAAGCGGCGAATTTAAAGGAACCTCTGAACGCCATGGACTTGTGCTTCGGAGTAACAAACACGAAGGTACACGCTCTACTGGGGTACCTATTAGTGGCATGTGCCCATACAAATTTATCAAATAAATACCTTGGGTACTGCCTACCTATCACCCCAAAAAGGAGAACCGCAAGATGTAACCTTCTGCGTGCAGCCATTATCAGAAGATTGGATGAGTTTAGGAAAGGTTTGATATGGGAGCGAGGAGGAACATGGAAACAGAAACGAGCACATGCGTTTTGGACACGCTGAATGAGTCGCTCAGTCCTACTAAGCAGGCACGGTCCATACACAACATCACAATAATTTAGCCGTGACAGGATCAGAGATTCACATAGACTTATTCTTACCGCCTCACTTAAGTATGGTCTGATCTTATAAAGTAACTTCAAACGGTAGAAACAGTTGCGCACACTCTCAGCGATGTGCTTTTCAAAATGCAAGTAGCTGTCCATAGTAAGCCCAAGGTTTTTAGCCTCATCCACACGCTCCACAGCCTCTCCATCAACCAAAATATGAATGGGGGCTAGCTCAAGTTCCTGCACTTTCTGTCTAGAGCCAATGATCATATACTTCGACTTTTTAGGGTTAATTACCAAGCAGTTATGTTTGGACCAGTTGCATATTTCACTCAAATCTGAATTAATCCTAGTGACCGCATCATTAAGGTTAGAAGGCAGGAATGAGAGGTACAGCTGCAAATCATCAGCATAAAGATGATACCTACAGTGAGCAATTGTATGAATGATGTCAGCACAATAGAGGACAAAAAGTATTGGTCCCAAAATAGAACCCTGGGGGACACCCCTAGGTACTGACTGAAGAGAAGATTTAGTTTTAGACCCATTTGGCATAGTTAGCTCCACAAACTGATGCCTGCGATTCAGGTAGCTGTGGAACCAACTAATAGTCCGAGAATCAAACCCATAGAAAGAAAGCTTGGAAAGAAGGAGATTAATGTTAATAGAGTCAAATGCACGTGAGTAGTCGAGTAGCACTAGGATGTTTACCATACCCTGATCCTGCGCACAAAGTAGATTGTCAACAACGTCGAGAAGAGCAGTTGTAGTACTGTGTCCCTTGCGGAACCCAGACTGAACTTGTGGAAGGATGCTGTTGTCTTCAAGATACTTTGTGAGCTGCAGGCTTACTGCCTTTTCAATTACCTTAGATAAACAGGGTAGCAGGCTAATAGGTCTAAGATCTTGGCAGGAAGCAGGATTTAAAGTTTTCGGGATCGGTTTTACCATGGCTACCTTCCAGCTCTCAGGAAATATACCACTATTAATGGAAGAATTAATTATTGAGGTGATTACCTCCAAAGATTCTGGTAGGGTCATAAGGACCATATCTAATGCGATTCCATCAACACCTTGTGCACCTGATTTGAGGCTGCGTATGATTGACAGCACTAAGTTTTCATTTACAGGGCTCAACGAGAAGGTCCCAGAATTGAATCTGTGGTGTTCATAGAAAGTGAGCTGTGAGATGGAGACATGATCTTCACCAGGGACATTTAGAAAGTGGAAGTTAATGAGATCTGGATTATTAAATTGCGGTGGAAGGTTTGAATTTTGTTTTTTATTAGGTAAAATAGTACTCTTTAAATTTTTCCAGAGTTTCTTAGAATTTTTAATGTTGTTATTAATATGCTGTGTAAAGTAGGCCTTTTTCTCACTTACAATGGCTGCAATCACCAGGTGTTTCATCTCTATATAACTAGTTTTAAGGGCTAATGTCTGATGAGATCTGTACCTATTATGATAATCATCACGAATTCTCATCATTGATCTAACAGTGTCTGTGATCCATGGATGGGGGGGCTCCTTGAACCGTGTAGTTTTTAGTGGTGCATGTAGGTCAAAAAGAGTCACCAATAGCTTAGTGAAATTGGCAACAAGCTCATTCACATCTGTTGTTGCCACAAAATACTCCCAGTGAACATTGTTAAGGTCGTTATTGAAAAGGTCCAGTATAATATTTTTAAAAGGTCTGTAAGTTATTAAGCGTGGGCAGGGCTTTTCCTTTTTTATGTCCAATTCCACCATGAGCATTGCATGATGTCCTAAGTCTGGGGAATATTTGACAGTCACATTCCTAACGCGGGCATCAGTGCATGCAATGTCAATTAGTGTTTGACTATGATCAGTAAAATGAGTTGGTTCAGAGATCACCTGTTTTAAGTTGAGGCTGTGTATAAACTCGTTTAACAGATTAGTTTTCCAAAAATTGGGTGTCATTAAGTCCATATTAAAATCTCCTACCAATATTAACCGATCATAGCCAGAAAAAGAGGAGACTGAATCGGTTAGCGCTTCAAGAAATTGATGGGGATCTTGTCGGGGTGGCCTGTATGCAGTCCCTATAATTATTTCCTGTCCATTCACTTTCACACGTATCCAAGATTGTTCAACAGACGGAGCGAGTGGGCAGGGGCAGGATCGAGCATAGATGCCCTTACGGAGGTAAAAACCTATTCCTCCTCCCCGCCCCTGTCTAATATTGATAGGTCTTGGAGTGTGTCGAAAATGGTAACCTGCCACCTTTGGTGCCTTTTCATCTTCATCTTTTCCCACCCAAGTCTCGTTAATCGCCATAATGTCTGGCTTCAGCTCCTCCATGGCCACAATAAATTCCTCATGCCCTGTGTTTAAAGAACCCGCGTTAAATAGTCCAACTTTCAAGTGTCTTGATTCAATCATTATAGAAATTATAATAATTCAAAGTTAGCCAGTAATTCCATCTCAAAATAATTGCTTGCATTAGATAAATTGATTTTTTGATAATAATTATAATATGATTTCTGTAAATGTATTGTGATTTGTTTATAATAATAATAATATATTGGATGATGAAAATTAAAATATGTTTGATGGTAGGGATAATAATATTTTGTGTATATAAGTGAATAGTATATGGTAAATAAATATTATGTATATAAGTGGTTTTAGGTGTGTGATTTTCATTACGATTAATGCAAATAAATAGATATAATTTTATGGAAGTGCATGAGTTATTAATGAGTTTAGAAAATATAATAAATAATCGACCAAAACTTATAAATATGTTTATAATACAAGTGTTATATGTATGATACTTATATAAGTGATAAACAGATACAATAATAAAGTATATACCATAATTGCAAAAAAGAAGTTTGATGTACTTTGACCCCACATAGCACAAAGTATAGGACATAGAACACATTGACAGAAATAGGGGACATAATAGAACAATTATTGACAAGTACTTAAAATTACAGGACAGTCAAACTGGGTTTGAACCAAAAACCCGCTGCAGGTCTAGCTCCGAACGGATCGGATATGGAGGCTTGCCATCAGCCTGACGCGCGTATATTCGGCCACGTTTGGTCCAGGAGAACCGCCATTGAAGCCTGCGGCACTCCTCGCGGACCAGATGGAACAGCTGCCGGTTGGCGCGCGTCAGACGTTCGTTGAGGAAGATGCGCGGAGCGACGGCAGCCGCGCACCCGGCGTCGGCGGCGGTCAGCGTGCGGCGCACGCGCGCTGCTTGCAGCAGTTGGTCGCGCAAATGTCGCCGTGCTAGACGCACTACCACGCGACGAGTGCGCGGCGCCTCACCCAAGGCCCCCGCCACCTGCGCCACGCCCACCCGCTCCGCGAACACCACGTCGCGCTCCTCCAGTGGGACACCCAGCTTGGCCGCCAGCACGGTGACGGCGTGCATCACGCTCTCTCCGCGCTCCTCGGGCAGATGGCCGATCTCCAAGTCTGACAGTAGAGCGTCCTGGTCCCTATCGTTTAGCTCCTGCTGGAGCCGCACGACGGTGGACTGAAGATCGGCGACCGCGGTTGTCTGCGGTACGGATTCGGCGGCTACGGCGCGTTGCTGCTCGACAGCGACGAGTCGCTCCTCCAGCCTGTCCATGCGCGTGGAGATGCCGGCGAGGGAAGCACGGAAATCCGACATTTCCAGCCGGATCTCCCTCAGTTCGGTGCATAGGTTCCGCACTTCCGATTTGAGGCCTCTCATCTCCGCTACGACCCCCGCCTGCATTTTATGGAACTCGTTCAACAGCTCTTCCTGGAACGGCCTCAGATTCACCTGTAGCTCCATCTCGTTGAACTCCGCCGTGATGTTGTGGGCGGTGTCATCTAACACCATGGCCTCGTCATGACGCACCCTAGCCGGCGCCGCGATACGCCCCACTGGCCGCTCGTCGTGACTAGCGGGCCGCTCCTCGCTCCTAGATCTGACCGGCGCATCTTGCCGCATGATCTGCGACACGCGCACAGGGGTTGAGGGGTCCCTGCCTTTGGGGGTCATCATCTGACAGTCGCCGCAGCGCCAACCAACGGGAACCTCAACGGGAACCTTTGAAGTCGGAATCTCTAAAAAAACAAAACGATTATAGGCATTTTACAATGCTTGTAAAATGCATGTATTAATGTGTAATGACCATTGTATAAGGAAATTTAAGGATTTATTTAAGGACATTAAGGAAAGGATCATAAAAAAAAGGTAGACCCCAAGCCGTGTTTGTTGCCTGATTCTTCTAGGCTTGGTCGCGTGGAATCGGCGTAGCTTCACCTAGTTCCTAAGACGTTTCAAAGTGATCCTTGTGATTTTATTGAAATAAATGATTTTTGAATTTGAATTTTGAATTTGAATAAGTGAGCAATTTGTCGTCTACTAAGTCAATTCAAGCGATTGCCAATAGGAAGCAATTTACATAGAATTAAGTATGCAGCAGGCCAATAGCTGCAACATTGACAATCGTTATGTCAATTAACGTCGAAACAAAGCACAAGTGGCGTGAAGACATAACATTGACCATAATATGTTTGAAAAAAATAATAATAATAATTAGGATCACGACTGTTATCCTCAATCTCCAGACGCTTAGATCCTTTGAAGATGTCTAGTGGGGGTAGTCAGAGGCACGTCCAAACGTTATATTTGGTACATGCCCACATTTTGCAGTAGTCAGCATTCCATACGTGACAGGTTGCAAGCCCATCGCCGCTTATAAGAATACTAACTGGTTTCCTCACGATGTTTTCCTTCACCGTTTTGAGCATGTGTTTTTGATGCGCATATAAATGCGAACAGAAAAATCCATTGATGCACGCCGGGATTCGAACCCACGACCTTCAGATTGAAAGATCACAGATCATTTTTATTTATTTTAATAAGCCGTGTTGGCCGAGTGGGGGATGTACCTCGACTTTCGACCGATGTACCCGTACTTGGGGAATACAGTAGTTATTGTCGTTATTATACAGTTGTCAGACGTTCGTAGTCGGGCATGTCAGCTTGACCATGTCCAGCCGTCGACGAGGTGCAGGCATTCCCAAAGAGGGTTGTAGTCAGGCAGGCGGCCGGTTATAAGACACCAAGCCAAATCCATTTGCAACATCTACGTGTTGTGTCGAGCCCACGAGGACGTGGAATGAGGTCAAGAGGAAGAAGAAATACATTGTCAAATGTAATAAATCATCTCGGAGCATTTAACTGATCTACGAGCAGCTTCAATTAACGTAACGTTAATCCTTCGAAATGAGACTACGCCAGTTTGATTGAAATCTTTTATTTTACTGTGTACTAAAGTCGTTGATTGGGGCTGGCGAATCATTTCTTTTTTATTATTCCTACTGTGTAATGAATGACGTAACGTTTGAACGCGGAAAACTTGGATAAAGTTTGGCTTTGTTTGTTCACCATGGTTATTTGTTGGTCACTTTACGATGCCTTGAGACGATAAGTATAATAAACAGTGTGGTGACGTTTCGAGACAATTCAAATGCTCTTCATCATGAGCGTCGCCCGCGACCGCGTCTGCATTGTCATCTGAATTGTCTCGAAACGTCAGCAATACAAC
Source organism: Hydriomena furcata (assembly GCA_912999785.1). Classification (NCBI taxonomy): domain Eukaryota; kingdom Metazoa; phylum Arthropoda; class Insecta; order Lepidoptera; family Geometridae; genus Hydriomena; species Hydriomena furcata. The sequence goes on from OU538825.1 coordinate 3,623,329, forward strand.
AAGAAACGTGGTAATTAGCCGTATTTGTAGTTAAAATGAATAACAACCACGATAGTTTTTATTCTATATGTAAGTATGTTATTAATAATTAATTGACATGTTTGAAGGTAACCTTGACTTTGGTTGTATTTGGTAGTTATTCCGGTCGTGTCGTAAGAGCTAAAAGGGTGTGATATTTTCATAGGATTGAAAGGGATCTGTCTAGATTCGTTTAGCACAAAATAAATGTATGGGTTAAGAGTTCAACTCCCTCGGTGGAGTGGCGGGCGTGTAGGTACTTCTAAGGCTCAAGAGAATGGAATTTGATTCCGGTGACGGGACAAACGTAGCATCTGCAAATGACATGACTAATATGACTGTTGGCTTTTATTTATTTTTATAAATAGAAGGTTACTCGTAATAACTATATTCTTCTCTTTAATTAATACCCAGCTGCAAAACACGACATAAATAAAGATATAAGCTGAGCTACCTACATCTGGGTAGAAATTAAGTAGCTCCGTATCTCATAAATGAAATTAATGTGTTTGTCGGTAAACAGCGGAAATTCTCGGGCGATGCGGTTTCAAATTGAATTAAACGAATTAAATGAAACGGTCTCAAGTACAAGTAGATATATGACATAACTAGCCGACCCGTGACAGACGAAATTGTCAAATCCTGTCAAATTTCAATTATCGAATAGAAAATACTGAATGTTTTTAGTCTGTGTTGTCAGATTTGTTGCACACCAGCGCCATATATATGCAAAAATCATCCCTTTTGCGTACTTTATCATTTTGGGGATGTTTTTCATATTTTAAAGTAGTCTAAGGAACAAACATACATACAAACTCACAAACTTTCACATTTATAATATTTATATTCGAAACCCTGAAAATTTCTTGCTTGGTCTCTATGTTCTCCATTTCAACCACAAAAATGTAGCTTGGAAATGTTCACTTGTTCCGTCCGTATACCTAAGTAGTACGCTTTCAGTGAAATTTTGATCTGCCATACATAATTCCACCCTGGGTAATTCTCAACAATTGGAGCTGCGATGCACACTCTAGAACTATCTTAATTGTTCATTGTCCCCTAATCTGTTCGCGTCGCCACAGCCCCCAGGAGGCAACGCAGCCACTGGTCATTAGGAAAATGCAACAATAGTTTTCCGCTTTGCCATGCTAAAATTAACTTTATTTCCTAAGCAGTAGGGACGCAGAATATGATGTAGCGTTATTGCTCCAGGATTAAAGGCAGTAGATACGTTAGCGATGTCAAAGAACGACGACAGCTTTGTTGCTTAATTTTTTTCTCATTTTTGTGCGAGATTCGTTTTTGGGTTTTCCAATTTTTATAAACATGAAAAGAGGCTTGCTTTCAGCAATTAAAATTCAAGTCTAGGTATAAAATAATTTCGTTTGAAGAACAGTTTTAATCAAGAAGTTTTTGTTTTTTGTATTTGATACAAAAATGTGTTGATTTAAAAAGAGTAGGTACAATGAACAATATACGGTATCTATCTATTTTAGATTTTTGGCCTGTTTATGAATAAGTTTTTTTTTTATTTCTCCTCAATTTTGATTATTTTTTCTCTCCGGCAAAGTTACGAGTGGGGTATGACAGAAAGCTAATATAGCGTTTTATATGAAAGCAGATCGATCAATCTAACCCTAAAAAAACAAACCCAAGTAAAGCAAGGTATACCAACAGAGGGTATAAAAACTTTACAACTTAATTATTTTGTTTGATAAAAAAAAATATGAAGCAAGATGACATCGGGGGGAGTTTTCGCAAACTCTCGTATCTTCGACGACGCAATTTATTTGCTCCGCCATCTTTAATATTAAAGAAAACTTAATTTTCTTGTTACGGCGACGTGAAGTAAGATGGCTCTAAAGAGCTTGGGTTTGACAGCCCCTTGACCTTGTTAATATACTTTAACCAGAAAAATATGTTTCAGAGCAAGGTAATATTTGGAAACTGTAAAAAATACACAAACTTTTACATCAAAGCGATATGATTTTTTCTCAACGGATCGTCTAGATAAAGCCACCTTTAGCTCAGGCAATAAATGGATGGGTGACAGGCTGACAGCCAGTGACATTAACTAAGAGCTATGCCATCAAAAACATAACTTGGTAAAGTAGGACTAAACGCTCGTGCGCGTCCTGAATGGGAGCGGAGACATTTCGACGTGGAGTGTTTGTGGATATCAATAGACGGCCGTGCGATTAACTCAGATAAGGATCTTCATATAGGCTTGGTTTACATGCCGCCCGGTAATCAACTCCCACAGCGAGTTACAAAACTCAACGAATGGGTGAGCGAAGTAGCCGCTTTAGTTCCAAATGATTATTTTATGATATTAGGAGATTTTAATTTATATAATATTAAATGGAATGAGTCATTGGATCCTGAACATTTAAAGAAAGGTACTTCTGAGTTCCAAACTGCAGGTACCAATTTAATTAACTTAACAAATATGCTAGGATTAAGCCAATTCAGTAATTATTTGAATGCCTCAGGTAACACGTTGGACTTAGTATTTAGTAATTTTCATGTTGTAGTTAATAAGTGCCTCAATCCGCTGGTTACAGAGGATAGTAATCACGTAACCCTTGACATTGATGCATCAGATATTAAAGTCAAACCGTTAGCCAAAGTTCCGCATATGAAGTATCTTTTTAGAAAGGCTAATTATGTTGAGATCAACGAAGCATTTACGAGCCTAGATTGGTCAATATTAAATCAAGGAACAGTTGATGATGCCGTTTCCATTTTTTATGACAAAGTAAATAGTATTATAAGCAAATATGTACCTCAAGCCACGGTAAACGGATCAAATCACTTTTCGGTTTGGTATACCAAGGCGCTCATCAATATTAATAACGAGAAAAATAAAGTACATGCACGCTGGAAACGATATAAGAACCCCCTTGACTATGATGAGTTTTCTCTGCTTAGAACTAGATTTAAGAATATTGAGGCCACGTGTTATTTAGATTACATATCGCGTACTGAAGATGCAATCAAATCTAACCCTAAATTACTTTGGAGCTACGTCAATGCTAAACGTAAGTCAGCAACTGGCTATTCGAGCTCTATGAGCTATAGGAGCAAAACGGTTACAGATAGTGTAGATATTCTGGAATCATTTAATTCATTTTTCCAAAATATGTTTGTTCAACCAGCTAATTATTACCCTGCCGATATGTCCATTAACTCAAGTTCATCCCAAGACACTGTCAATACTATAGTTATTTCAGAAGAACAAATTCTAAAACTATTACGCAAACTGGACACTAAGAAAGGCGCAGGTAGCGATAGAATACATCCATTTTTTATAATGAAATGTTCAGATACACTATTTAAACCTATTACCATAATATTTAACCGTTCCATTAAAGAAGGTGTTTTTCCATGTGTCTGGAAGGAAGCTCATATAGTACCTCTACATAAAAAAGGATCTAAAATGAATGTAGAAAACTACAGGCCTATTTCTATTTTAAATGTTCTGAGTAAGTGCTTTGAAAGAATAATTTATGATACTATTTATCCGGTAATTCGTCATGGCATACCCGAGCAACAGCATGGATTTGTCAAAGGCCGCTCAACAACGACGAATTTATCCCTTTTTATCAGCGATGTGTTAAGCGGAATGGAATCGCGGGCGCAGGTTGACGTGATTTACACTGATTTTGAAAAAGCTTTCGACCGTGTTGATCACGTCATCCTCCTTCGCAAACTCCACGAGCTTGGTATACAGGGTGATCTCCTACGTTGGATGAAATCTTACGTCAGTAACAGAAGGCAAGCTGTTGTAATAGGTGGAGCACGATCTAACTTTATATATGTACCCTCGGGCGTCCCTCAAGGATCCTTGCTTGGGCCTTTGCTTTACTTAGCGTATTTATACGATATTGGCACCTGTTTTATGCATGCAAAATTTTTGCTATTTGCTGACGACAAAAAAATTTACTATAACGTCCGATCCATTGATGATTGTATTCACATTCAAAATGACTTGGACAGATTATCTACTTATTACTTGAATAATCGAATTAGTGTTAATGTGGGCAAATGTATGCATGTTTGTTTCACGCGTAGCAATGATCCAATCTCCTACACGTATAAGATCAACAATCATACAATCGAGAAAGTTAACAGTGTACGAGACTTGGGTGTACTTTTGGATCATAAACTTACCTTTTCAACTCATATAGAATATATAATAAATAGAGCATATAAAAACCTAGGATTTATTATGCGTGTCACAGCACCTTTTAAAAGCACATCTTGCCTTAAAATTCTTTATTACGCTTACATACGTAGCGTGCTTGAATATTGCAGCACTGTTTGGAATCCGCAGTATGTCACTTATGACAATGCTATAGAATCTATACAAAGAAAGTTTGTGAAATATTTAAACTTTCGTAGCAGTATGACTTACGAGAGCTATGACTCATCTTGTCGCGTACACGGCTTAATGTCACTTCGCAATAGGAGGACAGTACAGGACATGGCACTGCTGCATGATGCATGCACGGGCTTTTTAGATTGTTCATCTCTACTGAATAAAATGTTAACCCTTAGATCTCCAAACTACCGTACTAGGCACACACAATTATTTTTCGTGCCTACGCATCGCACAAACTATGCTGCCAACAGTGTCACCAGCCGGCTTCCTCAAATATATAATAAAAAATTCAGTGACATTGACATCTTTGACATCAGGTCAAAAAAAGTGTTTAAGTCCAGAGTATGTGCTTCTCTATTGAATAAATGAATACATAATAACAATAATAACTAACTATTTTATACAATTAATACATGTTAGTACTCGTATGTATAAATATATCTATGTAGGTGCTTCTTCACGCACAACATTATTTATTATTCAAATTATTTTATTTGATCAATTACATATATATATAGATTTTATTAAGGTCAATAAAACATTTGCTTAAACCGGTGAAGGAAAACTTAAAAATTAATCATTAAATAAAACTTAAAATTAAACCTACAAAAATTATCAGCCATGTAAACCCTACCTAAGCTTTCTACTTTTTGCCAACTATGCGTTTTCTATATCTGTATTTGTTTTCGTTGCGCAGTTGGAAATTTTTAATTATCCCTTTTCGCTCCATTTTATCAATTTACCCACACTACACATTTTACACACCACACTAGTTCTTTAAACACTGCACAGACACACATCTATACATACGCTTACACATGCACACACACACACACACACACACACACACACACACACACACACACACACACACACAAACAGACACATACACACTGCTTTTTTCTACATCTTATATCTTTATCGGCTATTCTGCTGTTCTACTACCTATCTCGCTCTTTGTAAAAATTTAAAACGAGTGGAATACATAATGTGGATTCAAATTGGTTTAAGTGCAACATTATATTTTTAACATATTTATATTTAACAATAAGAAAACTGTGAATCCTAGGTTACTTAAATAAATAAATAAATAAATAAATAAAGCCAAGTCTCGCAACGCAACTCAGTTCTTCTACCGTAAAAAGTTTTGAGATCCATGTAATACCAAGTCGGTTAATTTATTCAGTCCCTACTTTAAGGGTCCTTCTGTCTTAAGTTATTACGTAAAGGTTAGGTAATTACGTAATAACATAAGTCAGAAGGACCCTTAAAGTAGGGGTTCCGTACCTAAAGAGTAAAAACAGAACCCTGTTACTAATACTCCACTGTCCGTTCGTCCGTCTGTCCATCTGTACGTCTGTCCGTCTGTCTGTCTGTCGGTCTGTCGGTCTGTCTGTCCGTCTGTTTATCACAGGGCTGTATCTCATGAACCATGATAGCTAGACAGTTGTTATTTTCACAGATGATGTATTTCTGTCGCCGCTATAATAACAAATACTAAACACAGAATAAAATAAATATTTAAGTGGGGCTCCCATACAGCAAACGTGATTTATAAATAATGGTACGGAACTCGACGTGCGCGAGTCCGACTCGCACTTGGCAGGTTTTTTTAGGATTTTTACACTAAACACTAATTGTGTTTCAAATTTGAAGCTTCTATGTCTGCTAAAAGTGCCTTAAAGTTTTGATGATCGGTCAGTCAGTCAGTCAGTGAGTGAGTGAGTGACAAAATAGGAAACTTTGACTAGTCATAATTCTTAATCTACTGGTTCAAATTGAATGAAATTTGAAATATACCGTGTTTATATAGTGACTGCTTGGTTACTGAAAATTCAGGCTTCTAGTTTTATCCACAACGAAGTTATAGGGGGTCGAAAATGGCCTGAACTGCTTCGAGAAAAGAATGGTACAGCCGTGCCGCTTTATTGCTTGACTTGGCGGGGGCACTGCCGTGCCCCCAGATAAAAAAGTCGTACGACGTCTACCATGCTTGAGGATTACAGTTGGGAGTAGGATTTTATAAAAAATTACTTGTAAAAAATATTATTCACGAAATAAATTTTATATATTTTTTTATTATCATCGCAAAAACTGGAATTCCACAACAATTTCACATCTTTTGCACACATCAGACAAAACACGCGGCGGACACAATTTTCTGAAAAAATACAAATAATTTCAAAACCAAGGTCTGGAGACCTAACATCCATTTTAGAACTCACATAAAGAGATTTGCATAAATTAAAAAAAACAAAAAGTAATAGACTTTGCAACCATTAATATGGCTACGGAAGAGCGGAACTCTCTGGCAACAAGTACTCTTTACTTGAGAGGTAATCCTAGCTGCGACAAATTATAAAAATAAGTATTTCAAAAATCTATTGCTATCGCGCTGTGCCCAAAATATAAACGTATGAGTGGCGATATAGACAACAATAGCGCAGACCTAATATTCCTTTTTAAAATGACGAAATCGCTATTTCATTTTGTCTTTCAAAACTTTTTTGTTTTTATTTATTTATTTCAGTGAACATAAGTACCATGTGAATAAAACATAAGTACCATGTGCATTAGTATAAAAACTGGATAGATTTTAATATTTTTTTCAGAAATAATAATAAGAAATTTATGTATTTCTTTCATTCAATTCAATTCAATCATTTTTATTTCAGACTCATACATAATAAAAAAAATATAATTATAAATGCACAGTCCATAAATTCATTGATTATATTCGTCAAATTTGTTTACTGGATGACTAAAGTGGGCGGTTAAAACTGGCCAATTTTTGTAGTTTTAAACGGTTAATAACTAATTTATGTAGATAATGTAGATAACAACTCATAGATTGTATAGTAGAAAAATATTTGCTCTAATGTCAGCATCCAGGGAGGAAACAGTTGAATACGTTTGTATAGAAAAACGCCAGTAATGCTCTTAAAAGAAGGTACCAACCTTGTTTATGAATTTGTAATACGATTTTTATTTTTTTATTTTTATAAGGTCTCGGTCAATGTCCACTAGAGCACTATTCAATTCAATAAATACTTCATCACATAACAATATATTAGACATGCACCAAGATGCTACAAAACACCCTATAATGGATATTTGATGGGCCAACCGCAGCCTGTATACCGTTGATAGAAGATTGATGTCTTCAAAAATTACGCCAAAGGTCCAACGTTAAGATTTTATGGCAATCATAAATAGTTTATGGGGGCTACTGGGGAAATTATGGAGGCGAATGTGTCAGATTTATTGTGTTGCGGTTATGAACTGTATTTTGGTGAAAAAATACGTGGTTTTTTAAAAGTGGGTTACTTTTTATTTCTCTGCAAACTTAACCATTGGACCTTGGTTTTGAGGGCCCTGCAGCTTTATTGCGTAAGCTTACTGGTAACTTGACGGCTATAGACTCTCTAATTCATGGAATCCTGTGGTCACTATGGGTTGGCGTCGTGACAGATCATCTCAGTGCGTAGATACAGTTAGTGTGGTGTGTCATACGAACATTGACATTTATATTTCTGATGACTAAGTGAGGGTAGTTTCGTCAACTGCCTCCGCTTCTCGACGGTAGCACCGTGTTCTCCAGTCTGCCCGCGACCATGGCTATTGTAACATAGCCGAAACGTCGGAAAAGTAAATCTATATCTATACTATTACTATTACTATATACTATATACTATATACTATATACTATATACTATATACTATATACTATATACTATATACTATATACTATATACTATATACTATATACTATATACTATATACTATATACTATATACTATATACTATATACTATATACTATATACTATATACTATATACTATATACTATATACTATATACTATATACTATATACTATATACTATATGCTATATGCTATATGCTATATGCTATATGCTATATGCTATATACTATATGCTATATACTATATACTATATACTATATACTATATACTATATACTATATACTATATACTATATACTATATACTATATACTATATACTATATACTATATACTATATACTATATACTATATACTATATACTATATACTATATACTATATACTATTACTATATACTATATACTATAATATTATAAAGAGTGTTACAAATATTTTTCTACCTACCTATAGGGTAAGGTTTGAGTAGTCGGGTAAGAATAAACAAGGCTTGATAAGTTTAAACTGAAATTATTATTCTAATTTACAAAAAAAAAACACAATACAGAGGCAGTGAGATGGGAGAGAATTTCTCAGAATAAACAAAACTTAATTCTTAATTTTATAGGTAGTTAGATTACACTTGTTTCTTAAAATTAGGGTTAAAGTAATACATAAATAGCTGCTATTACATACAATGTTCACTTTCTATAATAATAGGGTACACCCTAACCTATCTATTTTATGCCAGCTAGACTCAGGGTAGGTAGGATGTCAGAGATAACATTTACCATTGGGTTTTAAAATAAAAAAAGTAAATATAGTTGGACGCCACTCTCACTACGGGTGAGAGACCGTTTAAAAAATCCTTCCACAAACAGCACTTTACTCACGGATATAACAGGTAGTAGATTCAGTACGAAGGTACTGAGAAGAAAACCACCATGAGGGTTCCACTCCTACCCACAATCCAACCACAGCCCAGAAAACTCCAACGCCAACCTCGGGTGACCAAGTACATGGTCAGGTCACTCGGGGTATCCCAAAAACACCTTTCGGGGTATCCCAAAAACACCTCTCGGGGTATCCCAAAACACCTCTCGGGGTATCCCAAAAACACCTCTGGGGGTATCCCAAAAACACCTCTCGGGGTATCCCAAAAACACCTTCTTTAGGAAGGTGTTACAACGCCTGTACACCACCGGTAGTAGGTATATCGGCAATACAGCTTCAGCATCCCAGCAAAATGTCCACGACAGCTAGGTAACCTTTTCTATCCTCCAATCGCACGTGTCCGTGCGCAGGTGATTAGCCTCGGATATCCTGGTTAAGCGCCGGACATCCCGTGATTTCACGTTCTGCGGGGTTTGGTTTCCCCTTCGAATGAAATCCCGCACCAGGCCGCTCACAGGTTACGCAACATAACCCTTCCTCAGGGCTTCCTGACCTCCCAAAAAGGAATAGGCCTCCACGGCCTTCCGCCGTGGTGGCGACCCCAGAAAAGACACAATATTTTGCCGGCAATGGTGAGGTCAGCTCTCAACCTATTTCCCAAAAACTCGGGGAGAATTCACAACGATTACCCAAAACGAAATCATCTTCCCGACCAAAAATAACAACACATATATTCCAGAATGCTCTCGTCGACTGAAATAGCGAGACGAACATTAATCCACACAAAACAAGTTTATTATATCGCTTTTTGTAAATAATTACATATTAGATTTACCCTAATATAAAAATGGGAAGATTCTCCAAAGACACAGCAACATTCTTACTTTCACTAGAATGTTCCATTGAAATTTGTGACGTCACTAGCGAACCAATTAACGCCTAAGATTATTTAAAGAGGCCGGCGCCTGCGATTCTCACAATAATCTACCATATACCATAACTGATTGCTATGATGAAAAATAAAGTTGTAACAAGAGAAAAGTTTAGATTTTTTGTATGTTTGTAATGGATAAACTCAAAAACTACTGAACCGATTTAAAAAATTCTTTCACCGTTACCAAGCTACATTATCCCTGAGTAACATAGGCTATTTTTTATGTTGAAAAAGTAATAAATCTATATATATATAAATCAATTGCTGTTCGTTAGTCTCGCTAAAACTCGAGAACGGCTAAACGGATTTATCTTATCTTGGTCTTGAAATGTTTGTGGAGGTCTAGGGAAGGTTTAAAAGGTGAGATAAATTCGAATAATTGCCGGAAAAACCCTAAAAACAGCCCTTTTCTTTTTCCCGTACAAAAGTTTTCTAACTAAAACGTAGAGTCAATTTGAGTTTTAATGCTATTGTATAAAGATCACTGTTGTCTAAGCAATGTAGGTGTGTTCCTAAGAACGGGAACGGGAACTTCAAACAACATTTGTCAATTGCGATCATCGACTACATAGCCTAATAGACGCCTAATGGCTTCATTTCTTCAAACAAACAACTCTGTCAAGTCAGTGAGGTATGAGGTACGGGGGGAGTGGGAAAAAATGCATTCTGATTGGCCAGTTCAAAATGACGTGATTCACTAGGGATGGGAAGTGTTGTCATGAGTTGTCGATAGCAGTCAGAGGCACGTCCAAATATTATATTCGGCACATACCCACATTTTGCAGTAGTTAGCAGTCCATACGTGACAGGTTGCAAGCCCATCGCCGCTTATAACAATACTAACAACTGCTTTTTGGTTTCCACCGTTTTAAACACGGGATCGGGATCGGGATCGGGGATCAGGATCGGGATCGGGATCGGGATCGGAATCGGGATCGGGATCGGGATCGGGATCGGGATCGGGATCGGGATCGGGATCGGGATCGGGATCGGGATCGGGATCGGGATCGGGATCGGGATCGGGATCGGGATCGGGATCGGGATCGGGATCGGGATCGGGATCGGGATCGGGATCGGGATCGGGATCGGGATCGGGATCGGGATCGGGATCGGGATCGGGATCGGGATCGGGATCGGGATCGGGATCGGGATCGGGATCGGGATCGGGATCGGGATCGGGATCGGGATCGGGATCGGGATCGGGATCGGGATCGGGATCGGGATCGGGATCGGGATCGGGATCGGGATCGGGATCGGGATCGGGATCGGGATCGGGATCGGGATCGGGATCGGGATCGGGATCGGGATCGGGATCGGGATCGGGATCGGGATCGGGATCGGGATCGGGATCGGGATCGGGATCGGGAACTTAAGACAACTTTTGTTAATTATAATTATAAATAAAAGCGATAATATTATAAATGCGAATAGCAAATAGGTTACTTCCATGTAGGAACAACGCGAGCGAAGCCGCGGACGGAAGCTAGTTGGCAATAAGTAGTTTTACTAGTTAGGTCCAACTGTTGTTGTTACTACTATGTAGGTTTATCGATCATCAATTATTGAGTAGTGGTACAACACTATTGACTATCGACAAGGAAAATAACCAGTGTAACTTGAGCTTGTGGTAATGGTTTTGTAGCATAAACAGACGAGATGTGCACGGGTCAAGGTCGGTACTACTGCAGGTTTGACGCGCGGTATTTTTTATCGGCCGTATAAGCCTGATGTTTTGGATGACAGTGTTCGCCTTGCATGCGGTGTCTTCTGGGCTATGTAGTCGATGATTGCGATACGAAGTTCGCCGGGTCAGCTTGTTAAAGATAAATCTATAGTTATTACTGGTAACTGTCAAAAACTATTGGGTTTTTGACGGTTACAGGTTGGTTGGTTGTTGGTTCATTTTTTATACAATTTTATTTACAAAGACAAATATTACGTTATTTGTCTTTGTAAATAAAATGTACTAAATTTCTGTAGTTAAAAATGTATTTCCAAACGAAACTATCAAGTTAGGTAATAGTCATAATAAGTAATAAGGAGCAGAAACTTGCCAGGTTGAAAACGTAGTGTAGTAAATCACGACCGTAATCCCCAAGTACGGTAGACATCCTCTCAGATCTCCAAGAGCTTAGTTCCATGAAGATGTTTTAAGGTGTTAGTCAGAGACACTGCACGCAAAAATCTTATTTGACAGCTATTATAGAAAATAACGTCAGTTTGATGTGAATAATGTGAGTGAAAAGTATTTTTTCAGGTATCTTATAAAAAAATGAATCCCTATTTCCCTTGGTCATAGTATCACGCGTGAACGGCTGGACCGTTTTTGCTAATTCTTTTTTTGTTGTAATCGTTAGTGTTAGAAGAAATTCTAATGTTAAAAAAAATTAAGAAAAGAGCGTCTGTCGGGACAGTCTGTGTATGAAATATTGCTGAAAATGTAAAAAAAAAAAAATAGGATCACGACTGTAATCCCCAAGTACGGTAGACATTCTCTCAGATCTCCAGATGCTTAGATCCTTTGAAGATGTCTAGTGAGGGTAGTCAGAGGCACGTCCAAACATTATATTTGGCACATGCCCACGTTTTGCAGTAGTTAGCATTCCATACGTGACAGGTTGCAAGCCCATCGCCGCTTATAAGAATACTAACTGGTTTCCTCTTGATGTTTTCCTTCACCGTTTTGAGCACGTGTTTTTGATGCGCATATAAATTTTTGCTCAATATGCCTCGATTAAGGTTATTTGTCATTTTTCATCCATCGACTACATCCATTACTAAATGTTACCCGAAACAAAAATAATAAGCTGCGATTCCACCATAATTGGAACATAAATATTCATTTATAACTTTGGAAAGCAATCTGTAAGTAATAGGTGTTGTATTTATTGGCAGGAATGAATAGTAATTTTCCCTGTGAAGAGAAATTTGTTCCATGCAAATATTTATAGCGTAATTGTAGGGTTGAGGCGCGCATTCATGACGCGTTTATTTTTTGGCAAACATATCTACATATTGCTGTTAAAGTATTTGTTTTAGGACATTCTATTCAATAACACAACTGTTACTTTTACATCATTATATTGTTCCAATGACTCCAAATCTCCTTGGTCTCGGGTGAAAAACTTATGACGTTCCATTGTCAAGTTCTTTTTTGGCAAACATACTCCATCAAATCGAAGTATCAACTCTTCTACATTCTTAATTTCTTCTTTATTCTTAAACTGGTCATACACCTCTCGACACCGATCCCCAATAATATGTAATAAAATATTAATCTGCACCTTTTTTTCCTTTTTAGCTATTTCACATGCTTCATAATAAATAGTAAACGACTTTTTCCACGTATCCCATTCTTTGCTTAGGTTCCAGACGTCACATTAGCTAAATTATTTTCGAATAAAAATGGCTGCGGTGGCCTTAGCATCGATTCCATTGTAAATTATTATTTCCTGTCTCCGTGTATTTTATAACTCGTCCACATTCGTACAACACTATTACAACATTAACTTCACTTTTAATTGCTTTTTACTCGGCTGCGCCATGTTAAAGTATTTGTTTTAGGACTGACTACCCCACTAGATATCTTCAAATGATCTAAGCATCTGGAAATCTGAGAGGTTGTCTACCGTACTTAGGGATTACAGTCGTGATCCTATTTATTTTATTTTATTAGGTAGGTAGAAGATATTTACTGTTACCTCAAAACAGACTGGTTATGACTAGTATATAGGCATTTATCACAGACTTGTAAATTGTACAAAGAGCTAAAATACAGTAAGTTTTTAACAGTGAGTGTTTTTGAATTGTAAAAGTATTGGAATATCTTTTGTTGGTGAAACTTAAAACAGCGGCTATTTTTTGCGATTCAATAGGTTCGTTATTTACACTCTAAAGCGTAGCTTCTTGTGATGGAAGGTAGATCAAAACTTTCCCAATATAAAAGCTCTAACCTAGATACCAAAATCGCTGCTCTTCTTTCTTCCTTAGATCCTTTTGTAGATCAAAAATAGCGTTGTATGTGTTTTTTTTTAATTTAATTGCATTGATGCAACTGATGTTTTATCAGACTTTTATATACATTTTATTAACGCTTCTGATGATCCGGGATTGTCATCAAAACTCCAATTGAAATATTTTTTTTTTAGTTTTTGGTATGATTATGATATGTTATATATAGTTTTACAAAAACCGCTGCATCACTCCTTGTGTATGCGCGCGGTATGACGGAGATATAGAGCAGGTCGCTACGTTCACGGCGATCTTCTTCTTGCGTGTCAGTGATACAATCATTTAAGTCGGGATTGTATCATTGTGTCGGAAGAATTAGCCAGCCTAGACCCTGCGTTACCGGGCCTAGCTGTAGGTAGATACAGCGGTATCAGTCAAACTATACCATATTAACTATAAATACGGCTAATTACCACGTTTTTATGTATCGCTGACGTTTCGAGACAATTCAGATGCTCTTTATCATGAGCATCAACTATACAACTCAAACTATACCATGTTCCAACTCGGGTTTAGGAATAACTACGTTTTAAAAAAATTGTTAAGGCGAGTAATAAATGTTTTTGATGAATGCAGAATCGTTTTTTCTCAATAACATACAGTTTTGTTTTTCATGACAAATATAACTTAAGGATATAATCTAGATAAATTACAGACAGAAACACGATTGGTGAAACTTTTCTCGATAGATTTATTTTCACGAAACACGAGTTTCGTTTTTAATCAAAGCTATGAATAGCTAAACAGTTTATTTTTAAAATAAAATAAATTATAGACAATTCTTTTTAAATTTGATGGTTTTCGAGATAATGCTGTTTTATCACTTTTTCCGTCTTATCCGGGTAGACACAGCCCATAAAAAACATCAAAAATTTCACTTATCACCTTAACTAAACCACAGCTGCTACGGCGTAGCATGCATGGTGAGTCTAAAATAGTTCACAAATTTATCTATGTTCTTTCACCTGTATTGTTTGAGGCGCGCTCTGAGTGGCCGACTTTACACAAACACACGGTAATAAAACACTCCCATATTTTGGAACACCGTCAACACATTAATGCGATGAACGTGGGCCATTACAAGCTGATGTTTTGCGTTATTCGAGATATTACCTACCTATTTTCAGGAACAACTTAATTTGGGTCAAAAAAGGAATATTTTCCTAAGTTTTATTTAAAAAAAAGTTTATATATATCAGACTTTTGTCATAGTCTACCTGAGAGTAGTTTTTTGTGTTTCATGAATATAATGAGTAAGGAATTTGTTTTGTCAACTTCGCTACCATCATTGTTATCACTTTGATTAGACTAGACTGATAGCTATAATTTAATTATAGTCAAGTAAAATTGTCTGGTGACGGTGAATTTGGGCCGTCCATCACGGCCTAATGAATTAGCTCAAAGGTAAAGATCAAAAATTAGTAATTTTTAAGACAGAATTTCAGTTTTTCACTGGCTACTAAAGTAAAATTATAAAAGTATTTTCTAAAAAAACCGGCCAAGTGCCAGTGGGACTCGCGCACGAAGTTCCGTACCATTATCTATAAAAAACGGCAAAAAAATTACGTTTGTTGTATGGGAGCTCCCCTAAAATATTGATTATTATTCTTTTTTTAGTATTTGTTGTTATAGCGACAACAGAATTACTTAATCTAAACTAGCTATCACGGTTCATGAGATACAGCCCTGTGACAGAGACACGGACAGACGGACAGCGAAGTCTTAGTACCTAATAGGGTCCCGTTTTTACCCTTTGGATACGGAACCCTAAAAATGATTAGCATTAATCAAATTCGAACCCTAATTATTTTCTAAATTTAATTAATTTTCACAAATTGAACGGATGACTGCACAGATTGCCGAGTTGACAGGTACTTAGGTCCCTGCTAGGTTGTTAGCCTTTGTTTCTTTTCACAGATTATTCCGTTGCTCGACTCCAATCAGAAATAACATATTTTATTGTTTCAGTAAACGGTCTGTATTAAACAAGGAGAGGGCACGACGCGGTCCTAAAAATATAATGCTGAAAAATATAATGCAAAAAATAAAGACGACGTAGATATATATTAGGAGCTTTTATTAAACTTGCAATGTAAAACATTAACGGATGAAGTCAGGAGCTGTTCAACATACACTCACAACAGAACTCCTTAGTAAATACTCTGAGTAATATTCCAATGGCAATGTTATATTATGTAACAGGTGCTCGATGGTTTGAATGATTTTACAAAAGATTGTCATTGAAAAATATTTATCAACAGAAAACTTATTTTAAATAACCATGCTATAAAATTTGTGAAGGAATTCAATGAATTTGTGCTTCGTCTGTGTATTCATAGTAATGTAAATACTGGGTATTTCTTTATTAAATAATTAAATTAAAAACACAGTTTCTAAAAACAAAAATAACAATATTTGATGTATGATGCTTATGAATTGTTTACTTAAAATTCTTCTCGCTTTATTCATACTATTACAGTATACTACGAGTGTATCACAAAGGCGGGTTACTAAGACTCCGCTGTCCGTCCGTCTGTCTGTCGACAGTCAGTATCTCATGAACTGTGGTAGCTAGACAGTTTAAATTTTCACAGATGATGCCTAAAAACAGAATAAAATTAATATTCAAGTGGATGTTTGTTCTGAGTCTGGGTGTTATTATGTATCATATGTATGTATTTACAAAAAAAAAGTATATAAGTATTCTATCAGTTATTTAGTTCCCATATTACAAGCTTTGCTTAGTTTGGGGCTAGATGGCGCTGTGTGATAATGTCCACCAATATTTATTTATTATTATTTATTTGGCCGGTTTTTTATAAATAACGATAGGGTACGGAATCCTTCGTGCGCGAGTCCGACTCGCACTAAGCCGGTTCTTATAAATACGATTTCATCCAAATGAAATGAATCCGATAACTTGCGGCTGGACCAGCAAATTAAACTGACACGCGCAGGAATTGGAGGATTTCATATTGTTTTAATTATTTGCAGGTAATTTGGTTGAATGCACGCGGTCTACCATTTCGGAGTATTTTGATTGGATATTGACAGTATTGTGTGTGAACAAATTATGAAACGTTTCATTTAATTGTTGGATGGATGTCGGTTTTGATTAAAATCCAAGTCACACATTGTAACGTTAATAATACCCACTGGCTGTATCCGTGCCCGGCTTTGTTCGCATGATGGGTAGGTGGGTTTATCCTAATAATAACATAAATGCGAAAGTTTGTGAAAACGCATTAAGATGGAATTTGCTGTATTTATTGTGCGACACTGCATAGTGTGACTAGAGGCACATTGTCGTGTGCCGAAGTTGAGCTCTAAAGGCACACGGCTCAACACATAAAGTGATGTTTATGAAAAAAGAATTCCTCCACTGTGGGTGCGTGTTCTCATAGTGTCGTTCTTGAATACGACTCAGCTCACTGTCACCATATTATTGCATTGTCACCAAAGTTACATAAGTATGCGAAATTTCAGCTCAATCGGTTGGGGATAACTGCTTCAAAATTGAGTTGCAAGATTCCACATTGACAAACATAGTTACATAGTTACATGCATACATACATTGCAAGTTAAATAGCTTTTTTCAGGTATACAATCAGTCGTCGACTAGAGTGAAATTATAAAATACTCTAAAACGACACCGATCAACGGATTTTTCACGTTCTTGAATACGAGGGTTACAATGAAACTCCTTAGTAAATACTTTGTTTGAGTAAAAACTTTGCATACTTGTAAAGTTCCGATGACAATGTTATATCATGTGACAGGTTTAAATGATTTTACAAAAGCTTGTCATTGAATAATATTTACTTATTATTAACAATAACTTATTTAGCAAGAGTAAGAGTGAGTTTCCATCCACGCAGAGCTGTGCGAGCGGGCCAATCACTGCGCTCGACATTATCAATCTCGAATATTTAAGCGCTCTCATTGGTCCGCTCCGCACAGCTCCGCGTATTAGGTCGAAACTCACTCTTAAGGCAGGTTTCCACCGCGAGCAAAACGGACCTATTAAGTACTCCGTTTAACTCGCAAGAGTAAACTGCATACTTGTCGACTATTTGTTGGTGGAAATAGTATGCAGTTTACTCTTGCCGGTGGAAACCAGCCTTTTCTCTTGCCTCTGCCGCGTAACCAGTGGCGGATTTACATATTTGCCGCCAGTAGGCTATTGAACCAAAGAGATTATTTTTACAATCCAACGATATAGTTAAAAGCGGTGATTCTTGTAAGATATTTGGCAAAATCAAGTGATTGGCCAAGAAGGAAGGGAGGTAAAGTATCGTCCTGCAGTGGGACGATAAAGGCTAAAATAAATAAGATGTTTGAAAAATTAACCTAAATTTGCCGCCCCTAATATCTGCCGCCCTAGGCTCCTGCCTACTCAGCCTGGTGGTAAATCCGCCACTGCGCGTAACATATAGCGGCAAGTTTTGAAAACTGTCGCTCGCCGAACTAAAATGCCATCCGAGGAAAACCTGCAAGCACCGTTATTGGTCGCGGTGCCGTTTTCAAAAGACCAATTGTAAGTTGCACGTTGTTAGCGAAATTTTTGTCCTAACTTTTCGGAGCTCTTGCATTTTTCGTTGTTGTCGAAAGTCGCAGTTGAAAATGCAGCAACGCCCCACCACTAACTTTGTTCGCAGTATCAGCAAAAGTGCTGGTCGAACTGCTCTGGAAATTGGAGTTTCTGGTGAGAAAATTGTAACGTTTGAGACTACATATAATTATATAATACTAGCCGACCCGTGACAAACGTTGTTCTGTAAATTGATTTTGTGTAATAATCACATAGGAAAAAGCTATTTCAGGCAGCTTCAATTTTCAATTCCTACAAACCTTGTACTGATAAAATAAATTACGAATTTTGGTAGAATGCGTATCATTAATTAGTCAAAACTGCGTTGCTATGACGACAAAATGTTTGTAGTCTGTGATGTCAGATTTGTTGCACACCAATCAAAAAAATCTGATTTGTTGTCGTTTATTTTTGATTAGGGAACAAACATAGCAGCCTTATCACAAACTTTCGCGTTTATGATATTATTATGATAATTAAATATTACAAAATAAGAGTGACATACATTACATTTATAACAACATTGACAGCAACAGACAAAATAGTGGGACTTACATCACTACGATAATAATAATATAGAGATCATATGCAGGGTTTGCAGAGGTAGGACCAGAACGACGTATATTAACCCTATAAATATACAACATACCTAAATACATAGGTACAAGTATGGTGATTTTTGGTAGTTTTTGAGTAGGTAATTATTTTTTCTTGATACTCCCAGTAAGTATTAAATCGAACGGTAAAATAAAGAAATCGTATTTTGCATTTAACAAGTTTTTCTGGTTGTAAAACATTCCAAGCCATATATACAACATGTTTTTACGATTGAAGTGAGTAGAAAAGAAACATAAATGTTGTTATATAAGGGTAAGGAGAGAGAGAAAGTTTATTGAACAGCTACCTAACAAGCGTCCGTAGATTATTCAAAATCGTTAATTATGCATCGGTAACAATCAAGTTGTTAATAATAAGTTTATTGAACACTTGACTTCCACTAGATCATTTTTGATACCTTCTATATCCCTATATTCAAAATACGATCCATATCAAACACAGATCGTGTTCTGAATATAGAAACCCATAGGGTTCACCATTGAAATGGGTGACCGCCCTGGTTACATTTATTACCGAGTGCTGCCACACTTTGGGAAGCATCGACCACATAACCCAATAGACGCCTTATGGCTTCATTTCTTCAAACAAACAATTCTGTCAAAACGTTGAGATGTGCGGGTCAGAGGGAGAGGTAAAAAATGCATTCTGATTGGCTGGTTCAACGTCACAGCCCGCCGCGGGGCGCGTCGTGAACCGCGCTCTGTGGTTTACACAGGATCTGTAGCCCATAAATGTTGTCTGACAGTTTTTGCCTTGCATGAGGAGTCTAGGCTGTGTGGTCGATGTTGGGAAGTATGATAAGCTGCCGGTAATGGCTATATTAGCAGCTCAACCATGATGGGAGCTTATTTAAGAGTTACAACACCAGAGTTGGCCAGACGCGAAATGAAAAAAGTAAGTTTTCAAACCAACAAAAAATGTATATTGTTTCGAAATTTATATAATATGAGTATATTTATGTAATCCTAATAATACTATAAATGCGAAAGTTTGTGAGTTTGTTTGTATGTTTGTGCCTCAATCACGCCCAAACGACAGAACGGATTTGGTGGAAACTTCTTAGAGCATGCATGAACAGGAGGAAGCTAGTTACTTATATAATAGAGGTTAAATACAATCACTACATAGTATAAAGCAAAGTCGCTTTCCGCTTCCCGCGTATGTATGTATGTTTGCTTATATCTTTAAAACAACACAACGGATTTTGATGCGGTTTTTTTTAATAGATAGAGTGATTCAGGAGGAAGGTTTATATGTATAATACATGCATAATATAGTAGAGAAACACTGATAATTTTAGAGGTTTCTAATGTGATGTCGTAAATAAACACATTTTTTGCGCTTACATTGCAAATGCTGGCTGAACCCCACGAGATATATCAAAATAATGTACTACAGTATTGTACACCTTAAAAACGTCTACAAAAAAGTCCACGATGGTATTAGAAATGTCTTACGCACAGCGAAGCGGGCACGGGTCAGCTAGTACATTGTATAGTATCGCAACTATAATTCCCAAATTCGGTAAAAAAAATCTACCAACACTGACAATATTCACAGGTCTAATATTATGTCTATTCTTTGAATGTGATTCATATAAAATCTTTATGAATAAACATTTTTATTATTATTATTTCCAAGCGCTTATTATTATTTAACGTGGCAGGTCGCAAACCCATCGCAGTTCATAATGACGTAACGTTTTACGGCATCCAATAAAACTTCATAATTTAATTTGTTGACAAGCTGTTATCTGCGTTGTAAAACGATTTTTTATATTCCTCTGATTATTTTATAAGCTCTCGCCTGGATTAGCGTCATCTAACACTTTGTGATGAAACTTTGGCTTTTATTTCACGATAAAGCCGTCAAGTGCCTCTTAGGGCGTGTAATTTGGTCCCGAGTTGAAGATTAGAAACAAACTTGTAACATAGAGTTATTCGAATGGTTTACAGCTTTGCAATTGGCAAAAGCTTATAAAAAACTCTTGGTTTTGTCTTCGGAAGTCTTTTAAACCACATGGATTCAGAACAAGCAGATGAACATGCTGCTAAACATCAACCATCACTTGATTTACGTCATAGCTCAGTAGGGCTATTTTGTAAAAACATGATTATCATGTTATGATATTCATACCAATATTTATTGGTACTGAATGCCATGATACCTACGCTTTTTATGCTGTTTAGGCACCTGTACCCACGCTTCCAATACAATATCTACGCAGAAGCATAGGTATAGATGCATAAACAGTGAAAAGTTACTATAAAAAGTGTACAGATTAGGTATTCTCTAACATTAGGTATTGCATTCAACATCATAACATGATAATAATGTTTTTACAAAATTGCCCTGCAGTATGTAGTAGTTCTGCGTTTAACGCTGTAGCTTGTGGGTTCTATTCCTCAGAAAAACTTTGTATGTTGAACATAGATGTTTGTTCTGTCTTTTTGTTCGTTGTAGTACCTATGTATTCTATCAGTTAGCTGGTACCCATAGTGCAAGTTTTTAGTTTGGGGCTAGATGGAGCTGTTCACGAATATTTCTATTTATTTATTTCCAATATTTACTTATAACAAAACGCCAACTTGAGGCACACAGGTGTTAATCCTCATGTGCCTGTAATTTTACTGACAATACCCTTCTAATCCAAAGTTGTACTGCTGCTACAAACGCCCGTCCATTTATGCATACTGGGGCTGTACCACAAGTCCTAAAGTAATATCAAAACAATATTACGCGCGGTGCGAAACTGACAACGCTGTATGCCTTCGTATTGCTTTGTCACTTTCGGACCGTGAGTATTATTATTTTGAAATTACTTTTGAGCTTCTGTTAAGGCCTTGGCGGTCGATGAATCGCGACTATAAACCCTCATTCTTAAACAAATTTCGGTGTACGCCACCTAGCCGACGCTATGTTATTGTTCAAACTAACCACACAATTTACACACAAAACTTTAAAAAGACCTATCCAAACCAAGTAAGAGAATAAAGGCAGTGGCCTAAAACCCGCTCCATCGGACCGTGAGCGTATATTTCGGACAGTTAATACCCCGACAAAGCCTAACTTGGGCCGCTTTCTCACAACTAGCAGCTTTAGTTTCACAGCGTTAAACGAATTTTGGAACGAGTAAACTAAAATTCTGCTGTAGGTACAATGTGTTTGACACTTTATGTTTATAAAAAGAGATTTACATGAAATGATTTTATTTGACACAAACACACACACAAGACACACAAGACAGAAGACACAGAAATTCGCTGTCAATTTTGAACAATTTTTGTGTTAATTATTAAGCACTAGCCTAAAATTTTAAGCTCTTTCTATCACTAATGGACCTGTCTAAATAAATAAACTTTATTTTTATATTTGACATGATTTTAAGTGCTCAACTACCAACCAACACTTGAGGAATATCACATCACAGAGATAAATGCTGTAAAACAACTGCAAAATTTGGGCATTTTGCCAAAAATTCTCTGACTACCTCTCAAACATCTTTAAGGAACTAAGCTTTTCCAAACTTTACGTTAAAAAATGGGGGTTGGTAGTAGAAGGGTGAAAATTAAAGGCTATATGTATTTTTAGTGCCAAATTATTAAAAAATATTTAAAAAAAATTGTACAAAAAATCTAAATTTAGGTATAGAAAATAGCTTACGACCTATTTTCAGACCTACCAAATATACACATAAAATTTCATAAAAATCGATCAAGCTGTTTCATAGGAGTTTGGTTACAGATACTGTGACTGTGACAAGAGAACTTATACGAGTATATTAGAAGATAGAAAAAGATGTTGCTAGTTGGAAAACAGGCTTCAAATCTGGTTCCTGTGTGAATACAGCCTTGGGTTGGTCCTCGTCCGTAACCGTTTCTTTATCAGGGCCCCAAAGGCGAACTTTACGCATAATTAAGGAATCTCATTTAAATATTTTGCTACTTCAAACTTCAGGACTGATATAATAGACCGTATAATAAGGCAAAGGTAGGATTGTGATGGACTCATTTAAATGAAAGATGATCACGTGTGGATCTAGTATTAGATTTTCAAATTAAGTTGAACATGCTAAAGTATACATTGCGAATAGTTACACAGACTGTATTAAAACTGCTCTCAAAAAACTAAGCCATTTAAAATTTACTTTGGTAATATAAAAAATAATGAAGTAGGGAGTTTCAATAACAGTTCTAAAACTAATTTAAAAAAGTTCTTAGATAAGAAGAAATTATTTGGCATATACATTTGGCTTGCTGTATATTGCATTGTCACCGAAGTTACAAAATGCATATTTTCAGCTTAATCGGTTGGAGATAACTGCTTCAAAATTGAGTTGCAAGATTCCACAGAAACAAAAAAAAACATACACACATATATACATACATTGCAAGTTAAATAAGAGCTTGTAAAAACTATCTTAGTTCTTAATCATTTTAAATATAAATACGGCTATCAATACAAGAATAAGCCGTACTCGTATTTATTTTAACTACAAATACGG
The DNA here is from genome assembly GCA_912999785.1 of Hydriomena furcata. Classification (NCBI taxonomy): domain Eukaryota; kingdom Metazoa; phylum Arthropoda; class Insecta; order Lepidoptera; family Geometridae; genus Hydriomena; species Hydriomena furcata. The sequence goes on from OU538825.1 coordinate 3,646,960, forward strand.
CTAATTACCACGTTTTTTGTTGTATTGCTGACGTTTCGAGACAACGTATTCGCAGATCTGCCGTTGATCGCGGTCGCGGGCAATGCTCATGATGAAGAGCATCTGAATTGTCTCGAAACGTCAGCAATACAGAAACGTGGTAATTAGCCGTATTTGTAGTTAAAATGAATAACAACCACGATATATTTAACTCTATAAGCCGTATTTATGTATAAAATCTCTATGCATGTCGATCCGTTACTCTGTTGCTGTGTGGAAAAGGACACACTAAAGACACTCTCGTATTTATAACAATAAAATAAGGTAATGCGGTCAGCACGCCTGCATTTCTATTCAAAGGTCGTGAGTTCAGGTCCTAGTTGTGAATTTTTCCACCCGAATGCAACTCAGATCCGAGATGCATTTCACGCACGAATAATTTTGTGAGTTTTCAAAAGTGTTTCGAAATTCTACCTAGCGACAGCTTTTTGAGCAGTTGAAGCCTTTTACAGTGCCCGGTTTATAAAGGACGTACTCATAAAAACAATAGGCGCGACCAACATAAGCATATATTTTTTTCCAAACTAACATTAATATTAAAATACATTTTTAAAGTCAAAGTCAAAGTCAAAGTTTCTTTATTGCTTGAAATACATGTACAGAAGATGTTAATTTATGTTAAACTAGCTGTACCCCGCGGTTTCACTCGCGTATAACTTGAAGAAATAAGAACTTTTTAGCGTATTGCCTATAGCAGACCCGCGACAGAAAAAAAATAATCCTGTCAAAATTTTAATATGTATAACTTTGGTGTTTCTTTACCGATTTCTATGATTATTTTTTATGGAATAGTTAATAATGTAAACTTTTTTAATTAGGGATGACTAAGAGTGTTATAAACGTAAGAGTAGACAACTATAATCAGAAAGCTTCGAACTGCTAAGCTATCGGGAGTTACACGTGTTATTGTGAGTCAACCATAAAATATAAACATATGCTGTCGTGGGATATTTTTTATATAATTTTAAGGAAAACATTTCTGTCATACATGATTTCTGTGTAGCTTTAACCATGAAGGTTGCACACGCGATGGAAGCTTAAGAAATGCAGTAACTACTCCCGTTTTCCCAACATTTCCCTTCACTGCTCTGCTCCTATTGATTGTAGCGTGATGAAAAGTATACTATAACCAGCTCAGGAGTATGAAAAATAATTGTACCAAGTTTAATTAAAATCCGTCCAGTAGTTTTTGTTTCTATAACGGTTATACAGACAGACAGACAGACAAAAATTTTACTGATTGCATTTTTGGCATCAGTATCGATCCCTAATCATCCCCTGATAGTTATTTTGGAAATATATATCATGTACAGAATTGACCTCTCTACAGATTTATTATAAGTATAGATAATAAAAATAAATTATTAATTAATTAATTGAGATTATTATCATTCATGCAATCGTCTATGTTAGAGTAACATTTGCTTAGTAATAATATATTTTTTTTAGTATGCCAAATCCTCTTGGCAACATGTTGTACCGACCCTATATTAAGTGGGAAAAAGAGAAGAAAATGTGTAAGGTGTTGGACTAGCGAAAAGTACCTCAATTTTCATTAAAAAGATCGTGGATTTGAATCCCGACCGTGGCTTTACTTACTCGAAAAACACGAAGGTAATGCTACAGAAATATGTGTTACCCACATTATATTGTACTGTATTGCAAATCAAATTACATTCTCATCTACGAGCGAGCGAAACAAAAAACATCCTCGGAACTTTCCCGCTGCAAATCCAACTCGGTAACGAGTTGTCGAAACTGCCCCTAATGGCAGTAGTTACCGACACGATTTCTCTAGTATGCAATAACATTAACCTACAGGCGATTTACTAGTTAATTGTAGAAATTGTAGGTTTCATTTATAAATGGAGTTCACTATAAATGACTAAATAAATATCTAATTATCGATGGTCATTTCGCACAACACCATCTAGTCCCAAACAAAGCAAGCTTGTATTATGGGAACTGGATAACTAATGAAATACTTTATATACTTTTTTGTAGATACATACTTATTATACATATTAACACCCAAACACAGAACAAACATCTAAGTTCATCACACAAATATTTGCTCTGGGTAAGGATTGAACCTACAATCAGATAAACAGAAGGGAGAACTTATAATCTGAAAAAGAATCCCTAAATTATAAAAAACTGGCCAAGTGCGAGTCGGACTCGCGCACGAAGGGTGTCCGTACCATTATCTATAAAAACGGCAAAAAAAATCATGTTTGTTGTATGAGAGCTCCCCTTAAATATTTATTTTATTCTGTTTTTAGTATTTGTTGTTAGAGCAGCCACAGAAATACATAATCTGTGAAAATTTCAACTGTCTAGCTATCACGGTTCATGAGATACAGCCCTGTGACAGACAGACGGACAGACGGACAGCGAATTCTTAGTAATAGGGTTCCGTTTTTACCCTTTGGGTACGGAACCCTAAAAAAGGATGATATTTGATATAGATGGCGCTGATGTGCAAAAAATTAGTCATCTCAGACCGAAAACATTGAGTTGACATAGCACATTCTACCAAAAAGGTTGAATCCTATTTTGTCAAAAATATCTTACATCAATTTGTCTACCAAATGATACGCATTCTACCAAAACTCGCAATGAATTAGTTTTCGAAAACAATTAAAATTTTCTTGTATGTGTTTTTCTCTATGCTATTACTGAAATTAGGGCAGGACAAAGTCTGTCACGGGTCAGCTAGTAATATATACAGTATCTCGTTAATAGTTTTTAAAAAGCCCTCGCATTTTTCCAGTTGATCGCGCAAACGACTGTCTAACTAGAAAACGGTTTGTGGTTTTATTACATGGATGCGTTCAAATAAAATACTGCTGCGAACTTTATTTTTTGTTCGGTTCGTCGGATGAGACCTTTGATTGGACGAGTTTATTTTTCCGCGGCTTTTGTAGGTAGGTAGTGTAAATAGATGACTTGAAATCGACTCGCACTTGGCCGGTTTTTGATATTTTACTACTTACATCGGGCTGTTTATGGACGTTATTAACGGTCGTTTGAAATATGTAAAAAATACGTAATTTTAAGGTCAACTTGAGAATATCCTCCATAAGACAAGTATAAACGTATAAGTAGCTTGATAATCACTACATAGTATAAAGCAAAGTCGCTTTCCGCTTCCCGCGTCTGTATGTATGTTTGCTTATATCTTTAAAACTCCACAACGGATTTTGATGCGGTTTTTTTTAATAGATAGAGTGATTCAGGAGGAAGGTTAATATTTATAATAACATGCTACCCGTGCGAAGCCGGGGCGGGTCGCTAGTGCAAAATATGGGCATGTGCTAAATGTAATGTTTGGATGTACCTCTGTTAACCCTCATAAGACATCTTCAAGAATCTCAGCGAAAGGATGCCAACCGGGACCCTAGTAGACACATACCTACGGATGACAGTGTCGACATCCAATTTTTTTTACAAGCTTTTATTTAACTCTAACTAGCAATGCATGTATGTAATGTATGTAACTAATGTTGTTAATATGTACTTAGTTGAAATTTCGCATACTTATGTAACTTTGGTGACAATGCAATAATATGATGACAGTGAGCTGATCTGATGATGGAAACAGGAACTGTTCAACAAACACTCACAATGGAACTCCTTAGTAAATACTTCGATTGAGTAAAAACTTTGCATGCTTGTCAAGTTCCGATGACAATGTTATAATGATGTGACGGGTGATAGCGCTCTGGTGCTCGATGGTTTAAATGATTTTACAAAAGCTTGTAAATATTTTTCAACAGAAAACTTATTTCTATAATGATGATTACAAACATACACAACTATGATTATATTTCATACTGTTCTAGCATTGTATTTGTCGACCATAACACTCGCATGCAATCACGATTTATAATTTCACAGCAAATCAAATAAACTGCATTGCCTGCTTTCAAACTACACACGTTCCACGTAATTAATTAGGCGGTATATTATTGGAACTACGAATGTTGAGAGTAACTCGTATTAATAAACATTTCAGACGGGGCCCAACGTCCTAATGAACTTGAAGGAATTTATTTGTCCCCTTACAAATTGCGGGGTCGGTCACGTTTAGCACGCCGAGTGTGCACGGAAGAGATTAATGCGCAAATAGTGGTGACACTGCCCCCTTTCTACGTGACTAACATGCATTATTTTTCTAAGATTTCATAGAAGCAGACGGTAGCTGGCTCATAACACTGTGTTCGATCGGCACCACACTAGAGCCTAGCATGTCGATATGTGAAATGTTTGGTTTTTTTATATGGATGAGTCTACCCGGATAAGACGGAAAAATAGATAAAACTGCATTATCTTGAAAACCATCAAACTTAAAAAGAATTGTCTATAATTTACTTAGCTAGTATGATTATCTAACGAATTATATAAAAATAAACTGTATAGCTATTCATAATTTTGATTAAAAACTAAACTGGTGTCTTTGAAGAGCCAACTTTGGAAAATAAATCCTTAAGTTATCTTTGTCATAAAAACAAAACTGTATGTTTTGTGGTTATTGAGAAAAAACGATTCTGCATTCATCAAAAACATTTATTATTCGTCTAAAATATTATATAATGGGTGGTAACAGAATTGGTGTAGCTACGAGTATATATATTAAAAATCGGTTCAGTGGTTCAAAAACAATGCATCTGGAAACCACAACAGAATATTATATCCGATTGATTGAACCACCCATATTTATGCATGCAGTTTTGTTGCGATGTAAATCGATAATGTGAATAAGATTACTCTGATAAAAAACTACTTATCGATATCGATTCGACTATGTTATTCGTACAACAGTCTGTCTTGGCCAGAGGTGAGGCCAGCATCAAAAACTACCCTTACTTAGTTAAAATACCCGTGTAATAATTACGTATAGAAAACTAAAAAGAAATCCAACGAAAATGCAATCAAAAATGTATATGGGACCATCTTTGGAGAATACCATTAAAAAAGAATTATCAAATCTTCGATCTACAGGTCGATGTATCAAAATGACTCTGTAAAAATGTATGCGTGAAATAACATAGAAAAATAATATAGGTAGGTACGTGTTGTGAACTTCCTCAGTCCGTTTTCGTCGGTTAAAAGTAATAGTTATGCGTATCAATCACGATAGTTTGAAAAATTACTCAGATAGAGTATAAATAAGCATTCGAGTTTACAAATTCAAAACAGGTTTATAGAATGTGTTACCTCAACCAGTGAGCGCGATTTATCGTTAAAACTTTTTCGTCTATCGGCTCTCCTGTTGCAATAAATGTTGCAAAGTTTCACACTCGTGCTTGGTATATAGGATCGACTCGTTTTTATATGAATACAGTTATTTTATGTTGTAAATACAGTTATGTTCTGAGGTTAGCTACTTTTCCCCAAAATATTCTCTTGATTTTCAGAAATATAAGTTTCGAATAATTTCTTTACAAATCAATTTCCCGAATCTACGCGGACGAAGTTACGGGTAAAAGCTGTATGTTATAAAAATGAACTATAGCATAAACTTAACCATAAAGTTGTTTAAAGACTTTATTGGTATTAAATTGAGATCAGACTTGTAACTCACACAAGGTGCGACCAGATATTGCGCGGCATTCGCAGGGCACAAGATTGCCGTGCGAACGAACAATAACACCGTATGCGCGCGGCAGGTAGCTCGCGGCTGCCGCGCTCGATTGCCGCGCAATGTCTGATCATACTTAAAGTAACGAGTACATTACAAAATTATGACACAATTAATAAACAAAATTTAAAGAACGTTGGAAGTATATATTAATTAACGTTATCAACATGTTAAAGATGTACACTTGGGACTTCATTAAATTAACCCCACGCAAACGCTTTCAATAAACAAGTAACAATATTTAAACATGGTTATAACAAAGGATAATAATCCTATAAAGGCACCTCAATTCAGGGCTTCTGAAAACCAGTATTCCACCGCGGTAACAAATGAGCAAGATTGGTCATATTGGGAGCGAATTCATCGCAATCTGGCTATAAAAAAAATTACACATCTAGCCCCCAACTGAGCAAATACTGATAAAATACTTATATACATATTTTTTTGTAAATAAATACTTATAAATAAACATAAATAAATATTGGTGGACATTTCACACACATCGCCATCTCTCCCTAAACTACTATGGGAGCCAGATAACTGATAGAATAACTTTTTGTTGTAAATACATACTTATTCATTCACCCAGACACAGAGCAAACCTCTATGTCCATCACACAAATGTTTATCCTGGCCCATCCAGGATCGAGCCCAGAACCAACAGCACAGAAGGCAAAGTTACTGCCAACTGAGCTGTGAGGCAGTTCTCAAATCAGTTTAGACATATTTTTAATAATTAAAGGCATCTGGGGGGTTACCATGAACCACAATCGTATCGACAATGTATCGTTCAAATGCCAAAACTGACACTGACTGACTTAACGTCATTTTGGTTCGTGCTCAGGCCACTGAACACTTTGAGTTCTGAGAGAATAGCTACCATATTTTCCCCAAGGTTTCGTCAATTTTATTTATTATATCTCGCAGTGGAACAGTAGCTTCAAGACTTCAGACGAAAACATTTTAAATGGCGTTAATTGAATTGTTTCTCTCTTGTACAGCTTTGATAGGATGTAAGGATTTCTCCTGTTTTTAATAAGGGATTATGATTGAGAAGCGGCTTTTGTTTGTTTGTTCACGATTTATAACACGAATAAGCATGGATCTTAGGAGCAGCTCAGCTAAGGAAAACACAAGTTTAGGTAGGTGTTTTTAGCCAGATGCTTAAAATGTGTGGGTATTGGTATCTAGTACATCAAAACAGAAAATGTCGCTAGTAAATCCGGATTAATCCTAGATCGCATTGACAAAAACGCACATTCTGGGTTGTGCGTTTTTGTCATTTATCGCGATTATTTTTTACAAGTTTTTAATTAACTAAAAACTTTGCTTTTTTTGTACGTGCCAAATTTAATTTGATTGATTACCTAATAGCCATAAAACTGAAAATTATAATTTTGATAATAAATTCTAAAATGTATCAATTTGAAAAAATATCTTTTTCGAGAAAAGTTTCTGCTATTATGTTCTCAGATTAGTTAAAGTCTAGGTAGAAACCTGAAGTAATATATTTATAAAAATAGGAGACGTGGTTTGGTTTTGACCAAACTGGTATTTATTTTTTCTATTCGAAAATAAATTATTGTGAATTAAAAATTATTTGTTATTAATAAATGGTTTTTTTATTTACACACACATTTATTTATTCCAAAAATGTAAATGGATTTTCAGCGGCATAAAACCTCTCCTCTGTTTCAAAAAACTGTATTACCCGGTTAAATTGAAAATTCTCTGTTTACTCGCATATTATCATTTGCAGTTAGGTACTAACTTAACATTGTAGGGATAATTCTATTATGCACTAGTGTGTAATATTATTATGCACGAGTATGTTGTAGCTCGGTTTATGGCCCTAAGAATAATGTAATAAGGCTTACTTTACGAGCAAGTGTGTTGAAAAGTAAAATATAATATAGGCCTTTGGAGACTAAATACGAACGAACTTACTTTTTAATGTTTAGACGTGTGTCTGACTGCCCGTTAGTATTATTTAATAGTGCGCGAGGAGATATAAGATGTCTACCGTACTTATGACGAGTAATAAATGTTTTTGATGAATGCAGAATAGTTTTTTCTCAATAACCGCAAAACATACAGTTTTGTTTTTTATGACAAAGATAACTTATGGATTTAATCTAGATAAATTAAAGACAGAAACACGATCGGTGAAACTTTTCTCGATTCAATCGAGATTCTCGATTCTATCGAGAAAAGTTCTATCTATTTTCCAAAATTGGCTATTATTTTTAGGGCTCTTCAAAAACACTAGTTTCGTTTTTATTCAAAACTATGAATATAGCTATTATATCTTAATTATAGTTCATTTTTATATAATTCGTTTGATAATCATGACTACTTATATTATAGTTTTTTTTTTTAATTTGATGGTTTTCAAGATAATGCAGTTTTATCACTTTTTCCGTCTTATCCGAGTAGACTCAGCCTATACAAAACGTCAAAAATTTCACTAATCACCTTAAGGGTAATAGTTAGCTTATTATTTATTTTATTAGATACTTACTATAATATTTTTGTTCTCATATTATTTCAACTTGCGAATACGATTGCTTCATTAGAAATGTAACGACCGCATAGCCACGGTCTGTGCACAACGATAAGTGCTATAACTTAGAGTTTACGTGCGGGCCACGTAGATGACGATCAAAGACAAAGTCAAAATCACAAGGTTTTTATTTATATCTACGTGTTCGTCCACACTGCCGAGCCTAGCGCGGTGGCGACGACGGGCGTTAGCGGGATCAAAACTCAACGTAGCTTGAACTAATTATTATTATTTTTAGAAGCCGTTGGCCGAGTGGGATGTACCTCGACTTTCAATTTGAAGGTCGTGGGTTCGAATCCCGACGTGCATCAATGGATTTTTCTTATCGAAAAATTTATATGCGCATCAAAAACACGTGCTCAAAACGATGAAGGAAAACATCGTGAGGAAACCAGTTAGTATTCTTATAAGCGGCGATGGGTTTGCAACCTGTCACGTATGGAATGCTAACTACTGCAAAATGTAGGCATTTGCCAAATATAATGTTTGAACGTGCCTCTGACTACCCCCACTATACATCTTCAAAGGATCTAAGCGTCTGGAGATCTGAGAGGGTGTCTACCGTACTTGGGGATTACAGTCGTGATCTTATTATTATTTTATTATTATTATATTATTTTTAGGGTTCTGTACCCAAAGGGTAAAAACGGGACCCTATTACTAAGACTTCGCTGACCGTCTGAATAGAAGACGGTTGAAATTTTCACAGATGATGTATTTCTGCTGCCGCTCTAACAACAAATTCTAAAAACGGAATAAAATATATATTTAAGTCGGGCTCCCATACAACAAACGTGATTTTTTTGCCGTTTTTTATAGATATATACGTAACCCATCGTGCGCGAATCCGACTCGCACATGGTTGGGTTTTATGCCTCTTATTTCGTGGCCACTGATTACGACAATTTCTTTATAAGACTCCTGTTAAATTTTCAAATGGTACAAGCATTACATTAAATTGAATAATATTAACAGGAGAGTATGTTAATTAAAATTAGATATAATGATGTAATGTGCCGTTAAAATGATCTCGGATGGATTAATGACTTCTCTATAAAACTGGTACCTACTGACTGTCTAAATAATTAAGAGGTTCTTATTATGATTTCGAGATTCGATAGGTATTTGGATACTATACTTTGATAAAACGTAAAGTAACCCTGCCGGCAAATAGATAAATATTTTTAACCATATATTCAATAAAGACATCATAATGTTACCTTAATTTTAAGGTTGTTATGAAAATATGTTCGAGATCAACCAATTGAACCACGCTTAGATGACGTGATGCCATTTTGCATCACTTCCGCTAGATTTAGGCATTCAAACTTTAAACTTTATCTAAAGTTATGAGCTCAGAAACCGTTCGGCATTATTACGTAAATCTAAAAACTATCTTGGCGCAGTGTATATTTCAGTACAGTGAACACGAACCATAGACCGTTCAGTCACGGACGCAATATAATTGTTTGTGGTGTGCATATGCAGCCTTAGTACCTACAATGGTGGTATTTGATACGTGTTTGACGCTTTGGCTAGCATGCACTGTGCAGTCATCCTCACGAGCTTGATAAAAGTGTGATATCAATTTCTAGACGCGACTATGGTTACTGTGGTGTTAGCACGAATCTCCATCGTATCGTCAAAACGGACACTCCGTTAAATACAAATTCAATTTTAAAAATCATTTATTTCAATTAAATCATAAGGATCACTTCGAAACGTCTTAGGAACTAGGTGAAGCTACGCCGATACGCCGCCACGATACGCCGCCACGCGACGAAGCCTAGAAGAATTAGACAACAAACACGGCTTGGGGTCTATCTTTTTTTTTAATGATCCTTTCCTTAATGATATGTAGAGCTCCAGTGTGGTGCCAATCGAAAAAGGTGAAGGCTCAAACAAGAATAATAATTAAAAATACGTTAAGTACGTACAATATATAACAATAAAATAAGTGTTAGTTTTAACGTTTTGACGATACGATAGTGTTTTGTGCTTGCCCCCTTTTATAATTGTTATAGTGACTCTTGTTTGCGTAAAATATCAACATACGCAGACACTTTGTTTGTTTAGAAGTCAGAATCTGTGGCGCAGTCAAGCCCGTGAATTGGCTGTGGACAAAAAGTAATGCAACTTATCTGAACCAATCCTTTTTAGATCGGTTCGCAGGTTTCGAAATTGAAGTGCCTCGTATCCAGAAGCTGTATTTTCAGCGTATATATTTCAGAGTAGAGTCGTGAGCGCTATCCAATGAATACCTGATCACTGGTGGAGGGCACTGAAGAATGTATTAGATTTCCCCAGTATGAGCACGACTGTGTGTTTATGAAGTAACTTCGAAAACCCTAAGAGCTTTTTACACAATGTAAGATATTATCAATGATGTTCGTAGCGTTCAGCATAGTTGGTAATTTTTTGACAGTGGTGATATTACGTAGACAAAATATAATAAATAATATAAATATTGGGAGGGTCCATCCATCTAACTCCCAACTAAGCAAAGCTATGGAAAACAGATAACTGATAGAATTATATACTTTTTTTTAAATACTTATTATACGTATAAACGCCCAGACGCAGATCAAACATCTACGTTCATCAGACAAATGTTTATCGATTATCATTTTTAAAATTTCAGTTATAGAAAACATGTGACTTAACTATTGCAAATAAGAGTTACAGTTTTGGGTTATTGCTGGAGTTTTTAAACTTATATTTTATGGGATATATTATGGGTTTTTAGTGGTCAATTCAAACATAAAATTAAATATTTTAGTAGTTTTTAGGGTTCCGTACCCAAAGGGTAAAAACTTCGCTGTCCGTCAGTCCGTCGCAGGGCTGTATCTCATGAACCGTGATAGCTAGACAGTCGAAATTTTCACAGATGATGTATTTCTGTTGCCGCTTTAGCAACAAATACTAAAACAGAATAAAATAAATATTTAAGTGGGGCTCCCATACAACAAATGTGATTTTTTGCCGTTTTTTATAGATAATGGCACGGAACCATTCGTGCGCGAATCCGTCTCGCACTGGGCCGGTTTTATCACTACATAGTATAAAGCAAAGTCGCTTTCCGCTTCCCGCGTCTGTATGTAATATGTATGTATGTTTGCTTATATCTTTAAAACTACACAACGGATTTTGATGCGGTTTTTTTAAATAGATAGAGTGATTCAGGAGGAAGGTTTATATGTATAATAATAACATGCTACCCGTGCGAAACCGGGGCGGTTCGCTAGTCTATGTATATAAAAATGAATGTTTGGCTGTATGTCCTTTATAGAATCGTAAACTATGCATTTGATCATGTGATGATCTTTAGCAAAGTAGTTGTGCATGAGCCCACGAAGGTTTCTGAGTTGGTGGCGTAGCAACGCGCGCAGGGTACAACCATTAAGGCAAAACCAACATGATAAAATACATTACAAAGGTTTTTGCTTACAAACAACTTTTAACTTGCGCGTTTATTTTAAAGCTCTCTCCGCTCGATAAACAAACTAAAACGACGCCATCTTCAGAGAAAGAGCAGTAATGCAGGAATGTAAATATAGTTTTAAAATCTCGCGATGAATAATTCAGGTGAGCGACGCAATCGGGACTCCGTTTCAATATTAAATCTTTGATGTTTTAGAACAACGAATACATTCAGAGGTTTGCTAATAAAATGCTTTTGGATGTAAGTAACGAATAGTAAGTGTTTATTGATATTTAAAACAAGGAAAACATCGGGAGGAAATAAGATACAATTCTTATAAGCGGCGACGGGCTTGCAACCTGTCACGTATGAAATGCTAATTATCTACTGCAAACTGTAGGCACTAAATATAATGTTTGATACACTCTCGTTTGACATCTTCAAGGATCTCTGCGCTTACAGATATGATCGCATCTATTTATTTATTTCTTGTAAAACTATATTACCATAATATCTGTCTCCTGCCTTATGTTATTACGTAATTAGCTAACCTTTACGTAATAACTTAAGACAGAAGGACGCTTGAAGTAGGGACTGAATAAATTAACCGACTTGGTATTACATGGATCTCACAACTTTTTACGGTAGAAGAACTGAGTTGCGTTGCGAGACCTGGCTTTTTTTACAAGTTATGTATTTGATGGCATTTATTTCGTTTCAACGGTGTTATACAATTGTGATCGAAGGACGACTTATGCTAGCTCTCCTGCTAGTTGAATATTTACAAAATTGTTGTGACAACATGTTTGTCAAAAAAAAAACTAACAAACATTGCAATTTGCCGCGGTGGATGGAAAAGTTACAACATTATTTTAGGGTTCCGTACCCAAAGAGTAAAAATGAGACCCTATAAATAAAAAAAAATAGTAAATAAATATTTTAGTGGGTACTCTACTCATACGAAAAAAAACCTGTTTTTTTAGGTTTTTTTTATGTATGTATTTTTTGTAGATGATGGATTTTTTATAAAAGTACAAAACCCTTCGTGCTCAAGTCTTCACTCTTGGCCGGTTTTTTATAGTTATCTATCAGGTGTGTTATATTGTGTACCTCTAAATTTTCGCTTGACGCAATATATTATCTCGTTTTATACCCGCTCGTTAGAATACAAACCAACCAACCAACAGCTCAAACACCTTTCCTCTATGAGCCATCAAGCCACCAACGTCAAAGAGAGCTCTGAGAATGAAACCCGATTACTTACAGCTAGCTTACGCCTGCGACTTTACTTGCATAGTGTCTGAATATAATGAATATCTGACGGCTTGCAGCTCAGTTGGTAGTAGCTCTGTCTTTTGCGATGTAGGTTGTGAGTTTATCCACTCAGGACAAACATAACACGTGTATATAAAAAAATGTATTCTATCAGCAGTTATCTTTGCTTCGCTTGAGAATAGATGGCGCTGTTTGATGATTCTACCAATATTTATTTACCGGAAGCGACCGTCTTCGTAAACAGTAAGTAACGAAAACAAAATGGATGTTTTCAGTTCATCAAATTCAAATTCAAATTCAAAAATCATTTATTTCAATAAAATCACAAGGATCACTTTGAAACGTCTTAGGAACTAGGTGAAGCTACGCCGATTCCACGCGACCAAGCCTAGAAGAATCAGGCAACAAACACGGCTTGGGGTCTACCTTTTTTTTATGATCCTTTCCTTAATGCTATGTAGAGCTCCAGTGTGGTGCCAATCGAACAAGGAGAAGGCTCAAACAAGAATAATAATTAAAAGTACCTACTACTCAAGTACGTACAACAATAAAAAAAATAACTAAAGAGCTTCAGCACAAATTCAAAAAGCAACACACGCTACACTTGATTTAGAATTAAAACTTACAGATAAAATAACTATTTGCTTAAAAATAATTAAAGTAGACAAATGTTACACAAAATAAAATTAAGTACTTACCTAAATTAATATTTAGCTGTCGAGTGGCAGAGCGACATCAGGCCACGAGGATTTATCATTTATATAATCATCTACAGTATAATACGCTTTGTTTATAAGATTATTCTTTATGTAGGCTTTAAATATTCTAACGGGAAGTTTTGTTGCGTTTTCAGGAAGTTTATTATAAAATAGTATACAATTCCCCATAAACGACCCCTTCACTTTTTCTAATCTAAATTTGGGTATGTACAATTTGTTCTTATTTCTTGTGTTAATACTATGTACATCACTTTTTTTCTTAAAGAAAGCCATATTCTTATGAGTATACAGTAAGTTTTTATATATATATTGTGAGATTACTGTGAGAATGTTAATTTCTTTAAATTTTTGTCTCAAAGAGTCCCGGGACTTCATTTTATAAATGGCACGTACTGCCCGTACTGCATCGTATCCACATCCTTCCCTTATAATATAAATACGTAAGTACTAGGTTCAGTATGGCCTATTTTCGGCTTTGTTGGTCGAGGTAGTACCTATGTCGTGTAGTTCGCTATGAGCGTATTGTTCTGCATTATAATGGCCTTGCTCACCACCTAGGCTAGGCTAATCGACCAGAATGGTAGTGAATTGTTGACATACTGTCACTAAACGCCAATTTCCTAGAAATCGACAACGCTAGGGTGACAATGGTTTAAATTAAATTCTATTTGTTTATTTTTATTACCATTTGACATTTTTAGGGTTCCGTACCCAAAGGGTAAAAACGGGACCCTATTACTAAGACTTCGCTGTCCTTCTGTCCGTCTGTCCGTCTGTCTGTCACAGGGCTCTGTATCTCATGAACCGTGATAGCTATACAGTTTTTTTTCACAGATGATGTATTTCTGTTGCCGTTATAACAACAAATACTAAAAACAGAATAAAATAATCATTTAAGTAGGGCTTCCATACAACAAACGTGATTTTTTGGCGTTTTTTATAACCCTTCGAGCGCAAGTCCGACTCGCATTAGGCCGGTTTTTTTTTGTTTTGCCAGTTTGAATTTGAAAATTAACTTTGAATGTGTTTGGGCTAATGAATGTTGTCTATTGCTAAAGGTATTTTCAGGCGAGTTTTTAAACAACCGAATTATTTAGGGGTCAACAATGGCGAAGTTGCGGTTTCATTCTGTTTTATTAAAGATAAACCCAGTGAATGTTTCAATAGGCATGTGATAGACCACAATGTGTAACGTGTGACCGATAATGCACGTCCAAAATACATTCCTATTTCAACGGGACGAGGTGTACCTCTCTCTGATAGTAATCAAGGAAGGGTTAGCACAATTTACTATCTAAGTTACTATATAAGTGTCAAAACTGACACTAACCCTCGTATTCAAGAACGACACTATGAGAACACGCACCCGCTGTGGACTAAATCTTTTTTCATAAACATCACTTTGTGTGTTGAGCGGCACTATGGCGCACACTACCGTGTGCCTTTAGAGCTCAACTTTGGCTAGAGGCACACGACAATGTGCCTCTAGTCACACTATGCAGTGTCGCACAACACATAAAGTGATTTTTATGAAAAAAGATTTCGTCCACTACGGGTGCGTGTTCTCATAGTGTCGTTCTTGAATACGAGGGTTAGTGTATGGTTTTAATGTCAGTTTTACAGCCACAGATCTATCTCTTTATTTTTTTGTACTAGTAGAAACCCTCGCAATATCTAGTGAACTTTATTTGAAATAGACTCCAATCCCCTCTGCATCCTCTTAGGGGTTGAATTTCGGGAATTTCTTTCTTAGTGCATTCTTTCACACTAAATGGAATACACCCTCAAAATTTCAAGTTTCTAGAACAAGTGGTTTAGGCTGTGCGTTGAACCTCGTAGATCAGTCAGTCAGTCTTGGCAGCTTATCCCCATATTTTAAGTTGTAACCTCGAAATATCTCCACCTCGACTCGACCTCGAAACCGTGTTTTTGTAGCTATAGTTGATAAAATTACCTCGTGTCTAGTCGAGGATTTCTCAGTCAACAGAACTGTCAACTCAAGGTACCTCGACTTGTACCTTGACAAACCTCGACAACTTTTGAATGACGCATGCGTGTGATGGTTTGTTTGATGAAAATATATGACGTAATTGCGGAACCTCCAAAATATCGATTTAAGATACTTTTCGAGAGGCCTTTACGAGTTTGAGTCAAGGTAGAGTCGAGGTTACAACTAAGAATAAGGGGATTAATTTTACTTTACAGCTCCGTATCGGCTCCGTCCAGTTGATAAATAAAAGCCCATAATAAAAGCCACATTGAGTAGCCATATTTGCTGTTCGGGGATAATCGGTGAACATTTCCGAATTATTGGTTTATTTATCTCTAATATTTTGGTCATCAGTGTTAACTCGAATCGAATAGTAAATAAGGTTAAATAAACTAAACTTTATGATCAGCGACTGCATGCTTAAGTAATTGGTAATTTGATAAAACATTCCACTAATATTAAAGACCCGAAAGTTTGTGAGGATGTTAGTAAGTATGGCTCAAACACACCCAAAACGGACTTACATGAAATTTGAAATATAAAATGCATAGCTTATGTCCTGGTATAACATATAGAACACTTTTTATCTAGGTATTGCTATATATAGCAATATAAGAATGTTTTTTTATTTAAGTTCTAATCAAACAAGTCGTTGACAATTAAAAGCTATTACAGTATAAACAAGTTGTGACAGTATTGTCATTCAACGTGGCAACGCCAGCGTCTTTTGAACGGTTCTGGATCAGTTGTAGACAACGTTTTGTAATGTTTTGCAACGTTTCGCAACGTTTCGCAACGTTTTGCAACGTTTTTTAACGTTTTGCTCAACTGTTTCTTGTTTAAATATTGCGTTTTGGTGCTTTAGCATACCATAAAATTCACACTTTTGCTTAAGCGACAGTCATTTCATGAACTAAAAGAGCTATGGAACTGATAATTCTTTATAAAAATAGATGGAAATTCTAAATTATTAATTACATTTTGATACACCAATTATAATGAAAAACAAAAGAGATATAATTTTTTTCTGAAAAAAAAAAAAACTTCAAACCTGGTTTCTCAACATTTGCATATTGGCACTTTAGCATTTCTTCCTTTCCACTGACGATATCAGCAGAATAAGCCTAGTGTCTTCTCAGACTGTGTCCGCTCTGCATGAGGTGTCTATTGAGTTGTGTTGTCGATAGCGTAACTGTACCTAATATTCTCTCCGTAAATATTAACAACCGAACTGAATATTATTTTTGTCTGTGCTCAACGCGTCACAAATACGCATATCAACATCATAACGAGCACGCTTATCTCAATGTACACATAAAATTTAACTTTCCACGATAGATTTGTTTTCAATACCATACACTGTTGTAGGTATGCGGTAATGTATATTTACAATACCATGTTGCATGATTATTTTGTATGAATTATTACCCGACTTCAAAAAAGAAGGAGGTTCTCAATTCGACTGTATTTTTTTTATGTTTCTTACCACAGAACTGCCGACTTGGTACACACTGTACACTGACTGGAAACACTAGAGGAAAAATAACTACTTTAAAGGGTGAAAAAATAGAGGATGTAATTTTGTATTGGACTTATTCAATCCAATTCATAACAACTTGCAATGAAGTTGGTTTTGTAATAAGTAGGAACCTACCAAAAGACATTAGCATAGAAGGTTGTTTGTTTTTGGTTTATAAAAGCGTTTTTAAATTCATAATCATCTTGCTTAATGCTTGAAAAGTTATCCGCTAAAAAGGGAACATTGGTCCTCAGGGCTCGTGGGTTCAAGCTGCCCTCACTTCATGTTTTATCGTCTCGTAATGCTTTGAATGAAAAATCCGTATATTTCATATGACAGGTTTTATAGTCCAATCTTTTTTAGGGTTCCGTACCCAAAGGTCAAAAACGGGACTCTATTACTAAGACTTCGCTGTCCGTCTGTCCGTCACAGGGCTGTATCTCATGAACCGTGATAGCTAGACAATTGAAATTTTCACAGATGTATTTCTGTTGCCGCTATAACAACAAATACTAAAAACAGAATAAAATAAATATTTAAGTGGGGCTCCCATACAACAAGCGTGATTTTTGTGAACTTGTGTCCTGCGAATGCCGCTCTCAAATGCCACGCTATGTTTGGTCACACTTTTATTTAGTTTGTATCTTAAGTCTTTTTAACACTTGTGAAAAATAATAAAGTTTTTCATCTCAAAGGTTACGAAAATTACTGGTATCCTTTAGAATAAAGTGTATGAAATAGAGTCCAAAGTGACTGAGTAGGATAAAAAAATATCTTAGCCTGAAATCAGTTTGAGAAAAGTCCCACCATAATATTCATATTCAAATTCAAAAATCATTTATTTCATTAAAATCACAAGGATCACTTTGAAACGTCTAATGGAACTAGGTGAAGCTACGCCTGTTCCTCGCGACCAAGCCTAGAAGAATCAGGCAACAAACACGGCTTGGCTTGGCAATGATCCTTTCCATAATGCTATGTAGAGTACCAGTGTGGTGCCGATCGAACAAGGTGAAGGCTCAAACAAGAATAATAATTAAAAGTACTAACCAAGTACATACAACATTAAAAAAATAACTAAAAAGCTTTAGCACAAATTCAGAGTAAATTCAGCAAATTCTTATATCAATTTAAATTGTACAATTATACTTTAATAATTACAAAAGCCTAATTCACATCTTTCTTCACCTTTACGTACCGTAGCAGACAAAAGCACAAGTTTTCATAACTACCGACAGACAGCCGACAGCCATTCACCGACGCTGTCAAACAAATTACAAAGTGCACGGTCGTTTTCTCAAGATATTCCGTAATTTTCTATAGTAGAACAAGTTTGTGTAGTTTGTCTGTGCGTGTACGTGAGCTCTTGTTTACTAACCGCACAGACGCATACAGACGGCTACAGACATGCACGTACCAGATAACATAGACGCGCCAGCACAGACAAAACATTCCTGCTTAAAATCCTGGCCAATACCAATCCACGTCTGGACACTCTAAGTCCCCTAGATGTGAACACGCCGATAGATAACGTGCTTTTACGTCTGTGCTGTAACATGTCTGCCAAATTCGGTGACTGCAGATGTGTAGCGGGCTTTATACGTCAATTTAGTCACTGGCTGAAAAGCTAAGATAAGATTAGAAACGAAAAAATCAAACCAAAAAGTTTTTTTGTTAGTTTGTGTAGTAGTGTAGTGCAAAAGATAATGTAGGTGTAATCGTTAATACTTATTCATAGCTGCACTTTATCTGGTCACGTCCCTGTAGGTACTGAACGAAATGTGGTTTCAAGTTCCACTCAAGCTATAACGTTTTAAGATCTTAAAAAACCTTTCAAATGATATTGACGTACCAAGTTTTTTTGTAAATATCATTGATTCAAAACTCGTTGTTTTTTATTTTCTTGTCTTTTCTAATTCTAAATTATTTTTGATATTTAGTGGTACTAAAATAAACGTATATATCTTAATCTTTATTTATCTTACCATACAAAAAACCATTGAAATCGCTTTACATAAGTACCTACTTAAATAGGTAGGCACTAAAATGTTGCCAAATTCAAAACCTTTTCTTTAAAAACCTAACCTAGCTTTTATTTTGAAGTTGGTTAGAATCCAACAATGACCAACCGTTGACAAAATAAAGAGTTTTTCATGCGAAAAACATTAAATCTCTTAAATAAGTATTATATACAATCCAATTTCCTGGAGATCTGAGAGGATGTCTACCGTACTTGTGGATGACAGCGGTAGACATATTTTTCATATTTTGTTTTCAATTTCAGGCATGATTGCATTAAAGCGCAAAAACGCGATGACGGGTGAATGTGAATGAATTAATAAAATCCCGCTGAAATAGCTGAGAGTTCGTGATGAATGGAATGATACTCTCGACTCACAGGTATTGTGTGGCTACGACACATGCGAGTGTTTCTTTACATTGTGAGATATCGCATCGGAAACGTGATAACGTAAAAATTCTCAGATCTCAGAGGGTAGTCCAAATATTTCATTTGGCACATGCCCACATTTTGCTGTAGTTAGCATTCCATACGTAACAGCTTGCCCGTCACCGCTTATAATAATACTAACTGGTTTCTTCACGATGTTTTCCTTCACCGTTTTAATCACGTATATACTTTTTCAGAGAGAAAAATCCATTTTATACCATACCTACTTTAAAAAGCTTATTTTATTCACGCAAAACAGTGAATAAAAAGGCCTGTTTTGTTTTTATTCACTATTTTGGTGTTTCAATTTGGAACACAAAATATATCCGGTCTCTATTTCAATGCTTACACAAACTTCTTGCGCTGAGATTCGAAATTCAAAACTCTTTGGTGCAAATAAATTCTCGAGATTTGATTGGTCGATATTTGCGACAAGGAGTTTGGCATTAGATTAAAAATAAATATTGTTTCACAAGTTGACCACCCTAATGATAATAATAAGAAAATTACGCTTAATTTCAGTCATTGCTCTAATTTTAATGTCCATTTCAATTATGTAACAATTCTTATTTCTTGTTTAAATTTCTATTTTCGCTTAAATTATGTCTTTTCTCGTAGTCATGGTATAAAGTATAGTATGCAACTCCTGAATAAAGTACGAATTTATATCGAGGGCCATGAATCACTCGCGTCGTTCAGGATTCTAACAGTTGAATCACTCGCTGCGCTCGTGATTCAATCATTAGAATCCTTCACTTGCTCGTGACTCAACTACGGCCCTCGCTTTAAATCCGTCCTTTATTCACTAGTTGCATAATATACTATTGCACGCCCGGGACTCATACACACGATGTTCATATTAAAAGTCGAGTTACCTCCTACTCGGCTAACACGGCTACTATATCAAAATTTCTTAATCATTACCTTTGATTTGGTTTATATCTCAAAATAAAACTCTTGCGATGTCTGACTGACTGACAGACTGATTTATAACTCACAACCTAATCCACTGATACTTGAAACTAAAAAAACTTGAAATTTCGGGGGTGTATTCATTTTGATATGTGCACTAAAGGAATTCCCGAAATTCATCCCCTAAGAAGGTGCAGCGTGGATTAAAGTATATTTGAAAATAACTTCACGTGAACAAAGCCACAAGGGTTTTCACTAGTCTATACTTAATATTATAAAGAGGAAAGATTTAATTGTTTGTTTGTTTGCATTGAATAGGCTACGAAGCTTCAACCATTAGAATCCTACATTATCCCCGATGAACATTATTTAGCTATTAGTTACTAGAAAAAATCAGGGATCCCTATTAAAACTCGAATAATGTTCACCTTGGGCTCAAAAATTTGCCATAAAATCATTAGTACTTCGGCGCGCCGCGCGGCGGACAACTAGTCACTACATAGTATAAAGCAAAGTCGCTTTCCGCTTCCCGCGTCTGTATGTATATGTATAATGTATGTTTGCTTATATCTTTAAAACTACACAACGGATTTTGATGCGGTTTTTTTTAATAGATAGAGTGATTCAGGAGGAAGGTTTATATGTATTAAACCCGTGCAAAGCCGGGGCGGGTCGCTAGTTGATAATAAGCTCGCTGGTTCCATGGACACTCTGACAGCAAGTCAGGCGCGCTAGAGATATCTCAGAGAGACTTCCGCGCAGCGCCCACATTGTGTTAGCGTCGTATTTCACAGCCGGCACCAGAGCACAATCCTAGTATGTACTTATAATTAAGTTGCTGAGCTCTCATTGTTCTCTATGTATCTCTTAGCCTGCTGGACTGTTCGATCTAATTTTGTTTCTTTTATGTTTATAGTTGTAAGGATATGTTGTAATTTAACTTCTAGGATTTGAGCGCTTGGAGATTGGAGAAGATATCGTTTTTAGGGTTCGTATCCACAGGGTAAAAACGGGACCCTATTACTAAGACTTCGCTGTCCGTCTGTCTATCACAGGGCTTGAAATTTTCCCAGATTATGTATTAATAAATACTAAAAACAGAATTAAATAAATATTTATGTGGGGCTCCTATACAACAAACGTGATTTATTGACGTTTTTTATAATAAATGGTACGGAACCCTTCGTGAGCGACATCAAACATAGAACCTATGTTCATAAAAAATGTTTGTGCTGGGTAGTACAACCTCTAATGCATAAGGCAGAGCTACTACCAACTAAGCTGTGAGGTCAGTTGTAATTACTGTCATTGCAAATACTCAGAATGAGAAGTAAATGGTGCCAGCATATTGGATTCCTTGGGAACCGTAGATGCATTTACCAACATCGTATATCATGTCGGAAAGTGACTGTGAATCAGCAACTATCCGTGAGGTGCCGTGCACCTTTCAGTGCTAAAGTGCATCCGGTGAGGGAACTTTTGTAGAGGAATGTCCTTTTGTGCTGTTCAGGGTTCAATGCGTTCGAATTAAAAACGGAACCCGTATCGTATCACCATATGTGGGCACAGTTAATACAAAAGTTGATCGTTAATTCGTTACTTAAGTTAACTTCGTTTATAGGTAGAGGGTTAGTTTCCCGAAAATTTAACGCAAGTTAACCGTTAACCAAAAGTAAAGCAAAAGAAAAAAAAACCCTTTTAGCAGTTAAGTAGCTTACAAAAAAGTTTGGTTATAATTTGTCGTATTCACTGACAGTAGGACTGACACTGACACTTCAAACACCGCGTACTTCGCATTTATCATTATTATCGGTCAACATTCGACTCGCTGTTCGATGTTCGACTTTTAATTATTATTCTTGTTTGAGCCTTCACCTTGTTCGATTGGCACCACACTGGAGCTCTACATAGCATTAAGGAAAGGATCATAAAAAAAAAGGTAGACCCCAAGCCGTGTTTGTTGCCTGATTCTTCTAGGCTTGGTCGCGTGGAATCGGCGTAGCTTCACCTAGTTCCTAAGACGTTTCAAAGTGATCCTTGTGATTTTATTGAAATAAATGATTTTTGAATTTGAATTTGAATTTGAATTTGCTGTGTCGCTGATAGTTGCGTGGCGCGTAATTCAAACAAACAAAATGACAGCATATCAACAAACGACTAATGTAACGGGCTAAAGTTAACGGAAGTTAACAAGAGCGTTAAATTTTTTTTAAGTTATCACTCGTGTGTCTGTCTGCCCATCCTTCACAGTTGTCTGTCCGTCATAGCTTATTTGATTTGAATCTATAGCACCGAATCTATAGTAACTTTAAATTTGGTACACATAATAAATTTCCGTGACCGTGAGTGGAGAATGAGCGTGAAACGCAAATTAATGAATTTTACTTTCACAGTTTGAATGTATGAACATGTTTCCAACTACAATGTTAAGTTTGTTTCTTCATCGTACGGAACCCTCTCCATGCGAGTTTAATTCACACTTGTCCGGTTTTTCACAATGTATGCGCTATATTTCTGCAAAATGTGGTTGCTGAGTTGCATTTTACCGGGCTTTAAGTATGTACCTGTAAGTACATTCGTAGCATAAATAAATTCAACAATACAACTTTCTTCGAGTAGGTACTTACTCCAATTCTATTGATTAGGCAACACCTACCTGGCTATGTCCGTTAGGGATCGTTTTGGCCTGAAACGTTTGAGTAAAAACTTGCGTAACGACACATTCTTAACCTAGGAATATCCGAGATAAGTGGCTTTAATTTCAAAGCAACCTCCAAGATATAGGAACACACGCAATGGTTACACTTAAGTTAGATAATGTTTGAGTATCATTTTGATTAATTATTCAGCTAATTTAGAAAAAAAACCGGCCAAGCGCGATTAGGACTCGCGCACGAAGAGTTCTGTGACATTATTTAAAAAATCGGCCAAGTGCGTGTCGGACTCGCGCACGAAGGGTTCCGTACCTTTATCTATAAAAACGGCAAAAAAAACACGTTTGTTGTATGGGAGCCCCCCTTAAATATTAATATTATTCTGTTTTTAGTATTTGTTGTTATAGCAGCAACAGAAATACATAATCTGTAAAAAATTCAACTGTCTAGCTATCACGGTTCATGAGATACAGCCCTGTGACAGACAGACAGACAGACGGACAGCGAAGTCTTAGTAGTAGGGTCCCGTTTTTACACTTTGGGTACGGAACCCTAAAAACGGCAAAAAGAACAAGTTTTTTTGTATGGGAGCCCCACTTAAATGTTTATTTTATTCTGTTTTGTTGTTATAGCGGCAACAGAAATACATCATCTGTGAAAATTTTAACTGTCTAGCTATCACGGTTCATGATTGACAGACAGACGGACAGACGGACAGTAAAGTCTTAGTAATAGGGTCCGTCGTTTTTACCCTTTGGATACGGAAAAACAAAAACTAAGAAGAAAACTAACTAAAATGTATCGACCAATCGCAAAGTCAAAGGACGATATTCGTTTTTGAAGTTTTTTAAGGAACTGTCAGTCCTACATAAATATAATTTAAATGGAACCAACTTAACTTAATCACTACATAATATAAAGCAAAGTCGCTTCCCGCGTCTGTATGTATGTATGTTTGCTTATATCTTTAAAACTACACAAAGGATTTTGATGCGGTTTTTTTTAATAGATAGAGTGATTCAGGAGGAAGGTTTATATGTATTAAACCCGTGCGAAGCCGGGGCGGGTCGCTAGTTTTATATATAAGACTAGCGACCCGCCCCGGCTTTGCACGGGTGCAAAGCTGATACCAAAATATATTACAGAATGTCTTTGTATACTCGTTAACAGCATTTAGTTAAAAAGTAAAGGATAGAAATTGATTATTGTGGGTTATCCCTAAGAGATAAACATATACCATCGCGGACTTTTTTGTAGACCTTTTTAAGGTATACAATATTTAGTACATTATTTTGATCTATCTCGTAGAGTTCAGCCAGCGTTTGCAAAGTAAGCGCAAAAAAATGTGTTTATTTACGACTTCATATTAGATATCTTAAAATTATCAGTGGTTCTCTAATATATTTAGCATGTAATTATACATATCAACCTTCCTCCTGAATCACTCTATCTATTAAAAAAAACCGCATCAAAATCCGTTGTGTATTTTTAAAGATATAAGCATACATACAGACATACATACAGACGCGGGAAGCGGGAAGCGACTTTGCTTTATAACTATGTAGTGATGTAAAAGTTTGTGAGTTTGTATGTATGTCTGTTCCTCAATCAGGCCTATACGACAAAACGGATTAAGTTGAAATTTACTGTAGATGTAGTGCCCGAATAAATAATAGACTACTTAAAATATGAAAAACATCCCCAAGACGATAAAAAACGCAAAAGGGATGATTTCTGTATAGATGGCGCTGGTGTGCAACAAATCTGACAACTCAGACTAAAAACAATTAGTCTTTTCTATTCGATTATTGAAATTTGACAGGACAACGTCTGTCACGGGTCGGCTAGTCTCTACATAAATGAAAAAAAAAACATCGAATTCGGATCACCTGCATACAATATAAAATAATATATGTATATATACGCGTCGACTTGAAAACCTCCACCGTTTTTGTCGGTTAAGGCGCTCCCAGTCGACGATTGTTTTTGTTCGAAACGAAAAAAGAAATACTTCTGAACAAGCCACATCTCCTATTTTATAATTATATGTGAATAAAGATGTACCCATCTTTAATCACTTCGATAAATAATTCTACCGACCGCTGCAATGACGACAAACACACGTCAGCGCGTGGTCCGCTTTAGCTTTTCAAATAAATTAATGATATTAATTATGTATAATTACTAATCAAAAATCTATTGTAATAGAAATCTAGATCTACATATTACCTATCTTTAACAATAAATCACAAGTTGATTTTAATAGTAGGTATATAAAATATTTCAATCATAAATTCTAAAACGTATCATTTTGAAATAATATCTTTATCGTGAAAAGTTTCTGCTATTATGTTTTCAGCTTAATAAAAATCTAGGTAGGAACCTGAAGTAATATACTTATAAAAATAGGAGATGTGGCTTGTTCAGAAGTATTTCTTTTTTGTTTCGAAAAAGAGCAATCATCGGCTGGGAGCCCCTTAAAATGGATAATTTCACAAACCGGTCTAGGAAATTACAGTTGAAACTTTCCGGTGTTTTTACTAAATGAATGGCATTTAACTCGTTTGAATATTATTCAAATGCCGCTATAAAGCGTAATTTTACGACGTCTTATCTCTGTATTCTGTCCGCGGACGATTTAATTTGCCAACGGAATTGAGGGAATTCTCACCTCTATTTTCATTGTTCGAAATACCTAAATTAAATCATAGGAAGTTTTGGTGCTTATTCATATTAGCTTTTACCAATGACAATACTGAGGTAATATTGGTTTTATGAATTTGGGTTTCATAGTTTAGGGTTATTCAAGAAAATATCAGATGTGGACCTGTCTATACGACACTAAAACTGGAGGATATAGGGTGAGAGCTCTGGTTGTGGCCATTTTAACAATATTGAAAAAAATGATTAAAACGACGATTTTTAAACAACATAGAATAGAGTATTTATCTATCTCTTAGGTAATGCAAAAGTTTTGTAACGGGCGATATTTATTTATTAATTATTCATATTTAAATAGATAAAACGGAAAATATTTTGTTGTGGTTAGTCAAGTATAGAGGTATAACGCATCACAACTGTCACTAATCAAAACGGACCATGGACAAAGAATTGTATTACCAATAGATTTAAAACAAGTTTTATTTGCTATGCTTAGTTATTGACTGCAAAAATTGAAAATGACCATAACCGGGATAGGCGCCACAACTGGGTCTTTGACCCTATTAAAATAATTACGTTTTAGAAAACTAAAAAGAATACCAACGAAAATGTTTCGACGAATCTAAAAGTCAAGGGACAATATTAGTTTTCAAGTTTTATGAAGTAACTATTAGTCCTACATTAATATAATTTAAATGGGACTAACTCGGGTCTATTCTCTACACAATAGAAAAAAAACATTGAAGTCGGATCAACAGGTAAAAAGATATATAAAAAAATACGCGTCTACTTGACAACCTCCTCCGTTTTTCGTCGTTTAATTCACTGCACCTAAGCTTTTAGTGATGTGTTACACTCTTCTGTGCACATCAATCCATACCTTTCAGGTGGTCGTCTCTGCCGTTGAGGTAATGTCCTTGTTATGACATCTGATTGCAACTGCTCTTCAGAATTCATCTCCTCCTCATGTGGTATATAGGTTTCATCCATGTCATCAGCACAAGCCAAAACCATCACTCTAAAAGACTACCCACCACAAGTTATTGATTCCTGAATTTACTCGTAAATAGCATAATGACTGTAATCTCCAAGTAAGGTAGAAATCCTCAGAGATCTCCAGACGCTTAGATTCTTGAAGATATCTCAAGAGAGTAGTCAGAGGCACGTGATATTTCGTAATTTTATGAGTCTTGTGATTTATTATTTGTATCTAATCTTACTTACTATATAAAAGAAAGACGGGTTTCAACACTTATCTGCTGGACCAATTTTCATGGTTTTTGATTCGTTGGATTTGTCTCCGCCCCGAATAGCAGAATACATCTTAAAAACAATGAAAACTCGACGAATACATAATTATGAAAGATGAATCATTTTCAATAAATGTTCATTGGTTTAGTACATGTCAAACATTTATTGTCCATCCTGTCAAATACTGTAAATAATGATTGACATTTATGCATGCGTTCAGAAATGTATTTTATGTAAACTATTTAAAAAGGGTAAATAAACTATTACCTGTTTTTTTTTTAATCAATTAAATAGGTTGAAAAGTGCATTAAGCAGATACATAGAAGTTCCTCAAATATTTATGCGTGCGTTCAGAAATAATGACAAATGATTAACATTTAACTTTAAAAAAGAAAGTCGGGTTTGTTACAACACTTATAACTCAAGAACGGCTGAACCGATTTGGCTGGAAACGGGAACGGGAGTTAATTCTAAAGCGATACGAAGTTCGCCGGGTCAGCTTGTAATATTATAAATACGAAAGTTTGACTGTTTATTTGTTTCGATCACGTCTAAAAACTGATCTCGAAGGTTTATAGATAGATTAATATTAGCAGCCGTATTGCAAAATTGGCGATATTGGCTTCAACCGTCGAAATCACATTGTGTTTTGACAGGTACGTAATGGAAATTTGACATTTGAAGCCCATCACCAAGTTAAAATCGGTGGATTTTAGATGATATAACTGCTTACCGTTAGTTTTTGACTTTAGGCAACACAGAGCCACTTTGCAAAGCACCAGTATCTATACTAATAATATAAATGAGAAAGTCTGTCTGTGACTTTATCACGGCCAAACCGCTGGACCAATTGTGATGTCATATAGAGATAGTGTAAGATCTTAGAAAGGACATAGGCTACTTTTTTCCCAAAATTTTCTTTTGATTTTCAGAAATTTCACAAATTAAATGAGATATAGTCGCAAAAAATATATTTCCTGAAGAAAGCTAGTCAAGAAATAATTGTTGTAAAACATAACAAAAATATTCATAGTCCACGAATTAATTATCCCTTTTTGAAGTTGGTTAATAAAAGACACCTACCTGCCTGATTTCCCAAGACCTTGGATAAACAATTCACCACACCCAGTAAACTAACCTTTCTATTGAATTTCCTAAAAAGCCTGCATTATGTACATTACACCGAAGAGGGTAGCAAGCCCCTAGGTGATATGTGAGTGATACTGCAGGGAAATCACTAATAAACGTGTGTGCTTGAGGCTTTATAAATTCGGCCTCTGAAACAAGGAACATAATAAATACATTACTTTTTGGTAAAAATAAACTTGCTACTCAAATTCTACGAGTGTGACTCTTGACGATCAGATCCTTAAAGATATTTAGTGGAGCTACATTTTACAGACTACTCATATCTTCGAGTGTGGCTCTAGACGATTAGATTTTTGAAGATTGGTAGCTACAATTTACAGTAGGTACTCGTAGCATATTAAAATAATGTGAGCCGTCGCGGGACGTCTGCAGGTGTGAAACATTTACCTAAATTATTATGAAAATTATAATTAGCATTTAGCGAACCGGATCGCGGCCGGCACCTTTTCTGCAGCAACTCATCTAGTTCGCGTAGCCGCATGCCATGCCGTGGCGACGCTTCTCCAAGCCAACAGCCGGTCTGACCCGCCGCTATAGATCTTTCACATCAAAATAAGATCATAATGGATTTATTCATATTCGAATATTTTTTTTGATTCTGGAATATCACTAGGTATATTTTTACCCAGGTTCTTTGCAAAAATCCCTACTCGATTATAGTATTGATTCTGTTTCTTTTTCTGTTTTTCAGATTGAGTTTGAATTTCAGTTGAAGTAGGCTTGTAGGTAATTACGAGTAAAATGGCTACTTAACTGTGAGTAGGTATTTACGTTTCGCTCACCTTTGATCGACTCCTTCATTACAAGCAAATGTTACATGAACCAGGCGCGTGCCCAAATTATGTAGGTATATAAAAGGGCCTTCATAATTATGCATGAGTTATACCTCTACGTAGGTTCATCCTTATATAAAGTCCATGTTTTTTTTAATATTACATTTTATTTTCAACATTGGTACCTCTAAACAAGGTAGGTATATTAAACTAAATCTCAATGATCATCATAATAGTTGTAATGTTTAACCTAATAGTTTGGCTTTTCACAAAATTCCGATGGCTGAATAAAATAATAATTTAACACTGGATTAAATTAATTTGTGGCTATTATTGTCTTTTCTATGGCCTGTAGTATGCGGCGATGGGCTTGCAACCTGTCACGTATGGAATGTTAACTACTCCAATATGTGGGCATGTGCCAAATGTAATGTTTGGACGTGCCTCTGACTACCCCCACTGGACATCTTCAAAGGATCTTAGCGCCTGGAGATCTGAAAGGATGTCTACCGTACTTGGGGATTACAGTCGTGATCCTATTTTTTTTTCTATGGCTTGTAGCATTGATTTTATCGCATCGATACAAAAACAATTATAAATTGAACCCCTTTCTCAATAAGAAATGTAATTATAATGACAGGCAATCGTCCACTACGCCATCAAGGTGGTCAAACATACATAACATACGCAATTTGCATCTGACTGCCGCTGAAGTGTAAATGAGGCATTTTCATTTCAAAAACAACATGACAGCAATCCCACAAGTTATTGGCACGTTATTTTATCGCACCCACTCGAATGTCGAGTTGTTTAAGCGCACACTGTACATTAAACATTACCTACCGTCTATCACTCGATTGACGTTCCCTCGTCACAGTCACTTTGGTTAGAAGCAACTTTTAGTTCAAAAGTAACGTTTAATAAGCTCTGACACTTCAAAATGAGGCCGCGAAAACCAACTGAAAGGTCTCCCAACTTTGTCACAAACAGTGTTTCGGAATACAGCATGTTGAAAGACGTAAAGCGAGACAGGGTCCTTGTTTACATAGTAAACAGGTTCAGGGTCTATCGCTGGTGCGGGTAGAGCTAATAAACGATGATTAATACTCGTACCATAGATAAAGTTACCTAACTAATTCTTAAATTAAAAACATTGTATCGATAGGTATATACAGGGTGTTAAAAAACTACCCGTAAAGCCGAAAGGAGGTTAAATGGGGCCTTATAACGAGTCCATTCACTATATTTAAAGAACCGTAGAAACGCAAAAAAAAATGAATATAAATATAAAAAACTATTAAAGTAGACAATGGTGGCGATTCTGTTGTGTCCAAGCTAAACTTAAAATTTCGTAAAAAAACGATAGATCTTATTCCTTTTATATTAAAGTCTAAATTAGAGTCACATCAAAATGACAGTCCTAAAAATTGGGATATTTTAGCCGTTTCTCTATTTTATTTCGCATATTTGACACAACCAAGTGTCATCTTAGTCAACACCAATTTACATGTCGCTTAAATTTAGCTTGACGTTTTCTAAATCTATTACAAAAATCGTAAATTTATTTAAAACTATTCTGTTTTAGAACTGTCACTTTAAGGTTACGCTATTTTAAACTTTAACTTAAAAGAAATAAGATCGATAGTTTTTAGGAATTTTAACTTAAGCGTGGACACAACAGAATCGCCACCAATTATTAGATAAAATAGGTAGGATAATCTGGTTCCCTGACATAACAGCTTACTAGGGTTGACAAAATTATAATGAATTATATTTTTTACGGGGTATTTTGTAACACGTTGTATAATAAGTACGCATTTGAATACCAATTGTTCTGTATTAATTATTTGTACTGTAGTTATTCTAAAAGGGGTAATTAATGTTGCTCAGTGCTTTTTTGCCTGAAAACTGGCTATCCTACTAATATTATAAATCTGAAAGTTTGTTCAATCACACCCAACAAACGGGTTTGTATAAAACTTGTAATAGTACGTAGCTTATGTTCTGGAAAAACATGTATGATACTTTTTATCTGGGTACCACGCCAGCGAAGCCTGAAGTGGCAACAATAGTGACACATCTTACCAGAGCAAACTAGAAGGACCTAGGAGTAGCTGCAACCTAGACAGTGCTAGAGTAATGTGGCTATATGTGATGAGCAGCTGGTGAGAAGCAATCTAGAAATAAGCAACTATTTTGTTTTTCATCAAGACATATTTACCAAAAAAACTATTGTGATTCGTCTTACTACCACAATACTTATATGCAGGCGTGTCAAATTCAAATTCAAAAATCATTTATTTCGATAAAATCACAAGGATCACTTTGAAACGTCTTATAGGAACTAGGTGAAGCTACGCCGATTCCTCGCGACCAAGCCTAGAATCAGGCAACAAACACGGCTTGGGGTCTACCTTTTTTTTCAATGATCCTTTCCTTAATGCTATGTAGAGCTCCGGTGTGATGCCGATCGAACAAGGTGAAGGCTCAAACAAGAATAATAATTAATAGTACTACTCAAGTACGTACAACAATAAAAAAATAACTAAAGAGCTTTAGCACCAATTCAACAAAGTGAAGAAGACGGAGTTATATCAAACGAATATAATTTATAACTAATTATATTAGCTACGCAGGGTCTATGTAATTATTGAACATCGTAAAAATAATACGTATAAAGATGTCACAAAGCCACACAAAATGGCCTTGTTTTGGGTAGCGGTCAACAAGGGCCGTGACCTGATGATCCTGAGAACCTCCTGAGAATTCCTATCTCGGTCAGAGGACGTTCAAATTGAAAACTTAATTTATGCTAGCTGGCCGAAAACATATTAAGCTTCCACACTTCGTCGTCTTAGGGATACTTTTGGGAAAGCAAATACAATTGATGTAATTAATTGCTTTCCAAAGAATTTATACAACAATATAAAAGAAAACGACTTTACATAAAATTTCATGTTAATCGGTCTAGACATTACAGCGTAATTAAAACATCTAGATACAATTGTGCTCACAATATTTCGGATTCAAAATTTATATAAGTAGGTTAAATAAGATTAATGAGTAGATTGTACTTTCTGTTTAGTACTTAGAAAATATTGTGTATGTGTATGAGCAGAAGACGGATAAGAGTATACAAGCTCTCTCAACGGGTTATTTATGGTCACTTAAACGATATTACAGTAGTTCTATATCACGAAGACGGATGAGCAGTACTTGTAGTTGTGATGTGTTTGTTATAGACACGCGCTTTTTACTAAAAAAAAACTACAAAACATACAGTTTTATTTTTTGTGATAAAGATAACTAATAAGGACTTAATTTAGCTAAATGAAGAACAGAAAAACGATTTTTGAAAGTTTTCTCTATAGATTTATTTTAGCTTTTACAAACACTATTTACGTTTTTACTCAAAACTACCTACCTAATTCGTTAGATAATCATAATAGCTACCTAAATGTAACACAGTTTATTTTTAAGATAATGCCGTTTTGTCACTTTTTCCGTCTTGTCCGGGTAAATCCAACCCATAAAAAAAAACCAAAAACTTCTTATCACCTTATGCCGGGGTCCCACGGCCCGCGTTTTCACGCGCCAGACCGCGCCAAGGCGGACGGACGCGCCGTGGGAACGATGCATCCGTGATGGCCCGTGCTCGGAACGCTCTGTATGCGACGCACCGGACGCACACAGGCGGAGCGTCATCCGGCGCGGCCCGTCGTTTTACGCGCCGTGGGACCCCGGCTTTATGAAGGTTGGCACCGGTAGCAACCTGCTTACAATGAAGTAAAGAGCAAGCAAGTTAAGGCACAGCCGTTGACTGATCCGGGCTTGTAACAAGTTTCACAACTTTCGGAGGCTTTCTCGTTTGCGACTTTCAAAGTCAGGTAAATTTTATTTTTACTTTGACTTATTTACTTTTAAAGTCAGTTAAAAGGTAAACAATACAATGCGCATTTTTATTCAAAGTAAGTTATAGTTGGATGTTTGTTTGTTACTCAAGCATGTCGTAATGGTTGAACCGATTTAAATGGATAATTAAATAGATAGATTAGCATAAACTACTAACGTATTGACAACGTATCGTCCAAATGTCAAAACTGTCATTTTTTGTGTGGTAAAAGTGTCAGTTTGGGCTTTTGAACGATTCACTGGGTAGAAAGAAGTCCAGAAATGCCCATTACAAACTCAATGAGTTGCCAATGAGAATTTCTGAACTTTTTGTCCAGAAATCCTCATTTAATGGGTATAGTCAATGGACATTTCTGGACTAACCCTGAAGGAAGTATCTCATAAACAAATATCAGAACCAACATTTCTATGGTACAACACCATATTGTAATGCTACGCATTTTATAGCGTAGCATTCGTAGCGTTCGTAGCATTCGTAGCATTCGTAGCATTCGTAGCATTCGTAGCATTCTTATCAACATACTGTATTAATTCTCACTTGTTTGCTAGCGATTCAAAGGCATAGGTACCTACTGTAACGTTCCTAACTGGTGCCTTTGCACAAACTTTATCGAAAATTATAAAATTCAATTTCATAAAACAAAAACAAAAAAAAAAAAAATAGGATCACGACTGTAATCCCCAAGTACGGTAGACATCTAGACATCTTCTCAGATCTCCAGACGCTTAGATCCTTTGAAGATGTCTAGTGGGGGTAGTCAGAGGCACGTCCAAACATTATATTTGGACATGCCCACATTTTGCAGTAGTTAGCATTCCATACGTGACAGGTTGCAAGCCCATCGCCATAAAACAAGCCCTTGATATTTAATTTAATATATTTATATATAATTTGGTAACCTTTAGGGCTACTGTTAGGCGTAGATCCACCATTGTGGGCACGATGGGCATGTCCACAACCCTAATACACTTGTGACGTCGGGGTTACACTTACTTTTGTAAATTAAAAAAAAACTTTTTTTACAGGTTTATTAATTTACGTAGACGTAAGTGGTGTTCGCCTACCTTTTTTTGCCCATGTGGAACTATAATACACTGTATCAGGTACTGTACCTGAATGTCCTGTACCTGAGGTACAGGACATTCAAAAAGTTGGTGCCACCAAGGTACAGTTACGGCATGTTAATGAGTATACCCGGCTTTAATGTTTTCACTGTCGAGTGATATGTAACTAAAACTGTTTAACATACTCAAGTATTACCTATACAGACAGATAAGATAGCATTTAAGTAATTCTATTTAGTCAAATGATATGCCTCTACCAGTGTTATAAAGCAATCTATCTAAGTTAATTTTATTTTATTTAGTTATCTAGCTACGTTTCGATCTACTTATGTCTCGGCAATAATTTTAGTCGTATTATCGTCGGTTTAATGAATGCAATAATTGCAACTTTTGATTGGTAAAAAATAAAAAAATATTCCTTTTTTTTTTAATTCCATGACTGGCTATAGCCCGCAGCTCTGCTCGCTTAGTAACCAAATAAAAGAGTACCTACTATAATATAAGCCATTCCAGGTCTACGTCTCATTTGACTTTACAGCTCAGTTGGTAGTAACTCTGCCTTCTGCGCTGTTGGTTGTGGGTTCGATCCCCACCCGGGACAAATATTTGTGTGATAAACATAGTTGTTTGTTCTGTCTCTGTGTTCTTAAATATAATATGTTATTTACAAAAAAAAAAGTATATTAGTATTATATCAGCTATTTAGTTCTCATAGTACAATCTTTGCTTAGTTTGGGGCTAAATGACACTGTGTGACAATATCGACCAATAATTATTTTATTTATTTTTATTTAATGGTATTTAGTCCATACGTTTTCTGAAATACAAAAGCATCTTTGTAAACTGAACCCCGAATGAAAATAATTCGAATTCGATTTTTCAAAGATACTTTCATATCAAACCCTATACAGATATACCATCCAAATTCCGATCGATCAGCGGTTTAGGTTGTTCCTTGTCTAATATCCGTCAGTCAGTCAGGACTTTGATTCTTATATAATATAGATAGATAAACATAATACACTTAAAGTACGAGCCTCCAGGTCCCACTAAATTTACCAAATCTAATTCTGACCC
Organism: Hydriomena furcata; assembly: GCA_912999785.1. Taxonomy (NCBI): domain Eukaryota; kingdom Metazoa; phylum Arthropoda; class Insecta; order Lepidoptera; family Geometridae; genus Hydriomena; species Hydriomena furcata. The sequence goes on from OU538825.1 coordinate 3,682,033, forward strand.
ATAAATTAATTTCTTTTATTACGGCCCCGGGTACACTAAAAAGTTAGGGGCCTATCCAAGACTGAGAAGAATCTGAATTAAGGCTTAATGGTAGATTACATCTGAATATAAAGAAACGAGACCTTTAGGCTTTATAAAAAGGATGATTTTCAACAGCTGAATTTTCATAATATTAGCCGCGTTAGCCACGTGGGATACCTCCCTTGATATACAATCCGAAGGTCGTGTCTTCGAATCCCAGCTATGCTTTAAATGATTTTTATTCCAAAAATATAATGCGCATTAACACATGCTCAAAATGTTAGATAGATAGATAGAAAATACTTTATTGCAAACCATAAAAAAAAAAAAAACATACAAAACAAAAAACCGGCCAAGTGCGAGTCGGAGTCGCGCACGAAGGGTTTCGTACCATTATTTATAAAAACGGCAAAAAAAAAACATGTTTGTTGTATGGGAGCCCCTCTTAAATATTTATTTTATTCTGTTTTTAGTATTTGTTGTTGGAGCAGCAACAGAAATACAAAATCTGTGAAAATTTCAACTGTCTTGCTATCATGGTTCATGAGATACAGCCCTGTGACAGACAGACGGACAGACAGACGGACAGCGAAGTCTTAGTAATAGGGTCCCGTTTTTACATTTTGGGTACGGAACCCTTAAAACTATGCTGAATAATGTCTTATCGCTAATCAGCAATCTCTACCAGACTACCTTTTTACAACGGTAGAAGAAAACATAGTGACGAAACCAAGTAGTGTTTTCAGATAAGCCGCGATGGGCATGCAATATATCTCGTAAGAAATGCTAGCTACTGTAAAATGTGGGCATGTACCAATTAAATGTAATTTTCGGGACTCTGGCTACCCTTAAACATATACTCAAAGATCAGAGCACCCCTGGAGATCTGAGCGGATGTCTACCGTTCTTGGGAATTACAGTTGTGATCCAATTTCTATTTTATTTCGATATTCGATATGATCGGATGTTTTTGGGGTAAAAGTAAAAACGTGAAACATTTATAAGATCACTCTTGAATCTGTTCACGTATTTTCATCGGCACTTTTTATCGAAACAAAGAGATTTAAATGTTTCAATGTTCGGTGTTTCGGAAGTCAAACATTACCAATTCTTTCAATTACTTCCTTAAAAAGTCCATGGTTGAGAAGAACTAATTTTATACCACCATTTACATACCAACTGGAACATTAAAATACGTAGGTATTATATTGTTCCCATATGAATATATAGGTACAAAAAAAAATATAAGTAGTATTTTCGCCGTTACTGTTTTAAAAATAGTATTACTAGCTTTGTTAACTTTCTAGACTGATTTTAATTTAAGGAAAATCATAATATAGTCATCAGATTGTACTAAGATGTATCTAAAACTTACTCAGCAAGACGTTTTCGACATTATCGAAACGATGCGACAGTGCTCTGATATATTTGGTGATAAGTGAAATTTTGACGTTTTTTATGGGCTGAGTCTACCCGGATAAGACGGAAAAAGAGAGAAAACTGCATTATCATGAAAACCATCATGATTTATGTATGATTATCTAACGAAATATATAAAAATGAACTATTTAGCTAATCATAGTTTTGATTAAAAACTAAACGTTTTTGAAGAGCCAACTTTGGAAAATAAATCTATCGAGAAAAGTTTCACCAATCGTGTTTCTGTCTTTAATTTATCTTGATTAAATCCTTAAGTTATCTTTATCATAAAAAAACAAAACTGTATGTTATTGAGAAAAAACGATTCTGTATTCATCAAAAACATTTTATTACTCGTCTTAAGGTACGCGTCCACAGGTCGATATCGTACTTTTAGAATTCGTCTGTCGTAATAGGTAAAGTAATGTCGGTCGTTCCATTTTTAAAAATAATTGTCGGAAACGATGTGACGTTTGTCGATTATCGTTTATCGTTTTCAATAGTAGATCCCCAGGCCACAGGCTATAACTGTATCAATAAAATTAACTGCACAAATGAAGTCGACAGTCAAGTGTGAGAGGTCACACATAAAGTTCCGTTGTTTATCACTGTCCCTAAAGAGCTGTGATTGCCGTGGTACATACTTCATTGACCTAACAATTGTGTCCACACCTCAGCCAATCAAATCTCAACTCTAAAGATATAGACATAAGGATGGTTAAATGTGGACGAGCTAGTTTGTATGGCAATAGGCGTCAGTTCACTATTCCGGGCACGATTCGAACGACACAGGAAATAATGGGGGCAAAAGCTGATTATGGAATTGCAAACTGAACATTTTGGAGGAAAAAATACAACTTATTAGGACATTATATACTTAATACGCCTCTTATTTATTTTTAGGGTTCCATAGCCTATAAGGAACCTTTATAGTTTCACCATGTATATCCATCCTTTTGTCCGTCAGTGCGCAGATTAGCTCGGAGACTCGTAAGTACTAAAAACTGTAATTTGGAATTACATTATTTTGATTTTTGATGAACACGCAAACAAGTGGCACTTATTTCATTTTGTTAATTAAAGTGGTTTATTTCGTCTATCTTACTCTTGTTTTCCATGCACGGTTTCATTGAAATCGGTAGACCACACAGTCCATGGCATAATAAATTTTCACAAACCGCCAATAGAGCTCATTTTGCATTAAAAGTGAAAGCACTGATTTTGAATACTCCAATGTAAATCGAGTTCTATTGCATTTTATTATAAGATGTATCTACAGAATATCACCGTTGAAGACTAAAGAGAGTTAGAGAAAAAAATACAAGTAAGTATCTCAGTTTGGGTAAATTTTAAGTGATGTTTTGGCTGCATGCAAACAACATAAAACGTAAATTGGCAAACGAAATTCAAGCTTTGTTTGTTTAGGCTATCAATAAGACTATAAAATTAACAAAAAAAAATTTGTGGTTTGTGTTTTGTACCATTTTTAGGGTTCCGTACCCAAAAGGTAAAACCCTATTACCCTACCCTATTATATGTCCCTCTGTCTGTCGGTCTCTCTGTCACAAGGCTGTATCTCATGAACCTGTTATTTGCTGTGTATTTCTGTTGCCGCTATAACGACAAATACTAAAATATATATATATATATACATATTTAAGTGGGGCTCATACAACAAACGTGATTTTTTTAACGTTATTTATAGATAATGGTACGGAACTCTTCGTGCGCGAGTCCGACTTGCACTTGGCAGGTTTTTTGTAAAGGTGCAAGATCGAACGATAAAAGTAATGAGCCTGATATAAATAAACCGTGAAAGAGTGCGTGGGCCCCAATCTCCGTCCGGGGGCTCATAGTGAATTCATTATCCTTTATTTTGGCCTCTAACCTCGAAGGCTACCTTTTCAATAACCCGTAATGGTTTTGCAAGAATCAAAACCTCTACCTCGTTTACCTAGAATTAAGACTTTTAATTTGTTTAGTTTGCCTTATTAGGTAAACACACCGATTTGCCAAGAATCTTCGTGCAATATACACACGTATATTTCAAAATCTTAAATTTCAAATCTATGTATTCAAAAACAAGTGATTAGATATAGGATCTAACAGACTTTCTACTAAAATTTAAAGCACGATTAAAAGAGCTTTGTCTTGCTTCTTGTTTCGAATAGAAAATAATAATCCCACCAAAAATATTTTCATTTAAAATGTTGCCAAGATACCATATGGCTCGCACTCATGTCAAGCCAAGCTTCTAACTCAAACGGTGCTATTAATAAAAATGTACTTATCCAAAGATCATCTAAGGTTACACCAAGACTTGTTAATACCAGCTTAATGTAAGCAACTCCATTTCTAATCCTTGTTTATTAATATTGAATTCGACTAGTCCAAACGTAAGCGTTGGACTAAATTTAATCCTGCGCTAGTCTACGTTTATTAATGAGACGGTACAAGTCCTAACATGACAAGCTCTAACTTTACAAACTCAAAATAGTCAAAATATGTTGCTTGGCATTTTCGTTACTTACAGTACTGTCTTATCATTTTTCCCATAACCCATTTGACGGTAAAATCAAGAAAATGAAAATAAAATAAAATTATATTTTTAAATAAATAGATAAAATGGTAAAAATTATAAAAAAAATATTTTATTTGTATCGACAATACTGGCTGGAATTAGGTTTCCTCTTATTTAAAAGTAGTGAATTGCGCCATCTTTCGAATAAACATGAAACTCAGTTCCAGTGCAGATTATGAAACTTTTCCGAAAACCTTCGTATGTTTTAATAAGTTAGTCCCGTTCAGGATTGATAGATGTCGTAAGAAGTTGAAATAAAATTTATAGATATGAAATCTCAAAGTTGTACGTAAAAATAATATTCCCATCCCAGCCGTAGAACATTTACTACTGAAGATAGGCATGCTCCAAAAATGTATATACCTTCAAGGGCTAAAACATGTATATTCCTACTGATTACCTAGACATTTTGACAAGGATGCTACCGGCCTCATCGGGGTACAACGGATAGGCGACCGCGGTGACCATTTTATGTATTATGTATGCCTTTTATATACATGTACGCATCTAGGTAATTTAGGTATAAATATAGGTAGGTATAAATATTAGGTATATAAGAACCTCAATTTCCACTCTATTGATGTAAGATTTAAAATGGCCAGCTAACTCTAGAACAAAATAAAATAAGTTTTGTTTTGTAAATATTTTATGAAGTTTTTATTATACAAGTAACTATCTCGAAACCAATTGTACCCTAAAATTGTCTACATCCCTCATCATAACATCGAAATGTACTCTCAAAGGTGCGTTAATTGTCTTGGTGTCATCATTAGCAGGCAGTATCAGGTACTGTCTGATCAGCAACGATAGAGTCGTCTTCATCGACATCATCGCGTAATGGGAACCTGTAAAGAGACCATTTTAAGCTAAAGAACTATGCTTCTAAATGGGATTATATTATTCGTTCTTTTAATAGTAGAATGAGGCCTGAAATTAAGATGCGAAAGTCATAAATCAGCTTTATGAAAAATAGCGACAACAACTAGCAATGTTTTGGAGCTAAAACTAAACCAGTCATAAACATTAATATAGTTAGACCAGGGACCTACCAATACAGTTCCTGACTCCATAACTAAAGGGCAGAAAGGCTGCAGGATGCCTAGAAACCGACTCCAAGAAACGTTCAGGTCGGTACTGCTCTGGGTCGTCCCAGTACAGCGGGTTGTGGTGGACAGCCCATACGTTGATCATTACTCCAGTACCTGCCACAAGAGTTTTTCCCGATGCTGTGAAGTGAGACAAATGGTTGAGCTTGTTGTTGTTTAACAAAACACGATAGCTTAAAGCTATCGTGTTTTGTTACCTTGGAAACAAGCCATATTTTCACTTTAGAAGAAATATTTAGGTCCTTCTAAAAAGATAAAATGTACACAATTAACACATGGCTGTGAGGAGAGTGCCTAAAAATTTCTTCATTAGTTTATTTCTGAGTATTCGTAGCGAGTCGCGTATTTATAAATTTGATGAATGCAAAATAGTTTTTTCTCAATAACCGCAAAATATACAGTTTTATTGTTATGACAACTAGATAAATTATAGACAGAAACACGATTAAACTTTTCTCGATAGATTTATTTTCCAAAGTTGGCTCTTCAAAAAGGGTTAGTCCAGGAATCCCCATTGACTATCCCCATCAATGGGGATTTCTGGACTTCAAAAACACTAGTTTCGTTTTTAATCAAAACTACCGAGTATGAATAACTAAAACGTTCATTTTTATATAATTATACTAGCTAAGTAAATTACAGACAGTTTCTTTTTAAGTTTGATGGTTTTCAAGATAATGCAGTTTTATCACTTTTTCAAAAATTTCATGTATCACGTCAATCTTTTTGTAATAAAGCGACCTCTAGAAAATATTTACCTACGAGTATTACTATTTTGTTTATAGTTTCTTTGGGAGCTGTTGCTCATCGTAACACTGCTACTTGTTAAACCCTAGGGTCGATAGGATAAGGGCCTGTTTCACCATCTTCAAGTAAAGTCCTAGGTAAGCTACTCGGCGATTACCAAAAACGAACGTACCATTTGACATTTGATAGTTTTGACACTTTTTTATACATTAATTTAGCGTTAACTGGAAAGTTACTAATCAACACTTTATTTGAAGATGATGAAACAGGCCCTTAGAGTAAAACACTTACGAAGAATAATATCCTTATCTATTTTTCTTAGCAATGCTGGTGCTGGTGGGTACATTCTCAGGGTCTCCTTGATAACAGCCTCCGTGTACTTCAGAAAAGAAAGGTCATCTGCTTCGATGGGCTTTTTGTTGTCACCCAATACTTGCATGACCCTGTCAAAATAGAAATGAGTACTAAACAATAGCATTTTGCTAAATTTTAGTCGTTCCTTAAGGCCCTGTATGTCGACGATTGCTCTCTTTCGAAACGAAAAAAGAAATACTTCTGAACAAGCCACATCTGCTATTTTATAATGTATAGTATATGTGAATAAAGATGTACCCATATTTAATCACTTCGATAAATAATCCTACCGACCGCTGCAATGACGACAAACACACGTCGGCGCGTGGTCCGCCTTTGCTTTTCGAATAAATTAATGATAAAAATTATGTATAATTACTTATCAAAAATCTATTCTCATAGAAATCTAGATCTACATTTACCTATCTTTAACAATAAATCAAAAGTTGATCTTAATAGTAGGTATCAAAATATTTCGATCGTAAATTCTAAAACGTATCATTTTGAAATAATATCTTTATCGTGAAAAGTTTCTGCTATTATGTTTTCAGCTTAATAGAAATCTAGGTAGGAACCTGAAGTAATATTCTTATAAAAATAGGAGATGTGGCTTGTTCAGAAGTATTTCTTTTTTCGTTTCGAAAAAGAGCAATCGTCGACATACAGCCCCTTAAGCATTTTCGAGGATGAGAGATAGCGCCTTGAGTTCTGAGAGGATTTTTTCATGCTTGGGGATTTGGTAGTCGAGAAACAATTTATTTTATAAGTTTCCGCATGCGATTGCTCTATCGTGGTATATAAATATTGCCTATTTGCTATTTGAAAGCATAGGATGTTTACTCGCATATTCCCAGTTCCATCCAAATCCATGACACTGGGCTGTATCTCATGAACCGCGATAGGTAGACAGTTGAAATTTTTACAAATAATGTATTTTTGTTGCCGCTACTGCAACAAATACTAAAAGCAGGATAAAATAAATATTTAAGTGTCTCACAAACTTTAGAATTTATAATATTAGTGGGATTTTCTCTTAACTAGGGCAGCCATCCGTCCGGGTTTCCCCGGATTTGTCATAGTTTAAAGGGCGTCCGAGGAGCGTCCGAGCGGGGTTTCATTTGTAGTCCGGATTTAAAATATGGCCACCCGCGACACAAGCACTGTGCCGCTGTTTGTGAAATATTAAACTTTAAATTGCCAATTTAGGAAGCGTGAAAAAAATCACGACTCAAAATTAATAAAATCTGTTAACATGTCCGGGTTCTGGGCTCTAAAATCCGGGGTTTTCACGCGTTTTGTCCTGGTTGCCAAATTTTAGAGATGGCAGCCCTACTCTTAACTTACTCTTGATAGACTTTCTCCTGGATATCGGGATGTTTTGATAGCATGACCATTATAAACGAAAGGGCGACAGACGTTGTGTCGGTGCCAGCAAAGGTTACAATAAAAGTCTCCTCTCGTAGGTAGCCCTCACTAAATATCTCATTGTTTTTACTAAAATAATCTACAATAAATTCCAGGACTGTTTTCGATTTTTGTTTCTGATCTGAAAAACAACATTTTTTCTATAAGTAAATTAGCTGACCCGTGCCCGCTTCGCTGTGCGTAAGACATTTCTAATACCATCGTGGACTTTTTTGTAGACGTTTTTAAGGTGTACAATACTGTAGTACATTATTTTGATATATCTCGTGGGGTTCAGCCAGCATTTGCAATGTAAGCGCAAAAAAATGTGTTTAATTACGACATCACATTAGAAACCTCTAAAATTATCAGTGTTTCTCTACTATATTATGCATGTATTATATATATAAACCTTCCTCCTGAATCACTCTATCTATTAAAAAACCGCATCAAAATCCGTTGAGTAGTTTTAAAGATATAAGCAAACATACATACATACATACATACGCGGGAAGCGGAAAGCGACTTTGCTTTATACTATGTAGTGATAGTGATAAATGAGTAGGCACGAGCAGGTCCTAAATACATAATTTTCTTGTACCTACTAACTTGGTACAATCGTCTTCAGCTTCAGATCCAGTTGATGTTGCGATTTCTCTGCATTTCTTCACTATAGTCTGAAAAACCAACCTTTTTAGAAAGTAATTCATAATATTTCCATTTACTCCAGCTTTACTCCTATTTTTAGTCCTACGTAGGTACCTATCTAATAGGTTAGTAAGTCATTTTATTGAATTAGATTCAAAACATTGATGAGAATTAGTTCCCCAGAACCAACTCTTCCATTTGATAGCGTCATTATTCGGCATTCTAATTAAGAAACACGTAATTAAGCAAACTTATATAATTACCTCATCAATAAAATTAAACAGCAAAGCTGCATTTTTTTTCATTATTGTAAACTGTGAAGTCATCTCATACACAGTCTGATTGTGAAGCCAGGGTAAGCATATTCGGTTGGAGACGAGCTCGCAACAGATGCTAAGAGCCTTCATCACGGGATGTTTCGCATTTTTTTGGGCACCGATTTTGATACCGTAAATCGATTCTAAAAATAATAACAGACATCATAAAAAAATTATACTGCTGGTGCCTACTGTGACTTCTTATCGTCACTTAAAGTTAATAACCATATTTTACACGTTTTTGAACCATTCATCTTTGTCAGGGTTAACTTATATGTTATACGTCATGTTTTATTCACTTAATTTTTATTTGAGTTAAATGAATTGCCATCCAAAACATAACAAGTAAAAAAAAACATGTCTCGCAATTTAGTTATTCTACCGTAAAAAGTTGTGAGATCCATGTAATACCAAGTCGGTTAATTTATTCAGTCCCTACTTTTGTCTTAAGTTATTACGTAATACAATATCTTATAGCGACAATATTAATTTTAAAAATCTTTTATGTTTTAAATAAATAGATTGACTTAGTAGGTATGTAAGAATTTTGTCAAATATAATAACATACTTTTAATGAGAAGAAAAAACAAAATATTTTTACCGAAAACAGAGTCCAAGGAGTAAGCAGTTATGTGGTCGTATACTGAGAAAGGTCCGGTATTAACCTCTTTCTGTAACTTATCTGCAAGAAAAGCACTGTTCTTCTGAAATATACCCAAGTTTTGATTAAGGCTTTTTGAAGTGAATGCCGGATTTAGCACCTTTCGACGCTGCCGCCATTCTGGAACTAAAATAAAAAGCATAAAAACACCCAAACGAAAAAAAATTAAAAATATTTATTAACAGTAAAATAAATATCTGGGGACATGATAACAATGGTTCCCTCACTAGATATATCTGTATCGCGGGTAAAATCCACAAGGTTTAGCACCCCTGACAGGATGTATCAGCACTTTTGAATGTATGTCTGTTATTTAGAATACTTAAGACGCTGCCAGCCGACGATTATTTTTGTTCGAAACGAAAAAAGAAATACTTGTGAACAAGCCACATCTCCTATTTTATAATGTATAGTATATGTGAATAAAGATGTACCCATCTTTAACCACTTCGATAAATAATCCTACCGACCGCTGCAATGATGACAAACACACGTCGGCGCGTGGTCCGCCTTAGCTTTTCGAATAAATTAATGATATAAATTATGTATAATTACTTATCAAAAATCTATCCTAATAGAAATCTAGATCTACATATTACCTATCTTTAACAATAAATCACAAGTTGATTTTAATAGTAGGTATATAAAATATTTCGATCATAAATTCTAAAACGTATCATTTTGAAATAATATCTTTATCGTGAAAAGTAATAGCAGAAAGAAACATAATAGCAGATATTATGTTTTCAGCTTAATAGAAATCTAGGTAGGAACCTGAAGTAATATACTTATAAAAATAGGAGATGTGGCTTGTTCAGAAGTATTACTTTTTTCGTTCCGAAAAAGAGCAATCGTCGACTGGCAGCCTCTTAACTAAGAAACAGACATCCTTGCACACTGCTGTACTCGTTGTCGTACCTATGGTACGGTATGGAAGTAGGAAGAATTTAGTACAATAACCAATTAGTCATTACTGATGTTCTGCGGCCAGACTTTAGACAAGAGAAATAAGGCACGATATATTTGGCTATAAAGCAAAACTAAAGGCAGAACGCGTTGCGTCCCATATTGGATATTAAAAGACTGGGACCTTTGACCCTCGTATTCAGGAACGACACTGTGAGAACACGCACTCACAGTGGACGAAATCTTTTTTTATAAACATCGCTTTAGGTCTAAGTCGAGTAGGAGGTTAGTCGAGTACCTTATGAACTCAGTTAAGGCACTCCCTGTCGACGATTGTTTTTGTTCGAAACGAAAAAAGAAATACTTCTGAAAAAGCCACATCTCCTATTTTATAATGTATAGTATATGTGAATAAAGATGTACCCATCTTTAATCACTTCGATAAATAATCCTACCGACCGCTGCAATGACGACAAACACACGTCGGCGTGTGGTCCGCCTTTGCTTTTCGAATAAATTAATGATATAAATTATGTATAATTACTTATCAAAAATCTATTCTAATAGAAATCTAGATCTACATATTACCTATCTTTAACAATAAACCACAAGTTGATTTTAATAGTAGGTATCAAAATATTTCGATCATAAATTCTAAAACGTATCATTTTGAAATAATATCTTTATCGTGAAAAGTTTCTGCTATTATGTTTTCAGCTTAATAGAAATCTAGGTAGGAACCTGAAGTAATATATTTATAAAAATAGGAGATGTGGCTTGTTCAGAAGTATTTCTTTTTTCGTTTCGAAAAAGAGCAATCGTCGACATACAGCCCCTTAAGGTTACGTACCAGGAGACACCAATAATCCATTTCCGAATATAGATTTGAATAATTTCATAGTATCATCTTTCTCCAAACAATTTCTTAGAATGATTTCTGCTATTTCTGCATCAGCTACCACTAGAAAACAAATTGGAATATTGATAAGTGTTTAAAGTAGTGGTGCTCTGATTATTTTGTGTATTCTGTGTACTTACTTGCATAAAAAATATTTAACATCCACGAATGGATCATCGTGACGCCTCCCTGCTTTATGGCTTCACGTCCCAAAGTTTTGATGGCTTTCATCTTAACTGAAATGAATATATAAAAACCACATAGTTTGACAAAATATTTGTTTATCCCACGGGTCACTACTGAAGATTATTGGCAAATTTTTGATATCTTAGGTAATTATTGCATTTTTAGTGGGATCTATATATTTTTTTTTAAATAAAATATGCCCCATTTTTTTATGTTAATGTAGCTGATAGGTGAATTATGTTTTTAAATTGATCCAATAGTTTGTGTTTAATACATTACAAAAAACATATATATTTTTCTTTTTTTTTATCAAAATTGATCGAGTTATTTTTGCATGATGCGTGAACAGAAAGAGACAGTTTATACATTTTTATTTTATTTTCTTAGAGATGCAATTTTTTAATATAAAAACATAGAACAATAATTGACGTGAACTGATATATAAAGTGGTAACTATATTCGAGCAAAGCTAGTAATAATATAGCAAAATATCATACCTTCTCCATTTCCGATCATCATATAAGCATGTCCGATCAAAGGTATTGAAACAATATCATTCTTAAACTGTTTGCAGCACATAATCTTCCGTCTTCGAACCCACCGTAAGAATACAAGCCAGGTTATAATAAAAATAAATATTATTTTCAACAACATTTTGCAACCTTCCGCAGTACAAAGTGTCTTGCGAATGAACTCAAGGATTTCGTTTTATTTTAAAGTTCTACAATAATAACCGGTGAGGAACCAGTTTTTGAAGTAGCCTTCGACTTGTTTTTTGGCGGATAATATAATAATAATAGGGTGATGCTGGGATAAATATCTAAATAAGTAGATTTTCATAAAGAAATAATATTAATATATATTTATATCATTTCCATAACCTTATTATATATTCATACCAGAGATACAAGAGATATTTTTTATACAACGCAACAAAACTTATTATACTTGCTCGACACGCGAATGACGTTTTCCTGTCCGAATTTCAATAAACGCATAGAAAAATGTACTTTCATACAAACTTTGACACCCTTTTTTACCCTGTTAAGGAATTAAATTCAAAAACCCCTAAACGCATGTGTCTTAAATTGGGTTAAAGAGCATAAAATACCAAATTTAAAGTAATTTTGATAATAAACTTTAACACCCTTTTTTACCCCGTTAAGGCATGAAATTCAAAAAACTATTAAACATATAATGTTTCTTTAATTTTATTTACAATTTACAACATTTTTTACAACAAAATTTCAATTAAATTGATAATATACTTACTACGAATTTTTCATACAAACTGAAAACCCTTTTTTACCCTTTTATGAATAGATGAAAAAATTTGCTAAATTATACTTGCTACGGTGTGTCTAAAACTAAGGAGATTTAAATAAGGTAAAACGAACTTGATAATGGCAAAAACTATTAAAAAGTTATTTAATAACACCCTAGTTCCTAGCTTCCAACTGCAACTCGAAATTTTCCACTTGTTTCATCAAAATCTCCATCTTCACTCGCAGATGCGATTGGTTCAATTTGTCACTGATCAGCCGATAGTGCCGTACTAACGTTGCCACTGAAGTCTTCATTGACATCATTGCGTACTTATAACCTGGAATAAGTCAGTCTCATCAGTTTACATAAGAAAGTGAGATGACGAATCGTAAAGAAAATCTATACATATAATAAAACTGTAGAAGAGTTCAATTCTGTACATTTGATAAAAACTAAAAAAAATACTCCTATGGGCCTTTATACAAGTAATAATAATAATAATAAAACCTTTTATTAATCCATTGAATAATCTATAAACTAAACTTATTACTAAACATGCTTTAACTATAATATGGCAATAATATGCTATTTTTTTTTTGTTTAACTTGTATTGATTGATAAATTTTCTTTATTATGAGCCATATGCTTGTTTAAATAATATAATATAATAATTTAGAACAATATTCATGCATATTAGTTTTTATTTTTTCTTAACATTGTAATTTAGCCATTACTTATTTATTAACTAATATTTTATTTTGTTTACTATGTTATTATTTATTTTGTACAGTAAATTTATGTTATCTTTGATTGTATTTTATTTTTTTTGATTATATTATATGTAGATATTAGATAGGTATATTATAATATAGTATATTTATTCATTTATTGTTATTCAAGGATCTCTGTCCGAGTAAAGGCCTCCTCCAGATTGTGCCATGCTTCCCTGTCTGTAGCCGTATTTATCCAGTCCATTCCTGCAGTTCTTTTTATTTCGTCTTCCCACCTTTCTAGTGGTCTCCCCCTTTGTCGTTTACCGGCTGTTATTATTAGTCTTTCCTCAGACAATAGGGATCTTGCATTGTAGGTGCAGATGTAGAGCGATGTTCTATCTGGAGGGTTGTGGTCTTCAGCCCCCGCGGTGACCAACCGTATTGGGGGTCGTGGAGAGTTTGCTGCCGTCGTCGTTTCTAGTCACTTAGATTTATTTGTTGAGGAAGTTTCCGCTGCGGTTTGGGCTCGTTGTGTGAAGAAGCTATTTATCTCAATTTTATTTTTCTTAATTGTTTGTATGTTTGTTTTTTTTTTGTTTGTTTAGTCCGTTTTGTGTCCTCGCCAGAAGAAATAGGGGATGAGTCTGGTTGGCTCCTTTTGTTAGATTCTTTGTTTTTTATGACTATGATTTTGTCGTATTTTAGCACAGCCCGACTTCCTTGTTCTCGCAGTTCTTTTAGTTTATCTTGAAGTTCTCTACGTTTTTGGAGTACTTCCATAGGAAAATCTTCCTTGATGTAGTAAGGTGAGTTTTCTAGTGTCTTTTTGTTTCTTAGAAGTTCTATTTTTTTTCCTAGTTTGGTAAAAGTTACCACCACTGGTCTTATTGTTTCGCTTTTTTTTCCAAGTCTTCTTACAGATTCTATATCAATTAAGTCGCATTTTGTCTTCATGAAGTGTTCTATTGTTTCTTGTATTTTTTGTTCTAATTCATGGTACCCTTTTTCCTGTTCTTCGATCCCAAAGAAAAGTAGATTTTTCCTTCTAATATATTTATCTAAGGTATTTATTGATTTGTTTTGTGCTTCAATTTTTTCTTCTAAAATTATATTTTTACTTTCTAAACTCTTGAATTTCTCGTTTATGTTGTTGTTGATCGAAAGTAACATAAAGAAATATACAAGTAACATAAGCTAAAAAAAAATATTTTGAAATTTTTGTCTGTCTGTCTTTCTGTCTGTTGTCCGACTTTCACGCAAAAACTACTAAATGGATTTTGATGAAACTTTTTTTGTTATGTAGCTATTAGTCCTCGGCAACATATAGGCTATAGTTTATTTTGAAGATTGGAATACCAGATGTGAAACTATCCGTCGACCAGCGAAGCGGGCACCGGTCAGCTAGTGACAAATATGCGGACGGGAAAACGAGATTTTTAAAACAAAGCCTAAAATCTGTAGATCAACTTAAAAATCGAAAGTTGTCCTCTCTTAATCAATTTCCTGACGCCAAAACCAAACATAATCAGCCAGACAGAAGAAATTATAATTTTTCAAGGTAAAATATTACACCATTTTGATTGTATGCATCGCTACTTGAAATTTTTGACTTTTTGTATGGACTGAAGTTACCCGGATAAGACGGAAAAAGTGCTATAACTGCAATATCTTGAAAACCATCAAATTTAAAAAGAAACCGTCTGTAATTTATTTAGCTAGTGTGATTATCTAACGAATTATATAAAAAACCGGCCAAGTGCGAGTCGGACTCGCGCACGAAGGGTTCCGTACTATTATCAAAACGGCAAAAAAATCACGTTTGTTGTACGGGAGTCTCACTTAAATATTAATTTTATGCTGATTTTAGAGAAATACATCATCTGTGAAAATTTCAACTGTCTAGCTATCACGGTTCACGAGATACAGCCTGGTAACAGACAGACGGACAGCGGTGTCTTAG
This sequence comes from Hydriomena furcata, assembly GCA_912999785.1. Taxonomy (NCBI): domain Eukaryota; kingdom Metazoa; phylum Arthropoda; class Insecta; order Lepidoptera; family Geometridae; genus Hydriomena; species Hydriomena furcata. The sequence goes on from OU538825.1 coordinate 3,697,220, forward strand.
TAGTCCCGTTTTTTACCCTTTAGATACGGAACCCTAGAAACATAAAAAATAATTCATAATATCTCGTAACCTACCTATTTACCTAACTACGTAGTTAGCATTCCACACGTGACAGGTTGCAATCCCGTCGCCGCTTTCAAGAATACTAACAGGTTTCCTCACGATGTTTTCCTTCACTGTTATAAACACGTGTAACGCGCATATAGGTACATTTTTCGAACAGAAATATCCATTGATGCACGGCCAGGATTCGAACTCGAAATTAATTGGAAATTAATAATATCTACCTAGGTACCTATTTAAATAACTACATGAATTCAATAATTCAATTTCAAACTTTTTATTCGATCATGTGAAGTAGGTACCACCTATTATTTACCGACTTACTTTACCGATAGTGGTAAAATAGCGCCACCTGCCAGCGGAATCGCAAACCTCTTTCATCTTACCTCTCAAAACCCGAAAAGTACCTATGATACGTAGTAACATCAAATGAAACTAGATGGCGCTGGAATGCAAAAATCAAGTTTGTTGTATGGGAGCCCCTCTTAAATATTTATTTTATTCTGTTTTTAGTATTTGTTGTTCGAGCAGCAATAGAAATACATAATCTGTGAAAATTTCAACTGTCTAGCTATCATGGTTCATGAGATACAGCCCTGTGACAGACAGACAGACGGACAGACGGACAGACGGACAGACGGACAGACGGACAGACGGACAGACGGACAGACGGACAGACGGACAGACGGACAGACGGACAGACGGACAGACGGACAGACAGACGGACAGCGAAGTCTTAGTAATAGGGTTCTGATTTTACCCTTTGGGTACGGAACCCTAAAAATAACTGTTTAGCTATTCATAGTTTTGATTAAAAACGAAACTAGGGTTTTTGAAGAGCCAACTTTGGAAAATAAATCTATCGAGAAAAGTTTCACCAATCGTGTTTCTGTCTGTAATTTATCTAGATTATATCCTTAAGTTATCTTTGTCGTAAAAAACAAAACTGTATGTTTTGTGGTTATTGAGAAAAAACGATTCTGCATTCTTCAAAAACATTTATTACTCCTCTTAACTGGGTTTAGAAACAAACGTCTGTCGAATCTAAATAATTTATCTTGAAGGAAATGTTAATAAAAAATCCTTACCTACACAGGACCTAGGTCCATAGCTGAACGGTATAAAGGCTGCCGGATGCTTCAGCTCATTATTTAGGAACCGCTCTGGTCGGAACTCTTCTGCATCAGCACCCCAGTACTCAGGGTTACGGTGCACAGCCCAGATGTTGATCAATATTGAGGTGTCTTTTGGCATCTCAAGTCCATTTGCTGTAATAAATAGACATATTCTGTTTTCGACGTTGATTGGATAGTAGATATGTATATATGTGTAAAAAATAGGATCACGACTGTAATCTCCAAGTACTATTCCTCCAGATTTGGTTCCACTGAGTTCTGATGCAGATAATATATGCAGATATAAAGAACAAAATACTAACAAAGTGCTAAGCGGTTACCCTCGTAATAACAGTTTGAATCGTTGGGTACCAAAAAGAGTAGGTAGGTAGAGCTATCCTTGATTTGTTTTTTAACTTAAGACGCTGCCAGTCGCCGATTATTTTTGTTCGAAACGAAAAAAGAAATACTTGTGAACAAGCCACATCTCCTATTTTATAATGAATAGTATATGTGAATAAAGATGTACTCATCTTTAATCACTTCGATAAATAATCCTACCGACCGCTGCAATGATGACAAACATTTTTATCGTGAAAAGTTTCTGCTATTATGTTTTCAGCTTAATAGAAATCTAGGTAGGAACCTGAAGTAATATATTTATAAAAATAGGAGATGTGGCTTGTTCAGAAGTATTACATTTTTCGTTCCGAAAAAGAGCAATCGTCGACTGGCAGCCCCTTAACTGAATTTTCTAACTAGCGCAATTGGGAATGTAATTTCTTTAAATATGGATATCCAAATACAGCTGTTTCAAAAAAATGTTAAAATGTTTGCTTTTACTTTAATATTCCGAAAATATTTGTATTCATATTTATCAAGAATAAGTAATATCTTACGTAACATAATATCTTTTTCTGATTTTCTAAAAATAAGAGGAACAGGTGGGTAGAGTCTGAGGGATTCCTTGATGACGACTTCTAGGTATTTGAGTCGAGGCAAATCTTCTGCAGTAAGTGGTCTATCCGAATCACCAAACACTTCTTGAATCCTGTAAAAAAATAAGGTAAAGATAGGATGATTTATGTTTCGTAGGTACATCATTTGAAATAAAAAAAGAAAGAAAGAATAAAGAAGACACATTCATTTGTACACGACAAGTAAGTAACAACAAACAAATAAGCATAAATGATAGCACATTATGTTTTAGTAGACCTATGAGTGATATTGTTTAGTTATAGTTACACTGCATAGGTTCGAGAATTGTCTGCCGTGCAATCAAACGGCTAACTTTATGTACGCCTAGAGCCAACCAAACTGTGCAAATGCACTACCTACTTAAAATATATTTACAAAATAACCAAGACATGAAAATATCTTACTCTGCAAAAACTTTGTCCTGCACCTCAGGATACCTGGACAGCAAGAGACAAGTGAAAGCGGCCCCCACAGCAGACGTGTCGGTACCAGCTAGGAGCAGCACCAAAATTTCTTCCCTGAGCTCCAGATTTGTGAACCCTGAGGCACCTCCGGAAGATGTGATGTAGAGTTCGAGAAATGACTTCCGCTTATCTTCTAGAGATGTTGATCCATTATTGAATGTTGAAAATACGTAATAATGAATTGCACAAATATCTACAAGTACCTAGGTATAATATATTAACATAATATTTTAAAAATACGCAGGATACAGTCCATCGCAACCGCATTGTATTTGTAACCCAACTAATTCAGATCTACACGCTTTCAAATAAAGTTTTTGGTTGTAAAGAAACGCAAAATATTTGAATAACTAAATTATACGGCCGTGCCACTTTTTTGTTCGACTTAGCGCTACTGCAGTGCCCTCAGAAAAAAAATAGAACTTTGTGCTTGCTGTATCCATTGTTTGTTCAGATTAGATATTTAAAGACATGAAGACTAGTACGTATTGTCATAATAATATAATGCGATAATTACCTGAATCATTACAATAAATAAGTACTAGTTTTCTCATAATAATCAATAGTGAAAATTACCTGAACTCTTTATTGTACTTGTGTCCACTTTTTCAACCTCTTTTGTCTTATTTCTCACTAGCTGTAATTACAAAATAATAATTACCTCCATAAAATTATAATAAATATAACTCACTAACAAACCTCTAGCAAAAAAAAAATTGCTAACAAATAAAATCCTTTTGGACGATTGGCGCGATTGAGCCAGAAACTTGAGATTGACCTCTCACCAACTTTCGGATTCATAATATTAGTAATATTATTTTTGAAATCAAGCTTTTATACATTCTAGGGCTAGAACCCTAGAATGCTTAGCTAAAAACTTAGCTTATAGTACTCTAGTACTTGTCAAGATAAATCCAACGAGCCCAAACATGACATGGTTATGTTGTGAAGTTAGGGATTTCCTATCGCTACATTCAAACTCCATCATCAGACCAGCTCGCTAATACCATAATTTTATATTGTCGTTAGAGATTGATAGGTATGCAAAGTTTTATCTCAATCAGACTATTTACCGAGGAGTTCCGTTTAACAGCTTCTGACTCATCAGATCAACTCGTTGTCGACATATTATTATCATCGAAGTTACATAAGAATGCCAAATTTCAGCTCAATCGGTTGAAGATAACTGCTTCAAAATTGAGTTGCAAGATTCCATTTTAACAAACATAGTTGCAAGTTAAATCGTTACAAACATTACAAGTTAAATAAAAGCTTTTAAAAATTGGGGTAACTCCGTTCCAAGATGCAAGTTTATTCAGATGTGGGTATGCGAACAAAACGTAGTGCACGGATTTTTAACTTGTCAAAAGGGGGGAAGAATTTCGACACAAACTTTCCCCTAGATTTGTCCCAATCAAAAGAGAAGAATCTTGCCTTATCAACGAAATCCCACATGCAGTGGATATGCTTCATATACACCTTGTATATAGGCAAGTATTTGAAGATTTGATGCGTAATTGCCGGCATGCACATCCGCGTAACCATCATCTTACAATACTGGTCGAAGGCATCAAGGAATGGCTGATCGGGGTTCCGTTGGGCGTTCATTTTGACTCCTAGTGATGTCTCTGATAAGGTGATAAATTAATAAAAATAAAAAAACTTTTTGTATGGGCTGAGTCAACCCGGATAAGACGGAAAAAGTGATAAAACTGCATTATCTTGAAAATCATGATTATGAATATAATGATTATCTAACGAATTATATAAAAATGAACGGTTTAGCTATTCATAGTTTTGATTAAAAACGAATCTAGTGTTTTTGAAGAGCCAACTTTGGAAAATAAATCTATCAAGAAACGTTTCACCAATCGTGTTTCTGTCTATAATTTATCTTGATTATATCCTTAAGTTATCTTTGTCATAAAAAACAAAACTGTATGTTTTGCGGTTATTGAGAAAAAACGATTCCGCATTCATCAAAAACATTTATTATTCGTCTTAAACCAAAGTTGTATTTTATTATGTCAAAAGAAATATCGCTTCTGTTCTATCTATTCAACTTACCACATACAGAATTTATAGTATACGTAGTAAGGTACTTCCACAAAGAGAATGTGCCTTTACCGGCTGCTGCCTTCAACTGCTCCACCATCACGGAGCCCTGTTCCGAAAACACCTCCACGAATTGGTTCAGGTTCTTTAAACTAAAAATCGGGACGATCACTTTCCGGCGAGCACGCCAGATGTTAACTAAAAAGACAATTTGAATATTATTCCATTATAAGTATTAGTTTATTATTGAACGTTATACACCGTGACTTAACAGACTCACTGAAGTCACGAGTATCGTAATGGTACTATTTTATCGCACTATTTTATCGAGTTTTAAAATAGTATTTGTATCTACTATTTTAAAACTCGAGTGTTCTAAACCTACCATATTTTTAAGTAATAGCATTTTATTCTACGACCAACACGTATGCTGATCAGACCTGAATTAGAAGGGACCAGAAACAAATCCCCGCCGAAAAAAATCCATAAAACCTGGTGCATAAGTAAAATATTTTTACTAACCAGGTGCAAAAATACTTCCGTTACCAAACAGGTCACGCGATAAGAAATTGATGTCATCCTTTTGGAGGCAATTCTTCATTACAACATCCAGCGTTGGTGGATCAGCAATATCTGTCAAATTAAGTTTGTGTTAGTGAGAACCCTGATTACGAAGTTTATAGGCTTCTACGAGTTATTCAATCTAATCACAATCATATTTTATTTATTTGTCCCATCCGGATAATCTGGCATAGTATATCAAAGGAATTTTAAAAGTAGCGCCTTTGACGGAAAAGATGAGGAGTAATAGGTTAGCGTGGTATGGGCATGTCATGAGAAAGGAAAACAATTATACGATTTACAAATATCTGCCCTCGTTCATAACTATTTGAATAATGATAAATAATTATTCATTAAATAAGTATTATTAATAAGAGCTCTATGATTCTCTATGAGCTCGAGCGATACAAGAATTTAAAGAAGTAGGTAGGTACTTACGAAGGAAAAATTGGTGAGCTATCCATATACTTGTCAGGCCGCCTGTTTTGTACGATGCTTGGCCAAATTGTTTAAATGCTGTCATTCGTTCTGAAAAATAATGGAAATTAATGTTGTTGTAGAAATATGCCTATCGTATGGTTCCCGTACAAAGTAATTTGACCAACTAATTACAATAAAAAATACGACCGAATTGAGAACTACTTCTTTTATTTGAAGTTGGTTGATAAGGTTAAATGCTTCAACACACCCTTGTATAACAACGCCTGTGACCAGGATGAGGTATGAGCCAACTGCAAAGGTGATAGGGTACTTAAAATTTATGGTTTTTTGTATGGGCTGAGTCTACCCAGAAAATACAAAAGTGATAAAAACGCATTATCTTGAAAACTATCAAACTTTTTTTTTGTAAATACATACTTATTATACATATTAACACCCAGACACAGAACAAACATCTATGTTCATCACACAAATATTTGCCCTGTGTGGGGATCGAACTCACAACCCAGCCCATATAAAGCCCGTGTAGGCATCTAGATCTAGAGGAAGGAGTTTTTCATAAGTTTGAACTTGCTTTGTGCTCACCTTCACTATTCACAAAACCTAGAATATACGCATGTCCAAACAAAGGTAAACACTTTAAATTGTTCTTTAACTGTGATGAAAGTTTGTAATACTTTCTATTTTTCCATCTCATGTTTATATACCAAATTATAAGTCCACTGATTGCGATATACAAATACATTTTAGGTAGGTACTATAAAAAAAATATCGTGAAAAATTGAATTTTTAGTATTTTATTCTGAAATCTATGTCAAATTATTCTGTACTAAAGAAAAAAATAATAATTATCGAGTACTTTGATTTATTTATATTAATATATTTCTTATATTTCGATTTTATTTTATATTTCTAATAGTAAAACTATATTAGACAAGCGATGGATTCAGACTACAACTCAGACTGCTAACTGTAGTCTTATAAATATTTTATATCTAACTTGTTACTTATATGTACTTGTACTTCTTACTATCTACTTGTTAAGAGGCTGTGAGTCGCTGATTGCTCTTTTTCGAAACGAAAAAAGAAATACTTCTGAACAAGCCACATCTCCTATTTTTATAAGTATATTACTTCAGGTTCCTACCTAGATTTCTATTAAGCTGAAAACATAATAGCAGAAACTTTTCACGATAAAAATATTATTTCAAAATGATACGTTTTAGAATTTATGATCGAAATATTTTATATACCTACTATTAAAATCAACTTGTGATTGTGACTTGTGATGTCGGTAGGATTATTTATCGAAGTGATTAAAGATGGGTACATCTTTATTCACATATACTATACATTATAAAATAGGAGATGTGGCTTGTTCACAAGTATTTCTTTTTTCGTTTCGAACAAAAATAATCGTCGACTGGCAGCGTCTTAAGGGCTTTATTTTTCAAACTATCGTGATTAGTAGACATAACTATAAATTTTACACGAGTGTTTATCACGTTATTACCTTTAATTTATTTTCCCGACATTACATTAGCCATGGTCGCGGGCGGACATAAATAAAATAAAGATAATTATGTGATAAACACCCGGGTAAAAATCTATAGTTTGGTGATAAATGAAATTATTTACTTTTTGTATGGTCTATCCGGATAAGACGGAAAAAGTGATAAAACGGTATTATCTTGAAAGCCATCAAATTTAAAAAGAAACTGTCTGTAATTTATTATATATTAGTTAGATATTATATAATTAGTTAGATAATCATACTAGCTAAATAGTATGATTATCTAACTAATTATATAAAAATGAACTGTTTAGCTATTCATAGTTTTGATTAAAAACGAAAATAGTGTTTTTGAAGAGCCAACTTTGGAAAAAAAATCTCTCGAGAAAAGTTTCACCAAACGTGTTTCTGTCTGTAATTTATCTAGATTTAATTTCTTAAGTTATCCATCAAAAATGTATTACTAGTCCTAAGGGCTGCCATCAGTATTTTAAATTTCAATAATATAAATAAGCATAGCACAATATCTCCAAATTATTCACGTTACTATAAAACTACAAAACAGTTTGTGTCTCAAAGTGTTTTTATTATTATAAAAGCATATTGCATTTAACTTCTAACGACCCCGGAATTAAATCGCTCTATTTCTAAACTTGATCAAAACTGACTTTTAGACGAGAGACACAAAATTAAACTAATATGTCAAAAAATAATTACGATAAAATAAAACTAAAAACAAAACCGACTTCATGTTTTGGAGGTTTATTGGCTGTTAATGTCCTTTTGGATCTAGGTGTAGATTATATTGTCTTTTGTGAGTTTAAATTTTAGTCTTTTTCGTCATTTCCGCACCACTAAATAACATCCACTAAATAATAGATGCGAAAGTTTGTGAAAAGATATATTATGTTTGTATCCTAATCATACCTAAATACCTAAACGAACTGATTAGATGAAATTTTCTGTATTGCTTTTCTCTCTGTGATTATTGAAATTTGACAGGACAACGTCTGTCAACGATGGGCTAGTACTTTCTAAATGCAAATGCTTAACTTTTTGCTGTTAATACTAATACCGCTAGGTATCTATGCATACAATAGTAGGTCTAGTAACTTAGGTCTAAAAAGAAACATGATGCTAGATTTTAATTTAAATATTGTTTTATTTTTCCTAGAGTTTTTTCCACTTTGCATTATCGTTCATTATATTTTCTTTTTTTTTTGTTTAATTCATATACATATTTTTTTTTGTACTATTTACTTATTACTTTTTCTTTATGATGTTTTAGGTTATATTCATGTTGGGAAGGAACTGCCTCCTGTAACACAGCTTTTCATAAAGCTACCACAGGAGACAGAGCTCAACCGATATTTTTGTACCTTCTACCTACTTCAAGAAATAAATGATTTGTATTTGTATTTGTATTTTAAAAATATTTAATCTTAGACTGGACGGTAGACATCTTCTCAAATCTCCAGGTGCTTAGGTAGATCATCAAAGATGACTAAAGGGGGTAGTAAAATTTTTCAATATGATTTCTAAGTTTTAGCCACCAGTTTTAGTGGTACTGTGTGTTTTAAAACAGTAAAGAAGTAAGGGAAACCAGTAAATAATAACAAATTTAATGTTCGATCTTATAATAATAATTATTATTATTTATTTATTTGAGCACGAATAATTAAAAACACTGCATAAATGTATAAATCATTACCTATTAAAACTAATATGATTTTAAGTGTAAATAATTAATAAAATTAATGTATTAAAGCCTCAGGTGCCTAAACTAGACTGAGATAGCCTGTCCGATAGGCACCTGCGCTCCCCCTATTTAAATTCACAAAAAAAAATACATTTAATTTAATTCACGATTATTTATAATCCTACTCTATCCATAGAAGGTCTACAATACAATGAAAATTCCCACAAATTAAACTTTATTGTTTTTGCATGTTGCGTGATCAGACAAACATAAGAGTTTTTAATATAGGTACTAAATTTAGCTACTGTTAGTACTTTTAAGTTTAATTTATATAAATGTAGCCCTACCTCTTTACCCTTATTTTTAAGACCTGGGTGATTAGCATCAACCACTTTCTTATCGACAACGCTTCGTTCAAATGTCAAAACTGACACTTTTTAGGATTTCGTAGTCTACCCTTATAGTTTCGCCATGTCCGCCCGTCGGTCCGTCCGTCCGTTCGTCCGTCCGCAGCTGAGCTCAGGGAGTTTAAGTGCTAGAAAGCTGTATATTATATACATAATAGTAATGTTATCAAATCGTAGAACAAAATCTCAAAAATCATATTTTTTTACCTCCCCTACACCTAAATTAGGAATGTTATTTTTATTTCTCGCATACCCTATTGTGTGAGTTGTCGGTCTTTAAAAAACATTATGGTTGTTAAATATTAAGCTTTAAAGTGCTATTTTTGGTTAGAGTTAAGATTCCCCCCCCTCCCTACCAGCTAAACTTTTGATTTTGGAGTTGTGAAAAAATTCACGGTAGTAGTACATAAATGAATTTAACAGGAAAACTATCACGGCTAAGTAGGCTTCTCAACGTTGTCGATACGATAGTGGTTCATGCTGAGGTCTCTGTGTAAAATGTACATGATGCAAATAAATAAATAATTTATCATAACTGTTTTATTACGTACATAATAAAAACTTGCTTACGTATATTCTAAAGACTTATAACCAAAAACATTTAATGGTGGTACGAAAACCTGATAATAGCTAAAATTATCTAAAAGCTATATAAAAACAACCTAGCTCCTAGCTTCCAACTGCAACTCGAAATTTTCAACATTTTTCATCATAATGTCGAATTTCACTCGCAGATGCGATTGGTTCAATTTGTCACTGCTCAGCCGGTAGTGCCGTACTAACGTTGCCACTGAAGTCTTCATTGACATCATTGCGTACTTATAACCTAGAACAAATCAATCTCATGAGCTTACATCCTAATAATATTATAAATGCGAACAATGCTATGTTTGTTCCATAATCAAAAATAAACGACAAAACGGGTTAAGATGAAATTTGCTGTAGTATGTAGATCAAAAAATCAGAATAAATAAAGGGGGAACTTATAATCCGAAAAACCAACCCTAAATGATAAAAAAACGCAAATAGGATGATTTTGGTATAGATGGCGTTGGTGTGTTGGTTGCTTTTTCCTTTGTGATTACCTATTATAAAAAAATTACAGAACAACGTATGTCACGGGTCGGCTAGTAAGAAATAAATGAGTAGTGAGATGATGAATCTTAGAGAAAATGGAGAAGAAATTGTTGGTGTCACAGTAGTGGAAGACTGGGACAGAGATTTTCAAAAAAAATAGTCTACCAGTAGAACTTATGAATCTAAAGTCAGGCCTTCATGTCGCCTGTGTTGCTACACGTGTATTTGTTCGTCCACACTACCGAGTTTAACGCGGTGGCGAAGTCGGGCGCGAAGTATCAAACTTAAGAAACGCGCCTTTGCGTCCACAGTGCAGTGATAGCGCGTTTTGAATCACGCCCGTCGCTGCCACCGCGCTAGGCAGTGTTGACATAAGCTAGCAGTACTAATTTCCTGACGCATAAATGGTTACGGTTAGAAACACGACAGGCGCCTGTCAAATCGAAATAATTTCATTCGAAGGAAGAGGTAATATCAACATGATTAGGCATTACAAGCAATATAAGCGCCTTTACGCATTTTATAACTCCTCGCAATGCATAATTTTCTGAATGTTATAGTAGATACCTAAAAACTAACAAGTTTAGCCTAAGTCAATTTCAAGCCAATTTGAGGTTCCCTTACTCAAATTTGACAACAATTGTAATGAATATTGCGTCTGTCTGATACCAGTATAACTTGAGAAAAACAATAAATGTTGTTATTCTACACAGGACTCCCTTACCTACACAGGACCTAGGGCCATAGCTGAACGGTATAAAGGCTGCCGGATGCTTCAGCTCATTATTAAGGAACCGTTCTGGTCTGAACTCTTCTGCATCAGCACCCCAGTACTCAGGGTTACGGTGCACAGCCCAGATGTTGACCAATATTGAGGTGTCTTTTGGCATTTCAAGTCCATTTGCTGTAACAAATAGATTATTCCCGTTTTTATCATCGATTTTTATCTTTTGGATGCAATAGAGTGTACTAAGTGCGAATAACCCGTTATTCCTCTAGATTTAATTTCATGTAATTTGGATGAAAATATTCGGATATTACAAAACAAATACTAACTGGCTTTCTTCTGAACAACAATTAATCGTTTGGGTCTAAAAATAATCTTATCGAAAGAGACTTATAGAATGTGACTTATAGAAAGAGAAATAATAGGTATCTTACGTAACATAATATCCTTTTCACATTTTCTTAAAATAAGTGGAGCAGGTGGGTAGAGCCTGATGGACTCCTTGATGACGACTTCTAGGTATTTGAGTCGAGGCAAATCTTCTGCGGTAAGTGGTCTATCGGAATCACCAAACACTGCTTGAATTCTGTAAAAAATTTGGAAGAAATATGAACAAGTGAGTAATTCACTTTTACTTTACAGACAGTCGGCTCTTGGCTTACGTGAAGTTTGTTACACGGTAGACGATTTTCGACCTTATGCAGTAACTCTACAAACTTAAAATATATTACGACATCGTCACTACATAGTATAAAGCAAAGTCGCTTTCCGCTTCCCGCGTCTGTATGTATGTATGTATGTATGTTTGCTTATATCTTTAAAACTACACAACGGATTTTGATGCGGTTTTTTTAATAGATAGAGTGATTCAGGAGGAAGGTTTATATGTATTAAACCCGTGCAAAGCCGGGGCGGATCGCTAGTAGTATATAAAAACAAAATAGCCAAGACATGAAAATATCTTACTCTGCAAAGACTTTGTCCTGCACCTCCGGATACCTGGACAACAGGAGACAAGTGAAAGCGGTCCCCACAGCAGACGTGTCGGTACCAGCCAGGATTAGCACCAAAATTTCTTCCCTGAGCTCCAGATTTGTGAACCCTGAGTCACCTCCGGAAGCCTTGATGCAGAGTTCGATAAATGTCATTCGTTTATCTTCTAGAAATGTAGAACAACTGTATTAATTGCTTAAATACTTACAGAACAAACCTATACAAGTATTTAGACACAATATTTACAAAATACGCAAAAAACAGTTATACTATCTATATTAAAAACATGTCTCGTATTTACTTTAATTTGTTATTCCGACGACGTTTCTACTTTGTTACAAAAGCCATGGTCGCGGGCAGACTCAATAGTAATAATCTATTTCAATCACCAAAATTTGAGAAATATCCTACTAATATATAACTAATATTATAAATGCAAAAGTTTGTTTGTGTGTGCGTGTTTCTCTTTCACGCTAAAACTAATGAACTGATAAAAATTAAACTTTACAGTAATATAGCTTATACATCAGAATAACACGTTGGCTACTTTTTATCCTGGTACCACCCGTGTGAAGCCGGGGCGAGCAGCTAGTATTATATAAATACCATTGCAAACATTATTTTAGGTATTTGTTACTTAACTACATAATTCAGATCACTATATAGAGGCGAGAAATTCCTTGGAATTATATCTCACCAGGGTTTCCCTCGCGACATCGTTCACGTGAAGATATTTTCAAACAAAAAATAGCGAATGCCTTTCTTAGAGCACCCTTACATATCATAAAAAACACCTCATATTCCAAGTTTCTGGGACCAGTGTTTAAGGCTGTGCGTTGATAGATCAGTCAGTCAGTCAGTAACGCAAAAGTTATATATTTAGATAACTATATAATTTGGATCTACCCCTAAATTGAGCAATTAATTTAAATAGGCAATCGAATAAAATTGTGTCTCTATTCGTAATTAATAATATAAAAATAAGGTCATCTAGCAAAGCAGAAAATCATTTCCGATATGCTCAGTTGCTCACAATTAGGTTGTAAGCTCGTCGCCGCTTTAATAATTTAATTATTGAATCACAATAAATAGACTAGTTTTCTCATAGTTATTAATTGCAAAAATTACTTGAACTCTTTATTGTCCAATCACAATAAATAATTACTAGTATTTTCATAATAACATAATAAGCCTTTGCCCTACAGTGGGACAATACATGCATTATAATAATATTTCTTATAATAACTATTGCGATAATTACCTGAAGTCTTTATTGTATCTTTGGCCTTTAGTTCAACCTCTTTTGTGTTGATTTCCTCTCGTTTATTCTTCACAAGCTGCAATTAGAAATAGTAATTACCACCGTTATCACCCTTTTTCAACTAAACACAATACATACAATAATAAAATGCATTTTATATAGAAATACGCCTAATTACCATGATAGTTCTCTATAGTAAAAATGCTTAGAAGAGTACTTTAGGTACCTTTCCTGCAAAAAATTGATTGCATAATCTTAAATTATTATCAATTAAAACTCTTTGAATTACTCGTAGCATGAGGATATTAGCCAAATAATGACTTCATTTCAATCTGTCTGTTAAAACTTATAGTATAAAGGTGTGACCAGACATTTCACGGCAAGCCGCGCTATGTTTGGACGATAGCCGTGCTCGGCACCCGCGCTCAATCAGTGTTATTGTTCGTTCGCACGGCAAACTTGTGTCCTGCTAATGCCGCGCAATGTCTGGTCACACCTTAACCATAATAAGTTTGTGAGGATGTTTGTATGTTTTTATGTTTGTGGCTCAATCACGCACAAACGACCAAACGGATTTAGATGAACTAGGAATATACATTGCTTGAAATAGCATATTTATTGTACGAGCTTACCTATATGTATTATAACACGGACTTCAACCTGTCACAAGTAGAGGAAGAATTCCGCTGCAAATTTTCCGCTAGATTGGTCTAATAATGTAGAGAATATCTTACCTTATCAACGAAATCCCACATGCAGTGGATATGCTTCATATACACCTTGTATATTGGCAAGTATTTGTAGATCTGTTGTGCAATTGGCGGCAGGCAGATTCGCGCAGTTAACATCTGACAATGCTTTTCGAAGGCATCAAGGAACGGCTGATCGGGGTTCCGTTGGGCGTTCATCTTGACGCCTAGTGTTGTCTCTGTTAAACCAAAAGTTGTCTTTTACAAGCTTTTTAGGGTTCCGTACCCAAAGGGTAAAAACGGAACCCTATTACTAAGACTTCGCTGTCCGTCTGTCAGTCACAGGGCTGTATCTCATGAACCGTAATAGATAGACAGTTGAAATTTTCACAGATGATGTATTTCTGTGGCCGCTATAACAACAAATACTAAAAACAGAATAAAATAACTATTTAAGTAGGGCTTCCATACAACAAACGTGATTTTTTACCATTTTTTTATAGATTATGGTAAGGAACCCTTCGTGCGTGAGTCCGACTCGCACTTGGCCGGTTTTTTATAATTTGCCTTGTTAGTTAGTTAGTATTTTCGGGTATTTTCAAATCTTATAATAGAATTTAACCCAGTTCCCCTAACCAATTAAGATGAAATTTTGCATACCAGTGTTACTTCGGTAACAACACAATAATATGGTGACAGCGATCAGCTTGCTGACTGCTGCTGATGATAAGGTCAGAACTGTTGCGGAAACTCGAACAACTTTTCTCTATAGAATTAAAACTATCGTGGTTGTTAATCATACGGCTAATTACCACCTTTTTTTCTTGTATTGCTGACGTTTCGAGACAATTCAGATGCTCTTCATCATGAGCATCGGCGAATACTGCCGATCTGCCGTTGATCGAGGTCGCGGGCGATGCTCATGTTGAATTCATTAGCCGTATTTCTATTTAAAACTTTTCTCTATTAACGAAATCACGAGCTTGTAAGAGAGCGTTTTACCAAGTTATCGGTGTGTATAATGTATTATTATTTAACTTACCACATATAGAGTCCATGGTATACGTAGTAAGGTACTTCCACAAAGCGAATGTACCTTTACCGGCTTTGGCCTTCAACTGCTCAACCATCACGGAGCTCTGTTCCGAAAACACCTCCACGATTTGGTTCAGATTCTTTAAAAAAATCGGAGCGATAATTTTCCGACGAGGACGCCAGATGTTCACTAGAAAGACAATTTGAGTCATACATTACGATACGTGTGACTTAAGTAGTTTATTATTACACGGCGTGAAATGAGCATATCGCCGTCTTTTTAATTTATTAAAAATACTAGCCGACCTGTGACAGACGTTGTCCTGACAAATTTCAATAATCGAATAGAATGAATATTTTAGTCTGCGATGTCATATTTGTTGCACACCAGCGCCATCTATACCATTTTTTTGCGTTTGAGATGTTTTTTATATTTTGAAGTATTCTATGTTTTATACGGGCGTTATATATAAAGGAATCTACAGGAATTTCAACTTAATCCGTTTTGTAGTTTAGGCCTGATTGAGGCACAAACATACAAACTCACAAACTTGCACATTTTCAAAGAGGGTTGACATCAGGCGGGGCCTGTTGTAAAACATTGTTTTTTTATATATTGTGACGACCCTACATCAAGTGAAATATGGCGAGAAAAAGAAAATAGTATGTAAAAAAATTACTAACCAGGTGCAAAAACACTCCCGTTGCCAGACAGGTCATGCTCTATGAACATGATGTCGTCCTTTTGAAGGCAATTTTTCAAAACAACATCGATTGTTGGCGGATCAGCAATATCTGTAGAATTAAGTTTGGAGAACTCTGATTACAGGGTTTATATCTATGGCTAATTGTATTATTTAATCCAATCATAATCTAAAATTTAAAATAAGTTTTCTGTTGAAAAATATTTTTCACTAACAAGCTTCTGTAAAATCATTTAAACCATCGAGCACCAGCGCGCTATCACCTGTCACTTATAACATTGATATCGGATTTTGACAAGAATGCAAAGTTTTTACTCAATCGAAGTATTTACTAAGGAGTTCTGTTGTTAGTGACCGAACAGCTCCTGACTCCATCATCAGATCAGCTCGCTGTCACCATTTTGTTGCATTGTCACCGAAGTTACATAAGTATGTAAAATTTCAGCTCAATCGGTTGGGGAAAACTGCTTGCAAAATTGAGTTGCAAGATTCCATAATCACATAGTTACATACATACTCGTAGATTGCGAGTTAAATGAAAGCTTGTAAAAAATGGATCACAACTGTAATTTCCGAGTATGCTATACATCCTTTCAGATCTCCAGACGCTCAGATCCTTGAAGATGTGTAAGTATATAGGCAGAAGCACATCCAAACATTACATTTGGCACATGCCCACATTTTGCAGTAGCTAGCTTCCAGTTTGCGATCATAATCTTATTTTATTTATTAGTCTCATCCCCATAATCTTAGACGCAAGGATCCATTTAATGATGGAACATACATTTCATGGTCTACGTGCAATATTTTGTTGCGCAATTGTTCCAGATCTGGGTGTTGTGGTCCCATTGTACTTGTGGTTACATTTATTGTGGGTTCAGGAACATGTTGACATGTGACTGTTGAGTGTCATTTATTTTTTTAGTACCTTTTGACTTTGACTTATTACTTTTTAGGTACGTGCCTTTAATTTTTTTTCCTGACAATTCGATTATGCTACAAATGTCAGCCGTCGTTGTAGAATAAGACCTTAGATTAGAAGATTTTACTAATTTTGTTCGAATGGTACAAAAGTTAGGAAGTAGGTACTTACGAAGAAAAAATCTGTGACCTAACCATACACATGTCAGGCCGCCTGTTTTGTACGATGCTTTCCCAAATTGTTTAAAAACTGTCATTCTTTCTGAAAAATAATGGAAATCATAATGTAGTTGTATAGGTTATGTATGTAACGGTCATGTATATTATTGTTAAGGTATGGTTCGGCAATAAAAAATACAACCGAATCGAGCACAATCTTCTTTGTATTGAAGTTGGTTATAAAGCCCAAAGAGCCTAAGAGGAGGCTGAAGTTAGTGTTAGTGTTAGCTGAAGTTAGAAGTTAGCGTGTTTGGAAATAAAACTAATTTTCGTTTTTTTTTTTCTCATTTTCCGAGTTTTAATACTGCACCCTCATAGTATGAAAAGGCAAGAAGGGTATCGAGAAAAATGTTAGGAATGTAAAAATACAGAAGAGCTAAAGAAAAAATAAGTAAAATAATTGTGTGAAAGATGACATGGGGAAAGGAGTGATGAGATGACGGCTGATAGAGAGAAATGGAAGAAAAATACATGTTGTGCCGACCCCACTTACTTAAGGCCCTGTATGTCGACGATTGCTCTTCTTCGAAACGAAAAAAGAAATACTTCTGAACAAGCCACATCTCCTATTTTTATAAATATATTACTTTAGGTTCCTACCTAGATTTCTATTAAGCTGAAAACATAATAGCAGAAACTTTACACGATAAAGATATTATTTCAAAATGATACGTTTTAGAATTTATGATCGAAATAAAGTATTTCGATCATACCTACTATTAAGATCAACTTGTGATTTATTGTTAAAGATAGGTAATATGTAGATCTAGATTTCTACTAGAATAGGTTTTTGATAAGTAATTATACATAATTTATATCATTAATTTATTCGAAAAGCAAAGGCGGACCACGCGCCGCCCATGGATCAGTACCACGTGCAGCGGTCGGTAGGATTATTTATCGAAGTGATTAAATATGGGTACATCTTTATTCACATACACTATACATTATAAAAAATAGAGATGTGGCTGTTTTAGGTATCTGGAGGAAGGACTTATCAAAAAAGTTTGAACTTCCGCTTACCTTCATCATTCACATTGATTAGAGGCCACGCATGCCCCACCAGTGGTAACCACGTCAAATCGTTCTTTAACTGTGTTGAAAGTTTGTAAAACTTTCTAGTTTTCCATTTCATGATTAGAAACCAAATTATTACAGCACTGATTGCGATATATATAAACATTTCAGGCACTATAAAATAATCTGCTGAAAATTTATTTTTTAACTAAAGGGGCGTTCCACAGAAGCAAACAAGCAAAAAAAGTGAGGTCGAAGTCGTAAATATGAGGGACACAGTCACAAAACCGCAGCCCTATTACGTAAGCTCACTGATAATCGTAATCGGCTTTAAATATCCCATAGTCTTTTGACAGTTACACTATGAGAATTTAACCATTGAAGTTGATTACAATTACCAGTGGGCACGCAATAAGGCTGTAAGGCCATGTCTTCTATAAGTGTAACTGACAAGAATATAAACAAAATCCACGACCTCACTTTTTTTTGCTTGTCCGCTTCACGTGGAATGCCCCCTAAGTTAAAGTGTTTCTTGACAGAAAAAAGAATAAATTACGAGTACTATTTGCTTTATTTATTATATTTAAAATTTAATAATTTTTTTTGTCTTACTATAGTGAAACTATATTGGACTCGCGATGAATAAGATCACACTACACTACAGACCGCTGTCTTATAAACATAAGGAAAATACATACGAACATTGATCTATATTATTAAGATACATGTAATAGTCCATTGTTATCAAAGCATACACTTAACATCTAACGACCCTATAATTATAAGCCTCTTTTTTTACATAATTTATTGTAAATTACAAAAAACGTGGGAGTGTCCACCTTTATTTTAAATCAGAAGGTCGTAGGTTCGAATCCGTTCGTATTGACACGTGTTCTAAGCGTTGAAAGAAAATACCGTGAAAGAACTAGTTAGTATTTATACCTCTGACTACCCCCATTATATTTCCCATTGAGTTACCTTAGACATCTACTTTTAAAATAGATCTCAGAACGCCTGAACGAACATTTAAAGCCAAACTATGGTTGCTATGTTACTTCCTATAGGTGTTCATTTTATATTGCTATTTTTTTTAGAGGTACGTACTATCACTACTTGTAGAAATAGTATTGTTTCATTTAAATAAGTTTTCTGTTAAAAAATATTTTTCAATGACAAGCTTTTGTGAAATCATTTAAACCATCGAGTGATAGCGCGCTGGTGGCGCTATCACCTGTCACACATATAACATTGATAAGAACTTGACAAGAATGCAAAGTTTTTACTCAATCGAGTTCCGTTGTGAGTGACTGCTGAACAGCTCCTGACACCATCATCAGATCAGCTCGCTGTCACTATATTTAAACTGGCCTCACAACTCAGTTAGTAGTAACTCTGCCTTCTGCGCTGTAGGTTGTGGGTTCGATCCCCACCCAGGGCAAATATTTGTGTGATGAACATAGATGTATGTCCTGTGTCTGGGTGTTAATAGATATAATAAGTAGTAATTACAAAAAAAGAAAAAGTATATAAGTATTCTATCAGTTACCATCTGGTTCCCATAGTACAAGCTTTGCTTAGTTTGGGGCTAGATGGCGCTGTGTATAAAGTCCGCCAATATATATTGTATTGTCACCAGAACTAAAGGAATACCGATGCAACATTTCAGCTCAATCGGTTCAGAATAACTGCTTTAAAATTGAGTTGCAAAATTCCACCCGAACAAACATAGTTACATACATAAATAAACATTGCAAGTTAAATTAAAACTTGTAAAATAGGTAGCTTACGTGACCATTCGTAAAAAAATCAGTAAAATATTCCTACTTCTTATTAACTAACTTCAAAAAAGGATGAGTCTCAATTCGACTTTATATATTTATACATGTGTGTAACTAGTGCGAGTCGAACTCGAGCACAAAGGGTTACGTTCAGTTATCTATAAAAAAGGCAAAAAAACACGTTTGTTGTATGGTAATAGCGGCAACAGAAATACATAATCTATGAAAAATTTCAACTGTTTAGCTGTCACGGTTCATGAGATACAGCCTTGTGTAAAACAGACGGACAAACGGACAGCGAAGTCTTAGTAATAGGGTTCCATTCTTACACTTTGGGCACGGAACCCTAAAAACATTGGCAGATCCAATCACGTATTAATTTAATAGGCAATGCAGTATTACGAAGTTTCCCAGAACATTTTAATTTTTATTATGATCTATTCATGAACCCGTCCGATCACGAGAACACACGTGCAGTAAAAAACTTTTTATGCTTTGTTATGCTGTATGTACTTGTAATAAGGTCGGAAATTGCACGTGCGAAATGTAGGACCCTGAGTGGTTCCGGACACCGAGAGTAGCTCCCGACAAGACAAGTTGCTGGTTGATTCTGTGCAGGGGTGATGAACATTTGTCTTTCTTAGGTTTGTAATGTAAGTTGCAAAAAAATATTGAAGTGAATGCGTTATGTAACTTGAAATATCTATAAATAGATAATTTAAAATAATGTTATGACTAATCGAAAAGTCAAAATAAAATCACAAGGATCACTTTGAAACGTCTTAGGAGCTAGGTGAAGCTACGCCGATTCCACGCGACCAAGCCTAGAAGAATCAGGCAACAAACACGGTTTGGGGTCTACCTTTTTTTTAATGATCCTTTCCAGTTTAGTGTCAAGATCGAGGGGTTAATGCGTTGTAGAGCTCCAGTGTGGTGCCAATCGAGCAAGGTAAAGGCTCAAACAAGAATAATTATTAAAAGTACTACTGAAGTACGTACAATTGAATTGAAAACCTCTCCTACCTTCGTCGGTTCAAAATGAGTTCCTGCTATTTATCGGAATAGACCAAGGCTTCTAGGGGGCGACGTCACCATAGATTGACATTACGTTGCTTCGATAAGCACCTCTGGCTGTCACTTTGAGAACCAAAAATCGTCATTGCTTATGCAGGGGTCCCACGGCCCGCGTTTTCACGCGTCAGACCGCGCCTAGACGGACGGACGCGCCGTGGGAACGATGCATCCGTGGTGGCCCGTGCTCGGAACGCTCTGTACGCGACGCGCCGGACGCACACTGACGCAGCGTCCGTCATCCGGCGCGGCCCGTTGTTTTACGCACCGTGGGACCCCGGCTTTAGGAGGCTCAGAAATATCGGAGATTTTATGCGTTGATAGGTTTACAAATAGATGCAGTAGTTATACTGCTAGATATGGCCATAATACTCGTAATACAGTCGTGATCCTATTTGTTTTTTTTAATGGTTATAGAATAGAAAGATCGAATTCCTGAATCTTTAGCCGTGGGATTCAAAAAGGGTTTTTTAGATACAGTATATATAAATCCCTTTTTGAATCAAGCCAAGTTTTTTTTGGCTACTACCTAGCCACATGGTAGGAACCTATTATCTTGCATCTATTACATAAATGAAAAGCCGTAATGGCCGAGTAGAAAGTACCTCGACTTTCATTTCGAAGGACGTGTTTTCGAAACCGGGTGTGCATCAATGGATTTTTCTGGGCTTGCAATAGGTCACGTATCACACGTATGGAATGCTAACTACTGCTAAATGTGGGTATGTGACAAAAATAATATTTTTACGTGCCTCTGACTGCCTCTAGACGTTTTCAAGGATCTAAGCGCCTGGAGATCTGAGAGGATGTCTACCGTACCTGGGGATTACAGTCGTGATCCTATTATTATTTTATTACATAAGTTTTAGAAAATATTTTCTTTATAGGTAAACTGAACAGGGTAGGTAAACCTATTTATGCCTAGACTAAAAGTTGCCAGCTCCTGCAGTTCAGGTGAGGTCGCTCAACCCATACTTCCCGGTCCAACAACTTGTTCAGTCTTACGTGCACAGGGCGCCGGAGAACAGCAATAAAGGTAGGATTTTTCTACTACATTTTTTAATTATAGAGAGTAAGAAAACTTTTTATGTCACAAAAAAAAATATCGTAATTTTTCTGCCCCGTGGCCGAGCACGAGTCACTATCGTATCGACATTGTTTCGTCAAAACGTGGAAACTGAAACCCTTTATAATACAATAAGTGTGAGTTTTTGGTTCGGGCTTGCAGAGCCCCTGGTTTTGCATTATGTAGGGTCGGTACAACATGTATTTTTCTTTTATAGACCTCTATCAGAAAGTCATCTCATCAATTACTCCTTTCTTGCCCATAAATATCATCTTTCACATTATCTATGCATCTTTTCTTTGATTTACCTCCAGTTTTATATCTATCCTAAATATACATAATCACACCACATCACCAGCCCTTATTCCACTCAAGTGGGGTCGGCACAACATCTTTCTCCCTTCCATACTTCCATATCGCTCGTCATTACAGTATTCAAACCTTTCCTACCCTTAATAATATCATCTTTCACACAATCACACAAAATAATCCCCACTAAACCTGTGAGAGTTGATGTTTAGACATCCCTCTGACTGCCACTAAGACATCTTGTGCCTGGTCGTAACTCTTTTTCTGTTATTGACTTTTTTCTAATTTACCTACTTACATACTAAATATTACACTAATTATTTGACGATAGTTGTACGTAAGTGAGACTATAATCAATGTTACCGATCAACGCATACATACGAGTAGGTATAGCTGAACTGTTAAATTATTTTTCAAACTAGCGTGATTAGTAGACATAACTATAAATGTTGACACGGGTCTTTATGTATTTATTTTTTTATCTTTTGAACTGTTAAATCTAAACTTGATCTTCCTGACATAGTCCAGAAGTGCGCAAAATGTTAGACTTTTGAAACAATACGGTTATGCGGGGATGTCGTTTATGAGTATAGTTCTGCAAATCAAATACAATTATTGCATTCTAATTAGGCTTATTATAATCATCTCTTAGTTTTTTGCTTATTGACTAGTAATCAAAAGTGAATGTACGTTCACGCACGTACACTGTATGTAATTTAAAACAATAATGAAGTTGTTGAACCCACCGCAGAGCTTTCTAGGTCACTAGCTCAAACTTTATCAGTTCATCTTGTAATGAAAGTAATTTTGTATCATTAATAATAAACACTGATCTTAGTCTTCTTTTAAATTTGATAGTTTCTTACTAGTTTGATTATAAGGTTTAAATTTCTTCAACAGATGCATTGCTTCATTTGTGTCACGTACATGATAATCCTTACAAGCGCAAATCCGTGGATAGCTCGAGAAAAAGCAACAAAACAGGAACAAAGGTCACTATTTCGCGACGTCATAGAATCTTTGAGAATACGCTCTCGACCAGAAGAAATTAATCATAACGATGACAACAACCTATCACAGAACTATGACAGATATGGATACGATAATGAACCGCTTCAGCTACCAAGCGACACTGACTTCATTCCGCGAAGAAACGATAGAATAGAAATGCCAAGAATGAAATACCGTTTTCCTAAGAACATAGAAATTACAAACGGCGAACTATATGAAGCAAATAAAGAAACGTCAGAGAAACCTAACGGTAAGAAAGATGAAGTAGCACTGCCAAAAGAGGTAGTCGTTTATATCGACACTCGTAATAAAGCACCCAAACTACCACAAAAACCTAAACAGCGCCCGCAACTAAACAACAAAAATAAACCGATCAAGAACAAGGAAAATGATGAGGAATTTCAAATTGTATCGACGGAAGACTACATGCAACTGACTAATACTATGGCTGGACAAAGTCAGATCGGGAATCGTGAAACGCAAACGGTGATCAAGCCAACGGTTATCGTCAACCTCCGCGGCACTGTGAGTCACGCTGACAGCGACATAAAACTTGAAAGAAAAGGTAACAATAGCACTGTAGAAACCTTGCCTAGAAACGTTTTCAACATTAAACAAGAAGTAAATCTCGAAAGAACATCGAACAAGAAAGAGCCGAACAAAGTAAAGCAGGAAATCAAAGTATCGAAGGAAAGAACAAACGTTGATGAAGATATGATGATGTGTGAATCAGCGTCTTACAAATCTGAGAATAAGATAGAAGGTAGGAAGTTCGATAATGTTCTGCAAATACTATTTTCGATTTAGACAAGATTCTGGTCTTTAGAATATTGTGTAATGTGTTGTTTAGATAATATTAATGGCAAAGGTCTCTTTGCTAGAAATTAGTATAATGGCTAGCTATATTTTCTGCAAGGTGTTTCAGTTGCTTAATATTTGATTAAAAAGAAGCCTTTTTAATATTACAGGTATCTGTGTGTATAATAATCTTAATCTATTCCAAGTTTTATTCAAATCAGTTCAAACATAGCGTGATTGAATCACAAACATTAAAACATTAAAATGTTTAAGTCTTCACTTTCCGCTTTGATCATTAAAATAGGAAGGGTTTGTGATAGATGTAATAAGTGATTTTATGATGAAATATTATGCAGTGAAAGATTACAGTAAAGTGTTTTGAACTTTAGAGAAATAGGCAATTAGTATTTCTAATTTTTTTGCAACAATAAAGTGGTATCTACTTCTTGAGTTGTGTAAGATACACAACTTCGATTTTATAGCTAATAGTTTTTTGATGTCTTAGGAGCTAAACTGATTTTAGTCAAGATTGTATTATTAGGCTCTGCGTCATTCAAAGAAAACATAGCATTAATTTAACATATTAAAATACTTTTCCTGTATATTGTATTATTATTTTTCAAACTATCGTGATTAGTAGACATAACTATAGATTTTGACACGTAATTACGTGATAAAGACCCGTGTCAAAATCTATAGTTATATTGTTTTATTATTTTCGTTTACTTTATTAGGTTTTGCCAAAACACAAATTTGGGCAAATACTTTTATGGTGAGCCAACCGTTACTGTCCCAGTAGGCCTACGCGATTACCTAATTGAATACCTTCTAAAATAATTGACCTCTGAGATTCGACGGACAAGTTCACGGCTGTGACGTAAAAAGATATAGCGCTTACGGTTATCAATAAGTTTTCTGTTGAATAATATTTTTCAATGACAAGCTTTTGTAACATTATTTAAACCATCAATCAGCAGGACGCTATCACCTGTCACATTATATAACATTGTCATCAAAACTTGACAAGAATACAAAGTTTTTACTCAATCGAAGTATTTAGGAGTTATAAGGAGTTTCATTGTGTGTGTCAAATGCAGCTCCTGACTCCATTACCAGGTCAGCTCGCTATCACTATATTATTGCATTATCACCAAAGGTAGAAAAGGATACGGGAACGTTATAAGAGTTTTTAAAAACTAACTTTTAACTTTAACTCACGAAAGTTTACGTGAAATAATTAAAAACATAAAATAAATTGAAACGTCTGAGACGAAGTTTATTCTCAACACGAATGAATCAAAACATCTTACAAACTAGAAGCTCGCAGTCACAGACTGCGTAGGTGGTCGGCGATAAGGCGACCATCCTGCAGTTTCAAGAATGCAGCATGTGCAAATCTTACGCGTGCCGTATGAAGGGACTACTGGATGGTTGCATAACTCCTCCCTCCTCAAGTGCGAAATTATCTGGTTCAGCGGAAGCTTTAACTAGATGATTTCGCCACACATATCGATAAATGATAAAGGCAATAAAAATCAATATTAAAACTAAGTACAATAGTAGAGTTCCTAAACTAACACTTTTTATATTTACGCCACTGATCTCGTTTTCACTTTCACTGTATTCACTTTCTTTTAATTTTAGAATTTGAGAAAAATGTCTAATTTCTTCTAAGTTAAGGTTCTTGATGTTAACCGTAGCTAATGATGTTGTATTTCCAGGTTTTAGCTCTGGTAAGGTAACTATTGGCGTTATCCTATACTGAAGTTTATCTGCAAATGTTCTATGATAGCTTAGTTTGTGGTCATCCAGGTAAACCTCACAATTTTCCATCGTTGTTAGTATATAAGTACCGCACAGCGATTCTCTAATAGTGTCACGACTACATTTCTCCGTCAATATGGTTGGTTTTCGCGTAAAAATGATCCAATTGTTTAAGCTGATCCTTTGAACCTTGGTGTCCTCGACATCAACAGCGTATGGCATGCATAAACTAGGGTTTTCCTGAAACTCTAGGAGCTGTTCTGCACAGGTCAGTGTTGGGAACTGAGCCAGGTTGTCATCATTGCACAGGAAATTGTTATCCGCTGCAATCTTCTCGCATGGCTTAACGACCGGCAGGTACTTCGAATCTTTCACCAAAAGGTAAGGGTATTCGGGAAATACTACGACTGTTTTGTTTACGGAACCTTTATAAATTGGTAATGAATACAATTTAAAATAACTGTAAATATGTTTTTCTATCAATGGTACTTCCAATATGAACGTTATCTGGTTTTCCTTTACATAAGCTTTTACCTTAATAAGTCTTTCCAATTTTAACAAGTTAATTTCATCGGCTTCGTATACTAAGTGGTTTACTTGCTCTATAGATTTTAACAGATACAATAACTCAGTGGAATTTATAATAGACTGGTGTAGTACAGACACTTTACTAAATGCCAATGCTGTCTCTATTTCATTTAATATTATATAGATAGTTCTAAACATACTCATAAACATATCGAACATACTGAAAACATGAGTCAAATAAAGACAGGTATTTTCTTGAAAGTTTTTAAATTTAATTAGCTCTTCAATATTTTTCAATCTAGTATCCAATATAATTATATTTTCATGTAAGGTTTCTGTACTATTCACAAAATTATCCAACATTCTGGTGATCATTGTTATCTTTTTATCAATAACCATTTCCTTAGAACTGATTTTTGAAATAAGAGAGTCATATCGAATAGCGTCATCGTTGTCTAGATTTCCGGAAATTGCCTTAATTAATGATCCAAGAGGATTAACTAACCCTCTCTTATACCTATGCGAAGGAACCAACTGCCGAAATTTTACTACAGTTGTATCGCGTATGTACTCTACTTGAGTCCTTATACCTAAAAATTCATTTATAAAAGGCTTATGACTATCCACTAATCTAATAAATTCTAAATACTTTACGGTATGAAAGTCGAGATCACTACTAATACCGCTTAAATCTAAAATCTTAACTATAAGCCACTTATCTTCCTCCTTGAACGCTTGTCCTTCCTTAACGGGTAATATCCCAGGATTGTTTTCAATCCTTTGAAGATGAAGCGCTCGGTACTGGGGAAGTAGGGTCACTACGACCAAGCACCACCTGCGGAGGGCGTTTTACATTTTTAACTGCTACGTTTGTCTTTCTCTTTCCTATTTGCATTGAAGCAACGTTTCGATATATGTTTCCTTTCACTACAGCCTTCTTATACCTTGGTTTGTCCTTGCTTTTCCTAGTATTAATGTCTTTCGTGTACACAATGTCACCTGGCGTTAGTTCGACAGTTTCACCTACTCTTTTATCTCTTACCTGTTGTTTCCTTTCTACTATTCTATCTGAAATATATCGATACAGGTGCTTTGTACGTTTTGCGTGATCATTTAGTAATTGCTGAGTGTATGTCTTTTCAAAGTCGCCATCAAATAGTTTATTTGAGTCCGTATGCCCAAATACTATCTCGAAGGGAGTCAACTCCGTAGTCGAATGAATGGTATTATTATATGCCATTATAGAGTAAGTCATAACTGAGGCAGCGTCAGTACATTTTTGATCATATTTTGCCAAACGATAAATCTCTATTAATGTTGAATGAAAACGCTCAACAATACTCGTCGAATTCGGGTTATTTGGTGTAGTGATGTGTAATTTAATTTTGTACATATCAGCAAATTCTTTTATCAATTCATTTTTAAACTCAGATCCGGGATCACAACTAATTTTGGTGGGAACACCGTACATTGAAAAGTATTTAATCAATGCACGAATTACTTCCGGTGTTGATTTATTTTCAATTTTTAATGCCTGTCCTAATTTACTAAATGCATCTACGATCGTCAAATAGCTAATATTTTCAATCGAAAAAATATCTATAAATATTTCTTGAAATGGTGCTGATTGTGTTTGAGTTAATTCAATTGTCGGTTTTATCGGTTTTCTATCATACTTCATCTTTTGACACGCGTCACATCCATTTATTACAGCTGACGTCATTTCCTGCATGTTATGCCAAAAGAAATTTCTTTTAATCCTAACCATGGTTTCTTTTATTCCTCGATGACAAGTTTTTCCTTCATGATGTTTTAATACAATCGCTTTTTGTTCATTTTCATCATCCACAAATATAACTCTTTTAGTGCATTCATAAAACTCAACCATGCCTTCCTTGAATAATTTTATAATAACACTGTTAAAATCTTTTCTATGTTGCTCATCTTCGAAATAGATAAAGTACTTTGTTTTAGGTTTGATGTATTCTTTAAGAAACTGCTTTACCAATTCCTCGTCATTTATAGGTAAAAACACTTCAAGAACTTTCTGCTTTTCCCTAGGTATTTTCTTTACTTGTAATTCTTTCCTAAACCACGTAAAAACTAAAATTTGGTTTGGTTTAGTATCAACAGCCTCATTTAATATAGGAATTCCTTTTGACTCTAGATCTGCAGCTGAATGAACTGTTCCTACCGAACTATCTGAAAGAGGCGGAAGTGGATATGATTTTTCTGATACGAGAACATTGCGAACCGTCTCTGTATCAGAATTGTCTGATAATACTATAGTTTCTATAGGCTCGTCATCGTCTTTACTGTCTTTTTCTGTTTTTAATTTAATAATTTGGTCAGTTATGTCTTGAAGATGTTTTTGAAGTCGCTGTTCACTTTCGTCTACGTTAACCTCCATTGATTCGTCTGACGAATCGTCGTCTAAAATATTTACCTTAATACGCGATAAAGCGTCGGCGTTTGTATTTTGTTTTCCATTCTTATACTTAGTCTCAAAATCGTACTCTTGCAAACGCAATCGCCATCGTGTCAGTTTACTATTTGGTTCTTTCAGTGAGTCTAGCCAAGTGAGAGGTCGATGGTCTGTATAGATAGTAAATTTGTTACCATATAAATAGGGTCTGAAATGTTTTACAGCCCAAATAACACCTAAAAGTTCGCGCTCTATCGTACTGTATCGCATCTCGGTTTCACTGAGTGTCCTACTCGCATATGCAATAGGCTGATCAGTACCTATAGTACCCTGTGAAAGTACTGCGCCTAGGGCGACAGCTGAAGCGTCTGTTGTTAATATGAAAGGCTTCGATTGATCAGGATACTGAAGTAAAGGCGCGTGTGTTAGAAGTTCCTTACACTGATGGAAAGCGTCCATGTATTTTTGGTCTATCACGATTTTGTTTCGTTTTTTGAGACAATTTGTCAAGGGCTTCGTTATTTTGGCAAAGTCCTTGATAAAGCGCCTGTAATAACCTACAAGTCCAAGAAAACTCTTGATTTCAGTCACAGTTTTGGGAAGAGGATAGTTCAAAACTGCCTTGATCTTATCATCATTAGGTTTAAGACCTTGATCGGTGATGGTGTGACCTAAATATAATACCTCTTTTCGTAAAAACTCTGATTTATCAAGTTGAACTTTTAAATTAGCTTCCCTCAGCCTGTCAAAGATGGATCTTAAGTCTTTAATGTGCTCTTGCATGCTAGTACTATAGATAATTATGTCATCCATATATACTAAGCAATGTAAGCCCTGGAGTCCTCGGAGGACGTTGTCCATAGCACGCTGGAAGGTTGCAGGAGCTGTTTTAAGCCCGAATGGCATTCTTAGAAACTCGTAATGGCCTGCTTCTGTGCTGAAAGCTGTCTTCTGTCGGTCAGATTCATTGATTTCTATCTGGTGGTAACCGTTAGCCAAGTCCAAAGTCGTAAAGTATTTACTTTTGCCTAATTTGTCGAATAAGTCAGTAATGTTGGGTAGAGGGTATTTGTCGTCTGTCGTAATGTCGTTTAGTCGTCTATAGTCAATTACCATTCTGAATTTGGTTTCACCTGAAGCGTCCATTTTTTTCGGGACAAGGTGAACAGGTGCATTCCATGGCGAGTGGGATTCTTGAATTACATTATTTTTTAATAACTTCTCTACTTGGTTTTTAATTTCCTGCGTTTGTACCGGAGGTTGCCTATAAGGCTTAACATAAATGGGATCTTCATTTTTTGTTCGAATGAAATGTTTTACTTGATTAGTGAAGCTTAGAGGAAGCTGATCACTATAAAAGATGTCTTTGTACTCTTTACATAGTTCAGAAATGCATTTCCGTTCTTCTTGATTCATGTGATCTAACCTGAGTCTTTTCAAATTTTCCTCTAAAATGTCATCTACTTCCATGTCCTTCATTTCTACGTCATTATAGCAATTTACTTGTATTTTGTTTATGTCAAATGGCTCTACCTTAAACGGAGCTGTAATTGTCAATGTCATTTTCGTGTCTAGTGCGTTTTGAATAATAGTTGTAGTATATCCATTTTCGCACCTAACTATAGCGGCGGGCATTCGAACACCTTCGCAGAATTTCTGGAAGTTAATGATCGCTTCGCCGGAAAATACATCCGTAGGTAACTTAACGCGTTGTTCAGAGCGTGCAGCTAACTCTATAACGTGATTTGTTATTCGTTGTACTATAGGTAGAGTTGTTGTTTTCGTTCGGAGCCTATTTTGTTTCAAATCGATGACGGCTTCCAATTGAACAAGTAAGTCGTTACCTATAAGTCCGTCATATTGGGCGTCTACGTCATACACATAAAATTTGTGAAATTCATTGCTTTTAAAAGATGGCATTAGTGGAATTTCAATGACCTCGTTATGAGAACTCGACGCATGAGTACTTATTACCGTGAATGGTTCACACAACGTAAACTCGCGGAAAAATTGGTGAGCTTTTCGCGGGCTAATAAAAGATCGCGTACTACCGGTGTCTATCATAAACTTTCCGTCAATTTCCGCAAGATAAATATACGGCAGTTTTAACTTGATGTTACAATTTAGATTTATCACTTCCCGTTCTCTACTGAGGCCAGGATGTGAAAATTTCCAACTTCAGTCACATTCGCTGTTTCGTCAGTCACCAAATTTTCCTGCTCATTTCCTGTAGTTGATTCCATTTGGGAATAATAGCATTCATCGTACTCATTCATGTCACCATAATAACCTTCCTGATTATCATAACTTTCATAATTTTCATAACCATAGTTATCACCTAAATCGAGCTCGTTTAATCGAAAGCCCTGAGGTTGTTGAGCCTGGGTCGGCATGGGCTTTGGAGGAAGTGCGGTCCTCATGGAAACGTCGTTGTCCGCTAATTTCGGATGTGGAGGCCTATAACCAAATTGGTTTTGGTTGAATTGAGGCCTATAACCAAATTGCTGCGGCCTTGGATTAAAATTTTGAGGTTGTGAAAACCTTTGAGCACCGAACTGTTGCGGCTGCATGAATTGTGGTCTATAACCAGTTGGAGCCTGTGGATTGAACTTGTTCACATAAGGCTGTCTAAATTGACTGTTCCCTGGTATACCAAAACTAAAACGCGGGGGTGCATTGATATTGGGCCTAAAGCCACTAGGCTGGAAGGGCACGTTTTGTGATGGAGGGTGGTTGCCAAATTTCACAGGTGTTAATGTGCTTGCTGTATGCTGGGGTTTCAGCATTTTACTTCGGAGACTATATTGCTCATAAAAGTTAACATCCTCCATAACAAACTCTAATGCTTTTTCCAATGTAGGCGGCATCTTCATTCGCACTGTCCTGATAAGGTTTTCGGGCAAGTTGTATAGAAATACGTTAAGTGCCAAATTGTTGTAAATACTCACCTTACTATTCCTAACATTCACGTCTAACAGTTGGTTCACTTTTGATATTAGTACCGACCTAACAGACTGTACACGATTACAAAACTGTAAATAGCTTTCCCCATGTTTCATTTTTAAGGTTTCTAACTCAATCGCTATACATTCCTCACTCCTAGGATCACCAAAGTGTTGTATTAACAATGTCTTTAACTGTTCCCAGCTCGTTATGTCATTTCGTTCGCTAGCAAGTGCGGCGGCCTCTTCGGATAATCTACTCGTAACAGTATGCAATACATAGAGGTCCTGCTCTGCATTTCCGCGATATTTATTAATCACATAGTCACATTTCCTTATAAATAAGTTTAATAGGCGTGTATTGCCACTAAATATTGGTATAATAGCAATAATTTCCTTTGGAATCAATGTCGTCATTTTTAATACGCTATTTTAACCTAATACACTAATACACAATTTGATGTAAATAATATTTTGATTATTACGTAAACTAAAACTTATATCTTTGGCTATTTATATTTTTTAATAAATATTACCAAGAACTAACAATGCCTAAAATTTTACGAGCACTGTTTACTTACTCTACCTACTCTACATTCACAATTCCCTACAATAGGAAACCAGAAAACGCTATAAAGGAAAACGTTCAATTCCATATACAACAAAACACAACGTAAAACACGAGAGGAAAGGATGGTGAAAATTCTACTCACCAGCCAGTCACCAGCATGCTTGATCACCTTCACTTTTCGAATTTATTTGGTTCGAACAGATCCGATACGTCGGAAAATTCACGGAACTCGCGAAAACCACGTGAAAACTCGGAAAATCTGCCCCGGCTGCGCCAGAAAAGGATACGGGAACGTTATAAGAGTTTTTAAAAACTAACTTTTAACTTTAACTCACGAAAGTTTACGTGAAATAATTAAAAACATAAAATAAATTGAAACGTCTGAGACGAAGTTTATTCTCAACACGAATGAATCAAAACATCTTACAAACTAGAAGCTCGCAGTCACAGACTGCGTAGGTGGTCGGCGATAAGGCGACCATCCTGCAGTTTCAAGAATGCAGCATGTGCAAATCTTACGCGTGCCGTATGAAGGGACTACTGGATGGTTGCATAACTAGGTACTTAAGTATGCAAAATTTCAGCTCAATCCTAAATCGGTTGGGGATAACTGCTTCAAAATTGAGTTACGAGATTCCACCCGAACAAACATAGTTACATACATAAATACATTGCAAGTTAAATAAAAGCTTGTAAAAATGAGAGATTAAATTCCAAGAAGAACAGACAAATAAAACTGCCAATAGGGCTCGAGCTAAGCCCAGCTGGAACTAACACAAAAATAGTCCTTTTAACCCTTGCGGAAGGTAGGTATGTGTAAGTGTCGGGAATATAATACCTATTAGTGTAGTCACATTATAGTTCTATCTCACGAAGGCGGGTGATCATATCTTGTAGTTGTGATGCGAATAGACACGCGCGCGGTGTGTATTATACGCGCTTTTGTGTGCGCGAGCGCTCCCGAGCTTACGCACACAAAAACAATGTTGTATAAATAATACATAAAACAACCAAAATAGTCCAGTCATTATAGTAAGTTCACCTCGGAATTCGAGATACCCAGCTGTAAGTCTGTAAATACTTGTATATTGACACCCTAAAAGTTGTCTCAAAACCCACATATGGTAGGGTGTAAGCAACTATTAAATTTCAAGGTCAAAGGTCACAAAAATCGCTTTTTTGCGCTTTTTTTGGAAATATCTCATTTCCTATGGGTTTTTTGCTATTTGTATTTATTATCAATATTGTAGAATACAAAATTCTCTACAAATTTTGTTTAGATAATTTTTTTATACGGTGAACTGTTTTCGAGATAGAGGGCGGAGAGCACGCGGTCACAGCATCACTTCAGGTCAACCGGTGCCTCCGGTCGAAAACGCGCCATATATAGTTGATGAACTATCAATGATTATAAATATTTGTTAATTTTTATTAACTATTTATATTATATTATAATATTTTTTTTATATTATATTTTATCATTTTTTTCCTAACTTATCCACTTTTTATTCAGTATTAATTGTTGTTAATGAAAATAGTAAGAATTGTTAATGAAAATATAGGAATTATATTTGAATTTTAACCTAATTAATATTTATAACTTCTTACATGATGAAAAAAAAAAAATTATGAATTAATCTTTTTATTAAAAAATATCATTGAATACATTTATTTTTATTGAAAGTAAAGAAATGGAATAAAGGGTACAAAAACTACAATTTATAATTTTAATCATCTTCTTCCTCTTCATCGTCGTCTTCTGGCTGCTGGTAAATTTCAAACTGGTCTTCATTATAGTCTTCAACGACATTTGTCTCAAGTTCTTCCATGATTTCGGGGTCAAAGGTTCCATCTTCGTTAATGTCGCTCTGATATGGTAGAGCATTGAGACAAGCTTGCCCATTACATTGGCAACAAGCTAAAGAGCATTGCAAGCCCGCTTTCCTGCATCCGCACCGCGAACCACAACCACTCTTGCAGTTGCAGAAAATTGTATTTAGCAAATCTTCTGGAGCAGGTGGTAAAATTGTCATGATAGGCTCCAGAAAATCGTTTCGCATTGCCCAACCAAATACCTGGGGTTCCAAATCATGTCCTAACCAAGTTTGAACTTGATAATATACACGGTTGAAATGTTGATGAGCAGCTGCACTTGTTGGTGGAATATTTGAAAGCTGCACAGGTTTATTAAGTTTTGTAATACAAGTGTTTTATTAATACAAGTGAACATCTGTATCGACTGGCTATAAATAGAAAGGTCCGTAGTGTATAATAGGGGCCCGTATAATTCCCAGGTATAATTTTCGACGTAGTGGAAGAATTTTAAAATTTACAGATTTTAAAGAGGCACTAAATTATTTTCTATTTAAAATGTCATTAGTGTAAATGGGAATATAATTATATTATGATTTAAGTTTTTCTCTTAATTATTTTTTTATTTTAGTAAACGGTTATCAGTATTATTGAATAGATATAGATTTAATGCATGAAGAAAATGATAAAATATAATATAATAGTTAATAAAAATTGACAAATATTTATAATTATTGATTTATCGATAGTTCATCAACTATATATGGCGCGCTCTCCGCCCTCTATCTCGAAAACGGTTCACCGTATAAAAAATTTTTTTAAACAAAATTTGTAGAGAATTTTGTATTCTACAATAT
This sequence comes from Hydriomena furcata, assembly GCA_912999785.1. Taxonomy (NCBI): domain Eukaryota; kingdom Metazoa; phylum Arthropoda; class Insecta; order Lepidoptera; family Geometridae; genus Hydriomena; species Hydriomena furcata. Next base: position 3,732,091 of record OU538825.1, read on the forward strand.
TGATAATAAATACAAATAGCAAAAAACCCATAGGAAATGAGATATTTCCAAAAAAAGCGCACAAAACCGATTTTTGTGACCTTTGACCTTGAAATTTAATAGTTGCTTACACCCTACCATATGTAGGTTTTGAGACAACTTTTAGGGTGTCAATATATAAGTATTTACAGACTTACAGCTGGGTATCTCGAATTCCGAGATACTTACCTAATTTAAGCTTAAATGACTGGACTAAAAAGCCATTTCCATTTTACAAATAATTGCGCCTTTTAATGGACAAAAGATCACTGATCAGATGTGGCTTGTTCAGAATTATTTCTTTTTTCGTTTCGAAAACGAGCAATCGTCGTCATACAGGGCCTTAAGCTATCAGCAAATGCCATCGTTTTAAAACGTCGATCTATTCTGACATTAGACAATCTCTTTGCAAGGTCACTCATCAACAAAGACTGATTACCAAAACGAATTCTTGATCCTGCTCTGTTGTAGCTATTCGTGTTTCCTTATAAATCATACTCATAGCTAGAAATAGTAGAGACCTTCAGGTATGTAGATATTTATATTTTTTAATAATCGAAAAAAAAAATGTTAGGATATTTTACGAAGACAAATAGTGTAGATGTAAATATAAACCTTTTTGCCGAGTCAAAGCGAAATAAAAAGTTTTTTAACATTAGTATTTGTCAACCGCAATGTACGTGAAACATCGCATATGCAGTGCGTTGCCCTCGTAAACAGATAATCATTACTTTGAGTTTATTTTAAAATTTTATACACGTTTTATTTACATAAAAAATAGGATCATTTCACGGGCAGAAAAAACGTCATAAAAATAATTATTTTTTTCGTTTGTAATAGAAAAATGACTATTCATATTTTATACTACAGGGTATTAGGACTACTCTTAAAAACTGAAATTAGATGTCCAGTTAATAATTATCTTGAATGATTCAAATCACCAAAACAAAATTGATATCTCTTGGTAAAAGCCATGATGTTGTTGTATATCAACATCTATATACAATCTATATCTTTACTAAAATAAAAAAATAAATATTGGTGGACATTTTACACATCGCCATCTAGCCCCAAACTAAGCAAAGCTTGTACTATGGGATCTAAATAACTAATATAATACTTATATACTTGTTTTTTTTAATACATACACATGATACATACTACCACCCAAACACAGAGCAAACATCTATGTTCATCACACAAATATTTGCTCTGGGTGGGGATTGAACCCACAACCTACAGCGCTGAAGGCAGAGTTACTACCAACTAAGCTGTGAGGCCGTCGAATAATACCTATATGAAATTCAAATTGAAAGGCGTTATCCGTCTCGTTATTTCATTTTGAACGCATAAGATACAATCAGATCAAAGGCTATAAATTTCAAAAAGTATTAACTATTATTTTTCAAACTATCGTGATTAGTAGACATAACTATAGATTTTGACACGGGTAAATTAAAGGTAATTACGTGATAAAGACCCGTGTCAAAATCTATAGTTAGGTATTAACTAGTTGAAAGATCTACGAGGGAAAATGAGAAACATTGCTGAGTATAGAGTTTCCTTTTTCTTAATAAATCTATAAACACTATTATTATGAAGAGGGAAAGTTTGTTTATATTTTTGTGAGATTTGATGTAGATGATATTCGGAAATACTAATACAATTCTAAAACTTTTCTGGGATTTTACATATCGTGTGCTATAGGCCATTTTTTATTTTCACAAAAATTTGTTAGTAAACTTGTAAATTAGTAAATATAACGGAATACGCTAGATCTATTGAATCGATTTAGTTGCGTTTAACTTCTTAGATTGACCCCCGTATTCAGGAACGACACTATGAGAACACGCACCCACAGTGGACGAAATCTTTTTTCATAAACATCACTATATGTGTGGAGCGACACTATGGCGCACACTACCGTGTGCCTTTAGAGCTCAACTTTGGCTATAGGCACACGACAGTGTGCCTCTAGTCACACTATGCAGTATCGCACAACACATAAAGGTGATGTTTATGAAAAAAAGATTTCGTCCACTGTGGGTGCGTGTTCTCACAGTGTCGTTCCTGAATAAATACGAGGGTATATCTTTATGTTTGTAAAAAAAAAACATTACTTACTTGTAGATACTGAACTCGCTGTGCAGCTTCTACAGAGGAACATAATGTTTCGTCAGACTTACCCTCGTATTCAAGAACGACACTATGAGAACACGCACCTACAGTGGACGAAATCTTTTTTCATAAACATCACTTTATGTGTTCGTTCGTCCACTGTGAGTGCGTGTTCTCATAGTGTCGTTCTTGAATACGAGGGATAGAGTATAAACGGCCACCAAACCAACTAATAATCTGTTGCCTAGATATAGCCAACTTTGCTAAAAAGATACCTCCTTTTACTACTAAACAAACGGTATAAGATCATAAAAGCTTCGCCATAAAAAAGATGTTAGGGATGAACGCGTTGATGTCTTTTCTATGAGTCAACTGACCTATCACGAACAAAACTTACTAAAACTATAGAAGCAACACTTCTTAAGGTATGACGACCTTATGCGCCTCCAAGACGATCAATATTCTTGTATTATGTACCTGCCTATGTGTGTGCGTGTCAAATAAATGTATTTAATTTCATTGTTTTTTTCATAACGTCAATAGTCATTATTGACGGTTACGTTTTTGATGCACTAAAGCTATTGACAAAAAAAGTTGATACCTAGGTATTTATGAAACCATTTTTTGCAGAATAGGTAACCGCAGCTTACTACTTTCTAAAAATTTATTTAGTTTATTTTTAATATTATCCTTAAAAACAGAAATTATGATACTCGAATTGTGCTTAATCAAGTATTCAACCATAGCTTTTAGAAGACGTTGAAAAACTACCTACGAGTACATTAAAAGACGGTAAAAAATTGCACTGTTATGTTTTGTTTATCAATTTAAACAGTTACTTAGCCTAAAAGCAATGATTGACGGATTGATAAATGTAGGCATTAAATAGCTAATAAAGTTCATTGTGGCTTCAACTTAATTACAAATGAGTTATAGCTATTACGTTTACGTATTAGTAAACCGTTCTTTATTGAATGGATACATTTTTTATTAATTATTTATAATACGTTTAAAGGATATTAAGGAGATAAAGGTCTTAGGTAAGACGTCTAATTTGACGGACACTATTTTAAGACCGCCAAAAAAATAAAAGGTTATCAATTCGACATGTATATATTTTTTATGTATGACCAAATCTTCGTTCTTAGTGATCCGATTTCAAATATATTTTTCTGTTGTGTTGATGGTCCCAAATTAGTCCCATTTAAATCATATTCATGTAAATTTGTGACCAGAGCACGCATTTGAGCATTGTCATTTGAGCATGACATTCGCAGGACGCAAGTTTGCCGCGTTGCTAGTTTAAACATAAAGGTCGAGACATAGCGCGGCCGTCGTCCAATCATAGCGTAGCTAGCAGCGCGCGGATGCCGCGCTCAAATGCCGCGCTATGTCTGATCACACTTTAAGACTCAACAACAACAGTTCCTTTATAAAATTTGTAAAATTGACTTCTTGATTGGTCGATACATTTTCGTCGGTTATCTCTTTAGTTTTTTAAACCTTCTATTATTCAGTATAATATCATAATTTACTAGCAAGTCGAGAATACGTTCCATCCCTGTTATGGTACATTGTGTCAGCCAAAGAGGCCCTTTCAACACTTGTGTCGGTCATTCATCAGTCAGTCAACAGTAGTCCAATAAAAATAGTACACAAGAACTGGGAGCGCTAATAAAAACTGAGGCAATCGTTTCCTAGAACTATTCAAAAACACTAGTTGATCACATGGCTTTACTCGATCCGCATTCGTGTTTGTGTCCTTAATAGTTATTTTTGAACCACACTTTCCAAATTATAATGAAAAACGTAACCAATGTCTGGCCGTCCTGCATCCCGTTAGTTACTTACTCTCAGAATATATCGTAACAGCTTTTGATTTAATATTAGATCAGCATTGGTAGTGTATCGTAGATAGCCGAAAATTGCAGAGGCACATAACTTTAATCGTAGTACTGTACGTAGATTTTTGACCAGTTTCGAGTGGAAAATTATAGCATTGCTGTCACCGCAACGGTGGATAGTAAGACTGTTTTCTTATATGAAGTTACGATAGGCGTCTCTGGCGGTCACTTTGAGAACCACCATTCTTTGTACAAAAATTGTGTCTCGCCATTCACAGACAATCGAAGTTGACATCTCCCGTAAGGCTTAAGTGAAGGTGTAGTGGAATTAAGAAGGGTATTGTGATGTAGGATATAAGTGTTCTGTGATAATATTGTGACTTCTTCTTGCGTGTCAATGGTACAATTTTTTAAATGATGTTTGAGTAAAATTTAGCCATCTTCATCCCATCCTCTAATGATGAAGGAAGGGAGGGAAAGGCCGAAAGGAAATACATCTTCTTTTATCATACTGACATCAGTTTTTTTTTGTATTTGGTTTTTGCATAATTAATGTTCGTACAAACAGTAAGCAAGTCACGTTTTATATATATATCGGTTATAGTTATATCCCTGATGACGTATATAAACAAACAATTTGTCTTGATATTTAGGCCACTTCTTAAAGTCCATGGTCAAGTTCAAGATTAACAAGTGATTGTTGGCAACCAATTTATTTTAACGAGCTTATATATTCATCGATATTATGTATCGATATTATGATTTATGTATCGATATTATAACATTGAGATTGGATCTATCAATCTTTTTCATATAATAAAATGAACTGTCTCGAGAGACGTTGTCCTGTCAAATTTCAATAATCCCACAGAAAAAAGCACTTTCGGTTTTCCCCATAGATAGCTGTTATGTATTATAATATAAAGATCTGTGGGCCTTACGAGGTTAAGGTATTTAGGACTTAATAAGAAATAATATTTAATATTCACTAACATTGCAAGCACGCACATAGGGATGTAAAGGGTAAAATCTTTTTTATGAGTTAAAAATTAAATTGTCGCATGTATGAAAGATCGGCTCGTTCGATTTGATTTTGACAGAATATTAGGACAAGATTCGTATGAAAGATATAATTATATCCATAAGTTTATACCCACAATAAAGCTAATTGATGATAGAAAATCTAGTTTTTACCGTTTTATTTATTTAATTGATCAATGAACTTTCTCACCAAATTTTAATACTACCAGTTTTACGCCAAATTTATCACGATTATAAGACTTTAAAAAGGATATCTTAATATTAAAAACCAGTTTAAATTAGCAATTTGTACTTTATTACATCTGATTAGGTAGGTTTGATATATTATACCGGGTGTATTAAGAGAACTCTCTTAAATTGGGTATTTAGATCTGGATCAATTGCCTTAGAAAATATAATTTTGTCTTACAAAATATCGAATACAAAAATGGTTGTCATTTTCATAATTTGGCCCTTTTCTCAAACTTCGGATGATTCTGGAAACAGTTCATCACCGGTAATTATTTCCTGCTTATTTCCTTGTAGCATTGTAGTGTTGTAACCATTAATTAACATAGTATTTCTAAAAACTGTTTTCATTTTTTTCGCATCATACGAGTCTTAAGTTAAACATTTTCATGGAATGAAGGATAGTGCAATTTTGTTTTGCATTGGTATAAATATGACTAATGGAGAAAAACATAGAAGCATGCAGTTTCAAGTCCTTATAAAAGGTGGAAAAAATATTTTCTCTAGGAAACAGGAGAATACGTTTGTTTAGAAAAACGCCTGACCAGGAATGCTTTTATTACACCCGATATAGCGCATTCACAGTCACTGTTAACTAATCAATTATTTATATCGTTTATATTCTAGGCTAAATAGGAAATAATTTATTAATATTTATTTTTAATCATGGAATAAGCTCAATTTGTTAATTTTTCTTTCAAATGAGATAGAAAAGTAATAATGAAAGAACCTCGTATTGACGAATAAGCAATTTCAAATTGCTTAGTCGAGTGGGAGGTACTTCGACTTTCAATTCGTCGTGGGTTCAAGTATCACTATACTCAGCAAACCGATGAACGATATATCGTGACAAATATCCCATCGTTTGCGACTATATTTCGAAAGATGGAATGATCGATATTACCTACTTCTAACAATTGACATCATACATTCTACTATGAGAGACAACGAATCTTAAAGTAAAGTAAGAAAAATCTTATTATTTTTTCTCTTGTTTGTAAATTGTTGTTTCTTCATATGATATTAAAAGCATAAAGTGTTTACCTATAAGTGATTGTGCAATTAGCGTAAGACAGTACTATTGTACCTCATTTGTAAGGTTTTTCTTTTTTATGTATCGTTGTAACAATTGTTGGAAGACCTTAACAAATAAAATAAAAGTGCGGTTTGGCCGAACACATCGGAGCACTGGCTATTGCCAAAATCGTTTTGCTGAGACACCCTGAGCGCCTGGAAATGTGAGTCTAACAGTCTAATTATAAGACATCCTATTTTAGACATGATATTGAATTAGAATCTAATACAATAAGCAATTCAGCATGTTTGAGAAAGCCGCTTGCGGTAAAGCCACGAAGCGGCTCAGCAAAAAGCTGCAGAGATGACCAAACTCTCTATTCGGCAGTGGGACGCGGGCAGCGACGCACGTGTGTGGTTATTATAGTTATCTATTCACTTCCACAAGGAAGAGAGATTTATTGATAACACTGGAAATCAGCGGAAATATGGCGCAACATTATTTTGTTGGATTTTTGGTAAGTTTTATTTTATTTTTACGTACCTAATATCTAAAAATAAAAATTGAAATCTAAAATTTGAAAATAAAATGATATTTATCTTTAATCGATGACAGAGAGTGTTGACATTTTACTAAAACGCTCTAAAGCTCATCCGCAAGATCTAGAAATGCATATTAAATAATTTTTATTTGATGCAAATATTCAAAATAATATTTGAAAAAACTCTTAAAAATAAAATGTCACCTTATGTCAGTAAATATAAGGTATATAATGCAAAAGCAAGATCATTAAGTCTATAGATGTTGCTCTGATATGCATGAATTTGTCAATTTGTGATTTATGGGTCCTGTCATTGGCATTAAGCCTTGAGGTCATTCATCTCAGACGAGTATCAATCATCAATTAGCAGTGTTTACAACGCGTTTGTATTTGCTATTCTAATGCCCATCTCAACTAAGTTCGTCCTTATCTCTCTACAACATACTTAATAATTTAATAATATGTATAGCATGATACCAAATCTTTAGCATGATCTCAAAAATTGTTTACAATGATAATATATTACATTACAAAAGGAATGAAATCTCAATATTATATTATGACAAGTTGACATTTGAGCTTTGATTTTCTAAAATACTGCGACCGTCCTACGACTGCAGTAATGTACCGAATGTATACAATACAATCTACTCGTATATATAAAATAAAGTCGTGTTAGTTGCACTATTTATAACTCAAGAACGGCTGAACCGATTTGACTGAAAATTGGTAGGGAGGTAGCTTAGAACCAGGAGACGGACATAGGATACTTTTTAACGGGAACGGGAAATCAACATTTTAAAGCGAAACGAAGCTCGCCTGGTTAGCTAGTCACTACATAGTATAAAGCAAAGTCGCTTTCCGCTTCCCGCGTCTGTATGTCTGTATGTATGTTTGCTTATATCTTTAAAACTACACAACGGATTTTGATGCGGTTTTTTTTAATAAACAGAGTGATTAAAGAGGAAGGTTTATATGTATAATACATGCATAATATAGTAGAGAAACACTGATAATTTTAGAGGTTTCTAATGTGATGTCGTAAATAAACACATTTTTTTGCGCTTACATTGCAAATGCTGGCTGAACCCCACGAGATATATCAAAATAATGAACTACAGTATTGTATACCTTAAAAACGTCTACAAAAAAGTCAACGATGGTATTAGAAATGTCTTACGCACAGCGAAGCGGGCACGGTTCAGCTAGTTATGTATAAAAAGAAGCGAAATATAAACGTATTAGTTATGTAATGAGAACATTATATTATCTATCTATCATATACCTAGTAGAGCTCCTTGTGGAGTGGCTCGTCCAGGTTGTACTACCCTACCACATGATTTCTGTCATTGCATTGTCTGAAAGGTATGGTTGGTTGTGAAATTACAGGCTCATGAGGCTTAACACCTGTAAGCCTAAAGTTGGCGTATATTACAAGTTAGGGCGCGATCTAAGTGTACGTGACCTACGAGATAGTGTTTTGTTATAAGCTATAGTTGATGTTTAATTGTTTAGTAGCCTGGTCATCTGTTCTTATAAGCGATATTTGATGTTTAGTAGCCTGGTCATCTGTTTATTCTGCATTCAAAAGATAGATGCATCTTCAAGCATTCACTGTCACAAACATATTGTTGCCCATCAAAGTCCTTTCGATTTTGTATCACCTAGACACTATTTTTGACACTAGATGGCGCTGGTGTGCAACAAATATGACATCACAGACTAAAAACAATCAGTCTTTTCTATTCGATTATTGAAATTTGACAGGACAAAGTCTGTCACGGGTCGGCTAGTTATTATATAAATGATTTGTATTGGCCGATTCGGAGGTACCTCGACTTTCAATCTATGGGTCGTGGGTTCGAATCCCGGCGTGCATCAATGGATTTTTCTGTTCAAAAAATGGAACACACGTGCTTAAAACGGTGAAGGAAAACATCGTGAGGAAACCAGTTAGTATTCTAGTAAGCGGCGATGGGCTTGCAACCTGTCACATATGGAATACTAAATACTGCAAAATGTGGGCATTTGCCAAATATAATGTTCGGACGTGCCTTTGACCACCCCCACTAGACATATTCAAAGGATCTAAGTTCCTGGAGATCTGAGAGGGATGTCTACCGTACTTGGGGATTACAGTCGTGATCCTGTTTATTTTATCTTTATAAATAACTTTGGCCATAACAAAAATGCGTGGTACGTAAAAGAACAGTAATATAAGTAGAATTTCTATAACTTTACATGTTTTCTAGACATTTAAGGTGGATTCAAAATTTGTGGTTTTTTTATGGACAAAGTCAACCCGCATTAAACAAGAAAATGTAATAAAAATGATCTTAAAAACTACGAATACCAACCATAAATAGAAACTTTCTAAGATTGTCTACAAAATGATGTTTGACATGTCATGGATTTCTAGACATTATAACAGGAGTATTTTATCGATATAGAAAGCGACTGTTTTAAATAAAACAGCTTTCCTATACATAAACAATAATGTAGTATTATCATTTTAAAAAATACAGCGAGGCTTAAAAATTTTAACAGATAATATAATCACAAAAGATAATAATTAATAAAAAGAAAGAGATTTTTTTCGTAAAAACAAAAGTGCCATAACAAATATCTAAATGTAACAGAACCTTTCGCTCAAAACAGACGATAAAATATCTAACCAATCCGAATTTTAGTCACAAAGTATTAAAGTTTATATAAATAAACACATAAAACTCTTGGGCTACTGACTGACTGTCTGATCTATCAACGCACAGCCTCATCTGTTGGTCCTTAAACTTGAAAGAAGGGTGTTTTGGTATGGTGGGGTGCACTATGAAAAGAATTCCCGAAATTCAACATAAGCACCCAACAAGGGGGTTCATTAGGGTGCAAGGGTTTGTTTAAAAAAATATTAACAAAAAATATAAAAATAACAAAATGATATAACTAAATACACAACTAAATAAACAAATATAAAAATAAATACATACATAGGTACTTATATATACAATGTGATTATTAAATTGATTCAACAATGAATCCATAAGATACTATTAAATTTTTATATAAATATAAATATAATACTATTGATATATATATAATTATATTATTTTATTTGTGCTAAAGCTCTTTAGTTATTTTTTTATTGTTGTACGTACTTGAGTAGTAGGTACTTTTAATTATTATTCTTGTTTGAGCCTTCACCTTGTTCGATTGGCACCACACTGGAGCTCTACATAGCATTAAGGAAAGGATCATAAAAAAAAGGTAGACCCCAAGCCGTGTTTGTTGCCTGATTCTTCTAGGCTTGGTCGCGTGGAATCGGCGTAGCTTCACCTAGTTCCTAAGACGTTTCAAAGTGATCCTTGTGATTTTATTGAAATAAATGATTTTTGAATTTGAATTGAATTTGAATTTGAATTAATACTAATTATAGTTTTTTACTATGATAATAATAATTTTAATTTTTGATTTTTATTTTGCTATGTCCAAACATAACTCATGTACTAATAATAATACCAATACTACTTACCCTATTTATAAGACCTATACCTACTATGTATTGTACATGATGCAAATAAATAAATAAATAAAAATAACTTCTTATGAACGAAGTCGCGAAGTTTCTAAAAAGGTCTAGAAAACATCTGTTAGTACATTACTACATAAATCCTCATAAAATACTTTCATAGAGCAAGCATCACAACCTACTTTCACAAAGACATAATTACTTAAAGATAATCTCCATAGACAAAAACAAAACAATAAACAGCTACGTCTTCTAGTTCAATGCTAATCTTCTTTTAAGGGCATCTTGATAAGCTTCATTCATATTTCATTGTATAAAATCTGTTAAATTAGACTCCGTCAACACATCCAACGGCTTGAAACGGTTGTCTAAAGATCATAGATTAAAAATAATATATAGACGGACAGCGAAGTCTTAGTAATAGGGTCCCGTTTTTATCCTTTGGGTACGGAACCCTAAAAACAGATCTAAAAAATTGCAAAACATAATGTATACTTAAATACTTATACCATACATAATATACCAATAATATAAATGTATAGGTACGAACAATTGAACATGCTTACTGTAATTCTCGAGATAAAAGTTCCTTTGTTTTGGAGATTAGTTTCACAGGTTCCTAAAAACAAAGTGTTTTTTTATCAATTAAGAAAAGGGCGACGTCCAAAAAGTGTTTGCGTTTGGGGTTTTTTGGTTTTGAAAGTAATTTACGGTTTCCTTATAGAGTGTGGTTCAACAGCCTATTGGATATTTTTTTTTTCACATATTAGGAGAGCAACTGTTTGAAACCCAATCCAGTCGTAAAAATAGTCGAAAACACAATATCGAGTTCGCCAAATAAGTGCACACATACCTAACGGGAACTTTCGTCTGTCGATGAATATACGTTTGCGACCCACAATTTTAGCCTCTGCCGAACAAAATAAACACCAAGAGTTGGTCAGTTTACCAAGTGCAGAGCACATAGCCCAGTTTTTTCAACAAAGGTGGTCGTTGACCACTACATTTTACTTTCTTTGTTTTGTGTATATTGTTGAGATGATAATTTTGGTACTGGTGATCAGTTAGTACTTATCTGAAGGTATATGATAATGATAAGTACGGTCAAAATGTGAATCACAATTCTGCTAAGAACGATCAACTTTGTTTTGTAAAAATTATTGTTGTGATGATAGTTTCAGATCAATAAGTGACTGTTCTTAACGAGAACGGCCAAAGTCCGAATCGTTCACAATTCCTGTCCAGAATGATCAGGGGCTTACCACTAGCGCTTAAAGTAATATTACTTTACATACTTTACTACTTTTTTAATATTACTTTAAGAGTTTGTGGTAATAATGTCGGTGTTCATCACAAATGTAACTTTGGCTTATCATCTCGTTAAAATTTTTAAGATCCACTTAGCTATTTGACCTTGGTCTTAAGACATAAAGTATCTATACTTAAGTTCATATTCTTAAACTGTTCTCAGTTGTGAGTCGTGATTCAAACAAAGATTTTTTGATAGTTTTTCAAGGAGAGATGTCGTATGTATAAAAATAAAAGTGATTTAAAACAATTGGCTATTATGATGTTCGTGACAGCAATACAATCTTCAACAACATTTGACTTGATAGGTTAAAATCGGTAAAGATAAAGTATGATTAATGATAATGAGATATCTCCTGGTATGCTGGGAATGCGCAATAAATGCAGGCAGAATTTATGGACAATGTCAATGTCGCGTTTAAAAACTGGATTCTTTACAGCATAATAAACACTTAAAAATGCATAAAATAAGCTGGTGGTATTTATATTTTTGTAGAAATAACTTGTAATTGTGAAGATGCTAAAAATAGCTTCAGACTTTTTAACAAAGAGATAAGTAGGTACTTTGATAAGTTCTGATATAAGTGAGACTTTTATTATACGAGTATGATTCACTTTAAAATAATTGATATACATATAAACAATTAAGGCCTTTGCCCTGCAGTGGGACACTACAGGCTCACAATAATAATAATAATAATAATATAAACAATGTACAAAAACGGCAATTTAAACCGATAATTTGTCAAATATCTGTTCTAAAAAAAGTTATAAATAGGATCACGATTGTAATCCCCAAGTATGGTAGACATCCTCTCAGATCTCGCTCCTTGAAGATCTCTAAGAGGGGTTAGTCAGACATTACATTTGGTACATATTAAAATTATGCAGTAGTTTGTCTATTACCTATAAGGTTGTAGCCCATCGCCGATTATAAAAATACCTACGATTACTATTTTTCGAACTGAAAAACAATATTAATACACGACCGGGATTGGACCTTTGGATTGAGTTTCTAGTTTTAGGTCATCAAATTAAAATAATAATAAGTATAGGTATTGAAAATATAATGTATCTTTTTATATTTCAGATGCTGCTTTCATGCTGTCTTTTAGAAGCCCTCCCACGTCCAACCGTAACACGCAATAATGAGTAAGTATTGTTTTATTATTTTTATATAACAATATTTTAAAAAGAACTTTTATAACTTTTGTATGAAAATGATATTACGATCATAGACGTGAAAAAATATTTCGATTTCTTGTAAAATATTTTTGTGATATCAATTTCATCTGTAAAATTAATATTTGCCTATTATAATTTATGTATTATCGGATAAACAAATAAAAACGGTTTATTTATAACAGGACGCATAGTTCAAATAATTTCCACGTTTATATATAGCACAAAAAGCACAACTAACATTAGTACAAAACATAGTGAAGCTTTGGGAGAAACGCACCGCTGCTGCTTCAGGTTTGACCTATTTTTAATTTTTAATTAGCTTCAATACTGCTTTTAGTAAATGTATAATGCCACCATGCTTATGGCAAGGTTTCAATACAGTTTGAATATAATGAACAAACTTTTATCTAATATAAAAATAAATTCCTTTTCAGAGAAACTACTCCACTATCAATAGGTCTGACAGAAGTAGAAAGTGATGTTAACAACAAGGATGAAAGATCACTAATGTACGAAGAAGGATCTCAAGGCAATACAAAAGAGATAGTCGAGAGAATAAAGGCTATAAATGATGCCTTAAATATTAAAAAAAGTACTAAGAGACCACAGATAAACTGGAACACTCAACCACATACAGGAGGTGGATATATCATGGACAAAGATGTATTGGAGCAACTCCAACAAATCATAGCATCAGGAAAGCTTCACTCATACCCTCATAACCAAGCTCAAAGACACGATCTTATATCTGAGAACAATGATCTAAGACATTCAAGACAAGTACCAATGATGCAAGGAAATCAGGGTTTACCGATAATGCCAATTCCATACATGACCAATATACCTGTACTTGTGATGCCACAAAATATGAACGCGTATAACAACATGCTTAGCCCTCAACAGTATGGCTCTTTGACGAGACAAGGACCTGAACCACTATCATCGATATTCGGAGGTCTTGGAGCTATTCAGTTGCCTTTTGCTTCACTTTTTCCAATATTGATCAGAAATCCAGTTCTTAGCATGTTGAACGGCGGTGGTTGGAGCGAAGTGTTTCAGTATGGACAGGAGGCTGATGTCTGCAGAAGACAGAAATCTGCTGAGAAAGAGAAAGAAGTTATTCATCATCACGTTATAACAGATGAAAATGCAATCGACAGCAATATTTTTCAAGATCAACTTAACAGTTTCAACATGCGACAAGGAAGAGCTATTAAAAAACGAACTGTGTCACACGAAACTAGATTGCAAGAAGTAGATGACAAAAAGAAATCGAAAAAAATATATTCAACCAAATCAACTACTACTCGAAAACCAGTTAAACGCGTTCACAATGTGCAAGATACAAAGACTGTAAATACTGATGAAGGAGACCTTCGCTTTCCGTTTGGAGAATTTTCTCTTTTTGGAAATAAAAAGCCAGTCGCCCCGAGTCCTGGGTTCTTTATAAATAGGATGAAGGTGCGGAGAGGTGGTGTGGCTATAGCTGGGCCAGGAGGAGTTGCCACTGCTGGAAGAGGAGGGACCGCTATCGTTGGACCTGGAGGACTGGCATACACTCAACCCGGAGGCTTGGCCGTCGCCGGTCCACATGCTCGAGTCGTCGCTCTTTCACATGACGCTGACCTGCATTCAATCATATCACGCCTACAAGAACAAAACGGTTCTGTACCACGTTCATTACAAGCTATACCTGAAGGAAAAGTAGTTGCTACTGGCCCTGTTATTTACTACCACCCTAACCCTTGACTCGCTCGCTAACCCCAACCAAAACGTATTTCTTTCTTTCTTTCTATTTGTGTTAACTTCTTTATTTCTCTATTAGATACGACGGAAGAGTCGAACACGGAGGAGGAAGATTTACCAGAAGACCAGATGAGTACCACTACAATGGAGTGAGATTTGGAAAAGGTGTATTGAAGATGGAAGTGCCAGACTTTATGATATTCCTCAGACCAAAAGCGTACGCAGAGACTGTGGAAGGGATAGCTATAGCTAATCCTATATCCAATGTTGTGATCGCTCACAACACGACTGGGTCCATAGTGCATAGCCCACAAGCAACTGCTATAGCGGGACCTGGGGGCATAGCACATGCTCTATCAGAACTAAACCTCTATGAATATGTTAAGGAATAAATTATGATATCATTTTAGGTATCTTTCTAGCAATGTGTATGTTATCGAAAAATTATTTCGACCTCACGCTTGAAATCATTTTTCGTATTGTTATATTCTATTAATAAATACCATTTAATCTAAATACCTTTTTTTTGTGCAAACACCTTGAAAAACCCACTCAATCATGTCATGATACATAATATCACTACCTACTTACCTATAAAAAATTGTCTAAAGAATTTTGATACAAATATTATAAGTATTAATCATCTATCTAGCTAAATATAATAATATGCATTTGAAAAGGTAGTGCTATGAATAATAACGAGAAGTAGATAATGCAAATGTTTTTAGGTAGGTTTATTGTTGCATTGAAAACTGATTCATAACATAAAATAAACTTAAAAAATGTATGTATGTTTTTATTGAACTAAATTCCATAGGGCTACAATTCAATATCTACCGTTCTACGGCGGTGCAAAAGGACAATATCTAGAAGTAAAAAAAGACACGGCTGGATCAATCATCAGTGAAAAGATCGTGTCAGAAGAGAAAATAAGCAGTGAGAACGTCGTCAAGAATAGTGACGAGAATCTCTTATCTAAAGTACTAGCAGCTAACCTACAGATGTTGCGGAGTACATCCACTACCATACTTAAGTTGCATACTCTCGGGCGGAAGACTGGTAATTTGGGTAACAATGAGAAGAACAGATTTAAAAACCAGCTGGCAGCATTGGGGGAAGCGGCTTCGAATACCATCAAGTTGGTGGAAGAGATAGGTGACAATGTTGACTCATTGTTTGTGAGAAATGCCACGCTGCTCAGAAAATATGGAGAGGCTGATGCAGATGACGTAAGTAATTTGAAACTTGAAAGCTAAAACCGTAATGTACCTACCATTTCCACCCACTTAGTTTATTATGTCTGCGTATGACGACTGTCATATAACGGAAACTGGGGTAACGAAACAACCGGTCTAGAATCTAAATACCTATTATAAAATTATACTATTGCGTTACTGACTGACTGATCTATCAACAACAGCTTAAACCACACCTCCTAGAAATTTGAAATAGAAGGATGTATTTTCCATTTAATTTTGGTATTTAGGGATGCATTAAAAATGGAATTTGAGAAGAGGGGATTTAAATCTTTTTGAAAAAACTTTATACGAACTTTATGATCTTTGAACGCGAGGGTTTCCACTAGTTAGGAAATAAGAAAGGAAGAGTGAAATATAAAAACCATTATAAATGAATGATCATCATTCTGAGTACCTACCTAAGATATTATAAGAACTACTTTGGTTTTCAGGTTGGCGAGGAAGGAGTGGGCATTGATGCCGACGAAAGCGATACATCGTCAAGCTTTGATTACGACAGTATGAACATAGATGGCAGCACGATCGCTGAAGCCAAGCCCATAGGTAAAGTAACATTTTTTACTAGACGAACTTTATTTTGAAACAATAGGATTACAAAGGTTGGACGCACTTAATTTTTAGATTTGAAAACTGTAGGATTTCTTTTACATAACTAGCTGTCCTGACTGATGTTGTCTTGTCAAATTTCGATAATCCCACAGAAAAAAGCACTTTCTATTTCTCGCGAACTTTACGCCACCCTTATCACTCAGGGGTAGTACACTTACCGTCGTATTCAGGAACGACACTGTCAGAACACGCACCCACAGTGGACGAAATCACAGTGTCGTTCCTGAACACGAGGGTTAGGCAGTTTATTTAGATGAAGAGCCTTGCAGAATAAAATAAGCAAATAACTGTTAGGTATACTACTATATCTGTTACGTTACCGAGTGCTTAACTTAACAGGTAAAGTAGTAGTTTATTATACCTATACCAAATAGGTACACTTGCCTAAGGCAGACTAATTACTATTTATTGACGACTTTATCTTACAACAGTAAAAATTCTAAAAATAAATAGAAAATTTGGGAATAAAAGTAACCAATATCCGTCCTAAGACTTTAAACTATCTCTATACGAAATTTCATCAGAATCGGCCCAGAAGTTTAGCCGTGATAACGTCACAGACAGACAGACTGAGTTACTTTCGCATTTATAATATGAATATAGATTTTATTTATAAAAATAGCACCTAACTTAGTGGTTTTTAGATACTATATTATTTAATTTACTCTTGTAAATTTTTTATGTGATACAATACAATGTTGAGTTAAAGTTTGCTATTTTATACCTTCCAGGCTTAGCAGTGATCGGCGAAAGCGGTCTTGCGTCAGCCAGACCAATGGGAACAGCAGTGGCTCGACACGGAATCGCAATAGCTCGACCAATAGGTACTGCGATCGCTGGCATAAACCCCGAGCTCTTAGATCTTCACTTAGATTTTAATAAAAACTAGGATTTTGGCCGCTATAAAACATGACGGCACAAATACAAAATCATCAAGTCAATCATGTATGAGTATCTTAATATACTATCTGTTAGCTCACATCCTGTATAGATAGGACATAAAGATAGAGACAGATGTCTAATATATCTAGGTCTACTTCAGTTCAGTCTTAGTCAGGCACATCTCATTGAAGATATACCTGAGTAGAACGGAGCGGATAGTGAACTGACCAATCATAGTTCACGAAAAATTTCAAGCACTGTGATTGGTTACATATTTCTGACCCCATACTAGGATTCTCTAACTTCTAGGTAACTTTCAACAATGAATTCTAGTATGGTGTCCGAACTATGTAGGTGTATGGGACTGTTAGGTTTTAATAATTGTCGATATATTTCTCAAAATGCCATATTGTATCTGTGTGCACAGCAAATTTTAATTGAAATTTAAAATGTGATAGTAAGTCTTGAAAAGACGAAAAATTGTATTTATTTTATTTAAGAAAAAAAATTCTAGTTGGTGTTTTTATTTTATTTTATCTAAAATAGGTATTATAAAACTCTTGCGCTACTAACCACCAGACTGACTGATTTATCCACGTACAGCCTAAATCACTAGTTTTAGAAACTTGGAATTTAGGAATACACCATTCCATTTGGTGTGTAAAGGTGCACTAAGAAATAAATTTCTGAAATTTAACCCCTAAGAGGGTGCAGCGGGGTTTAAAGTCTGTTAAAAAAGGGGGGTTTAAAAAACCACTTTCCACTAGTTAAAATTTTCAGACTAGCTTTTCGCTCGCTACGACTTGCTACTACCTTTAAATCCTTTAATCTGAACATGGAAAAACCAAATACCTACATCAGAGGATATGAAAGTAAAAAATAAGGTCTTCCTTCTAAATATATTTGACCACAGCGCAATACCTAAAATTACCTAACGCATAGTCATCGGAAAATGCAAAGTAGGTTCAGTGTCTAAGTAGGTAAGTGAGCTCTACATAGAGTGAACTTTACGAATCACTACATAGTATAAAGCAAAGTCGCTTTCCGCTTCCCGCGTTTGTATGTATGTCTGTATGTATGTTTGCTTATATCTTTAAAACTACACAACGGATTTTGATGCGGTTTTTTTTAATAGATAGAGTGATTCAGGAGGAAGGTTTATATCTATACTAATATTATAAAGAGGAAAGATTTGATTGTTTGTTTGTTTGTTTGTTTGTTTGTATTGAATAGGCTCCGAAACAACTGGACCGTTTTGAAAAATTCTTTTACCATTAGAATCCTACATTATCTCTGATGAACATAGGTTATAGAATATTTTCAAAAACGTTAGGGATCCGTATGAAAACTTGGATAATGTAACCCGACGTGTGAAAAAAAAATCCAATAAAAATACTTATAACGCGTTTGCTGCGGAAATTATTGACAATAGAGCAAAGTAATGTACTACAGTTTTATAGAAAACATCAATATCTACAAAAAAGTATGTAATACCATATGTCTAACTATTAGGGATCCGTATGAAAACTTCGTTAATGTAACCCAAGGTATACAAAAATTTACCCATTAAATCATTATTACACCCGTGCGACGCTGGGGCGGACTGCTAGTGTATAATAATATGCTTAATATATTAGAGAACCACTGATAATTTTAAGATTTCAAATCAGCGCGACCTTTTTTTATAAATTTTAAATGCTGTTAACGAGTATACAAAGACATTCTGTAATATATTTTGGTATCAGCTTTGCACCCGTGCGAAGCCGGGGCGGGTCGCTAGTAGGATTATAAAAATAAGTTTTTCCTAACTTTTTTTTTTAATCAAGCTTTTATAAATTACTAGCGACCCGCCCCGGCTTCGCACGGGTTTAATACATATAAACATTCCTCCTAAATCACTCTATCTATTAAAAAAAACCGCATCAAAATCCGTTGTGTAGTTTAAATGATATAAGCATACATACAGACGCGGGAAGCGGGAAGCGACTTTGCTTTATACTAAGTAGTGATATGGCTCTAGTATTAGTCAAGGCAAATCTAACGAGCCCAAACACGACGTGGTTATGTTGTGTAGTTAGAGAGTTCCTATGGCTACATTCAAGCTCCATCATCAGACCAGCTCGCTAATACCATAATTTTATGTTGTCGTTGGAGATTGATAGGTACCTATTAGGGAATGCAATCTCGCGAGATTGGAGCTCTGGCGAGATCTTACGCTGAGACTACATTATGGGATTTGGCTAATGTTTTCATTTTGTGTTCTTCAAATATCGTCTATCCTGTGCCGTCTATCCTTGAGTCGTCTATCCTGTGGAAAATCATTATGACTACACTTGTCACAGACGAGAATGGTTCGTCATAGCCTTAGTAGCATTAGAGGTACCTAAATCAGAACAATGTATAATTCAGGGAAGCTAAATATACAAACCAACTCAATAAAAACCGGCCAAGTGCGTGTCGGGTCATGCGCAATGTAGGGTTTCGTAGTTTACACAGCTAACAACGTTATAATAAGCAATTTTCAATTACATTTTATAAGTTGGTCGACTATTACGTAGTTTTGCTTTTTACTTCAGTATATTTACTCCTACTGTGAATTTTTCGAGTGTCGGGTGTTCATTTTTAGGCGGGGGAACTCTTGACTCTAACAAAAATTGGCATATTAAAGCTTAATATTTCATAAACAAATTACTTAATCAAAATGTTGATTTTACAAACTCCCCATACTTTTTAAAGACCTATCTAACGAAACCCAACACCATGGGGTACGCAAGAAAAAAAAATAACACCCCCACTTTAGGTCTAGGGGAGGTACCCTAAAAAAATGATTTTCAATATTTTATTCTACGACTTTGTTGACATTACTAATATGTATATACATGACAAACTACAGCTTTCTAGCACTAATAGTCTTTGAGCTAAGCTGCGGACAGACGAACGGACGGACGGACGGACGGCCATGGCGAAACTATAAGGATTTCTGGTCTTGTCGACTACGAAACCCTAAAATGTAGTGATGTAGGTAAGTAATTCATCACTGTGAATAGACGCGTCTAAGCAGGAAGCGTCTGCCTACATTTTGGCACGACCATTATCTCACATAAAATGTACTTTTGCCTTAGTTTCCATATTTGTTATGCAAGAACTTCGACGCCAGATGATATCTGGGCACTTACTAACTACCTACCTACTCGTACGACGTGATCTGAAACTAATTACATGTGATACAGTTATTACTTGGTTTTTAGGGTTCCGTACCCAAAGGGTAAAAACGGGACCCTATTATTAAGACTCTACTGTCCGTCTGTCTGTCACCAGGCTGTCTCATGAACCGTGATAGCTAGACAGTTAAATTTTTCACAGGTGATGTATTTCTGTTGCCGCTATAACAAATACTAAAAACAGAATAAAATAAATATTTAAGTCATACGACAAACGTGATTTTTTTGCCGTTTTTATTGATAATGGTACGGAACCCTTCGTGCGCGAGTCCGACTCACACTTGGACGGTTTGTTTTAACTAGCTGTAAGCGTGCGTGATAATAAGTAGGTCCATATAACAAATAAAAATGACGGCTAAATTTATAATTTTAGTTTTTGTTACTCACCATTAGTGGTTGTGAATAAATTAGCAATAAAAGCAGCTGAAAATAAACAGACAGACAACATTATTAATCAGAATATATTGTCAATCGTATAAGCGGCGATGGGCTTGCAACCTGTCACGTATGGAATGCTAACTGCAAAATGTGTGCATGTGCCAAATATAATATTTGATCGTGCCTCTGACTACCCCCTCTTGACATCTATAAAGATCTTACTTATCGATACTTACTTACTTATAGATACTTGGGGATTACAGTCGTGATCCTATTATAATATTTGTCCTGATTTTGATTCAGAGATCTTTGCTTGCTTTGCTCACTCGATCAGTTAGGTGCATCGACTACCTGGGCTATGTAGTCGATGGTTAGGTACCTATCAAATTATTAAATAGTGATGAACTTCATTTAGCACTATTGCTAAGGAGTTCTAAATAAATGTTTTTGATGAATACAGAATCGTTTTTTCTCAATAACAGCAAAACATACAGTTTTGTTTTTTATGAAAATTTAATCTAGATAAATTAAAGACAGAAACACGATTGGTGAAACTTTTCTCGATAGATTTATTTTCCAAAGTTGGCTCTTCAAAAACACTAGTTTCGTTTTTAATCAAAACTATGAATAGCTAAATAATTAATTTTTATATAATTCGTTAGATAATCATATTATCTAGGTACCTAAACTAATGACATTTTTTTTTTAATTTGATTGTTTTCATGATAATGCAGTTTTATCACTTTTTCCGTCTTATCCGGGTAGACTCAGCCCATACAAAACGTCAAAAATTTCACTTATCACCTTAAAGAAAGAAAGAAATAGTAAATTTATTTTATTAGGTACTTAGTTCAGAAATAAAAGGGATTCCCAATACTTCGAGTCCACCAGACGTACAAAGTTCTAACCGCAGTCGCAGTTTAGTCACTGCGTTCTTTGTAAATCTATTACTTTTCACAACTCCAGGAAAAAAACACTTTGTTGTGTAGGTAT
Source organism: Hydriomena furcata (assembly GCA_912999785.1). NCBI lineage: Eukaryota > Metazoa > Arthropoda > Insecta > Lepidoptera > Geometridae > Hydriomena > Hydriomena furcata. Next base: position 3,754,003 of record OU538825.1, read on the forward strand.
CATGGTATGTAGGTAAGTACAAATAGTTCATGGTAATTATTTAACTAATATTATAACTGCAAAAATAGTGTTTGTAGCAGCTTAAGGCCCTGCATGTCGACGATTGCTCTTTTTCGAAACGAAAAAAAAAATACTTCTGAACAAGCCACATCTTCTTTTTTTATAAATATATTACTTCAGGTTCCTACCTTTCTATTAACCTGAAAACATAATAGCAGAAACTTTTCACGATAAAGATATTATTTCAAAATGATACGTTTTAGAATTTATGATCGAAATATTTTAATACCTACTATTAAGATCAACTTGTGATTTATTGTTAAAGATAGGTAATATGTAGATCTAGATATCTACTAGAATAGGTTTTTGATAAGTAATTATACATAATTTATATCATTAATTTATTCGAAAAGCAAACGCGCCGCCCATGGATCAGTACCATGTGCAGCGGTCGGTAGGATTATTTATCGAAGTGATTAAAGACATCTTTATTCACATATACTATACATTATAAAAATAGAGATGTGGCTTGCTCAGAAGTATTTCTTTTTTCGTTTCGAAAAAGAGCAATCGTCGACATACAGGGCCTTAACAAATTTTGATTAAACTCAAAACCAATTATTGTTCATGATGGGTGATGATTGATGATTGATGTTCCTTGGAACACCAAGGAACAGAGGGAACTTATAATCCGAAAAACAATCCATAAATAGTAAAAAAACCCCAAAAAGGATAATTTTGGCATAGATGGCGCGGATGTACAAAAAATTTGATCTCAGACCGAAAACATTGAGTTGTCATAGCAACGCATTCTACCAAAAAGGTTAAATCCTACTAAGGTCAGTATTGGCAATTCATTTTGTCAAAAAAATCTGACATCAATTTGACTAACGAATGATGCACATTCTACCAAAATTCATATTTATTTTATGTTTACTGATTACTTATTTTGCGTTTACTGAAATTTGGGCCAAAGTCTGTCACGGGTCGTCTAGTATTTTATATTTTTTCATCTTACTTCTAATTACTTATTGCGTAGTAGGTAAATTAAAATGGGTGTTTTGTATATTACTCGCTTACTTACTTATACCACGTGTTGAATTAACATTTTCATTCTATTTGTACGCAAAAGTGAATCATTTGTTACAATTTTCTCTAGATTGTTGTTTTACAAGTTAATTTGTAAGTTCACGTTTTACTTTGTAATGGTGTTTATTTGAATCAGTATCAAATAGTTTTTTGAGCCCGTAGGCAAAAGCGGTCAAAAGACCACTGGATTAATCAAAAATCTCACATTCAATAGGTTTTTGTCTTCTATGATGGGAAACCAAAGATATAATCCAAAAAAAAATATAAAGTACCTACGGTAGAAATCCTCTCAGACCTCCAAGTGCTTAAGTCCTTGAGGATGTCTAAAGGGGGTTATCAGAGTCACGTTCAACATCATATTGTTTACGTGACAGGTTGTGCAGACCCATCGAGCATGGAGTATTTCTGTTGTCCCCATCGAATTTAATATAATAATAATTGTCCCCAATGACTTTTTTTTTTGATCTTTATAAACGTGCAACGTCTCATTTCGAAGGGTAAAATCTATTGATGCACGGCGGGGATTCCAAATCGCGACTTTCAGATTGAAAGTCAATAAGTTCTCACTCGGCCAATATGGCTACCACGAAAACCATAGGCATGTGTAATTCATTGCAACTAATACTAATTTTTATTTAGGTTGGTAAAACCGATGACGAACGACACAAAAAAGGTGACAATTATGTTGCATTATTCTAACCTGACTGCACAGTTAGAATAATACAACATTCTTACACATAAAAAAAACAAGGACGGCTATAAGTTTAGCGCTTTCTAAATAAATGAAAATGTTTCGAACAATTGAAAAGACAAGTGGTTTTTTGAAGGAACTAGTCCTACATATACAACTTAAATGGGACCAGATTTTATACACAACAGAAAAAGACATCCAAATCGGATATCCAGCTAAAACAAATGCGCGGTCATACATAAAAAACCGGCCAAGTGCGAGTCGGACTCGCGCACGAAGGGTTCCGTACCATTATCTATAAAAAACGCCAAAAAAAAACACGTTTGTTGTATGTGAGCCTAACTTAAATATTTATTTTATTCTGTTCTTAGTATTGGTTGTTATAGCGTCCACGAAAATACATCATCTGTGAAAATTTCAACTGTCTAGCTATCACGGTTCATAAGATAAAGCCTCGTGACAGATATACGGGTAGGCGGACAGCGAAGGCTTAGTAATAGGGTCCCGTTTTTACCCTTTGGGTACGTAACCCTAAAAAAACATCCAAATTGAATCACCATCTAAACAAATGCAAAATCCTAATTTTTTCGTCGATTAAAAATGCAACATCAGAATCGACACCAATGTCGCACAACTGAATTTGCCAATCAATAATGTACTTGTTTCCGGAAAGAAATGACTAATTTATGCCATGCAAAGTTGAACAGAAGCCAAGTTAATGAACAATAAGAAAACCTTAGGATCGGAATATGCTGGTATTTGTTTCCGACAGATGATAAATCTGTCGATGTGAGTTTTTTTTATGGCTTTTCGATGATAATTACCTATAGGAAATATCAACTAATGTTTTTGATGAAAAATTAAGTAGTTAAGCAAGTCCCGAAATTTGAATTCAACATAACTATATCGCCTAAGATTTTCTGTATCGTGGATTATCACGAATAGCAAAAGCTTTTTTACTTTGTACAATCAGTTGCTTCTCGTATTCTGAAACGATTATATTCCGGTGTTGATAATAGTTTTCATTTATCTTTATTTCTAATCTTATAAGTATTAACAACACTATCATGTTAGCAAGAACAAAAAAAACATATTTTTTTTTTAATTTTACATCCTTTAGAAAATTTTAACCTCCTGCCTGCCAGACATACTTTTTCTAAGATATCTTTATGAAATTTTCAGGGTGTTTCAATGGTGGTAAAAATTTTGACTATGTACTATGTGTAGGACACTGGTCCCCAATACAGGTGTGCTACATATAGTACATAAGGGTTTTTCATAAGAAAAAATTCTAGCTAAATATAAATATACATTTTCAGAAGTCTATGTACTATACATAGTACGCTGGGAGGAATAAATTATTAATTATAATAATTTATTGTTTCAGGCAACATAGACCCCTAACATAATTATAATATTATATAGGTACCTTATAATCTAACACACAAATTTTATACAGATATCCTAAACTATTAACGACTAATTTACTTATTAATTATTTTGTCCAGTCATCACCTTCTTCGTTGGTTCTACCACAAGCAAATACGCAAAAAAAAAGAGTTAAAGGTACTTTTGATGCGTCAGCCTTAGCCTACCCCTTACGAGACTGACAGCGGTCGGCGAGTGCGCAACCCCGTCATCACTATACTGTTGATATAAGGAAGACTTCGCGTCGCTCATCGCATTTGGTCAACGGATTCTCGTGTGTGTGTCCTGTGTGATGGCTGTTACTATTGTGAGTTTATTATATTACGATTCGATTTTTTTATAAATATATTCACCATTATTAATGATATCGAAGAAGCTGAACCGGTTCAAGCCGGTGGATAAAAACATCGCTTAATAAACTAAAAAGAAAACCGACAAAAATGTTTAAACCAATCAAAAGTCAGGAAGTCTCCTACGGGTACTACGAGTCGTTTTTTAAGTTTTTTTAAGGACATTATTCCTACATAATTACAATTTAAATGGAATCTTTTGGACTATTTTTTACACAATAATAAATACATTCAAATCGGTTCACGAGGTAAAAAGATAATGCGTGATCATACATACAAAAAACAATAAATAAGTAAAAAATATATACGCGTTGAAATAAGAACCTCCTTTTATCATTGATGAAAATATAATTCATTATATTATGATTTTATACTTAGCTGACACAACAATCCTCTATCCAAATTTCAATAATCATATAGAAAAGCAAAGGTTTTCCGGTAGATTTTCCAACAAATTTCTTTTATACAATTATAACAAACATAATCAAAAAAATTCAGCCACGTCAGTCGTACGCGTTCTCAAGGTGATGATCTGAAAATGTACTGAAAATATCCGTATACTTATAAAATAAAAACGTATTTGTATAAAAACTTGTATAAATAATTTTGGCAACAACCTAAAATTGCATTTTTTTAAGGTTAAACATGTTTTATGATTCAGTTTTTTTAAGTTTTTTAGAAATAATAATACCGATAATATAAAGTAAAGTTATATTGATAAACTATTAATTCAGTTAATTTAAATTCATATTCATTCAAAAATATATAACGACGTTAAATTGAACCAAAAATTTTTTTAAGTAGCTTAGAAAAAGGGATTTACGAAGATAGCTTTACATTAGGTTAGAATATAATATTCTATATTATGTCAGTTTTAGATAGAGCATACACGGAAGTAGAGCCTACAGAAAGTACTTAGTAAGGTAGTTTACGGAGGTAGCACCAACCATACCGTTCTGCAATCAGAATCCAGGTCAACCATCCAGCGAGCCGCGTCCAGCACCCAACAATTACTTCAAAACTACACTTTATGCGTGTCGCAAACGGATACTTAGCGACATGTCGCGGTGACGTGTGACAGTCTCATTGTTTTGCAACGAGTTCACTTTGTAGGACGTTGGCTTATCCAAAGGTTGTTGGTTCGAATTCTAACCCTCGTATTCAAGAACGACACTATGAGAACACGCACCCACAGTGGACGAAATCTTTTTTCATAAAAATCACTTTATGTGTTGTGCGACACTGCATAGTGTGACTAGAGGTACATTGTCGTGTGCCTCTAGCCAAAGTTGAGCTCTAAAGGCACACGGTAGCGTGCGCCATAGTGCCGCTCAACACATAAAGTGATGTTTATGAAAAAAGATTTCGTCCACTGTGGGTGCGTGTTCTCATAGTGTCGTTCTTGAATACGAGGGTATGTATTGTGTAAGAATTGTGAGGAAAAAACACTACGAGACAATGCACCTGAATTCTGAAGAGGTTCACCGAATTCTTTCACTATGCTGGTTATTTAACTCGACTCTAGACACTTTAGGGTCATTATGCTTATCAAAGGAAAAAATACTAAGCATAGAAGTGATAAAATATACCTGGATCCTGATGGTAAACTAAATTTTTCTACTGTGGTGATTATTATCAAGATTTTAGACGGTTTAGGGTTACTATGCTTATAAAGAAGAGCATCCAGTATCAGAACCAGTTGAAAGAGTTATTTAATAGACTGAAAACCAAAGGCTGTTTGGAACAACAACCAATTTGTAAGGTATACTCCTCTCAAATCTCCAGATCCTCACACCAAATTTGGCACGTGCGTAAATTTTGCAGAGGTTAGCGTTTTATACGGAATAGGTCGGTAGATCATCGTCTTCATACTCATTGGTAAAAATATAAAGTAAAATCAAATATCTGGGGGCACGGCAGTGCCCCCGCCAAGTCAAGCAATAAAGCGGCACGGCTGTACCATCCTTTTCTTGAAGCAGTTCAGGCCATTTTCGACCCCCTATAACTTCGTTGTGGATAAAACTAGAAGCCTGAATTTTCAGTAACCAAGCAGTCACTATATAAACACGGTATATTTCAAATTTCATTCAATTTGAACCAGTAGTTTAAGAATTATAACTAGTCAAAGTTTCCTATTTTGTCACTCACTCACTGACTGACTGACTGACTGACCGATCATCAAAAGTTTAAGGCACTTCTAGCAGACATAGAAGCTTCAAATTTGAAACACAATTAGTGTTTAGTGTAAAAACCCTAAAAAAACCTGCCAAGTGCGAGTCGGACTCGCGCACGTCGAGTTCCGTACCATTATCTATAAATCACGTTTGTTGTATGGGAGCCCCACTTAAATATTTATTTTATTCTGTTTTTAGTATTTGTTGTTATAGCGGCAACAGAAATACATCATCTGTGAAAATTTCAACTGTCTAGCATTCATGGTTCATGAGATACAGCCCTGTGATAGACAGACGGACAGATAGACCGACAGACAGACAGACGGACAGACGTACAGATGGACAGACGGACGGACAGACAGTGGAGTATTAGTAACAGGGTTCCGTTTTTACTCTTTAGGTACGGAACCCTAAAATGTAGGGCTATCTACAAAAATAAATGAGATGCCATCAAAAACATAACTTGTAAAAAAAGCCAAGTCTCGCAACGCAACTCAGTTCTTCTACCGTAAAAAGTTGTGAGATCCATGTAATACCAAGTCGGTTAATTTATTCAGTCCCTACTTTAAGGGTCCTTCTGACTTATGTTATTACGTAAAGGTTAGCTAGTTACGTTAAGGGTCCTTCTGACTTATGTTATTATGTAAAGGTTAGCTAGTTACGTAATAACATAAGTCAGAAGGACCCTTAAAGTAGGGACTGAATAAATTAACCGACTTGGTATTACATGGATCTCACAACTTTTTACGGTTGTTTTTGATGGCATTACAACTATTTGGGATGGCCAAGAGGATACAATAGAACATTTCATTCATAAAAACAAAAGAAAGGGTTTGTCGTCACAGTATACAGAAACGTGCTTCAAACAATAAAATAAAATGAATCGATTCTCATTTTTCCGTATCTTTTGTTTTGGGTAGGTACAAAAAAAACGTGCACGATAGAAATGCTTCCCCTCGGTGCATTAAATTGCATGCATTCAAATTGATATTATTGTTTTATCACTACATAGTATAAAGCAAAGTCGCTTTCCGCTTCCCGCGTATGTATGTATGTATGTATGTTTGCTTATATCTTTAAAACTACACAACGGATTTTGATGCGGTTTTTTTTATAAATAGAGTGATTCAAGAAGAAGGTTTATATGTATAATACATGCATAATATAGTAGAGAAACACTGATAATTTTAGAGGTTTCTAATGTGATGTCGTAAATAAACACATTTTTTTGCGCTTACATTGCAAATGCTGGCTGAACCCCACGAGATATATCAAACTATGTACTACAGTATGGTACACCTTAAAAACGTCTACAAAAAAGTCAACGATGGTATTAGAAATGTCTTACGCACAGCGAAGCGGGCACGGGTCAGCTAGTCAACTAATAAATTAGAAACTGTAATTTTGGAAAGCGGTCTTATGCTATTGAGTAAAGCATTTTAAACTGTAGTCATTCTGAGAAGTAGTCATAGTAAGAAGTAGTCCTTATAAAAGTTGTCTTAATGGGATAAAGATATTATATTCATTTCGAAAAGTGATCTTTTTCTAATAGTTTGTTTCAACTCGCGAAAGTAGTAACCATTTCAGTGCCATTGAATTCTGTTTAGTTTTAAAAACGTATATTTTATAAAGATTTGCAGTTATTTTTGTATTGTATTAAAAACAAAACACAATGATATAAAATAAAATAATTATATTATGGTAATTTCAAGATTATTACGTAACTTTGAAGTATGATCTCAAGATCTCTAGATATTTTTGCTCTACATTATAAGATTATTTATAAGTTGTAGCTAATGTTTCGTAAAGATGGAACGGGTTTTATTTCTAGGAAAATGACTGTAGACTGGTAAATCTGTATAATGTAGGTACCTAGTACAAGATACCAAGCATAGAACAGCCGAACTTAGTTATATTCTATGGTACATTTAACAGCAGAAGTTTTTTAGATGTTTTGTTTATATTGTGGGTTTCCTCACTTGTCCCACAGGACTGTAGTCCCGGTTGCCCTCCCTTATGCCCGGTCACTATACTAACGTATTTGAAGTATCTACTTACAATACTTCCCAAAGAGGGTTGCCGTCAGGCAGGAGTTCGGTTGTAAAACATAAGCTAAATTCTCTTCACAACATGTTTGTCAACATGTTGCGCCGACCCCACATAATGTGGGAAAAAGAAGAAGAAAATGATTACTTACAATAATATACACATATTCTATAACACTTGAAAGTTTATTCAGTCTTCATCTACTTTTTATGTTGACTGTACCAACTTGTCGTAAGTATTCTCGGTAATGTTGTTGGGCGCTGTCACTTCTGATAATTCAAAGCAATTAGATTGAAGCAGATAACTCAAAGGCGGACCAGCAGGAATTTGAAAATTCGCTTCATCCTAATCCTGTCAGTTCAGCTATTTTATTTTAATAAAATTACAAGGATCACATTTAAACGTCTGACGAGCTAGATGACATAGCATTAAGGAAAGGATCATTGAAAAATATGATTGACCCTAAGCCGTGTGTTTGTTTGCGCGATACTTTTAGGCTTGGTTGCGAGTAATAGGCGTAGCTTCACTTTTCTCCTAAGACGTTTCAAAGTGATCCTTGTGATTTTATTGAAATAAATGCCTCTTGACTTTGACTTTGAATAGGGTCAATCCTAAGTCAATCCAGTCATAATTATTTGTGCAAACGTATTTACATTCTGAATGTGTTTGAGGAAAACTTTGTGGGGAGGTAAAATGTGATGTAACAATATTTTGTTTCCTCCATTCCTTTAGTAACAATCAAGGCACTGTTAGATAGCTAATTAATTATTCGTCTCATGTAATTCAATAATTTTACTTGGGATTTATCTAATACTAGCTGCCTGCTTCGGCTTCGCACTGGTATACCAATGAAGTTAATAAGCAATTTTTTAACCGACGAAAAACGGAGGAGGTTCTTAACCTATATTTTTTGATACCTTAGGTTACATTATTGTGATTTTCATGGAAATCTATAACTTTCTTTTACGTAAATAAAATAATAGCCTTTACTCGCTGATAAAGTAGTTTTGATGGGTGAAAGAATATATGAAATTGGTAGAGAAGTTTTTTAATTTAAACATTACAAACAAAAATACAAATTTTACCTCTTAAAAAGTAGTGTAGAAAAAAAGATCACGACTGTAATCCCCAAGTACGGTAGACATCTTCTCAGATCTCCAGGCTATATAGTCGTGATCCCATTTTATTTTTTAGTCGTGGTAATTAGCCGTATTTATATTTAAAAAGATTTTACTTCGTTTCGGGTCTTTACATAAAATGTTATAAACTGAACTCCCTTCAGTATGAAGTAATTTTGTTTTTACGTTTGGCATTGGTAGCGATAGCTGTCTTCAGTTTTCTGGACTACTCTTATTTCATTGTGCATAATCATTATCCAATTTCCTTCATCTATGACGTAATATGACTCATAATTTACGTTACGACCTACCAACTGGGTGAAGGTTCAACGAGGTCTACATACTAAATCATAAATCCTTACTAATTACCACTTAATCTATGGTCTGTCTACATAGCAACTACTGTTTAATCTGTAGCTTAAGTTCACTAGTAACTAGTTGCTAATCTGTGACCTTGTTTAATAGTAATCAACGAATGCATCGCGAGACGGTAAGGGGGGCAGCTGCCAGATCACACATAGCCAATTTTACGAAATCTTAGTTAGAATGGGTCTATTGAACTACAGAATTATCATGATGGACAGTGGACCTCATGGTCATGCTATGATGAGAGTGTACCGAAAACCTACATTTGAATTACAAAGTATTTAGTCGAGAAATTCAAAGGAAATCCAAGAAGATTATGTTTTAATAAACTACTGCAAAAATGCGGGTTTTGTGGCAAACATAATGTTTTGTCGTGCCTCTGACTACCCTCTTTAGACATCTTCAAAGGATCTATGCACCTTGAGATCTGAAAGTATGTCTACTGGTACTTGGAGATTACCGAAAATTTGCCTTTTTCATCTTGGTCCCCCTCACCCATTGGCTAACAACACCCTTGATAGTAACAACTATTTAGTTTGTAGTACCTAGCTTCCGTCCGTCACGCAGGATGTGTGGTCAATTGAGTATGAGTAGGCCTTTATTTTCTTCTCGCAAGAGTACCTATCTGAGCGATGTCGTTTGTGGATGTAGGTTACTGCTTCCTGCGTTTTTGGAAAACAACTTTACAACTGGTAAAGACAATTTTACTTACAACTGCGCCAAGTTACAAAAGTTTGATTTTACTTGATTTTATGCTGACTGCAGCAAAATGTAGGCGTGTGCCAAATGCAATGTTTATATGACTGTGACCCTTTAGATATTTTTAAGTTTCTGAGATCTGAGAGGATGTCTACCATACATAAGGAGCAAAGACGAGATCCTCGAATACGAATACGAATTTGAAAACTCCAATAATTTTCAAAATTGATTAATAAGTCACAAACTTAGGCAAAAAAATTATAAATTTTAGGTAGGTACTGCTAAATCTTTGAAGATCGTCATCTCTTACTTCAAAAGACATACCCTCGTATTCAGGAACAACACTGTGAGAACACGCACCCACAGTGGACGAAATCTTTTTTCATAAATATCACTTTATGTGTTGTGCGACACTGCATAGTCTGACTAGAGGCATACTGTCGTGTGCCTCTAGCCAAAGTTGAGCTCTAGAGACACACTGTAGTGTCCGCCATAGCGTCGCTCAACACATAAAGTGATGTTTATGAAAAAAGATTTCGTCCACTGTGGGTGCGTGTTCTCATAGTGTCGTTCCTGAATACGGGGGATAGTGTAATTTCAATGGGGATACTTACAATTATGTTTCGTAATCAATTAGATAAAGTTTAAAGGACAAAGAATACACTTCTCGTCTGTAATTTTATTCGTAGACTATGACAGATTAGTATCTATTACCATCAAAGGTATTTGTTATCGAATATATTTGCAAACATGAATACCAACTAAGACTCGTTGGCGACTCGATTAACACGTTCCGGTGCGTAACGGTTGTGTTGTGACCGTATTATAAGCTTGTAGAATGACAGTACGGTGACAGCTGTCTATTGCAACTTTGTCTACAACAAGCACGGATAGTCTTACCCTCGTATTCAAGAACGACACTATGAGAACACGCACCCACAGTGGACGAAATCTTTTTTCATAAAAATCACTTTGTTACTAAACTTTATGTCAATAATCACTTTATTTTAAAGTAGTCTATTATTTATTCGGGCATTATATCTACATCTACAGCAAATTTCAACTTAATCCGTTTTGTCATTTAGGCCTGATTGAGGAACAAACATACAAACTCACAAACTTTCGCATTTATAATATTATTAGGATTATTCATATTTAAATATAAAAAACAGGAAATATTTAGTTGTGGTCAATCAAATCTTGAGGTATAACGCATCACAACTGTCACTAATCAAAGCGGACCATAGACAAGGAATTTTATTGACTATAGATTATTGACAGAAAAAATTAAAAAATACCAAAACCGGGGTAGGCACCTCAACTGGGTGTTTGACCCTACATTGATTCCCAGCCATTATATCTTTAATTATTATGAGGTAAACAAAGGTTAGTCATCTAGGAAATAAATGCGTGAATGAATCTTCAGATGATGTCAATTATCAGTAATTAAGTAAGGTGGTTTATGAGATAAAGATGTGCAGCACATACTCAAAAGGACTAATATTACGACCATACGTGGACTAACAATACATGCATTCTAGTGATTCTCTGTTCTATAGATAATTTGTTACTGTTTACAGCTAACGAAAACTTCACACAGATTTGTTTATTTACCAATTTATCATCATTTTTAGTGTTCCGTACCCAAAGGGTAAAAACAGGACTCTATTACTAAGACTCCGCTGTCCGTCTGTTTATCACTAGGCTGTATCTCATGAACCGTGACAGCTAGACACTTTAAATTTTCACAGATGATGTTGTATTTCTGTTGCCGCAATAACAACAAAATACTAAAAACAAAAAAAAAATTAAGTAGAGCCCATCCAAGAAACGTGATTTTTTTGCCGTTTAACGTTGTTTTTATAGCGATTCCAACTCGCACTTGGCCGATTTTTTTACTTTTTCATCCTTCAAGATCTAGTTCTTGAAGTTTTTTTTAATTGGTTTGTTTATACTCATCCCTGACCTCTAGAACTGGTTTCAAACGCGACCAGAATCAACACTGGCACAGACTACCAATTACCTACACGCGGCAGCTTGTACCATATACCTACCACCATATACACACATACTTACCGTAAGACGGTTATCATAGCCGTCAAAGTCATTTTTGTTTCTTGATACAGATACGAACGGTATAGACAATTTTGACTATGAAAAACATGCAAAAAGATCAAATTTATTTAGTCAGATAAATGGAAATATCTAACTAAGTGTCTACACACACAGACACAGGCCATGCGCAACAGCCACAAAAGGCCGCCACCGAACTGCGGACTACCGTTTTAATATTACACTCGTGAGCAAAAAAATCGACTCAGGCCGCACACTCGCGTTCAAAAGTCTCTACCGCAAAATCTATAGCTTCTATTTTATTTTATTGTAGTATCTAAGAGTTCATGATCTCAAAATAAGTGTACTCGTACATTCTTTAAGCTTTTGTAAAGTTTTCACTATAAAAACACATTTTGAAGTTAAGGAGCTTCAAATCGAGTAAAAGCAGGTAAACATTGTAATGATAATGCAAACTTAATCCAAACAAAATTGTCCATTTATTATAAAAAAAATCTTATGTAGGATATTTTATATGGACTCGCCGCAAATAGTGTCGCCGGTGGCCGCCACACGCCACTAAGTCGCCGCTATTCACTTCCGTGGATACTACCGACCACATAATATACCTAATAGCATACACAAAGTGGCGGTCTCGTATTTAATTACTTTTGTAGCCCCTTCTAGCTTCAGGGCTGGTGTTTGTTTGTGGCTGTGGCGTGAGACTCGTGTGCGCCTACATTATGGCCCAACCTCTAAAAGCACGAAAGCCTCCAAATCTCACGTCACGCGAGAGCATCAACTAATTGCAATGCACATAGCGTCCCCATTTACCTTCACCGGGGTCCCTATGAGGACGCAGCACTATATTACGACACTGGTCATTGTTCGCGAATTATCTCTTGTTGATGATTTTTGAAATAATAATAGACATAGGTAAAATAGACTGTTATTTTTTTTCTACTTTATCACACGCGTATCATAAAAATAAAATGGTTACTTAGGTAGGTACAAGAACACAAAAAAAATAACAATTCAGAATAAATGAATTATACACTAATTATACACTTAGTGGTTCACTCAAAACGGTGAAGGAAAACATCGTGACGAAAGTCAGTATTTCTAAATATCTCTTTTTGTTGATTCCAGGTATTATTTGCGGGTCTGTGCGCGGTGGTGAGCTCAGCGCCGCCAGCGCCTCCACGACTTTACCAGCAACATGCGCCCGCGCAACTTCAGCAGATCAACTCGCTGGACTACTATCTGGACAACCCTGAAGTGCAAGCTTATTACAGTCAGCAACAACAACAGCAAAAGCAAGGTAAGACAAACATATTGCAACCAGTCCAGCAGCTAAAGATAGTTTTCAAAACTTTCGTGAGTTGTACTACACATACACGCAACGAGAATAACCCTCGTATTCAAGAACGACACTATGAGAACACGCACCCACAGTGGACGAAATCTTTTTTCATAAACATCACTTTATGTGTTGAGCGGCACTATGGCGCACGCTACCGTGTGCCTTTAGAGCTCAACTTTGGCTAGAGGCACACGACAATGTGCCTTTAGTCACACTATGCAGTGTCGCACAACACATAAAGTGATTTTTATGAAAAAAGATTTCGTCCACTGTGCTTGCGTGTTCTCATAGTGTCGTTCTTGAATACGAGGGTTACTCACGTAAATGATAAATAGTCGATGACGACACCGACAATGTTTCAGTTCATTTAGAGAACCTTCCTCAGTGCACTATCCTGCTCGCATTGCCATCTTGCACTGGAGTGCTTCAGTGCAAAACGGCTCACCCTGAAGAAGATTCTCTAGATGAAACGAAACATTGTCGGTGTCCTCATCGACTATTTGTTTTTTACGTGAGTAATTTTCGTTGTGTCATAATGTGTAGCTAAAGATAGCGGTTGAATATTCCCTTATTTTTTTTTATAAATTCTAGGACATCTAGCAGCTAGCTCCAATCAACCAGCTCGCCTGGAAACTCTCGAGCCGGACAGTGAAGTGGAGCTCATCCCAGGAGCACAAACACCTCAGCAACCCCCACAGCAGGTAGCTTCTTCAGAGTATATTAAGATGACTCCCGAAGACACCTACCAATAGAATCACTAGGGGTATTGAAAATCACAATACAAATCGATTAATACGAAACAACTTAAAATGGATTTTTCATAAATCATATTATGATAATGGCAATGCTAGAAACGGCCTAATAGAGGACGTATTAACGACCTCCAATGATTTTAAACTAAAGTGAAAAATCACTATTTTTATTGAGGCCATGCCTAATTTTGAGAAGTGATAAAATCTGAAATTCAAAAATTCTTTAACTTTGTTTTCGTTTTTTTCGGTTATAATCTGCAGAATGGCATCCAGTTTTTGGGACTAGTTTAAATAGTTATCTACATCTTTTCAAACGTCCTCTTTGATAGCCCATTACAAGTTTAAAATGTAGGCTAGTGGGGCAGCTGCATCGTGTGATGCAGAATCAGGAAGCAACTGATCAGAGATATGAGGTCAGTTACTGACCCACTGTGGAGGTTGTAAATACGGCACAATAGCTAAGTAGGCAGTGTATTAGAGATGAAGTTAACGTTTTATTAAAAAAATATATGCGCATCAAAAACACGTGCTCAAAACAGTGAAGGAAAACAGGAAACCATTGTATTCTTATAAGCGGCGATGGGCTTGCAATCTGTCACGTATCACACGTATGGAATGCTAACTACTGCAAAATGTGGGCATATGCCAAATATAATGTTTGGACGTGCCTCTCACTACCCACTACACACTACTAGACATCTTTAAAGGATCAAAGCGTCTGGAGATCTGAGAGGATGTCTACCGTACTTGGGGATTACAGTCGTGATCCTATTTATTTTATTTTTATTTTCAATTGATTGGGCTGAGTTGAAAATATACACATTTTTGTTTATTCATTACTAGTTTCCGTCAGTGGCGTCACTTGCATGATACCAGGATATTATATCTGAAGTTTTTCTATAGGCCTTAACTATAGAAATCGGTATGTTACCGTTACGACGTGATCGAGTAACAAACAAACATGTAAACGTTCGATTTATATTATTCTATTGATATATTCACACGTATTTCCTAGCTCTCAATAAAACCGTTGGCCAGTTAAATCTATTATTCAGGGCCAGTGCTAATCCAGCAGGCAGTACCATACTAATTGCAAGATTATTACAATTTTATTGCTGAGAAAGTTAGAAACCACGCTTGTAGTTAACTACCGGTTTAATACGCCTATCAACGGCTGAGTAGCAAAACTACGATTAGCTATACCAACGTTTCTACGACATGTAACTGATTTTGATTTATCTCTGCCATTCAATTAATATTGACCCAAAAATATATACTCATCGAAAAGCAAATATATCCCAAGACTTCTCATCACTTCATATATTCTCTTTCTGAGAGGTCTGTATGATTTGAAATGAAATGGATTAGGATCACGAATGTAATCCCTTAGTGCGGTAAATATCATCTCAGATCTTCAGGCGCTCAGATCCTTGACGGTGAGTCAGAGGCTCACCCAAACATTGCATTTGGCACATGCCTACATTTTGCAGTAGTTAGCATTCCACACGTGACAGGTTATGATAGGATATGAATGTAGAAGTAAATATTCAATTTCAGAATCCAGTAGCGCCTAACATACCCGGTCTAGCTCCCGGACAGAGAGTGTTCATCGTCCACATGCCGGTTCCTGGGTACAGGTAGGTTTTTATAAATAACAAAAACTGATATGATAACCCAAACTGAGTAGGTAAGCATCTACAGTACGGTCGGTGGTTCTAGTTTGCCTAGAAGTTAGCCATTTGGCTGCACGACAGACAATTTTCAACCTTATGCATTGACACAAAAGCATTATTGCGGTCACAAGACTAAGTTCACGTTTACCTAGATTTGTATTGTACCTACTAAACCCCGATAGCTCATAATTTCTTGTAGACAAAGCCCACTTTTGACCTTAATAAAATTGTATTTGAAACCAACAGGCGATATAAGTATTCTAGACGCTTCTTTCACAAAAACCAATAAACTTATATTTTTTCAAATCATATCATTTACTCAGAACAATAATACAAAGTGTATAATGAAACCACAGAAGTAAAAAACTGTGTAGCAGCTTCAACGCTTGCCTCCATAATACGAAATAGTTCTGTTTTTAATATAATCATCATCATCATCTTCAAGTCTCATCATCTCTAGCTGCTCATTCGGTAACTTCAAAGACAACTAAATCGATGAACATTTTGTAATCAATTATTTTCTCTTCAAGGCCTGGAACAATAGGAGGATACCAACCAGTGTATATTGTGGCAGCGGCTCCGCAAGGAAACCCTGGATTCCCTGGAAATGGTGAGAGCCCAAACCATGAGAAATAATTTCGGCTATTATTTTGAAAGTGAGACTTAAGCCTTATGGAAGCATACAAGCAAACTACAGTTAGGGGCGAATTGTCATGCGATGGGATGATTGACGTGTGTAAGTGTAGGATTACTACACTGCTGTACAATATTGAATCCACCTCTCCAGCTCCAAGTTTAGT
Organism: Hydriomena furcata; assembly: GCA_912999785.1. Classification (NCBI taxonomy): domain Eukaryota; kingdom Metazoa; phylum Arthropoda; class Insecta; order Lepidoptera; family Geometridae; genus Hydriomena; species Hydriomena furcata. The sequence continues at coordinate 3,770,604 of OU538825.1, forward strand.
TTTAGAGCTTGCCCTGAATAAAGGGAGACAGATGGTAATATTAAGCTATGTTTGCCCCCGCCGGGGCAAACGGATAGTCCGATTAACACATTGGAATAGTTCTAGTGCCAGTCGGGAATCAAAATAACGATTATTTTGTCATAGGTTACCAAAACCCCGGTTACCAGAATACAATCTACCTCGACCCCGCTTCAGGACAGGTGGTGTCTCCACTGGGATACCCTCAAGGCGTGGTCCAGCAAGGACCCAACCCTGGTTTGCTGCTCGGAGCCCCTCTGCTGAATCGGCCTTTTGATCTGGTCTACCAGGACCACAATTTGGCTTATCAGTAAGTTTGCTAGTCTAGTTATAATCAGCCATTGGAACGTCATACACTTAACGTTCCAAAGGCTGATTATTTCACAAATTAAAAATTTGCGACCGTAAGATAAATAATAATTTTGATGGAATGCTGGAAAATTGAAAATATTGCTAATTATACCTATTTTTAGACGTGACCGACTAAGGTAGTCGGTCACGTCTATCGAGGCTAAAGTAAAGAGGGTCATCTTTCATAGATCACATAAGTAAACTATACAAGGTGTATTTACAGTGCTGTACCGCTCTTGGTGTGGAAAATTGCAATCGGTAGAAAGTTTTCTAGTTTCACCATGTTCATTTGTCTATCACTTTCAAGACGGTACACTCAGCACATAAGATAAGTAGATGTTTGTCAAACAAAGCAGTGGAAATGTGAATACCTATGGGTTTCATCCAACAATGTTTTTATAGAGCCGGACCAGCCTTAGGCCCCGATGGAAACCGAGGTGCAGTACGACTCTCGCAGTTAGTTAATCTTCAAGGACAGAGCGTCAACAGACCAGCTAACAACGGTAAGCTATATTTAAGTATAAACAATACCTACCAAAGTATGATACTTGTAGTCACACATAATATTTTCTAAAACTTTCATAAAGTATATAAAATACACATATAAAAACCGGCCAAGTGCGAGTCGGACTCGCGCACGATGAGTTCCGTACCTTTATCTGACATATGGGAGCCCTACTTAATTATATTTATTTATTCTGTTCTTAGTTTTATTTGTTGTTATAGCGGCAACAGAAATATATATCATCTGTCAAAATTTCAACTGTCTAGCTATCACGGTTCATGAGATACAGCTTTGTGACAGACAGACGGACTGACGGACAGACGGACAGCGAAGTCTTAGTAATAGGGTCCCTTTTTTACCCTTTGGGTACGGAACCCTAAAAAATGACTGCATAAGTTTGCATGAGTAATCCCAAAGTTGTTGTATGATACTCGGAGTCACACATATTTTTGAAAACCTTCCTATAGTAACACGAAAAGTTAAGGTTTTTAACAACAATTTATTTTTTGCAGAAGCTTCTACTGTAGAACAAGGACAGAAGAACCAGTCCATCGTGGAGTCCAAAGAAGCCAGCGAAGAGCCACGACGAAGACCCACATCAGCGCATGCGCAGACAAGAACCAAAGCTTAGACAAACTGGAAGTAATGAAATAGCAATACTCTGCGGTGTTGAGGCATTCTGTGTTCTCAAAATACTTCCAAACACTAATTAATAAATGTTTATTTGACTAAATAACCATAAAATTATGTACCTGACAGAAAATGGCTTAAACATGATATATTTTATAGTCGGGTTTATCGCTAAGACGCGATCTCTCTATTTTCTACTTCATTATTGTTTAATTTTCTCTTTTTTTTTCACTCTATTTGGTTTGCCTCCAATCTTGTCATCTCATTTCAACCCAAGTTTAAAATTATTGAAACTAGTTTCAATAATTTTAAACTACTTTCAACTAAACACGTGGTTATTCCTTTAACCCTTGTAAGTGCAAGTAGGGTTAAAATATTTTCTTCAATATTTCTTTACCAAAAATGTTTATTCTGGATTACTATTGGTATCTTTTAAGATAATTCGTGATATTATTGTAGTTAGCTGATTGTATTATTTTAGATAAATTGAAATAAAAAATATTTTTAGTACGATTTGTTTTATTTAGAATCGAACCTATATTATTTTAATTATTTATTTCCTCAAATTCATTCTTATTAGGTATTCCAGGCTTCTAACTTGTAATTTACGAAGTTTATTGCTAGATTTCCCATGGCTAGGTATCTAGCCCCAAACTAATCAAAGCTTGTAGGTACTGTCCACCAATAATTATTTATTTAATTATTTATTTATTACTGTGAAAAATAGACAACAGATAGATTTTTATATAGGTATGTATTTGAAATACAAATGATGCATTAGAGCACTCACGGAACATACATCTACGTTCATCATACAAATGTTTCCCCTGGTTGGGGATCGAACCAACAGCATAGAAGACAGAGCTACTACCGACTGAGCTGTGAGGCCAGTCATGTAGATAAGGTGTGTTTTTGCGAAGTAAAGCAAGACTTTATTGAGATTTCAAGTTGATTTGAGTGGAGCAAAACCTACACACAGCAGCTTTCCTGGCAGATATGGAGCTAGCTAGCAACCGGCTTGCTTTCGAATCTGTACCTAGGCAGGCCTTTTAGAACCACTTATGTTTACGTATTAAGGGCAGATTTTTCCATCATCAGATAAGGGATAATGTTGGCCGAATGGTATACCTCAAATTTTAATCCGAATGCCACATTTAAGGCGATACTTGACATTTTTGACTTTTTGTATTGGCTGAATTTACCCGAATAAGACGGAAAAAGTGCTAAAACTGCAATATCTTGAAAACCATCAAATTTAAAAAGAAACTGTCTGTAATTTATTTAGCTAGTGTGATTATCTAACGAATTATATAAAAATGAACTGTTTAGCTATTCATAGTTTTGATTAAAAACGAAACTAGGGTTTTTGAAGAGCTAACTTTGGAAAATAAATCTATCGAAAAAATTTCACCAATCGTGCTTCTGTCTGTAATTTATCTAGATTTAATCCTTAAGTTATCTTTGTCGTAAAAAACAAAACTGTATGTTTTGTGGTTATTTAGAAATAATTCTGCATTCTTCAAAAACATTTATTACTCCTCTTAACACTTTTCTGGTGATTGACAGATTCTAATATAATACCATATATACTCTTATTTCACAAGGATTCCCGTTGTCGTAGCAAATATTTACAGATCATGCTATCATTTTGTCATGCTTTGTCCTCTTTTCATCTCAGCCAGTCACGTGCCAATCACCACGCCATCGAAATCGTCATTAATTCAGTAATCTAAAGAAAAATATTTTTTAAAAACTTACTGATAATTATAACATCTAATGCAAGTATGAAACAGATATAGAATCACGATTGTATGCCCCAAGTACGGTGGACATCCTCTCAGATCTCCAGTTACTCAGATTCTTGAAGATGTCTTAAGGGGGTTAATCAAAAACATGTCCAAACATTACATAAGACACAATGCAAGCATATAAACCAGATGCTTGAGAAATACTTATTTAAAGATAACACAAAGATGTACAGCAAATCTTTGCAGAAATTCGCTACACGTTCACCAATCGTATCCACCGATAAAGACAGTTACCTATCCACGAGAAGTAATAAACAACATAATCACACTCATTTAATAGTTCGTTTACGGCTACCGTTACCACTTAAGCTATACTTTACCACCCGGAATGGCTCACGATTGTAACGGATCCTATCCTGTGCCTTCTAACTCCAAAACCCACATCCATCGACCTCCTAAGCCCCATCCTCGAAACCTTATTCCCTTAGCCATAAGGGTGAAAGTCCAGGAGCTGGTGGGTTCAGGTAAAGTGGGAGGCTGAGAATTATTTCCAGTGCTTGTGATGTGGTAGGAAAATTGACGTGTATAATTACGGCTGGATCGCTGGAGAGATCGGTGATAAATACGGTGTAATTGCTAGATAAATAGTGTTTTATCTAGGTGGGTTCCTGATCTTCATGGTCCATTTAAGATCATAAGGAAGTCTTAGTAGTTTGACCTGATGCGTTTTGCACTAAGGCCTGTATTCTTAGTTCTTATGCCATGGGAACATTTCGGAAAATAATCTAGTTTGACAACAAAAACCTACGATAAAAATGTCTGCTGATTTCATAGGAACTGGTGCATATATATACATAATTAGTTTAAGTGCACTCAGCAAAAATATAGAGGTTTATGTAGCTACATGTCTAAAAACTATTTTAACGGTAAGAACTATACCTAGCGATAGTATAACTATAGCTAGCGATAGATATAATGATATTGCATTTTGATTCCCTCTTAGAGGCGTGTAATTTAAAACCAATTTGAATTCAAATGGCAAAAGAAAGAGATCCCGCAAATCGCGCTTTGTTTCCTACAACCAACTTGCATGACTGAGATACTACATCATTATTTGTAAACAATCATGCTTGATTGATGCCTGTTAGAATTATTAAGTACAAGCTTTCGCCCGCGGCTTCGCTCGCGTGTAACCTGGATAAAAAGTATCCTACATGCTATTCCAGGGCATAAGCTATGCATGTTATATCATAATTATGCTTATATACACCTATGTACATTAACCTATATACATTATTTATTGTTATTACCGTCTATTTTACTTATGTTTCATTATTCATAAATTCTATGTGTGGAAACTTGTAATTAGCCGTCAGAAATACATGTATCTATCTTGTATAGGTATAATGTATTATTTTCTATCTGTTAAATTCATGTGTTAGCTGTAAGTTTTCCTAAAATTATAAAAATAAAATAAAATAAAATAAAAATAAAAAAATGTTCTATGTTTCAACTAAATCCGTAACGTCGTTTGGTACTAAGTTTATCTACATTAAATACAAAAAGCAATAAATGTATCAATTTTGATAAGAATTTGAGATTTAATCTAACATGTGCATTGAAAAAATGTATCCAATTTTTTATTGTATTAATAGCTCACTATTTTGGATAAAATAATGACTTCCACGTAAAAGGTAGATGTATGCTGTCACGGACTTTTATTTCCAACTATTTAAGACAAATAATGCTACGGTACATTCTTCGTTTATCTCTAACAGTTTAGGCAGCGTAATAGCAGCTCTCAGAGGGCGGATTTTTTTCCGACCTATAATACATATCGCGTAAAAAGCGTAGCGTAGTACGTAGCCTATGTGTTATTCTGATGTATAAGCTATATTACAGTAAAATTTCGTGAAAATCCGATCAGTAGTTTTTGCGTGAAATAGTAACAAACAACAAACTCATAAACTTTCGCATTTATAATATTAGTAGGATTGTGTGCACTCAGTTGAAAAAATAACTACCAATCTTCATGCCAAATTGAACTATACGCGCCGGGCATAGAGAAAACCTTGAATGCACCAAGTTGCCCGATGCATCCCAGTCTTTTTATCGGCATGTAATAACACAACCAATAAATCTTGGACGTTTACTACTCAAGTGATGTACGAGAATGCGGGTCGTATTAAACTGGGTGTTGGAGATGATTCACCCAAATTAAGATGGCATCGCTTTCCAAACGAAAGGTGTCTTGCAATTATCCCGCAAAATAACGCAAGGCAATTACAATCTTTTTACCCGAGGTCCGTTAGCTCAGCTAAGATGTAGGGGCAAAAACGATGTTGCTCAGTGCTGGCTCTCTCGCGATACTACGCGGACGCGGACCCTCGATAATGGCTCGAATTTTGCTCGCGTTGGTCACTATAGCTTGTATCCAACAAGCAGCGGCCCGACCGGTCAAGAAGACTCTAAACTTCAACATGTTCCTGCTGCGGCCGAAGCAGGAGACGACAGACCGGGTACTGCTCACAACGGACGGTGTTTCACGGTTCGGCCCACTGCTGGAGTATTTGGTGCAGCGCTTCCAAGGCCTGTTGTCTGTCAGGATCCCACCTGACCAAGTCAACGGTTATTCAAACCCCGAGGCTGATGTCCCGATAGCAGATGCTGCCGAGAACGAAGTCGATGCGGTCCATCAAACTCGGATGCCCGGTGTCGTGGTCAGACCCTCGAGTACCAAACCAGGGACCTTTGAAGTTGAAATCAACGTGTTGGTCGATGACGGTCAGCCGGAAGACAAGAATAACCCATAGACTTTTAAAGTGATAGAGTTTTGCATTTAATAATCGTAATTTATAGTGTTAACTTATTTATTTATTCTTGCCATAACGTAAAAATAAATATTGTAAAGCTAAGTGCATTTATCAATCCATCTTTTTACATTAGGTAATATATAGTAGGTATAATTAAATAGGCCCAGTATCAACAAACAAAGCTTGAGCCAGAAAACAAAAGAGCATTCTAAAATGCTGTTTGTGTTATAACCTAATACAAAATAGAAGATTATCAACGCGAATTACTTTTTTTTTATTTTGTCTATGTGTGATACCTAAGTACGTAATTTCTTTGCAAATAATTAACCGATTTTAATGATTATTTTTTATTCAATAAAGTTTACATAAAGGGCATTTAATTTTATCCAAAGAATCATTCTTGGAGATATTAAACTAAATTGTCCGTTGCAATTAAATGTTTAGCTTTACAAACGTAATTCAATAACTACGAGATAAGTAAGAGAAGACAAGAAGTTATGTCGATAGTTTATTCAGTCTTTTGCTAGGTGCTTAATGTTCTACACTCATCTTTGTGTATAATGTCCTTAATATTTTATAGGTTCAATAAAAAGCAGGAAGTAAGTGAAAGCAAAGATTATTGATAAAAACATCCTTCTACCGGTTTATTGTGCAATAAACTTCTTGAATATTTAAGAAAATCTGTTATTCAAACATTATCTAATAAAAAATATTGCAACAGCAGTTCGTATTAGCATAGATAATAAGGTATCTACATAGATTAGTAATAAAATCTTCAATATCACGTTCCCTATATATAGACATAGCCCATGATAAGAATGATCACAACTTGTAGTCTCTAAGTACGGTAGTCATCTACCCAAATCTCCAGGTGTAGATAAATGTCTTAAGGGTGTAGTAAGAGGCACGTCCAAACATTGCATGTGGCTCTCACAGGTAAAACAGACTGTCTTTTATTGTAGTCACAGGTACACTTTATTGTAGTACAAAATATTCAAGACACATATTTTTTTCGTACCTACGTATAGCCATAAACCAGCAATTTAAGCTCCACAATCAGCCAAACCTACACACAGCATTTTCTTCAGTCTTATTATGATAACCTGAACCAATAGAGTGCATTTTTCAATGGCTACTATTATAAATCTAAAGAAACTTTACCAGATCGAGTGACAAAGATTCCAGACACCCGTTACAAGACTGCAAAAACGATAACAGACATTCAACTATGCTATTTGGTTCGTCGTTCGACGTTGGTTGTTGGTCTAGTTCAGTGATTCCTAAAGTGGGAGACTCGACGGGGTCTACGTTGTCGAGAAAAAAATTGGGGGTTCACAAGTTGAAAATAATCCGCGAAAATTTTCCTTTCCTTGAACGGTGTAAATTAATTATATTTTTTTCGCAATACACTTAAAGCTAAGAGGCCCCCCTCTTAGCTTGAGTTGGAGTGCTGAGATGGTTAGGGGTCTACCGAAATTCGAATAACATGGCAAGTGGGATAATAGAAATAGTTTGGGAACCTCTGGTCTAGTTACTAGTCGAACAACCAACAGGGGCCGTACCACAAGCTCTTAAAGTAAGATTAAAACAGTCTTACTTGCGGTGCGATATTGTCAACGCTATACGAACTCATATGACATTTTCATTTTCGCACCGGGAGTAATACTGCATTTATTACTTGTGGTATGGCCCCAGTTCGCAGAAGCTAAAGAGTTTTGGAATTTGAAACTTTTTATTTCAAGAGAAAATGTTTACATGTAGCTATGGTGACATTAAACGACAGGCAATTAAAGATCTGGTTTTCTAAGGTACGCTTCATATACTTACAGTGCGATTTTAATCTTTATGTCTAAGAAATAATGTCTCCGTGGAGAGGCAAAGGATGCAATCATTTTGCAACTAATTTCGTTTATCTAAGATTTCCAGGATAATTTGGAGTAAGTATTATTATTATTATAAGACTTTTAACCGAAGAAAGAATAGGAGGTTCCCTATTCAAAATTAACCTATTAAAAAAAAGGATCACGACTGTAATCCCCAAGTACGGTAGACATCCTCTCAGATCTCCAGACGCTTAGATCCTTTGAAGATGTCTAGTGAGAGTAGTCAGAGGCACGTCCAAACATTATATTTGGCACATGCCCACATTTTGCAGTAGTTAGCATTCCATACGTGTCAGGTTGCAAGCTCATCGCCGCTTATAAGAACACTAACTGGTTACCTCACGATGTTTTCCTTCACCGTTGTAAGCACGTGTTTTTGATGCGCATATAAATTTTCGAACAGAAAAATCCATTGATGCACGCCGGGATTCGAACCCACGACCTTCAGATTGAAAGCCGAGGTACATCCCACTCGACCAACACGGCTATTTTTTTATTTGTTGCTTTTTAGGGTTCCGCAGCCTACAAGAAACGCTTATAGTTTCGCCACGTCCTTTCGTCCGCAGCTTAGCTCAGAAACTCTTATGTACTTACTAGAAAGCTGTATAATTTGGCATGAATATACAAATTGGCTTAGGTTAAGCAGGTCGTCTGGAAGAAATCGTTTAATCGATAGGACCGCCTATTGTAACATACATATTTGTAATTGCTTGTGTTACAATAAAGAACATTTCATTTCAATTAGTCAAGCCGACAAAGTGGTAAAATAAAATCTTATTTTTTTTTAGGGTTCCTCCTCTACACATTAAGTGTGGATGTTTTTTTCGCGTACCCCATGGTGTGGGGTGACGTTATATTACCATAACCATAGCCTGAATATATTTATGTTTCTGTAAGCCATAGAAAATCAAACAAAATAGGGTATCTAGTTTTTCTTTTTATCACCTTGCTTAACATCGTAAAAGCAATATCAGTGTTTAAATGAGGTTAATATATTTCAGAGGTATAAAATATGGCCCTAATCACCTAAGCAAAGATAAATCAATTAATGGTCTTTGCTTCAACAGGATGTTTTTTAACCTCATATCAAAATTATTATTATCAAAAATAAGTTTTCGAGTAAAATGAGTATTCGCGGATTTGCCGTTGATCGCGGTCGCGGGCGATGTTCATGATGAAGAGCATCTGAATTGTCTCGAAACGTCAGCAATACAACAAGAAACGTGGTAATTAGCCGTATTTGTAGTAAAAATAAGATTTCTGTTGAAAAATATTTTTCTATGACAAGCTTTTGTAATTTTAGCTCAATAGTTAGTAACCCTAACAAACATAGTTACATAGTTTCATACATACATACATTGCAAGTTAAATATAAGCTTGTAAAAAAGAACACATTTATAATAGGTACTTCACTAAGATGTCTGGTCTCCGTGCTGAGTTTCAGTTTGAGCTGGTCCTGGCTGAATCCTCAGATTGATAAATTTAATTATATCATCAGAACTAAACATATCTGCCAAATTTGATAATGATCCAACAATTAGAAGTTGGTTAAATTCAATTTTCAAGATTTTCTTACATAGTTTTTTTGTGTTTATGTTTTATGTTTTACATGTTTATGTTTGGACGTGCTTCTGACCCTTTTAAACATCTTCAAGGATCCGAGTGCCTGGAGATTTGAGAGGATGTCTACCGTACCTACTAGGAGTTTACAGTCGTGATCCTATTTCATGTTTTTTTCTTTTTTTGTCTTGCGTAACTAGTTTGTTACTACAGGTGAAGATTAAAAGTATGTTAGAAAGAGCCGGATCACAAGGTCACATTTTGATTTATCTTGCATCTAAAAACACGACCCGAATAGAAAGCGCAAGGTTGTCATAAGTCCTGTCAGTAGGTTACTGTGTTGACAACGGCTCAGAATAATAATGTATGTGATGTCTCGTTTCCTGGTGCAGACCACGAGTGACTGTCTTGGGAACACATCCTGTACATTGCTATACTTAAGTGCTTATGCGTCGATTAATTTTTTATTGTCTTCGATCGTGTTCTCTTCATCAGTGTGTGATTTGAAAATCTTTTAGTGAACTACTTGTTAACCATGACAAATTGACTTTAAAGTATTTGAATGTGAAAAAATTTCAGTGCAAAAGCGTTAAAAAAATGATTTTCAAAATATTACTAGCATCGATTATGCAGATGATACTGGCAGTTCCGTTGCAAATACCGTTGCGGATGCAGGAGACAAACCAGCAGCAAATGTTGTGGCAACAGTTGCAAGGGATGACACAGCAGATTCCGTTCCAAGAAACACAACAGATGTCATTGGCAGGGATGCAACAAGTTCCATTGCTGCAGCCGCTGCAAGGTACCATTCAGCAGCAGCGGTTAGCGTTAGAGGAACAGATGTTTTCCTTGCAGCAGTTCCAGGCGTTGCAGAGAATGAATTTAGTTCCATCCTTCCAGACTATGTAAGAGTTTTAAGTATCAAGTTTTAAATACTGTAGGGCGTCACTTGGGAACGGCAGGACTGCTTTCACTTTCACATGGTTTTTAGAAAAATACAAATTCGTAAAGTATCCATGAAGTTTAATTGCAATTTGGATACGACAACGTATGTTGAGTCAGATAGTAGGTATATAAATATTTCAATAGTTTATGTTATTTCCAGGAACTCACCGCCTATTTTAGTATTATTTCCGAATAACGAACAAGACGTGCGAAACACTGATTTCAATGTAAACAGTCTAAAATACCAAAAGCCTGAAGAAATCGGAGATGATGATTCAGATGTCATAGATGCAGAAACAACCGAAGTAACAAATGTTAGAAGAAATCCAATGAGAGCAGTATTACTAATGCCGAATACTAGATCTATCATTGGAGATATCATATCAAACACACCATTCCTGCCAATAGAAATAAACGTTCCAGATTTAATTTCTTGGATTTATAATGGAATTGCTGGTATAATAGCAGGTATCGGACAAATGCCGTTTATATCACAGGCGACAAATGGTGAAACTACAACACCCAATGAAGAAATGATTACGAAGTCGATTTGGAACAAAATCAATCAGAAGCAGCAAATGCCGATCGTAGTGATACCTTTAGGACAGACATCATAACTCCATAATTATTGAGAAAATAGGAAGTATGATACCATCTTTGTTCTAATATAAATGATATAAATATTTATAAAACCATCTATTTATATAAAAAAACAACGATTATAATACAATACGTTTATTTTAAACATAATACAAGAAGTTACTGGCATATTTTTTTTAAAGCAAAATGATAACAATATTTTAAGAATTTTAGCAAGATTGGGCTCAAGAGTTTAACCATTTTAATTATATAAAAAACATTTTAAAATCTATAATGTAGTCTATTTTAAAGTTACACTATCAAACTCCGACCGTGCTTTCCAGTTTTGATGAAGCATGTTCTGAATGTTAGAATAAAAAACCATACACTACCCATTATAAACATGCTACATCAAAAGTACTAATCAATAACTTAACCTACTTTGATACTTAAAAATGGCAACGATAATAACCTCTGCTAATAGTCTGTTTTTGAGGCATAGATCGAACACTACGATCATACTAATGATATCATTAGACTATCTACAGAGAGTAGCGATCAAATAAAGAAAGATGACCATAATCGATTCACACCTACTGAATTTATAGGAAGAGAAATCTATAGAAATGTTGTGGACAATCAAATGTGAACTTGATAACATAATGATACTGCTTTGTATCTTATTATTGTAATTGATAAGGTTTTAAAAATGATAATCAGTAACTTATTTACAAATAGTATTACTTTTATCAAGGCTAAAATTATTGTGAGCGTCCATATTGAGAGACGGTGTCGTGATCTACAGGGGTTCCAGGGTTGTCGTAATGGTCAGCCTCATTCTTGGAAACGATTTTGGAGACGGGGTAGTTGAAACTGTAGAAGAAGCCACGTGGGGGACCCTGAAATAATAAATAATGTTAGGATTACAGTATTTTAGGAAAATATAAATAAATAAACGCCCAACAGCCACATACTACGTTCTGACCCCACACTAAAATTTCCTTTGTTTTGGGTGTATGTAACTACGATTACCATGGTACCACATCATTCAGATCCGAAACAAGTATTTGCACGAACCATCTTCTGTCCGTTCTGTCCTCTCGCCCACCACGATATTAATGTTTATTGTACCGAAATTCTATTTACTCATAATAACCAAAAGTATTTTATAAATAAAATAAATAGGATCACGACTGTAATCCCCAAGTACGGTAGAAATCCTCTTAGATCTCCAGACGCTTAGATCCTTTGAAGATATCTAGTGGGGGTAGTCAGAGGCACGTCCAAACATTATATTTGGCACATGCCCAAATTTTGCAGTAGTTAGCATTCCATACATGACAGGTTGCAAGCCCATCGCCGCTTATAAGAATACTAACTGGTTTCCTCACGATGTTTTCCATCACCGTTTTGAGCACGTGTTTTTGATGCGCATATAAATTTTTCGAACAGAAAAATTCATTGATGCACGCCAGGATTCGAACCCACGACCTTCAGATTGAAAGTCGAGGTACCTCCCACTCGGCCAACACAGCAAGTATTTTATGATATACTTAATTTATTTTGTACCAATGGATACAAGCCAAAACATTACTGGTATGGAAATAAGTCATCAAATTTAAAACTCACAGTTGGCTCTTCGGTAGTAGTAGTAGTGGTGGTCCTTTGGTCTTGGTACTGGTCGTAAGCTTTGCCTTGTCTGGCCTGATCTGGTGCAGCGAGGAAGGAGCTTTGCTGCTCAGAAGCCGCGGGCTGGTAGTCGTAGTTCTGGAATTGTTGGGAGGCGCTTTGTTGCTGGTAGTTGTACTGGGAAGGTTGAGCTTGGTAACCTCCTTGTTGTTGGTAGGTGTTCGGGGTAGGTTGAGCTTGGTAACCTCCTTGTTGTTGTTGGTAGCCTCCTTGCTGCTGGTAATTTTGTTGAGAAGGTTGGGACTGGTAGGCTCCGAAAGCCGGTTGGGCTTGGCCTGCGGCTTGGGCAGCGGCCTGCGCAGCGGCAGCGCTGTAGAAACAAAATGATTACGTGATTGTTATTCTAATGTTATTAATAATAACAGGGTTCTGGATAGAGATTGTAAATTTAAATTAATTAAAATCGATGAATGCTTGGAAATAATTTTTACACCTACTGCTTATGATTGTTTTTTGTAAAGGTCTATCCTGTTCATCCAAAGGTTGTCTGGAAGAGATCGTTCTTAGTGATAATACCACCCATTATCAAACTGATTTATTATTATTTTTTATGTTCTGTTTTATACTTGTTTTTCATAGACATGGTGTACCATAAAGAGTACTTTATTAAATTCTATGATTGTCATTTTTGGGTGGTTGTTGAAAGTAGGAATGGAATTTTTTGCTCACCCAGGATGCAGACTGGCGTAGGCAGCTTCGTTCCATGCTTTCTCATGGGCAATGCGGGCAGCCTTTACTTCAGGGGCCTCTTCAACCTGCTTCGGTACTATTTTAGGAATGTTATCTTCCTGGTGGAAACCTTGGCTGTCAGCCCAGTAGCGCACCTGAAAATATTATCATAGCAATTTAGGGATGTGATAAAAACATTGAGATGTCTGTTATACTAAGATGTATTTATAAATTATATCTAACTAATTATGAGACTAACTCAGTAGGTTACGACTATATGAACATAATTGTATTCAACACCATAGTAGCAGTCATATCTGCAGATGCTGACTTGTAAGTTACACTACAGACAAATAGATAGCTGCGCTTAATTTTAGTGGGGATCTAGTAGGAGTAATTTCCAGAGTCCGAAAGAAAGAAGTTTGTTACTTTGAGGATTTATTAGCCAATTTCAAAGCGGTCCTGCTGGCATTCGCTAAGTAATTCAAACAGATCAGGTTGCCGGTTACCTTGATATCATTTCCGCGGAAGCCAGGGGACTTGTAGGTGTAGGATCCGGTGACGTCACCAGACCTCTGGCGATTCTCGACCTTTGCAGACTCTGGGGTTTTGTAGCCATAAGCGTACGCACCGAGACCGTCCTGGCCGTGGAACTGAGATGCATCATAGACCTGGAAAAATGGTAATGAAATAAGAAAAATGCAGAAAAAATATTATTTTATTATATTACAAACCAAAATGCCGTCGTAGGTTTTTATATGATATTCTACTGCTAGCTTCTGCATAAAAACTATATTTTATGGTATTCCTTGTCATAAACTATAAATATACATATATTACAAGTTTCATCCAATTCCGTGCGGTCGTTTCAACGTGATTGAAGCACAAACATTCAAACATCCTAAGAAACTTTCGGATTTGAAATATCAGCGGAATAGTTGTTGGTAAGTTTACTCTTGACTCATTTTATATTTTACTAGCTTACCCGTGCCCGCTTCGCTGTGCGTAAGACATTTCTAATACCATCGCGGACTTTATTGTAGAAAAAAAAATGTGTTTAATTACGACATCACATTAGAAACCTCTAAAATTATCAGTGTTTCTCTACTATATTATGCATGTATTATACATATAAACCTTCCTCTTGAATCACTCTATCTATTAAAAAAAACCGCATCAAAATCCGTTGTGTAGTTTTAAAGATATAAGCAAACATACATACATACATACATATTACATACAGACGCGGGAAGCGGAAAGCGACTTTGCTTTATACTATGTAGTGATAGTGAAAACGCCAAACCACATCTAAAGAAAAACAAAAAGGTTACCTCTTCTAAGTAATCGTTGGTGTTTTCAATCTCCTTTCCATTCTTCCAATAGTGGCCGAGGGTGGGACCTGCTTCAGCAGTGCGAAAGCTAGGGTCATTGTATTTGATCTGAAAAAAGTTTAGATCAAATTAGATTTTATCATAGTTCATTGATATAGGCGTGACCTTGTCTAAATCAATTTCAAAACTCTAAACAGACAAAGACCTATCTAATTATATAAAACTCTTGGGTTACTGACTAACTGATCTATTAATGCACAGCTAAAACCACATATCCTAAAAAGTTGAAATTTGGAGGAAGTACTCCTTTTGGTGTGTAGGGGTGTAATAAGAAAATAATTTCCGAAATTCAACCCCTAAAGGGTGTAATTGGGGTTAAAGTTTGTAAATACCTTCACCAGAACAAAATCGTGAGGGTTTCCACCAGTCTAAGTCTAGCTCCTAAGGAGTCCAACCCAAGATAGACTACACACACTTTCCAGCAGCAAGCTTCCCAGTAAAGAACTTCCCGCTGATCAACCTTGAGGAGTGCTTGCAGTTGCAGTTTATAAACATACTTACTGGCTTCACAGCTCAGTTGGAAGCAGCTCTGTCTTTTGCGCTTTATGTTGGTTGTTGAGCTCCACCCAGGACACATAATTTGTGTGAATGTATCTTGTATGTATTTAGAAAAAAAAAGTAGTATACAAGTGTTCTATCAGTTATCTAATTCCCATAGTACAAACTTTGCTTAGTATGAAGCTATATGGCACTGTGTCAAATGTTCATCAACATTTATTTATACCTAATGCATCGATGGCATAATTTGTACCTACTACAGACACAGTTAACTAGATCTATAAATTTTATGGGCTTTTGTTATACTTAGGATCCTTGAAAAGCAGCTTATGCAAATGCAATACTATGCTAAGTTTATGGAGGTCACTATAAATTATTCAACAAAACAATATCAAAAGTCATTTGATAAAAACATTATGGAAATAAAAATATGCTTTTGGAACTGTTCCATAAAACACGACTGGTAATAACATTATTTGTGAAAAAAAACATCATAAGAGGAGCAGAAAAATCCTTTAATCGAGCATCAACTTTTGAACTTTTAAAAACCGGGTATTTTTAATAATTTGAATAAAATAATCCATTGATGAATGACCCGGATTCGAGTCCTCGATCTTCGGATTGAAAGTAGTACCTATCACTTGGCTTACACGAGGTATTACTTAGTTATACTTTGTAAGAGACAGCCACAGTGCAGTAACTTGCCATTTATGCACCCGGTGCGAGCTTCAATACTTGCGCCCTAATAGCTCACGCTTATGAAGTTTGATCTGAGTAGCAGCCTAATAAGCCTAAAAGGCGCCCACACCCTATTTAAAACCTCGGAGCCTACCAATTTTGTGGGCATCTTGCACCCCTGGGGGTCTGCGCCCTGTGCCTGGGCACCGCCGGCACTGCCTTACGGCACTAGACAGCCATAGCCAATACTCACCAGCGGTAAAACGTTGGTGCGCGCAGACAGCTCAGGGGTGTGGAAGGGCGGGTTGTTAATGTACTTTGCTGCTTCTTCTGGGTCCAAATCAATTTGGAAGATGTTGGCCGAAACCAGTGCCAGCTGCAACAAGAAAATAGAAATGAGTTTTAGTCTAAAAAAAAATATCTCTAATATATAAAATTCTCATGTCACAGTGTTTGTAACTAAACTCCTCCGAAACGGCTAGACTGATTTTTATGACATTTTCTATGTATATTCAGTAGGTCTGAGAATAGGTCGTATGGTATTTGGTATACCCCTAAGCGATAAGGGTAGCGTAAAATTCGAGAAAAACTGAAAGTGCTTTTTACTGTGGGATTATTTAAATTTGTTAGGACAACGTCTGTAGGGACAGCTAGTAATAAAATAGTATTCTTGCTTATATGACTAAAGTATGAACTTTATCTATTGTTTAGGTATACATGTACACCTATAAAATAATAAACAAAAACGCTGGTTAAGTACCTACCTACCTAATTGGGAAATACCACACGAATTATTTCACTAGTTGTTATTCGAAGTTAATTGTTATTTCCACAATAGAATTAAAACATAAGTAGGTAACCGAATACCAGTACAAAAAACTTAAAAGACCTTCCAATGTTACGGAGTGTGACCAACTCGTCGGCCATGTTTTACCAGTTTTTTTAACTAGGTTGTTAGACGAGTAGGTGTTTAATAATTTACTGACAGGTCAAAGTTGAGCGATAATTTAAAAGATTATAACGATAGTTCATAGACGGCAATAATAATTGTAAAACATAGGAAAATAGGAGTCTTGACTGTAATCCCCAATTACGGTAGACATCTTCCAAGAGCTCCGAGCTGTCTTTAAGATATTTAAAAGGGGTAATCAGAGGCACATCCAAAAATAACACTTGGCAATGCGCTTTGAAGATCTGAGAGGATGCCTACTGATTTTTCTTTTTAATTTTTTAAATTATATTTATGATGTCACGATTCGATATTTTTAAGTAGGTCTTATATCTTCATAAATCACGTAGGTTTCTAAATAATGTATTCTGTAGCAATAAAGGTGTTTTACATAAATTTGTACTGTAAGGGTTCATTTAGACAATCCGTGACACTAACAGGTAGGCACGATCAGCACTTCAAAATTGCGAAAATCTCCCTGAGAATAGGCAGTTTTATAACCAACGGTTTTAGTCATCGACCACACAGTCTATAGACTCCTTATGCAAGGTGAACACTTTCAAACATCACATTAGGCTTATATTGCTGTTATAGAACATCGAAAGCGATTCACGACGCGCCCCGCGGCGGGCTGTGACATTGAACCGGCTCATCAATCAGAATGCATTTTTTACCGTTCCCTCTGACACGCACCCTCAGCGGTTTGACAAAATTGTTTGTTTGAAGAAATGAAGCCATTAGGCGTCTATAGGGCTATGTGGTCGATGGTTTTAGTATGCAACCACAAACCTTGACAAGGACAACCTTTAACGTAATATTCCATACGTATGACGCCATTTTACTAATATTGGATTGTCACGCGCTAAGTCACGGATAAACAACCGTTTTATATTGCGTATTAAAACTGTCTTACGCATGAATTACTTATAATAATTATTTTATCCTTATCCATAAATAGTAAAGAGAGTAGAGAGTTGACTTGTTTTCCTTAGTATGAATTAAGGTTATACGCGTAGCTCCGAAGCCGAAGACCCACATTGTAAAACAAATGAAGTTGTAGTTTTAAAGATATAAGCAAACATACATAAGCGGAAAGTGACTTTGCTTTATACTATGTAGTGATTTAGATTATGATTATTAATTTATCAACGTCATAAATCCATAAACAACTTACTAATAAGTTATTTTTGGAGATGTAAATTATATCAATGTTATGTCATATGTAAACAGCGTTATTTCGCAGAAGTAAGTCAGTCGGGCTTTAGTAGCGGTAAAATATTAGCACTTATACAATTTTGGAGAAACATGTGTGTTTGTCTAAGACGAAGGTTGCATAGGTAATTAGGTACCCAGTGCCTTAACTAGAGTTTTATACGCCCGGTGCGAGCTTCTATAACTGCGCCAAAAGCCGTATTTAATTTAGCAAACCAAATTTTTTGGGTTTTTTGTAATGCTGAGTCTACCCACGAAAGAGGAGAAAGGAAAAAGTGATAAAATTGCATTATCTTGAAAACCATCAAACTTAAAAAAAACTAATTACTTTTATAAAAATTAAGTGTTTAGCTATTCAGAGTTTTGATTAAAAACAAAACTAGCGTTTTTGAAGAGCCAATTTTGGAAAATAATTCTATTGAGAAAAGTTTCACTAATCGTGTTTCTGTCCATAATTTATCTAGATTATATCCTTGTTATCTTTGTCATAAGAAACAAAACTGTATGTTTTGCGGTTATTGAGAAAAAATAATTCTGCATTCATCAAAAACATTTTGTTTTCATAATCCATCGATGATCTGGGATTCGAATCCATAACCTTCGCATTGAATGTCAAGGTGTCACACCAACACCGGCTCCAACAATGTTAATCCAGAGACAAAAACATCGTAAATAAGTAGGTAGAGTACTAGACTTTTAAATATATTTATAACCCTAATCATTAGCCTTTTTAAAAAATTATCATAATCGCATAAGCAAATTGATAAATTAAACAGAGTAGGTATACAATAATAGGACATTATTCAGATATGTTTACCTCGTTGATCACTGAGTCACGACTGAGTCATGAGTTATTATTTTGTAATTGGCCACTGTTATTTTGGAATCTGATATCATCCTAACTCGTCTAATTTTTAGCATTTGCATATTTTAAAATTACTTTAATACCCAAGCATCAAAGACATCCTCCAGCTCTCCAGGCGCTGGCACTATAAAGGTATCCAAAGACGGTTACCTACCTAATCAGATAAAAATAGTTAATTTTACAGTTCTGTGAGCGTTATGACATTTAAATATGAATATGTATTTTTTTTATTTTCTTTTTCTTTTTTTCTTTTTTTTGGACATAATATTTTTTTTATGATTGTTCTTTTCTATTATGTGTACCTAAATGTGTCTTTGATTTATCGTCGTTTTAATTAAGGTAAAATAAATAAATATATAAATAAATTCAAACATTTGTCACCAAGCATGCCTGCTTACATGATGCAATTTAGCATTCCATACGTGACATGTTGCAAGCCGATGGGCTTGCAACATGCCGCTTATAAAACTAGGTAACTTTTCGAT
The DNA here is from genome assembly GCA_912999785.1 of Hydriomena furcata. NCBI lineage: Eukaryota > Metazoa > Arthropoda > Insecta > Lepidoptera > Geometridae > Hydriomena > Hydriomena furcata. Next base: position 3,790,072 of record OU538825.1, read on the forward strand.
AGGTTTTCTTTCAACGTTTCGAACACGTCCTTCAGACACCGTCAATGGGGTCTTGGAGTGGATTGCTAAATCTGTCTGTCTACTTGGAGATAGGTATAGTCGTAATGTTATTCCATTATTTTATAAAACGTTAAAAAATGCCTAGATAGGTATCGATATTCTATTCACATCATCAGCTTATTTTTGTATTATGATTAGCAAAAACTACGCATCTATATCCGTTTCACTAATAACACCTTCGTTATTGATTGTTTTTGTGCAAATTATTTAATAATAGTTAATTCATTTATTTACTACAATATTGAACAGCGACGTTGTAATTTGCAAAATGTTGTAAATAAGGAAGAGCGAGCGTTGGTTTATAAAGACGTGTAATTCCGTTTTAAAATTTAAATTGAAACTGACGAAAATGTTTCGACCAATTGGAAAGTTAGAGGGCGATATGAGTTTTATAAGCTTTATGAAGGAACTTTTTTTAAGGCTTTTTTTCTTTTACTAAACATTTTGCTTTATAATGTAATACATAGTTTTTAAAAATTAATTCATCTGATTTCCCGGTTTAGTTCTCAGCGTGTCTTGTGACACAAAGGCCTCTTCCAGCTCCTTCCATTCTACTCTGTTTTTGGCCTTCCTAGACCAAGTTCCTTTCTACCTACTTCCGGTTTGATCGTTAACTGAAGGAACTTAGTCCTACATAAATACAATTTAAATAGGGCTGACTCGGGACTGTTCTTAAAATGACGAGTTCGAGTGATGAGGGATTATCCTCGGAAGCATCATCATCATCCCGCCCATATCCCATATGAGTGGGGTCGGATATTTCCCTCCAATGTCAATTTCCCATTATCATTTTTATTTATAAAAGCAACGATTGTATTGTCAGTTTTTTCTAATAATTTGTTGTAGGTATGTAAAAAGGTACAAACTACAGCAGAAGTTTTTATTTTGAAACCCCAAAAAGATAAGATGAACAAAACTTAATTTAAACCTTAAAGTCCTATCATGTTTATATTAGTGTGATAATTACTTTTTTGTCAAAAAAAATCCTTTTAAGGTGCCTGTTAAATTTATGACAGCTCGCATTTTTTGTACTCGGTCGTATTCTGTGGCCGCACACTAAGAATAGTGCAAACGCACACATTGAAGCTACTTCACACTTCATTTACCAAGACTAAATAACTAGTCTTGATACTTGAAAATATTTGGTGCAATAGGTATGTCATATTTGTATAGGTAGGTATGTACTTAATAATTTTATAGGTTGCACTTGACAAAAAGAAAATAAATATAGAAAAAATTAATATATATTATAAGACAGGTTACAAATCGTAAAGTGCTACTACACAGTTACTAATATTTGACTGTGCAAAAAATATTTGTTAGGTACCTACTAATAAAATACATTATGACAAAACGGTAAGTATCGTTTTTTTTACATCAAGCTCTTATTTAACTTGCAGTTTATGTACATATTTATGTATGTATGTTTGATAAGGTGGAATCTTGCAACTTAATTTTAAGCAGTTATCCCCAATCGATTGAGTTGAAATTGATCGAGCTGATCTGATGATGGAGTCAGGAGCTGTTCAACGGAACTCTTCACTAAATAGTCGAATTGAGGCAAAACTTTGCATACCTATCAATCTCAATGACAATGTAAAATTATGGTACTAGAGAGCTGGTCTGATGATGGAGGTCGGATGTAGCCATCGGAACTCCTCAACTACACAACATAACCACGTCGCGTTTGGGCTCGTTATTTTTATCTTGACGAGAACTAGAGCACTAGAATTTACAAAAGCTTGATTTAAAAAATATATTTTTAATAAAAAAACTTATTGTCATCTAAAATCGATGACGGCACCGTCAACGTTTCGAGTACCACTCACAGAAAGTTTTGAAAGTGAAATACTGATAAAATATGTATTTTGCTTTTGAATTGTGTGCGAGCTATGATCTCGAAGATCCATAGACCGCGCGTAGCGAGGGTCAACAAGTTCTGGAATTAAACAGTTATTGTAAAACTTTACTAAATAACCCTCCATAATATTTTCTTTCCAGAAAAATTAAATATGAATTTGTAAAAAGAGATGACCAGCTCTTTTTAAAAATTCATATTTTCCATTGTATTTGTACTAAATGACATCACAAACCTGCAATACTTTTTAAGACCTATCCAAAGACATGGAGAGTATGCGAGTTAAAAAAACATCTGAAAATATGTATTTATTTCTACCACAATGTCGGCGTGACTAATTTCATGCCAAATTACAGCTTTCTAGTACTAAGAGTATCTGAGCTAAGCAGCGGACGAATGGACGAAAATGGCAAAACTATAAGGGTTTTTTGTAAACTACGAAACACTAAAGAGTACTTTCAGTATTTCGAATTAAACAATTTTTCAGGACACTTTATTATTTTTTTAAATATTTAATTATTTGCATCATGTACTTAAACTTAAGTATATGCCATCAAAAACAACTTGTAAAAATAAAAATAAAAAGCCAATTCTCGCAACGCAACTCAGTTTCTTTTTTTGTCTTTTTTTTGTTGGAACTATGCTCGTGTGTAGTAAACTTAACTTGTGAGATATTGTATAAGTAGCCTAAGATGACCAGAGATAATCTGTCGATGTCAGTCTCTCTTCCCTGTTCGCTTGTTACGGCTGGTCGTGTTCTATATCTCTACAATAAAGAATCCATATATATCACCCAGATCGTGTATAATTTAACCAAAAACCCATCAGTTCTTCTATCGTAAAAAGTTGTGAGATTTCAATGTCTGTCTGTCTGTCTAAAAAATGGCCTGAACTGCTTCGAGAAAAGGATGGTACGACTGTGCCGCTTTTTTGCTTGACTTGGCGGGGGCACTACCGTGCCCCCAGATAAACCTTGCTTTGATAATAACAAATACCGACCTTTTTAGAAGGTTCAACATTTTTGGTTCAATGCGTATCGTATCATTCGTCAGTCATTCATCAGTCGTCAAAATTGATTAATGCTAGATTTGTTGCACACCAGCACTCGGAGTCTTTTTATAGTTTTGAGGATTTTAATTAAAAATAGCCTATTTATAAGCTAGAGGTATATTTACATCGACAGCAAATTTCAATTTCATCCGTTTAGTCGTTTAGGTCTGATTGAGGTACAAACATCCAAACATACTTAACATCCGCACAAACTTTTAGATTTATAATATTAAATTAAATAATAATTATAAATTATATTCATAATCTGAAATTTATGTAATTTTTCTAAATCCAATTATAGATAAAGTATCATTTTTTTCCATCCATGTATAAAAAAACACGCTTAGTAATATAGGGTAGATCGGGTCAAAATGAATACAGGTAATGATCATGGTACCTTAGAACTTTCATTTCAAAACAGAAATGTATCAAATCAACATTTATATTTATTTAATAGGACTAATTAGGGACACTTCAAAAACCACAGCAAAAGACGTTGTCCAGAAAGTATTATCACTAAAATGGAAATAGGCCGGGCACATCCAAAGATTACAAAATGAGAGGTGATCTAAAACAATTATGAATTGGGACCCAATACATAAAAAACGAAGAAGAGGAAGGCCTGCTATGCGATGGGATGATGACATCGTGAAAGTAGCAGGCAAAACATGGAGCAGAGCCGCTAGAGATCGGGAAAAATGGATAGAGCTGGAGGAGGCTTTTACCGCTGAAAGCGGTCCTTACACATAATTTTATATACCTATGCATAGATACATATTTAAGTTAATTTTATATTGTGCAAGGAAATAAAAGCTTTTATTATTTATTATTAATTAGGGACACAACCAGGTTCACATTTTCCTGAAATTTAATATTTTTATTAAAATAACAATCAAATACGAAACATCGGCTTATTTCGATTTTGCTCTGACGCGACGTATGCAAAAAGGTAAAACCGTATACTATTATCATATTGTTTCGAAACCAAACTCGATGAAACGCATCTTCTACAAAAAAAAACCATCCAGCTCTTTCAACAAATCATGCATTGTACCTAACCTTCATCTGTGTGGCTTGCACTAAATTCTTCAAGGCAATATATTATACAAATGTTATCATTAGTTTTGCATGTCCAGTATTTTACCCCGGTATTCCATTATGTAAGACCTCCTCTAAATTCGAAGAAAAATGTGACGTGGACGTGCTTCCCCGAGCGCGTCTGAGCGCTAACTGACGTGCCGACTTGAGGTGAATGTGAGTTTTGTATGGAAAAAATGTATGGAGAAGTTTTATTGCATTTTATATTTTTCATAAATGAAAAAGTAAATTATTTGAAAACAAGATAATGCCACGCGGTATAGAGAAATATAAAATCTACAACTTCGTATTATTTTCAAATAAAAATATGCTGTGGGTCTAAAGATATTGGTACCTAACCAGACCCCATTTTTCGACATTTTCAGCGGTTCTTGCGACGGTAAAAACGTATTTTTTTGAAAATATTGTATAGAACTGGCCAGTTTTTATTATCTACTATTAAAGATGAATATATTATCAGTAATTTTGTATCATTATATCCTCACAATTGTGATTCCTGGTTTTTAAATCGGTACCTGAAAATCATTGAAATACGTGTGTGGGTGTGAGCCGGGCCTTAAGGCACCTATATTGCCTTTTTTTCACAACCAAGCCAGCAACAAAAGTCGGCTTGGTTATTTTTAATGACTCCGATATTATGTGTTCTTTGTTAATGACTCTACAAAAGTTTGAGACTTACAGAGTTGGAGTTCTCTGTATTTTACTCGTAAGTAGGCTTGTAGTTAATGACTACTACGTTTGTATGAATACTTAAAACTTTATTACATGCAAGCTGTTTATCCAAAAAGAAAGAAAGCTGAGTAATATTTCCTTATAAAACTATAAAAAAATTGGTAGCGAGTATAACCTTCGTTATGCTATTTTTTCCAATGTAATAACTAGGCCCAGTAGCTCGCTTAAAAGCATGCCAGATACTGACTGTGTAAGCTACTTACATCTATATCATTAGGTCAGCTTAGAACTCTATAATCTCTCATAACTTAGCACATAACACGGCCTTTAAGGTGATAATTAATAATATATGAAATGTTAGGTTTTTTGTATGGGCTGAGTCTACACGGATAAGACGGAAAAAGTGATAAAACTGCATTATCTTGAAAACCATCAAACATAAAAAGAAACTGTCTATAATTTAATTAGCTAGTATGATTATCTAACGAATTATATAAAAAAATCATAGTTTTGATTAAAAACGAAACTAGTGTTTTTGAAGAGCCAACTTTGAAAAATAAATCTATCGAGTAAAGTTTCACCAATCGTGTTTCTGTTCATAATTTATTTAGATTATATCCATAATAAAATTTATCTTTGTCATAAAAAAACAAAACTGTATGTTTTGCGGTTATTGAGAATAAACGATTCTGCATTCATCAAAAACATTGATTACTCGTCTTAAGTAGATACCTACAATCTTGTCGACATTTCGAATGTTGGGACCGCGTAGAGTTATATAATCTGTGCTTTGGCCGTGAACTTGACCGAAGCACAACTTAAGTGAGAGGAGTTTAGTGCGACCGTGATTCGAACTTCAAGTGCAAGTAGGTACATAGTTGCCTGGCTCTTCTGTGTAACGACCTCTATGTGATTAAATTTTGCAAATGGCCATACTGTAAGTCTTACTATCACCTATATCCTATATAACAAAAAAACTAAGCCGTAGAGATCATGGATACACAAATCGCGCCCTACGATGCATGCTTTGCATTCGACAACTTGAGGGATACATGCATAATTTCACCGACAACCATACCCTTCGAACCGAAATACATCTGCTTGGTGGCAGGTTTGCAAATAAGTATCTGAAACGTTTGGAAATATAAAAACAAACATTAGCAAAATAAATAAAAATAAATTTGTAACTCGAAAAGCTCAAAATTATCGTGTACACATTTTGCGTGGGTTTTTCGCTGTCGATATAAATCTATATTTTTCGGTAAATTATGACTAAACCCTTCTCGATTTAAAAAATACCCAACGCTAATGTTTTTCGAGATCGAGATAAATTATGTGGTTTTTATTCATAACGTCATCCAACGGCTTGTACTTAGATACATATTAAAGTATTAACCTGTAACCTCAGAATAAGGATGACTTTGTATGAAAAATCTGTTTAATATAATAAAAATACAATTTAATACGTTTGCACGCAATTATATTGTTATGTCGGGGCGTGTTGTGACGCGCCATAAGCATATCGTATACATACACATTTAGTATAGTTAGAATTTTATATTACTAAAGAGCAGAGTGTCGGAATACTGCGCTTTAATAATATAATTCTAAATGTTTGCCTCGACATAACAATATAATTGCGACTTTATACTCCAATATAATGTTTGTTGCATACGGTGATATTCACAATTTTCCTGTTAGTTTCTTAGCAGCAGAGTAGCAACAACTTTTATCTCTTTGTCTCATAATTCAGTTAAAAAGCATTGCATTTTATTATAAAGGATTGCAAAGTCCATTAGCCGCCCAAGGGTTGTTCCGAGGTCGACAGGAAGAGGAGCGATAAATCGAATTGCAGATAAAGATTAATTGTATCCAGTCGTAAGTTTGTATTCGCATTTTCCTTGCAAGCTTGTCACTGGATTGTAAATTCTATTATTTTAATCTATACTCGTTTTATTGTTTCAATAAACAAAAAAGGGAAGCAGCGGTTTACAAAAAAAATATATATTTATTGCTGTCTGCAGCGTAAAAAATAATGGTTTTCATTCATGTTTTTGTCGTAAGGACGGGCATGATATCGTAGAGAGCTTTTTTTTCCTTACTTCCTTGTTTGTTGTATGAATGGAATCGACGAAATCGTAGAGTTTTTCTTTAGTTTTGTGTGTTCTACAAAATGTTTTATCACAGCTTTTGGCCCTCTTAGAAATATTCATGTATCTTGAGTTTTACGTAGAGAATAGTTCATTATTCAAATCATATTCTTTGTGTGTAAAATGTTTCAGTGCTTGAATAATATTATATAATGTTAGCACTCGATCAATTTTAGCACCTCGCCTCTGTCTGTCCGTTACCTTCAGAGTGTCACTAGTCTCACAATACAATACGCGAACATGAATACAATTTAAACTTGTTGGATTTGCGTAGACAACGGGTTTGAAGCAAGGGTGCATAAATTTGTTTAGTTCCAGCTCGTATCTGGATTCGACCTTAGTCCTACCAGAACTTTGAGTTTTATTTACCTAGGTACCAACATATTGAATTTTATTTTTCAAACTATCTTGATTAGTAGACTATAGATTTTGACACGGTTCTTATCACGTAATTACCTTTAATTTACTTTCCCGACGTTTCGACTATGTTACAATAGCCATGGTCGCGGGCAGACTGTTAGTCGGGAACGTAAATTAAAGGTAATTACGTGATAAAGACCCGTGTCAAAATCTAAAGTTATTGAATATTGACAATAGTTTTACTTTAGAAATATTTAATATTAAATCTACGTAGATTGTAGGTATTTGTACCTTGAACCATTCTACTGAAAATAATCACTGAGTACTCTCAAGAGTTTAGTATGAACAGTGTGTTCATACACAAGAATACATACGAAATTTAAATAGCTTTTTAAAAAAATATGATGTAGAAAAATAATAAAAACTAAATATCTAAGGAGTTTTCATTCAAACTAAGCAAACTCTTTCATAATTCAAACATACTTGAGTACCTATTAAAACCTACATGAAGGTCTATTTCTTTTGACACTGTCAGCATAATTTCAAAGATGTCCAAATTCATAGCAAAATTACTGTGAGTTCTACGATTTTTTCAACAACACTATTAATCCAGCCAAGTGAGTTTTTGAGTATAAAATACTGACAATTTATATTCTAAAGTGCGTAAATGTTCAAATAACAGTTGAATAATTATATCTGGTGAGTTTTGATTAATTGACTTGTCATGATTGCTAACAACACAAAAAAAATATTTCGATTTATTGTATTTAACATAACTAAAACCGATGTGAGAACATCATAACTATTTAAGAGACTTACATTTATATTACTCCTCAATTTGAAAAACAATAATTTTAACGTTTTTCTGCTTCAAATTTTACGCAACCGTATTTCATCAAAAAAATAAAATACGGATCGTTTAAAAGTAATCGTTCAAAGATTATAAATAACTAGCTGCTCGCCCCGGCTTCGCACGGGTGGTACCTGGATAAAAAGTCTACCGATTTTGTGCAAACTTCACATAAACCATCTACTAAATAGTCCAAACGAAGCCTAAACATTTGGTTTGGATAGGTGAGCCCGTTCTTGAGTTATAAAATTACAACGAAAAGTGGCATTGATTTTTATTTATATAGATATTATTTAGAAGAACTAATTTAAGAACGAAAGCACAAAGGTGACCTGATGCAAAACTTGCCCTTTCGTGACTACGATTTGACCGTAATTTATTTAAAATTAATTGCGATGATCTTAGCATATCGAATCGGGAAAGACTCCTCAACACAAAACTCAGAGTATTGTTATTGTCAGTGACTAGTAGAACACTAATTCCTTAAAAACTACATCGCCCCATGACTGGTAGGTTTCCATTCCTAGACATTATTCATGTTTCAGAAGGTTAAGACTGTAAGTTGATATAAGTCCGTGATGCGATAGTTTCAACGGAGTTTATCGTAGGTACCAATGAGTTAATATATTTTGATCTTTATCTTCTTGATTCGCCATGCGATTAGTTTGAGCGCATCCTTGAAATTGAGCTGATGACGAACAAAGTTTCCTACTAGTTATATACCTACATTATAAAGTCAAATCCAAAGAGATCTAAAGGATTCTGCCAAAAATACCTGTCTTATTTTTGTAAGTAGGTAGGTAGGTACAATATCGAGTTTGTTGATTTTCAAGAATTGCTTCTAGATAAATAAATAAAATATAAATATTGGTGGACATTTTACACATCGCCATCTAGCCCCAAACTAAGCAAAGCTTGTACTATGGGAACTAGATAACTGATATAATACTTAAAATATACTTTTTTTTTGTAAATACATACATATGATACATACTAACACCCAGATACAGAGCAAACATCTATGTTCATCACACAAATATTTGCTCTAGGTGGGGATCGAACCCACAACCTACAGCGCTAAAGGCAGAGTTACTACCAACTGAGCTGTGAGGCTGTCGATAAAGTAGATATAGAGAATCTATTTTTAATAGTCTATCATATTTACGTGCAGGAATCTTACCTAGGTAGAGAATTAGTATTAATTTATGCATAGTGAGTATTTTAAGTATTTATTTTACATTTACCTTCTAGAATAAACATGACAGAGATGTTACGTGTGAGGTTCTTCAAATACCTACAATGTTTTGCGATATTATATTTTACGACTGTGTTAACAATGAATTATTAACTAAAACATAGATACTGTAAATTAGATCCGTGTTGGATAGTAGGTACCTACTGAATATTTTAATTACTTAGGTATAAACTTTAAAAAAAAATTACGCCATTTAAAATAATTATTTTTTGTGCGTCATATAAAACACATTTTTTACGTGACGTATAATACCTACACGTATTCTTAATTTGAAGTTATTTTATGTAGGGTCAAAGACCCGGTTGTGGTGCCAACCCCGGTTTTGGTAATTTTCAATTTTGGCAGTCAATAACTAAGTATAACAGACAAACTTGTTTATAATCTATAGTTAATTATTTGTCTATGGTCCGTTTTGATTAGTGACAGTTGTGATGCGTTTTACCTCCAGACTTGATTGACCATAACTAAATATTTCCCGTTTTGTCTATTTAAATATGAATATTCAATAAATAAATATCGCCTGTTACAAAAACTTTGCTAACCTAACTAAAAAATACTCTATTCTATGTTGTTTAAAAATCGTCGTTTTAAACATTTTTGCAAATGAACCGTTTTTTTTTAAATTAAAATGTTGTTAAAATGGCCACAACCAGAGCTCTCACCCTACCTATGTTTACTGATTAAAATAAATTTGGGCCGGCTACTCCCCAAAACACGCATTTTCCTAATTTATCACTGGATAGGTCCAGGGAATCTTAGGAGATTGTCTTATCAAAATTATCAACTTACCGCACTAAAAAGAGTCACAATTATTTTCATCATATAACCGGGCGGCACTATTCTCACGATTGTCAAAACTAACTTTACATCTCCGTGTGTGCATCTCCTATATACCTCTTCAGTCTGCGGTGACGTCACTGCCCCCTGACCCCTGCCTCACCCCCGGAAACCAGTTGCACTGCTCATCTTCACATTTTGACCTTCGTTCGACGTACATTGACGCGTTTGAAGCAAAGTTGTATTCTTTTATTTGGGAAACAACCAGTGGATGATGGTCATGCAGGGTGAATCTGATTCCTTTTTAGGGTTCCGTACCCAATGGGTAAAAACGGGACCCTATTACTAAGACTTCGCTGTCCGTCTGTATGTCACAGGGCTGTATCTCATGAACCGTGATAGCTACACAGTTGAAATTTTCACTGTGATGTATTTCTGTTGCCGCTATAACAACAAATACTAAAAACAGAATAAAATAAATATTTTAATGGAGGCTACAAACGTGTTTTTTTGCCGTTTTTTATAGTTAATAGTACGGAACCCGGTTTTTAGGACAGCTCTGTAACGTAAGATAAGCAATAATAATTGGTAGTGGGAACAGAACTTGGCATCAAAAAGTAATACCCAACAGTCACAAAAGATATCACATGTAGATAGTCCTGACTCCACACTAACTGGAACAAATCTTAACCGATTTTGGCCCCTAAAGTTAAACTTTAAATGGAAATTGTCAAATCTACATTGATAATCATAACGTTGAATACAACTTCATGCTCTACTAAATAAATGCTACGGCGTAGCACTTCTTTGTAAGATATGAATCCTAATCCTAATAATATTATAAATGCGAAAGTTTGCGAAAAGAAATGTATGTTTGTTCCACAATCACGCCTAAACGACAAAACGGATTAAGATGAAACTTGCTGTAGTATGTAGATAAAAATCAGAATAAATAATAGGGTACCTATCTTAAAATCCGAAAAACAACCCCTAAATGATAAAAAACGCAAAAAAGATTATTTTGGTATAGATGGCGCTGCTGTGCAACAAATATGACATCACAGACAAAAACAATCAGTCAATAATCGAATACTGTATTCGATTATTGAAATTTGACAGGACAAAGTCTGTCACGGGTCGGCTAGTAATATTATAAATGCGAAAGTTTGTGAGTTTGTATGTATGTTTGTTCCTCAATCAGACCTAAACAACAAAACGGATTGAGTTGAAATTTGCTGTAGATGTAGATATAATTCCCGAATAAATAATAGACTACTTTAAGATATGAAAATCATCCTAAAAATGATAAAATAACGCAAAAGGGATGATTTATGTATAGATGGCGCTGGTGTGCAACAAATCTGACATCACATTATTGAAATTTGACAGGACAACGTCTGTCACGGGTCGGCTAGTCATATAAAAGCAAAACCGGCAAGATCCTTTTTTTTTCAAACTGACTTTTTTATACCGTCGTATTGCTCATGATATTTCTCTAAACATTTAAGAGTCAAACCGCTACAAAAAAACACAATATTCATTCATCGGTATTGAACCGTCATAAGTAAATTGCGTTTTTCTCGGTATTTAAAAAACTCAAAAACACGTGCTTACAACGGTGAAGGAAAAACATCCTGAGGAAACCAGTTAGTGTTCTTATAAGCGGCGATGGGCTTGCAACCTGTCACGTATGGAATGCTAACTACTGCAAAATGTGGGTAGGTATGTGCCAAATATAATGTTTGGACGTGCCTCTGACTACCCCACTAGACATCTTTAAAGGATCTAAGCGTCTAAAGATCTGACAAGATGTCTACCGTACTTGGGAATTGCAGTCGTGATCCTATTTATTTTATTTTATTAAAAAACTCGATATTGCCGCTTTGCATTTATAACAGATAATATGATTCATAATGTAGGTAATAGCGTGTTGCACATCAAAGCAAGTGATTTTCTGTCATTATTATCGCATAATACCCGCACAAAAAGTAGCCTTTCAAATGGTGAAAAAAAAAATCGGTTTCCGAGATTACCATCCTCATAAAGTCACAAAATTTGCACTCTCTTTTTATAATATTATATTAAGTTAAATATCAGTTCTGCTAATTGTACAGTACCTACCATTATTATTGTCTTGTAAGTTTAGAATCTCAACAGGTTAGCTATAATGCGTAGGTAGTGATCAACAATCTTTTCGGCTCTGTTTGTTTTGACCATCGTAGTAATGTTTGAGTATCAATTTGTCTGCTCTAAGTCTGATACGGTTGTTACTGTTGATCGATGAAATAAATGTACCTATATGTTTACGCATGACGTCCCTGACTTTATACAAAAATAGGTATCTATCTAATTATGAAGATATCTGAAAACACTGACTTAGCACTTCCTATTTATTTTTGTAGTGTTTCCGGTAAATCTTCTTAATATATATAAATTACGCGTCACGTTGATTGTCCGCGATGGACTCCTAAACTACTTCACCGATTTTAATCAAACTTTGCACACCGTGTGCAGTTTATCCCTATGTATGCTTAAATCTTTAAAACTACGCAACTGATTTTGATGCGGTTTTTTTTTAATAGATAGAGTGATTCAAGAGGATGGTTTGTATATAATACCATCACTACAAAGTATAAAACAAAGTCGCTTCCCGCTTCCCGCGTCTGTATGTATGTTTAGGTATATCTTTAAAACTACACAACGGATTTTGATGCGGTTTTTTTAAATAGATAGAGTAATTCAGGAGGAAGGTTTATATGTATTAAACCCGTGCGAAGCCGGGGCGGGTCGCTAGTGCATAATATAGTAGAGAAACACTGATAGTATTAGAGGTTTCTAATGTGATGTCGTAACTAAACACATTTTTTTGCGCTTACATTGCAAACGCTGGCTGAACCCCATGAGATATATCAAAATAATGTACTACAGTATTGTACACCTTAAAAACGTCTACAAAAAAGTCCGCGATTGTATTAGAAATGTCTTACACACAGCATAGCGGGCACGGGTCAGCTAGTAATTTTATAAATAGAAACAATATTGTTTTCATATTTTTTAAGGTTTGGTTTATTTAAGTATAATTATGTGCGAACTTATCTTCAAGAAGTTCGTTTGACAGTTAAAGGCATGGTATGGAAGTAAAGGGCTTTACCTGCTTCTCCGAATCTAATTAATTACCATCCTAAAATCAATAAACATCGTTGCGTTCCTAATTAAACATACTATTGAGTGCCGATATATCAAGCCACGACAATTTATTTTGGGGCACAAAAGTATTATCTTTATTTACTGCAGAATGTTTAGTTCGGCGGATTCTGTTTTTCATACAAGTATAAGTGTTAGGTCGCGCCAGAAAGGTCTGAGCGTGGCCAAAATCGTAACTAATTGCGATCGGTTTATTTATGAATTATCCTGCAGTCATAATTCTTTAAAATCAAATAATATATAGGATCACGACTGTAATCCCCAAGTAAAGAAGACATCCTCTCGCATCTCCATGCGCTCAGATCCTTTATGATGTCAGAGGCACGTCCAAACATTACATTTGGCACATACCCACATTTTTCATTCCACACGTAACAGATTCCAAGCCCGTCGCCGCTTACTGATTTTACAATTAAAGAAGAATGCTCATTCTTTAATTGTAAAATCTTAGATCTTTTTTCCCATCTCCCATTAGTCGCGCGCAGCCTTACCTGGCGCGCACTCTACCTTATTAATTTTAATATTCTACAAATTTATGCAGTTATTTATAAACTAATTATTGATAACATCTTGCGCTTCCCCATCTTGACGCGTCCAACCAGACTGACAATGTAATAGTGCATCATTAAAATAATCATGAACAAAAGCATGCGCCATTTATAAAAACAAAATTCTGAATGTACACTCTCGGCATGAAACAGGCCGCTGTAGTCAAATCTTGCCTAAAAATAATCGGATATTTTAGTCGAATTATTGCATTGTTTATTAAATTGTTAATTAAATTAAATCTGATCGTTCAAAGTAGGGCAAAATCGAGCCCAAGGAGTCGGTTACAAACATACATACAGGTGAAACTAATAAAAGCGTGTTAATAAAGGGTCAACTAAAATAATTAATCGTGTGAACATACATTTGATCTCATTCGAACATTCTGTCAAACCTAAGCTGCACACTGCATACACATAAAGCTCACTTGATTTGTTCTAGTGAGCTTCATGAGTAAACTTTTTTTTCTTTTGCTTTCGTTCTCTATCAAAACGAAAATATAACAATGATTTCCTTCACCGTTAGAGCACGTGTGCACATAATTTTAAAATAGTAAAATCGCCGTACCAATATGTAGACAGTAGACACAGTTCATGCGAGAATGTCCGGTCGGAATAATAAGTTTCTTATTTAAATGGTTTTCACGTGAGTTATGGTAACAATTAAATTATAGAATGGACAAGGAAGATGCGAATATCAGGTGTCTAGTCAGTGGTTCTCAATCTGACCTGTATCCGGGATGATGATTTCTTACACAAGATATATTTAGATTATTGTAACCCAGAATGATTTCTTGTTAGGAAATTCATCAAACTCATTATTCCATCTGTCAATTAGCACCTCTGAATAATAATTTAAAGGCATATTTTATAGACTAGCGGCTAGATATAAAAGATTCTAACCGCTAATCTATAAATTATGATACCAACATGATGTTTTATAAAAAAACTTGCCATACTAGTCTCCATTTTTTTTTATCAATATAAGAACCATATTACTCGCTGACTTTTAATAAGTGAAAGAATATTTGAAATTTGTCTTGTAGTTTTATTTTATTTCTCGCGTACCACATAATGTGAGGTATCGTTGGATAGGTCTTCAAAAAGTATTGTAGGTTTGTAAAAACAACTTTTCGATTAAGGGAGTCGTTTGGGAAATATTAAGCTTTAAAATGCAATTTTTTTAACTGTTGGTTTTGGAAGCGTGAAGAAATTCGCGGTAGTAGTACATTATAATGAAATTAAAAGCAAAACTATCACAGCTAAGTAGGCTATACAAGTTTACGAGTAATAAATGTAATCGTCGACTAACTTAAAAAATGTACTTGAAGAAGTTATTTATTTTTATAATTATTAGTGTAGACTTAATTTTTGTAATATTATGTTGACATCCATTGGGTAGGAATGAAGATTTTCTTTTGGGCTTTAACAAGATGATTGAGCACTTATACCTACCAACATTAAAATGTCCAATGGTCCTCTCGATCGAGATCCTAGTTGTAATGATACCACAGGTTATAAAATACACTACCACAGTATATAGGGTTATAGACCCGGTTGTGGTGCCTACCCCGGCTTTGCTCATTTTCAATTTTGGTAGTCAATAACTAAGCATAGCAAACAAACTTGTATAAAGTATTATTTGTCGATAATTCGTTTTGATTAGTGGCGGTTGTAGTGATGCGTTGTACCTCTAGATTGTTTAGACCACAACCAAATCTTTCCCATATTGGCTATATTAGTAAGAATAATTTATTAATAAATATCGCCTGTTACAAAACCTTTGCTTTACCTAAGAGATATGATGATAAATACTCGAGTTTATGTTGTTTAAAAATCATCGTTTTCATTATTTTTTCAATATTAAACCGTTTGTTTTTTTATGCCCACAACCAACGCTCTCGCCCTTATAAACTGTAGCACCGTGACAAATCGACTTTTTGTCTCGTTTATCCATAAAATTATCATTTGTAGTGTCTACTATGGTCATAGGTATCAGAGCCTTGGTTTTTGCGATTGATTTTATATTAGGTCAATGATCGCTAGGCAGTAAAATAAACATACGTACTCGTAGTAATCCTACACTAGGATTCCCTGTGTCATGTGTATCTGAATGGTAGGTAAACACCCATACAAAATACCATTTAAAAAATAATTTACAGGATGTATAAATATAAAATATATATAAAACGACTCCCGAAAAGTGCAGTAAATAGCTAAGCGTCTTATTATTTACCTACTAGCTGAACCGCGACAGATATTGTCCATGTCCAGTCCAAATTTCAATAATCGCATTTGTCAGATCAGCGCCATCTATACCAAAATCATTCTTTTTACGTTTTTTTATAATTCTGTTTATGTTTTTCGTATTTTAAAGTAGTTTATATTATATCTACATCTACAATAAATTTCATCTTAATCTGTTTTGTCGCTTTATACCTGATTGAGGCACAAATATACAAACAAAACAAACTCACAAATTTTCGCATTTATAATATTATTAGGAAATGTATTACAAAAAAAAACAAATAACTATAATAAGTTTATTTTTAGTCCAAGACGACCGACAAACCACTATTTATTAAGACGTAGACCCATACATTATTTTTGCCGCTCGCCGCAGTCTGCCGGATCGTGTGACAAAATTTAATTTTTGTTGTATCCTGGTAGATACCTACCTTGGTACCCCCAGCCCCCATCATAATAACCTGCCTCGAAGCTTTTATAAAACAAATTTACTATCCCGGATACCAACTTATCTCTAGGTTCAAGATCACTGCCAAGCAACATTTTTTTTACAACAATGTCAAGTAGTGATACTTAAATTATAGTAGAAGTCAAGTACTTATGTTTTGACTTCTTGGTAGTGCATGCTTTATAAGGAAAGTAGTAGCGACTTCAACTTGTAACTATTAAGGAAATCATTTCTACGAGTGTCCCAGAGGCGCACTAAAACTTTAGTGCAGACGGCATTAGTGGGTACCTACTTACACTACATTATCTATATTATATACCCACCTTATATCATATTATGTAGATAACTACCTACATATATCATATTTAAAAAATGTATATAAGTATTCTATCAGTTATTTGGTTTCCATAGTACAAGCTTTGCTTAGTTTGGGGATAGGGGAAATGTGTGAAAAGTTCAACTATATAGTTAAAACAATTTTTAACATTATTAATACAATTCTTTGTCTATGGTCCGTTGAGTGACGCGTTAGCGGTATACCTTTAGACTTGATTGACCACAACTAATGACCGTTTAGTCTATTTAAATATGAATAATTAATAAATAAATATCGCATGTTACAAAACCTTTTCTTAACCTAAGAGGTAGGTGAATATTCTACTGTTATGTTTTGTTAAATATCGTCGTTTTAATCTTTTTTTCAATATAAACCCTTTATTTGAAAATTTTAATGTTGTTAAAATACCCACAACCAGCGCTCTCACCCTATTTTATTTATCTCACGGAAAGGGACCAAAACCCTTACTTTCAAACATTTATTAGCGCAACTCTAAAACAAAATGTATGCAAATATTATGCCATGAACTTCGGATTAAATATTCTATCCAATATTATTCATGTGTAATCGACCATACCTACCTATCCATTTTGCAGACAAGCTTTACGATAGGTAGGTTTGAAAAGTTCAAGGATGTAGATTAATGTGGATGAGAGCAGTATGTAGGTACCTATCTACCTGTCTAGTCAGTCCAACGACTTGATTAGTTATCTATTATTCTTATATGGAAATTATAAAGTCCGATTGCCTTGTTTGAATGCTCAGGATTGATATCTTATCCGAAATATAAAAATGTAATATACCTAAGTACTTATATGTAGTCTAAATTTAGATTTCGATTTATTTATATGTATTTACTTAGATACCTACATACTTAGGTAATAGGTTTTTCAGACGGATTATCTATTGGTCTCTGAGACCTATGTTATGTCAGCGTTGCCAGGCGAGGGCATGATTGAAGCAAACATACAAACAACCTCGCAAACTCTTTAATTTATAATAATACTAGCGACCCGCCCCGGCTTCGCACAGGTTTAATACATATAAACCTTCCTCCTGAATCACTCTATCTATTAAAAAAAACCGCATCAAAATCCGTTGTGTAGTTTTGAAGATATAAGCATACATACAGACGCGGGAAGCGGAAAGCGACTTTGCTTTATACTATGTAGTGATAGTAGGTACCCAAGATGATCTCTGTAGTTCAATTACGTCATAATGGCTTGACAGATTCTGAAATATTTTGTATCAGTGATACAAACAAGCGCGTGTGAGATGAGCACAGATGAGAAAACCTATTTATTTGATAGATTCTCACAATTTACCTGAATAATATAAGCAAACATGTTGTTTTTCGAAGAATCAGACAAAAATCACCATGACGGCAAGACATCTGTGACCTTTGCTCTAATGAGTAATAATTTGTCCTATTTCCTAATATTAGGAATGACCAATCCAATAATGAAGTATTATAGGTACACATTTTACTGTAGGTACCTACAGTAAAATGTGTAAGTCCTAACTAAACAAATCTGTAGAGTTTATTGCGAGTTGAGTTCGCACAGTCAGGGTTTCGCAATAAGGTAGGTACTAGGTACCCAGAATAACTCAAATAAAATTATGAAATAGGTACCTAAGGTCTAAGAACGGAACGTCTTGGTTGGAACTATAAAAATGTTAAGCTTACCTAACCTTTGGCCATTTAGGTACCTACCTATGTGTATAAAAAACCAGCAGGGCTATTTTGTAAAAAACATGAATATCATGTTATGATGTTGAATGCAATACCTAATGTTAGAGAATACCTAATCTGTACACTTTTCATAGTAACTATTCACAGTTTGTGCACCTATACCTACGCTTCAGCGTAGGTATTGTATTGGAAGCGTAGGTATGGCTCAGTACCATAACATGATAATCATGTTTTTACAAAATAGCCCCACTGGGTCGGTAGGAACATTCACGATACTTCCTGGTAACCAAGCATTAAAAAAATAAATAAATAGGATTACTGTAATCCCCAAGTACGGTAGACATCCTCTCAGATCTCCAGACGCCTTGAAGATGCCAAGTGGGGGTAGTCAGAGGTACCTACGTATGTTTTGCTTCACCGTTTTGAGCACGTGTTTATAATCCGCATATATTTTTTTCGAACAGAAAAATCTATTGATACACGCCGGGATTCGAACCCACGACCTTCAGATTGAAAGTCGAGGTACCTCCAACTCGGCCAACACGGCTATACCTACCTAGAATTAAATAAAACATTTTAAATGTTTTTCTATCTATAAATATTATTCTATTCGAAAAGTTGAGCTTTTACTAAATTATTACCACGCTGTTGGTATAATTTAGTAAAATGATGACGCTGATTATTTTAGACCAGATCTAAGAGGCCCCCTTCTTTCCTTTTATTTGATCTACAAAAAAGCTTTCTATGCATGAAAAGTTATGGTTTATTATAACCATAATCTTAGTGAAATGATTGATGGGCCCACGCCCAGAACTTTATGCTTAGCCAATGGATCCCTCGGGCGATTGAATGTATAGTTACCTACCAAATTTGGGAACTATTTTAATGCGTCATACTTACATAGGACAGCATAATAATAAGAGGTGAACTGACTTGATTATGTAGGAAATTTATTTAATCCACGCATTGGTGGTTTGAAATAAACAGAATGAGATACTTGCCTAGCTGATTAAAACGAAAATATAGGCATCGACTAGCAAAAATATAGGTAACCTAAGTAGGTATTTATTTACCTACCTAGAATGTATCAAGAGGAAAAACAAAACTAATTATTGTTTTGGTTTTATCACCCTCTAAGTTAGTTTATCCCTAGCAGAGTCCTAGCTGGTATAATATATTGCCTAGGTAGAACTTAATTTTCTTCAAGACAAGTCCAAGAAGCTTTTAGCTGATTAACTCTTAAGTTATTACGGCTGTAATAAGTTGTGTGTGTAAGTTACAAAAGTATAACCCACTGTTGAGTATTTTCTATCATTCAGATAGTTACGAAACCCAAACAAGATGGGTAGCGGTCAATCAGTCCGAGCGACGCACTTCCAGCGACCCCCCGCGTCAGAGGCGGACCCCATGGAGGAGATACCGGACGATCATCACATCAGCATATCCAACAAAATGGTTCGGGTTTCATTCCTTTCAGATAATAGAAAGCAAAGATGCTTAGAAACAACCAGCAAATAGACACAGTATACTTTTTGCATTTGCACTGTTTTGACCATTGAGTACACTACGAACTTAAGGTCAGCACCTATAGGTAACAGGTACGTAGGTTATCTCAAGAAGCAATGAGATTGACGGAGCTAAACGCACAATTATTATAAAGCCTAGGTATAGGTAGATGGCAGGACGACCAAATGTAAAGGTAGCGATGGCACAACATCGATCACAATGGCGGTTGCTATACCTACAACCCGGTCAGAATATCTGTGCACCTCGCTGGAATGCGGCGCCTCTCCCGCTCTCTCTCTCTCTCCCGCCTCGCCCGTACTATGACGTCACGAGGTCAGGTGCACAGATATTGTGACCGGGTTGTAGTAATCTAGGCTGCCAGCTGAAAGTGAAAACTCTATCGCTTTTTGTTGCAATCGTATATGAATTGAATAAAGGACGATACTTCGTATTAATTGAAAAATTCCAACAGTTCTTTGCGTTGTCTGCAAGAGCACTTTTTCTTCGTATTTCAGGTGGAGAGGCTAGTGGAAGACGCTACAATAGCTGGTGGCGCGGCAGCGGGCAACGCCGTGGCTCCGCGTGGCGACTACAAAGACAAGATCTACATGGAGCGGCTCAAGTGCATGGACGAGAACCATTCGGAGAGAACTGGGTAGGGCAGAAGGCATAGAGCTCTGCAACACACACTTGTAACGGCAATTTTGAGCGCATCCTTAATTCCATAAACCTTTATCATTGAAGGGAAATCAGCAGTCTTTCTGGTGGTGATCTATCCTGCCCACAATGGTGCAGGTACCAACCACTCTTTTATCTCTTCCCTGTCTAACGTGTAAGTTGTCACGAAGTCAACGGTGATCCATGATATCGTGATACCTACAACGTGCTGGCTCGTGCAACACGTGTCTCACTCACGTGATTTTAGTATTCGTATGTGCCATACACCCACGCCACGAACCCTTATTTATTTATAAATCTCTTCCAATAAGTTTACAAACAATACGCACTAGTCACAAAAAGAGTTGAATCTCAAAAGATCTTTGCTTATGTAGCCTAACGATAGAAGATCTGAACGCGTTAGCGACGCGAATAAACCTGCGCACGGCGAATATGGTGAGCGTTGAGCCGGTGTGCGCGGAGAGCCAGCAGCGCGTCATCGAATGCTACAACACCTTTCAACTGCCGGAGGACAACATCAAGTGTTGGGACACTGTTGGTAAGTACCTAGTTATCCCTTACTATCGCTGCATCTTACTACTGGTCATATTAAGTCCACTGGTAACAAAACTACTGTACCTAACTACTAGGTACTCCGTACGTTTTGATACAATGGAAATTTGACACAGTTGGGTATTACAATGAAAGGTAAATTTTAAATTTACAAAAAATTCAATCAGTTATCTTGGTTTGAGGCTAGAAGGCGCTGAGTGAAATGTCTACCAATATCGTTATTTATTATTATTAGTTCAGCTTCAGTCACAGCTAATTTCAGACTAAGTTTTTCGGTAAGTAGATTAGAAAAGATCTCCAAATCGACTTTTAAATAGGTTATCCCAACTACCTATCGTGTTAACTTGTTCTAATTTCAGGTGCATTCACACAATGCGTGCACGATACAGCGGCCAAGCGCTTGCGCGCGCGCACTCAGCGCGATGCGCGTGATCACGCGCGTCGCTCCCGGCACATGGCGCTGGCCAGGGAACACGAGCTGCGAGACCTGGCCGTGCCTAGAGATGATAGCATTCCTGTTTAGGCTTCAATTTTTAACTGGCCTCACAGCTCAGTTGGTATTAACTCTGCCTCCTGCGCTGTAGATTATGGGTTCGAATCCCACTCAGGACAAACATTTGCGTGAAGAATGTAGATGTTTGTTCTGCATCTGGGTGTTGTAATGTGTATGTACTTATATTTACAAAAAAAAACTATTTAAGTATTCTGTCAGTTAATTGGCAAGCTTTGTTTAGTTTGGGGCTTGATAGCGCCGTGGGAAATTTCTTATATTACATTTTTATCGTGAAACAGAGCTTTATGGCTTATAGTCATCAACTTCTACAGGTGACTGTACTAAAAATAATCGTGTGTGGGATAAAAACTACAAAAGTTTAACGTGTCTTAGTATGCGCCATTGGACAGTGAACATTGTAAGAATCTGTGATAATTTTAAAATATCTATCAATACATAATTTTTAGTTTAGCATGGACCTACTCGCTTATTTATATTTTAAGAAGTCAAAAATAACATAAAATCATCTTATTTGTAGTAATAAAATTAAATTATTGAAATGTGTGAGTAATTTATTATATAAAATATAGAAACTGATAATATTTTGATATCACTATTTATGCTTACTAGTTAAAGCACACTTTTTTCTTAACATCCTCTATTTTTCTCATCTGCACTGGTATTTTTGGTATCTCAATATCCAAGCTATCGTCTTTGCTATAAGTATCGGTTTTGCTTGAAGGTGTGGTTTGTTTTGCGTTGGTAGTGGCTAAGACAGCCAGTTTTCTGCGGAGATCTCTAACCTGGGCCGCGCTGGCTAGTTGGGCCGCGCCTCTGGATAACACTTCAGCTCTTAGCTGTTCACATTCAGATCTGGAACGAAGAAATATAATTTTTAGAATGCATTTCAGCCATTATTGGTAGAAATTCTGTTGTCTTGACTTACTAAAGTACGATTGATGTTGCTCGCTGTTGCAGCATAAAGCTGAGTGAGCGACCAATTTTGCTGTCAATGCTATTACGTATGTCACTAATTATTTAGCTAGATAATTTGACACAAAATAAATTTATTCATTCTTCCTAAAATGTCTAGTGTCCTACCGTCTCATTAATAAACGTAGACTAGCGCAGCATTAAATTTAGTCCAACGCTTACGTTTGGACTAGTTGAATTCAATATTAATAAACGAGGATTAGAAATGGAGTTGCTTAAATTAAGCTGGTATTAACAAGTCTTGGTGTAACCTCAGATGATCTTTGGATAAGTAAATTTTTATTAATAGTACCGCTAGTGTTTTTCGAAGGAAGGAATTTTTATGAATAGAGATAAATATTAATAAATCATTACACTTTCTTACTTCAAATGATCCAGCACTCCAGGCAACCAACCATTGGCGGGCGGCTCACACAATTTGCCGAACCACCTCGCTAGTTCGCGCCTCTGTCTCTCACACAGGCCTTCTAACTGCGTTATGCGCTCTTCGTAGCTCTCTGTAACAGGAAACAACTGAATGAGATTTTATAATTTTATAGACATTCTTGAAGATAAACTTAGGACGTAGGAACTAGGTGGCGCCACTAGAGAAATGTTGACGAATGTTTTAGACTGGAAAAACTGCTGACAAAATAAAATAATATAATTATGTATTTTATTTTGTCAGCAGTTTTATAGTTAGTGGTACTGAACCCTTTGTGCGTGAGTCTTGGCCGGTTTTCTAAACTAATATTATAAGGAGGAAAGATTTGATTGATTGTTTGTTTGTTTGTTTGCATCGAATAGGCTCCGAAACTACTGGACCGATTTGAAAAATTATTTTACCATTAGAATCCTACTTTATCCCTGATGAACATAGGCTATAGAATATAATTATTTTATTTACCTGGGGCTTTTGTACCACAAGCTCAAAAGTAATATCAAAACAATATCCTCATGGTATAGCCTTGTCACTTTCGCACCGCAACTAATATTGTTTTGACTTTAGTTTAGGACTTTCTTATATTGTATTTATTTAGAAATAATAGTTCCTTTATAAAACTTAAAACTATTATTATCATCTCTTGACTTTTTGATTGGTCAAAACATTTTTGTTGGTTTTTTTTTAGTTATGTAATGTAAATAATAATAACCTCATCAGCTTACATGCTGTCTTGAGAAGAACAAAGAAACTTACCAATGAGTTCTCTGTCATAATGTGCCGAGGTTCCGGCTTGCTGCTCCCAAATAGTCTGTTTCTCATGAAGTAAGGCATCCAACTCTGCTTGTTTGTTTGCTATCTCTCGTCTTAGCTGTAACAGGGCAAATACAAAATATTGATGAAAAACTTTTTATTATAGACAGTTTCTTGCTGTATGTGAATATTACCCGTTTTTTAGGGTTCCGTACCCAAACGGTAAAAACGGGACCCTCTACAAGAACCCCTTACTAAGACTTTGCTGTCCGTCTGTCTGTCCATCTGTCCATCTGTCCGACCGTCCATCTGTCTGTCACAAGGCTGTATCTCATGAAACGTGGTAAGCTAGACAGTTGAAATTTACACGGATTATGTGGCTCCCATACAACAAACGTGATTTTTTGCCGTTTTTAGGGTTTTTTATAGTTAGTGGTACTGAACCCTTTGTACGTGAGTCTTGGCCGGTTTTCTAAACTAATATTATAAAGAGGAAAGATTTGATTGATTATTTGTTTGTTTGCATCGAATAGGCTCCGAAACTACTGGACCGATTTGAAAAATTATTTTACCATTAGAATCCTACTTTATCCCTGATGAACATAGGCTATAGAATATTTTCAAAAACGTTAGGGTTCCGTATGAAAACTTCAATATTGTAACCCAAGGTGTGAAAAAAAATCAAAAAAAAATCCTGATAACGCGTACGCTACGGAAATTGTTGACAATAGAGCAAAGTGATGTACTACAGTTTTAAAGAGGACATTAATATCTACAAATAAGTCAACAATAACATTTGTCTAACTATTAGGGATCCGTATGAAAACATCGATAATGTAACCCAACGTGTGTTATAAAATCCAAAAAAATCTTTATATCGCGTATGCTGCGGAAATTATTGACAATAGAGCAAAGTAATGTACTACAGTTTTAAAGAGGACATTAATATCTACAAATAATTCAACAATACTATTTGTCTAACTATTAGGGATCCGTATGAAAACCTCGATAATGTAACCCAACGTGTGATAAAAAATCCAAAAAAATCTTTATATTGCGTATGTATGCTGCGGAAATTATTGACAATAGAGCAAAGTAATGTATTTTAAAGAAGACATCAATATCTAAAAATAAATGAACAATACCATTTGTCTAACTATTAGGGATCCGCATGAAAACTTCGATAATGTAACCCAACGTGTGATAAAAAATCCAATAAAATCTTTATATCGCGTATGCTGCGGAAATTATTGACAATAGAGCAAAGTGATGTACTACAGTTTTAAAGAAAACTTCAATATCTACAAATAATCAACAATACCATATGTCTAACTATTAGGGATCCGTATGAAAACTTCGATAATGTAACCCAATATGTGAATAAAAATCAAAAAAATCCTTATATCACGTACGCTGCACAAATTATTGACAATAGATCAAAGTGATGTACTGCAGTTTTAAAGATTACATCAATATTAACAAATAAGTCAGCAATACCATCACAATACTATGTCCAACTATGTCCAACTATGTCACAATACCAGTTATGTCACAATAACTACTTTTTCATGTTAAAATATGCAATAGTAACACCGCCTGTACAAACTAGGCCACATTATTCGTACCTGGGTATTAATCCTTATCCAAAAAAATCACTTCATTTTCAAGGCCATATCAGTACCTGTAAATTACTTTTTTAATTATACCATTCCCAAATTCCATACCATTCAAAACTTATTATAAGTGTAATAATCTATAGGTACTAATATTATTATGAGGAAAGATGTTTTGTATATTTGTATGGAATAAATAACTACTGGAACCAAAAACTACTGGATAGATTTCAAAAAATCGTTTACCATTAGAATGCTACATTATCTCTGAGTAACATAGGCCATATTTATTGTTTGAAAAAAATAGGGATCCCTATTAAAACTTTGATAATGTAACCTGGGTAAAAAAATACCCATAAAATCGTTATAATTCGTTACTCCCGTGCGGAGCTGGGGCGGACTGCTAGTTTTATATAAAATTAATGTAGTATGGTACTGAAGATATTATTAATGATCAATTCCGAATAATATCCTACCCTAGAGTTTGATTGCTTCATCTGAATCAGATTTTTTGCCATCTCCTGTCTTTTATCTTCCACTTCAGCAAAAATCGAGTTTCCTTTGGCAGCTGTGAACAGAGAAATATATTTTAAAATTGTATAAATCACATTATACCTTTATGGTAAGTGTGAATAGGTCATTTGAAAGAGGAAGACATCAGACTATTTTCTTACATCTAATCAGTGAAGTTTTGGAAAAAAGCCCGGTACTCTGAACCTATGAGTATACCTGAAGAATGTGATGAGAGTGAATGAAGCAAAAGAGTTATGTCAGGATTGTAACAAATGGAAAGCTGTGGTCTCTGCTTACCCCTCTGGGAAACAGGCATGAATTTAAATACATATGATTTTTAACATGATTCCTAGAGGGGTAGTTTCCAAGTTTGTTTACCATGAGGCTGCAAGTCTGTTGAGTCAGTACATTGGTGGAGCATAGCTCTGGCTTCAGCTAGTTCAGCCAACGCTGAAGCTTCCCTTTCAGCCACAGCCCTCATCTCTTCCCTTCGCAAATCGGCCGCCGCTCGCATCTCACCCATCTCTCCAATCAACTCCTCAGTTCTCATTTGCCAAGTAGCCACTTCCATCTTAGCCTGCTCAAGCGTTGCTTTTGCTACCTCCGCTTCAGACACAGCCAAATTCACAGCAACCCTAGCTTCATCCAATTCAGAGGTATCACGAACGGGGCTTTCGCGCGTCTTTATCGACTGTTCCTCTTTTAAATTTCGAATCTGGAGCTCTAACTTTTTAATTTCGGAAGCGTGTCGCTCCACAGCCTGGGTGCGTTCTTCCCTGAGCTGTGAGATCTCTTCTTGAAGAGTTGTTACACGATTGTTCACCTCATTCTTTCTCCTTTCTTCGTCTGCTTGCAAACTTTCTAACTCGGCACTCAAATGCCCTTGAACGTCCAGAGCGGTTTGGTAACTTCTTCTGGTATCATGAAGCTCCTGCTTTGTGGATTCGTAGCTGTGGGATAGGTTATCATACTGTTTCTTGAGAAGATAAAAGCGCTCACTCAGTTCGCCGTTTGTAAGCTCTTCGGCTTCGGTGCAATTGGTTTTGTTACTTATTGTTGAGTAATCCATTTTAAATTAGCAACCATGGATGAATTTATCACCAGAGACAGTCACACGGTAATAATAAAAATGAAATATTAAATGTACACGTACAAAATCCAAAATTTCACGAAATTGTTCGTTACAGAAAATTCAAATCAAAATAAACAATGGAATGAAAATGAATGAACTGACTGAATTGTCGTCATGTCACTGTCATTTTATTTTGCTCTTGCAATTGTAACAAAGGTGGTGGGCTGGTGGGTGATTAGACAACTTATACCGGAAACACACTTACGTGTCGTGGCGTGGCGTGTCGCGCCACTAGCCAATCGCAAGATAGCGTTTGCGACACGACACGACAGGTAAGTATGTTTCCGGCATTATCATGAATAATGGCGGAGACACACTTACGTGTCGTGTCGTGGCGCGACACGCCACTAGCAATCGCTTTCATACATTTAGTATGGGTAGAGACATATTTGGGTGTCGCATGTCGTGTAGTGTCGCAGCGCTATCTGTCGTGGCGCGACATCTCGCCACCGATTGCGCCAGAGCGGTGGTGGGGGTTATGACGCGACACGACAACAGGCAAATGTGTTTCTATACTGGCGCGTGCCTCGTGGCGCGAACACCTAGCAGACATATTTAATTTAATTTGCAGCATAATGATTGACGACCTTATTGAACTTAAACGTCAACGAAAATTGGAAATTGAAGGTTTTCATCAAAATTACTATCCAAATCAGAAGAAAGCATTATGTATGTTTGAACCCTGCAAAGGTTCGTTATGTTCTGTTCAGAAAAAACGCCAGAGCGCGACACGACACGACACGTTAGTGTGCACACCCACCGTTAGCTAGTGGCGTGTCGCGCCACGACACGACACGACACGTAAGTGTGTCTCCGCCATTAGTTTACAATCAATCAAACAAACGTCGGATCTTATTGACGTTTAGTTTAGGTTTAGTTTAGAAAAAGCAGGGCGAACCAAAGGGCGAACGGCGAACTGAATTGAGTGAATGATTAATTTTTATTGTAATGTAAAATTAGAAAAATATTTTACTTTTGTGATATTTATAAACAACAGCGAAAAATTACAAAAATGTCTTCTCCACCTCCAACAAAGCCCCCTAGAGGAGTCAAACAGGGAAAAGAAACAGTAAGATTTTTGTTTATATCATTGCAATGATATTTATCCACAAAACATAACAACAATATTCAACAACCACCCACTTTTCATGTTTGTATCATTTATTTTTGTGTACTCCAACGTCATAAATTTATGTAAGTTTTAATTTTTATTTTTATTAATTATTTCTAAACAGAGCGGTCTTCTGATGTCGGTGATCCGTACTCTCTCTGCCAGCGAGACTAACGAGCAACGAGAGAAGGAGAGAGCGAAACTGGAGAAGGAGTACAAGAAGAGTGATGCAAGACTTGATGAGCTGGTTGCAGAACATGCTACAGAGATCATGGAAGTTATGCAGGTCACTGATATGACAAACAAACTTATGTTTCAAACTATTTGCATTGTTCCTCTTTGGAAGACCGATGAGATGAGAGCTTCTTATAACATGATCTACTTAGTAAAAACCTAGAAATATAAATAAACTCTTTAAATAAATGTACAAATTCAGCTAGAGGTATGAAGTATTGGATAAAATTATTTTTCAAACTATTGTGATTAGTAGACATATCTATAGATTTTGACACGGGTCTTTATCACGTAATTACCTATAATATAAAATTATCATTATACCTACCTAAGGTATAATACATCTAAATAATAAAACAACTTTAACTTTGGATGTATCAATACATTACTTACCCATACAGATGCATAGCTTTGTTTCTATCTACAAGTATTGAGAACTCTTTATAGGATATCATCCTATAAAGAGTTCTCATTCTATTTGACTTGATGGTTTAAAAAAAATCTAGAAGATTAGGACCAATCATAAAATATTCTATGTTTTTACAGAAGTTCAGCTCTGTTGGACAAGCATTAACAGCATGGGGTCAACACTGTGATGCATCTACCGCCCGGCTGGCAGCGTGTAGAGGGTTACTGCGATTGAGACGCGATGATCTCAAGAGACTGTGGATGACCGCGCGTACACATCATTATGCTTTACAAATGTTGACTGATATGTAAGCATGATTATTCATTAGAGAACTGTTGCATATTTAATGTGGGTACTTCTCAAACCTTCTTACACTAACAAGGTTGACTAAGTATAAGGTAGTTCTGTAAAACTGTACATTTCCTAACATGTTCTTTGCTACACAGCTCAATAAACATATTTCCTTAAATATGGTGTTTTAGTGAACATAATAGTGGCGACTTGGATTAAACGTGTACAATGGAGCGTAAATTAGTGAGATTCAATGAATTCAATGTGAAAAATGACAATTGGGACAACTACATAGTGCGTCTCAATTATTGTTTTGAAGCAAGTGGAATCACCGATGACGAAGTTAGGAGGGCGAACTTTTTTACGATATGTGGTGCTCAAACGTTCGAAACCTTTCTCGCGTTAATTACGCCAAAAAAACCGAGTGAAGTAACTTTTATCGATGTCGTGAAAATCCTAACCAAACACTACAGTCCGAAGCCGAACGAGATATCGGTGTCGTACAAATTTTATAAACGCGACCAAACTAAAGATGAAAAGGCATCGGAATACATCGCGCAACTGAGAAAAATCAGCGCTGAATGTAATTTTCCTAATCTGGAACGTATGCTGCGGGATAGATTGGTGTGCGGCATGAGCGATCGCAAGCTGCAGTACGAGCTGCTTAAAAAAGATAACCTAAAGTACGAGGATGTAGTTGAAGCCATGGTGTCGGCCGAGAGCGCGGGAAAAGACGCGCGCATGATGCAGCCACCGGGGTATGCGCCGTCGCACAACGCAAACACCGCCACCGCCGCGGCGGCGTCTTCGCCGTTTGTGGGGGAACCGATGGATGTGAACGCGATTAAAGTTAAACCGACGACGACCGTCCGTCTATGCTACCGATGCGGAGATCGTCACGGCGGTGAATGCCGTTTTGTAAACGCGGTATGTCACTACTGCAAGAAGAGGGGCCACATCGAGAAGATCTGCACCGCTAAAAAGAAAAGTAGCCCTGGAAAAGTAAACTACGCCGATGAAGAGTTTGACACGCAGTTGAACGGGATCTACAAGGTGGAAGAGGCGCGCACACGCGTGCCTGCTTTCGAGCTTCGAGTGATGATGAACGGCGTCGAGGTCTCCATGGAGGTGGACTCGGGCGCCGCCTTCTCCATCGTGAACGAGCGCACATGGACGCGGGTGCCGTCAAGGGACGCACCGCAACCGCTACGCACTCGCTTGCGCACCTGGAACGACTCGCAAGTGTCGGTCATCGGACAAGCTTCAGTGTCAGTGCAGTATAAGGACATTAAGAGTGAACTAAAGGTAGTAGTAGCTAGGGGCTCGGGGCCTAACCTGATAGGACGCGATTGGTTTGAGGCTCTCGAGATTTCTGTAAAAGTGAATAAAATTTTAGATGTCGACATGACTGCGACGAACGCTTTGATGTGTAAGTACGGGGAAGTTTTCAAGGACGAACTCGGTACCTACCGGGGCGACCCCGTTACGATTCAGTTAAAACCGAATGCAGTGCCTAGGTTTTTGAAGGCGCGGCCGGTACCGTATGCGATTAAAGATAGAGTCGAAAAAGAAATAGATCGGTTGGTAGGTGAAAATGTTCTTCGGCCCGTAGCATTTTCGGAATGGGCCACTCCGGTCGTTCCGATTATCAAAAAGAATGGTGCGATCCGCCTATGCGGAGACTACCGTAGTACGGTGAATCAGGCTACGGAGTCGGATACATATCCGATGCCTACTGCGAGTGAGGTTTTCGCAACAATTTCGGGGGGCAAATATTATACAACACTAGATCTCGACAGGGCATACACACAAGTGGTCGTCACGGACGTCACAGCGCGACTTTTAACACTAAACACATGTAAGGGCCTTTACACTGTACACAGATTAGCTTTCGGCGTGAAGGCGTGCCCTGGCATTTTCCAGCGATTGATGACGGCGTTGCTGGCGGGTGTACCTGGTGTCGCCGTGCTGATCGATGACGTCATTATCAGCGGCCGCACCATGCCAGAGATGACGCAGCGCCTAGAGGCAGTACTGAAGCGGATTGAGAATGCAGGTTTGCGCCTCAACGGGAATAAATGTAAGTTCGCTAAGGAGCGAGTGGAATTTTTGGGTTTCGTGATCGACGCCGACGGTATTCATCCGGCACCGAGTAAAGTTGAGTCTATACTGAATACTCCGGAACCTAAAAGTGTCCAACAGCTGCAAGCGTTTTTAGGTTTGTACAATTTTTATGAGAGGTTCGTACCTCATAAAGCCACCATACTAGAGCCTCTACATAGATTGCTCGACAAAACACAAGAGTGGCTGTGGACTGACCGAGAACAAAGCAGTTTCGATACTGCTAAACGGCTTTTATCATCTGATCTGACTCTCGTACACTACGATCTGAACAAGCCGCTAGTCCTCACCTGCGATAGTTCAGAGTACGGAGCAGGAGCTGTATTGTCCCACGTCATGGACGATGGACAAGAGCGTCCTATAGCGATGGGCTCTAGAACACTACACACACACGAACGACGCTATTCCCAACTAGATAAAGAAGCGACTGCTATCATGTTTGGAGTAAGTAAATTCCACAATTACTTGATGGGTCGGTCTTTTATGATAATAACCGATCATAAACCTTTATTAGGAATATTTGATCCTAAAAGACCGATACCTAATGTTCTATCACCACGCCTTACCAGGATGGCTTTAGTACTTACTTCCTATAGTTATGATATAACATATAAGCCAGGACCTCAGATTGGTCATGCTGATGGGCTTAGTCGTTGGCCCCAGCCTGTTCCTGAACAGCCTGAGCCGCAACTCTGTGACATATTGCTAATGGCAGAAGCTCCTGAAGATTTTCCGATTAATGTAGACAAAATAGCTTACGCTACAAAGCGTGACAAGGTTCTTAATCGGATAAGTCATCACATTTTATGCGGTTGGCCAGCCAAAGAATCAGATGAGCAACTACGTCCATACTGGTTGCATCGTACTGAGTTGTCCTTGCACGAGGATTGCATCCTCCTGGGCTGTCGCGTAGTGGTGCCGCCATCGCTGCGTGAAGTGGTACTGCGTGCTTTACATAAAGCACACAGTGGCATTGTTCAAACAAAATCACTTGCTAGAAGTTACGTTTGGTGGCCACAATTAAACAATGATATTGAGACTTTGGTACAGAGCTGCAGCAAATGTTTGGAAAACCGACACATGCCACCTAAAACCAGTTATGAATGGGTCATGCCAGCGAAACCTTGGTCCAGGCTAAATATTGATTTTGCTGGACCATATCAAAACAAAACTTTTTTGATTATGGTTGATGCATATTCTAAGTGGCCTGAGGTTTTCATCGTGAATAATATGACTTCATCGACAGTGATTCGGCATCTTAGAATGACATTTGCTATACACGGATTGTGTGAGACCTT
This sequence comes from Hydriomena furcata, assembly GCA_912999785.1. Lineage (NCBI taxonomy): Eukaryota > Metazoa > Arthropoda > Insecta > Lepidoptera > Geometridae > Hydriomena > Hydriomena furcata. Next base: position 3,822,794 of record OU538825.1, read on the forward strand.
GGTTTCCGATAATGGTACGCCTTTCGTCTCTTCTGAAATGAAAGACTTTTTAGAAGCTAATCAAATAAAACATATTAGGTCAGCACCTTTCCACCCATCCACCAATGGATTGGCAGAACGCATGGTACAAACCGTAAAAGACAAACTTCGCAAAATGAATGGCATGTCTTGGGATGTCAAAATTCCAAATATGCTTTTAGGACTACGAGCCACGCCTTGTACAGCTACTAACAAAAGTCCAGCTGAGCTTTTGTTCAACAGACGTGTTCGAACATTACTAGACACAATCAATCCACATGATCAAGAGCGTAAAAATAGAGAAGATCAAGTTTTACGAAACAGTCAGAAGAAAAACAGACAGACAAACGTAGGTCAAAAAGTTATGTACAGAAATTTTAGCAGTGGGCCACGATGGTTACCAGGAACAGTTATAAATAAAGAAGGTCCGTCCAGTTATAGAGTTGAAACTGAGGAAGGCAATGTTATCAATAGACACATAGACCAGTTATTTAGGAAACAGACACCTGACACAACACAACAGGAAAATGAACAACCAGTTAGAAATGAGGAAGGGGAACCCGTAGGACACAATATTTTTGGGGATGATGATGAGGTAATGGAAGATATTCCGGCCAGTCAAAACAATGAACCAATTATAGAGATACCAAGTCCAGACAAATGGGCAGAAATGCTAGGTATACCGGTAGAATCACAACCTGGATTTTCAGGTGGGAAACTTAAAAATAAGTCGACTGTCCATGGAAATACTCCCTATTCTAGACCGCCACCGTCGGCGCCGTCCCATTATTGTAATTATATGTTGTAAGCAAATAGGATTAATTTGTATGTTTTTTTCCATTGATTAGTTTTAGTTACTCTTACTTGATGTTCTATTAGTATATTATTATTTTTAGTTATTTCTATTGTATTTTGAAATGTTAACATACTTGGGGGAAAGGTATGTTGCATATTTAATGTGGGTACTTCTCAAACCTTCTTACACTAACAAGGTTGACTAAGTATAAGGTAGTTCTGTAAAACTGTACATTTCCTAACATGTTCTTTGCTACACAGCTCAATAAACATATTTCCTTAAATATGGTGTTTTAGTGAACATAATAAGAACTTCAATAGAGACACCAGAAGGCCACTATCTCATACAGAACTCAGAATATACCCATGCTGTGCTTCTGATCAATGACTGGCCTCACAGCTCAGTTAGTAGTCGATAGCAGAGAGGTGTGCTGTGGGTTTGATCATTTGTGGGTTGAACAAGGATGCTATTCATATTTTTTTTATTTTTTGGATGCGATAACAGCACTTGCTTTTTCAGCTTTCACAAGCTGTCAATGGTTAATTGAATTTAATATAACTCCCAAATAATTTAAAAATACACCCAATATTACTACATGGAATGTCTTATGATGTTTTAGTGAGCGCGTAGTTGTGTCAGAACGGAGTGCACGCGAATATGTAGCGGCTGGACGTGTGCTGGCTTGCGCACACACACTTACAGAGGCTCTTGACACGGCCACCTCCACCTTGCACCACGTTGACGCGCTGAATGCCACAAGGCAACATTTGGAGGTATATATACACTTGAAATAAAAGAGCTTTATCAACCTACTAGGTTGACAACCACTAGGTTGATAAAAATACATTAATTTCTATAATCAATAAATGTATTAGCATCAAAATCGGTAAATTATAACATCGTGAGGCAACCAATTAGTAGTCATAAAAGCGGCGATGGACTTGCTACACATATGGATATTCAAATATTACAAAACTGCTGTAAATTGTATGCTATGCGTTATCTCTTCCATTTGTTCTGTTGTTCCATTTTATCTTTCTTCAACAATTTACCTCAAGAGTGGTTTGGTATAGATCTTATTACGTCTATTGGAGATAATAAACAAAATTCCCCATTGACTATTGTATATTTAATTTTTTTTATTCTTACATGCTAATAACAATCCTATCAGTTTTTCCTATTATACTGGCATGCTACTTAAATACTTTAGCTCTAAAACAAAAACATTTTTCAATAATTCAGGCAAAAAAACGTGAGCTAGTCGATGTTATCCTAGCTCGGATCAGTGAAGCTGTGTACCGTGGCGATAGGGCGCCGCTAACCCGCGCGCTTTCTGCGAGACGACGCACTGCACTTCTACTTGCTGGTATGTTACATATGTATCACCTTCTAATATTATAAATACAAAAGTTTTTCATGTATTATCATATTGGTTCATAAGTATAATACACTACAGGCCCAAAACTCAACGATAGATGGAAAAAATAAGATAAAACCATCAAACTCCCATTTCCGTTTGCTGGTAGAAAATGCCTCGGCAGTAAGCCTACTTTTTTGTATGAAATTTTAAAGTGCTATAACGTTTTAATAAACTAATAAAAGTTTGCGTGGATGTTTATGTATGTGGCTCAATCACGCCAAAATTACCAAACTAATTTGGATGAAACTTGGAATACTTGAAACTTAAATAATGACCTGAAATAGCAAATAGGATATCTTTATATCCAGGTACCGCGCGAGCGAAACCTCGGTCGGAAGCTAGTGTTAGAATAAGATTTTGATTGCCTATTATTTGTTTGTAGAGCTGACAAAAAGCGAAGAGGTCACAGATGCGTATCTGCAAGACATCAACCCTGAGTTTGAAGCTTCCCTCACGGAGGAAGATAAGACATTTGAAACAACTGTTATGATATCGCTTGAAGCGCTTGGCGTTTTGGAACAGCTGAAGGAAGCTACCGAGGTAAGTTTGCAATGGCAGATTTCACCCAGTTACTGCAAAACTGCAGGCATGTGTCAATTGTGATGTTTGGACGTGCCTCAGACTATCTTCTATAGACATCATCAAGGATCTGCGCACCTAGAAAATCGGAGATCCTATTATAATCCTATTTCTATTTATATACGTGGTGGGTTTATCTTGTCTATTTAATACCTCCTTAATACTTTTTGAAAAAAACTACTAATTGATGATTAATTTTGTATGCCCAAACTTTAAATCGGGTAATCAGGGGATGTCCCCTGATTACCCGATTACCCGATTATGTATGTACATAAAACACCTTTTTTAATTTAGTGAATAAAGTAAAACTATAACCACAGCTAGAAAAATGAATACAATAAAATTTAATCTGTTTTATATTTTTTTTAGAAATTCAAAGTCCGAATCCAGCACGAACTACTTGAAGTCATCGACTCTGTGTCGCGACGCATAATAGAAGAAGGCGACGATGTAGAGATAGACCCGGAGTCAGACGAGGATAGCGAGATACAAGAAACTGTGGGAGTGGCAGAGACGGGACGACCGCTCGCGAGACTTGTTTCTATACTTGCGGACGAGTTTAGGGCGTGTGCTACTAGGAATAAAAGGTACTTAACTTAAAGGTCTTAGGATGCATTTTCACTCAAAATTCAAAAATCATTTATTTCAATGAAATCACAAGGATCACTTTGAAACATCTTACCCTCGTATTCAAGAACGACACTATGAGAACACGCACCCACAGTGGACGAAATCTTTTTTCATAAACATCACTTTATGTGTTGTGCGGCACTATGGCGCACACTACCGTGTGCCTCTAGAGCTCAACTTTGGCTAGAGGCATACGACAATGTGCCTCTAGTCACACTATGCAGTGTCGCACAACACATAAAGTGATTTTTATGAAAAAAGATTTCGTCCACTGTGGGTGCGTGCTCTCATAGTGTCGTTCTTGAATACGAGGGTTAGGAACTATGTGAAGCTATGCCGATTCCACCCGAAGTTCCGTGTCTATACAAAACACGACTACAAGTACACTGCTCACCTGCTTTAGATGTTTGTGCCTTAATCACGCCCAAACGACAAACGGATTCGGATGAAACTAGGGATACATACATACCCTAGCCTTTGCACTGTAACAGCAAATAGGCTACTTTTTATCCAGGTACCACGCGAGCGAAGCCGCGGGCGAGAGCTAGTAAAAAAAAAAGATATTTTGTGGTGAGATCAGTGATATAACGGCAACGTATAATATGTTGACGGTTTGTGTTGAGTTGAAGTCGAAGAAATAAGGATATAAAATATAATTTAGAAAGAAATAAAGAAAGAAAAACGTTTCTTCAAACCACCACAATAATATTAAAAAAACATAAAATAAATTAAAAACAGATGTAAATCTAATTACCATATCTAATATGTAACAAAATAAATAAATTCAACAAAATAAAAATATAACTAATTATTTTGCTTCCAGACTGCTACAACTTTGGCGTGCGGCGTTACAGAAGCATCGTCTGTCTGATTCTTGCTTACACACCGAACAGCACTATTGGAGCGCCGTGCAACAAGTTGTATGTTCTTTAATCTACTCAACGTGATTTCAATTAAAATTGAAAATAAATAGAATCGTGACTGTAATTCCTAAGTACAGAAGACATCCTCTCAGTGGCGACGGGCTTGTCACGTTTGGAATGATAACTACTGCAAAATGTGGATATGAGCCAAACGTAATGTTTGCGCGTGCCTCCTAACCCCTTTAGATCCTTCAAGGATCTGACCGTCTTATCTATAATATAAAAATAAGTCGGGTTTTCCTTTCTGACGATATAACTCCAGAACGCACGAACCGATTTCCACGGTTTTGCATTCGTTGGAAAGGTCTCGGGCTCCGTGAGGTTTATAGCATAGAAAATTCAGGAAAAATTTCAAGAGAAAAGCAGGAAAACAGGGAAAATCATTTATCACATAATGCATTCTGATTGGCCGGTTCAAGATGACGTGATTCACTGGGGATGAGAAGTGTTGTCATGAGTTGTCGATAGCAATCAGAGGCACGTCCAAATATTATATTTGGCACATACCCACATTTTGTAGTAGTTAGCATTCCATACGTGACAGGTTGCAAGCCCATTCCCAAGGAACGGGAACGGGAACTTATCACAGCATTTGTTAATTCTAAAGCGATACGAAGTTCGCCGGGTCAGCTTGTATTTTATCAATAATCCCATAGAAAAAGCAACTTGTTCAAATTTCAATAATCCCATAGAAAAAGCACTTTTAGTTTTTCCCTAATAATGCTATTTTCTTATCAACTGTTCTATTTTTTCCTATATTTTTTTCCGTTTCAGCTACAACTACTCCTAACCGAATACCTAGAGATTGAAAGCGTGAATTTAGCCGCGACGCGTGTTCCTGCCGCTGCCTACCCCGACCAGCTGCGAATCGCGGACTACTTCGGCAAGAAGCGACCACAGAGGCGCAGGACTGAGCTTTTCAAAATAACCGGTAAATTACTTTCTTACTTTTTAGGGTTCTGTACCCAAAGGGTAAAAACGGGATCATATTACTAAGACTTCTCTGTCCGTCTGTCCGTCTGTCAGTCTGTCTGTCACAGGGCTGTATCTCATGAACTGTGTTAGCTAGACAGTTGAAATTTTCACAGATTATGTATTTCTGTTGCTGTTATACTCGTAACAACAAATACTAAAAACAGAATAAAATAGATATTTAAGGGGGGCTCCCATACAACAAACGTTTTTTTATATATAATGGTACGGAACCCTTCGTGCGCGAGTCCGACTCGCACTTGACCGGTTTTTAAATAGAAATACGACTTATTACCACATTTCGAGAGACAACCCAGATGCTCTTCATCTCGAGCATCGCACGCGACCGCGCTCAACTACTTTCCTATTTCAAATAACTAGACTTGCTTTTGCTACTTTTATCACTATTATTGATTACTAGCGACCCGCCCGGGCTTCGCACGGGTGCAATGCTGATACTAAATATAGTACAGAATGTCTTTATATAAAACGTTTTTTTTTCACAGCTTTTTTGTCTTTAGACAATTATTGATGATTTCTTTTTTTCTCGAACGTTCGCGACCGGCCGAACTGCGCGTTTGACGCCTAGCTGTTAGGCTGGTCGCGAACGTTCGAGAATGTTCGTTTTACGAAGCTACTCGCTAGGTGACTCGCTAGCCTCTAGGTACCAAGCAAGACGCCTGCCTGTGCGTTCGCGTTTTTAATTAGGGATGACTGAGAGTGTTATAAACGTAAGAGTAGACAAATATAATCAGAAAGCTTCGAACTGCTAAGCTATCGGGAGTTACACGTGTTATTGTGAGTCAACCATAAAAGATAGACATATGCTGTCGTGGGATATTTTTTATATAATTTTAAGGAGAACATTTCCGTCATACATGGTTTCTGTGTAGCTTTAACCATTAAGGTTGCACACGCGACGGAAGCTCAAAAAATGGAGTAACTTCTCCCGTTTTCCCAACATTTTCCTTCACTGCTCTGCTCCTATTGATTGCAGCGTGATAAAAAGTATACTATAACCAGCTCAGGAGTATGAAAATTAATTGTACCAAGTTTCGTTAAAATCCGTCGAGTAGTTTTTGTTTCTATAACGGTTATACAGACAGACAGACAGACAGACAAAAATTTTACTGATTGCATTGTTGGCATCAGTATCGATCCCTAATCACCCCATAATAGTTATTTTGGAAATATATTTCATGTACAGAATTGACCTCTCTACAGATTTATTATAAGTATAGATGATGTCTTCTATGTTTACTAACCATGTGTTATTACACCAGGTCCGCCTGCAAACAGAACCAGTGTGGCAGCGCGACGTCACAAACATCCTCTAGTGTGCCGTGCTGAGCCAGCACACTTGCACGCCGTGCTGCCAGCACTGCACGCCTTGTGTGCTGACATTGAGACGCTCACTGGGTGAGTTGTATGATAAATGACACACAGTGACGTCACAGGGATTGTGTTTAATCACTTGATAGTTAGTAGATAGAGGAGGTTGGGACCAACTTGGAAACCTTTGTGTGTTTTTCATGCAAACGTTTACGTCCAATTTTAATCCATTTAGGGTTGTTTTCTGGAAAAAAAATTATCCTATGTTACTATCAAGTTTATACCAAATTTCATCAAAATCGGTTCAGCCGTTATTTCGTGATTGAGTAACAAACAAGCATTAAAATATTCACTTTTATAATTTTATTGTTAATTTATATGAAAATCTTTTTTCAGCGGTGGCGAATGTTCCCTACGCGCGTTCATAACAGACTACGTGCGAACGGGCGAGAGCGAGCGTCTGTCTCTTTCTGCGCGCACAGCCATAGATGAAACGCTGAGAGCGCACAACGCGTGGCGGGAACGTGGCCCGCCACCACAGACTATCTTAAACGAGTATGTACATTATTATTTATTACAAGCAGTCCGCCCCGGCGTCGCACGGGTGTAATAAAGATTTTATAGCAAATTTTTTAACACCTTGGGTTACATTATCGAAATTTTAATAGGGATCCCTAATAGTTAGACAGAATAGGTATTACAGACTTTTTTGTAGATATTTATGTCCCCTATAAAACTGTAGTACATCACTTTGCTCTATTGTCAATAATTTCCGCAGCAAACGCGATATAAGGATTTTTTTGGTATTTTTTTTTCACACATTGGGTTACATTATCGAAGTTTTCATACGGATCCCTAACATTTTTGAAAATATACTATAGCCTATGTTCATCAGGGATAATGTAGGATTCTAATGGTGAAAGAATTTTTCAAATCGGTCCAGTAGTTTCGGAGCCTATTCGATGCAAACGAACAAACAAACAATCAAATCTTTCCTCTTTATAATATTAGTATAGATATTGTCCCCATCTATGAATAGAACCTCATAAACCCTTATTTTCTATCTATCTTTCTTTATTATCTCATATGGAATTGCTATAATCATTTACAAATCTAAATTACAAAAAACCGGCCAAGAGCGAGTCGAACACGAGCACGAAGAGTTCCATTATCTATAAAAACAGCAAATAAATCACGTTTGTTGTATGGGATATTATATTGATTAAATATTGATTTTATTCTGTTTTTAGTATTTGTTGTTATGTTATAGCAGCAACAGAAATACATAATTTGTAAAAATTTCAACTGTCTAGCTATCACGGATCATGAGATACAGCCCTGTGACAGTCAGACGGACAGCGAAGTCTTAGTAATAGGATCCCGTTTTTACCCTTTGGGGTACGCTAAAAAACCCTTCGGTTAAAATTAACAATAAAATGAAGTTGTACATTCATTCGGAAGAAACGATCCTGTTTCCTCTTATAGCAGTTCGCGTCTATTAACATTAGATTTTATCATTAATTGTTTGTAGTACTCGTCATCGCGTGATATTCTCTCACTGCGGCGTGGCGTGGCAAGCCGTCGAGCACGTGGTCGCAGCCGCGAAGTTGTGCGGCGCGTGCGGCGGTGCTTGGGCGTTGAGGGGCGCCACTCACGCCATTGCAGCGTTGGCCGCTACCGCCCGGGCGGCGCACACCAAAATAGCGCATGCTCCCACAGGTTAGTTCAATATTAGATAGGATCACAACTGCAATCCTCGTAAAGGTAAACATCAAACTGGAAACGGGCGATGGGATAAAAATTAAGTTGTCATCATCCAGGACGACTTAACTTAGTGAGTGGGTCCCATCCAATAAAGTTAAGTCGACTCAACTGGGGTCGGCCCAAAATGTTTCTGTCTCAAAATACATTACAAAATAAATAAATATTAGTGGACATTTTTACACAGCGCCATCTAGCGCCAAACTATGCAAAGCTTGTACTATGGGAACTAAAATACTTATATACTTATTATAGACTTTTTAAGATTAATTTTAAGTGAGATACAGAAAGGTAATTTACTAAGCGTGAGCGAGACACATAACACAGTGACGTCACTTTTTAAAATGAATAACTTACATACATTTTTTTTTATATTTCACTGATAACTATTATGGCCTTGTAGGACACCCTGTATACACTACACTAACTCCATCGGATTTGTTCTTTGAAGTTTTGTTTCTTTGTTTTCTTTGTTCATGAAAAAATCCTAGTGAGAAGGATTTTTTGTAACCTAATTTATTTGTTTTTAGCGCGAGCTCTACGTTGGTTGGCGGATGACGACATCGTGAGATTTCTGCAAGCATTACCTAATTGGCGAGCAGCTACGCAGCGCGACGCACACAACATTCCTAAAGACGTAAGTCACTAAAAAGTTGGAAAAGAGCGTAAAAATAATGCTAATTTTAAAGTAGCAACAACATAGCGGGTTATGGATCAGCGAGTAGTAATAATTTTGTGTTTAATGCCAAAATAAAAAAGCGTTTATTCATTGAAATAATTCAAATCGTTATTTAGTTTAATTAAATTTAATGTACAAAGATCACCCAATTTTACGGTCTGACTGACTGAATTTTCTGGAAAGTGCCGAATATAATGTTTGAACGTGCCTCTGATTACCTCCTTTTGACATCTTCAAGGACCTAAGATGTCTACCATACTTAGATTACAGTCTAGATCCTATTTTTATATTACACTAGCTGACCCGTGCCCGCTTCGCTGGTCGACAGATAGTTTCATATCTGGTATTCCAATCTTTACAATAAATTATAGCATATATATAAATTATAACATATGTTGCCGAGGACTAATAGCTACATAACAAAAAAAGTTTCATCAAAATACGTCCAGTAGTTTTTGCGTGAAAGTCGGACAACAGACAGACAGACAGACAGACAAAAAATTCAAAATGTTTTTTTTTGGCTTGTGTTACTTGTATAAAGGCCCCTAGGAGTATTTTTTTTAGTTTTTATTCAATGTACAGAATTTAACTCTTCTACAGTTTTATTATATGTATAGATATAGATATACTACTTTTATTACAACTACATACACAATAATGTAGTTTTAATGTTAAATACTTGTTGTCTTAGGAGCTGAAGCAAGCGTACGAGCGCGAGGCTGAGATCCTGGGTTCGAGTCTCGGCGACGGAGCTGTCACGCGCAAGGAAATCATCGCCGATGTCAACACGTTGCTGGATGTTGCTGTGCTCTGCGAGACAATGGTAATAAAATAAATATATGTACCTACATACATAAAATCACACCAGTTTCCCAGAGGGGTAATATTAAAATAAATATTGGTTGATATTTCACACATCGCCATGTAGCCCTAAACTAAGCGAAACTTGTGCTATGGAAACCAGATTACTGATAGAATACACAACAAACATCTATGTTTGTCCTGGTGAGAATCGAACCCATAACTAGCGCAGTAGGCAAAGTTACTACCAACTGAGCTGTGTGTGAGCCCAGTCATGTTCTAACAGAAATGATTCAAATTCAAAAATCATTTATTTCAATAAAATCACAAGGATCACTTTGAAACGTCTTAGGAACTAGGTAAAGCTACGCCGATTTCACGCGACCAAGCCTAGAAGAATCAGGCAACAAACACGGCTTGGGGTCTACCTTTTTTTTTAATGATCCTTTCCGTGCCGATAGAACAAGGTGAAGGCTCAAACAAGAATATTCATTTTTTTACAATATACCTATACCATGTTGAATATTTTGAATGGTAAATTTTCTATGATTCTATGATATTATTTGTAGTGAAAATGAGTTATTTTTTTTCAGGACTGGCTAGCTACGAACATCAGAAGCATTCCTTCCAAAGTCACCGGTTCGGGTCCGGGCGGTGGCGTCAAAGTGACCGATAAGTTTGTTGCTGACATCAACAGTGCCGCTATGATATTCGACGAGATATCCCATAAGTGCCTACTGTTGCTACATTTAGAAGTGATTTTCCTTTAATTTTAAAATATATGACTGTACATCACACCAAAGAGCATATAAGTAAGAGTCGGCACTCCCTAACTAGCTGTTGTCAAGGTTTTGTATGGACTTTGCTACACCTTACGAAAAGGAAAAAGCGTACTACCAACATGTTATCATGAAATAACAAATTAATAGTGAGGTGCCTTACTATCGTACATATATCGATAAATTAAATTAAAAAAAAAAATTGGGTTATTTCATAATTTTAAAAAATATTCTATTTTATTTGGAAATCAAAAGCAAGCGGTAATCTAAACTTAGTATGTCACCAAAATGTATAGTTATTAGCGAAATTTAAACAAAATTATCAATCCACAAAAAACTTTTCTCCCGATGACAGTACATGCAGATTACAGCTTACTTTTTTTAAATAAAATGCTTGCTTTTTTTCTGTTTTTGGGACGAGATAAAACCGATTTTATTAAAAAAAAATCTGTTGTGAGACATTTTTACATGTGATTGGAGCACAATTCATTCAAAACTGGAAGACCCAGTCAACAACCCAATTCCAGTACTTTGGAGGCTGCAACAAAGAAATAAACTTTTATAAAATAATTCATAGTCTAAAAAATAGTACTGCAATAATATCAAAGAAAATGTCACTGACAATTTAATTATTTTGCTGTACTTTGTACTAGTGAAATTTTACATGTGATTGAGCATAATTCATTCATTCAAAACTGGAAGACCCAATTAAAATTTTACATGTGATTGAGCACAATTCATTCAAAACTGGAAGACCCAGTCAACAACCCAATTCCAGTACTTTGGAGGCTGTAACAAAGAAATAAACTTTTATAAAATAATTCATAGTCTAAAAAATAGTACTGCAATAATATCAAAGACAATGTTACTGACAATTTAATGATTTTGCTGTACTTTGTGCTTGTGCAATTTTACATGTGATTGAGCACAATTCATTCAAAACTGGAAGACCCAATTGAAATTGTACATTTGTGATTGAGCAAAATTCATTTAAAACTGGAAGACCCAATTCCAGTACTTTGGTGGCTGCAACAAAGAAATAAACTTTTATAAAATAATTCATAGTCTAATAACTAATACCCTTTATAAAGAAGTTTCACTTCAAAAAATATAACATAAAAAAACAAAATCATGCAAAACCATTCAAATTTACTCGTTCTATGTAAGTACCTAGTATTTAGAATGGTTATTACGGTTAACGGTGAACCAGCTGATTCATCGACAAAAATATCGATATAAATTTACCACACTATTACCGGCATTTACTGCAATAATAAAATGCAGTTTTCAGAAACAAACAAGTTGTTTGGAACAACTGCAATAATCAAACATAATTATCCATGCATTTTATAAGATAATAGGTCAACTTTTTACCTTTCAGGCTCCAATGGGAATTTGGCTAGAAATATTCCCGATGTGCTCTTCCTAAACCTTCTCACTCCACAAACTTCGCACTTCCTCAAAGTTTTGCCTCCCATATCTTTTATATTACACAAACGTACACGTAGTAATTAAATTAAGCTATTTGTATTATGTACACCTAAATATGACGAAATCATAACCTCTAAAGAATTGCAAGGCCCAGAATCTCTCTCGTACCGCCCGGAGCGGGCCTCGTAATTCTTTACGAGGCCCGCGCACTCAAGCCAATTGAATAACATATTCTGTTCACTGTATTTCTGTGTTTTTTAATAAAAACACATTAATTATAAAAATATTTAGAAACCTTCGGCAAAACTTGATCAAAACAAAAAACTGACATTTATTACCAACATTACAAAGATATTGGTTTGACGTAAAATACGACTAAAATAAAATTATTATTGTAGTTAGGTACTTTGGTGCTACGTTAATACTTTTTATTTTTGTAGTATTATGTTTTTTATCTGAGTGTTGGCAGAAAGTCTGTATAAAACTTTATTTGTTCCTAGTGACGACAGCCTGCATCGCACACATGCACATTGCACATGCGATCAGAGCATTTTCTGAGTACACCGAAAATATAACTTTATGGCTATGAATATTAATGCCAAAATTGTATAAACGTTACAACGTACCATGTGTACTTTGTATAGCAATAAAGAGTTATATTGTCCAAACGATTGATAAATGAACTGTAAACACTGTTATCTTGATGATGATGATAATAATGATGAAGGCAAGAACGCGCGTCAATCTTCTATACTTATAATAAATCTGTAGAGAGGTCAATTCTGTACATGAAATATATTTCCAAAATAACTATCAGGGGGTGATTAGGGATCGATACTGATGCCAAAAATGCAATCAGTAAAATTTTTGTCTGTCTGTCTGTCTGTCTGTCTGTCTGTCTGTCTGTATAACCGTTATAGAAACAAAAACTACTCGACGGATTTTAACGAAACTTGGTACAATTATTTTTCATACTCCTGAGCTGGTTATAGTATACTTTTTATCACGCTGCAATCAATAGGAGCAGAGCAGTGAAGGAAAATGTTGGGAAAACGGGAGAAGTTACTCCATTTTTTAAGCTTCCGTCGCGTGTGCAACCTTAAAGGTTAAAGCTACACAGAAATCATGTATGACGGAAATGTTCTCCTTAAAATTATATAAAAAATATCCCACGACGGCATATGTCTATCTTTTATGGTTGACTCACAATAACACGTGTAACTCCCGATAGCTTAGCAGTTCGAAGCTTTCTGATTATATTTGTCTACTCTTACGTTTATAACACTCTCAGTCATCCCTAATTAAAAACGCGAACGCACAGGCAGGCGGCTTGCTTGGCACCTAGAGGCTAGCGAGTCACCTAGCGAGTAGCTTCGTAAAACGAACATTCTCGAACGTTCGCGACCGGCCTAGCAGCTAGGCGTCAAACGCGCAGTTCGGCCGGTCGCTTACGTTCGAGAAAAAAAATCATCAATAATTGTCTAATGACAAAAAAGCTGTGAAAAAAAACGTTTTATATAAAGACATTCTGTAGTATATTTAGTATCAGCATTGCACCCGTGCGAAGCCCGGGCGGATCGCTAGTTAATAAATATTAGTTGACATTGCACACAGCGCGCCATCTAGCCTCAAACTAAGAAAAGCTTGTACTATTGGAACCAAATAACTGATAATTGAATACGGATTGATTGATTTACTAATATCAAACATACTTACAAACATTCGGGTTTATAATTTCGTAGGATTACTAGAATTACCCGGAAACACGAGTGAGTCAAAAATTCAAATGTGTTTTGTTCAACAGATGCGCATAGAATGCTTCCACTACCTAGGACAAGAAGACGTCGCCATATCCGAAGACGAGGACGAGGGTGCGGGGGGAGGGGCGGGAAAGCTCGCACATGCGCTGCTCGCCTTCCACGAACAAGCATCCAACGTGTTGGCGACGAGACGATTAGCTGTGAGTTCTAAATATCAGAGATGTTAAGGCTCTGAAAACAATTTAATAATAAATAAATATTGGTGATATTTTACACTGGGCCATCTAGCCCCAAACTAAACTAAACGAGCAGAGCTTGTACTTTGGGAACCAGATTAGTGATATAACATGTATATACTTTTTTTTTGTAAATACATATGTACTTATTTTAAATAGGGTCACGACTGTTATTTCCAAGTACAGTACACATCCACGCCTATCCCATGCGCTCAGATAATTGAAGATGTCAAAAGAGGCATGTTCAAACATTACATTTGGCACATGTCCACATTTTGTTTGTTCATTTTCTAAAAATAACGATGACTTACAGCTTGTCACGACAGCAAAATGTAGGCATGCGATAAATGTAAAGTTTGGACTCACTGATTTTAGACATGTTCATGGATCTAACCGCCCTGAGATCTCAGAGTGCGGCTACCATACTTATACCGAGACAACTATTTATTTGTTTCAGTATATAATGGAGGGTATCGGTGAGATGATGTCCGCCGCTGTTATATGGCGGTGGCGTGGAGCCGGAGCGGCAGGAGGTGCGGCGTGGTTGGCCGCACTGCGACATGCTGCAGCCGCGTTACATGTGCCGCACGACTCGCTGCACCGTGCAACGCAATATCTTGATTTGCTGACCCGCTCCCATCAGGTACAGAACGTGACAGACAGTTGCGACCCTTGGTCGTGATGTAACTGGCTTATAGCGTGTTGCAAAACTTTCAAAATTATGCCACACAAATATGTTTTTTAAAAGTTACAGTTATTAATGAGTATGTACTACGTAACCATTAGCCGTGTCTTATAGTTTGATCCGAACGTCCGAATTATGACGTCGACCGTCATACATAATTATATGAATAGCTAAATTACCGCAAACCTACTTTACTACTTCAAATAGTAAGAAAACCAAAATCCCTCCAATTGATAATTTGATTTTATAATTTTTAATCTAAAAACAGTTATACTTTCTCGTACATTCACGATCTCTTTTGCTGTAACATTTTATAAATATATAAACCTATAAGTAATTTTTTATTTACAGGAAATAATCCAGTCAGTGCGAGAGAAGGGATCTCAATTCTCTGAGCTGGAATACCTGAACGCGTTCAAAGTGATTGGCGCGAAACGCAACATGTCAGACGCTGATATGAAGCAGGCGCTCAAGCAACTATCTGCAGCATTAGGACATGTTGGTGTCACTGTATAGTGTATAGATAAACTATAGCTAAACAAAGCATGAAATTATTATGCTAAATGTTATATTAGAGAACATACTTATGTACCTATTTCCTCGTATTATTGTATTATGTTAAGAACATATAAATCAATAATTTAGCTTTTAAAATTATGTACTGCATATATATGTTATTGCATCTATGTTAATCACCGCCTTAGTTGTATATTTAAAAATAATAAATTATTTTAACGCGTTTACTGGTGTATTCACTGAATAGGTGTGTGTGGGTATCATTTATTACAAGTAATTACAAACCTTACAAAGGCATAGAACAAGCTTCGAGGTATTAGTTGATGGGGAGATATGCAAAATTGTAGCCTAGAAAAAATCAGCAAATTCAAAAATGACAGTTCTGTTTATTGTCATTGTCAGATGTCATCTCGTGTTTTGGTTTTCGTTGTGTTTTTGTTTTGTTTTCATTTGGAAGTTGGTAGTTTTCCATTATTATTTATTTCATGGTTTTCCTAATCTGATCCCATAGGTTTTAGGATTTCTCTTCAAGCAACAGCTTCTAATTCATATAATGGCGGACTCCGACCTAGCTGATTTGAGAAAGCAGTGCATAACAAGTTTGTATCTTTGCACCGACAACGTCTCCAAGTATCTAGATACAGAAAAGGAAGAAGAATTCAACAAACTGAAAGGTTTTGTAAACGAATACTGTTTACTGGAGGCCCAGCAGGACGTTGCTATTCAAGCTTTGGAGAGAACTAAAGTATGGTTCAAACTTTACAATGATTTCAGGCAGATTTCAGGTTAGGTGGATTATTCGTCCTGATTTTAAATCTAAATCAGTTACAATCTTTTCGTAATAAGCTGTAGGTTATGTGTTTGATTCAAACCTAGGTCAAAAATTTGTGTGATGAACAAAGATGTTTGTTCTGTTTCTAGGTGTTATAATGTAATTATGCATTATTTACAAAAAAAATATGTTTTTAGGTACTCTATCAGTTATTTGGTTCCTCAAGCTTTGCTTCGTTTGGAGCTAGAAGACACCGTGTGATATGTACACTAATATTTATCTATTTTTGAACATTGTAGAGAGAGACAGACCAGTCTAATGTAGAAACTTTAGAAGACCGGTTCAATGCACACTTGGAAACTTTGGCAGGAAGACGCCTGAATGTTGACAACCATCCTTATATGACAGAGCTAAACAAACGGGTTCAAAGAGGCTTGCAAAGAAATATGCGTAAGTTCTATTCTATAAAGATATTTTGTGGCAATTGAAAAGAGTGAGAAGCAGTCACAACAGCATACTGAAATTAATATCTGAGAAGTATGATTGCCCCATACTTCA
Organism: Hydriomena furcata; assembly: GCA_912999785.1. Taxonomy (NCBI): domain Eukaryota; kingdom Metazoa; phylum Arthropoda; class Insecta; order Lepidoptera; family Geometridae; genus Hydriomena; species Hydriomena furcata. The sequence goes on from OU538825.1 coordinate 3,839,442, forward strand.
CCATTGAGTCAAAACTGTGATACCTAATGTAGTCTGTTAATTTTATTTTATTTGTTATATTTTCTTGTATATTTTTATATATTGTGTCTTTTTAAATATTTTTGTAGTATGTTGTGAAAATTTATGCACCTAGTTGTCTGCAATAAAGAGATTTGAACTGAATTGAATTGAAGAGTTTCGTAGCAAATGAATAAAAAAAAATTAAAATACATATTTAGTTTCAGAAAACATGAACGAGTCTGATTTAGCCATTACAGACTCACAGGACCAGCATGTAAGTAGTGTATTCATTCTCTGAAGTACCAGTTCCTGATGTCTTACCCCAAGCCTATTAAGTAATATTGTAGTGTTGTGACTATCGCACTGCAAGTAGTACTGTTTTTATATAAAGCCCAGATTTTTACAGAAACACAAACAAATTGTTTTTTTCCAGATTGATCCCATAACCAAGAGGGCAATAGTGGACCCAGTGAAGAACACATTATGCGGTCATGTCTATGAAAAAGAATCAATCATGAGTCTGATAAAGATGAAGCCTAGAACCAAATGCCCAGGTGAT